>CM074719.1:595601358-596890280 GCA_037306005.1 Rhinophrynus dorsalis
CGTGCAAACCAGGCACACTTTGTAGACAGTTCCAATTAAGTAGCTCTTTTTAAAGATCGTGATCTCAGCACTGCTAAAGAGCTGCCGGTTGCTCTGTGGACCGAATTCCAAATCTGTCCACTAGATGGCAGACTTGGCTGAAACAGCCAGGAAAAGGGAACATTATTTTACTTTTGAATATCTCCCAAACCATATAGGTTTGGGAGATAAGACTTATATCATGTTTTATGTTTTTTTAAGGGCTACAATATAAAATAAACTTATTTTCAAGGTTTACTATCCCTTTAATTCTCTTCATGTAATCCCAGACAGACTCAATGATGTTGAGATCAGGGCTCTGTCACGACCATACCATCACTTCCACGACTCTTTGTTCTTCTTTACAATGAAGATAGTTCTTAATAACTTTGGCTGTATGTTGGGGGGTATTCTAATGCTGCAGAATACATTTGGGGCCAATCAGATGTATCCCTGATGGTATTGCATGATGGATAACTATCTGCCTGTACATCTTAGCACTGAGGAGACCTTTCATTCTGACCAAATCCCCAACTCCATTTGCAGAAATGCAGCCCCAAACTTGCAAGGAACCTCCACCATGCTTCACTTTTTCCTGCAGATACTCATTCTTGTACCGCTTTCCATCCCTTTGAGGAACAAACTGCCTTCTGCTACAGCCATATATTTCAAATTTTGACTCATCAGTCCAGAGCACCTGCTGCCATTTTTATGCACCCCAGTTCCTGTGTTTCCGTGCACAGTTGAGTCGCTTGGCCTTGTTTCCACAGTGGAGGTATGGCTTTTTGGACACAAATCTTCCATGAAGACCACTTCTGACCAGTAGATGGTTGTACCAGGATCCCACTGTTTTCTGCCAATTATGAGCTGATGGCACATCTTCCAATTGAGAAGGGAAGTAAGCATGATGTGTCTTTCATCTGGTGCACTAAGTTTCCTTGGCCAACCACTGCATCTACGGTCCTAAATGTTGCCTGTTTCTTTGTGCTTCTTCAACAGAGTTTGGACAGCACAACTGGAAACCCCTGTCTGCCTCGAAATTTATGCCTGGAAGAGACTTTGCTGATACAGTATAACTACCTTGTGTCTTGTTGCTGTGCTCAGTCTAGCCATGGTGTACGACTTTTGACATTAAACTGTCTTCAGCAACCTCACCTTGTTAGCTGGGTTTGGCTGCTCCTTACAGAGTTTTATTCCTCTTACATAGCTGTTTGTGTTTCAGCTAATGATTGTGTTTCAACCCACATATTAAATTGATGATCATTAGCAAAATATCTGTCATTGTGCAAGTGTACATAGAAAATTGATACTGTTTGAAGGAAAAGGGTGGACACACCAAATATTGATTGAATTTAGATTTTTCTTTTGGTTAATTGATAAATATAAACTATTAACATGTCCATTTTGAAAGCATTCTTACGTTACAGAATTTTTCACACCTGTCTATGACTTTTGTACAGTACTGTATATATAGATATAGATATATATTTATGATCTTTTATATCTAGTTCTTCTGATTGCTTTCCTTTAGTGCTGGAGGCTGTAGTACTGTTAGTTTAGCAGAAAAGTAGGTTAGGTAATAATTAATACCTAGGGAGTGGGACTAGGTGTCAGACACTAAATATCCTAAAAAAATTGTCTGTCAGTCCAATCCATAGCTTACTATCTAGTCCAATGAGCAACTATATCTGTTCCTGAGTGTGTTAATTTAAGAAAAAATATATTTTTACTGTTTAAACAAGAAATTAAAAAATTTAATTAGTGTTAAAAATTAAGTGCATATAGGCAGCCTGCATGTGCAGTGTCTCAGACATGCCCCTGTTGTCGCCAGCAAAAAGTATGTCTATGTCTGTTCCTGAGTGTGTCAATTAAAAACAAATACAATTGTAATTATTGTTTCAAGATAAGTGCATATAGACATAAGCATTGTGCATGCCCAGTCTTCCAACATGTCACTCCTGTCTACAGCAACTACGCCTGTTCCTGAATGCATGCTATTTTAACAAAATTACAAATTTAATTACTGTTAAAAATTAAGTGCATATAGGCAGTCTGCATGTGCAGTGTCCCAGACATGTCTCTGTTGTCTCCAGCAACTATTCCTGTTCCTGAGTTTGTTAATTAAAAAAAAAAAATGTAATTTCTGTTCAAACTTAAGTGCATACAGGCAGTGTGCACGTGCAGTGTCTCAGACATCCCACTGCTGTCTTCAGCAACCATGCCTGTTCCTGGGTGTGTGTTAATTTAAAAATGTAATTTCTGTTCAATTTTAAGAGCATATATAATCAGTGTGCACATGCAATGTTCCAGACACACACACACCACTGTTTTCTCAACTAACTACTCCTGTTCCTGAGTGTGTGTCAACTCAAAAATGTTTTAATTGAATTACTGTTCACACCAAAGTGCATATAAGCAGTGTGCATGCACATTGTTCTAGACATGCCAGTGCTGTCTCCAGCAACTACTCCTGTTGCTCCTGAGTGTTTTAGAATAAAGAAAAAAAAATCATACGTTAAAAAAAATAAAAAGTAAAAATAAACAGTTAAATATGTATTAATAACTTTCTTTATTAACAGTAATTGAAATGTCTGGGAATCCTTCCACTTGCTGTGGTGTGGCCAGACCCAGCAGGCCGCAATGAAAACACAGCAGTCAGATGAACACAAGCATATCAGCCCCCTCCAAGTAGAATCCTTCTTGCTTGGCAATACTATCAGCCTCAGGCAACAGCAGTGAACATCCTGGCTCAAAGGACAAAATCTCCACACCACCCACAAAAATAAGGTGCAACGTCTATGAAGGCCATAAGGAGAGGTCATGTACTGGTGCTTTGATTGGATCAAAGAAGAAGACACATAGACTATTCCATAGTGATGGTCAACCCAGCTACAGAAGACCAGAAACACCACCACCGCCAGTGCCACCACTGCCAGCCTGTGACATTTGAAACTCCCCAGAAAAAAAATGGACAGGATGATGGTAGCAGCAGAGGGTCTGTTTTTGAGATAGAACAAAATGAAAAAAGAGGAGGGAAGTTTGTTGTCATCTTATCTTACAGAGGAAATGAGCCTTACTCCCTCCTCTGCCCAAGTAGTAAATGACATCCGTAATGAGGAACTGGACTGTGAGCCAGAGGAGACTGAGGAAGAGGAAGCACGCAACCCAGTATCTTCTCATTCTCCACCATCTGCAACTGTTTCCCCTACATTTGCTCCCACCAACACCACCACAGTGCCAGTACCACCCACACTACCATTCAGAAAAGGAGTACCTCATCAGTTCCATTCCAGGCTGTGGTTGGCCCAGAGTGGCATACTAAAGTGTCGGAGTTGGGCGCACAGCAAGATGCAAGTTGTGTGTCATAAAGAACTGAGCCGGGTAAAAATGATGGGAAATCTCGCCAGTTGTGATATGAATCAACATTTGCGTACACACCACATTGCAGCTTTGCTTTGGGCACAAACTGGCAGCACTGGCTCCTGAACACCCAGCAGCGGCACTTAGGGAAGAGGGTATGGAGAAGCCTTGGCCTCCTCTAAGACACAAATTGGTTCCCAGAGACAGGTTATGCAGTGACTTCTGCACCAGCCCAGCCTTGGGGCTTTCGATTCCAGGAGTATGTCCAAGCAGCATTAACATAAGCTTACACAGCTGCTTGGCAGCTAGTCACTGTGGGGGGGAGCTTCCTTCTCCATTATTGAATGAGAGCCCCTCAGGGAGATGGTACCGGCTCTCACTACTACTTCCCTTCTCGCTCAGCTTTCAGCAGGAATGTAGTGCCCTCACCGTACTGTACTTCTCCCGTTTCATTGTTGCAGGACGAGCTGTCCAAGGATGCTGGACAGACTGTCTACTCCAATATATGGAGTGCCCCTAAAACACAGCATGCCTTTACATCCATGAAGGCACACTGGTTGCAACCCAAAGTCTTAGAGGATGGCACTACTGTTGCAGGCATATCTGGTGACACAAGGGGTGGAACTGGATCAAGAGTGCAGCTGGGGTATCAATATTTTCTCTTCCATGCTGAGGTTATGGATGAGCAGCACACAACTCACATTTTGGCAGCACTTAGGAAGATGCCGGCACAGTGGGTTGGACAGCAGGCACCCTGGTTGAGATGGGATTACCAACTGAGCAGCAAACTGAACACACTCACAGATGGAGACTTTGTGGGTTTGGGCTGTGCAGCACCTATACTGTATCTTATGATAACGGCAGCTCTCATAGCTAAAGGGCATTGCAGCCTGTCGATCCACATTCATCGCTGTTCCACCAGGAACTTCCACCACAGTTTTATATCAAAGTATCAGCTGAGGAAGAAGCAGAAGAAGGTGGGCTCTATTCCTTCACCAGTTAATCCAAGATGTTGTCACTTTGGAGATGATGGAGTGTATCCTACAGCAGTATAGAGAACTTCTTTCCATGTCCTCTGAGATGAACATTGGGTGATGATCCTCAAGCCATTCAAGGTTGTCACATGAAAATTTAAGCCAAGCCACTACCAGCGTGTGCCATTTCATCCCCTTATTCACCCATCTGATCCAGAAATCAAAGGGCTTCCTGAAAAAAATTTACTCTTTACCCTGCAACAGGTTGCTGAACTGATCAGGAGACTGATGGAAGAGCTGAACGGTCTTGTGCACTCCATCATGGACACCCCAGAGTATATGCTGACCATCTTCTGTGACCCAAGGATAAAGGGAAAGATAGCTCACAAAAATAATACCCTGGGAACAACACAAAAATAACAAACACAGGGTCCGTTAGATGTAGTGCAAAAGGGGCATGATCAGGGAAGGAGAGAGTCAGGAGTTGGACATGGAAACTTCCTGCAGCACCAGCAGTAGCTCCACCCAGCTATCTTACTCCTCAACCCTCGCATACGTGCACCCGAACAGCGGTGGTAATACTAGATCTACTGGAGCAGTAGCCTTTTGGTCTGAGGCCCTTGATTCTTTGGTGGATACAACAGAAGATACAACAGAAGCACCCCAAAGGGAGAGTGGCTCCTCTAAAATGGTTTAAGCTTACTTCAATGAACTTTCACAGCTGCTGTGTATGTCTGTTCAGATTGGTCTAAAGGTGCTGCTGCTGGTGGTACTGCAATGCCAACTCTTGGCTCCTCCATCACCTCCTGAAGCTCATACTGTGCTTGCAACAGTCATATATGCTGTGACCGCTTACTTACCCCCAAAGATCAGCTCATGTTTGTTTGTTTTTTTGTGGGGGGCTTTCAAAGTGCCTAGAGAGATGAGCTGCACTCAAGTGATACAGCCTCCTCACTGCGAGCGCAGGCTCGTTCCTAGTTTAGTGTCTCTGACCAGCTCTTTGCATAAGATTTCTATTGTTAGACATAGCCACATGTACTCAGTCATTAGAGACTTTTCTAGCATATATACAATGCTGCTGTATGTGTCTGTCAAGACTGGTCTAATGCTACAATACAAATCTTGTCTCACCTCCTAAAGCCCAATATTGTGCTTGTAATGGAGTTGAAGACACTGCTGCTTCCTTCCCTACTGACTGAGATCAATGAATGTTATTTTGGGGAGGGGATTTCTGTTAGACACAGCCACTGTACTTCCTCTGTCAATTGACTTTTGTAGCCCATATACCATGCTGCTGCTGCTGCTGTATGTGCATGTCCAGACGGTCTAATGCTGGTGCTGCTGGCAGTGGTACTGCAAATACAACCTCTCATCTCCTCTATAACCTCCTACCCCCCTATAACATAATTCTAACAAAGTCAAAGATGCTACTGCCTCCTTACTCACAGAGATCAATGCTTGTTTTTGGAGGGCTTTGCTCATGGGTGTATTCCTTATGCACACTCAATTAACATGAGAAAATTATAAAATAAAATAAAAACGCAGGCCTTTATTATCTACTAATGTAAAAGCCTGCGTACACGGGGCAGCATTCAGTCTCTTATCACAGTGCCTGTGATTCCTGTCAGTCTCAGCTATTACAGATACTGATTTGCTGTGTTGGTTTGGCCCGCCCCCTGGTGACCTTTTTATACCTGGCTAGCAAGACTGTCAGGCGCCCTTTCATGGTGTCTCTGTGCCAGTTAATGTGCTGTGTTCCTGTGTTCCGGACTCCTGTGTACCGACTTGGCTTGTCTTGACTATTCTCTTGTGTTCCTGCTCGTGTATGACCTGGCTCGTCTGACTACCTCCTCTGGATCCTGACCTGGTTTGGCTGACGTTCCTGCTTGTGTACGACCCGGCTTGTATGACTACCTTCTACGTGCTCCGACCCGGCCTGGCTGACTTCCCGCTCCGAAGAACGACTGCGGCTTTCTACAGTGACCTGTGTTCCAGTTGTCGCCGCCACGACATTTCTACCTACTGTGCCAGCTTTTGGTGTGACTGCCTTGCCTGGTGTACTCCGATCAGTGCTGTGCTTTTACCGTTGCAGAGTTGGGCGTACCCGTGCCTCCCTCAGACTGCAGAGCCTTGCTATACCGCTGATAAGCCTCGAGTAAATGTGCTAATTAACCCTAGCAGTGCCGCTGGGTTCCACTCTATCGCTAATCCTGTAAGAGTCTCTTTCTCAGTGAATACTACTGCTGAGCTGGCCGCTCTTCGTCGGCAGCTTCACACATCCTTGCAGAGTATTTACATCCGTGTAGGCCGGTTGGGCGCCTGAGACCCTTTCTCTTGTTCAGTAGCGATCCCGCTTTCCCGAGTGGTGGCAGGCACAGGCATCAGCATTCGTATTCCGGTAATCACGCCCGTGGGGGCTGTCGGCTCTAGCGTATGCTTTCCCATTATCCGGTTTAGTCTGAGGAGGCTTGGTAGCTATCGCCTTGAAGGCCGGTTCCAATTACGCCCGTGGGGCCTTATGCACTTGCACTAGTTGAAGCAGTTCCAGTAGGTACGCCCGAGGGGGCTACAGGGACTTTGGTGCTTCTTACTGAACACTGTGGCGGGGCAGTCCAGTATCCAGCCGGTGATAGTCTTGGTCTCCAGCATCAGCCTTATAACACCCAGGGCGTTCCAAACATTCACATCTGAGACTGACTGTTATCAAGGACTTAACCCCTGAGGGGTACACGCTATCCTGTTTCTGTGTAATTGTACTTAATGGTCATTTGTGCATTTACCATTATAAATATATATATATTATCTGTATATATTTACCACCACTAGAGGGCGTGTTATTGCCTTATCTTATTTTAATAAAACTGTGTTCTTAATCACCCAATGGTCTGAGTGTCTTAAAAGAAACCGTGACAGTACGAAAGGGCCATGACCTCAGACGGTAAGGGTGAAAGTCAAACACAGAACATCCATTGGAGAATGGATGTCCACGAGCAGCGCATGGACCAATTGGCACTGGCTTTGCAGACGTTACTCGAACGTACAGTGCATTTGGACAAGCCTAGTCCTAATCCGGTGGTCACACCAGTCCTGACACCGGATAATCAGTCCATAGTCCCATCAGCCAGTTCAAAAGGGCTAACGGCATCTGCACCGTTACCGTTAAGGTATGATGGCGAGCCTTCCCTTTGCAGGGGATTTATTAATCAATTAGAGATATTTTTGGAGTTGGCACCCCAGGCATTTCCTAACGACCGTAGTAGGGTCGGTCTTATGATATCGCTATTGACTGGCAAGGCATTGGCATGGGCGAATCCGTTGTGGGAAAATGCCAGACCCTGCACCCTGAACTTTAGAGAATTTGTCAGAAAGTTCAGACGAGTGTTTGAGGTTCCTGGCAGGGCTGCTTCTGCTGCCAAAAGGCTAATGGAAATTCAGCAGGGCGAACGCACACTGGGCGATTATGCTATTGAATTCAGGACCTTGGCAGCAGAGGTGGGCTGGAACGAGGAGGCCTTACTAGCTGCCTTTACTCAGGGCCTTTCCGAGCAAATTAAGGACGAGATAGCAGCTCGCGATGTACCCAGTGATCTGGACGAATACATCGATTTTGTCCTACTTATAGACTCTCGCATCCGAGAGAGACGGTTGGCTAAAAGGGCTAAAGTGAAAAACTATGGCCAGACCAGTCTCCTTAACCCACCCACACCACCCGTTCTTCCTGAGCGATATACCGAGAATCCTGAACCTATGCAATTGGGGTTCACTAGGCTCTCTAAAGAGGAAAGATTATATCGTAGGAGACAAGGTCTATGCCTTTATTGTGGCAAAGCAGGGCATCTGTTGCGCAATTGCCCAGTTCGGCCGGGAAACGAACGCACCTAGGGTACCTTGGGGGACAGGCCCTAGGTGGTGTAGAACAGTCCCTAGATTCTAGCACCACTAAACCCACTATTCAGGTGGTCTTCGCTTGGGCGGACAAGGTTATCGAGGTCTTCGCACTGGTGGATGTCCAGGGCCAAGAGGAATATGAAGTGCAGAGCATTATTGATTCCAGGAGATTTAGAGGGAAGCTGCAATACTTGGTTCATTGGAAGGGCTATGGTCCTGAGGAACGTTCTTGGGTTGATCAAGGGGACCTCCACGCACCCAGATTAGTACGCAGCTTTCACTCTAAATACCCTTCTAGACCCAGACCTCGAGCAGGGAGAGGGGGTCTTTGAGAGGGGGGTACTATCACAGTGCCTGTGATTCCTGTCAGTCTCAGCTATTACAGATACTGATTTGCTGTGTTGGTTTGGCCCGCCCCCTGGTGACCTTTTTATACCTGGCTAGCAAGACTGTCAGGCGCCCTTTCGTGGTGTCTCTGTGCCAGTTAATGTGCTGTGTTCCTGTGTTCTGGACTCCTGTGTACCGACTTGGCTTGTCTTGACTATTCTCCTGTGTTCCTGCTCGTGTATGACCCGGCTCGTCTGACTACCTCCTCTGGATCCTGACCTGGTTTGGCTGACATTCCTGCTTGTGTACGACCCGGCTTGTATGACTACCTTCTACGTGCTCCGACCCGGCCTGGCTGACTTCCTGCTCCGAAGAACGACTGCGGCTTTCTACAGTGACCTGTGTTCCAGTTGTCGCCGCCGCGACATTTCTACCTACTGTGCCAGCTTTTGGTGTGACTGCCTTGCCTGGTGTACTCCGATCAGTGCTGTGCTTTTACCGTTGCAGAGTTAGGCGTACCCGTGCCTCCCTCAGACTGCAGAGCCTTGCTATACCGCTGATAAGCCTAGAGTAAATGTGCTAATTAACCCTAGAAGTGCCGCTGGGTTCCACTCTATCGCTAATCCTGTAAGAGTCTCTTTCTCAGTGAATACTACTGCTGAGCTGGCCGCTCTTCGTCGGCAGCTTCACACATCCTTGCAGAGTATTTACATCCGTGTAGGCCGGTTGGGCGCCTGAGACCCTTTCTCTTGTTCAGTAGCGATCCCGCTTTCCCGAGTGGTGGCAGGCACAGGCATCAGCATTCGTATTCCGGTAATCATGCCCGTGGGGGCTGTCGGCTCTAGCGTATGCTTTCCCATTATCCGGTTTAGTCTGAGGAGGCTTGGTAGCTATCGCCTTGAAGGCCGGTTCCAATTACGCCCGTGGGGCCTTATGCACTTGCACTAGTTGAAGCAGTTCCAGTAGGTACGCCCGAGGGGGCTACGGGGACTTTGGTGCTTCTTACTGAACACTGTGGCGGGGCAGTCCAGTATCCAGCCGGTGATAGTCTTGGTCTCCAGCATCAGCCTTATAACACCCAGGGCGTTCCAAACATTCACATCTGAGACTGACTGTTATCAAGGACTTAACCCCTGAGGGGTACACGCTATCCTATTTCTGTGTAATTGTACTTAATGGTCATTTGTGCATTTACCATTATAAATATATATATATTATCTGTATATATTTACCACCACTAGAGGGCGTGTTATTGCCTTATCTTATTTTAATAAAACTGTGTTCTTAATCACCCAATGGTCTGAGTGTCTTAAAAGAAACCATGACATCTCTACTGCGTGTGACTGCGTTGGACTTGTTCAGACAATCACTACTGCTCATGACTGCATGGCCTGCGTTCGGGCAGTCTCTGCTTCGCATGACTGCATCGGACAAACATACATCTGGCCTTTTATATTATAAGGATATGTTTTTTTATTATTTGTTCATGTTCCCTGATGGAAACTCCGATGGAATTGATGGCCAAGTTTTATTTAATTTATTTGCATGCATTTTGTTCAAATGTCAGTCCAGGGAAGACGGCAGGGGGCTTCCCCATTAAAAATAATGTGGAACAAAATTCGTCTAGTAATGAAAAATTTTCACACAATTTTGACTATCTGAATGTAAAGGTAAATGAAGTCCCTTTTCTCCAAATGAGGTTTAACATTTTGCATGAATGATTTAGACGAAACAAATTTTCTGTTTGTGCACAAGTCTAGTCTCTATTACTTGAATACATTCAGCCTGCAAACGTTTCTTTGGGGGGCACTGTGCACCAGATACAGCCCACCACTAGAACCCCATAGCCACCTCTTTCCTGGGAGACAAGACAGCCATTTGAAAGACCAACTCTCTTCTTTCTGTACAAAAAAAAAGCTTTGTGCTCCCAGATGTACATCTAATTCCAGGCGCTCGTTTGTTGAGTTGAATAGTTCACACAGTAACTCGCCATGCATCATCATGTGTCTGAGATGACATCTGCCTTGGGTTTTGGTGGGCTTACAGCAGGGGGCTCTATCTGGTGCAGGGAGCCCTCCAGAAAACTTTAGAAGCCTACCTGATGCTTCTCTTCTTGTATTAAGGTAAGAGGGGCATCTTTGTATATATCAGTTAGTGTCCCTACAGCATTGGGAAGCCTATCTCCAATAGTTCTAAGTGGCTTCACTAACTTAGAAAATCCAGCATTAGTTTTTGACATTTACTGCATATTCAGAATTCCTCCAGGGTTCTAAATTCAGACAGTTTTCCTTTTTTTGGTTCAAAATAGTTTATTGTAAAAACTGAAAGAAGCACAAGCAGTCATATATATCAATATAAATAGAAAACCACTACATTAGGTAAATGATTACAAAGGATAAACAATCAGCCAGCAATGGGTAATCAAAGCTGTGGATGCATTACATAACTACAGATAGGGCATCTGAAAAGTGATGACACCATATGATACAGCCTGGTAGTCCTTGAAGAATATGCTGTATACCCATATATTAAAGGACAACCTTACCTGTAAGAAGAAGGATAGTTAGCGAGAACCAAGAGAATAGAGAGAGTAGAAGAGAAGAGAAGAAGAAAAGGGACACAACTGTGTCGAGGAGCCAGCACAATAGTTCATTGATAAAAACTGAGATGGATATCATCCCACGGGGAGCGGACATCAGTGTAAGAAGGGTTGTGGGTGGTCATCAGTCAAGGTCTCAAGTATAGAAGTATCTCCAATTATTCATTCATTGGCCCAAAAGAGCAATGGCCCTCCAGACACTTAATTCAAAGACTTGTTGGCCCCAGGGAGTTCATTAGACCTGAGCCAAGGATCCCATACTTCCCAGTACTTTAGGATGGTATCGGTCCTGGTCTCATGACGCTCTTCCAGATTAGCTATGTTGTTCAACTTCACATGCCACTCTGAGATAGTGGAAGGAGGTAAGCTCCCAAGCTGTGATAGCCAGGGATCGGTATAAGTGCCTTTGAGGTGGTGTAGCCCTCAAGAATTCTGGGAAGATCAGAAATAGCAGTAAAAGAGGATCACTGGGAATTCCCCAATGTAGAATATCATTGATTTCCCTAATGACATTGCCCCAAAAAGTCAAAATCAAAGAGCAGATCCACCATGAATGATACATGGAGCCAACCTCCCCCCGCATCTCCAGCACAGAGGCTAGCAAGGAGGGGGAACATAATCCCCAGATTTTGGGGTATATAATACAGGTTGAGTGACAGACTATGCATCTTCATAGATAGTCATAGGCTTGGCTACCACATTGTGATCAAAACAGAAAATTGCAGCTTCATTGAAATATAAATTGAGCTGTGATAAGTTTTTAAAGAAATATTTCTCAGTAGTGGCAGTTTTCAGTTTTCAGCAGACATGAATCAATTGACACATCTAATCTGCCCATTTCACAATCTAGTTGGCTTGGACTTAGTTTATTCTTAGAAAAGCCAAGAGTTCCTATATTCATTTACTTTTTTTAGACTCAACCACTTCTCCTGGAAGCCTATTCAATTTATCCATCACCCTTTTTGTCTAATAGTCAGACAGTGAACCCAAATATATATATATATATATATATATATATATATATATATATATATATATATATATATATATATATAAAAATGGTTTCATGAAGAATAGATCACGTCAGACTAATTTACTTGCATTTTATGAAAGAGTAAGTGGACAGTGGAATTGCTGTTGATGTAGTATACTTGGAGTTTGCAAAAGCCTTTGATATAGTGCCTCACAACAGGTTAAAGGCTTCGGTTTTGGCGGTGTTATCTGTACATGGATTGAGAACTGGTTAAATGATAGATGGCAGAGAGTTGTTGTAAATGGAACCTTTGCAAATTGGTCTAAAGTTATAAGTGGGGTGCCACAGGGTTCAGTCCTGGGCCCAATGCTTTTTAATTTGTTTATTAATGATCTAGAAGTGGGAATTGAAAGTAGTGTCTCAATCTTTGCTGATGACATTAAGCTATGTAAGGAAATACTTACAGAGCTGGATGTTTTTTCTCTGCAGAATGATTTAGATAAACAAAGTGAATGGGCAGAAAAGTGGCAGATGTCATTTAATGTAGCTAAATGTAAGGTTATGCATTTGGGCTGTAGAAACAAACTTGCTACATATACTCTAAATGGGAAACAACTTGGGGAATCCTCATTAGAGAGATTTAGTCGTACGGTTAGATGATAGACTGCACAGGAGTGTACAGAGTCACTCAACTGCTGCAAGAGCAAATAGGGTACTAGCCTGCATAAAAAGAGGTGTAGAAGCAAGGGATGCTAATATTATCCTACCTCTGTATACATCCTTGGTTAGGCCTCATCTAGAATATGGAGTACAATTTTGGGGACCAGTTCTTAAAAAAGAACTGGAAAAGGTGCAGAGACGTGCAACAAAACTGATAAAGGGATTGGAGGATCTGAATTATAAAGAGAGATTTGCCAAATTGGGTTTGTTTACATTAGAGAAGAGACATCTAAGGGGCGATATGATTATCATATACAAATACATTCAAGGTCAATACAAAGAACTATTCAATGAATTATTTAAGCAAAGAGCTGAGCTAAGAACAAGAGATAATCCATTAAGACTAGAGGAAAGGTGCTTTTGACTAAACAAAGGTAGGGATTCTTTACAGTAAGAGCGGTAAAGCTATGGAATTCTTTGCCTCAGGATGTTGTGCTTGTAGGTAATGCAGCTGCTTTCAAAAAAGCAATGGATGCCTATCTAGCACAGAACAATATTGAAAATTATGACAGATGTCTTCAAAGCAGATAGGATGTTGATCCGGGGAACTATCTGACTGTCATTTGGAGTCAGGAAGGAATGTTTTTTTTTTCCTCCACTTGGGACTAGATTGGAAATGGCTCCAGAGGGCCTTTTTTTTTGCATTCCTCTGGATCAACAGGAGTGTTTTTGGCATGGGCTATCTATCAACTATCTTACTATGTTACACTCTCATGGGTCGATGCCTTATCATGATGGGAGTGTTTGCGTGTGTCAATGAAGTCAAGAACTATGGCTTCGGGAGCATACACTCCTGGCAGGGTCACCCAAGGTGGACAGATAAAAGCTAAGACACAAAACTAGATTGATCCAAAATCTGCCAACCCGCACTGAACCAGCAGGGCAGATTACAGTCCATTTCCTCAGCATGGATTTACAACAAAAACAATGGCCCTCATACCCCGGATGCTTGTGAGCTACTTCCTACAGCAGTGGGAAGACCACCTCAATGGCAGAGAGTGCTAAGAACCACCGGGTTCTATCAGGCTACCTTTGGTCTTTAGAAATTAGAATGCTTAACTTTTGATCAATGAGTATGGTTTCACACTTAGAAGAAATTGTACAAGAGCTAAATCACATCAGCTGGGACATCATCAGCTTATGTTAGACTCATAAAAAAGATGAAGATATAGTCAAATTAGGAGATGGACACTGGGTTTACTATAGAGGAACCAATGATGGACGATATGGAGGAATCATATTCTTGATTAACAAAAGATTGTCAGACCCAGTCATAAAAGTAGAAAGTATTTCAGAAAGAGTCGCTTCCTGAGCTATCAAACTAAACTGTCTCTATGTTCTTCAAATCATTCAGGTTTATGCTCCTACAAGTAGCTGCAATGATGATGAAGTTGAAAAATTTTATAATGATTTATTACACCTCTACAAACAGGACAATTTTCACTATACATTTGTAATGGGAGATTTCAATTCAATAACTGGTAAGATCCAAAATGGAGAAAAATTTATTGGACCACTTGGCAATGGAAAAAATGAATGGCAACCAACTGATCAAATCTGCAGAAGAACAAAATTTGTACATAATGAATCCATTCTAAAGTAAAAAGGCCCACAGAAAATACACATGGAAAAGCCTTAAGGTAATACAAGTGAAATGGACTTTATACTTGCAAATAATAAAACCACTTTTACTGACTGCTTAGTCTTAAATTGTCTTAAAGGGATAGTAATGTTTCATAATAAAAGCAGCTCTAATTAATCATCATAGTATTTGGACTTTGGAGAGTGTTATTTCAATTCTGTCAGAGTTGTAGTTCAAGAGAAATTCAATGACAAAGTATCCCCCTCCCACCCCTTTTACTGATGTAACACTGCTCAGCCAGAGCAGAAGGGAGGTGCCAAGGTAGACTGCAGAGATGGACAATCTTCAATTAAGATAAGGGAAAAACCTGAAAAACTTGTCAAGGGGGGCAGGGTTTTCATTGTTCTCATAGGAAGAAGATTGTCCCCTGCTGTTATCTGTCTGGTCTATGAACTGCATTCCACATCTGAGAAGAGATGGCTTACACTAGGTAAAAGGGGCGGGAGGGGAAACTTTGCTTGTGAATATCGATCAAATCATAAAGGTTTGAGAGATAAGACTTATATCGTTCTTCATGTTTTTTTAATGCCTACAAAATAAAATAAAGATAAAACGAAGTATTACTATCCCTTTAAATAATTTTAACGTTGGAAGTGGCTATCGTCGAGTGAGAGCAAAAATCTAAACTGACTGCAAGAAAGAAATATAATGATGAAGTCAACAAATGTGAAGATCAACTCTAGCCAGCTACTGAAAGATCATTATAATTTTGAGATAGCACTATCTAATCTCTTGATTGTGTTGCAAGACCTTCCAGACACAGACATTTCAACCCACAATGAGAACGTTATTGAGATTATCGTAGACACTGGCCATGCTGTTCAACCTACTGAAAAACAAGAAAAAACAAACAGAATATCAAAAGAAACAGTTGCCATGATGTAAAAGTGATGAGAAATGAGGCAAAATGGTAATATTAGAACCAGGATAGAACATGTAGAAATGTACCAAACCATAAGGAATTGCATTAAAGAAGAAACACGCAAGTTCAATGTTGAGCTCATCAAAAGGACACTGGAAGACACTCAAGAGCTAAAGAAAGCAAAACAAAAGATGGCCACACATAGGAGGAAAATGTTTGCATTAAAGCTTGAGGATGGTACAACAGCAAAAACACAACAACAAATACTAAAAAAGAGTGGAAGAATTTTATTTAAATATTTATAAGGATGAAAAACAACTGAATGCAATGCCAGAGGCTGAATCTGTGCCAGAAGTTTTGGTAGAAGAAGTAGAAGCTGCAATAAAATCAATGAAAATGTCAAAGCAGCTGGACCTGATGAAGTTACTATTGAAATAGAGAAGAGACGTCTAAGGGGTGATATGATTACCATTTACAAATACATTCAAGGTCAGTACAAAGAACTATCCAATGAATTATTTATGCAAAGAGCTGAGCTAAGAACAAGAGAACATTCATTAAGACTTGAGGAAAGGCGCTTTTGACTAAAACAAAGGCAGGGATTCTTTACAATAAGGGCGGTAAGGCTATGGAATTCTTTGCCTCAGGATGTTGTACTTGCAGATAATGCAACTGCATTCAAAAAAGCATTGGATGCCTATCTAGCACAGAACAATATTGACAATTATGACAGATGGCTTCAAAGCAAATATGATATTGATCTGGGGAACTATTTGACTACCAATTGGAAGGAATAATTTCACCCCACATACACACTTGGGACTAGATTGGAAATAGCTCCAGAGGGCTTTTTTTGCTTTCCTCTGGATCAACAGGGGTGTTTTTGGCATGGGCTGGACTTGATGGACGCATGTCTTTTTTCAGCCTTATCTACTATGTTACTATGTAAATGTTGAAAGCCGGAGGTCAACCCTAATTCAAAGCCATAGCTAAACTATTTTCAAAATACCTACTACTCAGCAAAGTACCTGAAACATGGAAAAATGCAGAAGTCATCCTACCACAGAAAAAAGATCAAAAGGTTGACCTAAAAACAATTGATCAATAAATCTATTACCAGTGGCCTGCATGGTTTTCACAAAAGATACTGTCAAGAAGAATGGACACAATACTTAATGAGGCACAACCTAAGGAACAAGCAGGCTTCAGGAGAAGTTTCAGTGCAATGGACCACATCCAGACAGTGCAACAAGTTACAGAGCGGCATAATGAATACAACCTTCCATTATGCATAGACTCAGTGAAAAAAGCAAGCTATAATTGATGACCTGATCAACCAAGGAATACATAGCACTTACATCAATATCCTGCAATCAATTTATGAAAATGCAACTGCATCAATACAAGTAAACAATGATAAAGTCCAGATCAACATAGAAAAAGGAGTACGACAAGGAGACACAATTTCTCCAAAACTATTTTCAGCTTGTTTAGAAGAAATTTTCTGCAAAACAAATTGGGACAAAAAGGACTTAAAGGGATAGTAATACTTCGTTTTATCTTTATTTTATTTTGTAGGCATTAAAAAAAACACGAAGAACGATATAAGTCTTATCTCTCAAATCTTTATGGTTTGAGAGATATTCACAAGCAACGTTTCCCCTCCCGCCCCTTTTACCTAGTGTAAGCCATCTCTTCTCAGATGTGGAATGCAGTCCATAGACCAGACAGATAACAGCAGGGGACAATCTTCTTCCTATGAAAACAATGAAATCCCTGCCCCCCTTGACAAGCTTTTCAGGTTTTTCCCTTATCTTAATTGAAGATTGTCCCTCTCTGCAGTCTACCTGGGCATCTCCCTTCTGATCTGGCTGAACAGGGGGGGATACTTTACTTGTGAATATCTCTTAAACCATAAAGGTTTGAGAGATAAGACTTACATTGTTCTTCATGTTTTTTTAATGCCTACAAAATAAAATAAAGATAAAACAAAGTATTACTATCCCTTTAAGATCAATGGAGACAACCTACATCACTAACGTTTTGCAGACGATATCATACGATGAAGAGCTACAACAGGAAAGCAAACATTTTGGTCTGAAGATGAATATCAATAAAAATGCAATTCATGTTAAACATATTTACCATACCGAGGAAAATCACAGTAGATGGACGAGAACTAGAAGAAGTGGACAACTATGTTTATCTTGGACAGACAATGTCAAGAGATGGGACCACCACAATAGAAACTGAGCGATGAATACAATTGGGATGGCAAGCATTTGGAAAACTTAGTAATACAGTCTTTAAGAGACATTTACCCCTCTGCCTCAAGTGAAAGGTTTTTGACCAATGTGTACTCCAGTTCTTACGTATGGCTGTGAAACATGTACTCTGAATGCCAAAGCCATACTAAAACTTAAAGGGATAGTAATACTTGCAAATTACTAATCCGCATATTGTAGCTTTGTGAAAAAGAAACTTATTGCCCCCAGTGTCATCTCTCAAACCCTTATGGTTTGAGAGATGATAGCGCTCAAAGTTGACCCTGCCCTCCCCCTTCCCTGACTGAACGCCGACTGCAGGGATATCCGGTCTTACGATCATCAGGAGGCTCTGCAGCTGAACCGAGATCGCATTTAAAAAAAAGAAATCTTTCACTAAAACGGTCTTCTCCATGTGCTTACAAACCAAGCACAAACCAAGCACACACAGAAGACCGTTTCAGTGAAAGAATTATTTTTTATAAACATGATCTCAGCTCAGCTGCAGAGCCGCCTGATGCACATAAGACTGTCGTACGACAGCTTCCCCTGCAGTCAGCGTTCAGTCAGAGAAGGGGGAGGGAGGAGAGAACTATGAGCGCTATTATCTCTCAGACCATAAGGGTTTGAGAGATGACACTGGGGGCAATAAGTTTCTTTTTAACAAAGCTACAATATGGAGACTAGTAATTTGCAAGTATTACTATCCCTTTAAGGTTACACAGAGAAATATGGAGCAGTGAATTCAAAACATAACCAAAAAGAGACCGAAAAACGTGTCTATAGATCCATCAGCAAACATAGGTCTGTGATGTCACTGAAAGAGTAAAGCACCTGAAATGGAAATGGACAGGCCACATAGCAATACGATATTATGGTAGATGGACCAACCACATTTTGGAATGGAGTCCACTTGATACTAAATGCTCAAGAAGAAGACAAAAGACAAGATGGGTAGATGAAATTACCAAAGGGAGAAGCACTCTCGCCATGTTTAGATATATGCCCAGGTGCAGATTCTCATGGGATCAACACAGAGGAACAAACATAAAGAAAAGGTCAGCACACACAGGGCTTTTTAGTGAAGAAGTATGTACTGTCAACGTTTCAATGTGCAGGCCACATTTTAGTCAGGTCCTAACTAAAATGTGAACTGCGCAGCCCTGACAGTACATACTTCTTCACCAAAAAGACCTGCATGTACTTACTTATTCTTTATGTTTATATTTATATATATATATATATATATATATATATATATATATATATATCTACTAGTGTAAAAGCCAGTGTGCACGGACCATGGAGCAGTGAGGTAACGGCAGTACGCAGAGCAGGACCGGCCTCTTAACATTATCCAGACCTCCTCTGCGTACTGCTGTTACCTCACTGCTCCACTCGATTGCGCCGCCTCACTCACGCGATGCAGTCATGCTCAGTAGAGACTGGCTGAACACGGGCAGTCTCTACTGCGCATGACTGCATTGTGACAAACTTTGTGGCCTTTTATTATATAGGATAATGTATACCTCCTGAACCACATTAAACCACTTAATATTTAATATATTTGAAGGGTTGCAACGAAAGTGGATGGGAAGTGGGTGAATCAGGGTGTGGGGTGAGCAGGACAAGTGGGTGTGGTCCCCATGGGAATCACCAATCTGGAGAATGACCCTGTGTCCAAACAGACCTGGTAATTAGCTCTGAAAAAGTCTTCTGATGGGACATTGTTTAAGCGATAATTGTTCTTTAAGGTGATCAAACATAACATTTAATGCAGAACATTTAATAAATGCATACTACAGGTGTCATGTGATTCCACTGCAGCACTACATAATGTTTGTTTTTTTTTAATCTGTGAAGTAACAATTTACTATAAAAAGCATATATTGTAGGGCTTTTCCTGCTAACTAAAACAAGGATACTCCAATGGTTGGAAAATGTTTTTTCCTAATGTTATTACAGTACAAACTATTTTTTTAATTATCTGTTAGCAACAGTGCCACCTGGTGTCCAGACAGTTACTCTATTGCATTCTACGGTAGAAGTAAACCACTAGGTACAGTTCACCGAATGTGATAGTGACAGCTTTACGACTATTTTGACAGTTTGATGCGTAATAACATTTGATTAAAGCAATTGCTAGCAGTGGGAGTACCCTTGTTCTACTCGGGGGGGACCTTTAAAGGAAAAGTCTGGTCTAATTACTGGATGTATATTCTCTGTACCTGGCAACGGTAGATGGGGCTGATGGTGAGGATGTGGGGGGGGAGGGGTGAAGTCATGGGGTGGGGCCAAGAACACCTAATGTGCTTTGTGTAGGGGTACCTGGGATGTACATTCAGCCATGTACAATAAGATAGACATTATTGTTCCATTATCTTCACCTCTGTGTATGAACAATTGCTATTTTTCTTACCTTGACAGTTCTGTTTCCACTTAACTCCTTTTTGACAAGACACCATGCAGATTATACACTAAGGCGTGATAAAGAGGTGATAAAGTGGAGATAACTTCTACAGTGATGTCACTTCTCCATCTCTTATGTTATTCTATGGAGCCTATGCACTAAGAATTCTAAAGTGGAATATAGCTTAGTGCTTAGGCTCTATAGAATAACATAGAAATAGAAGTGATATTACTGGAGAAGATATCTCCACTTTTATCATCTTTTTATCATACCTCAGTGCATAACCCCTACTGGGGTTATGCACTAAGGTGTGATAAAGAGGTGATGAAGCTGAGACAACTTCTCCAGTGATATCACTTCTCCTATGTTATTCTATGGAGCCTAAGCACTAAGATCTCTCAAGTTAGAAACATAGAATTTGACAGCAGATAAGAACCATTTCGGCCCATCTAGTCTTCCCATTTTCCTACTGTAAAAACCTCAAACCTCAAGTCCTTGGTCTTTTCTTAAGTTAACGACAGCTTTCTTACATTGCGTCTAAACCTGTGCCCCTCTAGTTTTTGACTATGGCCTCTTGTCCTAACATTTTACTCCTTTGAAATATACTTCCCACCTGCACTTTGTTGAATCCCTTCATGTATTTGAATGTTTCTATCATATCCCCTCTCTCTTCTCTCCTCCAAGCTATACATGTTCAGATCCTTTAGTCTATCCTGATATGTCTTTTCATGTAAACCAGTCACCATTTTAGTAGCCCTTCTCTGAATTTTCTCTAGAGTATCTATATCCTTCTAGAGATGGGGTCTCCAGTACTGTACACAATACTCTACATGAGGTCTAACTAGAGATATGTAGAGTGGCAGGACCACTTCCCTTTTTCTGCTACTAATACTTCTAGCTATACAACCCAGCACCCTGCTTGCCTTCCCCACCGCTTTATTACATTGCCTGCCTATCTTTAAGTCATTAGAAATAATTACTCCCAAATCCCTTTCCTCTGTTGTCACTGACAGCACAGTACCCTTAAGAGTATATTTTTCCTTTGGATTTTTATGTCCCAAGTGCCATACTCTTGTCCATTCTTCTAATTTACCTAAATGATTTGTAATTTGGCCAATTTCCCCCTGGAATGTCTACACTATTGCAGATCTTTGTACCGTCTGCAAAATAGAAATTCCTTACCTTGAAGACCTTTTGCATCCAGACCCAAACACTACAATTTATTAATGAGTCTTCTATGATGGACAGTGTCAAATGCTTTACTGAAATCTAGGTAATCTATATCTACTGCTCCCCATTGGTCTATTAGTTTAGTTACCCAGTCAAAAAAAATCTATGAGGTTAGTTTGACAAGATCTCCCTGCTGTAAAACCATGCTATTTGATATATTGCAAGCCATTCAAATTCAGATATTCAACAATTCTTTCCTAGCATAGTCTCCGTTAATTTTCCCACTACTGATGCAAGACTTACTGGTCTGTAGTTACCAGATTCTTACCTGCTACCTTTTTTGTGAAGCGGTACTACATTTGCTACCTTCCAATCTTCTGAAACTACTCCTGTCGATAGTGACTGATTGAATCATTCTGTTAAAGCTTTTACCAGACAGAACACACTTAAGTTATTTTAATAACTTTGGGTGTATTCCGTCTGGTCCCATTGATTTATCTGTTTTACTTTAGAAAGTTGAAGTAGAACTTCTTCCTCTGTAAACATGCATGTTTCCCATGTCTTGCTATTTCTTTTTTCTAACAGAGGTCCCTTCCCTTCATCTTCCTCTGTAAAAAGTGAACAAAAATATTCATTGAGACAGTCAGCTAGCCCTTTATTCTCATTTACATACTTTTCATTTTTTTCAGTCTAACTATTCCTTGTTTCGTTTTCCTCCTTTCACTTATATATCTAAAAAATGTTTTATCCTCCTTTTTTATTGACTGGGCAATTTTTTCCTCTGCGTGTGCTTTGACACATCAAATAATGCATTTGGCCTCTTTCAGCCTAGTCTTGTACCGATACCTATCTTCTTCCTTCTGCTTCTGCTTATATTTCTTAAATGCTTCTTTTTTCTCATTTACTATATTTGCCACTTCTGTGGAGTACCACAGTGGTTTTCTTTTTCTTTTACCCTTGCTGACATGCCTAATGCAATGCTCTGTTGTGTTTAGTAAAACACATTTCAGATAATGCCATTTTTCCTGGACCCCATCTAAAGATCTCACAGTTGTTAAAGACTGACATAAAATGTTTCCATTTTAGAAAAATCAGCCTTTCTTTTTTTAGTTGAGAAACTCTTAGTGCATTGGAGAAGTGATCTCCTCTTTATCACCTGTTTATCACACCTTAGTGCATAACCCCACTCCCCCATATGTTGACTAATTCTCTGGCACTCAAAGGGTTAAGGGGAAAATATACTTTTTTGTATTTGAAGTACACTGCTTGCAGTTTGTGGGACAATACAAGCAGTGCAAGAGTTAAAACATTTCAGGTGCTGGAGTCTATTTCCCAGCTCCCAATGAGTTAATTATATTTTTTTATTTTTTTTTAAACTGTAATTGGAAAAAGAAATGTATCTTAACACACACTGCAGTCAGTATATGAACTAAACACTCTTGGAGCTTCAGAGCTTCAGTCTAATATGTGTTAGGGCACCTCCCTGGTACCCAATTGGTTAATTTTATTCAAGTATATATTAATTTATTTATTTATCTTAGGGATTAAATCATTGTCTCTGAAGACTCTCCAGTTGTCGCTCACTGCAGGCAGCGCATGAGTTAACCCGCTGGGTTCCCAAGTCTGCAATGTGTTTTTTGTGGGACAACTCTTTGGAACCCAGATGGTTAAATATTTTATTTATTTATGTATTTGTTTTAAGGGGGGATATAATTGTATCTGAACCCTCACCACTTGCTTGAAGTTCACTGTAAGCAGTGTATGAGTTAACACTCCGGGTGTTTGAATCTGCAACGTGTTAATTATTTAGGTAAATTGTTTTATGTATTTTAGTGGGATTTAATCATATTTGAAAAGTGTACATTTGTTTAATGAGCACTCTAAGGCAATGCATGAGTTAATCCCACTGGGTACTTGGATATGCAATGTGTTGCAGCACCCAAGGGGTTAAAACTTCTGCCAGTTTCCACGCCCACTATGGGAGCTGGGGCGTGGCCAGTGCTCTGGGAAGCTCTCTCTGTCTCACACACAGTCAGTTTCCTGCTTCCCAGAGCAGCTGTAGCAGAGACAAGAGGAGAGAGCAGTGAGTGGGGCAGCCCAGGATGATCAGGCAGCTGCAGCACAGTGAGGTTACTGTGTGCTGACACAGAAGGGGCACTGTGCATCACCACCAGCCCTCTGTGGCACCCAGGCACATGGCACTGCCCTGAAACAGCTATTGCCTTTTCTATTGCATTCTCTGCCAATGCACTTGGATTGACACATACAGGAGGAGGCTCTGACAGAGCTGCACAGGACAATTCCCTTCTTATCTAGCAGGATGAGTGGAGGCGAAGTGGTGTATTCTGGCTGGCTCAGAAAATCCCCACCCGAGAAAAAGTTACGGAGATATGTAAGTGCCGGGGGGCTGGTGGGTGGGCAGTAGGGCAGATGATCATTGTGGGGGTTGGCATAACACTTGCTATTCGTGAAACATAATGCCATGACTGGAGGAAAGTGTTATTGGGACTGGCACTGATGGTGTATTTTCTAATGCAGATCTGTTAGGGCATATACATCAAATAAAAGTGGAGTAATTCAGAGGACTTAGAGACCCCTCTAGCAATTAAGGAGTTAACCCTTTGAGTGCCAGAGGGGTGCGCAACGCATGGCTTTGCGTACCCACCTTGCACTCAAAGGGTTAAAATTGATATTACAGTGAATGGTGGATTTGAACGCGTTGCATTGCTCCGCTTTTGTTTTGGTGCATATGTCCAAGCGGGTTGTGTTGCCTCTCTATTGTGTGTTGTGGGGTGCTGTCGGGGGAGATCTGCCTGCACCTGTGACAGGTGCACTGGGCTGGGAGTGTAAACACAGGGAGGGGCAGAGGGGCGGGGGCTTTGTGCATCACTTAACCCCTCCTGTGTCTAACTCAACACTTAATTCATCCTGGGCTTGCCCCACCACTAAACCCTGTTTCTGGCCGTCCCATTCGTTATGTTCCTGTCTTCATTAACTCCTTCTGTGCCCTTGCACAATAACTTAACCCATCCAGTGCCTGCTACATCATTTAACCCTCTATGTGCCTGTCACATTACTTAACTCTTTTAGCGCCAGAGGGCAACGCTGCGTTGCTTACCCTTCTGGCGTTCAGAGTGTTAACCTATGTCCTACTACACATGCAACCCTTTGAATGCCAGAAGGTGTGTTCAAAGCGTTGCTGTGCAATGTGTTGCTCTCCTCTTCCTTTGTCAGCCCCATCGCTTAACCCTTAATGTTGACCCTTTGAGTTCTAGACTGGTGTGCAAGGCATTGTACACCCAAATGGTCTCCATTTAACACTAACGTCGCCTTGTTTTGCTGGCTCTACAAATAGTTCCATCTCGTACCAAGAGCTAACCTTATTACTTAACCCTTCCTGTGCCAAGGGCTGGTCACTGCAGTCTATATCCGCTACTGAACGGGTTGTTAAGCCTTCCATTCACCCCGCAGGAAACACCAATTGTTACTGTTGGTGACCGTTAACCCTTTCTTATCCGGAGGCTGGAAAGTTATTCTTCTCTCGTGCTGCATCTGGGTGGGGTTTTTAACCTTTACAACTGCTCTGCTACACCGCAGTTTTACGATTTTAATATGAGGACTAGGGTGGGCTGTGTTTAACCCTTTGAATGCCAGAGGGGTAAAAAATGCGTTACTTACCCCTCTGGCACTCAAAAGGTTAACTCCTAGAGTGCCAGATGGATGCACAATATGTTTGGCACTCCAAAAAATGGTTTTAACTCTTCAGATCTTTGGCACCATCAGTTTGATAATTAAAAAAAGGCATGCGAATGGTTGGTTTTCTGATTAACTGTTTATATGCCGAGCGCGACGTTCATCGGTGTGTATGGGAATGTTGAGACAATGTAACCCTTCATCTCCCCATGTCTTTGTAAATGTCGTATGCAGATATGCTTACATGTACCGATCTATAGAATGAGCTGACCTACACAGTGACCTCTGCCTTCATTGAATAGCTACTTGAGAGGTTAACCCATTGTACGTCCCCCTGTAACCCTTGCTAGGGATATGTGATACTCAGAGTGCAACGGATTTAACTAATCTCTGGCAATGTTAGGGTCAAGCTGCCAATCGAGGCTTCTATTAACCCTTTGGCACTCAAAGGGTTAACCTCTTGAGTACGAGAAGGTCATCTGATCCTCCAGAGGTTAATCATAGGCATGCCAGAGTGGTGGTAGCTTCGCAAAAAGAATGCATTGCACAACCGCCCGGCACTCGAATAGTTAATGGTTCGTTGCTTTATCACTTGCAGTCCAACTGGGACCCTGCAAGGCCATTACTGGGCTGTCCTTTTAGCTCTGTTCTGGGTAGATATAACCCTATCTCTGCCACAGGAGAGAAAGTTGGCTGGTATATTTTATTTTCAACCAGTGGTGAGCCACCCTTTTCAGAATTAGGACTAATTAAAACTGGGCAGGGCGCTGTGGTGTATCTGTTATTGTAAGGTAGCTCTGCAGGAACGGTCATCTTTAATTCTTTCAGGGCTGGGTTAACCCTTTGAGTGCCAGAGGCGTACCCCTCTGGCACTCAAAGGGCTGATCACCTTTGTGCCGATTACAGGGAACGTTGAGTGTGTGAAACCTCCCTGCTGAAGAACCTCTTGGTTGAGGAGTCATCATTAGACCTCTTTATTCATCTTACTCTTTTTATTTTGAGCAACTTTTGGGGAGGGCAATTATTTGGATTAACAGTTTGTCATATGTAAGCAGAGTTTTTGTTCCATTTCTTGTTTCTATATTTGGGCATAACATCTGAGGTTGTTTTTAAAGAGATGCTACAGATTTAATGATTAAATATTAATATTAAAGATCAATATATAATTGATGCCGCTTCAAACAAATACATTCTCTAACATTCTTCTTGCACCTTAGACATCAGCATTTTAATATAATCCTCATTTAAGAAAGCAGAAGAGTGCTTGGTTGCTCATCTTTAAAAGAGGTTCTGCAGCAGCTGCTGCACTTTGCTGCCAGGTCATCTCTGTCAGACTGGTGTTGCCTCAAAAAATTAAAATCACAGCATTCTGGGAGTGGAGATGGAGTTGCCATCCACATTGTCCTGCTCTTGGTGGCATCATCTCCAGATTGGAAATAATCATTAACCATTTATCTGCAAGAGCTCCCTGGAAGATGATGCTTGAGTCTGGATACGAAGGGACCAGTTTAACCCATCCTGCTCCAGACTAACTGTAATCATTGCACACGGTGTGTCCATTATGACTATACAATTTCACTCCACAGAGATCTGCAGACTCCACCCTGCATGCACAGGCCTCTGCTTTAACTCTTGGAGTGCTATAGGGGTGTAGAAATGCATTGCATGCCTGTCTAGCACTCAAAAGGTTATTTTTTTTTTATTTTTAATTTACTCCCTCCCCCTGTTGACCAGTTTAATATATAGGAAGCTGAGTTTGCTACTGAGAGATTTTGGCAATGAAATGCGTTGGTGACCTAGCACATCCATGGCATTTTTTTCTTTCTTTAGTAAAATGCATTAGACTGAGACATGCGCTACTTTTTTGTCTGTAGTGAGAACTTATATGATGCAATGATACTGTTTTCATGGTGATTTTTTTTTTTTTTTTTTTTTTTTTTTTTTTTTTATAATTGTTCATGCTTTGGAAACTCTGTGCATGCAGCACACTGGAGACTTTATTGCAAACATAAATGGACTGGAGCAAGCTAACTGGAGAAAAATTCCTAACTTTAATTTGGGCTTTTAACTCTTCGAATGCTAAAGAGGTCTTTAACACAATGATTTCAATGTTTTTTAGATTTTAAAAAAAGTTTTAACTATCTAATCTGCCATATTTACCTCCTCAGTGGGGGCTCATGTGGTGTGGGGCATATAAATGGTGTGATTTGCATCAAAAATGGTCGGAGCTTAATCACGGGTGGGGCGAGGCTTAATGGACTGTGACATAAAATGGGCGGGAAGTGGGCAGAACAGCGTAAGAGGGAGGAACAGGCTGGGAAATAGTAGTGGGAGGAACAGAGTGGGAAGGAGAGGAGGAGTGGGTGGGAAATGGGAGGAACTGGGTGGAATGGAGGAGAAGTGGGCAGGAACGGGATGGGAAGGAGAGGAGGAGGAGTGGGTGGGAAATGGGAGGAACGGGGTGGAATGGAGGAGAAGTGGGCAGGAACGGGATGGGAAGGAGAGGAGGAGGAGTGGGTGGGAAATGGGAGGAACGGGGTGGAATGGAGGAGAAGTGGGCAGGAACGGGATGGGAAGGAGAGGAGGAGGAGTGGGTGGGAAATGGGAGGAACGGGGTGGGAAGGAGGAGGCAGGCATGTGCACACATAGGGCAGGTGCTCAAGCTCCCCTTGGTGTCTTTTTGTCCAAAGTGCCCTTGTGCCCTTTTAACAAAATAATAAATTAATTATGAGAAGTGCCCTTTTTTTTTTTTCCATTTGAGCCCCTGCCCCCCAAAATGTCTGTGCGTGTCACTGGGAGGAGGAGGAGTGGGTGGGAAATGGGAGGAACGGGGTGGGCAGGAGGGGTGGGCAGGAGGAGGACTGGGCAGGAAATGGGAAGAACAGGGTGGGAGAATGGCAAGAACTTTGAGTCTCCGGGGCAGATCCGGAGAGATCCCAGGTGTGCTCAGCACTGGCTGTCATGAGCCCTATGAGGCAAAATGCACAAGGGTCAAAGTGCAGAGATGCTGGAGCAAACCAGCTGCACCATAGGGGACAAATAAATCCCCAAATTCCAATTGATTTAAATGGAGCTTTTAATGCTAGAGGTCTCTAGCATTTGTGGCGTTAACCCTTTGAGTGCCAGAGCAGTATCCAGTGCATTGCGTTGAAATGCATCGAATACCCCTCTGGCAGTCATAGGGTTAAATCACTGGAAATTTGGAGACTTTTTATGTGTTGCTATGGCGCAGTTGGTTTGCTCCACTTTTCCATTGTGCATAAGACATGCTTTGTTGTACATATCTTAACCCTTTGAGTGACAGAGGGGGTACAGACGCATTGCTTTATAATGTGTTGCATACCGCTCTGGCACTCAAAGGGTTAAATAACAAACTAAATTGCAGTATGTGGGATCTCATTGAGCACCCATCCAATTCAAAAATCTTACTTTGTGTGACCTTAAACATGGGGTATTCCATAGCTGGATCTCCATATGTTGAGGACTACAACTCCTATCATCCCCACCAGACAACTGCATTCTCCTGTGCTCCTTTTGCATGGGGAGCAGAGTTGCAAAGCCAGGGCCCCTGCACCCCCCACTAAACATACTGCAACCTGGATATGTGGAACTTCATCACTATACGGTATGATACGAAACCAAGGACAGAGTGGCAGAATGTCGCTCCAATTTTCTGCTACACTTCCAACAGAATATACTTAAAAAAGGGGGTGCACGAGCAACCCCATGAGCTGGTCTGGGGGCCTCTTTTGGCACATGGCCTTTGTGTCTGATTGGGGAGGCGGGCCCATACACAGGTACTACCTATAACCCACTGATGGGGAGCATGGTAGAGGTGTGTCAGAAGGCTGGCCCATGTGGGCATTGGCCATGTATGACTGACACCTTGTGGGTTGGGCAGTCACTGGAGGTTGCAGACAGCATGAGAACCTTCCTGTGTCACCCGTGTGAATGATCTCCATCTCCGTAGTTTGCCATGCACATCAGGCATGATGAAGCATGGATGTATCCAATTCACTGACGCCACCAAATTGTAGCACACCGAGTTAGTGTGTGTTTTACACAAGGTAAAATCACTAGTGTGAACATCACCATAGGAAGCCATCTGCATTACATGTGCATTTAGCTCAGCGTTAAAGGAGAGCTAATGTCTCTTAACATTAATAACCCCACTTATCTTACTATGGACAGAACCTATGGCTCCTACAAATGTTGCACTTGTGCCTTCATTCAGTACATAACCTCTGCAGTCAGTCCTGGATGGTCCCTGTCTGTGGAGGAGGTCATGCAGAGCCGGATCATCCATTACAGCAAAGTAGGCTACTGCCTAGGCCCCATGGCAATATGACAGGCCGTGGTTGCAAGTGATGCGATGCAGACAGAGGTCCTGCTGTTGTTGCCACTAACATCTTGTGTCAGATGGTCTTTGAAAGAGACCAGCATCATCCAATTGCTTC
The DNA here is from genome assembly GCA_037306005.1 of Rhinophrynus dorsalis. Classification (NCBI taxonomy): domain Eukaryota; kingdom Metazoa; phylum Chordata; class Amphibia; order Anura; family Rhinophrynidae; genus Rhinophrynus; species Rhinophrynus dorsalis. Next base: position 595,630,716 of record CM074719.1, read on the forward strand.
CACTTCCATTAAAGTCACAATACCAGTACCTGCTATCAGCACTGTGTGTGTCTTAAAGGGATAGTGATGTTTCATAATAAAAGCAGCTCTAATTAATCCTCATAGTATTTGGACTTTGGAGAGTGTTATTTCAATTCTGTCAGAGTTGTAGTACAAGAGTAATTCAATGATAAAGTATTCCCCTCCCGTCCCTTTTACTGATGTAACACTGTTCAGCCAGAGCAGAAGGGAGGTGCCCAGGTAGACTGCAAAGAGGGACAATCTTCAATTAAGATAAGGGAAAAACCAGAAAAGCTTGTCAAGGGGGGGCAGGGCTTTCATTGTTCTCATAGGAAGAAGATTGTCCCCTTCTGTTATCTGTCTGGTCTTACAACCAGATTCACATCTGAGAAGAGATGGCTTACACTAGGTAAAAGGGGCGGGAGGGGAAACTTTGCTTGTGAATATCTCTCAAACCATAAAGGTTTGAGAGATAAGACTTATATCATTCGTCATTTTTTTTAATGCCTACAAAATAAAATAAAGATAAAACGAAGTATTACTATCCCTTTAAGCACCAGATCTAGACATGTGGGGCTCCAAACTGGTACATTGCCTAGGGCCCTATTGAAACGTAATCTGTCTTTGAACACATGTTTCAAACAGGGTTCCCCCAAACTGAAGCACATGTACATGGGCCTGCTTAAACCTTTAACCCTTACACTCCCCTCTGTTCCTTTAAAGGATTAAGATTTCCATATGCAGTGAGCAGAATTTGAGATCATGTGGTTGTAATGCTCCCCTCCATGGACATGACACCCAGAACTAATTATAACTGTGATCTCTTGGACAAAAAGCACAAGTGTGAACTTCATAAGGACATTAGGATTTTCTAACCATTCTAAGGTAAGTGAAGGGGTTATCAGTTGGTGTTCGTTTAATGAAGCTGCTCTAAAGTTAACGGGGCCTACAAGAAATTTATGCAGCCTTTTCCATTTCCAATGATGATATTTTTGAACCGGGCCATATTGATGGCTGCAGGTCCAGCCTACATGGAGTTAATATAGCCCTGTGTCTGTTATCCTGGATGCTTGCATTGAAGTTGTATTGACCTGCCTGGAGACGGGATCTTTCTACAGTCAGTGGATATAAATAACCCAGTGCAGGAGACAGTGCATGGAGTGGCGAGGGGAGGGGGAGAGCAGGACAATGGGACTAGGGGAGGGAGAGAGCAGGACAATAAGATTAGACAAAGGGAAGGTAAGTGAATACTTAGGACACTTACATATGGCTGATTACATCTGTGGCTTCTTTTATTCCAAAAAATGACCTGTGTGATATATTAACCCCTTTGATGCTAGAGGCTTCTCCAATGCATTGCTTCAATGCGTGGGTGACATCTCTGGCATCCAAAAGGTTAATGTAAGAAGTGGTTTGAATGGTTGTGGAGACTGAGTTTTAAAGGGACCCTGTGAACTCGTAATAATAATCTCCCCACACACACAGTTACAGTAATATGGGCAGAAAATCCTGATGGCCACTGTGAATGAATTCTACATGGATTGGTTCTCCAAAATAAATCTTGGATTAACACTTTGAGCGCAAGAGGGGGACGCACCCCTCTGGCACTCAAAGGGTTAACTCTGGATATCCTGTCCGAGGAGGTAGACATCATTCTTTGTCGCAGGTCTCCGGGTCCCCGAATTCTGCATGTTGAAGGCGTCTTAATGAGGCTTCAGTGGAAATTTAATGGGGATCCGGAGTCTTGGAAATCAAATCGTCTGCCTCTGTGGATATATCAAGTACTAATTAAAGATTAACCCTTCAAGGACCAGAGGGGCTGCGCAATGCCCAGCCATCTGTTTCTTTAGGTCTTTAACCCTTTGAGTGCCAGAGAGGTACGCAACGCATTGCGCTGCAATGCGTTGTGTACCCCTCTGGCACTCAAAGGTGTAAGATGTGGATTCCATTGCAGCTGAAACGTAGTCAAGGGTTTTACCTGCATACATCTCCATAGATCCCAATGAGGTAAATCCAGGGATAAGAGTTTTCAGCTGCGTGGAGGACCAGTCCATGCAGGTTTAATAATAATAATCCTTTATATAGCGCACACAGATTCCGCAGCGCTTTACACTCATATTGGTTCCTGTCCCCATTGGGGCTCACGATCTAAATTCACCTATCAGTATGTTTTTTGGAGTGTGGGAGGAAACCGAAGTACCCGGAGGAAACCCACGCAAACACAGTGAGAACATACAACAGTGCTAACCACTGAGCCACTGTGCTGGGTTTTCTACCCAGGTTAAGGTAAATGAGGGTTTTTTTCATTTAGAATTCCTTTAACCCCTTGATTGTCATAGGTATCCAACACACACACACACAGGGTTTAACCCTTTGAGTGCCAGAGGGGTTCGCAACGCACTGCTTTGCAATGCGTTGCGTACCCTTCTGGAACTCAAATGGTTAAAATGATTTTGTGACCTTGAAACAATGCTTTGCAGTGACACTTCTCTAACACTGAGTTAATAACCACACACACACCTTCTTTTGGGTCAGCCGGGTTAACCCTTTGAGTTCCATAGGGGTACGCATGGCATTGCCTGCTCCTCTGGCACTCAACGGGTTAAAACGCCTAATTGTGCATTGCAGTATCCACAGGAAGTATTCAGGATGTCCTGTGATGTCACTGGAATGTGTGAGTGTCCTTGAAGCGGTGACGATCCATCCTCCATATGTCCTCAGTACACTGTAACCTAATCAGGTGTGACCTATGAGAATAGAATAAATCCACGCTTTTTTTGCCGTATACTTCCTCAAATGTTTACGTTTTGAAGATGATCAAATAGTGGGAGAGTAAACAATGTAAAATCTTCGGGGGCAAATGACACCAATGAGATAACTTTGGGCGCATGAAGTTTTACAAGGCAACAATCAAATATTCCTGTTTGATTGTAAATGGAGTTTTTAACCCTTTTAGTGCCAGAAGGGCGCCAAACACATTGCTGTGCGATGTGTTGCTCACTTCTCTGGCACTCAGAGGGTTAACCACCGGAATGCTAGTGGGCTGCATTGCATTGTGATGCGTTGGAGATCTTTTATAATAAACCAGTGATTAAAAACGCCAATGAAATCTGTTGATTTTTTTTTTTTTGTTCTGTCTGATGTAATTGTATCACAAACACAGAGTAATGGGGGGAGAGATTTGTATTCATTGTTAAAGTAACAGTAACCTTTTCTCGTGACTACATATTCTGCAAGTGAATAATATTTAATGTCAAATTGCTTATACTATATTTTTTATTTATTTTTCTACACTTTGCAGTGCAATGGGCACCCCACCCATCAGGCACTTGAAACTTTAATTTAGAAAATGAATTTTTGAGTTATTTAGCTGTATAGAGGATACTCATTATGGCATGCCTCATAGGCATTTTGTGTCTTATACCCTCTCACTCACACTTTACTCTTTCAGTGCTAGGGGAGGTGGGCAATGTATTGCTGAGCAGTGTCAGTGAGTGGGGGAGGTAATGTAAGGATAAGACAGGAAGTCAGTGCTAGGAGAGGTGGGTAATACATTGCTGAGCAGTGTCAGTGAGTGGTGGAGGTAATGTAAGGATAAAACAGGAAGTCAGTGCTAGGAGAGGTGGGTAATACATTGCTGAGCAGTGTCAGTGAGTGGTGGAGGTAATGTAAGGATAATGCAGGAAGTCGGTGCTAGGAGAGGTGGGTAATACATTGCTGAGCAGTGTCAGTGAGTGGTGGAGGTAATGTAAGGATAATGCAGGAAGTCGGTGCTAGGAGAGGTGGGTAATGCATTGCTGAGCGGTGTCAGTGAGTGGAGAAGTAATGTAGAGCTAAGACAGGAAGTGCCTGCACGGCATGCTTTATTGACTATAATATATACATCTAAATAACTCAAAAGCTAGATTTCTAATAAAACAATGTCATAATACAACATATGTGATTTTGAAAGCACTTTCAGAATCCCTAAAGTTGCTTTTAGATTGTGGGTCGCTTTTATAAAAAATCCTTATTTAATTCAACGGGGAGATTCAGTTGTCCTCTATGGTGCAGTTGTTTTGCTCCAGAATTGTACCACTTACTCTCTGTGTAAATGGGCAGGAGTATCCTGTCTGCAGACACACAAAGTCTGTAACTTGGTTTTAAGCAACACTAATGATGCAACGTGGAGGGCAGAGACTTCAACCACAGTATTAGGTAATCCCATTCTCTTATGCAAATCATGCCAAAATAGTATTTAAAAAAGCAGTGAACTTTTTCCTGCTGAGCAGGGGTTTTTCTGCTGAGTACAACAAATTAACTTCCACTACCAAGAGATGCATATTTCCAGAGTTATTACAGTTTAACACCTTAAGGACCATTGCTGTGCCAGGACCTTCACGGCGGTCCGGCACTTAAAGACCAGTGACGGTCCTGGCACGGGATGGAGTTCAGGGCTCCCAGCACGGCTGCACTCCGCTCCTCAAGTGCCAGTTGCGTGTGCCAGTCCTTAAAGGGTTAAACTAATTTGTTTTTTACATTCAGTGCCCTCTAGTAGCCAGATTTCAGATAGTTATTTTTTTTGGAGAGGGGCGTCAGTTGACTCCTGCAGAATTTACTCCACTTTAGTTTGTGCCTATGGTTTAATCTGTTTTCTTCCCTAAATGGCAAACATACATTTTCCATGGTTCTTGGTTATCCCTGGTCTGTTTTCACGAAGAAAAGAATTATGTGTATTTGTATCCTTCTCTTGTTATTATGTAATTTACTGTTACTTGGCAGCTCTATTGAAGAGGGAATCCAGTTGAATAGAAAGTTATTTTGGAGTCTTGGTTCGTCTCGGCAATGGTTGGACACCCCTGGGGCACTCAAAGGGTTACATTTGTACAGCAGCTTTAATGAGTTATAGAGAGTAATGCTTATTATGTAGAGAACAGATGTATAATATTATAGTAACTTTCATCTTTTTTTCCCTGCTGCGTAAAACCAAGGGTATATAACCACCAATGAGGTGCTTCAGTCAAAAGTTATAATGGTACAGAGCTCAATTTTCATGAGGAATGAGTGCAGTAGTTTTTATGGCCACCATATGTTATGGTGGCTCTGTTGTTGCTGCTGTCTAGAAAGAGATTCAGTGGCCATAACCTTTCATAGACGGCAACAGGCCGGCTCCAAAAGGAACTGACAGCGCAGGCGCACGGACGTCACTATGGCGAGATGCCCGTGCTTCCTGCTACTGTCAGCCTCCGACTAAGTCGAAAATCTTTTAAACTAGTTAATATTTCTGGCGACTAGCGCTACTAAGCAGCTAGTCGCCAGATTAATATAAAGTTTTTGCGGGGTGGTAGTTCCCCTTTAAATCCTAACTTAAATCATTATTTTTTTTTTTTATTCAAAAACTCATTTTTGCTGGTAGTTAAAACCATCAATATTTGCAACCAGGTGAATAAGTCATATTTAGAATATAACCTGTCAGATTAGTAAAACAGCAATATCAGAACTGATTTTAGTTTAATAGATTAACCCCTTAACGACCGGCCGATCGGCGCGGTCAGTTAAGGACCATGGAGCTTTTTTTTTTTTTTTTTTTTTCTTTCTTCTGGTTCCGGACTCCCCGAACGGCATGCAGCCGCGGGGGGGGATCTGTAATTCCATGACGGTCATAGTACGTCACGGGTCATTCAGTCTAATCGACCCTTGACGTACTATGACTGTCAAGGGTCGTTAAGGGGTTAATCACTCATATTTGGAACATATAATAATATAACATAAAATTGCATGATTTTACAGCCTCGGGTACATAACGAAGCTCTATTTCATGCTGAATAACCTTTAAACTATAATGTATCTTAAATAGAAAACTATCTTTTAGATAGATTTTTACTCCAAAAGCATTTCATTAAAATAAATTTGATTTAAATTAAACAAAAAAAAAATCCTATTTAAATTGACTTTTTTTTATTTTATTTTTATCCACCCTAGTTGAAACTGCGTTTGTTTGTGTGTGTTGCTAAGTACCCCCAAAGTAACACTCCAAAAAAGATTTGTCTGTATACATTTTATTTATTTTCTTTTACAAATAAAACTATTCAGAAAGGTGTGTTGCCATAACTGTGTGAGTATTGAAGTTTTTCTCCTGGGGATATAGAAACATTGTTTCCTCTGCACTCACTTCCTGGTTACTAGGCTGTATTCCTATTGTGAGTGCAAAGGAAATTGTCTTCCCTCTCCCTGTTGGAAAACTACACCAGCATTATTGCATATCTTTTTACTTGTGAAAGATTCTTAATGGGACATTTATTTTGCATTACTGCAAACAGAATTCTTGGTTTAACTTTGCACGCTTCAGTTTGAAAACCTACTTAACCCTGTGAGGGCCAGAGAGGTATCCAACGCATTGCAACTCAATGCGTTGCATGCTGCTCCGACACTCACAGGTTTAAGATTATCATGATCAGTAGGTGGAGCTTTTGTCCGCCTCTTTGACCTGATTGAAGATGGTGTCTATGGAACAAAGGCAAAGAGGGCATTAGGATATTTTGATCATAATAAAGTAAATGGGGGTTACTATTACATGTTGCGTCTCCTTTAAAACTACTCATGCTCTCAAGTTTAAGAGAATATTTTAGATTATACTTGTATCGTGATGTATATAACATGTAGTACGGTACACCAAATTCAAAAGCTTGTGCCTTCAATTTATGCTTGGTCCCGAGTGTTCGATGTGACCTTGGGTAATTGATTTGTGTGTTAACATTTTCCCGTTAAATATAGAATGTCCTTTTATTGAAGAATAAAATTAGCTTTGGATATACGGAGGGCATCTGGTGGCAAAACACTGACATACTATTAACCCCTTGCATGCTGGAGAACTCTTCAACAGTATGTCTGCCGTGTAAGGGGTTAACTTTTTTTTTTTTTTTTTTTTTGCATTAATTTGTAAATATTGCCCTTCTTTGTAGACTGGATATATCAATTTAAAGGAGCAGAACAGTTGTGAAGAAATGTTATATACCTTCCAACATTTCAAGTGGTCAAAGAGGGACACTTGTGTTTTAGATGGTGTTACTAGGGGTGTGGCTGGTGGGCGGGGCAATACCAAGTATTTTTAGGTTATTTCATGACCTATTGACACCTCTTTGTATAACTGAATAAATGATTTAGAACAAGACCAAAGTATTTCATTTACACAGACTAACTTATAAACACACACACTACCTTCAAAAGTTTGGGGTCCTTTCAGAAATGACCTTGTTTTCCATGAAAACATACATCGAATAAGTTGCAAAATGAATAGGAAATACAGTCAAAATGTTGACAAGGGTAGAAATAATGATTTTTTTGATTTAAATAATTGTGTCCTTCAAACTTTGCTTTCTTCAATGAATCCTCCATTTGCAGCAAATAGATATTCCATTAAAATCAGCCATTTCCAGCTACAATAGTCATTTACTACATTAGCAATGTCTACACTGTATTTCTCATCCATTTGATGTTATTTTAATAGAAAAGATTTGCTTTTCTTTCAAAAACAAGGACATTTCTAAGTGATCCCAAACTTTTGAATGGTAGTGTATAGAGAAGTTTGAATGGATAGTATTGGATTATTTTACTTAAATTCAATCTTGTAGATCAGAGCTTTCCAAACGTTTCATGTTGGTGACACATTTTTAGACATGCATCATTTTGCAGGTTTACTAGCAAACCGGAGGTTAAACTAACCCCTTATAAGAGCTACGGACACATACATAAACTGTAATAATGAAATGTATGGGGACACAACATATTTCATGAAAACCTTTCACTTATATTTTTAAAAATATATGATTTGTAAGATGACAACAATCTTGGAAATGTGTGTTATTTGAGTAACAATATGTAAATATGTGTAAGAATTTAAAAAATCTGAATAACACCAATAACTACTTCTTACCATTTTAATGAGATGTATGAGGTTGATGGGATGAACATAGTTTTTGAATATTCGGTGGAATATTAGATAAAGACACTCACATTTCATTATCAAGCATTCTTAAGCTTCCACATTTCAGTGTCTTTAAGTTTGTCATCATCGAGTGGCGATCGAGCAGCAGCCGAGAAGGTGTTCTATCCAAAAACTGGACCCATGGAATTTCTCAAACGCATCACTTCGGGTGCAGCCAAATCACTGGAAGTGACGTGGAATCAGCTGTTTCAAGACTATTAAGCATACTGAGCATGCACAGTACCTGCATGATCCCTCAACCGCGGTGTGCACACACAGATACAATGGAAGGGGAATATACTAGTGCACCATACTAATTGGCACCTTTGCTGCGTAAAAATGCATTCAAGTTCACATAGACTCAGGGGTTTCTTGTTATGTTCACGCCACACGCCGACACACTAACGTGTCACAACACAGTTTGGAATGCTCTGTTGTAGATAGTAAAAAAATAAATAAATAAAATGATGGCAGTCCGATCTCTGAAACCTTTATAGTTTGAGAGATATTCGCGGCTAAATTTCTCTCCTCCCGCCCCTTGCACAGACATTGGCGCTCTAGCTGACAGCAGGAGATTCTGGTCCCGGGACCAGCCGGCGGCTCTTCAGCAGAGCCGAAATAGCTCTATTTAAAAAGAAATACTTCACTGAAACTGTCTGCAAAGTGTACCTGGTTTGCAGTCCCCCCCATTATGTCCCTCCACTCCCATTGGGGCACTGGGGTTCATAATCCTTCACTGTCTTTATTGGCACGTTTGCTACCCAGAGAGCAGATCTGTCAATAGGGATCAGTCCTGGCTGGTGAAAGGTGCCCTTTAACCATTCTGGTGTCCTATACAGAGAGGAAGGGTTTAATTGAAAAATCCTGAAAATCTCTCCCTTGTTTTCTCATTAAACAAAGGATGGCACAGTAGAAAGTTCTCTTGAATTATTTAGTACCCTGTCTTCATTTTATTTCTCTGTCTCTTAACAAAGCTGCCGACCAAGGGGTGGACCTTCCAGCTTTCATTGGACTCTATATCCCAGCATCCTCTGCATGCTGCTGGTGGATGATGAAAGTTCTTGTCTAATTACAGCTAGAATTCTTGTTTTACAGCAAAAGAGCATAAGGCTGTATTCAGTTAACTGAAGAGGTTCAATTCAGGAGTTAAAAATCTGCACCTTAGGGAAGAAATGAGAATTCCAATTGATTTGAAACGGGACAATTAACCCTTGAATGCTGGAGAGGGCTTCAAGCACATTGCTTCGCGACGCGTTGGAGCTCCTTCAAGTATTTAATGGTTAAAAACCCTATTTAAATCCACCAGAAGTTTTATTTGTTCCCCTATAGTGCAGTTGGTTTACTCCAGAGTAGCACCTCTTCAGTTTATTGAATACGTCCCCTAAACCCTTACCAGTGCTACTTCATGTTTTTTGTGATCAGGAATACGTTTCCCATTAGGCAAACTAGGCAACAGCCTAGAATCTTAACAGCTGCCACTCCCACATTCAGGAGTATGACCAGAGCAGTATCAACGCTTGTGCACCAGATTTATTTTTGGGTTCTGTTATCTGGTTTTACCCTTTGAGTGCCAGAGGAGTACACAATTCTTGTCTTATAATAAAATTGTTAGTTCAAATAAAAAGATAATATTCCTATCTTTGCTTTAGTTCTCCTCAGAGTGACAGTACGCCCCAATATATTTAAAGGGGAACTACCACCCCGCAATAACTTTACATGAATTAATTCTTCATCTGGCGACTAGCTGCTTAGTAGCGCTAGTCGCCAGAAATATTACCTGGTTTCAAAGATTTTCCAGTTTTTCGGAGGCTCACGGTAGCAGGAAGCACGGACATCTCGTCATAGTGACGTCCGTGCGCCTGCGCTGTCAGTCCCTTTTGGAGCCGGCCTTTAAATAACAACAAAAACACAATGGCTAACATATGCCTGTAGCTCAGTGGTTAATATTTACAGAGCCATAAAAAATATAGTAATTTTAAATTAAGCTTTTAACCCCTTGAATAATCAAGAGGTCACCAATCCCCATTTAAATCAATAAAAATTTGCATTTGTCCCTTATGATTCATTTGGTTTTGTTTGTGCGTAAGGACCCAAGACTTGAAGGTTCAGTGTGTGCGTATATAGACAACAATGGGGAAGATGGGTCTCAGCAGTTGCTACTGCAGTATGTTGATAATAAAGACAGTTGACCCTTAGGAACCATTCAAGACTATTGAAGCCTTTTTTGTGAAGAAGTGCGATCTATCGACAGACTTCAGACCATCATTTACAGGCAACTGCAAAATGCACTGTATAAACAGATGCATAAGATTGCTGCATGGACATTCTGTTGATGCACTGGAAACTCCAGCATACAGTGGGTTAAGAGACATTTATTTCTTGGTCACTGTTTCCTTTAACCCTTTGAGTGCCAGAGAGGTACGTAACGCATTGCCCTGCAATTCGTTGCGTACCCCTCTGGCACTCACAGGGTTAACAGAAGGCAAGAAAGTAGCAATTCTGGAGCAAACCAACTTCACCACTGGGGGGGGGGGGAGTGGCGGATAACAATTTGCACAGATTAAAGCAGAACTTTGAGGTAATACCAAGTCGCCATGCATTCATTAAACGCATGGGGACTAGCTTGAAAATAGATGTCTTACCGTTAAATAATATCTCTGTCTAAAGTAATCCGTCCCGCTTCGGGACTGACGGGCAGGTTAGTGCGGTCTGTGCGTCTGCGCCGTCAGTCCCTTCCAGTGACCATATGGTGCACTGCAGTCTACTCATTGGAGACCAGGACTGATGGCGCAGGTGCACAGATAAGATGTCTGCGCTGTATCCTGGGTTCCAGTCTCCAAACGGGACGGATTCCGTTAGACAGAGCTATTTATTTAACAGTAAGACATCTATTTTCAAGCTAGTCGCCGTGCGTTTAATGAATGCATGGCGACTTAGTATTACCTGAAAGTTCTGCTTTAAATGGGGGTTTGAACCCATTGAATGCTAGAGAGCGAGAGTTCCAGGGCATATGTTGGTGGCACTTTACAGTAATTGATTTTTGTGCTTGGATAATATTACCACACATGACACTCTGCTAGGAATGAATGTAGGCCAGTGGTTCTCAAATCAATTTTTATGCTCAAGGTCCCTTTATCATGCCGTGTAGGTGCACCAAACATTCAGTCTGGAGTTTTTGGTGCACACATCAAATTTTATAGGTGACCGGTGTATTGGAGATGAAAAATACAGAAAATTGAGTTGTTTTTAATGTGAAACTTTCATATGATTAACATAACGCCGCAAATGATAGTTACACTAGCGATATCCACAGACTTCTACTTGAAAATAAAATGAATTGCTGCATTAGTTCTCAATGTGTATGCAGGGGGTGGAGCCTCCCTTCCCTCCTTGGCTGCAGCTAGCCAGTCGGCTCCAGAAAGATTTGTTCTTCGGGGAAGACCACACCAGGCCGAGAACAGTTCTGCTGTAGTTTTAGAATCTTTTTTATTTTTCTGTTAGGGTGGTGGTATTCCATATCTATTTGGTGTTTCACAAGGACAAGGCAATGCTTCGCACTTCTCAGGAGTTCTCCCGAAGGTGGTCTCTGAGTTCCGCATTAATCTGGAGATTGTGGTGCCTTCTTTCTGCCCTGACCCTACCTCTGACAAGGAGAGGGATATCCACTTGTTCGATGTGGTGCGTTGTCTCAAGTTTTATGTATGTCACACGGAGTCCATTAGACAGTCTGACGTGCTGTTCGTCATTCCTGAGGGCCCCAGGGCAGGAAGACCTGCATCCAAAGTGATTGTTGCATCCTGGCTCAAGTCCACTATTCGTAAGTCTTATGAGCTGAGGAAGAGGCCTGTTCCCTTTTGGGTCACAGCTCATTCTACTAGATCTATTGGGGCTTCTTGGGCTTACAAGAATCAGGCCTCTGCTGATCAGTTGTGCAAGGCTGCCACTTGGTCGTCTGTGTACACCTTTTCAAAGCACTACAGTGTTGATGTGCTGGCATCGGCTGACGCCAGCTTTGGGAAAAAGATCATGGATGCAGTCTTGCCTGTCTAGGATCTTCTTCGGTTTTTTGGTGCTTTCTTCACTTTTGAGCCCTGTTGGCTCTAGTTCAGTGTGCTGTGTAACAGTTGGGGTGTTACCCCTGTTCAGTGTCCATTGACACTTCATTTGTTTTGTTGGGCTATCTCTGACCTGATGGTTCATATCTGCTCTGGTGACTTTGGGGGCCTTGCGCCTGGTCCTTGCCTCACTTCCCTCCTCTGGGAAACTCAATGGTTGGACATCCCAGAGTTACCAGTAACCTGTATTGGACGGCAGAGAAAAGTGGATTTAGTCTTACCTGTTAAATCCTTTTCTCTTAGTCCATTAAGGTTACTGGTCTCCCACCCGGTCAAGGGACCGTGCTTGGCTCTCCTGTGGCAGACCGTGGGGGTCCTTCGGGGTCATGCTCACAGGAGTCTTCTTTCCCTTAGACTATCTAGTCAATAGTTAGTGTCTCAAATCTTACTGGAGCTGGTTGGCTAGCTGCAGCCAAGGAGGGAAGGTAGGCTCCACCCCCTACATTCTATAATTGTTCCTGCCTAATTAAAGGGGCAGATCACCTACCCAAAGTTACCAGTAACCTGTATGGACTAAGAGAAAAGGATTTAATAGGTAAGACTAAAATCCTTTTGTTGTAGGTATTTAAAAAAAAAAAAAAAGTTCGATCTCTGAAACCTTTATGGTTTGAGACATATAAGTGCTTAAAGTTACCCCCTCCCTCCCCTTTTCCAGACATCCGCATCTAGCTGTCATTATGAGATCCCGGTCCGAGACTGGCCGGCGGCTCTTCAGCAGAGCTGAATGAGCGATATCGAAAAACAAATACTTCAGTGGAAAGGTCTGCTAAGTGTGCTTGCAAACCATGCACATTTTGTAGACCATTCCAATGAAGTCTCTGTTTTTAGATATCGCTCATTCGGCTCTGCTGAAGAGCCACCTGAGTCGCACGACTCAAATCCACTGCTGACAGCTTTACAGCTCATTAGCAAAAGTGGGAAACTTTAAGTGCTTATATCTCTCAAACCATAAAGTTCTGAGAGATCGAACTTGTCCCAGTAAGATTATTTTTTGAATACCTACAATATTAGGTTTGGTTAATGTGAGACATTACTAACCCTTTAACGAAAAAAGAACCTTTTAACCAGACAGGCACCGGGGAACAGCGCAGACATCTTGCAGAGTCGGCATCTCTGCGTCTGCTCTGTCTGTCCCCTTCAAAGCCACAATTGGTGAGTTTACTGCCACTGTGCCATATGGCACCGGAAGGGACTGACAGTGCAGGTGCAGAGAGCTCCTCCTGCAAGATCCCCGCCGGTGCTGCCTGGTTAAAAGGTTCTTTTTTCGTTAATGCAGCAATTAGTTTTTTTTGTTTTTTTTTCCCAAGTATAATTCTGTGGATATCGCTAATGTAACTATCATTTGTGGCACTATGTTAATCATATGAAAGTTACGCTTTAAAGGCATAGTAATACTTTATATGTACAAGTATGTATATAATAATTAGTAGGGTTTGTCCTCCTGAGTAAAACAAATATACGCACACTGATGAGAGGTGTTTTTATTCAATTTATTGCAAATCAAACTTGGATTTGCAAGCAGGAAGTGTATCCTTGAACAGAACTAATCTGAATACTTTGCAGGAAATTGGCATAAAGTGCCACACTGTAAAGTGAAGGGTAATTTCCCAAATGGATTTATTTGACAGCAAAATGGCTAGTACAACATGCTCTCTTAACCCCTTAAGGACCCATGACGTACACACACTTAATGGGAAATCTTGCATTAAAGACCCATGACGTATGTGTAAGTCATGGAATTCAGGGGTCCCCGCACGGCTGGGACCCCTGATTCCATAAAAAAAAAAAAAATTGCCCTGTGGCGACCAAGCGGCTGGCCCTTAAGGGGTTAAATAAATAGTAATACTTAAATCCTGCAACACTTTTTACATTTTATCACCCCTGAGTTAAACAAGGGTACTCCTACTGATTAAAGGTGTTTTATTCAGTAGTTAATACAGCTCAAACTTGAATATTTTAGGCGTAGTATCACACTGGCCTGAAATTATACAGTGGCGCTGTTGCTTCACCATCCTATGGAGATTTATGGTCAACTTACCAGAGCCATCCATAGGATGGTGTAGCAACGGCGCCACTGTACAATACCATGATACTGCACCTAAAAAATTAAAGACTGAATTGTAATAACTTTTGAATAAGACACCTTCCAACAGTGGGAGAACTCTCTTGTTTTACTCAGGAGGATAAACACGGCAATGTATATTTTTTTTACACTTTAAGTATTACTGTCCTTTTAAACAAACTAAACGTATTTTAAGTTAACCGGTCCCCTTTAACCTCTTAAAGTGGAACTTTCACCTATAATCTGTGTAATGCTACAAAGTTATAGTCTGAAGTCTAAAGTTAGGTTTAACTAATTGTAAATTTCCAAAGCTTTCAGGCAACTATAAAACTACCTTTAACTTTGTCTGTAGCAGAGAGTGAGAGCAGCGCCATGTATGTGTAGGGTTGCCACGTAGCCGTGTTTTTACCGGCAGGCCGGTAAAAAATTGGCTTCTTTCCAATGTTAAGTCTATGGAGGGAGTGCGATGGCCGGTGGCAACCCTATGTATGTGACGAGTACAATGATTGTCAGCTGCCTCCTGTTACGTACAGTTCAGTGGGTGTTGAAAGAACGTCCCCTGTTTTCCCTCGGAAGAGCACGCTTAAGAGCACATTAATATAGTGCATATAAGCAGACTTCCAGTATGTGTATATATAATAATGGCAAGAGAGCTTTCAGTGAACACGCTTCTGCTATCTGACATGGACGCACATATCACTGATGCACATCAGCAGGAGGGTGGGCAGGATTAATGGCCTTTTGGGGGGACCTAGCAAACACTGTGGGACTAAGTGTCCGGCATCAACAGGACCACGGACGTCAAGTGGAACATACAACAGGATGGATATCTCCTCTCAAAGTAATTTCTTTTCTAAAGAAAATATCAATATTACATGTTTGATCACAAAGAATGAAATCAGCTTTACATGATAATAGGTGAAAGTTCCACTTTACGGACCAGGCCCATACCTGGGAACTGTCAGGGTGAGCGAGTTCAGTGTTGCCTACCATCTCATCTGCACCAATTAACTGCTTATTTAGTCACTAAATTGCTGCCATCTTTACCAGAAGGACAGAGGACGATGTCCTGCTTCTCTTCTGTATGTTCAGGTTGTGGAAACTGTAAGTTACAGCATGTTAAGGGTTCCCTGAGGAGAGATTGGAGAATCTCCTGGTTAGAGCAAACAGGGATATATCAACTGAAATCAGGGCTGGAATTATATCCCAGGCTCCCCTAGGCAAGGCACTCTAGGTACTCTTAGCTCTACCATGGCCACACCCCAAGTCCTGTCCACTGTTTCCTGACACACAAAGTACCCATGGCCTGTAACAGACAAAAATGTAGAAAAAAAAAAAAAAAACACTTTTAACTCATTGCTAAAGAGGTCTCCAATGTGTTGCAGACCCTCATAATAGCCAGTAAAAGGGTATATAAACTGGTGCAGGAACAAAGAGATCTGGCAACACTCACAATATGGGTGTGGCCACCACAGCTGAGGCGCCCTTGAAAATCTAGAGCTTTAGGCAGTTGCCTATTCTCCCTATTGGGAAATCCGTCCCTGCCTGAAATCTACCTTCTGGGGAAGTTTAAAGGGATAGTAATTTTTCAAAATAAAAGCTGCTCCAGTTAATCTTCATAGTATTTGGGCCATAGAGCATATTATTTCAATACTGTCAGAGTTGTAGTACAAGAGTAACTCAATGATAAATTATCCCTCTCCTGCCCCTTTTACTAGTGTAAGCCGCCTCCCATCACATGTAGAATCTGGTCCTGGGACCAGACAGGTCACAGCAAGAGACAATCTTCTTACTGTGAGCATAAGGAAAACCCTGCCCACCTTGACAGGTTTTTCCCTTATGCTAATTGAGGACTGCACCTCTCTGCGATCCACCCGGACAGTCTTGCTGCTCTGAGGTGAGCAGTGTTACATCAGTAAAAGGGGCGGGAGGGGGATACTTTATCACTCAATTACTCTTGAACTACAACTCTGACAGTATTGAAATAATACTCTCCATGGCCCAAATACTATGAAGATCAATCGGAGCTGCTTTTATTTTAAAACATTACTATCCCTTTAAGACTTAGTATTTCAAAGGTTTTGTTCAGTTTGAAAGTTCCCGTGGACGCACCTACCAGCAGCATACCTGGGAATGCTCCAGATCTGCCTCGGAGAAGCCATTTATTTTTGGGGGTTTTTTAGAGTTAATTACCGGGTCTTGGGGGGCAGAGGCTGACTTTCTGGCAGCGGTTAACCCTCTGAGTGCCAGAGGGGTACACAACACATTGCTTTGCAATGCGTTGCGTACCCCTCTGGAACTCAAGGGATTAATTTCCTGCGAAACTCCTCCCACTTGCCACCTTTTCTTCAAAAAAATTTCGGGCATGGCATTCCTTCTATAGACTTAACATTGGACAGAAGCTAATTTTTTACTGGCCTGCCCGTAAAATACCGGCTGGGTGGCAACCCTACTTCTCCTCCTTCCCACCCTGTTCTGCCCAATGCAAGTCAAACCCCGCCCACTTTATGCCTGCAAATCACATCATTAAAAGTAAGTCTGGCTGAACACCTTGTGCCCTCTACAGGAAGTCCTCAGGTATGACCATTAGATTGGTAAACAGCAAATACATTTTTCTAACATTTTTGTCTCCGTTTACCCTTTTAATTCACTCTGCCATTCAATACAGATTTCTATGTATAACCTTTTGAAAACTGCTCAGATTTTATCCAGTAAATATCATGTAATAATGCCAATCAATATGTATTTCTATGAATAGCATTTAAAATGTTCCAGTGTATCCAGTAAATCTCCTTTAATAATGCCATAAAATGCATTAACTGCAGCACAGACAGGGCCCTATGGGGACTTTTATAACATTTTGCTAAAATCCTTAGAGAACTGTAACTTGTCTGCAGTTATCAGACTGGAACGAATAATACCCTCTAGTTTTGTTATTATTTTACTGAATTCAAGCCCATATTTACACCTTAACCTTTTGTGTGCCAGAGATTGAAGCTTAACTATGACAAGAAATAGTCGCCCCCCAATAATTATTCATATAGTGATAGGCATAGAAATAGTATTATTATCCAGCATAAGTACAGATTTATTAAAGGAACAGTAATGTCCAATAAACATTTTTGTTGTTTTGTAGATTTAAAAAAAATAATAATTTGGTGCAAATCCCATCTCTCTGACCTTTATGGTTTGAAAGATATTTGCATCAGCAGTTATTTGGGGTGATCCGCTTTAACCATTTGAGTGCATTGGATGGAGACATTTATAGCCATCAAAGGGTTTCAAGCCCCATTTAAATCTATGGGGATTTGGGGAATTTCTATTCATCCTCCTGTGGTGCAATCATCTTGCCCGAGGATTCCTCCACTCTTTGTACAATAGAATCTTGCAGTTAAAATCCATCTCTGCATCACGATGACAGCAGGCAGTGCTCTGACCCCTGAGTCGGCTGTCTGGCTCATCACACGGGGTGTGCAGTGCAGGTCAGCGGCTACAGAAGCCGCCCTGTTTTCAACTGTGACATTCTTGCTTCCCTTAAAGGCATAATCCCAGTTGGAATACTCTGCACCAATTCAGTCCGTGTGCATCTTCCAGTACAATGCACTGCCTCAGCTTTTCCATAGACACACCCAGCCATCTCTCAGGACCGGACCTTTACGTTGACGCCCATTGTTTAAAATCAGCAGGATGCTGAGAGCTGGAAGCAGGGTAATTTATTAACCTTTTGAATGCCAGAGAGGTATTCAACACCATGCATTGGATACCTCTCTGGCACTCAAAGGATTAAACTGTAAAAACAATTATACTGAGGCTGAGTTGTTTGCTGCTGTTCTTGAACTGCCATCCCCATGATCCGTAGGCGTCCAAAGGGTTAAATCATTGGTGGTGGGAAGGGGTTGGCCGATTGGGCCATTACTCCACCAACTGTGTCACATTAGGAGACAATGGGGGAGATTCACTAAGCGGTGATAAAGTGGAGATGACTTCCCCAGTGATATCACTTCTCCAATTCCTGTGTTATTCTGTAGAGCCTATGCACTGAAGATTTCTTCAGCTTTGGAGATCCTAGTGCAAAGACTCTATAGAATAACATATGAAATGGAGAAGTGATATCAGTGGTGTCCGTAGACATTTTTCCAGGGGGGGGGCAAAGCCATAATATGACCCCCAGGCCAGCCCATCTAGCCCCTTTATTTATATGGAGGAGGGTAATTGTAGGGGGGGGGCAAGTGCCCCCCTTGCCCCCCCCTCCGGACACCCATGAGTGATATCACTGGAGAAGTTATCACCGCTTAGTAAATCTCCCCCAATTTTTTCTCTAATCCAGGGATGTGAAGCAATGTGTCTCTAGCATTCAAGGGGTTAAGGAGATGGAGCATTGGCAGACTAGAAGTGCCATTAATTTTTGCTTTTCACATTGAAATCTATGATTCTGTCACAATGCATTACACTCTTCTCTGGTCCTTAAAGGGATAGTAATCATTTTTACAAATGTGCATTTTGTAGCTATTAAAAAAAAGAAATTAAATGACCCCAGTCCCATCTCTTAAACCTTTATGGTTTGAGAGATAATCATAGTTAAAGTCCCTCCCATCTCCCCTTTCCCTGACGTCAGCTCTGTAGCTGACTATAGGGGAATCCGGTCCTGGGACTGGCGGAGGCTCTTCAGCAGAGCCGAGATTGCGTTATTGAGAAAGAAATCCTTAACTGGAACACTCTACAAAGTGTGCTTGGTTTGCAAGCACACTTTGTAGACCGTTCCAGTGAAGTAGTTATTTTTCAATATCATGAGCCTCTGCTCTGCTGAAGAGCCTCCGCCGGTCCCAGGACCGGATTCCCCTGCAGTCAGCTACAGAGGTGACGTCAGGGAAAGGGGGGGAACTTTAACTATGATTATCTCTCAAACCATAAAGGTTTTAAGAGATGGGACTGGGATCATTTAATTTCTTTTTTTAAAGGGATAATAATACTTCGTTTTCACTTTATTTTATTTTGTAGGCATTAAAAAAACATGAAGAACGATATAAGTCTTATCTCTCAGGTTTTTCCCTTATCTTAATTGAAGATTGTCCATCTCTGCAGTCTACCTGGGCACCTCCCTTCTGATCTGGCTGAACAGTGTTACATCAGTAAAAGGGGCGGGAGGGGGATACTTTGTCATTGAATTACTCTTGAACTACAACTCTGACAGAACTGAAATAACACTCTCCAAAGTCCAAATACTATGATGATTAATTAGAGCTGCTTTTATTATGAAACATTACTATCCCTTTAATAGCTACAACATGCACATTTGTAAAAATGATCTATTACTATCTCTTTTAAATGGGTACAAAATCATTTTCCTTTTGAACACAAGTTGGCGCTGTTGCTAACACTTTAATAGAAAAAAAATTAAAAACTACCCTTGTTTTTATTTAGCAGAAAATCTCTATAATATATATTAAAAAAAAAAATTACTGCTCCTTTTTAATGTATTCATTCTCCAAAGCACAGTGCCCAGAGGTGAGCAATCTTTATATACACAATCATTTCCTAGAGAAGTAAATGCTGCTACTGGTCACAGCAACGGAACGATAACAAGTCTTGTCTTGGTAATCACAAGACTGATCAATCATCCCTCATGTATAATTCAGGGGCGAATCATTTTCATCTCTCCAGCTGTTGATGAACTACAATTCTTATCATCCGCAGCAAGCTGTTGGCCTTCTGAGGACAATGAAAATTGTAGTTCAACAGCTGAAATGTTGAAAATTGCTCAGCTCCAATATAATTTATTTTACAGCTAATAAATGACCACACTTCCAGCCTCCTGCTGATTGTATCCAGTGGATTTCAGTGTAAAGGTCTGGCCTCAAAGAACGGCACGGCTTTAGATGTAATAACATGCTGCAGTCTCTTTACGAGCATGTGAATGACAAACTGGCCAATTGCGTAAGGCAGCAATGCTTTTCATTAATGTGGCTCTCAAAGAAGAGCATTTTATACTATTCCTGTAACAGATCATTTTCCAGAGAAATAGGTATTGCTATTGATCACAGTAAATGAAAGAGAACTATTCCTGGCAAGGTAATCACACGACTGATCAAAGGTACTATATAATACAGGATTGTGCAATTTGTGTCACTCTACTATTTGTTAGACTACAATTCCCGCATAGTAATGTTTCATAATAAAAGCAGTTTCAATTAATCTTCATAGTATTTGGGCCATGGAGAGTGTTATTTCAATACTGTCAGAGTTGTAGTTCAAAAGTAATTGAATGATAAAGTATCCCCCCTCCTGTCCCTTTTACTGATGTAACACTGCTCACCTTAGAGCAGCAAGACTGCCGGATGGATCACAGAGAGTGACAATCTTCAGTGAGCATAAGGGAAAACCTGAAAAACCTGTCAAGGGGGGCAGGGTTTTCCTTATGTTCACAGTAAGAAGATTGTCCCTTGCTGTGATCTGTCTGGTCACAAGACCAGATTCCACATCTGAGGAGAGGTGTCTTACACTAGGTAAAAGGGGCAGGAGGGGGATACTTTATCATTCAATTACTCTTGAACTACAACTCTGACTGTATTGAAAAAACACTCTCCATGGACCAAATACTATGATGATTAATTGGAGCTGATTTTATTATAAAACATTACTGTCCCTTTAAGTCTGACAAAAGCCCGGAGACAGGCAGGTTCCATACTGTTACTAAGGTTCTTGTGTGGTTTGTTTGCTGCCTCCAACCACATTTATCTTAATCGGGACAAAAAAACCTAATGGCCAGTATGAATCAATTCTGCATTGATTGTTTTATTCCAAATTAATCTTGACCCCTTAGGGACCAGCGGGGTCTGCAAAGCATTGTGTGTTGAGGATGTTATTAGGAGGTGGTAATTGTCCTATAACCCTTGCTGTGCAATACGTTGGATGCCCCTCTGGCATTCAGAGGGTTAATAGGCATCTCTAGACTTACCTGGGTTGTTGAGAATGCAGACTGTGCAGGCCCCGGGTGACTCATGCTGTCCGGTGTACATAGTGGGCGCAGATGCTCTCTCACATTCTAGCGCTGGAAAGATCTCTTGGAAACAAACTACGCACTGGTTTCTGCAAATAAAGCCACTGATTCATTACGCCTGGGGCTGCCTTAACCCCTTAGATGCGGAGACTTTTCTAATGCACTGTTTCACAATGCGTTTGATTCTACTTAAAGGGATAGTAATATCAGAAAAAAGTATTAACTAAATGGCAGATACGAATAAGTGCAAGTACTCTTAATTTTATCTCTCAAACTGTTATGGTTCGAGAGATATAGGAAAATAAAGTTCTCCGCTCCCTCAGAAGCTGTCAGAAGCAGATTCTGGTCGCTTGACCAGATGCGGCTCTTCAGCAGCGCCAATATAACGATATGTAACTATAAATACTTCATTGGAATGGTCTACGTGTGCTTGCAAACCAGGCACACTTTGTAGACCGTTCAGATGAAGTATTTATTTTTAGGTATCTCTATGTCGGCGCTGCTGAAGAGCCGCATCTGGTCAAGCGACCAGAATCTGCTTCTGACAACTTTACAGCTCGTCAAGCAGAAAGGGGAGCGAGCGGAGAACTTTATTTTCCTATATCTCTTAAACCATAACGGTTTGAGAGATATGAATAATTGCAAGTACTCTCTTTTAATTGTATCTACCATATAGTTAATACTTTTTTCTGACATTACTATCTCTTTAAAGGGGATCTATCACCCCTATGCATGTTGGTCTAAATAGTTAATGTAGCAACAAGATGTTATAATGTTTTAATTTTTTAAAGGGATAGTAATACTTAAAAATTACTATCATGTATCTTGTAGCCCTTAAAAACTGATTAAAATGACACCAGCGGCATCTCTCAAACCTTTATGGTTTGAGAGAGATACGCTTTCAAAGTTCCCTCTTTTTTGCTTTCCCCTGACGTCAGCATTCTAGCTGAGAGCAGGGGAATCCTCTCCTGGGATCAGCCGGCGGCTCTGCAGCAGTGCCAAGATTGCTCTAATAAAAAAGAAATCTTTTATTAAAATGGTCTTCTACGTGTGCTTGGTTTGCAAGCACACGTAGAAGACCTTTTAAGTTAAGGATTTCTTTATTCGTTTATTTTCGGCAAACTAACTGTTTTCTTAAAATTAAAATGTTATAACATCTAGTCGCTACATAAACTAACTAGTTAGACCAACATTTATAGGGGTGATCCCCTTTAAGCATTCAAGGGGTTAAAGGCCCCATTTAAATAAATTGGCTTTGTTAATTTGGTCTCTATGGTGATGTTCCTTTGCCCCAGCTCTTCGTGAGTCACTGACTGATACGAACAGCGCATCTTGTGACCAAAGCAGAACATTGTAGTTTAATGTATTAGAAACAAAGTTTATTGTTTGAGACACTCTGCCATCCCAGAATTCCATGACCATCACTGGTCCTTAGGTGCCGGAACCAGCGTGACGGTCCTGGCACATCAAGATTCCTTAAAGGGTTAACCCTTTGAGTGTCAGGTACGCAACACATTGCTCTGCAATGCGTTGCGTACCCTCTGGCACTCAAAGGGTTAAGGACCAGAGGTTTGCTCCGTGCATTTCAGAGCTATGTGTTGCACATGCCTCAGATCCTTAAGTAGTTAAAAGGAACTCCTCTTTAACCCTTTGAGTGCCAGAGTGGTACGGAACGCATTGCTTTGCGCTCAAAGGGTTAATTCAGCTGGATTTTTTTTTTTTTTTTTTTTTAATTATGGTATGTCCGTACAGTTGGATTGCCCTGGAATTGCTCTAGTTTTCTTTATACATATGTAGATCTAAACAAGAATTTTAACCCCTTGAATGCTTGAAAGGTCTCCAATGTATTGCTTCTCAATGCTTTGGAGACCTTTCACAAATTCAAGGAGTTAAAAGGCCCGTTTAAATCAATGGGAATTTTTTTAAAACTGTACTTGTCCCTTACGATTCAGTTGGTTTACTCCTACTCTCTGTCTTTATACATAAAGGCCAAATTCAACAAATGCTCCTTTTTCTTTCGTTTTTTTTCGTGTGCTGGAAAGTCAGAGATGGTCACTATTCCTTTAATATCTAATGCAGATATATTACAAATTTCCTAAAACAACAAAAACTTATTGGAAAACTGTTCTTTTTTATTAAAATGCTCAGCTTTCACATATTGGAAAATTAGTGTGAGAGGTATTCTGTGAACTGCAACACAATGCATTGGATACTTCTGGCTCTTGTAGGGTTAATTAACCCTTTGAGTGCCAGACATACCCAAAGCATTAATCAGGGCAAGATTTAAAGTGGAGTTTGTTTTAATTTCCCACTGGGTATATTGTAACCTGAGACGCTGGTAATTGCGGCCTGGTAATCCTGACGCATGCCTGCAGTGTATCAGCTTCTGTCTGTGCTGAACTTGTAAGATATGTCATATGAAAGCTTAATTTTATCAGCATAGACATGCTCCGAAAATTCCAAAACTGAATTATCTGCTCTGGCCTTTATTAACCTGCTCACAACCTTTTGAAATTAGATCAGAATACAAATTAATGTGCCGCTGACTTTAATGTTATTTCATAGATGGATTTTTGCAAGCATTATATAGTCTGTTCTCCCTTATTAACCTCTTGAGGGCCATAGGGGTGTTCAATGTGTTGCTTACTCTTCTAATGTGCAAGGGGTTAATTAACTGCCTCCTTAATCTTAACCCAGGGGTGTGCAATTATTTTTGGCCTGATCAGAATATTTTCATAGAGGGGGGGGTGTTGCCATAAATTTATATATTTATTTAATTGAAACGGGCTCTAAACCACAACCTAGAAAAAAAATATTGAACAAAGTATAATTATTAGAAGTGTTAATTCAGTGCTGCTAACAAAAATTGTGATAATTTTATATATAAAGGGACAGATACATCATGTATATATAATGAGTATTTTACAACCCTGGATTACTCTAGTATTCCCGACCTTGACTGAGATGTGAGTGTTAATGTTACCGTGTTCCATGTACTTCTGATCATATACTGCACGAAGCTATCCATTCTGTCCGATGCGTAACTACAAGCTACCAGGCCCCTGGTGCAAAAATTTCCATGAGAGCCCCCCCAACCACGTTGCCCCCCAGTGGCCACCTGCACAATGCCCCCATTGACCCCCAGTGTCCAGCTCCTACCTCCCTGGTGGTCCAGTGGCATGGCAGGAGAGGTCTGTGCCTCCTTCTGCTCAGACCTCTGTTAGCAGCTGGAGCTCCCGCGTGGTCCTCTCTCCAGTAATGCAGAGCGCTGGGAGATGATGTCATCTCCCTGCGCTCTGCATTACTAGAGCGACAAAGAGGGACCTCAACAGCTAATAGAGGTCTGTGCAGAAGAAGGCACAGACTTCAGCCACTGCGTTCTGTCCTCGCTCTGCAGTCCAGTGGAACGATGTTTTGTATCAGACTTGTGCTTTGGAGCTAACTATATCTCTCTCTTCATTTGCAGAGAAAACCAGAAGTGATATTTTCCCTGTGTAGCAGTACCTACCTCCCAAATGTCCCTCTTTCAGGCTCAGGTCCCTCTATCCCTCTTTCACACACTGGAGTCCCTTTTTTTTTTTTTTTTTTTTTTTTTTTTTTTAGGAGATCAGACTTTGTGAGCATTAGAACTCACTTTTAAAAGTTTTGTTTAAACTTCATTATATGTGTTTATAAATTACTTTGTATAAATAAAAAGACAAAAACTTTTTGATCTGGTTCTGAATCATTTTATTCAACTACATGAAGAGTCGTCAACAGATCACAAAGTCACCTAAACAGTCTCCGTAATTCCCCAGCACCACCCCTTCGCACCCCAGCAACACCACCTAAAAGTAAAGTGTCCCTCTTTGGTCATGTGAAATGGTGGGAGATATGCAGTAAGTTGTCTGTGTGAAGACCACCAAACCCAAAGGCTAAACTAAATCCACAACATACTTGAAAACAAGAGAAATCTCAATGTATTCTTCCTGGTAAAACATTTTCTAAATAAATCTACCAGTGAGTAACATGCTGATCTGCCTAGGTGCCACCTTGTACATCATTCACATGAGCAGCTCTGGGAGATGCGATGCCATTCGCGTCCTCCTGTCTGACCCACTTGGCATCTGCTAAATTATATATGGCTGATGTCTATGTAGTCCAGCCTTTTAACACCACAAGACTGCCCACACCATGCTAGAAACTTGCAGGGGGAATTCAGCACATTGCACATAAGTTGGCATGAGTGCTAAAATGGAAAGAAGCCAAGTTGCCAGGGGAGGGCTGGCAATTTGTGGCCTGGGGGGGGGGGATACAATTAAGTGGCCCGTTTCTACTATTGTTTGAGCACACTGTCCCAGCCCACACCTTTACTAAGCTTTAAAGGGATAGTAATGTCAGAAAAAAAGTATTAACTATATGGTAGATACAATTAAAAAAGAGTACTTGCACTTATTTGTATCTCTCAAACCATTATGGTTTGAGAGATATAGGAAAATAAAGTTCTCTGGTCCCTCCCCTTTCTGCTTGACGAGCTGTAAAGCTGTCAGAAGCAGGTCCTGGTCGCTTGACTAGATGTGGCTCTTCAGCAGTGCCAATATAACTATATCTAAAGATAAATACTTCATTTGGAATGGTCTACAAAGTGTGCCTGGCTTGCAAGCACTTTGTAGACCGTTCCAATTAAGTATTTATTTCTAAGTAGTGTGATTTCAGCTCTGCTGAAGAGCCTCTGTCTGGTCAAATGACTGAAATCTGCAGCTGTCAGCTAGATGGCAGACTTGAGTAAAACAGCCAGGAAAAGGTAATTTTAGCAAGTTATATCTCTCAAACCATAAAGGTCTGAGAGATGAGACTTACATTGATGTTAATCTTTTTTTAATGTCTTCAATTTTAAATCAACTTAAAATTAACCATTACTAACCCTTTAAATTTGGCCTTAATGTTGCAAAGTAACGTGAGTGATACCACAGAGCTTACAGTTAAAATGAAACTACACTACTGATAATACAGAGCATATAACGTAACCGTTTTTAGTGTCAGGGAGGCATCCAATGCATTGCAATGCGTTGATACCTCTCTGGCATTCAAACGGTTAAGTAAAGCAACATTAGTGATACTATAAAGCTTGCAAGGGAAATGGGTTATGCTACAGTGTAGCTCTGTTTGGATTGTAGCTCTGTGGTATCGCTTGTGTAGATACATTTACAGCAGCATGTGGGAGATTGAGGCAGTGGCCCAACAGCCCAGACATGTGACCAGCGAAGGGAGGCAATTGCCCCCCAGGCCAGCTGTCCCCTGCAAGTTGCCGATGTGTACTAAGTCTTGGAGTACTTGAGGACCATAACTGATAAACACTGCCCTTTGGTATAGTTGGTTTATTTTGGAATTTCTCTATTTGTCATTTGGGAAAGTGGCCCTAAACATGTCTTCCTTTCATGGGTCAAACACAGGATCCCCCCCCCACAGAAAAAAAAAAAGAATAGAAAACAAACAGTAGGCAATAATATTAAAGAGGAACTATCACCCCCAACTAAATCCACCCCACCTAATTAGGCTATGTAGAATAAAGACCGTATTAGTCAGAAATCCTTCCTCAGCTGACACTGACGGCCAGGCAACAGAGCAGACATCTTTGCTTACAGACGTCTGTGTGCCATCAGTCCCGGTCTCCTCTAGGTGGCGTTGCATGGTACCTTAAGGCACAAGAAGGGACTGACGGCGCAGGTGCCTCTAGAGCGCTTGCCTGCCCTTCAGTGTCGGCTGAGGGAGGATTTCTGACTAACGCTATCTTTATTGTACATAGCAGTTTGATTGTTAAACGTATCGCTAGATGCCTAATTACGTGGGGTGGACTTTAGTTGGGGTGATCCCCTTTGAATGTTTTTTGCCTGCAATTCTGCATGTAAAATCCATTGCAGTTTCCATTGCACATCTCTCTGGCACTTAAAGGGTTAAGTGCATTTAAGTGCTCCAGCTGTTGCTATCTCAGATATTGGCAGATCCATTAGTTGCCTTTTTTTAAGGGGGCTCTCTGCAAGCGTAAAGGGAATTGTTCTTTAATGCAGTAACAGGAGAGCTTTAGAGAGCCTGGCAGGTCCCTTGGGGGTGTAAGTGCAGGAACCCTCCATCAATACAGACTGCATCTCTCCATCACAAGTCCGCTTTGATCAATACCGACCTGATCAGGTTTCATGGCCTACCTCCCACTCACTCCACCAAGGGGACTCTTTCCTCTCTGCAGATACCTGCACACTGGGCTTAACCCATTCACTGCTGGATTGCTGGGATCTCTATGCAAAAAAAATACACTTGAAGGAGAAGTAACATCCCACCACGGGCAGAGGGTGGATTTTCTATCTGGGGAGGCTAATAAGTGGCCTCTTTCCCAGGGCATACGTGACTTTTTAAAGGGTCCGTAATGCCCCATAAAAACTGAGCTGAATTGATGCGGAACTTGGAGTATCATTTGTCTCGTTTTTAGCAAGTTGTTGCAGAAACTTAAGAATATTATTTACCATTTTAAATTGTTATAGTTTTGTAGAAGTTAAAAAAAAAAAAAAAAAAAAAAAAAAATGAAACTATATGCTACAAACCCTATCTCTCAAACCCCTATGGCTTGAGAGATATTCGCTTTCAAAGTTCCCACCTCCCTCCCCTTCTCCTGACATCAGCGTCTAGCTGATAGCAGGAGGTCTTGGTCTGGGGACCAGCTTGCATCTCTGCAGCAGAGCCGAAGTCACTTTATAGGAAAACAATTACTTCACTGGAAAGGACTACACAGTGTGCCTGGTTTGCAAGCACAGTTTGTATTCCGTTCCAATCAAGTAATTATTTTTAAATACTGCGATTTCGGCTCTACTGAAGAGCCTCCTCAAGTCACATGACTCTAATCTCCTGCTGTCAGCTTTACAGCTGACATCAGGAGAAGGGGAGGGGGGAACTTTGAAAGCGAGTATCTCTCAAACCATAGAGGTTTGAGAGAGAGAGTTTGTAGCATATAGTTTAATTTTTTAACCTCTACAAAACTAAAACAATTTTTTATGGGCCATTACTGTCCCTTTAATGTTTTATGATATGGCAGACATATCGCTGTTTCAGTAAGAGACTCATGGGAAAGATGTACTGTATATTCTGAGAACAGAAGCTTTGCAGTCGTTGAAGGAGGGGTGACCTTTATTGAGGCTAATAAAATTGCCTTTATCCTACGGCCCTTTTAGATTCCCAGGCTTCTATAAAACCCTCACTTAAATCAATGGGGATTTGAGGAATCTTTATTCTGCCTGTGTAAATCTTATTTGCTGCAGAATTGCGCCTTTTTTTTAATCTAAATGAATACAGCCCCAAGTAACCTTTATAATTTTTTTGGACATACAAAACAATTATACTGGCTTACTGAATACCAATATGTAGAAATATATAAATTTATTAAACCGCTTTGCTATTGGATACATCTCAGATGCATTGCAAAATTTCTAAGGAAGGAGTAGGCAACCTGAGGCTTTCCAGATGTTACTTGCCTGCAACTTTCATGGCTAACACAGGATGAAATGCTTTGTGATGCAACAACTGGAGTGTCACAGGTTACCCACCCTGATGCAAGGGGTTAAAGCAGACCAGGCAAAGCACAGTAACTAAAGCAGGTTGGTAGATCTTTCACCTGTTTTCTTACTTTCTTACGCTCTAAACTAACAAGCTAAGAATATGTTGTTGTTTTTCTGTCCTAAATAGCTTGGAGCCTGAAAAACGTAAAACAGTGCAAGCTCTATAGGGCAGACTAAGGAGCTACAGCACACTGCAATATGTAAAGACCAACACACACACACACAATACATCAACACTTTTAAGCAGAAATATATATATAATGTAAGCTTGTGTATATGTTGAAGAGCCTGCACTAACATTGCAATTCAGCAGATCAACAGACTCTTAACTTTTCTATTACTAGAAGTTTAAAAGGATAGTAATGTCAGAAAAAAAGTATTAACTATATGGTAGATACAATTAAAAGAGAGTACTTGCACTTATTCGTATCTCTGAAACCGTTATGGTTTGAGAGATATAGGAAAATAAAGTTCTCCACTCCCTCCTTTCTGCTTGACGAGCTGTAAAGCTGTCAGAAGCAGATTCTGGTCACTTGACCAGACGCGGCTCTTCACCAGAGCCAATATAACGATATCTAAAGATAAATACTTCATCAGAATGGTTTAGAATGTGTGCTTGCAAACCAGGCACATGTTGTAGACCGTACCGATGAAGTATTTATTTTTGGGTATCTCTTTACAGCTCGTCAAGCAGAAAGGGGAGGGAGTGGAGAACTTTATTTTCCTATATCTCTCAAACCATAATGGTTTCAGAGATACGAATAAGTGCAAGTACTCTCTTTTCTCAGTCGTCCAATACAGGTTACTGGTAACTCTGGGTAGACGATCCACCCATTTAAGTAGGCAGGAACAATTCTAGAATTGGATGCAGGGGGTGGAGCCTACCTTCCCTCTTTGGCTGCAGCTAGCCAACCAGCTCCAGAAGATTTGTTCCTTGGTGAAGATAACACAGGCAAGAGAACAGTTCTGCTATAGCTTTAGAAGTTTTTTATTTTTCTGTTAGAAATAGAATACCACCATTAGGTGGATTACCATAACTGACAATGCCCTTAGATGTGGCTAGTTCAGTAACCAGGTGCTTTTTGTGGACCTTAAGCCCTGGGGGGAAAACCTGGGCTACAAGTTCTTTCCTCAGGAGTTGCCCACTGAGGCTTCTTCTTAATACATGGTGATCTGAAGACAAAAGATCTGCAGGAAAGGTGAGCACCCCTTTGAGTGCTTCAGGTCCACACGTCCCACAGTGCCCCTCCGCACAGGTTTTTTTTCATTTGGAGTTTCTATTGCACACTCCTGCACTCACTGTATGTCTGTTGGGTGTTTGGAGCAGGTTTATGTGGTATTTAACCCTTAAGCTGCTGGTTTGCATTCATTTGGGGGGTTTTCTAACACTTTTCCTACTGGTTGAGTGTTTTTTTTGGGTATCCTAACATGTTTTAGTGAGGTTTCATGTCTTTGAATATTACACCTTCAATTTTGTAAAAATTGAGTTTGCACGCATTGCCGCATAGGCGCAATAGCTCCACTCATTCCTATGGGACTGTACAGTTTGGGACATATTTCTGCAATCATTTAACCTAGCGACTTCAGAGATGGCTCATTTTACTTGTCTGCCCTTGCTCTATCATTCGATTTATGTTTCTAGTGTGTTGGGGGACTCAGGGGGCTTCAGGTACTGTATGGGGTACTTTTCTGAGAAAACGACATTTCCCATGGGTGCTTGCTTCGAGTGCTCGTTTCTGATTGGCTCCCGCCGCGGTAGCCATTTTGTGATCTTTCCAGAATGTGTATCCTATGCAGGGCTTGGACTTTTCTTCTCTCTTCTGCTGATAACCCTTTGCCTGCCAGATAAGTTTATTTTAGCGATTTCTGAGGTGAAACTTTAATCATACACACTGTAATTGGGTGATTTCTTATACAGTAAGGTTATTGACACTGTGAGAATGTCTATACCATTGGAGCTTGGGGCCAGACCTAAGACTAAGGATGCTGGGGTCTCTGTATCCCACACTGAGCATTGCTCTTCCTGTCATTCAGGGTTACCTAGAGAATTCTCAGATCATTTATGCCCAGCGTGTTCTGATGTCCTTGAGAGTATTCCAGGGACCTCCAGCCATGCATTAGAGCCAGTTTGGGTGCAAGAGTTCAAGGCGGCTACTAGGGACCTGTGGTCCACTTTGTAACTCTTTCCATCCCAGTTCCAGGGGGTCTTCCATTCTTGGAAGACCCCCTCCTCCGTCAAGTCTTCCCTGCCCAAACCTCAGGGGAGTACCTGATGTGCCAGAATCCTCTGAAGAGGAACTCCTGGTGTATTCAGATGTTGAAGAATGTTCTGCTCTGGGCTTCTCTCAGTTTTTGGGGATCCTTTTGAGGCTGATCCTGAGCCCTTCACTGAGGGCCTGATTAGGGCTGTCTTGAATACTCTTAACATTCCCTTAGTTCAAGAGGTTCCTTCTGACCCCTCTGATGTGTTTCAGGAGCCTAAAAAGCCCCTTACTTGCTTTCCACCTAACCCCACTCTTGACCGCCATGTGTCCGAAGAGTGGAAGTCTCCGGACAGAAAACCTTCTTGCTCCAGAAATTTGCTATGCTTTATCCCTTCTCTGAGGCAGCACTTACTCAGTGGGTTCATCCTCCCAAGGTGGATGCTCCTATCTCCAGGCTATCCAAGTCAAATGCCTTGCCAGTGTCTGATATGTCTGCTCTAAAGGACTGGACTGACAAGAAACTGGAGGTCTCCCTCAAGTCCTTCTTTGCCACTGCTGGTTCTGCTATGCATTCGCAGCAGCATGGTTGAACCTGGCCATTGTGGTCTGGACTGAACAGCTCACTCTTGCTGTCCATCAGGATGCTCCTATTTTGGATAAGTTGCGCCATCTTGCCAACATTTCTGAGGCACAGCACTATGTTTCTGCTGCCCTATTTGATGCCATCCGTTTGGTGGCTAGGGTTTCCACCATGTCTGTGGTTGCCAGACGGGCTCTTTGGCTCAAAATCTGGTCTGCTGACACTGCTTCCAAGAAAGCCTTGCTATCCTTGTATCACAGTGCCTGTGATTATCCTGTCACTCTCATCTGTGGCAGACTGTGATTTGTTCAGTTGGTTTGGCCCGCCCCTTGGTGACCTTTTTATACCTGACTCTTACATCTGTCAGATGCCCTTTCGTGGTGTTTCTGAGCCAGACTTGCTGTTGCTGTGTTCCTGTATCCGGATTCCTGTGTACCGACTTTGGCCTGTCCTGATTATGCTCCAGTGTTCCTGATCGTGTATGACCCGGCTTGTCTGAGAATCCTCTACGTGCCTACAACCCGGCTTGTCTGAGAGACTTCTACGTGCTACGACCCGGCTGCTGACTTCCTGCTTCGAGATCACTGCGGCCTGTTCCAGCGACCTGCCTGGCCTGTTGTCGCCGCCGCAACATTCTGAATCCTGCGTTGCTGTGCCGACCTAGTGTGACCATTACACTCCTGTGTAACCCATCCATCAGTGCAGAGTTCCTTGCTGACTTGCATAAGCTGTGCTCCTTGTACCGAGCCTCTATACGCTGCAGAGCTAAGTTACCATACCGAGCCTGGGAGATTCAAACGTAACTTTTAACCCTTGCAGTGCCGCTTCTCTCTTGCCGGACCTCCTTTCTGATTACAGAGCCTTTACCTTGTAAGTCTACTGCTGCTGAGTTGGCCGCTACTTGGACGGCGACTCCCAGTTACGTTTGCAGAGTAGTCTATCCTGTTGGTCCGGTTGGGCGTCTTTGGCTCTCGGTCTCACGGTTATTACCGGAGGTATCCGGTGCGGCTATTGGTAGCAAGGTTAGGCTCCAAGCTCTTGCAAGATCCGAAGGTGAACGCCCGTAGGGGCTATTGGCTCGTGTTGTGCTCACGTTGGTCTCCGGTTATACGCCCGTGGGGGCTAAAACGCCAGCTTTGCATCTCAGGCTAGTCTCGATCACGCCCGTGGGGGCTACATACTCTTGCACTTGCAGTCTCAGTGGTCTCCTGGTGAACGCCCGCGGGGGCTATTTTGGTCACTGTTCTGCTATAGCTCACATTGGTCACTGAACATCTACTACCCATCATTGCATGAACTCTGTGCTGTGCACATTTGCTCAGTTTATCACTACACCACACGGGCGTGCCAAACCCCACAGCTGAGACTGACAAATTGTTCTCATTTACCCTTTAGGGGCCAGTTCCCTATTTTCTGTACCTATTTTGTGTGCCATCTACCCATTATAGTGAATCTATGTGTACTGTGTATTCACTTGCAATTGTTGCTGTCAACTGTAGAGGGCGATCATTTGTATTTATTTTCTTTCAATAAAAGATTGTTTTATTTTACCTACTGGTCTGAGTGTCAAAACAAACCGTTACACCTTGCCTTTTCAAGGCACTTTGTTGTTTGGGCCAGATCTCAAGGATCTAATTAGCGAGGCCACAGGGGGTAAAAGTACCCTTCTGCCTTTGGTCCCCAGGAAGATAACACCGCTTAAGCGTAATCGGTATTTTCGTTCCTTTCAGACTGAGTCAAGTCTGGCGAACCAGACTGTTCCCTCCGCTCCGCATACCTCCTCCAAGCCCAAACAGCAATGGAAGCCCAAGGTCTCCTCCAAGCCCAAGGCTTCCAAGACTTCGTCAGCATGACTCACCGAACCCGGGTCCACACTCTGCTGTGGGTGGTCATCTGCGTCACTATCACAGCATTTGGGAGGATTCAGTGATGGACCCATGGGCTTTACAGGTGGTGACGGAAGGGTACAGGATCCCTTTCATCTCTCTTCCTCCCTTTTGCTTCTTTCCTTCTCATATGCTTCAGGGCGCAGAGAAATGCCGTCCGTTCTGCGTTGTTCAGGCTGTTCTGGACAAGGACGTTCTAGAGCTGGTTCCAGTTCAGGACAGAGGTATGATTTTTTGCTGAAACCTTTTTGTGGTCTCCAAGAAGGATGGCGGTTGTTGTCCCATTTTGGATTTAAAGGATCTCAATTCCTTTGTGATCCGGACTCATTATCACCGGGACTCTTTACGGACGGTGATTGCTACTATGTCCCTGGGGGAATTCCTTGCTTCTCTGGATCTTCAGGACGCATACTTACACATTGCCATTCATCCAGAGAGCCGGAAGTACCTCCGATTTGCCTGCGACCGGGGACATTTTCAGTTTTCAGCTCTTCCATTTGGTCTGACAACAGGTCCTCAAGTCTTCAACTGTGTCCTGGGAGCCTTAGTGTCCATCCTTCACCGAGATGGCAGCTGCTTGCCAACATGTCTGAGGCCCAGCACTATGTTTCTGCTGCCTTGTTTGATGCCATCTGTTTGGTGCAAGGGTTTCCACCATGTCTGTGGTTGCCGGACGAGCTCTTTGGCTCAAGGTCTGGTCTGCTGACACTGCTTCCAAGAAAGCTTTGCTCTTGTTGCCTTTTCTAGGTACCTGTTTGTTTGGCCCAGATCTTAAGGATATGATTAGTGAGTCCACGGGGGGCAAGAGTACCTTTTTCCCTATGGTCCCCAGGAAGAAGACGCCTATCAAGCGCAATCAGCTTTTTCGTTCCTTCCAGACAGACACACATCTGGCGAACCAAACAGTTCCCTCAGCAGTGGGGTCTTCCTTACATCGACCTGATGGCGACAAGATACAACCGGAAAGTTCCAGTGTTCTGCTCTCGCTGGAGGGATCCTCTAGCGGTGGATGCCATGTCCATTCCTTTGTTATTTCCTCTGGCTTACATCTTTCCTCCCATCCCCATGTTGCACAGGGTGTTAAGGAAAGTGAGACTGGAACGCTGTCCAGTTATTCTGATTGTTCCGTACTGGCCTTGGCAGGCTTGGTTTCCGGAGCTTTTGGATCTGTCAATGGTGGAGCCATTCTGGCTCCCTTGCCGTCCAGATCTTCCTCTACAGGGTTATCTGTGGAAAGAGGATGTTCATTGTCTAGCTTTGACAGCTTGGAAATTGAATCCTCAATACTGAGGAAGAAAGGTCTTTCTTCTGGTGTGGTGGCTACTATGCTTAATGCCCACAAACCTGTTTCTTCTAAGGCCTACCATCGTGTCTGGTCAACCTTTCTTTCTTGGTGTGCTGACAGGGACCTGTCTCAGGATTTTGATCTCCCTACAGCCCTGGCCTTTCTACAGGATGGTGTGGGTAAGGGCCTCAGTTTGAGTTCCCTTAAGGTTCAGACTTCTGCTCTCTTGTTTTCTTTCAGAGGTGCATTGCTATTCTCCCTGATGTCAAGGTTTTCTTCCAGGGCGATGCTCATATTTGTCCTGTCTTTAAGTCTCCCGCTCCTCAGTGGGATCTTAACTTGGTTTTGGGCGTCCTTCAGCACCCTCCCTTTGAGTCTTTTTCTACTGTTCCTCTATGCCTGCTTACTTGGAAAATGGCCTTTCACCTGGTGATCGTTTCAGTTCGCCGTGTCGCGGAGTTGCATGCTCTGTCTTGTAAACCGCCCTTTTTGGTGTTTCACAAAGACAAGGCGGTACTTCACACTTCTCAGGAGTTTCTCCTGAAGGTAGTTCCTGAGTTCCACGTTAATCAGGAGATTTTGGTGCCTTCTTTCTGCCCTGACCCTACCTCTGACAAGGAGAGGGATCTCCACTTGTTAGACGTAGTGCATTGTCTCAAGGTTTATGTGCATTGCACTGAGTCCATTAGACAGTCTGACGTGCCGTTCATCATTCCTGAGGATACCAGGGCAGGGAGACCTGCATCCAAAGTGACCATTGCGTCTTGGATTAAGTCCACTATTCGTAAGGCTTACGAACTAAGGAAGAAGCCTGGTCTCTTTCGGGTCATTCTACTAGATCTATCGGGGCTTCTTGGGCTTACAAGAATCAGGCCTCAGCTGATCAGTTATGCAAGGCTGCCACTTGGTCATCTGTGCACACCTTTCAAAGCACTACCGTGTTGATGTGCTGGCACTGGCAGATGCCAGCTTTGAGAGGAATATCCTGGAGACAGTCTTTCCTATCTAGGATATTCTTTGGTGCTTCCTTCACTTTTGAGCCCTGTTGGCTCTAGTTCAGTGTGCTGTGTGACAGTTCCCAGGGTGTTAACCCTGTTCAGTGTCTGTCGACACTTCTTTGTTATTGTTGGGCTATCTCTGATCTGATGTTGATATATTGTATGGTGACTTTGGGGGCCCTGTGCCTGGTCCTTGCCTTTCTTCCTGCCTCTGGGAAACTCAATGATTGGACATCCCAGAGTTACCAGTAACCTGTATTGGACGGCAGAGAAAAGAGGATTTTAGTCTTACCTGTTAAATCCTTTTCTCTTAGTCCATACAGGTTACTGGTCTCCCACCCTGTCAAGGGACCATGCTTGGCTCTCCTGTGGCAGACCGTGGGGGTCCTTCGGGGTCATGCTCACTTCTACTATCTAGTCAATAGTGTCTCAAATCGTACTGGAACTGATTGGCAAGCTGCTGCCAAGGAGGGAAGGTAGGCTCCACCCCCTGCATTCACTTCTAGAATTGTTCTTGCCTACTTAGAGGGGCAGATCGCCTACCCAAAGTTACCAGTAATCTGTATGGACTAAGAGAAAATGATTTAAAGGGATAGTAATACTTAAAATGTAAAAAAAAATATGTTGTAGGGTTTATCCCCCTGAGTAAAACAAGAGTACTCCCACTGCTGAAAGGTGTTTCATTCAAAAGTTATTAATTTACAAAGTTGAATTTTTTAGGTGCAATATCACAGTGGCCTGAAATTGTACAGTGGCGCTGTTGCTACACGATCCTATGGACAGCTCTGGTCCCGGGACCATAAATCTCCTTTGGATGGTGTAGCAACAGCGCCACTGTACAATTTCAGGCCACCGTGATATTGCACCTAAAAAATTCAACTTTGAAAATTAATAACTTTTGAATGAAACACCTTTCAGCAGTGGGAGTACTCTTGTTTTATTCAGGGGGATAAACCCTACAACATTATATATTTTTCTTTTTTTGCCTTTTAAGTATTACTATCCCTTTAACAAGTAAGACTAAAGTCCTCTTTTTATCATATATATTTGCAATTTGTTGGATAGCTGTCTGGCATCCAGTGGGTTAACATGCTTATAAAAGCTATATTTACACTCACATTTGCCTGTAGAAAAAGTATCCTGTTTTTAATTTTAAAAATTTCAGTCTGCATAAGTAGGACAGGTGAAGAGCATCCAAGGTAATAAAGGTGACCTTGTAGGTGATGTAGAAGAGAGGGTATCATTGCAGTATCAGAGCAGAAAGTGCAACTGCTGGAGCTGCATGAAAATCAAAGCTTTACAGATACAAACCTAAAGTACCAGGTATTTAAATGTATATAATCACAGTTCGCTATTAGCTGTTAGTAATGTTTCATAATAAAAGCAGCTCTAATTAATCATAATAGTATCTGGACTTTGGAGAGTGTTATTTCAGTTCTGTTAGAGTTGTAGTTCAAGAGTAATTCAATTACAAAGTATCCCTCTCCCGCCCCTTTTACTGATGTAACACTGCTCAGCCAGATCAGAAGGGAGGTGCCCAGGTAGATTGTCCCTCTCTGCAATCTTCAGTTAAGATAAGGGAAAAACCTGAAAAGCTTGTCAAGAGGGGAAGGGCTTTCATTGTTTTCATATAAAGAAGATTGTCCCCTGCTGTTATCTGTCTGGTCTATGGACTGCATTCCACATCTGAGAAGAGATGGCTTACACTAGGTAAAAGGGGCGGGAGGGGAAACTTTGCTTGTGACTATCTCTTAAACCATAAAGGTTTGAAAGATAAGACTTATATCGTTCTTCATGTTTTTTTTTTAATGCCTACAAAATAAAATAAAGTTAAAACGAAGTATTACTATCCTTTTAAGCCTTTGGATGCTTGGAGGTTCTCCATCACATTTCTAAACAATGCATTCACCGATCTGTATGGAAATCACTTTATTATAGTGATAGAAATTAGATATTCTTAATATTGCATGTGCTGTGTTTCAACTGACTTGAAGAAGCCATTTTCCACTGCCCCATGTTCTTCCTGTTAGAACCAAACAGGAAGTGAGAGGTGCAAAGGACAATTGCTCCCCACAATCTGCTAATACAGAGAATTATAGCAAGAAAAATGGAAACCTATATTTTTTAGATGTGGATGTTATAACATGCTCTTTCATGTGATGGTAATTTGCGTTTTTAGAATTAAACACCAACTCTTCGAAAAGTAATACGTTGATATAACTGTTAACCTCATGTACTTACAGATAGCATGTGTAAAAAAAAATCTCATATGTAACATTGCTAAAGTAGAATTTTATATAGATTTATATTATTTCTTTTGGTTTTAAAAAAAATAAATTACCCCTAGGCTGCTGTGTAATTTGGTAGAGACTCTCTAGTATTCAAGGGGTTAACTCTTTGACTGTAAGCGAGATGTGCATTGCGATATGATTCCTGTATGATGCTCAAAGGGTTAAACATTAAGGAAATTGCATGGACAAACACAATCTATCGTCATAGATAAGCCTCAGTCCTTGGGGTCCAAGGGAGTGGTCCTGCTACTGCCAGATGTTTAGTGTAGGCTAGAAGTGAATAGGGAGCTTTGCCTCATTTCATCTTAAACTCTGCAAAATTTCAAAACGTTTGGTTGTATGAAACACAACAAAATCTGTCTCTTCCCTCTGTCTTCCAATCTCCCCATCTGTCTGGGTCTCCCTCCACCTCTCTGACTCTCTTTAATGTCTCGCCCCTCTCTCACCTTATTTAATCTTTTGCCTGTGCTTTCTCTGTCTCACCCTCGCACTCCCTTTTGCACACACTGTCTCTGCCACTCACCCTACCATTCATTTTTCATGTGTTCTCCCTTTCTTTTGGCACAGGTTCTGTCTCCATCTCTTTTGATCTTTTGCACACCCTCCCTCTCTCTGCTTTGCCCAAACCTTTGCCCTCTCTTTTGCACACTCACCCTCCTCTTTTGTGCACACATTCGCACTCACCCTCCCTCACTTGCACGTGCGCTCGTCCTCCCTCTCTCTTGTGCATAGATTCACAGTCTTACCCGCCCTCTCTTTTGCACGCATTTGCACACTCTCACCTTCCCTCATTTACACATGCTTTATCACCTCTTTTGCACACACACCCTGTATCTTCTTGCAGTGCGCTCTGTCCCTCTCTATTTGCACTTGCAATCTTCTTTGCACATGCCCTCACCCTCTCTCTCTTTTTGCATTCACTCTCTCCATCTCTCGCTCCCTCTTTCTTTCAAATGTTGGCCAAACATTGGGAAATTTAGATGAATCTGGAGCAAAAAGTTTATTTGCCAAATTAAATTAGTTTTGCTTCAGATTTATAAATATATATTGCCCCTAATAATATGCCTCTTTGTTTCAAAGTCAGCATTGAATTGGAATCTTGGTTCCCCTAGGGCAGGCATACAAGATGTACATAACCCCGCCCGTGGCATGACCACACCCCCACTTCTCATATGCCCCCGCCCCCATCTCCGTTCATTATTTCCGATTTGATGGTACAAATCATTTTGTTTAAAATCCTGTAAATAAACATTTGTGTAGTAAGTAGTGCATACATTTATGTGGAAGGTTTGTAAGACCACTCCACTTATTTCCTAAGTAAACAGTGTCTGTGGGGAGATTCACTAAGGTGTGATAAACTTCTCCAGAGTTCTAAACTCTC
The DNA here is from genome assembly GCA_037306005.1 of Rhinophrynus dorsalis. Taxonomy (NCBI): domain Eukaryota; kingdom Metazoa; phylum Chordata; class Amphibia; order Anura; family Rhinophrynidae; genus Rhinophrynus; species Rhinophrynus dorsalis. The sequence continues at coordinate 595,670,061 of CM074719.1, forward strand.
ATTCCTGTTTTATTCTATGGAGCCAATGCACTAAGATTTCTCCAGCTTTAGCAATCTTTGTGCATAGACTCTATAGAATATCATAGGAAGTGGAGAAGTGATATCACCGGAGAAGTCCTCTCTACATTATCACCTCTTTATCACCACTTAGTGCATAACCTGCCTGGTCAGCATAATGTGTTTAAAGGGATAGTAATGTAAACATTAAACTGTACCTCCAAGGTTCTTATAACTTATATCACTATGTTTAATTAATTACATGTTTGTATTTCATAAGATATTAAAGTTGAAAGGGTCCCCCTCCTTCTGGCCACCTCCCCTTAGAGCTGCAATCCGGTTGTGGGACCGTACGGATGCAGCAGGGCACAATATTCACACAGTAAGTATAAGGAAAACCCTGCCCCCCTTGATGAAGGAGGGGAGGATTTTCCTTTTGCTTAAAGAAGTTTGTCCCTTGCTGCATCCGTCTGGACCAGACTGAGAGGCAGAGTGACGTGGCTGGGAGGGGGATCCTTTCAGCTTTAATATCTTAGGAAATACAAACATGTAAGTAATTAAACATAGCGAAATGTGATATAAAAACCTTATAGAAGACTCTGAGATTAAAGGAGATCTCTCCCCTTATTCATCAATGAATTCCTATTGTAGTTTAATGTTGGAAGTTGTAATCCTTTTGCTTTTTTCTTTCTGAAGGGTTAGAAATGTCTTAAATATATAAAAAGTAAAATTGTAGAGCATCAAATAAGAAATCTATCGATGCCATTCCAATCTCTCAGACCTTTATGGTTTGAGAGATAGAGCGTTCTAAAGTTCCCCACTCCCTCCCCTTCTCCTGACGTCAGCTGACAGCAGAAGATCCTGGTCTGGGGACCGACAGGCGGCTCTTCAGCAGAGCCAATATAGCATGATTTAAAAAGAAATATTTAATTGGAACGGTCTACAAAGTTTGCTTGGTTTGTGAGCACATTTTTTTGGACCGTTCCAAAGAAGTATTTCTTTTTAAATCGCGCTATTGCGGCTCTGCTGAAGAGCGTCCTCATGTCGGCTGACACAGATCTCCTTCTGTCAGCTTTACAGCCGACATCAGTGAGGGAGGAACTTCCATAAAGGTTTGAGAGATAGGAATAGCACCGTGGATGTCTTATTTTATGCTGTACAATTTGACTTTTTATATAATTAGGACATTACTATACCTTTAACTGCATGGGGAGGAGAAATGAACAAAATTGACAGGCTGCGGGCTGACGTCACTAGGAGATCTTTAAAAGGTTATATCTTGGCAACTACTTGGTTAAAAAGAAAATGCAAAAGGATTATAGCTTCACCAACATTAAACTACAATAGGGAGTCACTGTTGAATAAGGTGAGAGATCCCCTTTAAGTTTAATGTATACATTACTATCCCTTTAAGTAGACCTGTCGCCCTAAGACAAGTATAGGTTGTTTTACAGTTTGTATTAGCCATTTTCATGTAAAAGAAATTGGTTTTTAGAAACCTTTTTTTGGTGACACTTAAAGGGGATCTGTCACCCCAGTACAAATGTTTGTTAAACATTAGATTAACTAAGCATTAAGTGGAATTCTTGAATTTTTTTTTTGTTTTGTTTTTTTAAATAGTCTGTTGCCGAAAATTAATGTTTAAAGGGATAGTATTACTTCAACGTTACTATCCCTCATATTGTAGCCCTTAATAAACTGAGTTAAATGACACCAGCAGCATCTCTCAAACCTTTATGGTTTAAGAGATAGCCGCTTTCAAAGTTTCCTCTCCCCTGCTGTCAGCGTTCTGCTGCCGGCAGGAGAATTCGGTCTCTGAATCAAGAGGAGACTCTTCAGCAGAGCCGATATCTCTTTATGGAAGGAAAAATGATTCATTGAAACAGTCTTCTACGAATCATTTTTCCTTCCATAACGAGATATCTGCTCTGTTTAAGAGCCTCCGCCTGTCCCGGGACCGGATTCTCCTGCTGGCAGCAGAACGCTGGCAGCAGGGGAGAAGAAACTTTGAAAGCGGCTATCTCTTAAACCATAAAGGTTTGAGAGATGCTGCTGGTGTCATTTAACTCAGTTTATTAAGGGCTACAACATGAGTGTTAATAATAATACTATCCCATTAAAGTCTGCACTTCCATATAGACTATGGGTACAGCTCTGTACCGCAGTCCGTCACTCTGCCTCTGCTCCCCTCCCTCTATCCAGCCTCCTCCAATGACGGAGGCTTCTGTCTGTAGGCCGGAGTGGTCTCATTGGCATATCTAACCAATGAAATCACTCCAGCTTACAGAGAGGAAGCCTCCGTCATCAGAGGAGGCTGGATAGAGGGACGGGAGAGGAGGAAGAGTTACAGACTGCGGGTATAGATCCGTATAGACTGCGGGTACAGAAGTGCATTCTTTAAACGTTAATTTTTGGCAGCAGACGATTAAAAAAAATATTCAAGAATTCCACATAATGCCTAGCTAATCTAACGTTTAACAAACATTTGTACGGGGGTAATAGATCCCATTTAACCCTTTGAACGTCAGAGTTAGGTAGTCAGATTTAGTTCTGTAGACACTTAAAAAACAAATTAATTGCGCCGTTTCTGATCTCCCAAACCGTTACGGTTTGGGAGATATCAGTCTGCAAAGTTCCCCCTTCCCTCCCCTTGTGCTGACGTCAGCTTTCAAAGTTATAGACTGAGATCGCAGTCCATAGACTGTCCTGCAGCTCTTCAGCAGAGCCGGTTGTTACAAAGACATACTTCATTTGAACAGTCTAAAACGTGTGTTTAAAGCGGAACATTCACCTAAAATAAAAAATTTGATCCCTCTGGAACTCAAAGGGTTAACAGCAAATATCTCTGTGACCACGAATATTTAAATAAAAAGAGTAACAGATTGAAGCATCATTGTAGACAACCAATTCAATAGACATAACTTTATGGGAGGGAGAGTATCACTTTAAGTTCAGCATATACAGAATTGCTAATGCCAATTTTGGGAGTCATAACAATCTGTAGTTCAGCTTTTGTAGAACTGACATTAGAGTGGGTGGGGGGAAAAAAGGGTACAGCTAATTTATAAAGAAATGCCAAAAACGGCAATAATTTAGTGACCGACTTTTTGCCAGAATTTTAACAGGAATAATCTGTTCTTAAAATAAATAAATATATATAATTGTTTATAAATGTATTTATTTGTTTGCATAGTAAGTGTTGCTATCACTTTAAAGACCATTCTACAACTTTTCCTATTTGTATAGTATAGTACCTCCCATACCTACCAACATTTCAAATTGGAGGGACACGTGTTTTAATTGGGGTTGCTGGGGGGTGGGGCATTAACAAGAAGATTTAGGTTATTTCATGACCTACTGACACCTCATTCTGTAACAGAATAAATGATTTCGAGCAAGACTAAAGTATGTTACTAACACAGACTAACTGATAAACATACACTGACATTTAAACAAATATTAATGTGAGTGTTATTGCTGTGGAGCACTGTGATACACTTCTATACACACCACACAGTCTAATCAACTAAAAAGAGGGACAACAGGGTGGAAAAGAGGGGCAGAGGGATTTGGGACTCTAAGAGGGACTGTCCCTCCTAAAGAGGGACACTTTAACTCCATTGGTGCTTGTGATGTAACACACTGGAGACATCACTAGTATATAAGGACTTAACCCTTTGAGTGCCAGAGTTATTCAAGGGATATTATTGTCAAATCTGTACAAACATGAATCTTGTAGCCATTAAAAACTAAATGACCCCAGTCCCATCTCTCAAACCTTTAGTGCCAAATATCTCTCAAACCATGAAGTTCCCCCTCCTTACTCTTTCCCTGACGTCGGTGCTATAGCTGACTGCAGGGGAATCCAGCGCCAGGACCAGAAGAGGCTCTGCAGCAGAGCTGAGATCTCGATATTGAAAAATAAATAATTCACTGGAATGGTCTACAAAGTTGCTGGCAAGCCAGGCACACTTTGTAGACCATTCCAATGAAGTAGTTCTTTTTCTATCTCGCGATCTCGGCTCTGCTGAAGAGCCTCCTCCACCAGTCCCGGGACCAGATTCCCCTGCAGTCAGCTAGAGCTCTGACATCGGGGAAAGGGGAGGGAGGGGGGAACTTTAGCGCAGACTATCTCTCAAACCATAACGGTTTGAGAGATGGGACTGGGGTCATGTAGTTTAATTTTTTTAATGGCTACAAGATTCATGTTCGTACAAGTATGACAATACTATCCCTTTCAACGCATTGCAACATTATGCATTGGATACCTCTCTGACACTCAAAGGGTTAAAAACAACAACAAAAAAACATGGTTGTCTCATTTCTTCCAATTCCACTTGGTGAACGAGTTCTTCCTGCTCCGCTCCTATTATCTGCTGCCCAGGCCCTATTCATTGATTACAGGGTTTAATGAAATTGTTCTGTTCATCCAAACCGTCCCTGCTTTAATGTCTGTCTGATTCTCTATAGCAGGAGACAGCTGAGACTTTCAGATACACTCGACAGATACTTCAGGACAGATGGTAAATGGGGTGGGGGATGCCACATTTTGTTTATTTAGTGACAAACTGAAATCTAGATCTTCCTATCTAACCATGCTTCACTTGGTCTTATATTGTATGAGCCTTTCATGACCTTAACCCCTTAAAAGGGATAGTAATACTTTGTTTTATCTTTATTTTATTTTGTAGGCATTAAAGGGATAGTAATACTTAAAATGTAAAAAAATATATGTTGTAGGGTTTATCCCCCTGAGTAAAACAAGGGTACTCCCACTGCTGAAAGGTGTTTCATTCAAAAGTTATTAATTTTCAAAGTTGAATTTTTTAGGTGCAATACCACAGTGGCCTGAAATTGTACAGTGGCACTGTTGCTACACGATCCTATGGACAGCTCCGGTCAGTTGACCATAAATCTCCATAGGATGTACAATTTCAGGCCACTGTGATATTGCACCTAAAAAATTCAACTTTGAAAATTAATAACTTTTGAATGAAACACCTTTCAGCAGTGGGAGTACTCTTGTTTTACTCAGGGGGATAAACTCTACAACATATTTTTTTTTACATTTTAAGTATTACTATCCCTTTAAAAAAACATGAAGAACTATATAAGTCTTATCTCTCAAACCTTTATGGTTTGAGAGATATTCACAAGCATAGTCTCCCCTCCCGCCCCTTTTACCTAGTGTAAGCCATATCTTCTCAGATGTGAATCTGGTTGTAAGACCAGACAGATAACAGAAGGGGAGAATCTTCTTTGTATGAAAACAATGAAAGCCCTTCCCCCCTTGACAAGCTTTTCAGCTTTATCCCTTATCTTAATTGAAGATTGTCCCTCTCTGCAGTCTACCTGGGCATCTCCCTTCTGATCTGGCTGAACGGGGGGGGATACTTTGCCTGTGAATATCTCTTAAACCATAAAGGTTTGAGAGATAAGACTTATATCGTTCTTCATGATTTTTTAATGCCTACAAAATAAAATAAAGATAAAACGAAGTATTACTATCCCTTTAAGGGCCCATAACGTGCCAGGACAGTCATGTCAATTACGGTGCTTAAGGACCAGTGACTGTCCTGGCACATCATGGAATTCTGGGATGGCAGAACGTCTGCACACCATTCTGTCATCCCAGAATTTGACAAAAAAAAGCTCTGTGGGCCTTAATGGCCGCTCACCTGCCAGATCGAGGGGTTGCTAAGAAGTTGAAGGTGACATGCCACACTAAGACACTGTTTCTTTAAATGGATAGTAATGTTTCATAATAAAAGCAGCTCTAATTAATCACCATAGTATTTGGACTTTGGAGAATGTTATTTTAATTCAGTCAGAGTTGTAGTTCAAGAGTAATTCAATGACAAAGTATCCCCCTCCCGCCCCTTTTACTGATGTAACACTGCTCAGCCAGATTAGAAGGGAGGTGCCCAGGTAGACTGCAGAGAGGGACAATCTTCAATTAAGATAAGGGAAAAACCTGAAAAACTTGTCAAGGGGGGCGGGGCTTTCATTGTTCTCATAGGAAGAAGAATGTCCCCTTCTGTTATCTGTCTGGTCTATGGACTGCATTCCACATCTAAGAAGATATGGCTTACACTAGGTAAAAGGGGCGGGAGGGGAAACTTTGCTTGTGAATATCTCTCTAACCATAAATGTTTGAGAGATAAGACTTACATCGTTCATGTTTTTTTAATGCCTACAAAAAAAATAAAGCTAAAACGAAGTATTACTATCCCTTTAACAAATCATTAAAATAGCCTATGTGTTTGAGACCAAATTTACATGTATCTGTGCTAAATGAAATGCTTCAAATGTGTGGTCTCTGCCTAGATTCCTTCATATCCTGTTGTGTGATGATATTGTCCCACCACATAAACTAATGAGCATACAGTACCACACTATGGCTGAAATTCTTCAAAGTGTGTGAAAAGCAGCGCATCAAGTACGCTACTCTTATCCAGCATTTTGCTGCATTCATTGATGGATACCTTCCGGTATTCATCAATAATCTTGTCATGTTTCCCTGCTTTGTGTATGCAACCAAGCACACATAGAAGACCTTTTTAGATGTAGGATTTCTTTTTTATTAACACAATCTTGGCTCTGCTGCAGAGCCGCCGGCCAGTCTGCAGACCGTATTCCAAATCCGTCAGCTAGAATGCTGACGTCTGGCAGGGAAGAACTTTGTAAGCGGATCTCTCTCAAACCATAAGGGTTTGAGAGGTGTCACTGGTGGCATTTTTCGTCTTTATTTAAGGGCTACAAAACAGGGATAAGTAATTTTTAAGTATTACTATCCCTTTAAAATGTTTATGGGGCAGTTATTAGGTTTTACTAAGTGTGCTCCTATGGAATCAGACTTGATGAAAAGCCCCGGGCCACACCTAAGCCAAAAAACTGCTCCTTTCAGCTGCTCAAGTGTCAGAAAAATGAACCATTTGGCTGGAAAATAAACATTATGAAGCAATGTCTTGGATACCCCTCTGGCACACAAACGGTTAAGGTGCTGGCTGGCTGCGCCTGGTTTCCTGCAGTCCTGGTATATGCCTCGCAGTTGGGCTGTGCATGAAATGTAATTATAACTGGATGACATTATCAAGAGCAGAATGGATCTGCACTGTGGGGCTACATGTGGAGGTTGTGTCATGCGTAAGGCATTCAGGAAATGATAGAGGAGATTGCATTTATAAGGAAGGTGCTACATAATGGGGCCTGCTCTGATGGGCAGTGGAGCAGCCTTAAAGAGATAGTAATGTTTCACAAAAATAGCAGGTCCAATTAATCTTCATAGTATTTGGGCCATGGAGAGTGTTTCAATACTGTCAGAGTTGTAGTTCAAGAGTAATTGAATGATCATGTATTCCCCTCCTGCCCTTTTACCTAGTGTAAGCCGCCTCCCCTCAGATGTAGAATCACGTGACCGGACAGATCACAGCAAGGGACAATCTTCTTACTGTGATCATAAGGAAAACCCTGCCCTCCTTGACAGGATTTTCCCTTATGCTCACTGAAGATTGTCCCTCTCTGCAATCCATCTGGACAGTCTTGCTGCTCTGAGGTGAGCAGTGTTACATCAGTAAAAGGGGCAGGAGGGGGGATACTTTATCATTCAATTACTCTTGAACTACAGCTCTGACAGTATTAAAATAACACTCTTCATGGTCCAGATACCACGAAGATTAATTGGAGCTGCTTTTATTTTGAAACATTACTATCCCTTTAAAGGAGAACTTACAACTCCTAATAATAACCTCCCACTTACATTAACATCACCATATAATCCTAATGGCAGGGCTTAAAATTTGAAGTCCTTTGCTACTAGCCAGACCTGAAAAGTTACTCCCCACTGCAAGCCATAACATACTCACCAGGGCTGAATTTTCACTCACCATTGGCTAGTGGCGAGTGGAAATTTTGATCCCTGCTAATGGCCCCTATTCATTTTGTCCTTGTGCCTTTGCTGAGATGAAACCTATCAGCCCTGGATGTCATATCCTTGTTGGTGCACATGACAGTTGCTGGTAAATTTTAGAAATTAAGGAGGGAGAATATTTGAGCCTACGTAACCCTTTAAGGGCCAGATAATCACACAGTGCATTGTGAAGCAATATGCTGTGCTCCCCACTGGTCCGTTAAGGATTAAGATTACCCTTTGAAGTGGGTGGAGTTTGTCCTGGGTGCCTGCTACCTGTCATGTCCGCCTACATGTACATGGCATCCACATACCTGGGAATTCTCCAGATTTGTCCCGGAGACTCTAGCTTTTGCATTGAATAACTGGGTCTCCGGGAACTGTGGCTAATTCTCTGGATGTGGGGTGTTTCCTTTAAAACTCTGCCCATTTCTCATTCTTCCCAGCCTGTTCCTCCCACTTTCCACTTTATTGCACAGCCTATCAAGCCCCACCCCTTTGTGATGCAGATCGTGTCATTTGTATCCTCCCACCTGCACCACATGAGTCCTCTCCGTGGACTAGAAGACAGAGTTCCCAGGTATGGACATCCAGGACTGATTAACAATGTTCTCTAAGAGAAGGGGCCATTGGGATTTTCTGGCTATAGTAAGATATGTGTATGTATGTGTGGGGAATTAGTAGGTATTCCTTACCCTTTAAAGTAGCACCATCACCTAAAATTTTTCTATCGTATGACAGGATTTGTAAAACTTCGTAAAATCTAGTCTTGTATAGGCACTGCTGGGTCACGCGTTACTGCTTTTCGCATGGCTCCCTGACTGCCATTACCATAGTAATGTCCTGAAAGTGTCTCAGATGTGATCATGTTGTATTGTCACACCCCCTCATGAATGGACTTATTGCAGCACCAGTATAGGGGAGATTTGAATAACACGACCCTCTTCTTCATACATATATACCAGCAAAAGAAGAAGGGCATTCCTAGTGCAGGAAGATATGTGGCAAAGGGTGACATACTACTGTCCTCTGGTAGTCACAGAAACACTCCTACAATGTCTCCCATCCCAGTTTTCTTCCACTGGTAGTCACAGAACTACACTCCATTGTGTGAGAGGCCATCCTTGTTCCACTGGTAGTCACAGAACTGCACTCCATTGTGTGAGAGGCCAGCCTTGTTCCACTGGTAGTCACAGAACTGCACTCCATTGTGTGAGAGGCCAGCCTTGTTCCACTGGTAGTCACAGAACTGCACTCCATTGTGTGAGAGGTCAGCCTTGTTCCACTGGTAGTCACAGAACTGCACTCCATTGTGTGAGAGGCCAGCCTTGTTCCACTGGTAGTCACAGAACTGCACTCCATTGTGTGAGAGGCCAGCCTTGTTCCACTGGTAGTCACAGAACTGCACTCCATTGTGTGAGAGGTCAGCCTTGTTCCACTGGTAGTCACAGAACTGCACTCCATTGTGTGAGAGGCCAGCCTTGTACCACTGGTAGTCACAGAACTATACAACAAAGACTGCCATTCCTCCCATCCTGCATCCACCTGGTGTCACAATGGCATAGCCGGGAGGGCAGGCAACATAGGAGAGCAGAGGTGATGGGGTGCCACCTGGAGGTCAGGTACATTTCTTCCAATTGGAGGGCAGAGGGCATGATAGCTGGGAGGAGTGGAAGACAGTGCTGAGTTGTAAAGGAACCTGTTTTAGATGAGGGGACTGTATCAGGTGGTGAGAGAACGACCTGGGCCCATGAGGGGGACCTTAGGGGTGAGTATGAGGGGCGTGAATGTATTATAAAGGGGAAGATCAAATCTGAAATTTCTGAAAGCCATAGCGCTTCCTTCTAATGTCATTCTCATAATATGGACAATACAGAATTAACACTTCGAGTGCCAGAGGGGTACGCAAAACATTGCTTTACAGTGCATTGCACACCCCTCTGGCACTCAAAGGGTTAAATATGCAAAAAGCCAGTACACATTTTACCCATCCCTCTCTGAGCGACACCACCAAATAACATTTTTAAAAGCAAATTCTTGGCATAAATTCCCATTTTTTTTTTTTGTTTGTGCATCACTCAAAGCATTAAGTCTTCTCCTCTTATGATCCCAATTATCATAAGAGCAACAAATGTTTTGCGGAGGAGGGCAGTATTTGGCTCTCCAGCTGTTGTGGGACTAAAACTCCCATCATGCTTAGCTACCCGTTGGCTGGCCGAGGATGATAGTGTTTGTATTCCAACAAGAGTTAGAGGCGGCCGATGATGGGATTGTAAGATAAAGAGCTTCAGAGCCACTGGTTTCCCATCGCTTATATAAAGCAAGTCATCTGATCATACGGTTTTTAATTAAGAACATCCGATTTAACTAACTGCTCTCATTAACACTCGTTATGCACATGAGCACAGATTTCCATTTACAATTGCATTGTTATTGAACAGAAAGAACTTGTTTCATTCCTGTACTTCATCATTATTGGAAATTTAATTTTAACCCTTTGAGTGCCAGAGGGGTAACCCTCTGGCGCTCAAAAGGTAAATGTGTGACTTTCAGCAATACGTAAAACAGTTTAAAGGGATACACATACCTCCCCAGAACAGCTATGTGGTATTAAAAATGTGCTTTAATACAGTGTATATCCTAACTCTATAAAGCTTTGCAATGTGATGTGCATCCCTCTGGCTCTCAATGAGTTAACACTCTGAGTGCCAGAGAGGTATCCAGCGCAATGCATTGAATACCTCTGGCACTCAGAGTTAAAGTGGCAGTGCCCCCTTTAACAACATTTTATACAAATGCAGTAGCATGTTAAAGGGGAACTTTCACCTCTAAAAAACCTTTTTTTTCCATGTGCCTCACTATTAACCCCTTAAGGACGGCCAATCATGCATGTGGCCGTCACTTAAGGATACTGACTTTTTTTTTTTTTTTTCCTGCGTCCGGTTCAGGGCTCCAAGAACGGCATGCAGCCGCACGGGAAATCCTAAATTCCATGATGGCCCTGGCACGTCATGAGTCCTTAACGCAAATCCACCCAAGACGTGCCAGGACAGTCAAGGGTTGTTAAGGGGCTAAAATAGAATTAGGATTTGTGTTTTATTTTTCTTGTACCTACATACTTTCTAAGAAATGCATAATTCATGCTGGGCACTGGATCTTTGGCACAGCGGAGCAGGACTTCCCAGTGTGCTGTAATTCTCCTCCCTTCCGGCTGCCCCAGGGAGCAAGTTCACGCTTCCTTCATAGTGGTGTGCCTAACGTCTATCTTTACAGCAAGCTCCGTTTATCATTATACTGAGCTTGCACTGGGAAGTCCTGCGCAGAAGATACAGTGTGCCCCAGAATCAGAAGTGCCCAGCATGAAGTGTGCACATATTACAAAGTCTGTAAGTACAAGGAAAATAAAGCACGAATCCTAATACAATTTTAATTGTAAGTTAAAAAAATAAATAAATAAATCCGAGCTGTGCTTTGTTTGTTTTCCGAACTCTTATTCACATAAAATATTAAAAAGCAGTTTAACAAGATTCTTGTGTTGCTGTGACAATGGTGAAAAGTGTTTACTTTCAGTTTCTCCAACTCTGGTGACACCAGTTGCTCAGATGTCACCCAGCCCTCCCAGCACATGCTGCTCCTTAAACCCTTTGAGTGCCAGAGGTGTACTCGTTGCGCACCCCTATGGCACTCAAAGGGTTATATGCATTCAGTTGTCTGGAGTCTGATCTTTGGCTGGAGGTTAAAATGAAGAAAGGTGTAGGAGGCAGTTAGGTGAATATATAGTCCCAGGAGAAATTCCATACCTCCCAAAATTCCAAATGGCCAAAGATGGATGCTATTGTTATAGGGGGTGTGGCTGGTGGGCAGGGCTTCTCCAAGAATGTTCAAGTTGTTTCATGACCTATTGACACCTCTTTATGTAACTGAATAAATTATTTAGAGCAAGACTAAAGTATTTTATTTACACAGACTCATTTATAAACACATATACTGAAGTTTATACAAACAGTAATGCGAGTTCTATAGCTGTGGAGCAATGTGATACATACCATACAGTCTGATCTCCTAAACACAGGGACACCAGGGTGATACACTTCTATACACACCGCACAGTCTGATCTCCTAAACACAGGGACACCAGGGTGATACATTTATATACACACCACACAGTCTGATCTCCTAAACACAGGGACACCAGGGTGATACATTTATATACACACCACACAGTCTGATCTCCTAAACACAGGGACACCAGGGTGATACACTTAAATACACACCACAGAGTCTGATCTCCTAAACACAGGAACACCAGGGTGATACACTTATATACACACCACACAGTCTGATCTCCTAAACACAGGGACACCAGGGTGATACACTTATATACACACCACACAGTCTGATCTCCTAAACACAGGGACACCAGGGTGATACACTTCTATACACACCACACAGTCTGATCTCCTAAACACAGGGACATCAGGGTGATACACTTATATACATACCACACAGTCTGATCTCCTAAACACAGGGACACCAGGGTGATACACTTATATACATACCACACAGTCTGATCTCCTAAACACAGGGACACCAGGGTGATACACTTCTATATACACATCACACAGTCTGATCTCCTAAACACAGGGGCACCAGGGTGATACACTTATATACACACCACACAGTCTGATCTCCTAAACACAGGGACACCAGGGTGACACACTTCTATACACACCACACAGTCTGATCTCCTAAACACAGGGGCACCAGGGTGATACACTTATATACACACCACACAGTCTGATCTCCTAAACACAGGGACACCAGGGTGATACACTTCTATATACACATCACACAGTCTGATCTCCTAAACACAGGGGCACCAGGGTGATACACTTATATATACACACCACACAGTCTGATCTCCTAAACACAGGGGCACCAGGGTGATACACTTATATACATACCACACAGTCTGATCTCCTAAACACAGGGGCACCAGGGTGATACACTTATATACATACCACACAGTCTGATCTCCTAAACACAGGGACACAAGGGTGATACACTTCTATACACACCACACAGTCTGATCTCCTAAACACAGGGGCACCAGGGCGATACACTTATATACACACCACACAGTCTGATCTCCTAAACACAGGAACACCAGGGTGATACACTTATATATACACACCACACAGTCTGATCTCCTAAACACAGGGGCACCAGGGTGATACACTTATATACACACCACACAGTCTGATCTCCTAAACACAGGGACACCAGGGTGATACACTTATATACATACCACACAGTCTGATCTCCTAAACACAGGGACACTAGGGTAGGAACAGAGGGATTTTGGTCGGAAAGCGGGACTGTCCTTCTTAAAGAGAAAAACTTGGGAGATATGAAATTCAGATAATGGTGAAATTATCAAAAACTGACACTGCGCTTTTAAGGTTTGCGAGGCCACTTAAAGGAAAACTATCACATCAAATAAAGTCTCCCCCAACAGTTACCCATCTAGTGATAAATGTAACAATATAGTATTAGCCAGCATAATCACAGCTTTACTGAGAAATCCTACTTCTGCCGAGACTGACGGCCAGGCAACCGCGCTTTAGAGGAATCTGCACTCCTGCTGTCACAAGCGAAGGCTATAGGCCCTGCTGAGACAGTGGGGAGAGTGTGGGAGTGAAAGGGTTAACAATACCAGACTCCTGGTTACCTGTTACTATTCCTAGCAACCACCAAATTAACCCCTGAAATCCCTCCTGCACTATCACCTCAGTACTACAATTTGCTGCCACCACCAAGACTTTATATCTGGGCGTCTTAGGTTACCCCAAACACAACATAATTACAGTATAAAATCACCTTAATAATCAGACATATAGACTTAACCCTTTAGTAGCGTGTTCTAACTGAGCTTCCTTCAGAGTAGTGAGTTCATATTGGAGAACAGAGACAAGAGCTAATTAATTGAACATTTAATCTGAAAAAAGGCTTCACAGTGCTGCTTACAAAAATACAGAAATAAAAGACATACACAAAGATTACACATAAGCAAAACAGTCCATAAAATAAAATGGGAGAAACACAAGAAATCCTTAAATATTATTACCGATATTTTAAGAGTCCTTGCGGGAACTTCAGATGGTAATTCCCCCTTCAGTTGTTACAAAGAAATTCACTGTTTTATCCAAAAAAAAAAAACATATTAAATACTTTCCACAGTCCCTTCTAAGAGGCCAAACACCCTGGGTGTTGCCTGGGGGGTCAGGGGTTTGGCTTGACAGTTTACGGCCCACTCAATCAGACCTGTCAGGGACGTTACTGCAGAGTTCTACCTGAAAAGTCATAAGTCTTCCCAAAACATGCAACCCACAGCACATCTCTATAATGTTATAATAATCATATTCCTCATATCTGTGTGAATATGTGGACACCAAACATGCTGGGTGTAACTGGTTGCAAAGTGGATATTTTTGTAATTCATAGCAGGAACAACTCCCCCTGGCATGTTTGGTACCCACCAAAAGGGTAAAACCTGGCCATTCTGAATATATATTTGTATTGAACCTTTTTACACTAAATATACATGTTCTCCCTATTTCAGGTTCTTTGGGTGTCCCCTGGATGACCTCCATCAGAGCAGATCTTCCAATATGTTTTATAGTAGAGCTAAATCCTGCTCTGGAGATGTTATCTACTCAGCTAATTTAGCTAACACTTTAAAAGGTACAATAAAATACACAAAATAAATTATACATACCAGGGCCCTGCAAGGGCCATCTGATGCCTTGGCATGACACCTGCGCTGTCAGTCCCTTCTGGTACCTAAAGGTACCATGCAAAGCCACCTAGAGGAGACCGGGACTGACAGCGCAGGAGCGCAAATGTCTGTAAGCAAAGATGTCTGCGCTGTTGTCTGGGGTGATAGTTCCCCTTTAAGAATGTCAGTGATGTACATACCCAATTCTATGAATAAATGAATGAATATGTTTATATAGCGCCACAAGTGTACGCAGCGCTTTACAATTTAAGGGTTTAAACAATACAGGGTTACAGGTGCTTTGTAGAGTGAAACATTGGGTGCGAGGCCCCTGCCCAAAAGCTTACAATCTAGTTAATATTAAGTAAAAAAAATTTTTTTTCCATCTAAGAGGCACTACCCCTTTGAAAGGGCTTGTAACTGCTTACATGCTAGAAAAGTTTCATTAGCATTGAATAGGATTAAAATCCCCATTTATAACTCTATGCTAATTTGGGGACTTCCCATATGTCAACTAGGGTGCAGTTGGTTTGTTCCAGCTTTGCTTTAATTCTTCTTAAAACAGCCTGCACAGAAGAGGCTTAACCAGTCCGAATCAATACCCCGTTTCATGCAGTGCAGGCTAACCTTATGCAATCCCTGTGGCCATGGGCGTCCGTAGGGAGGGACAAGAGGGGCGCTTAATCCCCCTGCACGAATAACCACACTCTCCCCAAAAACTGAACCTGCTCACATAATTCTTAGACCTCTATCATGGCTCCCTATTCTGCAACGCATCAATTACAGAGTCCTTCTTCTCACTTGTAATGATCTCCACACTGCTACCCCTCCTAACATCTCTTCCCTCATCTCCTCTTATGGTCCTGGCCGGCTTTTTTGCTCAGCACACAATACCCTTCTTGTTGCACCATCCACACCCTCTGCCCTCTCCCGTCTCAAACCTTTCTCGCTTTCTGCTCCCTACCTCTGTAACTCCATACCAGTTTCCCTACGTCTAGAACAATCCCCCTCTGTCTTTAAGTCTACCCTGAAATCTTATCTTCTGGAGCACTAGGACCATGCGCTACCTTTCGCCAAAGCCAGCACTTGTAATCTCAGCACTTGACACCTTCATACCCTGTTGTCTGTTTCCTATTGCCCATTTAGACTGTAAGCTCCTTGGGGCAGGGACCTCTCTCCTAATGTTTCTATGAATGTGGCACTTATTTTATCCCCTCTTATTTAATGTAACTTGCTTATACTGTAAGGCGCTCCGTACACTGTGTGGCGCCATATAAAGATATACATACACCCCCTCTGGATAAACACAGGGGCTGGGTGGGTTGGCCTGGGGGCATACTAGGATTTTTTCCCACTGGGAAAATGATCCCATGCCTGAAAATACAGATCTACTGTAGGAAAATTCTTGAGATCAACACAGTTTGAAAAATCAGGATCACTATCAATGAACCAGTTTTTATTGTGGGAATTTACCAAAATGGTGACCGTATAGATAAGTTAATGGAATAAACTAGTGATTGCTACCAAAATGATGTTGACCAACTGGACTTTATCTTGGAATCTGGAAAGACAGGACCATTGATTTTAGTAAATTGTATTGGACATGTGGGAACCCTTTTTTTAACACACATCCCCACAATATTTGAGGAGTTTTACATTTGCTTTACATATACATCATGGGCAGTAAAGCTATGGAATTCTTTGCATTGGGATGTTGTATTTCCAGATACTGTAACTGCTTTCAAAAAAACAATGGATACCCATCTAGCACATAACAATATTGTGAATTATGACAGTTGGCTTCAGTACAGATTGGTTGTTGATCCAAGGAAATATCTGACTGCCATTTGTAGCCAGGAAACAATTTTTTACCCACTTGGTCATAAATTAGCTTAAATGGATTCAAGGTTGTTTTTTTGTTTGTTTTTTTTTTTTTGTTTTTTTTGCCTTCCTCTGGATCAACAGGGGTGATATGGCATCGGCTTGACTTGATGGATGCATGTCTTTTTTTTTTTTTTTTCAGCCTCGTCAACTGTGCTGAAAAAACATGGGATCTGAGGACAAGTAATAATCATTTGTAACAGCCTATAAGCCATCTTTCTACACAGCTGTATGATGTCGGTATACAGGTGGCGGGGGGGGGGAGGGGTGCTGTCCTGCAGCCTTAAGGTCTTTGGATCTTGGAGTTTTATGATAATATTGGGATGTAACACACAAACAGCACCTGATGTTTCTGTACTTTTTTTCTGGTTATGTTTGTCTCTTTGAAGACAATTTCTCTTTTTGGATTTTGTTATATGTAATGTAAAGTATTAATGCAAGAGTCACAAGTTAATATCTACAACTGGATCCAGTACACTGTTTGAACTGAAGCCTTTCCTTACTTCCTATGATATCAGAATTGGGGACCATACATGAATATGCCTTGACCCAGATCTTATCCTGTCTATGTAATAGGAGACAAGTGTCCTTTAGAATTCCTCCGTTTTTATACCTGTTTGCTGCTGTATGGAAGATTGCTATGCTTGTTTCAACAGTAAAATAGTTATTGGGGAAAAAATATCAGCCTGTTCATGTCAGGAGCAGTGGCTTTGAGGGGTTAATTCAACACCAATGTTTGATGAGGTTTTGTCAGCAATCCTGACCTTTCCTGGATACTAATGCAGATGGCAGTGGAGTGATAGGAAGCAGCTTTCCCAGGTAGACGTATGTTTAATATCAAACAGAATGGAGCGGCCAAGTTGGACTCTGTGATCTTTTACTAAGAAGAGCTGGAAGCAATAGCAGTTGAGAGCTGTGAAGAACTCCTTCACTGCTGGAACATAAGTGGGTGTAAGAGGCCAATTCACAAATGCAGCCCCCCCCCCAAAAAAAGAAAAAGTGTTTTACTGTAATATCAAAAACATTTTTTATAAATACCATAATAAGGTAATTGGGGCATTCTTATAGATTAGGTGAACCCCAATTAATTTTAAGATGTTAGTGTGTCTTTAAAATTGTGACTTTTTTGTACATTTTTTTCTGATAGATAAAAAAAAAAAATTGTGTGTAAATGTAGTCAGCACATTGTGATTTTCTGGCACTCAAAGGGTTAATGGTCTTCATCCTACCAGTGAAGTGACGGCTAAGGAAATTCCATTTGTTATTTGGGAAATAACTTGAACATTTGAATTCTTTACTTTAGCAGCTAAACTGCTACACAGAGGAACTGCTACACAGAATACATTAATAATGTTGATGTAAGATTGTTTCAGTAGGACAATAGCTCAGATAGGATACTTAATTGTTCATCTTGCAGCAATTTGTAGCTTGTAGAGAAATGAGTTGTCTGTTTCCTTTCCTGCTTTAAAGGGGAACTATCACCCCCAACTAGAGTCCACTCCAACTATTTACTGTAAAATCTCAGGTATAATACGCACAATTTTACCCCATTTCACCTTATGTGAAGTGGGGGGGGTACGTATTATACAGAAGAGTTTTTACAATGAAAAAAATATAGTGTTAGCAGACCTCTTCCCTCCCTCCCCCGGCGCTCCTCTTTGAAGATAAACCTTACTTTTGTGCAAGTGAACTGCTGAAGAGAAGGCAAAACTTCTTGCACTTCACGCCCTGCCGCCCGCTTCCTTCAATTGGGCTTACAGGACCTTCTGCCTCCAGCCAATTGTGTAATGCCCTGTGTATCAGGGCTGTGTATCAGGGCATTACCATTGGCTGGAGGCAGAAGGTCCTGTAAGCCCAACTGAAGGAAGCAGGGGCAAGTGCAAGAAGTTTTGCCTTCTCTTTGGCAGTTCACTTGCACAAAACCAAGGTTTATCTTCAAAGCGGAGCACAGGGGGAGGGAGGGAAGAGGTCTGCTAACACTATGTTTTTTTTGTAGTAAGAGAGAAAACAAGGGTGTGCATTATACATAGGTACTCTTGTTTTCCCCTAAATCTTAGGCATAATATACACCTGCGTATTATACACAGGTGCGCATTTTACCTGAGATTTTACGGTATGCATCTAGTGATAAGCTTAACAATCAAACGGTTATGCAGACTAAAGACCACGTTAGTCGGAAATCCTACCTCAGCTGACACTGACGGCCAGGCAACAATGCTCCAAAGGCGCCTGCGCACCAGCGTCATCAGACGTCTGTAAGCAAAGATGTCTGCGCTATTGCCTGGCCGTCAGTGTCGGCTGAGGTGGCATTTTTGACTAACGTGGTCTTTATTCTACATAACAGTTTGATTGTTAAGCTTATCGCTAGATGCCTAATTAGGTGGGATAGACACTATATATATAATATACACTGTAAATTCTCTGGTATAATACGCACATTTTTACCCCATTTCACCTTATGTGAAGTAGGGGGTGTGTATTATACACGAGGAAAAAAATAAAATAAAATACCCCTGCTTTAATATCCCTACTTGTCTGCCCCTGAAGTCCAGCAACCCCCATCTGGAGGCAGCGGACGGCATCCCTGTGCTCACCTCCCGCTTCCTCTGTGCAGCAATATTGCAAAAAACATTAAAAGCCCACCTTAATAACCAGGATTCCCCCTCTGTATTACAGGCAGCCGTGAAACAGGGGCAGCGGGCGGCATTCTTGCACTAGCCGCCTGCTTCTTCCTCTCCCGGAACTCCTCTGAGCAGCCCTGTCAGGACCTAGCATACATTCAATGCGCACAGGCAAATAGCTGGTGCGTATTATACATAGGAACTACCATTTTAGCAGAAATCTTGGGTATAATTTGCACCTGCGTATTATACACAGGTACATATTATACCTGAGGTTTTACAGTATATAATATATAAGATCTGGAAGTTGGAAATACATGCACATAATGGATTCAGCCCAGGTGCATAACCCCAAGATTATGAATACAAAATATTTTTTTTTTTTTAAAAAGTGCCTTTTTGCTTTAATAAAATACCTTTAATAAGACCCACCTGGTTCTGCCCTCTTCTTTTTTTTTTTTTTTTTTTTTTTTTTTTTGTACAATCTGCTACGATACTTTTCATTCAAAAGTTATTTCGGCTCAAACTTCCATTTTTTTTATGTCTGTGGGAGAACATGAGTCACTGACTGTGGCCCTCTACAGTAAGTGGTAGGAATGCCACCACCTGCTGACCATATAGAAAATTGCAATTTAATTAAAGAAAATTCAAGTCACAATAACTTTTTGGATGAAAAATCTTCCAGAAGTGATAATTGTTTTACGTAGCAAGAAAGGCTCTGAAATGTTTGTTTCAGAAAAAAAAAATGCCTACTACTCCTTTAAGTCTTTGAGTGCCAGAGGGGTAACGCAACACATTGCTCTGCACTCAAAGGGTTAATGACCCAGGGGGAGGGGTTAACACGTTGCAGATCAGTGAGTTGCATACCCTTCTGGTCTTTAACAAGGCTGCGTCTTGTAGCCCTTTAAAAAAAGAAATTAAATGCCCCC
This sequence comes from Rhinophrynus dorsalis, assembly GCA_037306005.1. Taxonomy (NCBI): domain Eukaryota; kingdom Metazoa; phylum Chordata; class Amphibia; order Anura; family Rhinophrynidae; genus Rhinophrynus; species Rhinophrynus dorsalis. The sequence continues at coordinate 595,690,176 of CM074719.1, forward strand.
AGTGCCATCCCTCACTTTCTTTTTTAAAGGGCTACAAGATGCAGCTTTGTTAAATTTAAGTATTACTATCCCTTTAAAGAGTTAATATAGATCAAACCGACCTTTTTGTTTGACACCTACCCAGCTTATTCATAAGGTAAAGCTCCATTTTAACTAATATTGCCTGGCCTATTAGGAGTTACTTGAGAACAGATTTGAGCAGGGAAGTTGTTAGTGTCCTGACCCAGTCTAATGCATTATTAGCGCACCATGCAGCCCAATTACACAATTGCTAGTACGGAGATTAGCACCATTATATGACCCAAGCTGGCAACAAGACCTGTGGCTTTAACACACTCTGCCAGTAAGCAGCAATGCCCCTTTATATGAGAATGATCAATAAACCAGCTTCACACTCTGTAAACCTTCTATGACCCCATAGAAAGATCTGATCAACTTTTACAAAAGGTCAGAGCAGAATTTCATGTGTAGAGAAATTAATTCTCGGGAAGGGCCTGACGTGGTTGGCAAATTTGTCCAATTTCAAGCTTTGCTGAGGCATGAAAGGAAACGTCTGCATTTCTCAGACGCTACTTAACGTCCTAAACATATCTATAGACGTACGAGATAGAAAACAGAGCCATGGTTGTAATGAGCATGATAAGTCAAGCTGCCTAATGACTCTGGGCAGGAGACTGCTGTTGGGCATGAACGGAATTAGTCTCTGCTTCTCTCTGAGTTTAGATGAGGCCTCATGATTTATTTATCAGTTGGATTTGGCTTGACATCACTCCTTGGTTAAGGTCATCAGTAAAAGACTTTTATAGTCCAGCACAGTGTTTCTAAACCAGTGTTCCATGGCACTTTGGTGTGCCACGGATTTCCACTTAGGGTGCCCTAATTAATCTACAAGGCTTTGACAAAAATGTGAATGTAGAATTACAACTGTATATTTAAGGCTATTATCATACACAATATGTTTATTTTAGTTGGGAGGTCTAACAGTAACTCTCTATATTTATGTATTTGTAACCTTCTTTACACCCTTGACAAATGATATAAAATGATAGGGTGCCCTGAAAATGCCACACTGCATTTTAGGTGTGCCTTGGGGAAAAAAAAAGCTTGAGAACCACTGGTCTAGCAGATACTGCAACCGAGACTTGTACTAGGAGAGCTCCCTTGGCTTCAGTTGACTAGTAGGGTGCTTCTCCTAACCAAGTGTATACAACAGTGGCACTCCATATGTTGTTGCCACTGGCTTCTGGGAATTGCAGATCAGCACCTGGATCCACATGGATTTAATTTAAAATTACAAGTATCCACAACAGCAACCAGACTAAAAAGAATTACTGTAAATCAAGAGCAGCAAACACTGGTCCTCAAGAGAGCCACCAACTGTGCCTGGTTTTAGGATATCTCTGAGCACAAGTGGATCGTTTTAAAGTGTCTAAGCCTTTTTTTATCCACCCATGATCAAGCAAAAAAAGCAGCTCCAATTAATCTTCATAGTATTTGGGCCATGGAGAGTGTTATGTTACTACTGTCAGAGTTGTAGTTCAAGAGTAATTGAATGATAAAGTATCCCCCTTCCACCCCTTTTACCTAGTGTAAACCACCTCCCCTCAGATGTAGAATCTGGTCCTGGGACCAGACAGCTCACAGCAAGTGATAATCTTAGTGGTAGAACAATGAAAACCCTGCCCCCTTGACAGGTTTTTCCCTTTTGATCACTGAAGATTGTCCCTCTCTGCAAGCCATCTGGATACAGTCTTGCTACTTTGAGGTGAGCAGTGTTACATCAGTAAAAGGGGCAGGAGGGGGATACTTTATCATTCAATTACTCTTGAACTACAACTCTGACAGTATTGAAATAACTCTCCGTGGCCCAAATACTATGATGATTAATTGGAGCTGTTTTTATTATGAAACATTACTATCCCTTTAAGTTGAGAGGGCTGCTATAATTATCTCCCTTTTATTCACACAGGGCAGTCCTAAAAGACAACAGCCTGTTAGTGGTCCCATAGGAAACGTTCAATCCTTTTGAGTGCCAGTGTGGTATCCAGAATGTGTTGGAATGCAGTGTGTTGGATACCGCTGTGGAGTTAAGAACCACTGTGCTGACACTGCCTCGTACACATGCATGAACTGCAGGATCTGGCAATGGGAAGGGAACTGGGCAGTTTGAGCAACTGGTTTGTCTAGTTGAAGAATCACAAAAGTTTAAGCTGTCAAACATGTTGTGGTTAAGGAAAGTAGAGTTAAACTGGAAGGACGGTATCAGAGCACCACATAATTAATCCTGTTTGTTTGTATAGCAGCCTTCTGTGGTGGTGGGTTTAACCCTTGCTGTGCAAGAGGGATGTTGTAATGCACTGTGAGCTGAAATGGTTACTCTGAGGCTGCCATAGCTTCCCAGAGTTTAAAGAGGAACTTTCATATGATGAGCATAGCGCCGCAAGTGAGTTACATTATCGATATCCACAGAATTAGACTTGAAAATAAAACGAATTCCTGCAGTAACGAAAAATAGAACATTTTAACCAGACACCGGTTGGGATCTTGCAGGCGCACGGTCAGTCCCTTCCGGTGCCATATGGCACAGTGGCAGTCAGCTCATCAATCGTGACTTTGAAGGGGACGGACAGCACAGACGCAGAGATGCCAACTCTGCAAGATGTCTGCTCTGTTCCCCGGTGCCTGTCTGGTTAAAAGGTTCTTTTTTCATTAATGCAGCAATTAGTGTTGTTTTCAAGTATAAGTTTGAGGATATCGCTAATGTAACTATCGTTTGCGACGTTATGTTAATCATATGAAAGTTCCACTTTAACTGAATTACATGACATGCTTTATGACACGGGGGGGGGGGTATAAACACAATTTTAGTTGTATGTTTAACCCTTTGAGAGCCAGAACAGTATTCCAACACATTGGCATTCAAGGGGTTAAAGGGATAGTAAACCCCCCAAAAAACTGTAAGCCAAATGATAAGTATGTTTTTATTATAACTAACACTCTCATTCCCATCTCTCAAACAGTTACGGTTTGAGAGATGTAAGAAAATAAAGACCTCCACTCCCTCCCCCTCCATATGCCTCCGCTGTATAGCGGACGTCATGAGATCCTGCTTCCGGGACCAGACGGCGGCTCTTCAGGAGTGCTGACATGGACATATCTAACTATAATTACTTCATCGGAATGGTCTACAATGTGTGCTTGCAAGCCAGGTACACGTTATAGACCATACCGATGAAGTAATTATAGTTAGATATCCCGATGACAGCGATCCTGAAGAGCCGCCTACAGTCGGGCGACCAGATTCTGCCTCTGACAACTTTGCAGCTTGTCAGGCAGAAAGGGGAGGGAGCAGAGAACTTTATTTTATTATATCTCTCAAACCATAACAGTTTGAGAGATGAGAATGAGGGAGTTAAGTATTCCTATCAGTTGGCTTACAGTTTTTTGGGGGGTTTACTATCCCTTTAAGAATTTAAAGCGGAACTTTCACCAGATTAATATAGCCCCTCAAATGAAAATTACATTTGCGATATGCACAGACTTAGTTTTATTTTCAAGTATAATTGCTGCATTAACGAAAAATGGAACCTTTTAACCAGACAGGCAGCGGGGGGAACAGCACAGACATCTTGCAGAGCCGGCATCTCTGCATCTGCTCTGTCTGTCCCCTTCAACTCCACGATTGGTGAGTTTACTGCCACTGTGCCATATGACATCAGAAGGCACTGACAGCGCAGGTGCAGAGAGCACCTACTGCAATATCCCCGCCGGTGCCTGCCTGCATAAAAAGGTTCTATTTTTCATTAATGCAGCAATTATTCTTGAAAATAAAACTAAGTTTGTGATTATCGCTAATGCAATTATCATGTGCGGCACTATGTTAATCTGGTGAGAGTTCCGCTTTAAGAATTGTCGCTAAAACGTGCAATGATAGGTCATGATTGTAAAGACATTACGTTTATTAAAGTCTCAATCAGACTTTTTTTTTGAGATTTGTAATTTCACAACTATCTTTTATGGACTGTACCACAGTGGTTCTCGACCAGGGTCCCGTGGATCTTCCGAATATCCACTTAGGGTGCCCCTCCATTTCTATAAAGACTTTGACCAAAATGTGAATATTGAGTTTCAAAAATCTATTTATGGAAATGGTTCTGCGCAATACACTTTTGTTTTTGTTATTTTAATAGAGTTAAAAATATATTTCTATATTTGTCCCCTTCATTACATCATTGACAAAGGATTTATAAAATGTTAGGTGTGTCCCAAGAAAATTCCACAGTGTGTGGTAATAAGCATCATAACCAGCTTGCTTGTAAAAATACTCAGGATCATACCTGGTAAAATGTACCTGATACTTTCCCTGCAATACAGGAGGGAAGTGGTTGCTACTAGGGTGACCACATTTCCATTCTGCCATTCCAGGGCATGTGGTCACCCTAGTCCCGCGGCTGAGGCTTCCGCCGGCGCTGACCATCTTTCTGAGGCCGACACAGAGTAAGAGTTCCCAGTGGGAACTGTGTCAGTCTCAGAAAGATGGTCAGAGCCGGCGGGAGCCTCAGCCGTGGGTCTCACTTGTAGCGCCAGCATACCTGCTCCATCCCAGCTGTCTCCAACGCACCAGTCCAGCCAGCCAATGAAATGTATTTGCTATATGGTCTTCATTGGCTGGCTCAGCCAGCCAATGAGGACCATGTAGTAAATACATTTCATTGGCTGGCTGGACTGGTGCATGTTGCTCCATTCCAGGACTCGTTGTTGTCCCGGTGGGGGGTGACCCGGGACGCGGGACAAACGCCCCCAATAAGGGACAGTCCCGGGCATTCCAGGACATGTGGTCACCCTAGTTGCTACAATAACATACAACATATATAAACCCTCAGTACTTCCGGCCGTGGTGCCTATGAGTAATCACTGTTGAGGTCCGAAATATGTTAGGAGTTTGTTGGGGTCATGCATTATTATTATTCTTTATTTATATAGCACCAACTAATTCCGAAGCACTGTACAATTGGGAATAGACATACAGAGGTACTAGTACAATCAAATGTGGAGAACAGGAGGATCAGAGTCCCCCTTGTCTGTATCTATGTTCCTCAAGCTTTTAAATATTTGAATAAAGATCTGTGATTTTATTGATCCGATATGGTAGCCTGAATGCAGATTTTTCATATTGTTTTAATTCATTTCCTGCCCTGCATGCTACCCGTTCCCTGCTAAATTATAGGCCAGAGGAATTGGGGCTGTTAGTTATACCCCTAGGATGCTAGTCCTCTGCAATACATTGCCAGGCAATGCTTTGGAGATGTCTCTGGCTTGCAAGGGGTAGGGTGACCACATGTCCTGGATTGCCCAGGACAGTCCCGTATTTTAAGTGTGTGTCCCTTGTCCTGGGCAGTTCTCTTCTGGGACAATAGAAAGTCCCTGAATGAAGACTCCAGAGCACAGAGATCCATATACTAGAAGTAGAACTGCCCATTGTCCACTGTGACAGGAAGTGATGTCTCTGCTGGGCTACAAGAAAATGGCTTCCAGACAGAGCTCAAAACACTAGAGAATTGAGCTTTGATATGGGCATCAATTGGGAGCTGCAGTGCAATTTTGTTGTAGTGTAAGGCTAGTCTAAGGCTTTGGGCTTGATGTACATTATCTTGTAGTCTATCACAGGCATCGCCTTCTACATACCTCCCAAGTGTCCCTCTTTTAGACCCAAATCCCTCTGTCCCTCTTTCCCACACTGATGTCCCTCTTTTTACGAGATCAGATTGTGTGGTGTGTATATAAGTGTATCACCTTGCTCTACAGCAATAAAACTAACATTACTGTTTGTATAAATGTCAGTATATGTGATTATAAATTAGTCTGTGTAAATAAAATACTTTGGTCTTGTTGTCACTAGGTCATGAAATAGTCTAAAAATTCTCGGTAATGCCACGCCCACCAGTCACGCCCCCAGCAACACCCCCTAAAACACAAGTGTCCCTCTTTGGCAATTTGAAATGTTGGGAGGTATGCTTTCTATCAGAGCAGTCAATGTACAGTTCTTTCTCTAATGTTTAGAAATCTGTGGTGCGCTCTTCTCTCCACAGTGTCCCTGAATGGCAGAACTGAAATGTGGTCACCCTAGCAAGGGGTTAATGCAGAGTCTCTCCTTCACAAATATATCCACTGATATTCTGTTTCGTATCTCATTGGTGCTGCTAAGTGTGAACATCCATAGGTCAGAGAGACCTTTCATTCTTGTCTCCCCTTGAACTGATTTACTTGCAGTCAGTAGACAGGATTTTATTCAGTGTGAGTGGTAAACATACCTGGAAACATCACCCTTTTTAGCCCTTGGAGAGGGCTCTTATGCTGAGACCAGGTGTATGTCAATGACTTGATTCACGTCATAATGGGGGTGGGCTTACCATCATTGTGCTGGGGAAGTGGGCGGGAAGTATGTGAAACAGTGTGGGAAGGAGAAGAAGTGGGTGGAACGAGGTGGGAAGAAGGAGACGTGGGTAGGAGGTGGAGGAAGAGGGTGCATGCCTCCCAACATTTCAAATTGCCAAAGAGGGACACGTGTTTTAGGGGGTGTTGCTGGGGGCGTGACTGGTGGGCGGGGCATTACCGATAATTTTCAGGCTATTTCATAACCTATTGACGCCTCCTTGTGTAATGTAATAAATGACTTGTAACAAGACCGAAGTATTTTATTTACACACACTAATTTATAAACACATATGCTGGCGTTTAAACAAACAATAATGTGAGTTTTATTGCTGTGTACACACATACACTTATATACACACACCATGCAATCTGATCTCCTAAAAAGAGGGATATCGGGGTGCAAAAGAGGGACAGAGGGATTAGGGTCTAAAAGAGGGACTGTCCTTCCTAAAGAGGGACACTTGGGAGGTATGGGGTTGCGGTTTTCACTCTGCATTACCAGGTCTCCAGGGCAGAAGCTGATTTCTCCAGGGTGTGGGTAGTTTCTATTGAATCTCTGCCCATTGGTGCTCCTTCCCACCTAGATCCTCCCATTTCCCTCCCACTTCTCCTCCTTCCCCAGCCTATTCTAGGCACATTTTACTAGTTTTTGAAGCCACACCCCCACTCGTGATTAGGCTCTGTCCACTTTGACGCGGATTGCATCATTTATCCTATCCAACAATATCACAGTAATGCGTTGGAGAGATCTCTAGTACTCAAGGGGTTAAAACTGCATTTAATTCAATGGGCATTTTTGGAATTCTTATTTTTCCCCTATGGAGCAGTTGGTTTGCCCCTGACTGCCTCCATTTTTCTTTTGAACATACGACCCTTAGTGCTTTATGTTGAAAAGCAGTGTGGAGTCAGTTTGGGGGTTCATATCGGACACCTGAAATTCCTATTGATAAAAATAGGCCTTTTAACCAATTGAAGTGTAGGGAGGTCCTCCATGTACTGCTCCGCTTTTGTGATTAATTTAGGAGGCTGGTGATTTCTGAAAGTACATTTTTGTACACCCTCTCTGTGAATGTACGGTGAAAGAAATGTTAAAAAATTATATAAATATGAAATAATTAAGCAGATTGGATTGTTGCTTTGAAACCCATAAAACATAATCCGTAGGAAGGCAGACTTCATTAGACTGAGTGGCTGACTCGCAGAGCGGCTTCTTACTAATTATCCCTCTTGGCACGGTGCAATGACACCAGGGCACCAAGCCAAATATATAAAATGGAGGTTCACATGAGTCTTAAAATTATATGTGACAGGAGGAAGCTTTAACTGCTTCAAATGTTCTCATCCAATTCCATATCCTAAGCCTGAATTTCTCAGCAACAGCAAAGGGGACCTGTCACTCTTAGACAAGTTGAGTTTGATTTATAGAAAGTTAAAATCTGCCTATATATTGTACTAGACAATTTTCTGTGAAAGAAATAGTTTTTAAGATATTGGCCTTTATGTTTTGATGACACAGCTGACACTTTATGCTAATTTCCTGCTCGGTATTCTAGTTAGCTCTGTTTGAGGCCAGACACTGGTAGTGTTTTGTTTTTTTTTGTTTTTTACTGGACACCCCCACAGTGTGTGGGTTCTGCCTAGATTTTTTCATATCACAGAAACAAACTGACATAAAATGCCACACTGTGCCACAAATGGGTCCAGATTTATATCCAATGTGGCCTCTTGGCACCCTTGGCTCTACCCATGTTGTAACACTATCCCTGCAGCACTGAGTGCTGTGTATGCTAGCTTTTTTACTGCTATCACTATACCTTCTGTCACAGTCTCTGTGTGCTATTCTTTTTTACATTGTTTCTATATACACGCTTTCATAAAATTTTGGGGATGTAAAGATGGGGGTGAGGGCAGAGAGTGAATGGCAGTGAACTCGGTAGAGTTACAAAGGATCTCGCTGAGCCCTGAGAATCCATTTCAGTTCCCAGATACCTGGTACTTAAAGGAGCAGTAAACTTTTTTTCATGAAAACCTGTACTAGAGCTTTTGCTGCTGAGTAGAACAAGGCTACTCCCGCCGCTGTCAGTTGTTTTATTAAAAAAAAAAAAAAAAAAAAAAGTTATAACAGTTCAAATTGTCCGGAAGTGAATTACAGCATGATTAGTTCCTGAAAGTTATAACTGAATAACTAATTGGAATCTGACTACTAGAGAGCACGGTTAGTGTGGAAAAAAAACAAGAGTTTAAACTGTAATAACTCTTGAAATCTGCATCTCTCAGCAGTGAGAGTAAGTATAAAAAATCAGTGTCTCTGGGTCAGAAGCAGAGAGTTCCCAGGTATGTATATATTTTTTTGTTGTATCTGCCGTTGACAGTACCGACCAACATTTTAGTAAACTTTTTTCTCTGACCCTATGTTCAGATTAACCCTTTTGAGTTGCAAACCAATGCATTCCATACCCCTCTGGCACTCAAAGGGTTAAAAGTGGAACAAGTCCCGCACTATAGGAGATGCATAAATTTCTTATTGATAGAAATGAGGCAGTGTGTTCGAGAACTAGCATTCAAAGGGTTAAAAGACTAATTTAAATCAATGGGAATTTATATTTATTTTATGGTGCATTTGGTTTTCCTCAGAATTGCACCTCTTTTGTCAGGACATAGGGCCTGACGGGTGGACTGAGTGGGTACCCCTCAAGCACTCAAAGGGTTACTGCAGAAAACAGGAACATTTTTGTAGGAGAGCTGATCTGAAAGGTAGTCCACTGATCCTCTGTGCAGATACTTCACAAGGAGAATTGCATTGCTCATCACAAAGCTCTAGTCAATGGCCGGCCCACATGGGGGGCAGCCAATAACATTTTGGTGATGCACACATGGGTCAGACATTGGTCACACCCCCTAAACAACCCTTTCGTGACAGGATTGGTAGGGAAGTGCAGGGACAGGGCAGGTAAGATTAACACAGGTGACTTAATGCTGCCAAATCGGCTGTGTGATCTTGACCTTAGAGCCACTTATTCCTAGATTAGAATTCTCCTTTAAAGGGATAGTAATACTTAAAATGTAAAAAAAAATATGTTGTAGGGTTTATCCCCCTGAGTAAAACAAGAGTACTCCCACTGCTGAGAGGTCTTTCGTTCAAAAGTTATTAATTTTCAAAGTTGAATTTTTTTAGGTGCAATATCACAGTGGCCTGAAATTGTACAGTGGCGCTGTTGCTACACCATCCTATGGAGATTTATGGTCAACTGATCAGAGTTGTCTATAGGATCGTGTAGCAACAGCGCCACTGTACAATTTCAGGCCACTGTGATATTGCACCTAAAAAATTCAACTTTGAAAATTAATAGCTTTTGAATAAAACACCTCTCAGCAGTGGGAGTACTCTTGTTTTATCAGGGGGATAAACCCTACAACATATTTTTTTTTACATTTTAAGTATTACTATCCCTTTAAAGGTTTAGTAATGCCTAATGATAACTTTATTTTGTGTGGCGCAAATCCCATCTCGCAAACCTTTATGGTTTGAGAGATATTCGCCGCTAACTTTCCCTCTCTCCTGGTGTCATCTGACTTGAGGCAGCTCTTCAGCAGAGCCGCAATAGCGTTGTTTAACCCCTTAGTGACAGGCCGCGTGCACGCCCGGCTAACATTTTTTTTTTTGCAAATGAATCGGGAGTCCCCGAATGGCGTGCAGCTGCGCGGGGACCCGGATTTCCGGGACGTACAGGTACGTCCTCTGTCACTAAGTGACAGTTTTTGCAGGGCGTACCTGGTAAGTCCGTTGTCATTTAAGGGGTTAAAAAGAATTACTTCATCTGAACATTCTACAAAGTGTGCTTGCAAACCAGGGACACTTTGTAGACCTTTCCAAAAAAGTAATTCTTTTTAAATAACATGATATCGGCTCTGCTGCAGAGCCACTGGCTTGTCCCAGGACCGAGATGTCCTGCTGTCAGCACAGCCCTGACATCAGGAGAAGGGGAGGGAGGGGGGAACTTTAGATGCGAATATCTCTCAAACATAGCGGTTTGAAAGATGGGATTTGCTGTAAACCATTTATTTTTTAACTTCTACAAAACAAAAATTTTTTTATGGGACATTAGTATCCCTTTAACACTTTAGTGACCAGAGGGCAGTGCAGTAAGCACACCTTTGTTTCTATCAGATAAACAACACAGCAATTAACAGGTGACATTGCCAGTGTGTAACCACAGGACAAAGTGATTAGGTGCTTAATGATCTTTTGTAGAAAGAAAAACACACATCTGCAGCAGTAAAAGTGTCTGGATAAGACAGAAAGTTGGCAGGACTTGGCGCAGCGAGGAAAGCTGCGCGCTATTTATGGACTCGCCGTCATCTGAAAGTCTTTTGATGTTCAGGCAGTAGGGAAGAGTTCATGGGAATTTCCCGGGTTCTGGACTCCCCACGTATGTTGTGATCATTACTACAAGGGGAAACTTAAAGTGACAGTCAACATCCTTTTTACTTTACAGTTTATGCACTTGCAGGACTTTAAGTCAAATTGCCTATACTGTTAACATGTTGTGGTTTTTTTTGGGTTTTTTTTACCTGACAGAACTCCCTGTATCTCTGTTTCCAGAGAGTTTTCTGTCCGGGACTGTGAAAGAGGAGCTATTTATAAAATGCAGAGGTGCCTTTTCTACACTGCATCACTGTGTATGTTTTTATTGTGTCACTACCCCTGACAGCTTTCTGCAAACCCAGGGAGACTATTATCAGAGACATAAATGTCTAAAGAAAAAGAGACTCACAGGAAATTTGACTTTACATATTCTGCTAGTGCTTAATATGTAAAGTCTAGAATGATGTTGAATGTCGCTGTAAAGTATCACCAGGTGTTTACACCCTTTGAGTGCCCGAAAGGTATCCAATGTTTTGTGAAGCAATGCATTGCGTACCACTCTGGCACTCAAAGGGTTAAAGGGTCAAACCCGTCTTTGCTAAACTTCCGAGGTAACTTCCCAGGACCCTGGTCCTTAACCCCTTAAGGACTGGCCACGAGCACACGGACCTTCTTTTTTTTTTTTTTTTTTTTTTTTTTTCTCCTTTGTTTCTGGTTCGGGACTCCCCGAATGGCGTGCAGCTGCGGGGGAAACCCAGAATTCCATGACAGTCATAGCATGTCATGGGTCGTTACGTCAGATCAACCCATGGCGTGCTATGACCGTCAAGGGTCGTTAAGGGGTTAAAGGAAGCCACATTTTCTTAAAGGGATAGTAATACTTCGTTTTATCTTTATTTTATTTTGGCATTAAAAAAACACGAAGAATGATATAAGTCTTGTCTCTCAAACCTTTATTGTTTGAGAGATATTCACAAGCAAAGTTTCCCCTCCCGCCCCTTTTACCTAGTGTAAGCCATCTCTTCTCAGATGTGGAATGCAGTCCATAGACCAGACAGATAACAGAAGGGGACAATCTTCTTCCTATGAGAACAATGAAAGCCCTGCCCCCCTTGACAAGTTTTTCAGGTTTTTCCCTTATCTTAATTGAAGATTGTCCCTCTCTGCAGGTCTGCCTGGGCACCTCCCTTCTGCTCTGGCTGAAAAGTGTTACATCAGTAAAAGGGACGGGAGGGGGATACTTTGTCATTGAATTACTCTTGAACTTCAACTCTGACAGAATTGATATAACACTCTCCAAAGTCCAGATACTATGATGATTAATTAGAGCTGCTTTTATTATGAAACATTACTATCCCTTTAACTCCTCTCATGCTAGGGGAACAATGCCCCGGAGACTTGCATTTTATACATTTTATAATATATTGGGTTAAAACCCCATTTAATTTTTTTGTTTCCTACAACGCATACTGTTTGCCTCAGAATTGCTCCACGTTTGGTTTTGTACATATGGCTGCAAGACGGAGGTCCAGTAAAAGGCTGTCGTTATTCTTTTCCGTGCCTTTTGTTTGCAGGGATTCCATAATAAACTGCCAAGAGGAGAAAAGTGTGTCATTAAATGGGGACAGTACGTACTCTGCAATAGCCTGCTCTTTCAGAGTTTATCCTCGGTGAAGAAATATGTATTTGTGTGAGACGTGTTTTTGCCAGGAAAGATGAATTGAGAGGCACGTCGCAGTTTACATAATCTCTCCCCTGCGACTGACAGACAAAAGAACAAGTGGATGATCACAGGCTGTGGCTAATGATGATCTTCAGTACAGACTGTCTCTAGAACTTCCCTGCTTCGCTACAAACAGCACAACACTGCAAAACCATCTTTATTTGGAAATGTAACCCTTTGAGTGCCAGAGAGGCACTCTGGCACTCAAAGGGTTAACATCTTGAGCCTTACTTTACTGTAAACATTAGTTGCCGCCCATTTAGTGGCCATTTAACTCCTTGAATGATAGTGACCTCTAAAACGCACTGAAGATGTCTGTTGCATCCAACAGGGGTTAAGGAGACCAGACTTCACCTTTTAAAGGGATAGTATTACTAATCCCTATAGTAAAGTCATTTTAAAAATAAATGTATTGCCCCCAGTTCTAGCTGACTGCAGGGAAGCCAGTCGTACGACTTTCAGGCGGCTCTGCAGCTGAGCCGCGATCTCGTTAAAAAAGAAATCTTTCACTGAAATGGTCTTCTACGTGTGCTTGGTTTGCTTAATTTTTTTTTTTTTTTTTTAATTAACGCGATCGTGACTCTGCTGCAGTGCCGTCTGATGATCTAAGACCGGATTTCCCTTCAGTCAGCTACAATGCTGACTTCGGGGAAGGGGGAGGGAGAGGGCAACTTTAGGAGCGATCATCTCTCAAACCTTTATGGTTTGAGAGATGAAACTGGGGGCAATACATGTATTTTTAAAAGGACTTTACTATAGGGATTAGTAATACTTAAGTATTACTATCCCTTTAACCAGGGACAAACATGTAAAGTGCACACCGTAGGGCTGCTTTGAATTTGGTGCAGCCCTGACAATATACACGTTTCCTGTGCGTCTCCCCAATCAGAGAGGAGATCTGGTCAGCTTAGGTTATGTGCATTTAAAGGGATGATAATGTTTCTATTAAAGTGTTGCTTCAAGTCTTCTTTATTTTTTTTTTTATAACACATAGTGCTATATTTCTGTACTTACTTATTTGTAATTTAAAAGCTATTCAAGCTGAAAAGATCCCCCTCCCGCCCCTTCTGGCCTCCTCCCCGAAGTCCAGGAATCTGGTCATGGGACTGAACAGACGCAGTGAGGGACAATCTTCATTCCGTAAATATAAGGAAAACTCTGCCCCCACCCCCCCCCTTGACGAAGGAGGGCAGGATTTTCCTTTTGCTTACTGAAGATTGCCCCATGCTGCTTTCCATCTGGACCACACTTAAAGGGATAGTAATACTTGCAAATTACTAATCCCCATATTGTAGCTTTGTTAAAAGGAAACATGTTGCCCCCAGTGTCACCTCTCAAACCCTTATGGTTTGAGAGATGATAGCGCTCAAAGTTCCCCCCTCCCTGACTGAACGCTGACTGCAGGGATATCCAATATTACTGGCATCAGACGGTTCTGCAGCTGAGCCGAGATTGCGTTTATAAAAAATATTTTTTTCACTAAAACGGTCTTCTACATGTGCTTGCAAGCCAAGCACACGTAAAAGACCGTTTCAGTGAAATAATTATTTTTTATAAATGCGATCTAGGCTCAACTGCAGAGCCACCTGATGCACATAAGACTGTCGCACGAACGCTTCCCCTACAGTCAGCGTTCAGTCAGGGGAGGGGGGGGAAGGAGGGGGGAACTTTGAGCGCCATTATCTCTCATACCATAAGGGTCTGAGAGATGACACTGGGGGCAATAAGTTTCTTTTTAACAAAGCTACAGTATGGGGATTAGTAATTTGCAAGTATTACTATCCCTTTAAAGGCACTGTGACGCAGGCAAAGGGGCAGGAGGGGGATCCTTTTGGCTTGAATAACATTTAAACTACAGAAAAAATAGCGCTACATGTTACGAAAAACATAAAGAAGACTTGGAGCTGCATTTTAATAGAAACATTACTATCCCGTTAATAAACCCTATGCAATCTAGGTTTCTGGTGCAGTTTATTTTGTTTTACCCATTTAAAGTGGAATACCTTATAACTTTTATGCAATTTTGAAGAAGCTATGAAAATCACCTGTGTGTTATGTTAGTCATTTTTCTTTAAATCAAGAGGTTGAGATAATTGGGTTTTATTTGTCAGTTTATGCAGATGATCTAGTACTATGTAGTAGAGAGGATGAAAGCGGGATGTGCGGTTACAGCAAGTGAATGTAACTGTGTTTAATAATGTATAACTGCGCAACTGTGTTTGGTAGAGCTTATTCCATTGTGCAGCAATGCTATTAAATATGGTTACATTCACTTGTTAAACCTGCATGTCCTGCTCAGTCTTCTCTCAACTACATGGTAATGTGAGAGCTGTCCAGCCTATTGGAGTGTGTGCACAGTGGGATGCTTTCTTTGTAAAGATGTGCAGAGGTTATTCCGCTTTAACTACATTAAATGAGCTAGTACTGGCTGGCATGTCAGCCAGATACTAACATTCCACAGTGCTCTCCCTCCATCTCATCTGTCACTCCCCGACAACCAGATACCAACATTATGCATTGCTCTCTGCTCCAACCTGCTACTCCCTGGCATCCAGATACTAACAATCCATACTGCTCTCCCACCAGCTCCCTGCCAGACAGATACTAACAATCCACACTGCTCTCTCACTCGCTCCCTGCCAGACCGATACTAACAATCCACACTGCTCTCCCACCAGCTCCCTGCCAGACAGATACTAACAATCCACTCTGCTCTCCCACTTGCTCCCTGCCAGATACATACTAACAATCCACACTGCTCTCCCACCCACTCACTGCCAGACATCTCTAACAATCCACACTGCTCTCCCACCTGCTCCCTGCCAGTCACATACTAAGTCCACAATGCTCTCCAACACGCTCACTGCCAGACAGCTCTAACAATCCACACTGCTCTCCCACCCACTCACTGCCAGACAGCTCTAACAATCCACACTGCTCTCCCACCTGCTCCCTGCCAGTCACATACTAAGTCCACAATGCTCTCCAACACGCTCACTGCCAGACAGCTCTAACAATCCACACTGCTCTCCCACCTGCTCCCTGCCAGTCACATACTAACAGTCCACAATGCTCTCCAACCCGCACCCTGCCAGACAGATACTAACAATCCACACTGCTCTCCCACCCACTCACTGCCAGACAGCTCTAACAATCCACACTGCTCTCCCACCTGCTCCCTGCCAGTCACATACTAAGTCCACAATGCTCTCCAACACGCTCACTGCCAGACAGCTCTAACAATCCACACTGCTCTCCCACCCACTCACTGCCAGACAGCTCTAACAATCCACACTGCTCTCCCACCTGCTCCCTGCCAGTCACATACTAACAGTCCACAATGCTCTCCAACCCGCACCCTGCCAGACAGATACTAACAATCCACAAAGCTCTCCCACCCGCTCCCTGCCAGACAGATACTAACAATCCACACTGCTCTCCCACCCACTCCCTGCCAGACAGATACTAACAATCCACACGGTTATTCCCCCCTGTATTTACCAGTCCCTGACCTCCAGTACTATCTAATTTGCATAATGGTCAATCATGCACATCCTTTCAACATGCATTCTGTCACTGAGCCAAGAATATGAACAAGTGATAATACAATTTAAATTAAATAACCTGTTAATTGTAAGCACCTTCTTACTTTAGGATTTAACCCAGTAAGCATCAGAGGGGTGTGCGGTGCATTGCAAAGCAATGCGTTGCACACCCCTCTGGTGCTTAAGGGGGTTAATAGCACTAAAATAATATTGATAATAAAATAAAGCTTGTTGAGTGCTAAATTGCCCAGCAGACTTTAAGCCTATTCATGTTTGAGTACAAGTGGATGAGTCAGTAGCTCAGTCCTTTCGGTTTATCCATAAGATCTAATCAGGCAGCAGCACTTTGGAACCAGGACTGACCCCCTTGAATTATCTGTATGATGTACAAGTGGAATGTGTCTTCTTAAAAACTGCTACACAGTCACGCACAGCCCCTCCATCACACACAAGGTTTCATCTCTCCCTTCCTGGGTCACTCACAAGATTTCCCTGCCTCTCTCGTTCACTTGCAAGATGTCCTCCCCTCATCACTCTCTGTGATATGCAAGGTGTGTCCCCCCACCTCTTTCTGCGACTTACAAGGTGTATCCCCCACTTGCCTCTCGGTCACTCACAAGGTGTGGTGCCACCCCACACACACCGCCTCATTCACTCGCAAGGTGTGTCCACCACACCCCTCTAGGTCACTTGCAAGATGCCCCGCCACCTCCCTCTGTGACTCACAAGGCGTGTCCCTCTGCCTCTTTGTCACTTGCACGTTGTCCTCCCCACCGCCTTGGTGACTTGCAAGGTGTGTCCTCCCACCTCTCTTGGTGACTTGCAAGTTGTGTCCCCACTTGCAAGATGTGTCCACCCCCTACCTCCTCTGTCACTGGCAAGATATGTCCACCCCACCTCTCTAGGTCACTCGCAGGGTGTCCCCACACTTCTCTTGGTCACTCTCAAGGTGTCCCCACACCTCTCTTGGTCACTCGCACATTGTCCTCCCTCCACCTTGGTCACTCGCAAGGTGTCCCCCCCACACACCTCTCTGTGACTCTCACGGTGTGTTCCCCCACACCTCTCTCGGTAACTTTCACGGTGTGTCCGCCCACCTCTCTCAGTGACTCACAAGGTGTGTGTCCCCACCTCTCTCTGTGACTCGCAAGTCGTCCCCACCCCACAGCCTTGGTCACTTGCAAGGTATGCCTCCCCACCTCTCACTGTGGCTTTCACGGTGTCCCCCACCTCCCTCTGTGACTCGTAAAGTGCGTCACCCCACCTCTTGGTCACTTGCACGTTGTCCCCCCCCCCACACACTGCCTTGGTCGCTTGCAAGGTGTTTCCTCCCACCTCTCTCTGTGACTCGCAAGTTGTGTCCCCATATGCCTCTCGGTCACTCACAAGGTATTCCCCCACTTGCCTTGGTCACTGGCAAGGCCCCCTACCACCTCCGTCACTGGCAAAGTGTGTCCATCCCACCTCTCTAGGTCACTTGCAGCGTGTCCCTCCACCACTCTGTCACTCGCAAGGTGTGTTCCCCCCAGGGCCGGTGCAAGGATTTTTGTATACACAGGCGAAGGTGCATTTTGATGCCCCCCCCCCACCCGCTGGACACAATCCCCTGCCCCCGCCCACATATTCACCTCCACACTCTCCCCACATCCACATTGCCCCTTCCACAATGCTCCCTTCACCTCCACATTGCCCCTTCCACAATGCCCCCTTCATCTCCACATTGCCTCTTCCACAATGCTCCCTTCATCTCCACATTGCCCCTTCCACAATGCTTCCTTCATCTCCACATTGCCCCTTCCACAATGCTCCCTTCATCTCCACATTGCCCCTTCCACAATGCTCCCTTCATCTCCACATTGCCCCTTCCACAATGCTCCCTTCACCTCCACATTGCCCCTTCCACAATGCTCCCTTCACCTCCACATTGCCCCTTCCACAATGCTCCCTTCACCTCCACATTGCCCCTTCCACAATGCTCCCTTCACCTCCACATTGCCCCTTCCACAATGCTCCCTTCACCTCCACATTGCCCCTTCCACAATGCTCCCTTCACCTCCACATTGCCCCTTCCACAATGCTCCCTTCACCTCCACATTGCCCCTTCCACAATGCTCCCTTCACCTCCACAATGCCCTTCATCTCCACACTGACCCTTCCATAATGCCCTTTCATCTCCACATTGCCCCTTCCACAATGCCCTTTCATCTCCACATTGCCCCTTCCACAATGCCCCCTTATCTCCACAATGCCCCCTTCATCTCCACATTGACCCTTTCATAATGCCCCTTCATCTCCACATTGCCCCCTTATCTCCACATTGCCCCCTTATCTCCACAATGCCACTTCAGCTCTACATTGACCCTTCCATAATGCCCCTTCATCTCTACATTGACCCTTCCATAATGCCCCTTCATCTCCACATTGACCCTTCCACAATGCTCCCCTTATCTCCACAATGCCCCTTCATCCCCTACCTTCAGTCCCTGGTGGTCTAGCGGCGTGCCATAACTTAGAGCTCTGTGCCTCCTTCGGCACAGAGATGAAGCTCCCACGCGCTGCGCTCAGTAATACAGAGCGCTGGGAGATGTCATCTCCCAGCGCTCTGTATTACTACAGAGCCTGGGTCACATAGACGTCGCGAGGGAGCGCTTGGTAGTGTAAATCAGCGCTCCCTCGCGGCAGATCTATATATTTAAAAAAATAAATAAATCCCAGCTTCCCCCTTTTCGGCGCCCCTCCGTTGCGGCGCCCTAAAGCAGCTGCCTGTCCTGCCTTAATGGTAGCGCCGGCCCTGGTTCCCCCGCCTCTTGATCACTCACACGTTGTTGTTCCCCCACCATGGTCACTAACAAGGTGTGTCCCACCCGACCTCTCTCTCTATCTCTCACGGTGTGTCCCCCCACCTCTCTGTGACTCGCAAGTTGTGTCCCCCCTCCTCTCTCGGTCACTCACAAGGTATTCCCCCCACTTGCCGCTCTGTCAGTCACAAGGTGTGTACACCCACCCTACCGCCTCTGTCACTCGCAAGGTGTCCCTCCCCCCTCCTCTCTAGGTCATTGCATGGTGTGTCCCCCCCCTCCTCTCTATGTCAGTTGCATGGTGTGTGTCCCCTCACCTCTCTCGGTCACTTGCATGGTGTCCCCCCCACTTCACTAGGTCACTCGCAAGGTGTCCCCATCCCTGCCACCTCTGTCAATCGCGAGGTGTGTCCCAGTCCCCCTCTGTCACTCGCAATGTATGCCCCCCCAGTTGTTTTAGCAGCTTTTCCCTTCCACCCCATATACCAATTCATCCCATCTGTCCTTCCTGCACTCCTTCCCCACCCCATCCTTTCACCCCCACAGCTTCACCTTCCTCTTGTTTTCCTTCAGTGTTCTATGTCGTCCCTTCTCCTACATCCTCACCTTCCACGGTCAGCTGTTCCTTTCACACACACGTCTAACCTTGCTGCTCCTCTCCACATGTATTCACCTCCTGCAGTTCTCTCTTTGCTTCCTACAAAAGTCCATCCCCATACATACATACGTTCACACATACAACATACCTCCCAAGTGTCCCTCTTTTAGTCCCAAATCCCTCTGTCCCTCTTTCCGATCCTGATGTCCCTCTTTTTAGGAGATCAGATTGCATGGTGTGTATATAAGTGTATCACATTGCTCTACAGCAATAAAACTCACTTTATTGTATGTTTAAACGTCAGTATATGTGTTTATAAATTAGTCTGTGTAAATAAAATATTTTTGTCTTGTTATAAGTCATTTATTACGTTACTCAAGGAGGTATCAATAGGTCGTGAAATAGCCTAAAAATTCTTGGTAATGCCACACCCCCAGCAACACCCCCTAAAACACAAGTGTCCCTCTTTGGCAATTTGAAATGTTGGGAGGTATGCATACAAGCAAAAGCACACACTCAAATGTGCACTAATGCACATGCATACATACGGAAACATGCATGTACACAAATACATGCAAAAACAGACACACACACACTTCCAAGCTCCTTTAATTTACATGGGTCCCCCGTAGGCCTGTTTTCTCCTGCAGCAGGAGGCCTTGTTTGGCCCATATCCAGGCTGGCTGGGAAGCGATGTCCTGCAGGCTCAGTGCAGTGACTCTGCTGCACTCCTGTTCCATTGGGACTCTTGTCATGAGGACAGGCAGCCAGCCAATGCAGGTTAATCACAGAGACATAATGGTCTGCACAAAACTCAGGCACATGGATGTCACATGACAGGAGGCTGAATGCTGGGAATTCTCATTACTGGGAAAGATTGTCAGGTGAGCAGATTTGATAGTCTAAGGGTTAATGATCATTTTGTTAGGTTGCGTCACATTCTGTGGGAAAGGGGCAAGCATCCTATAGCTCTCCAGCTGTGCATGGACTACAGCACCCATCTTCCCTTGAGTGGCTTGCATTACATTATGTGAAGCAGGGCCAAGCATCTGTGGCACTCCAGCTGTTTTATGGACTGCAGCTCCCATCACCCCCTGCCTGAAATGTCTTTTGTAGTATAATCTCATACTGCTTGGAAAACAATAGTACTCCCATTGCCAGGGGATGCTTTATTCAAAAGTTAACACAGTTTTTTTCATTAGACTGCAGTTTTCTATTGTTGCCACTTACTATGGAATGGCATAGTACAGGGGTGTCTAAGTTCAGTCCTCAAGGGCCACCAACAGGCCAGGATGTAAGGATTTCCCTGATTAAGCACAGGTAAGTTAATCAGTGGTTCGTTCATTAATTAGCCCACCTCTGCTCAAACAGGAAAACCTTTAAAGGCATAGTAATGTTTCAAAATAAAACCAGTTCCAATTAATCTTCATAGTATTTAGGCCATGGAGAGTGTTATTTCAATACTGTCAGAGCTGTAGTTCAAGAGTAACTGAATGATAAAATGCCCCCCTCCCGCCCCTTTTACTGATGTAACACTGCTCACCTCAGAGCAGCAAGACTGTCTGGGTGGATTGCAGAGAGGGACAATCTTCAGTGAGCATAAGGGAAAAACCTGAAAACCTGTCAAGGGGGGGGCAGGGTTTTCCTTATGTTCACAGTAAGAAGATTGTCCCTTGCTGTGAGCTGTATGGTCCCAGGACCAGATTGCACATCTGAGGGGAGGCGGATTACACTAGGTAAAAGGGGAGGGAGGGGAATACGTTATCATTCAATTACACTTGAACTACAACTCTGACAGTACTGAAATAACTGTCCATGGTCCAAGTACTAAGATTAATTGGAGCTGCTGTTTTTGTGAAGCATTACTCTGCCTTTAAATCCTGCACTGTCATTAGCTCTTGAGGACTGACGATGGACACCCATGGTGTAGTCAGTTGTCTTCATGTCATTAGTGCACATGGTTTGACTAATGAATATTAAAAGTTAACTGTTCCTTTAAGTCTTACTATCTAATTGCATCAGTGATGTAATTCAGAATTTGAAAATGGATGCCTTCTTTAGGGCTCTTCTCTAACGAAAAGCCAAATATTATAATGCTTCAGAATTAAAAGTGGCCAAACTGCATTGTTATCCTTTAAGACCAGAGGGCTTTGCAGCATATTGCAAAACAATGTGCTAACACCCCTCTGGCCATTCAAGGGCTAAGATAATTGATTCTAAATATTTTTTGTGTATATTTTACCTTTAAGTTCAAAGCAATGTTTCACACACTTTCTGGCATTTAGAGGGTTATTGGCTTCTCTCTCTCTCCTAAACAATTTGTTAGCGAAAAACACCTGAGGATGATGGGAATTGTAGCTCCAAAAAACTTGAGGAACGCATATTACCCACCCCCTATCTAGACCGATCCACTTGTTTCCCAGTATATCTGTTTTTAAAGCATTGCTTATCAGTGGTACTCCAGGGGTTAAACTTAACCAGTTGTTTGTCTAAGCATTATGGGGTATTCCCCATTACGTTCTTGAGGACTAGAGAGATCTTCAGAAAATTTAATGAAAAAAGAAATCATATTTTCCTTTTTTTTTCTTTCTTTCTTATACGTAGTCCTTTATGACTTAATTATTTGTGAGCTAGAAGGGTCAGCACTTAAAGGGTTAATCTGTGCTAATCCTACCTGCTGTATACTTCTACTGCCCCCTATGCTCAGATTCTCTTTCCACCCAGGATGGTTTGTGCTTCAGAGGTGTATTACAATTCCTATTGGCTGTTGTGATTCCACAGCCAATCACACAGCCAATAGGAATAAAGCTCTAAAAGGAGGAGGAGGAGACAGGAAGCATACTGGCCGACTTGCCAGCAGTGCTGTAAGGCAGTGGTTCTCAATCTTTTTTTTTTTTGCTCGGGGCACCCCTAACAAGTAATCTAGAACAGTTGGGGCACCCCTGACATATTTGATGTACTTTATCAAGGGCATAAGAGAGGTACAATACATAAATATACTGTCATTATTAGGTCTTTTAATCATAATAACAAAACTAAACATATTGCGCATAACAATTTCTATAAATCTTTATTTAAAAATCCATTTTTGTTAGTCATCATAGAAAACATGGGGCACCCTACGTTGATGTCCGTGGCACACCAAAATGCCACGGCACCCTGGTTGAGAATCCCTGCTCTAAGGTAAGGCTACAAGAGAGGATCTCTTAGCAGAGGTGCCTAAATCCTTTTTATTTTTAAAATGGTTTGTAACTCTTTATTTTGACACTGCTACGCAATGCGTTGTGTACCCCTCTGGCACTCAAAGGGTTCAATCAAAGTAACAATACTTTATTTTCCAGTCTTCACCATTTTTTAATACACTGTTTCATGTCCCTGACCGTGAGATCCCTGGATCTGTTTCCAGATAGAATTTCTGTCAGAGACTGTAAAATCTGGTATATTACAATGAAGAAAAACAATACCATGCAGAATGCTCAGCACTGATGTGTAGTGCTACATTTTATCGCTGTCCTGCTTTGACGGTGAACCAATTACAAAGCTCTCTGAAAACAAATCTGTGGATGGAGCTGACTCACAGGGCCAAAAAATTAGGCAAAGATAAAAAAAAGAATGATAATATATTGGCATTTTTACATATTATGCACTCGCAGGATATGTGGAGCCCTAATAAAGTGCTGCTATTCCTTTAACATATTCAGAATAATTGAATTTGAACCCCTTGGGTGCTAGGTGTCTGAAATGTGGTACAAAGAGTTAAATATAAAAAAGAGAATTTTATTATCAAACACCGCTTTGGACAGGGGTAACGGCCCCTTTAAAGACTAAAATGATTTGTGCCATGAGCCACTGACAGTGTGACTTTTATTATATTTGTTCGTCAGCACTTAGCCTGATTGGGTACAGTGTGATACAAATCACTGTGATTAGAAAGCCAGCAGGGGTACTTCATGTCCTGGGCCTGTTCTCTTTATCTTCCATCAACCTCCATGCCAGTGACCTCTAATATATTATAAACACTCAGCAAATTGCAAGTTGTGAGGCAAATTCATCTCACGTGGTGATAAAGCCAATTTTTTTATGTAAACCCTTTGAGGGCCAGAGGGGCACGCAAGGCATTGCAGAGCAATGCGTTGTGTACCCTTTTGACACTCAAAGGGTTAAACAGGACTTTTCACCAGGGTGGGTTTGATTTAAATCAAGTAGATTTAAATCACTAGTCACTAAGACTCTATTTAAATCATGATTTAAATGCAAAAACATATTCTTGCTGGTAGTTAAAACCATCAATATTTGCAACCAGGTGAATAAGTCCTATTTAGAATATAACCTGTGAGATTAGTAAAACAGCAATATCAGACCTGATTTTAGTTTAATAGATTAATCACTCATATTTGGAACATATAATATAACATAAAATATAATTGCATGACTATACAGCCTCTGGTACATAACTAAGCTCTATTTTGTGCTGAATAACATTTAAACTATAATATATCTTAAATAGAAATCTTTAGATAGATTTTTCCTCCAAAAGCATTTCATTAAAATAAATTTGATTTAAATAAAAAAAATCCAATTTTTTTTTATTTATTTTTTTTAAAAAATCATCGATTTTTTTTTTTACCCACCCTGCTTTTAACATCTAGAAGACTAGAGGGCATACGCAACACATTGTTTTGCAAAGCGTTGAGCTCCTGTCTGGTCCTCAAGGGGTTAACTAACATTTAAATGTTTTGGAGATGATTTTATGAGAATAATAGAGCCGTTCTGAAGGAATCCAATTGTACCACAAGGAACACACACATTCCCCCAAATGAACCATTATATTCTAGAAATGTTACCATTCAAGCATTCAGGGGGTTAAAAGCCCAGTTTAAATCGATATATATATATATATATATATTTTTTTTTTTTTTTTTTTTTTTTTGTTCCTTATGGTATAGATGATTTACCATAGAGTTTCTTACAATTTTTTTTTTTACCCTTTGAATGCCATAGGGGTATTCAACACATTGCAAATCAATTCGTACCCCTCTGACACTCAAAGAGTTAATGGGAAATATTCTGTAAGGCCGCTTCCCACCATCGGGAGACTTTGCAGTCCAAAATGATTACATCCTATATAATAATTCAGTAAATTGTGTGTAACGCCACGACATGCGCAGTAGACACTGCTGCACGTGCTGCAGTCTCTACTGCGCGTGACTGCCCCGCGACCGGGTGGCAGTGGCACTGTGGCCCGTGTAACGGGCTGTTCATCTAGTTTAAAATATTACAGTGTATTGGCTACCTCTCTGGCACTCAAAGGGTTAAAAAAAAAAAAGTTCAGATTTGAAATGTAAAATCATTTGAATGAAAAATCTCTCAGCATCTGCCTTGTTTTACTTATCTGGAAAACCCTATAGTTTTCATATATTAAAAAACAAAAACAAAAAAAAAGTACTTCTGTAACTCTTTCAGGACCAAAGTCCTTACGTGGTTAAATCGACATCTTGAGTATTGGGGGGGTGGGGGGTGAACTCATTGCAGAGCAGTTGGTGTTAAAGCATCCAGGGTACTTACCCCATACTGAGAGAGGAGGGTGTGCAGAACGGAGTGTCTTTCCTTGGAATGAATTTGTTGGGGGCTGGAGGGAATTATTTTTTTATGCCTTTTTATTGAATCAAAACATGGTGGAACTTCCAACCCTGCGTAGTGCTTCTCTGGGTAGGACTGTGCGAAGACAAAATCTCTCTGGTAGTATAAACTGTGTGGTTGAAACATCATCTAAGGGATATTTCCATATTTATCAAAATCCTTTTGTGCAGTGAAAACCTTGACAATTTTTTTTGGGGGGGGTGTGGACCTGTGCTGGGTTGCTCTTTGGGGAGACCCACGCTGGGCTGCTCTTTGAGGAGACCCACGCTGGGCTGCTCTTTGAGGAGACCCACGCTGGGCTGCTCTTTGAGGAGACCCACGCTGGGCTGCTCTTTGAGGAGACCCACGCTGGGCTGCTCTTTGAGGAGACCCACGCTGGGCTGCTCTTTGAGGAGACCCACGCTGGGCTGCTCTTTGAGGAGACCCTCGCTGGGCTGCTCTTTGAGGATACCCACGCTGAGTTGCTCTTTGAAGAGATCCATGC
This sequence comes from Rhinophrynus dorsalis, assembly GCA_037306005.1. Classification (NCBI taxonomy): domain Eukaryota; kingdom Metazoa; phylum Chordata; class Amphibia; order Anura; family Rhinophrynidae; genus Rhinophrynus; species Rhinophrynus dorsalis. The sequence continues at coordinate 595,715,765 of CM074719.1, forward strand.
AGGGTTGCTCTTTGGGGAGGCCTGTGCAAGGTCCCTCTTTGGTGAGATCTGCGCAGGGTTCACCTTTGGGGTTGCTGTTTAGATGTGACCTCACCTGGGTTTTTCAGGTAGAACACTGCAGTGTTCTTGATAAAGTAGAGAATCTGAGGAAGGACTCTGAGGTTCTACAGCACATTAATTAAAGTCCTACATCAGAACATAAAATGTATCCTATAATCTATTCCAGGGGTCTCAAACTGCATTCCTGAAGGGCAGAAATAGCAGGATTAGGATTAGTTTTAATAATTTGGATTGTACCGTCTGGGGAAGACTAGTCATGTGATTATATTGGCAAACTGTTAGGCAAATCTGCCCACTTATGATATCTTGGATTCCATAAATTGCATGCTGCCTGTTCCAGCAAGCTATTGGTGACTGGGGGCTGTTCTTGAATTGACTGATGTGACTTTTCACTACTGCAACTCCGTTTCTTGTCAACAGAGTTATTTATATCTAAAAGTGATTTTATGACTAACATCAAACAGATTTAAGGTTGAACACACTAACCATGCTTTCCTCTTCCATAAAATTCCTTTTGAAAGAGTAGTATTATGATCAGTCAGTGAAGCCTGGTGAGTGGTGATGGTGTTGCCAAATAATTCGGCAACAGATAGATTAATGTGGAGAGATAAATGTTTAAACTTTCACAGGAAACCATACATCACTGTTGTGTAAAGCAGAGTAAAGATTTTTACATGCATATATTAAAGATTAAAATAATTTAATTTAAATATTGCTGACACTTGAAGATGCCTTAGGTTTTAATTTTCATTAAAGAGTTTAGGAGAATCAATAAATTGTCATTCATTTTTCAGCTCTTTGACACTAGCGAGTTCTCCACTGCGATGTGAAGTATTGTGTTTGAATTGTCATCCAAGGGGAGTTAAAGGGATAGTAATACTTGAAAATAATTTTATTTTATATTGTAGCCCTTAAAAAACATTAAAAATGATATAAGTCTTATCTCCCAAACCTTTATGGTTTGAGAGATATTCACAAGCAAAGTTTCCCCCTGAGTGACGTCACTGTTCTAGCTCTCAGATTTGGAATCCGGTCCCGGGACTGGCTGCGGCTCTCCAGAAGTACCGAGATCATGATCTTTAAAAATAATTTCTTCATTGGAATGGTCTACAAAGTGTGCTTGCAAGCCAGGCACACTTTGTACACAGTTCCAGTTAAGTAGTTCTTTTTAAAGATTGTGAACTCGACACTGCTAAAGAGCTGCTGGTTGATCTGTGGACCCGGTTCCAAATCTGTCCACTAGATGGCAGACTTGGCTAAAACAGCCAGGAAAAGGGAAGTTTACTTTATTTTACTTGTGAATATCTCCCAAACCATAAAGGTATGGGAGATGAGACTTATATCACTTTTAATGTTTTTTAAGGGCTACAATATAAAATAAAATTATTTTCAAGTATTATTATCCCTTTAAATTAAAGTGAATCTGGCATTACTATCTGTTTAGTATAAAAAAACATCTATTTGAGTTGCCCATACCTTGTGCTTGTTTCTTTTTTTTCATTAGTGTAATGGTTTAAGAATACTTTTGGCTTAGTAACTGGAGACGTAGTTGAGCTCTCTGACCTGTATGGTAAAGCCTGTGTAATACATATCCTAAAATTGCATACAATATAACTGCTTCTACAGAAGGGGGCAAAAAATTGATGGGGAGGAATAATGATGCCAGTTCTATGAAGACAGATTTTAGGATTTGGAAAGCTGACAGATCCTTAAGGGTCAATTTATGCCACTGGTGGGCCCTATGTAAGTGGGCACCCCTAACCTCCTGACCTAAATGCTCAAGAGGTCTCCAACACCTTGTTTCACAAGATGTTGGGGATCTTTCAAACTTCCAAGGGGTTTAGTAATTAAATCTATTTCCCCCTTCTGTCAAGTGAGCACGTAGACTTACAATAACATAATTTGAACTTACATTAAATCTTCAGAGAATGCTGAGATCACAACTGGGTTCACACCATGCAACTACCATAGAATGAGAATACTGTATATTAGTCTTTAGCCTCCAAACGATTTTTAATGACCCTTTTCGGGATATTTACTAAATTGTGCATTATGGGCAAGTACTTTTCTACCCTATTTTACACCAATCATACACAGAATTTGTTCCTGTTTGCATTTTTTTTAATATGCTATTGTGCTTGATGTTATGGAAGATTTACAGACACAAATAAGTATAATTTTTTTTTGTCTGTAACAGTTTTTTACTTAAAGTTGATTAGGTAATGCCAAGCCCTTTCTTGAGAAAATGAATGTATAATTAAACAGGATGAGTCTTACCTGCATGGATTCTTGAGAAGTCTGTAACACGTTAGGATTGCACTAGACACCGCCACAATGTGATGGGAGTGGTCAGCTCATTTAAAGGGATAGTAATGTTTCACAAAAACAGCAGCTCCAATTAATCTTCATAGTATTTGGGCCATGGAGAGTGTTATTTCAATACTGTCAGAGATGTAGTTCAAGAGTAATTGAATGATAAAGTATCCCCCTCCTGCCCATTTTACCTAGTTTAACACTACTTGGCTCAGAGCAGAAAGGTGGTGTCCAGATGGATCACAGAGAGGGATAGTCTTCAATTAAGATAAGGGAAAAACCTGTCAAGGGGGGCAATGTTTTTATTGTTCTCACAATCCCTTGCTGTGATCTGTCTGATCCCAGGATCAGATTCCACATCTGAGGTGAGCAGTGTTACACTAGGTAAAAGGGGTGGGAGGGGGATACTTTATCATTCAATTACTCTTGTACTACAACTCTGACAGTATTGAAAAAACAATCTCCATGGCCCAAATACTATGAAGATTAATTGGATCTGCTTTTATTGTGAAACATTACTATCCCTTTAAGGCTTCTCTTTAGATGCTATCCTACTGTCGGTATAAAGTTTTTTGGAAAGAGGGAGGACTGATACCACAGTTAACCTTCAGAATGCCAGTGGGGTATCCAGCACATTGCTTTGAGGGTTGAGCAATGCATTGAATAACTGATCTGAAGTTTAAAACATTTTGTATTCTGATTAACTGTTAACCCCTTGGCTGCTACAGTGGTCTCCAATACTTCATAACAGGGCTGTCCAAGTTCAGTCCTCAGGGCCACTAACAGGCCAGGATGTAAGGATTTCCCTGTCTGAGAACAGGTGGGCCAATCAGAATGAGCCACTGATTAACTAACCTGTGCTTAATCAGGGAAATCCTTACATCCTGGCCTATTGGTGGCCCCTGAGGACTGAACTTGGACACCCCTGCTCTAGATATGTCTCTAGAAAACAAGAGGATTTGCTGGTCCACAAAAATTATCAAATAAACAGACCTGCTTTTCAATAGGCCCAATATCCCAATTAATACTTTGTGCATAAACTTGTATGCTAATGGCCTTTATGAGTTTCTCCATTATGCCTTTGTTCGGGAGATGACATCTTCACTCAGTCCTGGATGTCACGTCCACGGAGGTGGACATGATGGTGGTTAACAGGATTATAGGACATAAGCTTTACCCACTGCACATTGTAATCGTAACTCTTTAACCCTTAGAGTGCCAGAGGGGTATCAAACGCATTGCTTCAAAATTTTGTATACTCCTCTGGGACTCGAAGGGTAAAGGACTAAAGGGATGCGCATTGTGCACCCCTCTGCATGCACTTTGCCTGCTCCAGTTTACTAAAAATACCAAGAACTATCATGTCCGCCTCCGTGAATGTGACATCCAGGGCTGATTGTAGACGTTATCTCTTGCACATAGACACAAGGACAAAACACATAGGGCTCATTATAATTTTCTGGCTATAGAAAGGTGAGTGTGTGGGTATATTAGTAAATTGAATTACATTTCCACTTTAACCCTTTAAGGAAAGGGAGGGTGAAACACATTGCTTTGCAATGTGTTGCCTACCCCTCTGGTTCTTAAAGGGATAGTAATACCAGCTCCGATTCTTCATACTATTTGTCCCATGTAGTGCTGTATTTCAGTACTATCAGCCTTGTAGTTCAGCAGCAATTGAATGAGACCGTATCCCTTTTAGCCACCTCCCGTCGGATGCAGAATTTGATCGCTTGAATGGACAGCTCGCAGCCAGGGACAGTCTCCTTTCTGTGAGCACAAGGGAAACCCTGTCCCCCTTGATGAAGGAGGGCAGGTTTTTCCTTGTGCTCACAGCAGATTGTCCCTCGCTGCACTCCATCCGGACCGGCTTGGAGAGCAGTGAAACCGTGATGGGGCGGGAAGGAGATTCTTTCTAATTCAATGGCTGCTGAACTACAAGAATGACCGAACTGAAATACAGCGCTACATGGGCCAAATAGTACGAAGAAGAATCCGCGCTGCATTTTGTTTGAGGTATTACTATTCCTTTAAAGAGTTAATTTAGTCACATATTTATATAGTCATTTTGCAGTGGGCATTATCCTACTTTTTATATATTGATATAAAATGACGGCTTGGAGTAATACTTATAGGTCTATGACAGTCCTTTAGATACATATTGATTATTGGTGAAAGCGAGCCATTAGATGCACACGTACCAGTCATCTCAAGGTGAAAAGGATTCAGTTGTAGTCTGCAGAGGTCACAGTATTCAGCGCCCCCTAGAGTGACTATATATGTAAGAATATTAATAAAACAAATTGTAATTGTTTCCCCTTTGAGTGCCAGAGAGGTATCCAGCGTATTGCAACGCAATGTGTTGGATACCTCTCTGGCATTCGAAGGGTTAAAGAAGAAGGTTTTCACATGAACAAAAGGCACAAAGGGGCTATTAGGATTTTCTGGCAATTGTAAAGTATTCTATGATGATGTTTCAAAGGATTTCAGGAGCATGTGTCATTGCACGTGTATTAGGAAGTGATATGATTATACTTATTTGAGCGATACATTTTTTTATATATATCATTTTGATAAATTCACACCATACAATACTCCCTGAACTGGATCTGACACCGTAAAGGAGCAGTAAATATTTTTTAATGAAAATATTTGTATTATAGGGCATTTCCTGTTGAGTAAAATAAGGGTACTCCCACTGCCGAGAGATGCATATTTCCAGATATATTACAGTTTAAAACCATGCCCTCTAGTGGTCAAATACCAATTAGTTATTCTGTTACATTCTAATGTAGAGGAAAGTCAGTGACATAAAGTTCTCCACAGAATGTGATAGAAACTGCTGAGTCACTTCCTGTCAGTTAGAACCTACAGGAAGTAAACTCACAGCAAATTCACTTCCTGATTATTTGAGCTGTTATAGAATTTGAATAAAACAGACAGCAGTGGAATTCCCTTGTTCTATTCAGCAGGGAAAGCTCTATAATATAAGGTTTTCATAAAAAAAAAAGTTTACTACTCCTTTAAAGGTAAGTGGTGTTTATTTGATGTTCAGTACTATATAGGTGGACAGTGTGATTACATGGCCTGATAATCCAGTGGTTCTGCAGGATAGGATACCTATTGTCTTATGAGCAGATAAGAACTAAATACAGGCTTTTCAATGCATCAGACACCACTCTCCCTGACCAAACAGGAAGAAAGGTGGGAAGGTAAATCTTTCTTCAACCTCATGATAAACTGGCCAGGTGATTTCATATATGTCAAGTTCCGGTCGGACGTGGGAAGTTATTCTGGAGTAAACCAACTGCACCACAGGGGATAAATAAAGATTCCTAAATTATTAAGCACTTAAGGACCCATTGTGAGACCTCTCTAGCATTCAGGGGGCTAAAAGCCCAATTTTGAACTTAAAAGGAATTAACATACATTAGTGCACGGTGCCAAGTATGAATATATCTTTAACTGTACATATGCTGGTCCTTTGGATAACACAGGCAGTCTTTAACCCCTTAAGGACCGGTGCACGCACATGTGGCCTGCACAAAAAGGACCACGGGGCCTTTTTTTTTTTTTTTTTTAAGTTCCGGGCTTGTGCAGGGAGCCCTGAACTCCATGATATTCCATGACAGTCACTGGTCCTTAAGTGCCGGCCAGCCATGACTGTCCTGGCACAGCAGTGGTCATTAAGGGGTTAATGACCTTGTCAAATATTCAAACTTGAAGCAAGGTGGCAGGTCCACTTTAAAGAAGTTAGAGAAACTACACTGAGATGTGTCTCTTAATATAATCTGGAAGGTATCCTTCATACAGCAGACAGGCGTATCACCGTATCTATTTTATGCATTATACCTAGGTTTCCTGTATATAGTAATCTCTATTGGAGGCTGCCACTAGGCCACACTTTCTCAAAACAAACCATATGCTTCAATAGTATGGAATGGCTCATAAGGGTCAGTAGTGTTTACAGATGGTAACCTAAAATAACTGTCAGGAGACCACAACTGAGATGAAAAGGAAATCAAATGACATATATAGATATAACTGACATCTGCTTGAAGGACATCCACCTAGTTATAGGAACTCTTACACCTCCTGTTGATTAACCACCACCTGCTATAATATTTTCAAAAAAATCCTAACTGCCCTTATGAAACAGTTCTGTGTACATTATTTCCCCCAGATTAATCTGTATTTATCTCTGTGTATCCTGTCAATAGAGGCAGACATGATTCCTTCTGCAGGCCTCGAAACTCCACCCATTAAACACTTTTTAAGACCAGTAGGAGGAGTTTATGGTTTAAAACTGCATTTGTTTGTTTTTTTAAAATGCTATAAGTCATTCGTTGTAAATAACGCGATTGTTGCTCTACTGCACAGCCTCCGCGTCGGTCTACATGGATCTCTTGCTGACAGCTTTACAGCTGACAACAGGAAATCACAAACTTTAAATGCAGATATCTCTCAAAGCACAGCGGTTTGAGAGATACATTTTTTTGTTGTTTGGTCAACTTTTTAAGGACTACAATTTGCAAAATATTTTTGTGGGACATTACTATCCCTTTAATGTTTTAACCCTTTGAGTGCCAGAGGGATAAGCAACGCATTACAAAGCCCTGCACCCTACTTCCGGACAGACTGTGGTTACCTGCTCTGTGCCGCAGTCTGTCACTCTGCCTCTTCTCCCCTCCCTTTATCCAGCCTCCTCCGATGACAGAGGCTTTCTGTCTGTAAGCTGGAGCGATCTCATTGGCCAGAGATCGATATCTAGCCAATGAGATCACTCCAGCTCACAGACAGAAAGCTTCCCTCATTGGAGCAGGCTGGATAGACGGAGGGGAGCATCTGCCAATGAGACCACTCCAGCTTACAGACAAAAAGCTTCGTTCAATACAGTTTTAAACATATTCGCTTAATAATCTAATTAATAAGATTAACTTATATAGAGGTGATCCCTTTAATACAATTCTTCAAAATCTAGCTACTTCTTGTGTATTGTACTGTAGAAGTAGACCGAGACAAAATGTGCTGGCCCGTGTGTCAGTCGCATACTGATTTTGTGAGCTCAAGACTGGGTTTAACCCTTTGTGAGCTGTAGGTATCCAATGCATTGCAACACAATGGGGTTAATGCACTAAGGCATAATAAAGTGGAGATGAATTCTCCAGCGATATAACTTCTCCAGTTCCTATGTTATTCTATAGAGCTATGCACTAAGATTTCCATACAGAAATCGTAATGCTTTGGCTCCATAGAATAATATAGGAACTGGAGAAGTTATCACCTCTTTATCATGACTTAACCCTTTCAGTACCAGTGCCTCTGGCACTGAAAGGGTTAATGCATAAATCTCATTGTGTTGTATACCATTCTGGTACTCAAAGGCTTAATCTATCGTGGTAAAGCAATGATTTGCAGGTCTTTCTAGCAAGGAAGGGGTTAAATAGCCTCTGACTGGCTCTCTCTACAGGCGAGAGCAATGATAGCAGAGAGTATTCCTAGATACGTAATTGTAGTGGAACACGAAGCTTATCCAGTCCTAATGTCACTGTAACAATGGACTCCTCTGCTACCATTATTGGTGCTGCCCTCAGACACTGTGGAGATCTTGCCAACAATCTAAATATTATTTTTATTAATGGTTTTCTGGGAATGAACGCAGCAATCCTAAAATGTTGCATATTTGTGTTCACTGAAACATTTTATTTCTATTAATTAATTGTGTGTGACATAGCGTTTCATAGTTTCTGCACTGTTAGGTTGTGGTGGAATTATACGTGACAAGTTGCACGCCCCTCTGGTTCTTAACCCCTTAAGGACCGGCTTATACACGCAGCCGGCACATAAGGACCACAGAGTGTTTATTTTGTTTTCGTATCCGTTAGCCCTGAATTCCACAACGTGCCAGGACCGTCACTGGTCCTTAAGTGCCAGGCAGCCATGACGGCCCTGGCACGGCATTGGACGTTAAAGGAATAATAACCCTTTATTTTATACGTTACATATTCAAGCATATAATATGTAATGTCAAATTGCCTTTTTTTATCTATGCATTATTTATTTTTCTTTTACACTTTTGTCCCTGACAGCGAGCTACTTGGATCCCAGTTCCCAGAGCGTTTTCTGGTCAATATACCGTCACAGATGGATGTAATACAATGTTACACTATCCCTGCAGCACTGAATGCTCTGTGTGATGTAATACAATGTTACACTATCCCTGCAGCACTGAATGCTCTGTGTGATGTAATACAATGTTACACTCTCCCTGCAGCACTGAATGCTCTGTGTGATGTAATACAATGTTACACTATCCCTGCAGCACTGAATGCTCTGTGTGATGTAGTACAATGTTACACTTTCCCTGCAGCACTGAATTCTCTGTGTGATGTAATACAATGTTACACTTTCCCTGCAGCACTGAATTCTCTGTGTGATGTAGTACAATGTTAGTCTCCCTGCAGCACTGAATTCTCTGTGTGATGTAGTACAATGTTAGTCTCCCTGCAGTACTGCATGCTATTTAGCGGTCTGTTGGGACAGGATAGTTACATACTCCAGTGACACAGTGATTCACACTTTCTCATTGCAACATTGTTACCTCTATTTGTGACTAATAGTGGTTGGGGCAATATACCCAGGATATGTCATACCATTGAGCTGTAGGATTATATAATTCTTTTTATTGGTGACAACATTGTATTTTATTTTTATTTGAACTCATATTGTGTATATTAATAAACTTTATATACTGTATATGCTAGTTTGTCTGCCTCGCTTGGATTGCTGGGGTTTATGCACATTATAGAGATTGTGAGCACATAGGCTGGGAACGGTGGCCAGGGAGCGGATCCACCGGTATACACCCACATCTAACATTAGGCGATGAGGGTGTTTGGGTTGGTTGCTGGTCTCCGTTTCCTCATTAGTAGTGTACTTACGGGATCTATATTAGATACATTATTGTATTATTTAGCGCTCTCCTTTTTTTGTTTTTTTCTAATGTTACACTCTCCCTGCAATACTGCATGCTGTGTGCGATGTAATACAATGTTATACTCTCCCTGCAGTACTGCATGCTCTGTGCGATGTAATACAATGTCACACTCTCCCTGCAGTACTGCATGCTCTGTGCGATGTAATACAATGTTACACTCTCCCTGCAGTACTGCATGCTCTGTGCGATGTAATACAATGTTACACTCTCTCTGCAGCACGGAATGCTCTGTGCGATATAATACAATGTTACACTCTCTCTGCAGCACGGAATGCTCTGTGCGATGTAATACAATGTTACACTCTCTCTCTGCAGCACGGAATGCTCTGTGCGATGTAATACAATGTTACACTCTCTCTCTGCAGCACGGAATGCTCTGTGCGATGTAATACAATGTTACACTCTCTCTCTGCAGCACGGAATGCTCTGTGCGATATAATGCAATGTTACACTCTCTCTGCAGCAGGGAATGCTCTGTGCGATGTAATACAGTGTTGCACTCTCCCTGCAGAACTGAATTCTGAGTGTGATATAATATTGAAACAACACTCTCCATGGCCCAAATACTATGAAGATTAATTGAAGCTGCTTTTATTTTGAAACATTACTATCTCTTTAAAAGGAGAACAAACACCCTCTGGAAACAACCCCCCACTTACCTTTCTATGGATAAAAAAATCCTAGTGCCATTGTTCATGGTATATCATTTTCAATCAGTGCTGGATGTTTTGTCCATGGAGGCAGACATTAACTTTGTTGGCAGGAACACAGAACACAAAGTCTGCCCACTGCACAAAATAGTCTTAAGCCAGAGAGGTACTTAACGCATTGCAGAGCAATAGGTTGCATATCCCCTCTGGCAGTCAAAGAGTTAACCTTCTAAGGACCAGATGGGTGTGCACCACTCTGGTACTTAAAAAGTTAAGCAGGCTCATTCACTGTGACTGCCTCATTTTAAAAAATCTTCCAGCAATTGTCATGTCCGCCTCCGTGAATATGACATCCAGGACAGATTAAGGATGTTATCTCTTCAGCAATGCAAAAAGGGTAACATTTATAGAATCCTTAGTATTTTCTGGTCACAGTAAGGTAAACGGAGGCATTGGCATTACTATGTGTCAGGTCTCCTGTAAGACTCACAATATATAATCGTGTTAATGTATAGGTAATAACTGTCATGGTCCCTTTAACCCTTTGAGTGCCAGAGGCGTGCCCAACTCCTCTGGCACACAAAGGGGGTAACATGGATTTCAGAGAGCCGAATATTCAGTACAAGAGACCTTGTCAAAAAAACTGTCTGTACAAAAAAGACCTGTCTGGTGCTCAGTGTAGTGAGAACATATTTGAGATGTTTAGAATTGCAAAGTCTTGTGGGGCCGATACTGAGCGTCTGTCCGTGAATAAAGCAGAATTCACAGACAGGGAAAGGACACGTAGGTCCAAGTTTACTAAGTAGCGTTCTTCAAAACTGAATGTTTTAATGTGACAACTGACTTCTTTACAGGTTATAAACGTGAAAGTGGACCTGCGTGAGCATCCTCGGACATTTTTCCTCTGGGGTGTTGGGGGGCAAACCCATAATATAACCTCCAGGTCAGCCCACCCAGTGCCTATGTGGAGAGGGCAATTGTAGGGAACTGCCCCCCGCCCTCCTGATGCTCATGTGGACCTGACACTAAGTTAGGTCTTACCTATGTTGTACTAAACATTTTTCTGTAACACACAAATAAAAGCTAATTCGATGGACAGTATGCTAATTAGTTATGTTCCGACCCAATCAGATCACTCGCTGTGCTACTAAAAATGTCACCAGTGTGTGGGCTCTGTCAGCATTCATTCATATTGCAGTGAGGTGATATTGGCCCAGCACAGATTTAATTAACATAAAGTGCCACAGACAAATAGACATTTTATTTCATAAAAAATATTTTAAGAAATGGCTAGTACATTATAAGTTGTTTTGAATTAACTAAACTAATCTTCAAGTGAAAGGGCTGCTAGCTTTTGAGCAGGGACCTACTTCCAGTGTATCGTTTTGTTAAGCACTTGTCACCCTGTATTGTCCAAACAGTGATGTAACAATAGGGGTCACTTCAGGGGCCTGGCCTCCCCCTGCGACCCACCCCCCATCTGGCGTCGCGGACTTTTTGCTGCTGACCTTTCCCTCGTTGTTACTGTAGTAATGCAGAGCGATTGGAGATGACATCATATCCGAGCGCTCTGCATTACTGATGAGAGGACCATGCAGGAGCTCCAGTTTTTAACCCTTTGAGGGCCAGAGAGGTACGGAACACATTGCTTCACAATGCGTTCTGTACCTCTCTGACACGCAAAGGGTTTATAGAAGTCTGGGCCGAAGGAGGCACAGACCTCTATTGCTACACCGCTGGACCGCCATGGAGGTAGGAAATGTACATTGGGGGCAATGTGAAGAGGTGGAGAGCTGGGGGCAATGTGAAGAGGAGGACATTGGGGGCAATGTGAAGAGGAGGACATTGGGGGCAATGTGAAGAGGAGGACATTGGGGGCAATGTAGAGAGCTGGGGGCAATGTGTTGAGGAGGACATTGGGGGCAATGTGGAGAGTAGGGGGCAATGTGGAGAGGTGGACATTGAGGGCAATATGCAGAGTTGGGGGCAATGTGAAGAGGAGGACATTGGAGGCAATATGGAGAGCTGGGGGCAATATGGAGAGCTGGGGGCAATGTGAAGAGGAGGACATTGGGGGCAATGTGGTGAGGAGGACATTGCCCCCAACTCTCCATATTGCCCCCAATGTGGTGAGGAGGACATTGGGGGCAATGTGGTGAGGAAGACATTGGGGGCAATGTGGAGAGCTGGGGGCAGTGTGAAGAGGAGGACATTGGGGGCAGTGTGATGAGGAGGACATTGGGGGCAATGTGGTGAGGAGGACATTGGGGGCAATGTGGTGAGGAGGACATTGGGGGCAATGTGGAAAGCTGGGGGCAATGTGAAGAGAAGGACATTGGGGGCAATGTGGAGATGTGGACATTGGGGGCAATGTGGAGAGTAGGGGGCAATGTGGAGAGTTGGACGTTGGGGGCAATGTGGTGAGGAGGACATTGGGGGCAATATGGAGAGCTGGGGGCAATGTGGAGAGTAGGGGGCAGTGTGAAGAGGAGGACATTGGGGGCAATATGGAGAGCTGGAGGCAATGTGGTGAGGAGGACATTGGGGGCAATATGGAGAGTAGGGGGCAATGTGAAAATTAAAATTGTAATTGGCAAATATGTAGAGATGGCTGCACTCTCAACAACTAGCGTGATGCCTGGGTGCAAGCTTCTACCCAAAGTATACGTAAGACCACAAAAAAGCAGGACTTTTTAGAAAACACAAAAACGCTAATTTATTGTATTAGCTCTATGTTTTGGCATACAACAGTGCCCTTTCTCTAGTCTAGCAATGTGTTATGCCAAAACATTGTTCTAAAACAATAAATTAGTGTTTTTTTGTGCTTTCTAAAAAGTCCTGCAGTGTGCTGCTTTTTTCTGGTCTGATATATATGAATATTTCTCCCTTCTCCAGGTGCAGTTAGGTTGCTCCAGAATTGCTACTGTCTCTCTACCTGCATAGGGCCCTAATACACGTGCAAACACAGCCGTAACCAGAACAGCTTTGCATAGTTAAGCTGCGTATAATCATTATGTACAGATCACTTTCTGATGTAAACAACCATTAAGGATCACGGTGTATCATCACAGACAGGCTTTCCAGGAAAGAGAATGGAGTATTGATTTCTGCAGTACTCCCAGCCAAGTTCATTTTATGATTTATTTACCTAAAGACGAAAGCTCAGCCTGCAGTATGGAACTTGGTATATTTATTTGCATTAGTGTCTTTTGTATTAACCCTTGAGTGCCAGAGAGGCGTTGTGTTGGATACCTTTCTGGCACTCAAGGGGTTAACTGTGCACTTTAGCAGGACATCAGTAACAGATACAGTAAGAATGTATAGTAAATAAAGTATTTTTTGTTGCCTGAGGTCCAAACAATACATGGCATATCCTTCTTACTTGAGGACAAGGGGTGGTATGATGCTCAGTACATATGCATCTGTGATGCAAAGGGGAGGAGCAACATGAACTTCTGCCTATCTTTGAGAAGCCTTAAGAGGCCATGTCTTTAGAATTTCCCTGCTTGTATGCAAGTGAGTTAAATTGACTGAGCCTGTATTTATCTCCCCTATACTCAAGCAGGGAAATCGTAAAGATGGACCTGTCAGTGGTCCCTGAGGATAGTGTTGGAAATCACTGATCTATTATAATCTAATTTATGTGAAATAGGGACATACTAAGGCCGGAGTACTGTGAACTGGAGGAATACTGGTGCGGACCACAGAAGGGCAAAAAATAAGTCGCTGAAATTAAATGGGGCTTTTAACCCTGCATGAATTATAGAGGTATCCATTGCATTTCTTCACAATGTATTGAACATCCCTCCTTTAATTCAAGGGGCAAAATGTCCCTTTTAAATCAAAGGAATCCTATATAATAATTCACTAACGATGTTTTTCAGAAGCCATCATGCGCAGTAGAGACAGCTGCACGTGCTGCAGTCATGCGCAGTAGAGACTGCCCGCGCCACGGCTGATACGAAGTGAGGAGCTCCAAATTCATACCGGAGCCTGTCTGCGCACCTTCCTGGGACCAAGAGGTCCCAGAAAGGTGCGCAGAGAGGACCACGGTCTGAATTCGGAGCTCTCCGCTCCATATCAGCCGCAACGCTTTCCGGCAGTCAGTACTGCACATGCCTGCAGCGCCGCCAGTGTTGGCCCCGTGTACAAGGGCTTTAAAACTAGTATTTTATTTGTCACATTGACACAGAGAGTGTTTGCTCTAGACTTGCCCTAGTCTGTTTGGTGCATCAGCCTCTCTGTGACTTACTACACTAGTGCTTGAGGTCTTTTTCCTCTTTAAAATGGTGACAGACACCCCAAAATAGAGATTGTTGCTAGGTATGAATGCATGTGGGAACATCTTGGTATTCTAATAGTAAATAGAGTCCATAAACCAGTCCAGCGCATGGGCATTGGACAGTAATCCAGGAGTCACAAACGTGGGAGGAACAAGGTGGTGAAGTGGGTATGAAATGGAATAAACAGGCTGCGTAGGAGCAGAAGTGAGCACAGTTTCAGAAGAAAATCCACACTGCCAGAGAATCAGTATCTATTCCTGGAGACCAATAATTCATGTAAAATTCTGAGTTTCCAGGGCAGATACAGTGAGTTCCCAGGTTACTGGTATTGGGACGGTAAGCCAGGAGTCCAGCACAGGGGCATTGGGACGGTAAGCCAGGAGTCCAGCGCAGGGGCAATGGGACAGTAAGCCAGGAGTCCAGCGCAGGGGCATTGGGACGGTAAGCCAGGAGTCCAGCGCAGGGGCATTGGGACGGTAAGCCAGGAGTCAAGCGCAGGGGCATTGGGACAGTAAGCCAGGAGTCCAGCGCAGGGGCAATGGGACAGTAAGCTAGGAGTCCAGCGCAGGGGCATTGGGACGGTAAGCCAGGAGTCCAGTGCAGGGGCATTGGGACGGTAAGCCAGGAGTCCAGCGCAGGGGCATTGGGACAATAAGCCAGGAGTCCAGCGCAGGGGCAATGGGACAGTAAGCCAGGAGTCCAGCGCAGGGGCAATGGGACAGTAAGCCAGGAGTCCAGCGCAGGGGCAATGGGACGGTAAGCCAGGAGTCCAGCGCAGGGGCATTGGGACAGTAAGCCAGGAGTCAAGCGCAGGGGCATTGGGACGGTAAGCCAGGAGTCCAGCGCAGGGGCATTAGGACGGTAAGCCAGGAGTCCAGCGCAGGGGCATTGGGACGGTAAGCCAGGAGTCCAGCGCAGGGGCAATGGGACAGTAAGCCAGGAGTCCAGCGCAGGGGCATTGGGACGGTAAGCCAGGAGTCCAGCGCAGGGGCATTGGGACAGTAAGCCAGGAGTCAAGCGCAGGGGCATTGGGACGGTAAGCCAGGAGTCCAGCGCAGGGGCATTGGGACGGTAAGCCAGGAGTCCAGCGCAGGGGCATTGGGACGGTAAGCCAGGAGTCCAGAGCAGGGGCATTGGGACAGTAAGCCGGAGTCCAGCGCAGGGGCATTGGGACGGTAAGCCAGGAGTCCAGCGCAGGGGCATTGGGACGGTAAGCCAGGAGTCCAGCGCAGGGGCAATGGGACGGTAAGCCAGGAGTCCAGAGCAGGGGCAATGAGACGGTAAGCCAGGAGTCCAGCGCAGGGGCAATGGGACGGTAAGCCAGGAGTCTAGACCAGTAAAACATGGGTACTCTCACTGCCGAGCGATGTTTAGTCAAGTTATTGCAGGTCAGACTTGAGTTTTTAACCCTCTGAGTGCCAGAGGGGTTTGTAATGCATTCCGTACCCCTCTGGCACTCAAAGGGTTAAAGTGCAGTATCTCTGTGGCCTGAAACGTTAGTGGCGCTGTTGCTGCAGCATCCTATGGCGGTTTATAGTCAACTGACCAGAGCTGCCCATAAGTTGTAGCAACAGTGCCACCATAAAATTTCAGGCCATGGGAGTACTACACCCAAAAATTCAGACTTCCGATAAAACATCTGTCAGCAGTGGATGTACCCATGTTTTAATCAGTAGTATAACCCCTGAATATATATTTTTTTCATACTGAGTGTTGCCATCCGGTTAAGTAATTCTATTTTACAAGGCCAACAAATATAGCTAATTGGTGCCGTTACATTACTGACTGACTCCACAGTCTGCACAACAACTGATGGACATTCTGCTTAGTCAGGCAAACCACTGGATGAACCCTGATATGATAAAGCACTCTGGTCCTTATATAGCACTAACGAGAGATAGTCTGCCTGGATGGTTTGTAAGATTAAATTAGATCTTAAAACAAAGAGCATGCACTATGTACAGCTAGGACCTCCGTTCTTTCTTCTTCTCCTTTGGGAGTGATCTCAGGCAATTAGCTAATTGGTTTTGGGAGTTGACCTGTCACTGAATTAGGACATAGCTCATTATGTGTGACATAACAGGACAGGAGGATAGATCTACTAATAGTCCATTCCTAGCTAGGAGCAAATGTGTGCCAGCCGCAGTTTGTGAGTCTACTTAAATCCAAACGTAACCTGGTGTCTGAATGCACTCATAAGGCGTTGTCACAGAGATAATGGGGGAACGATTTTACAAACCAGCTACATCATCAGGAACAAATGCCCAAATTCCCATTATCCATTATAAATTGTGTGTTTAACTCCTTGAATGTTAATGCCCATTTTGATCACCTGGAGATTTTTTTTTTTAGAAATCTTTCTCCAGTATGATGTACTCTGTTTGCTCCCGAATTGCAACTCACACACTCGTGCACTCACTCTCACATGTTCATTCTCACGCACACATTAACCCTCTGTGATACAGAGATATGCACACTGCATTGTGAAGCAATGAATTGAACACCTTTTGTGGTTCTCAAAAAACGAAAATATTCTGCATTAATTAAATTACTCAGATCTGTCTGAGACTGAGTTGTCCCCTTTAAAGCGGAACTACCACCCGACACAGTCTTTACCTTCACTAAGTCCCCATCTGGCGACTAGCTGCTAAGTAGTTCTAGTCATCAGAATAATTACCTTATTTAATAGATTTCTCCTCTCTTCCATGGGTGACAGGCAGGACGGAGCAAGGACATCTTGCCATTGTGACGTCCACGCGCCTGAGCTGTCAGTCCCAGCCGGGTCTAGGAGGCGTTTCGGACATCACAATGGCAAGATATCTGCGCTCCGTCCTGTCTGTCACCCATGGAAGAGAGGAGAAATCTATTAAATAAGGTAATTATTCTGGCGACTAGTGCTACTAATCGGCTAGTCGCCAGATGGGGACTTATTGAAGGTAAAGATTGTGTGGGGTGGTAGTTCCCCTTTAAGTTAAGTCTCTGCAAACCCGCTTCAGATTCTTTGACCATTGCGTAGGTCTCTTCGATGCAATATGACTGTCCATATCATGTGTGTGATGATGTTAGCGCACTGCAGACCTCTGGACTTTCAAGCGGAACTATCATGCATATTAAAGTGTTAAGCATATCAATACTTTTATTATCCTTTGTAAGTACAGCATTATTTATAAATGTAGCTTCTTCAGAGATTCACCTGCCGGAATCTAGATGTATAAATCCTGCACTGTCTGTACCTTAAGGTACAATGCAACTCCCCCTTGCCTGTCATTGAGGAGACAGGGACGGACAGCGCAGGTACACAGATGTCTCTTCAGCAAGATATCTGTGCTGTTGTCTACTGGTGAGTCTCTGAAGAAGTTACATTTCTAAATAATGCCGGACTTACTAAGGATAATACAAGTACTGATATGCTTAACGCTATGTAAAAAATTTATTTGGGGCACGTTTATATGCATGATAGTAAAGCTTTACCTGGGAAATAGGAAGAAAGGCTGGATCAGGTTTGCAGAGACAACACTGACTTAACCCTCTGAGTGCTAGAGGGGTATTGCTGTGCAGTGCATTGCTGTTCAGTGCATTGGATAACCCTGGGGCACTCTGTGCCAGATCTGATATAACCTTATATAGAAGAGGCCAACTATTCTATAAATTAATGGGTCAGAGTTTTTATTTTAGAAGGGGGTTGCAATTTGTTTTAGCACAGGTCAAAAACACCATACTTGATCTGTTCTACTACTACTGTTGACCCTATGAGTGCTGTGCAACGTAGTGTACAGCTCTGTCGGAGTTATGTTTAAGAAACCTGACGAAATTCTGTACAATCGATTACTATATTTCTAATATTAACTATATGAGAGACTGCACTGCTCAGCACGAAGGACTGAAAGGGTTATTTATGACCCATTTAATACAGGTTCAGATGGTATAGGGTGAGGGGGGAGGTGTCCAGGGCCAGATTTACATCTCAGGAGCCTGTAGGCACAGAAATCTGAAGCGCCCCCCCCCCAATTGGCCATCTCCACACTGCTCCAAATCTCCACATTACCCCCCCATATCCATATTGCCCCCATAAGCTCCAACTTGCCCCCATCAGCTCCAACTTGCCCTCACATTGCCCCCACTTTGCACCCCCCCATATCCATTTCCTACCTCCCTGGTGGTCCAGCAACAGGAGATGTCTGTGCCTCCTTCTGCACAGACCTGTAGCTGCTGTTGCTCCCACGCGGTCTTCTCTTTAGGAATGCAGAGCGCTGGGAGATGATGTCAGGGGGAGCAACAGCAGCTACATGTCTGTGCCGAAGAAAGCACAGACCTTAGCATGCAAGGGGCGGGGTGGGCGGCGGGTTACTGTGCTCAGCGCTTTAAATATATTAAAAAAAAAAAAAACATTATTTCAATGACAGGCGCCCCTCTGTGGGGTGCGCCTGTAGGCAGGTGCCTACTCTGCCTTATGGCAAATCCGGCCCTGGAGGTGTCATGATCCAATCAGGGAGCTCATCTGGTGGGTGGACACAGCACCACCTGCTGGAGTTAGGAAAATGCGCCATACATAATTCCATTCAATGTACATTCAAAACAACGTAGTGTCAGCAGTTGAAGTCAAGGTTCGCTTTGCACATGGTCACAAAAAAACTTATCCATTTTCTGTAAAAGCATACTACCTTGTAATTTACACTTATGGCACTCATTTAATCCTGAGTACCAGAGGCATGAGCATACCTGGGAACTTCCAGCTGAGGGCTACCCGGAGGGTGACAAAAATGAAGCTAATCGCGTCAAAAAGGGGCGGGGCTTGACGTGAGCTGGGGGGGGTGCTTAACCCTTTGAGTTTCAGAGTGGTACGGAATGCATTGCAAAGCATTCCGTACCACTCTGGCACTCATAGGGTTAAAAATGTCACACGGAAGGCTGGGGACGGAGGAACGGCGGGAGAAAGAGTGTAAGTGGGTAGAGTTTCAATAGAAACTCTCCACATCCGGAGGAATCAGCCTCTGCCCCGGAGACCCGGTAAATCTCTGTCCGAACCGGAGTCTCAGGGGAAAATCCGGAGAGTTCCCAGGTATGGGCATGAGCAGTGTGCTTCAGAGCAATACCTTGCTTACCTCCTCTGGTACTTAGAAGGTTAACCCATTGAGTTCCAATGGAATATCCAACGCATTGCAAAGACATCTCTCTGCCTTCAGCTGCAAAACTATATTATATATATATATATATATATATATATATATAATACACTTCTTTGGCCTGTTTATGGTTTAACCATCAAATGAATTTGTGAACTGCCTGAGGGTCCAGCAAGGCATTCTATATACATAATGTACAGAAACAGTTTATATTTCACACAAAGGCAGAACCACAAGGACACATAATAAATCCGAGCTGTGGAAAGCCGTTATCTTTTATACACAGCAGATAAATAGATGCTTAAAGATATGCATTTCTCTTTGCTTGCATTTCTAGTTGAAGCTGGCTGGCTGTGATTAATATCTCATGATAAATCACTGGATTTCCTTAGATGAATGATGATTGGATTGGCCCCCTGAAGACAAGGAGGATGCAGTTTTGGGGTATACCAGCTGCACTAAAGGGACTAATAAAAACTGATGCGGATTTTTAATCCCTTGAATGCTAATGAGGCCTATAAAGCATTGCAAGCGAATGCGGTGGAAATCTCATTAGATTAACAGGGTTACCCCTTTGAGTGCCAGTGAGGTATCCAATGTTGGATACCTCTCTGGCATTCAATGGGTTAACTGCACAATTTAAAGGGGTAGTGATGTTTACTAACAAAAAGATACTGGAAGGTTTATCCTACTGAGTAAAACAAGGTTTGCTCCTACTGCTGAGGGATGTTTATTCAAACATTAATGCATCTCAAATTTGTATTTTTTTGGGTGCGGTTCCTCCATGGCCTAAAATGCTAATGGTGCTGTTACTGAATCCTATGGAGGTTTACGGTCAGCTGACTAGAGCTGCCCATTGTCTGATATAGCAAAAGCGCCACCATAACACTTCAGGCCATGGAAGGTACTGCACAAAAACAGAAATTTGAGCTGCATTAACTTTCGAATAACATGTCTCACAGCAGTGGGGGTGCCCTTGTATTACTTAGCAAGGTTAATACTGCTAAATACATTTTTTCAAAATTAAGCATTACTATCGGCTTAAATTAATGTGAATTTGGGGATTTTTTTTTAATTTATTTGACACTTAAAAGGATAGTAATACTTCATTTTAACTTTATTTTATTTTGTAGGCATTAAAAAAACATGAAGAACATTCTAAGTCTTATCTCTCAAACCTTTATGGTTTAAGAGGTATTCACAAGCAAAGTTTCCCCTCCCGCCCCTTTTACCTAGTGTAAGCCATCTCTTCTCAGATGTGGAATGCAGTCCATAGACCAGACACATAACAGCAGGGGACAGTCTTCTTTATATTATTATTATTATTATTATTTATTTATATAGCGCCAACTAATTCCGCAGCGCTGTACAATGAAAACAATGAAAGCCCTGCCCCCCTTGACAAGCTTTTCAGGTTTTTCGCTTCTCTTAACTGAAGATTGTCCCTCTCTGCAGTCTACCTGGGCACCTCCCTTCTGCTCTGGCTGAGCAGTGTTACATCAGTAAAAGGGGCGGGAGCTGGATACTTTGTCATTGAATTACTCCTGAACTACAACTCTGACAGAATTGAAATAACAATCTCCAAAGTCCAAATACTATGATGATTAATTAGAGCTGCTTTTATTATGAAACATTACTATCCCTTTAATTGTTCAACATTTTCTTTTGATAGGAGACCAAGTTCTTTGCACAAGCAAGATTTCAGTCTTACTCTGATGGAAAGTGAGGAACTTTTGTTATCTTTACCCATTTGAGAACCATAAGGCATACCTCCCAACATTTCAAATTACATAAGAGGGACACTTGTGGTGATGCTGGGGGTGTGGATGATGGGCAGAGCATAACCTAATAATTTTTTTTTGTAATTTCATGACCTACATATCCCATTCTTTCTACCTCTTTTCTCACCTGCCCCTTTAATATATTTTTAATACTCTCACCTTGGGGCACCTCATTTCAAAGGGAGCCTCAGTTGTGGACACTCACATGCTGAATTGTGGCGGTGTCTAGAGAGTCCCCCAGTACCCCACACCACACATCCACTCCTGGATTTTGTTGTTTTATTTACCAATCTATACACTGTTGTAATGTCCTGTTTATATACTAAATAGGACAACTTACTTATCGGTTTAGAACACGTTTTTACTGGCCAACATATTCAGCCTTTTAATTTTTTGAGAGGTCAGCTCTGGAACTTACATAAAAAGAATTTTCAATGTTTTATTTGTTTATTTGCCCTAGGATAGGGGTATTTTGTGGGACAGGCAACAGTGGATAGGAATGTGGTCATGTGATCTGGCAATGGGTAGAAATAATGGTTCAAAAGTGTCCTGCCATAGCATTGTCTAAGACAAACCTCCCAACATTTCATGTGGCCAAAGAGGGACACTTTTGTTTTAGGGGTTGTTGATGTGGGCATGTCTGGTAGGCAGGGCATTACAGAGCATTTTTAGGTTTTCATGCCCCATTGACACCTTTTTGTAACTGAATAGATGATTTAGAGCAAGTCCAACATATTTTATTTACATAAACTGTTATATAAACAAACATACTGAAATTTAAAGGGATAGTAATACTTCATTATTACTATCCCCCATGTTGTAGCCCTTAAAATTCTGAATTCAATGATACCAGCGGCATTTCTCAAACCTTTATGGTTTGAGAGATATTCGCTTTCAAAGTTCCCTCTCCCCTGACATCAGCATTCTAGCTGACAGCAGGGGAATCCGGTACCAGGACCGGCGGTGGCTCTGCAGCAGTGCTGAGATCTCATTATAGAAATAGAAATCCTTCATTAAAATAGTCTTCTACATGTGCTTGCAAACCAAGCTCACGTAGAAGACCATTTTAGTGAAGGATTTCTGTTTCTATAACGTGATCTCAGGACTCCTGCAGAGCCGCTGCTTGCTCACTGACCGGATTCCCCTACTCTCGGCTAGAACGCTGACGTCAGGGGAAGAACCAAAAAGAGGGAACTTTGAAAGCGGATATGCCGCTGGTGTCGTTGAATTCAGAATTTTAAGGGCTACAACATGGGGGATAGTAATAATGAAGTATTACTATCCCTTTAAACACACATTAATGTGAATTTTTATTGCTACACAGTCTGATCTCCTAAAAAGAGGGACACCGGGGTGGGAAATGTTACAGTGGTGCTGTTGCTACATCATCCTATGGACAGCTCTGGTCAGTTGTCCAAAAACCTCCACAGACTGGTGCAGCAACAGCCATTGAGATACTGCATCACAAAAAATTAAAGTTTTAGCTGCAATGCTTTTTCGATAAAACATCTCTCAGCAGTGGGGAGCACGCTTGTTTTACCCAAGGGTATAAAGTGTTAGTGTTCCTTTAAAGGGCTACGATCACCAAAAATTTAAATTGGTTGATACGTATCACCTACGTACAGCTAGGATATGTAAAAATGTATTCATATGTTACGTGCCTAAAATAGGTATACTTTTTAAAAAGACGCATGCATAATAGAGTGCGGCTTCACTCCGCATTCATCATGTCGCCATAGTGAAAAGGGCGACATGAGAATCTCGCCATGCATAACAGCGTGAGATTCTCATGTCATCCCATGAAAGTCACAGAGGAGATCCGCTTGATGCAAAGCCTCACCGACTCCGTTTGAAGCACAAGTCAATATTAGAGGATCCAGCTGCAGACTAAATATAGAGGATACAAATAAAGAACATTAGATCTCACTTGCCATGTGCTGGGCTTGCCTCTGGCATGCAAAAGATTAATGCATCTATCCAAATTTATGTTATAGCCACTTATCTATCTGTCCTTCTGTCTGCTGTCTATAACGCATTATTATTCCTTTAGACTTTAGTCTTTAACCCATTGCATGCCAGAGGGGAGATCTTATGTTCTTTAACAGTGCGAGTACTCTTCTTTGGGAGGGAATTTCCCTGTACTGTATACATTTTTTTTTTATTAAGAAAAATGTATTGCTTCTTAAAATTAGTGTCTGTTTCTTTAAATGTAAGTGCCTCCATTATGTGTTTTCTGCTAAGTCAGCTCTAGTTGTCATTTAGTACAAGAATATACCAAGGGTCTCCTCCCTTCACCATGGCCTCATGAAATCTATAGATATAGATAATTACGGGAATGCCATGGCCAGTATTTTTTTGAAGAAAAGGTGGCAACCCTACATCAAAACTGCAACAATGCTGTAAAAATCATTAACCATCAAGCTTCCTGACAATCATGCTGAATTAAAGGGACTGTAATGTCTCATAAAAACTTTTTATAGAGCCTTAGAAAATAAGCAGAATGGTGCAAACCCTATCTCTCACACCGCTATGGTTTGAGAGATATAGGCATTGAAAGTTCGCCCCTCTCTCTCCTTCTGACGTCCGCTTCTAGCTGACAGCAGGAGATTCCGGTCTGGGGACCAGCAGGCGGCTCTGCAGCAGAGCCGAGATCGCATTACCTATAAAGAATTCATTCACTGGAAATGTCTACAAAGTGTGCTTCAAACCAGGCACACTTTGTAGACCATTTCAATGAATTAATTCTTCATAGATAACGCAATTTCGTCCCTGCTGCAGAGCCTCCTTGAGTCGGACGACTCAATTCTCCTGCTGTCAGCTTTACAGCTGACATCAGGAGAAGGGGAGGGAGGGGGGATCTTTGAATCCCTATATCTCTCAAACCATAGCGGTTTGAGAGATAGGGTTTGCACCATTCTGCTTATTTTCTAAGGCTCTATAAAACTATAAAACATTTTTATGGGACATTACTGTCCCTTTAACGTAAATCTACAAATTCCTGACTTGTTCCTTCTTCCAAGAAATGCTGCCATCAGATGCGGTTCCTAACACTGCTCCTTTAACACTTTGAGAACAAGATGGCTCTCTGAAATGTTATAGAAAGTTAGGTAATTTTAGGATGATGACTTGAAGTGGTGTAACTACAGGGGGGTGCCGTTTGTCATGGGACAGAACAGAGCTGAAAGATTCTAGTTATGCTCTTGGGAGAATGTTCTTATGTTGGGGACCCCCAAAAAAATGTTGCACTGGGGCCCTATAATGAGTAGTTATCATACCTATCGCTAGATACCATACCACCATTGCGGTTTCATGACTGAAGGCTTTCCTACCTCTGGAACACCCTACCATCCAGTATTCGCCAAGCCTCAACCCGCAACAACTTTAAATCCAAGCTACAAGAGCACCTTTTAAATATAGCAACAGTGTAATATGGAAACATTATCACATATGTCAAAAACTGCACTTCCTCCTCTACAAGCTCGTATCTGTATGTCACCCATCCTGTACTTAGATTGTAAGCTCTGTGGGGCAGGGACCTTTTATCCTAATGTATACTCACCTGTTGTTCCCCTTATGATGGTCTATATAAGCACTTAATCACTGCACTTATTGTACCCCTTCTATATTAAATATAAACTGTAAAGTGCTAAGTACACTGGTTGGCATTATATAAATAAAATATACAATACCTGGAAACTTTGATTTATGGACTCCCCTGTCCGGGGAGTCCTGTGTGCCGCTGAGGAGGTCAATTATGTGATTATCTTCAAAAGGGGGGGGGCTTAAAAAAATATAAAAACGTCTGAGAATAGGCTGGGGAAGTAGGAGGAGTGGGAGGAAAATACTGAGAAGGAGCAGAAGTGGACAGAGTTTCATTAGAAACTCCCCACATACGGAAAATCATCCTCTGCCCTGGAGACCCGGTAATACAGAGGCAAAAACCAGAGTCTGTGGGGTAAATGTGGAGAGTTCCCAGCTATGTTAGTTACGCCGATGATGAATGAAGAACATTTAAGCATTTCCATGGTAAGTAAGTTATTACTCCTTATGTTTTACTAAGTCATCTTCTGTGGTAGCGGGTAGTCATACACGGATCAGGAATCAGCCACAGCCAAGGTCACAGCCTGAGCGAGTAGTCAGACAAGCCAAGGATCGAACACCAGGAGACAATGTAAGCCAAGCAAGGGTCAGATTAACAAACTAGATGTGCACAGGAACACCACAAAAGGGCAGCAAATCCTAGCCTCAATGAGGTTTATAAAGCAGCAGAAGGAGGCGGGACCCAATTAGGCCCAAACGGAATAGGCCCATAACCAGGAGTCTGTGCCAATGCCTGAAACATGTCTATAGCAATGTGGAAGTGGCCAGAGGCCATACAGAGGTAAGAGCACAGGATCGCTAGGCCTCAAAGGGAGACTGTGATACTTGGTGATAATTGCCCTTTTCAAGATGCCTCTGTTGTGAACAGGTAACGCAATCTGTGATTATAGACCCAACAGTGCTCAGTCAGGGATATCCCTAAAGTCCTGTCCTTTTATGACCCTTGAGCTGTCATCCCACACCCATGGTCTAGTATGAGTGTGTATACGTGTGGTAGACATGTAGGAAGAATGAACTACGCTAGGCTGATGTAGTGTTTTTCCTTTGAAATTGTTGAGTGGATCAATAATTGACTTGACAAGGAACTAGGTTACCATTATTATGTGAGCACATAAAGCAGTCTCATTGCCATTATCTACACAGCTGGGGGTCTGGCTTGTCCAGCTGACAGTTCAACTGCAAATGTTTTATCCTAATTACGTACAATCTTATGTAAAATGTAGGCCACAAATTGGATAACAATTGATAATACTAAGAGAGCGATGCTGAAGTACTGAGTGATATATTTTTTTTTTATTTAAGTTTTTACCTTAAATGACATTTCTTTCATTCAAGCAAGAGTGGTGACTCTGAATTGTGACATGAGCATCCCTCAGACATCCACTTCTGGATTTTGTTGGTTTATTTACCAATCTATACGTTGTTATTGTAATGTCCCGTTTATATATTAAATAGAACGATTGATTTATCAATTTAGGACACATTTTACTGGCCAACATATTCAGCCTATTATATTTTTGAGAGGTCAGATCTGCAACATTCAGAAAGAATTTTCGATTTTATATTTGTTGATTTGCCCTAGGATAGGGGTATTTTGTGGAACAGGTAACAGTGGATAGGAGTGTGGTCATGTGATCTAGCCTTGGGTAGAAATAACGGTTCAAAAGTGTCCTGCCATAGCAGTGCCTAAGACACCGCCCTCAACATTTTATATGGCCAAAGAGGGACACCACACGTGTGAATTAAAGTTCTCTTAACTGATAGTGTTCTATCAGGGGTGACTTTATGAAAATAACCATGCCATGTTGTATCCTTCTGCATTGCCCTGCTGATGTCAGGCACACTATTAAATGTTAAAACTTAACATTTTATAAGTACTTAAAATCCCCCTCTTACCCCTTTTCCTGACATCAGACTGTTCACATGGAATGGAGCTGACCTTTGTGATCAAGCAGTTGCCATGGCAACTTCTTTGTAGATCAAAAGTTATGAAGCAATGAAGATCCATCGCCAGCCCCTTTTTGGCCGCCTCCCATGAAATCTGAGATTGGGTCATGCGACTCGACAGCTGCAGCGAGGGACAGACTTCAGTAAGTATAAGGGAAATCCTGCCCTCCTTGATGAAGGAGGGCAGGATTTTCCTTTGCTTACTGAAGTTTGTCCCTCGCTCCAGCCAGCCTGCATCTTCTCTGTGACGTGGGGAGAAGGGGCAGGCAGTGGAAATTCAGTGCTTCATAACTTTTCATCTACAAAAAAGTAAACGCTTAGACATAGTGCAACATGTTCCTTTTACTACACAGAAGACTCGAACAACTAATTTTACATAGACAGTACTATCACTTTAATGTGTGGTTAATGGTTCATCTATACATAGTAGGGTGACCACATTTCCATTCTGCCATTCCGGGACATGCGGTCACCCTAGTCACGTGGCTGAGGCATCCACCGGCGCTGTCCATCTTTCTGAGGCTGACACAGAATAAGAGTTCCCACTGGAAACTCTAACTCTGTGTCAGCCTCAGAAAGATGGTCAGTGAGGCGCGCAAGCATGAGCCTCAGCTGCGGGTCTCACTTGCTGCTCCAGCATACCTGCTCCATCCAAGCTGTCTCGCATACCCCAGTCCAGCCAGCCAATGAAATGTATTTGCTATATGGTCTTCATTGGCTGGCTATATGGTCTTCATTGGCTGGCTCAAAATAGAGCAAACAAAATCAGCAGCAACTGGTAAATTAATCAAAATGTTAGCACATTTAATACTGTTCATGTTTCGGAGGGTTGGATGTACCTCCCTTCATCAGATGAAGAGGGGGTACGTCCCTCATGTGCAGCACTAATTTGCGGTGAAATTTGTGTTAATTTAGCCATTTATACGAATAGTGTGTGTGCTCCATTCTATTCCGGTGCAGAGACTACTGTATCAGATTTGAAAAAACGCTACCATGTATGTTTGTAACGTGCAGCGTCGCTGTATTTGTTCTTTGACCAGTAAATTGTGACCATGCCGTTCCCTAGAGTAACCTATCTGATAAGCCCACATTGTTAATTACTCATATGTCCAGAAAATCACCTCTCGTCACATTCTTATGCTGCTAAAACCTGTCCGTTTCCAACAGAGGGGTGGAATAAATTGATAAGGAGGATTAATAATCCAAACCCTTTCAAGATAGAAGCGCCCACAGAGGGGAGGACTAGGAAAGGTGATAATTAAAGAAAATAATATATCTTTGGGAAAAAAAAAATATACTTTAAAGTAAACTTTTCATTTTAATAGTTACAGCTGTTTTTACACTTTCTGTAATTCGTATCAAGTAGCGCAGCAATATCTTCCGTTTATTAAATAAAAACAATGATTTTTCTTGCCAAAAACTTACATTTCTTTCAGTAGTATGTAGGAAATTAACTGCAGGTGCCCTTTCTCAGAGCAGCTCCCAGTCTGTCCCTAGTATTCCTGGAATGAAGTCTAACACACACACATAAGCTTCCAGGATTCCACCTTCAGGCAAAATATGCAACACACATTCTAATGTTACTGAAACCAACACATTGCAATGTATATCTCTGGCACTCAAAGGGTTAACACGTTGAGGCCGATAGACTAAGAACTGGTGTAATTCTGCAACAGAACAATTATACCATAGGGGGAAAATCATCATTTCCCATTGATTTTTAAATAGGGTGAGCACATTTCCATTCTGCCATTCAGGGACCCTCCTGAGATGACAGCAGCACTTGTCTTGGCTGTAGGGTAGTTATGCATGAGGTCACTATATATCACATCAATGCGCAACCTGCTCTTTCTCCGGCACAACACCATACTTCCCAAGTGTACCTCTTTAGGAGATACAGTCCCTCTTTTAGACCCAAATCCCTCTGTCCCTCTTTCCCACCCTGGTGTCCCTGTGTTTAGGAGATCAGACTGTGTGGTGTATATAGAAATGTATCACCCTGGTGTCCCTGTGTTTAGGAGATCAGACTGTGTGGTGTGTATATATGTGTATCACCCTGGTGTCCCTGTGTTTAGGAGATAAGACTGTGTGGTGTGTGTATATAAGAGTATCACCCTGGTGTCCCTGTGTTTAGGAGATCAGACTGTGTGGTGTGTATATAAGTGTATCACCCTGGTGTCCCTGTGTTTAGGAGATCAGACTGTGTGGTGTGTATATAAGTGTATCACCCTGGTGTCCCTGTGTTTAGGAGATCAGACTGTGTGGTGTGTATATAAGTGTATCACCCTGGTGTCCCTGTGTTTAGGAGATCAGATTGTGTGGTGTGTATATAAGTGTATCACCCTGGTGTCCCTGTGTTTAGGAGATCAGACTGTGTGGTGTGTATAGAAGTGTATCACCCTGATGTCCCTCTGTTTAGGAGATCAGACTGTGTGGTGTGTATATAAGTGTATCACCCTGGTGTCCCTGTGTTTAGGAGATCAGAATGTGTGGTGTGTATGTAAGTGTATCACCCTGGTGTCCCTGTGTTTAGGAGATCAGACTGTGTGGCGTATATATAAGTGTATCACCCTGGTGTCCCTGTGTTTAGGAGATCAGACTGTGTGGTGTGTATAGAAGTGTATCACCCTGGTGTCCCTGTGTTTAGGAAATCAGACTGTGTGGTGTGTATAGAAGTGTATCACCCTGGTGTCCCTGTGTTTAGGAGATCAGACTGTATGGTGTGTATAGAAGTGTATCACCCTGGTGTTCCTGTGTTTAGGAGATCAGACTGTGTGGTGTATATATAAGTGTATCACATTGCTCTATAGCAATAAAACTCACATTACTGTTTGTTAAAACATCAGTTTATGTGTTTATAAATTGGTCTGTGTAAATAAAATACTATGGTCTTGTTAAGTCATATATTGGGTAACACAAGGAGATGTCAATAGGTTTTGTTGTCACTTTCTGGACTAGTGATTGCTATTGAAGTACACCTTTTCACAATAGATAGTGAGTTTCCTTTAGGGTAACCCCATGTACCTTATTGCCCAGGAACAATCCCAGATTTTTAAATGTTTGTCGCGTGTCCTGGGAAGCCCCCTTCTGGACACTAAAAAGTCCAGGAATTAAGACTCCAGAGCACACAGTTCTAAATACTAGAAGGAGAACTGACCATTGGCTACTGTAACAGGAAGTTCTGCCTCTGCTGGGCTACAAGAAAATGGCTTCCACACAGAGCTGTAAACACTAAAGTGAGAAATGAGCCTTGATCCTGACATCAAACAAAGCTGCAGTGCAATTTTGCTGTAGTGTAATGCTAGTCTAAGGCTTTGGACGTGATATACATTTTCTTGTAGCCCCTCACAGGCATCACAAAGAAATTCAGCAGCTCTTCTTTAAATCAGACTTATATCATAATATTCACCAGCAATTTGTGTGTGCAAAATAGCACTTCAGGTTAGATAACCGGACCACAGAACTGGTGGGTGCTGTGAAGGAACCTCCCTATGGATCCCAATATAATAGTGCAAACAAAGATGATTTCACGCCCTTCTACCAAGTATTCAATGCAGTCCAAAAATTAAAATCAACAGCTTTATTGATGGTTAAAATGCATTCCTTCACAATACTGATGGTCAACAAATTTGCTAATGGAAAGAGTTAGAGGTGCATGCAGTCAGATGAGATGTTATGTCTTATCAGACAGAATCACGCGTTTCGCTTTCTGCTTTACAGCAGTCAATGGACAGTTTTCTCTCTCTCTCTAGTGTTTAGAATTCTATTGTGTGCTGGAGAACGAGCAGGTTGTACACTGATGTCCAGTGATGTATAGTGATCCCTCCCACATAACTGCACTAGGCCCAGGACAAGTACCCTACTGCTCATTTCTCTGAGGTGTCCCAGAATGGCACAGTGGAAATGTGGTCACCCTGGTTTTCAGTAAACCTGAATTGTTTGTAAGGGTCACTAGTCTCAATTAGATTAAAAACTGAAACAACACGAAGTAGACCATACCTCACAACATGTCAAATTGCCAAAGAGGGACAATTGTGTTTTAGGGTGTGTGGCTGGTGGGCGGGGCATTACCGAGAATTTTCAGGCTGTTTCATGACCTATTGACACCTCCTTGTGTTACCTAATAAATGACTTATAACAAGACCAAATTATTTTATTTAAGCACACTAATTTATAAACACATATACTGACGTTTAAAGAAACAATAATGTGAGTTTTATTGCTGTGGAGCAATGTGATACATTTATATACACACCACACAGTCTGATCTCTTAAAAAGAGGGACATTAGGGTGGGAAAGAGGGACAGTGGGATTTGGGTCTAAAAGTTGGACTGTCCGTCCTAAAGAGGGACACTTGGAAGGTATGAGTAGAACTAAGAACAAATGAAAATAAAACACCACATGCACTGGAGACCTCTCCAGCATCAAAGGGGTTAAAAGCCCATTTTAATTTACCAAAAATTATTTGTCCCCTATGGTGCAGTTGGTTTACTCCAGAATAACTCTTTAGTTTGCTTTTATAAATATGGGCCATTGTTTCTTTGGATGTTCTTTCATAGTAATAACTTAACCTTTTGAGTGCCAGAGGGGTAGGCAACTCATTGCTTTGCAAAGTGTTGCCTACCCCTCTGGCACTCAGAGGGTTAAGATGGGGTATGGGCAGCTTGTGGCTTTTCTGCTGTTGTTGAACCACATTTCCCATCATCCTCCTTATAACGATTGTTCTTCCCACTCGTTAGATTCTTGTATATACAAACCGGATTCAAATTATCACACATAGCTACCTACAAGTGTTTATCACAGATTTTATGGATCATGTACCTGAAATATTAATGCCTTTCAAAAGGGTATGAAACCTATTCATTTTGAGATGTTACTGTCCCCTTAAAGGGATAGTAATGTTTCACAAAAACAGCAGCTCCAATTAATCTTCATAGTATCTGGGCCATGGAGAATGTTATTTCAATGCTGTCAGATTTGTAGTACAAGAGTAATTGAATGATAAAGTATCCCCCTCTCACCCCTTTTACCTAGCGTAAGCCGCCTCCCCTCAGATGTGGAATCTGGTCTCTTGACTGGACAGATCACAGCAAGGGACAATCTTACTGTGATCATAAGGAAAACCCTGCCCCACCTTGACAGGTTTTTCCTTGTTCTCACTGAAGATTGTCCCTCTCTGCGATCCGTCCGGACAGTCTTGCTGCTCTGAGGTGAGTAGTGTTACATCAGTAAAAGGGGCTGGAGGGGGATTCTTTATCATTCAATTACTCTTGAACTACAACTCTGACAGTATTGAAATAACACTGTCAATGGCCCAAATACTATGAAGATTAATTGGAGCTGATTTTATTGTGAAACATTACTATCCCTTAAAGCTACGAAAGCTGGCAGCAGAAGACATAACTACACATTCAACGGTTTATGAGCTCTTGGGTGGGATCTGTAACGGCTGTAATCCTCTGCTATGCACCACTTGGAATGTATTGCCAGAACAATGCAATACAAGTTCAATATAATTTCCTTCCTCCCATCTCTCCTCCTTCAGTCCAAGTAACAGCAGCTGTTGAGAGACTTGCTAGTTCCAAGCATTCCTTCTTTAGGACTCATTTTTGTAGACCTCGTTATTTAACACTATGAATGAGATGGCATTAATAGATGTATCCTGCAGTGTGTGAGCAGAATAGCGAATTCAGAGTTTCCCAAACTGCTCTCCTCAAAAAGACATGGTTTACTTTGTGTGAGATCCATGCTATTCATGTGATGGGAAGTCATTTAGTTACAGCTAAGAAGAACACTTGTAGTGGTCTGGGTGAAGAGTTAATTGTTGTAAAGTTAGCCTACAACTAGTGTCTGGTTTGTGTGTCTGCTTTTTGTAATAAAGTTGTTGATGTTTAAGAGCTTACCTGGGAACTTTTCATTTGTGGCGCTCTTTTGATGCTGCTGGGGAGATAATTGCCACAAATTGTGTTAAAAGGGGGAAGGGTATTTATCCGTGGGTGGAGCGGGGCCTTTTTGGGTCATCATACAAGTGGGTGGGAAATGGGAGGAACTGGGAGGGAAGGAGCAGAAGTGGGCAGAGTTTTAAAACAAACTCCCCACATCCGGAGAATCAGCCTCTACCCTAATGAACTGGTAATGTGCTCTCATGTCGTGGGTATGAGGTACTGATGAAGAAACGCACACACCATTTATTTGGATGAAACCAGGCCACAGCTTTATTAAATAATGTACATATTATAACAACCCCACTTTAAAGGGATAGTAATACTTCGTTTTAACTTTATTTTATTTTGTAGGCATTAAAAAAACATGAAGAACGATATAAGTCTTATCTCTCAATCCTTTATGGTTTATGAGATATTCACAAGCAAAGTTCCCCTCCCGCCCCTTTTACCTAGTGTAAGCCATCTCTTCTCAGATGTGAGTCTGGTTGTATGACAGGACAGATAACAGAAGGGGACAATTTTCTTTGTATGAAAACAATGAAAACCCTTCCCCCCTTGACAAGTTTTTCAGCTTTTCCCTTATCTTAATTGAAGATTGTCCCTCTCTGCAGTCTACCTGGGCACCTCCCTTCTGATCTGGTTGAACAGGGGGGGGATACTTTGTTTGTGAATATCTCTTAAACCATAAAGGTTTGAGAGATAAGACTTATATCATTCTTCATGTTTTTTTTAATGCCTACAAAATAAAATAAAGTTGAAACGAAGTATTACTATCCCTTTAAGCCCTTGCCAGCTGCCAAGGCATATCCATATGCCCCACCTCTATTGAGCAAAGCTCAACCCACATTTTGTACTCCATCCCACCACACCCCATTAGCTGGTCTATGCAGCTCAATGGGGAGCGGTGCCATAACCTACGACCAAGGTCCGGGTGCAATATGTGCCAACGTCGTTGGCCTGACTTCCACCTGTTGATCATAAAACCCACACAATGAATTTACCATTTTAACCTGTTGGCAAGGGCCCAAAGTGCCAACAGCTGTGACAAAAAACAACCCACCAGGTGCTTTTACGACCTGAACCACCCCAAAAACCCCTCCAACAGCAGGGAGGGAGGGAGATTCGCCTCTGGAGCCAAAGAGGAAGTGCACACAATAGGTAGCTTCTTTTATTAACTTCTTACACCCATTCCTTCCTCTTACCCAAGACCCCTGGCCCTCAAGTCAACATTTCTTACATGGTCTCCCCCCAGCCCAGACATGATTCCCCTTCTTATTAGTGGGGAATTCTAAACTGGAGTCCTGTTTTATTAGGATATCCGTGTATACCAATACACCTTACTGACAGAAATGCATAGTTAACATAGTTGATGATGTTGATAAAAGATATCTGTCAAGTTCAACCATTGTCATATGTCCTTTGTATCCAGACGGAGGCAAAACCCCATGAAGTGATTTCCAGTTATGACAGAATGGTTAAAATATTTCTGAATCCAAGCAGGGCCGGATTTTCCGTAAGGCAGAGTAGGCATCTGCCTACAGGCGCACCCTACAGAGGGGCGCCTGCCACTACAATTGATTTTTTTTTTTTTTTTTTTTTACTTGGCGCGGCTTGCCATGCCGCTCCGAGCGCCGCCTTGTAAGCTGTGAGCTCTCCCGTCTCTTTAGCAATGCAGAGCGCTGGCAGATAAAATCTCCCAGCGCTCTGCATTACTAAAGGGAAGGCTGTGCGGGAGCTGCATGGAGCTGCTGGACCACCAGGGAGGTAGGAAATGGATTGGGGGGGGGGGGGGGAGAATGAGGCTTAACCCTTTGAGTGCCAGAGTGGTACGCAACGCATTGCAAAGGGTTAATTTGGAGATAATGGGAGCAATGTGAGGTCAATATGGGGATGATGGGGGGGCAAGCGATGTGGAGCTGATGGGGGGGCAATGTGAGGGCAGTGTGGAGCTGATAGGGTCAATGTGGAGCTGATGGGGGTCAATGTGGAGCTGATGGTGATGGGGTCAATGTGGAGCTGATGGGGGTCAGTGTGAGGGCAATGTTGAGATGATGGGGCAATGTGGAGATAGCGATGGCGGGGGGGGGGGAGCGCTTCAGATATCATCTGTGCCTACAGGCTCCTGAGATGTAAATCCGGCCCTGAATCCAAGAGGCAATTCGACTTATTTCTGAATCAACATCCTATCTGCTCTGAAACAGTAATGTTTCTCTATATTTCTTGCTAACAAGGTATCCAATACTTTACTGAAATGATCTATAGTATCTGCCAACACAGTTGGCTTTATAGCTGACACCATGAAATGTCAAACTTTGAATGCATATATCTCTCAAACCATAGCAGTTTGAGAGATAGGGTTTTTTTGCGTTCAGTTCAACTTTTTAAGCACTACAAAATGCTAAATATTTCTTTCTGGGACATTACTGTCCCTTTACGAACAGGTTCCCCAAACCATATTTTAGATTCTAGATGAGCCATTATCAAGTGTTTATAAAAAGGTGGAATGATATTCTTATTGCCGTTATCCCCCAGCAGGTTACATTTCAAAGCTATTTGTTTTTGGTGCTGTCTCCTTTAAAATAAAAAAGAAGCGCGATGGGAAGCACAAGCTTTTAAACTCTTCTAAATCAAAGGAAGGAAAAAGAGGAAATGCAAATTACAGGAAACAAGTGTAAAAATAAAGGATCCCTGATGCAGTTAAGGACAGGCCAAAAGATTCCCACTATAAATAGATAACTGATACAGACCATTAACCCTACATAAAGGGAGAGAAAAGATGTACAATATGTATAAGAAAATTATTATATACTAGTATAAAAGCCCGTGTACACGGGCCACAGTGCCACCCAACAGCCTCAGCTGGTGCCCGGGGCCTCTCTGCTCACTGGCCGCGCTGCAGTCATGCGCAGTATAGAGTGCCGTAACGTGCCATGGCTGATATGGAGCATGGTGCTCCGAATTCGGACTGCAGTCTACTCTGCGCCCCGCAGGAAGGTACATAGAGAGGACTTCGGTCCGAATTCAGAATAGCCCTCTCTGTATCAGCTGTGGCGTGTTCGGGCACTGTACTGCGCATGAATGCAGCACGGGCAGTCTCTACTGGGCGTGACTGCAGCGTGTGCAGTTTCTACTGAGCATGACAGCTTCTGACAAACATCCTAGCTAATTATTATATAGGATCATTTTTTTTTTTTTGGATAATTGAAGGATTTCTGAGGCAAACCATGAGCCCCATAGGGAACCAATAAAAATGCTTTAAAGGGGATGTATCACCCCTGTATAAGTTAGCCTGAATAGTTAGGTTATATATATATCGAATATGAGTAAAAGTTTTTATTTTTTTTATTTTTTAAAGCTCCTGTTGGTCTAAATTGAAGTTATAAACTCTGCCCTGCAGCTACTTCCGGACAGACTGCGGTTGCCTGCTCTGTAACCACAGTCTGTCACTCTGCCTCTGCTCCCCTCCCTCTATCCAGCCTCCTCCAATGACAGAGGCTTTCTCCCTGTAAGATGGAACGCTCTCATTGGCTAGATATGGATCTCTGCCAATGAGATCGCTCCAGCTTACAGACAGAAAGCCTTCGTCAACGGAGGAGGCTGGATCGCGGGAGAGGAGCAGAGGCCCTTAAAGGGACATCAATGTCCCAGAAAAATTTTCTCCATTTTGTAGAGGTTAAAATAATAAACAATATGCTCCAAATCCGATCTCTCAAACTGCTATGGTTTGAGAGATATAGGTATTCAAAGTTTCCCCCTCCCTCCCTTTCTGATGTCAGCTGTAAAGCAGACAGCAGGAGATTCGAGTCGTACGACTCGAGGAGGCTCTTCAGCAGTGCCGAAATCTCGTTCACTGGAACGGTCTACAAAGTATGCTTGCAAACCAGGCACACTTTGTAGACCTTTCCAATGAAGTAATTCTTTTGAAATAATGAGACTTCAGCTCGGCTGCAGAGCCGCAGGCTGGTCTCCAGACCGGGATCGCCTGCTGTTAGCTAGACACTAACGTCAGGAGAAGGGGAGGGAGAGGGAAACTTCCATTGCCTATATCTCTCAAACCATAGCGATTTGAGATATAGGGTTTGGAGCATATTGTTTATCATTTTAACCTCTACAAATCTGGAGACAATTTTTCATGGACATTAGCGTCCCTTTAAAGGGTTATTAATGTCTGCTTATAATGTTATGTTATATTGTAGATATTAAAAAAATAAATTATCTGGAGCAAGTGGCGTCTCTCAAACCTTTTATGGTTTTAGAGATATAACTTTGTAAAGTCCCTCCCCCCCCTGTAAAGCTGACAGTAGGAGATTCGAGTCGTGCGACTCAAGGCGGCTCTTCAGCAGAGCTGAAGTTTGCAAGCACACTTTGTAGGCCGTTCCAATGAAGTATTTCTTTTATATTGCGGCGTTTCAGCAGCTGGCTGGTCCCGGGACCAGGATTTCCTTCTGTCAGCTATACAGCTGATGTCAGGGAAAGGGGAGAGAGGTGGGAACTTTAAAACATTATATATTTCAAACTATAAGAGATGAGAGATGCACTTATTCCAGATAATATATTTTTTTAATATCTACACTATAGCATAACATTATAAGTGGACATTACTAACCCTTTAAGGACCAAACGCTCACGCACGCAGCCGTCACTAATTACCACAGAGCATTTTTTTTCCCTCTTCTCGATCTGATTTAGGGCTCCCTGAATCACTTGCAGCGAGCCCTGAAACCCATGACGTTCCACAACCATCACTGGTGCTTTAGGGATGTTTTCTCATGACGGTCATCGCACATCATGGGTCCTTAACAAGGTTACATTTTTTTTATTTTTTTTTATTTTTTTTTTAAATACAGAAAATGGCTAGTCAACATATAGGCATATTTGATTCTCTATAAAACTAGTGTTAAAGGAGAACTGACACCATCTATTAATATATCCCTAATTTCTATGACTAGAAAACCCTAATGGCCCATATGAATTTTGCTATTGTGTCTTTTGTTCAAGAGAATACATGTTCAGTCAGTCCAGGATGTCATGTTAACCCTTTTGAGTGCCAGAGGCGGACATGACCTGTTGGCAGTTTTTATCAAACTGAAGCAGGCAGAATGCATGAGCCCAGTTAACCCTTTAAATACCAGAGGGGTGTGTGCCACAATCTGAAGCCGTGCTTAGCACGCCCCTCCGGTCCTTAAAGGGGTAGTAATACTTATGTTTAGGGATTTGCAAGCACACTTTGTAGACCGTTCCAATGAAGCATTTCATTCTAAATAGCACTATCTTGGCTCTGCTGAAGAGCCGCCCACCGGTCAAATAGCCAGGATCCTCTTCTGTCCCATAGAGCGATGTTATCAGGAAAAGGGGAGTGAAGGGGGAACTTTAAATGCTACAAACTCGCAAACTATAACGTTTTGAGAGATGGGAGGTAGGTTATTCTACTTACATTGTTAATCTCTACAATTTTAGAAGTTTTTGAACATAAGTATTACTATCCCTTTAAAGGGTTAAGATTTCAGTGCAGTGAGCAGAGTTTTAGATTCCATGGTGCTGCCGGCAGCCATCACATTCACCTCACAT
Organism: Rhinophrynus dorsalis; assembly: GCA_037306005.1. Taxonomy (NCBI): domain Eukaryota; kingdom Metazoa; phylum Chordata; class Amphibia; order Anura; family Rhinophrynidae; genus Rhinophrynus; species Rhinophrynus dorsalis. Next base: position 595,754,033 of record CM074719.1, read on the forward strand.
GACATGACATGACATCCAGGACTGATAGGACATGTCATTGAGTAGGGGATTATTATTAGGTGTTGGTTCTCCTTTAAGATGACAGGTCCACTTTAACTCTTTTCCAGATCAAAAAACAGAGGGAGGAAATGTAGAGGAAGTGAGCGCACGCTTACAAGAAAAGATTTCCGTGTGGCATTGAAGACTCGGGACAAATATAGACTAGCAGACTCCTTGACACAGACAGTGATCGCTCAGGGTCCTCTGAGGGAAATGCAGCACGTGACAACACAGAGAGGAGACATGCATTTTCAAATAGGCGCGACGGACAGGGACTCCCAGAGGATTGGATGGCGTGCACAAAGCTTAGCTCTGTTTGCATGAAATGGTTCTGTAGTTGTATTTATGGAGGCTGAAGCATTGGGAAAAATAAAAATCTGTGACAAGCCAGCTGCATCATGGCAACAAATTATATATTCTTGTTGATTTTAAATGGGGATTTTAACTCACTAGCATTCCAGGGGTTAAAAAGCCAATGTAACCCTTTGAGTGGCAGAGGGGTACGCAACACATTGCAGAGCATCTGGCATTCAAAGAGTTAAAGGGTTATAATGTCATGTTATATTGTAGATTAAAAAAATTAATAATCTGGAGCAAGTCCCATTTCTCAAACCTTTGAGAGAGAACGTTTTAAAGTTCGCCCCTCCTTCCCCTTGCACTGACGTCAGACAGAAGGTGATCCTGGTCCCGGGACCAGCCGCCGGCTTTTCAGCAGATATGTGATGTGCTAGGAACTTCATTAGTCCTTTAGTGAAATTTACCAATGACTGACTGTTCTAGCACCTCACCGGACACTGAGAGGTTACGTTGCATTCTATGGAACAGGTGAGTCACTGACTACAATTAGCCATAGAAAGTGACAATAACAACTCCATCACTTTGTGACAGTTTGAATGGTTATAATTTTAATTGAAAAAAAATCTCCTAACAGTGGGAAAACAAGGGGTCATCCATTAAGATTAGAGGAAGGATGTTTTGCTTTTTGTGTTTTTGGGGTTTTGTTTGATATTCTATTTTTTTTTTTGCCTTCCTCTGGATCTACAAGGGTAATATATCAAAGGCTAAACTTGGTGGATGCTTCTTTTTATTTATGTATTTATTTATTCCGCCTCATCAGCCATGTTACTATGCTTCTTAGCAAGGAAATCCCTCTTACAAAAGTCACATGTGTATTTTCGGTGCCATATATTAACCCTTTGAGTGCCAGAGGGGTAAGCCAAGCATTGCTTTGAAGTGCTTTGCGTACTCCTCTGGCGCTCAAAGGGTTAGTGAATTGTGCTACTTGCGGGGTCATGGAGGAATGAGGGTAAGACTACAAACACCAATGATTTCTTGCCTAGGGTACCTGGAAATGTAAATCCAGCCCTGCTTCCTGTAAGCCTAACTAGGGTGATCACACGTCCCGGAATGCCCGGGACTGTCCCTTATTGGGGGTCTGTGTCCCACGTCTCGGGTCACCCCCCACCGGGAAAAAAGAGTCCCGGAATGGAGCAACACGCACCAGTCCAGCCAGCCAATGAAATGTATTTGCTATATGGTCCTCATTGGCTGGCTCAGCCAGCCAATGAGGACCATATAGCAAATACATTTCATTGGCTGGCTGGACTGGTACGTGCAAGACAGCTGGAATGGAGCAGGTATGCTGGCGTTGCAAGTGAGACCAGCGGCTGAGGCTCCTGCAGGCGCTGACCATCTTTCTGAGGTTGACACAGAGTAAGAGTTCCCAGTGGGAACTCTTACTATGTCAGCCTCAGAAAGATGATCAGCTCTGGCAGGAGCCTCCGTCGCGGGAATACGGTGAGCACATGTCCCGGAATGGCGAACGGAAATGTGGTCACCCTAAGCCTAACATTGGTACGTACTCCAGTTTCACTTCTACAATAGATTAATTGGCCTGGACCCAAAATTTGATGTTTGTGGAATAAAAGTTCCCGTATTTTCTAATTTGTTGGAGGTCTTTTATGACAACTTCAAGGTACACCAGTTTTTGGATGTCTTAATTTTACTCAAAATCAATAAAAATGGTTAAAAGTAGAAAAGACACATGATATCACTGCAATCGAACAATAGTTTCATCGTCTGAACATCCTAGAGGAAGTTCACATTTTGTTGCAAGATTATTTCTCCGGTCCTTGAAAAATGCGAGCTCTAAATTTCCTTTAAAGTTTTCTTTTAGATTACGGAACAAAATCTGCAAGTTACAGATAACATTACCAAAGCAAATAAATATTTAACTCTTCTGATGGATCATTTTGAGTGCCAGGGGGGTACGCAATGCATTGCAAAAGCAATGAGTTACCTACCCCTCTGGCACTGAAAGGGTTAAATCTGCAAAATGACTTCAAGAACACATCTTAGTTCTTTCAGTGTCATAGGAGTACCGGACGCGTTGTGAAACAAGGCTGTGCCCCCCTGGCACTGAAAGGGTTAAAGGGAAAAATGTATCCTCCAAAGTCAAGTTAGGCTTGATAACATTTTAAATATATATAGTCTTTGCTGTTGGCATTCCTTTTTGTTTTATTCTCTGCCTGTGTGTTTTGCCATTTTAAATATCTGTAGTGCACCACTGATGCAAGTGGGAGGGGAACCTACTTGGCTCATGGCATTGGTGGAGCAGTAATAACTGGGCAGAAGGTATATTAAAGTGGATGTATCACCTTATAAATTTTTTTTTTACCATAGCTTTTGTTAATACAGTAGTCATAGGAAAGCTGCTTTTTTTATGTAAGTAGTTTAAAAGAAATACTATGTTCTGTGCTGTGCACTTCCGCGTAATGTGCACAGCACAGCTCTTCTCCTCCCACATCCCTCCCAGCAGCCCCAGGTAGCACGTTCATGCATCCCTTTGGTGTGCTGTGAACACGTCAATCTTTATATCAAGCTCCAGTTAGCATTGCTAACTGGAGCTTGATATAACGATAGACGCCTTTCACAGCACACCGAAGGGAAGCATGAATGCGCTTGCTAACTGGAGCTTGATATAACGATATACGCCGTTCACAGCACACCGAAGGGAAGCATGAATGCGCTTGCTAACTGGAGCTTGCTATAATGATATACGCCGTTCACAGCACACCGAAGGGAAGCATGAATGCACTTGCTAACTGGAGCTTGATATAACGATAGACGCTGTTCACAGCACACTGAAGGGAAGCATGAACGCACTCCCTGGGGGCAGGCAGGAGGGAGGTGGGAGGAGAATTAGGCAGTCAAGCACAGCTGTGCCGGTGATTCAATGTGCTGCATTATGCTGACCGGCAGAGTTTGAAGATGGTATATCTTTTAAACTACTTACATTACTGTATTAACAAAAGCTATGGTAAAAATGTTTATAAGGTGATCTATCCCCTTTAAGTGCTTTCCAAAGGTGCTTCTGTTGCCAGCAGAGTGACACTTGTGACTGACTTGCTACTAGTCTTGCTGCACATTTCTTTGCTTGTTAACACATTCAGTTCTGTGGCTGTTTTTCTTCTAGCGCAGTAGATTTAGTTCACTTGGAGTAGATTTGATGTGGTCTCGAAAGGAGAAGTAGGAGACACATTGGATTCCTAAGGCAAGAATTCTCATACAGTCTTATTGCATATTTTGTTTATATTTGTTTTAATATTCTATTCATTAAAACCATGGGCTTAAATCAGATTTTATTTTCACATGTAAATAGTGTATCATTGTTTCTTATGGTGGTGTTCACATGGGTGATATCTGCTTGCTGCATTGTTTATACATTAGTGCCTTTTTGCACTGACTAATTATGCTAATGTCGTTCGGTGGCATTGCACCAATTTCTCAGTGGGATTGAACAAATATTGCAGGTGCCTGTGTAGCTTTAGTCTGCTGTTGAGATAATCAGTGGATCATTCATTGTGACTGACTCACCTGTGCTTCATCAGGGAAATCCTTACATCCTGGCCTTTTGGTGGCCCGTGAGGATTGACCTGGGACAGCTTTGATTTAGATAAAGTCCAAAGTATTTTATTTACACAGACTAGTTTATAAATACAACCACTGACTTTAACCCCTTAAGGACCCATGAACACCAGGACCGTCATGAGTAAACTTGTGTTAACGACCAGTGACGGTCCTGGAATATCATGGAACTTGGGCGTACCCGAGCAGCTCGGCACGCCGCTCGATTGGCTAAATCCATATCGCAAAGAAATAGGAGTTTGATTGCCATGGAGCAATAACACTTACACAAAAAACACACAGATTTCCTAAAAAGAGGCCCACTAGGGTGGGAAAGAAGGACAGAGGGAATTGGGTCTCCAAGAAGGACTGTCCCGACTAAAGAGGGGGCGTTGATGGCCTGTTGGTGGCTCTGGAGGACTGAACTTGGACAGCCCTGCTCTAAATCATTTATTCAGTTTCACAAAGAGGTGTCAGAAGGTCATGAAATAACCTAAAAATTCTTGGTAATTCCCCATCCACCAGGCACCCCTCAAGCAACACCACCTAAAACAAGTGTCCCTTTTTGGCCATTTGAAATGTTGGGAGGTATATAAATAGAGAGCAAAGGATGCTGGGAGAAGACAAAACCCTGATACAAAATGTCATGTAAAACGCAGCGAGGCAGATGCACAAAGAAAAAGTGGTGTAATTTAGGGAAGAACCAACTATCCGACAGATGAGGAATAAAAAGCACATCCATTTAAGTGGGACTTTGAACCCATCGTGTACTAGACAGCTGACAACACAAGCATTCAAATCTCCATTGAACCCTTTGTGTGCCAGAGAGGTACCCAACAAATTGCTCTGCAATTCGTTGAGTACCCATGTGGCACTCAAAGGATTAATCAGTGGGACTGTTTTTGACTTAATACAGGTATCTCAGTAAAAACACATCTATTTTTTTTTTTTTTCACTGCTACAGAAAAGTTGCTTGTATAAACTTGGTCATAGCCTAATGAAACTGCAGCTTTTGTTTAAAGCCAATTTATCCCTCTAGATAAAGTGACCCCCAAATACTAGAACTATCCAGAATAAGTCAAACGTCATTAAGAAATCCTACTTTATCTGCGACGAGTAGGCATTGTAGACATCTTGCCTTGGAGACATCTGTGAGCCTGCGCTGTCCATACCGGTCTCCTCTAGGAACGGTGAGGGTGAGTAGCATTGTACCTTAAGGTACAGGAAGTGACTGTCAGCACAGGTGCACAGATGCCGCTACAGCAAAAAGACTGCCCCGTCAGTCTTGGATCAAGTAAGATTTCTTAATAAAGCTGGACTTATTATGGATAATACTAGTATTTCTATGCTTATCGCTGTATGAATAATTCATTGGGGGGCACTTTATTTGGAGTGATAGTTCTGCTTTAACTGCTTGAAAACCAAAGCCTTCTCCAGCACATTGTGGACCCCAAACATCCGAAGAGTTACAGTATTATCCGTTGATGCCCTCCTTTCTGTTCGCCTGGTATCATAGAGTGCTGGAACATGACTGGTTGATATTGGCTTGTTAGCAAGAGGCTGGTGCCATGGAAAGATGGCTAATTTTACTGGCAGCGCTCCCAGCTCTAGTAAAACATTTGGCTCAGAGTATTTATTAACCCCCTGGATGCTGGAGAAGTCTCTAAAGCATTATTGTTTTCTTTTCTTTTCTTTTTTTTTTTTTTTTTTTAACCTTCCCTTCTGAAAAAATACATTATTTGTTTCTCACCCTGTTTGAACATTAGAGCCTGATCTATTGGCTTAACCCTTTGAGTGTCAGAGGGGTACGCAATACATTGCTTTGCAATGTGTTGCATACCCCTCTGACACTCAGAGTTAACTCTGAGTGTACCTCTCTGGCACTCATAGAGTTAAGTCTGATATAAAAAGATCCACTTAAAGGAGAAAGTTTTAGTTCTAATAACTCCCATGCACCTTACTATATAGCCAGAAAATCCAAATGGCCCTTGTGAGTTTTTGCCCTTGCTTTTATTCAAGAGACAACATCCTCAATCCGTACTGTATGTAATGTCAATGAAGGCGGACATGACAGTTCTCAGTTTTATCCAACTGAAGAAGGCAGAGTGACCGAGCCTACTTAAAGGAATACCAACACCTAAAAATGAACTGGGGTTATGTACACTTAAATCACCTGTGCTTCATGCTAGCACTTGTAAAAATGATCCATTTTTTTTCTGAGACCTACAATCTAGGTTTATGTATGAACTATTGGGCAGCTGGTATGCATAGCTAGGAACTATCCTGATTTGTCCGGGAGACTTCGGTTTTGGCTACTAATTACCGGGTCTCCGGGGCAGAGGCTGATTCTCCGGACATGGGGAGATTCTACTGAAGCTCTGCCCACTCCTGCTCCTTCCCATTCTGTTCTTCCTACTTCCCGCCCATTTCTCATCCTTCCCCTTTTTTCATATTTGTTAAGCCCAACCCCAACTTGCGGTTTAGCCCTGCCCCTTTTTTACACGAATCATGTCATTTTTCTCCCCCGCAGTGGCACCACAGGACTCCCCTCTGGGGACACCACACATCAAAGTTCCCAGGTAACCTATAGACCATTTGTGTTTCATTGGGACTAATGCCCCAAACTATACAGGACAGTGTCCCAACGTATTAATCCTTGGCTAAATATACATCATATAGACCATAATGGGATGGGGGATTTTTTTGCCCTTTGCGTGCCAGAGGGGTGAGCAATGTATTGAGAAGCAAGGAGCTGGCCACCCCTCTGGCACATAAAGGTTTAAATTTAGGTTTCTCTTTTACTTTGACCCTTTGAGTGCCAGAGCTGGATCTATTACATTGGTCAGCCCCCTGGGATGAAAAGGGTTAATCCCCATCCCTGCTGTGTGTCACATGGAGGCTGGTGTCCTAAAGAGAACTCGAGGAGTTCTGATGCCAACCATCTGCACCACAGGCAACCGTAAAAGTCTTGAAATTATTATGGGCCTTTTAACGTCATGACTGCTAGAGTGATATATAATGTATTGAGACCTCTCTAGTATTCCAGGGGTTAAAGGGATAGGAATACTTAAAATGTAAAAATTATATATATATATATATATATATATATATATATATGTTGCAGTGTTTATCTCCGTGAGTAAAACAAGGGTACTCCCACTGCTGAAAGGTGTTTTATTCCAAAGTTATTACAGCTCAAAGTTGATTTGTTTAGGTGCAATATCAGAGTGGCCTGAAATTGTACAGTGGCACTGTTGCTACAGCATCCTATGGACAGCTCTGGTCCTGGGACCATAAATCTCCATAGGATGGTGTAGCAACAGCACCACTGTACAATTTCAGGCCACTGTGATATTGCACCTAAAAATTCAACTTTGAGCTGTAATAACGTTTGAATAAAACACCTTTCAGCAGTGGGCGTACCCTTGCTGTTCTCGGGAATAAACCCTACAGCATTTTTTTTTTTTTTTTACATTTTAAGTATTCCTAAAGGCTCATTTAAATCAATTGAATTTTTTTTTCTTCTCCCTGTAGTGAAGTTCATTCTCGGCTCTGGGTGTCACCCACCCCTTTTTTTCTATTTTTTTTTTTAATGTTATATTTATATTTATGATTATGCACAGTGTGCTTTGTTGTCATTCTGACTGTAAGATCTAAGAATAACTATACATGTATGTTTTACCCTTCTATTAACTCTTTGAATGTCAGAAGGATATGCAACACCTTTCTTTGTCACAGAACCTTGTATACACTGTCTCCTCAGCCTTGTTTTACTGCCCACTGGTAGTCCCAGAACCACATATACACTATCTGACATCCCAGTCTTGTTCTACTGTCCACTGGTAGTTCCAAAACCACACACACACTGTCTGACATCCCAGCCTTGTTCTACTGTCCACTGGTAGTCCCAGAACCACACATTCACTGACATCCCAGCCTTGTTCTACTTCCACTGGTAGTCCCAGAACCATACATACACTGTCTGACATCCCAGCATTGTTCTACTGTCCACTGGTAGTCCCAGAACCACACATTCACTGTCTGACATACCAGCCCTATTCTACTGTCCACTGGTAGTCCCAGAACCACACATTCACTGACATCCCAGCCTTGTTCTACTTCCACTGGTAGTCCCAGAACCATACATACACTGTCTGACATCCCAGCATTGTTCTACTGTCCACTGGTAGTCCCAGAACCACACATTCACTGTCTGACATACCAGCATTGTTCTACTGTCCACTGGTAGTCCCAGAACCACACATTCACTGTCTGACATACCAGCCCTATTCTACTGTCCACTGGTAGTCCCAGAACCACACATTCACTGACATCCCAGCCTTGATCTATTCCACTGGTAGTCCCAGAACCACACATACACTGTCTGACATCCCAGCCTTGATCTATTCCACTGGTAGTCCCAGAACCATACATACACTGTCTGACATCCCAACCTTGATCTACTGTCCACTGGTAGTCCCAGAACCACACATTCACTGTCTGACATACCAGCCCTGTTCTACTGTCCACTGGTAGTCCCAGAACCACACATACACTGACATCCCAGCCTTGATCTACTTCCACTGGTAGTCCCAGAACCACACATACACTGACATCCCAGTCTTATTCTACTGTCCACTGGTACGTACAGAACCACACATACACTGTCTGACACCCCAGCCTTGTTCTACTCTACTGTCCCATTCTCCACTCTGTATCTTTCTCTTTCCCTTTTACCAGTCTGCCCCCGCCACCCCATTTGCCTCTCTGTGTCTTTTTCCCCCACTCTGCAAGGGACGCATACACAGCAGTGGAGGAAGCAGCTGCCGATTCAAACATGCCGTACGCAGGGGTCGCACCTGTGACCGGTCCCATCACTCCAGGGGCCTGGCTGCCCCCTGTGACCTCTCTGCCTGGCGCCCACAATCTCTCTCAGAGCTCTAGTAATGCAGAGCGCTGGGAGATTACATCATCTCCCAGTGCTCTGCATTACCAAAGAGGACCGCACAGGAGCTCCACCTGCATAGAGGGGTCTCCTACCACTCCACCGGACCACCAGGGAGGTAGGAGATGGGGGCATTGTGGATATTGAGGGACAATGTGGAGGGGGCCAATGTGGTTGGAGGGGGGCCCATGGCACTTCTTGCACAGGGCCCAGAGGCTTCTAGTTACTCCTCTGGTGCCTGGTCATACAGGTGCAGGTCAATGAAATTCTCAGTGTCTGAAGAGTCGTTTGTGGAACACGTGAGCAGGTCTGATTTTTCTTCTTTCCACACTGCGGGGGCTGTAGGATTACCAAATTTAACCCTTTGAGTGTTAGGTATCCAACACATTTCAAAGCAATTTGTTGCATAACCCAGTAAAACTCAAGTTTTAATGCAGGGGCAATGTCGTGCAAATGCTGCAAGTATATATATTTTTTTCTATATATATATATTTTTTTAACTACAGTTTTCTATACTGGTCACCGAGTGGTGCTGTTCATATCACTTACTATGGGAAACAATAGCCAGTGACTCAAGCTCTCTCCTAGTATACATAAAAATGATCTTTTTGGACAGTAGTTGGTGCTGTTGATTAAAAACATGAATTGTGATCTGTAAATAAATGAATAAGGATTCTCTGAGCAGCAGGAGTAGACTCTCTTTAGTCACGGTTGGAAACCGTACCTACTTCTCTTCAAAAGGTAGTTTTTTCATATACAGCTAATTGGGGATGATGCACCTTCATCAGGATAGAAGAGTGCAGTTCTAGAACAAACCAACTGCACCTTTAAGGTTGAAATAAAAATTCTGCAAATCCCCAAGGCCTTCTGACATTTTGAATGCTAGAGAGGACTTCAATACATTGTGACGGAATGTGTTGGAGACCTGTCTAGGGTTAAAATCCCCATTTATTTTCTTGGGGAGTTGCATTTCTGCCCTATGGAGTAGATGGTTTGCTCCAAATATGCACATTTCTGCCCTGATGAAGAGGCCCCACAGTGAGTTATAGACCTAAAAGCTGGCAGTCCAAATATTGACTATAAAGTTCAATTTTCAAAATAAATAAATATATATATATACACAAACAAACGTGAGGCCAGACTCTATGGTATCCAAGGGGTTAATGATGTGTGATGACAGTGATGCTCTTTAGAAATGTGCATCTTCAGTTTGCTGTGGGGCTGTACTCTTCTCCTGCAGCAGGAAAGCGGCTTCACTGATTAATGAATAGGGGTCATTGTCCGGGTCATGGAACGGAAATGGTAGACAAGGGTGGACTTGTGGCAGGAGTGTGTGGGTGTAGGGGGGGACAGATAGGTCAAATCCTCTCTGGGGCCTTATGTTCAAAATAAAAGTGGAGTCATTCTGGGGCAAACCATTTGCTCTACAGGGGAGCAGTAAAAATTCCCATTGATTAAATGGGGCTTTTAACCCCTTAAATGCTAGACCCATCTAGCATTCAAGAAGTTAAAAGCTCTGTTTAAAAGAATAGTAACTTTTCAAAATAAAAGCGGCTCCAATTAAACTTTATAGTATTTGGGCCATGGAGAGTGTTATTTCACTATTGTCCGAGCTGTAGTACAAGAGTAATTGAATGATAAAGTTTCCCCCTATCATGCCAAGGCCTGAGCTGGCCCTCTGGTTTGTATAATTTGTTTGTTTTTTATTTAGGTGTTATTCATAGTGCACCAGTCCTAGGCCAGAAAATTAGCTGAGTAGATAACATCACCAGAAACTGAATGAGTAGATCATCGGAGCAGGACAGTGTGTCATAAAATATATTGGACCATCTGCTCTGGGGGAAATATTATCCAGAGGACACCTAAATAACCTGAAATAGGGAGAACATGTATATATCGTGTAAAATGGTTCAATAAAACTATATATTTAAAATGCCCAGGTTTTATCCTTTTGGCGGGTACCAAACATGCCCAGGGGAGGTGTTCCTGCTATGAGTTACAAGAACAGCCACTTTGCAGTCAGTTAGACCAAGCATGTTTGGTGTCCAGATATTTACACCAATATGAGGAATATGATTATTATAACATTATAGAGGTGTGCTGTTGGTTGCATGTTTTGGGAAGCCTTATGATTTTTCAGGTAGAACTCTGTCGTAGCATCCCTGACAGGTCTGATTGAGTGGGCCGTAAACTGTTAGGCCAAACCTTCCCCCAGGTAACATCCATGGGGTTTGGCCTCTTAGAAGGAACTGTGGAAAGTATTTAATATGGGTTTTTTGGATAAAACAGTGAATTTCTTTGTAACAACTGAAGGGGGAATTACCATCTGAAGTTTCCGCAAGGACTCTTAAAATATCGGTAATTGTTCAGCCAGATCAGAAGGGAGGTGCCCAGGTAGACTGCAGAGAGGGACAATCTTCAATTAAGATAAGGGAAAAAGCTGAAAAACTTGTCAAGGGGGGCAGGGCTTTCATTGTTTTTATACAAAGAAGATTGTCCCCTGCTGTTATCTGTCTGGTCTTACAACCAGATTCCACATCTGAGAAGAGAGATGGCTTACACTAGGTAAAAGGGGCGGGAGGGGGAAACTTTGCTTGTGAATATCTCTTAAACCATAAAGGTTTGAGAGATAAGACTTATATCGTTCTTCATGTTTTTTTAATGCCTACAAAATAAAATAAAGATGAAATGAAGTAATACTATCCCTATAAGGATTTCTTGTGTTTCTCCCATTTTATTTTATGGACTGTTTTGCTTATGTGTAATCTGTGTATTTTCTGTATTTTTGTAACCAGCACTGTGAAGCCTTTTTTCAGATTAAATGTTCAGTTAATAAGCTCTTGTCTCGAATATGAACTCACTACTCTGAAGGAAGCTCAGGTAGCACCCTTCTTCTATGGGTACACATGAATAAATAGTGAGGGTCTGGAGGTTCCATTTGCCCAGAAACCCTGCTTAGACTCTCTTTTCCCATCAGAAAAGGAAAGACAAAGCTTTAGCTGTTTTATGTGAAACGTTAACATCTTTAATTCTAAATGTCACAAAGCCCTGAAAATGATAATGGAATCAGTCTGCTATCCTTCATTCAGTTTCTGATTAGCTTTTTGATAGCACCAAACAGTTTAAACACAGTAAGCACTTTATCAAACCTAAAAATCACTTCATCTTCAAGTACAGTTGACATTTTTCTTTGTTTATTGTAAAAGGAGAAATGCGTCACATTTTTACAGAAATTAAATGTATGTTCAAGAGCATCCAATGTGCAGATTTGTTTTAACCCTTTGAGTGCTAGAGGGGTACGCAAGGCTTGCGTACCCCTCTGGCACTCAAAGTGTTAAACTCGTTCCAGGTCATTCTGGGTGTTTACAGTTTATTTGCCTTTATTTGGGGACTGTTGACCCTTATAGTGTATGTTTTTCCTGCTGAGTAAAACAAGTGCAGTTTCTGTGCTGAGATGCTTCATTTAAAAGTTATTGCAGTGAGAGTTTATTCACAAGCTCTCTGTGCACTTTTTCTCTGTTACAAAATTTGTATAAAGCAAATCTCATCAGTGGAAACACTGGTGTGACTGTTTTTCTCCCCCCTGGGCAACTCTCTGTTATAATAATACCTAACTATACCTCCTTTTTTTTAAAATTATTAACTAAGCAACTAAACAAAATTGTTTTTTGAGGCTCAAAGCTCTCAATAGATAAATGCATTTTGCAGTCTTGTATAAGCGATTTCATTGAAACCTCTACCAGCAATGGGATTAATTAATATTTAGATTATTTGCAGAATTGTGTTGCATGCCTCGGTTGTGCTAAGCGGTATCCTTTTGAAAGGTTGCTCACTATTGGGAACAAAGAAAATGGCGCATTAAACATGTTGCCACAATGAAAAGGGCGATATCAGAATCCTGCCCACATAAAAATGGCGAGATTCTGATATTATGGGCTTAAGAATCACACACTTTAATAGTTCACTTTGAAAATGCTAACCTACACGCTGCAATGCGATTCATTACAAGGTTATTAATTAAATCCAATACCACTCTTATAAACAGCGCATGTAGGAATTATACATCAACCACTGCTAGTGCTTATATCCATGTATGAGCGTACCCCTATCACGCTTAAAGGGTTAACATACATGGATGTAAGCACTAGCAGTGGTTGGATGTGTGATTCCTACCCGCGCTGTATGTAAGAGTGGTATTGGATCATTCAATTAAAAGCATTATTCTACTGAATCTCGTGTGCTGCGTGTAGGTGATCATTTTTAAAGTGAACTATTAAAAAGTGCGACTCTTAAGCCAGTGACATCGCCCTTTTGATTCTGGTATCACCCTTTTCATTGCGGTGACATGATTATTGCGCCATTTTCTCTGTTGCCCGATAGTCGGCGACATTGTGACAGTGAACCGTGCTAGCCACACCCACATTGAGTTGTGGGTGAGGTCAGAGCAACCCCAATAATCTGGCACCACCCAGTTTATACACTCCTTTACTAGCTCTGAGCCCTTTGAGTGCCAGAGGGGTACACCTCGCATTGCAGAGCAATGCGTGGCGTACCTCTATGGCACTCAGTGGGTTAACCCCTTTGTTGCTAGAGAGATCCCATACAGACTGCTTTTCATGCGTTGGGCACCCCTCAAGTAACCAAGTGTTCAAGAGCTAGTTTTGTGTTTGTCTGTATAGCCTAAAGTTATTATCTATGCCAGAGAACAGTGATGCGGATTAGGGGTGTGGTCATGTGAGGAGTGGGGTGTGTTCAGGGGTGCGGCTAAAGACTTGTCTAGGAGAGCCTGGCTTCAGTCCCCTATTACTGTTTTTCAGCCATTTATTTTCTAGATGATGTGTAAAGATATTTATAATACACCTTATCAATGAATGGCAGCACAATTCATCTTGTCAGGCAAGGCTGCTTTTGGTGCCACAGTTGACTCATTGTTTATTGGTTAGATTTTGTGACTGTAATTATTACTCACTGTCATACTCTTGAAATAGAAGTCTTTTGTCATTTCACATTCTCTCTGCAGCTTAAAGGGACCTGATTACCGAGCGGCATCCCTAAAACCTACTGTGCTCTGGAGCAAAATCTGAAGCTGGGCTCCGCCCAGCCATTTTGAACCACATCCTGGCGTAGCCCCAAAGTGCAAGGTGCTTTGCAATGTGTTGGGCAACTCTCTCATCCTTAAAGGTTTAAAGGGATAGTAATGTTTCACAAAAACAGCAGCTCCAATTAATCTTCATAGTATTTGAGCCATGGAGAGTGTTATTTCAATACTGTCAGCGTTGTAGTTCAATAGTAATTGAATGATAAAGTATCCCCCTCCCGCCCCCTTTACCCAGTGTAAGCCACCTCCCCTCAGATGTGGAATCTGGTCCCTTGACCAGACAGCTCACAGCAAGGGACAATGGGGGAGATTTATAAAACTGGAGTAATAAAGACAGTGTCTTTAACCCTTTAGTGACCAGCCACTCGCGCACGCGGCCGGCACTTGACGATTTTTTTTTTTTTTTTTTTTTTTTTGCCATTCTAGCGAATGGCTTCTGGGACGTACATGTACGTCCTCTGTCTTCCTGGGACATCCGGTGAGGACGTACATGTAAGTCCGCGGGCGGGATGGGGTTAAAATTGTCCCAAAGTGATATAAGGATATGTATAAAATTTATAGCCATGTTTTTTAAGTGCTAACTCCAGTCAGTCGACTCTTTTGCAAAGTGGAGAAGGAATGGTCTTGTCCAAATAAGAATTGTGGCGCAATGTATTTATAAAGAAATATGCCAATTGCGCGAAAAATAAAGGCAGTTTTAGTAATATTCAATAGTTATTTAGGCTATTGTATATAGCTGACACATCTGCTTTAATGCCAGGTATAACCTTTTCTTAGAAGTATATATTGATCGTGTGCAAATCAATATTCCCAGTTGCAAACTTTCTGCAGATTTTCTCAGAATATTCTCAGATAATCATATTTGTAAACTTGACTTTACTTCTGTATGTACACTAAGAAGGCTTTTTATAAATATCTCCCAATCTTCTTACTGTGAACATAAAGAAAACCCTGCCCCACTTGACAGGTTTTTCAGGTTTTTTCCTTATGTTACCTGAAGATTGTCCCTCTCTGTGATCCATCTGGACAGTCTTGCTGCTCAGAGGTGAGCAGTGTTACATCAGTAAAAGGGGCGGGAGGGGGATATTTTATCATTCAATTACTCTTGAACTACAACTCTGACACTATTGAAATAACACTCTCTACGGCCCAAATACTATGAAGATTAATCGGAGCTGCTTTTATTGTGAAACATTACTGTCCCTTTAAACAGATTACAAGCTGCAAAGCGTAAATTTGCTCTTTAAGTGGAGGCTTTTAAAGGGATAGTAATACTTCGTTTTAACTTTATTTTATTTTGTAGGCATTAAAAAAACATGAAGAATGATACAAGTCTTATCTCTGAAACCTTTATGGTTTGTGAGATATTCACAAACAAAGTATCCCCCCCCCCGTTCAACCAGATCAGAAGGGAGGTGCCCAGGTAGACTGCAGAGAGGGACAATCTTCAATTAAGATAAGGGAAAAAGCTGAAAAACTTGTCAAGGGGGGAAGGGCTTTCATTGTTTTCATACAAAGAAAATTATCCTCTTCTGTTATCTGTCCTGTCATACAACCAGACTCACATCTGAGAAGAGATGGCTTACACTAGGTAAAAGGGACGGGAGGGGAACTTTGCTTGTGAATATCTCATAAACCATAAAGGTTTGAGAGATAAGTCTTATATCATTCTTCATATTTTTTTAATGCCTACAAAATAAAATAAAGTTAAAATGAAGTATTACTATCCCTTTAACCACTTGATGTGACCTCTATAGCATTAAGAGGCTTAACCCTTTGCAACGCGTTGCATACCCCTCTGGCACTCACAGGGTTAAAAGCCTCTTTTAAATCAGTGGGATTTTTTTCTCCCATATTATACAGTCGCATTGCCCCCCACCCCACCTCCCACACATTTGTGGATATGGCTTCCATAGTGAGACTTTCAGATGCATTAGAATCTAAAATGCTAGGATGTTTTACATCCCCCCACGGAATGCAAGGAGTTAAATGTATGGTCCTAACAGTAGCCATGATTAACCCTTTGATTGCCAGAGGGGTGCACAATGCGTTGTGTACCCTTCTGGCACTCAGAGGGTTAAAAATAATAATCTTTGAACCTTGTGTGTCAAAACAAAATCTGGAGAAATTTTGAGGCAAACCAGCTGCACCACAGGGGAACAAATGAAAATTCCACTTGATTTTAACCCCTTGAACGCTAGAAAAGTCTCCAATGCATAGTGAAGACCTCGCTAGCATTTAAGGGGCTAAATCCCCTATTTAAAACAATGGGAATTTGGGGAATGATCATGTCCCACTGCTGTGCAGAGGATTTGCTTCAATTTCTTTACATACATAAGGTATCGAATGCATTGCAGAGCTGGGCATTCATTGGACACCTTTCCTGCACTCAAAGGGTTAGGTGGTAAATGGCATATATGTGTTAATTCTGGTGCTATTTAAATGTGTCTATGTATATTATTTATTGTTATTAACCCTTTTAGTGCCAGATGGGTATCAACGCATTGCTCCCCTGGCACACAAAGGATTAAATGTATCCCACTGACGAGGTATAGGCAATCTGAGACCTTCCAGCTGCGAAGGATTATGGGAATTGTGGTCCTTAACAGTTGGAGGGCCTCTGGTTGCCCATCCTTGCCTTAGATTGTAGTGCACCAGGATCCTTTGTTACACAAAGTTAACCTTTTGCATGCCAGAGAGGCTTGCAGTGCATTGCAGAACAATGTGTCGCACGCCCATATGTTACTCAATGTACATGTATGTAACTTGAAGGGTTAAATGTCGGTGAAGTTGACGTACTAAGGCAAAACAGAGCGGTTCTGGGGAAAACCAACTGCTTTACAGGACATCAAAAATTCCCATTGATTCAAATGGTGTGTTGCAATGTGCTGGAGACATCGCTAGTGTTAAAAGCTAAATTTAAAGTGATAGTAATGGCTGATTTTAACACAAAGTAATATATTGTAGCTAAAAAATAAATCGAATGATGCCAGTCCGATCTCTCAAACCTTTATAGTGTGAGAGAGATACGCTGATAAAGTTCCCCCTCCCTCCCCTTTCACAGACGTTAGCTGTAAAGCTGACAGAAGGAGATTCAAGTTGTGCATCCCACGGTGGCTCTTCAGCAGAGCCAAAATAGCCTTATCTAAAAATAAATACTTAATTGGAATGGTCTACAAAGTGTGACTGGTTTGCAAGCACACTTTGTAGACCGTTCCAATGAAGTATTTCTTTTTAGATTGCGCTATTTCGGCTCTGCTGAAGAGCCGCCGGCTGGTCCCGGGACCAGAATCTCCTGCTGTCAGCACTTTAGAAGCGTATCTCTCTCAAACGATACATGTTTGAGAAACCGGTTTTACATAAGTTAATTTATTTTTTTAACATCTACAATATTAAATTTTATTAAAAACAGCCATTTCTATCCCTTTAGATCGATGAGAATTAAGGTTTTTTAATTTTTTTAGTTTCTCATACGATGCCTTTGGAGAGCCCACAGCCCTGTATAGCTGCAGTTCTTAGTTCATCAGTGCGTTTTGCTCAGACTGGTTCACAGGGCACAAAATCTAAATGTCCGTCACAGGCCATTCTATTAAATAGGCCAGGACCCCATTACTCACAGGCAGCCAGTAGCCCCCAGCATTATCTGCTTGGCAGGGAATTGATTTGCTCTCTGTCTGTCTATTTGTTCTCGCATGATGCGCTGGAAACTTTCTGACACCTATAATGGGAAACTGAACATCGAGCAGCTCCCGGATCGATGGGTGAGTATCAGCGACTTGTCTGTGTCTAGTCTGAGAGGGGAACAAAGGCTGCGTTGTCTGTGTGCACAGACCACATCCCGCAGCGTCTCTAATGTCATATGGTATAGAAGCACGTCACCGATGCAAAAGTAAGACAATTCTATGTTAAACCAACATCGCCGACTGGAACAAACGCAAATTCCCATTCATTTAACCCTAATGCTAGAATGTTGTGAACTGTATTTCATTTAACCCTTTGAGTGCCCGAGGGGTACCCAATGCATTGCTTCGCAATGCGTTGCATACCCCTCGGGCACTCAAATACTACAATAAAGCTACCCATATTGTAGCTTTGTTAAAAAGAATCTTATTGCCCCCAGTGTCATCTCTCAAACCCTTATGGTTTGAGAGATAATAGCGCTCAAAGTCCCCCCTCCCTGAGTGAACTCTGACTGCAGGGAAAGCTGTTGTACGACAGTCTTATGTGCATCAGGCGTCTCTGCATCTGAGCCGAGATCGCGTTTATAAAAAATAAATCTTTCACTAAAAAGGTTTTCTACGTGTGCTTTCAAACCAAGCGCAAACCAAGCCCACGCAGAAGACTGTTTCAGTGAAAGAATTATTTTTTATAAACGCGATCTCTGCTCCGCTGCAGAGCCACCTGATGCACATAAGACTGTCGTATGACAGCTTCCCCTGCAGTCAGCGTTCAGTCAGGAAAGGGGGAGGGAGGGTGGAACTTTGAGCGCTATTATCTCTCAAACCATAAGGGTTTAAGAGATGACACTGGGGGGCAATACGTTTCTTTTTAACAAAGCTACAATATGGGTATTAGTAATTTGCCAGTATTACTATCCCTTTAAGGTCAACTGTCCAGAGCTGTCCATAGGATGATACTGCGCCTAAAAAAATCAAGTTTGAACTGTAATCACTTTTGAATAAAACTCCTTTCAGCAGTGGGAGTACCCTTGTTTTATATATATATATATATATATATATATATATATATATATATATATATATATTTTATTAATTTTTTTTTTTTAACATTTTAACCCTTTGAGTGCCAGAGGGGCAGACAACATATTGCAAATGAATGCGTTGCATACCCCCTCTGGCACTCACCGGGTTAAGTATTACTATCCCTTTAATATATTACGAAATATAACATTTTTTCCATATTACACAGTGCTATCCATGCAAATCAATAGGAATTTTCGTTTTCTCCCCTCTGTAGCACTTGGTTTAGCCCAGAGTCCCTCCAGCGATCTAACGAACATAAGGTCCTTTGTTACCCATGTCCACTTCTGCTATTGTTTCATTTTACTTATCTGTGGAATGGAGGAAATTGCTGTTGTTTTCACAGTTTTACTGTCTCATTGGTGTCTCTGTTGTTTTAACTTCCCTGATAGCGAGACTGGCTGCATAGTGACCTTGTATAACTCCTGTGTTGCCTTCCCAACGGGAATAGCTAAGGGCGGCGGGACTGTTGTGGAATCCGTGCCTGTCGTAGTCTGTGTTTCCATCACAGTACAGTAAATCCCTCTGCAATGCGACAGCTACTTTGGGGCTTTGGCAAGATTCATCCAGAGAGAGGCCAGTGGACAGAAGAGTTTATGGGAAGAGGAAGCGTGTTTGAAAACTGTAGCTTTAGTGTTGTGACAAGAGCAGCCAATAGGACACAGAGGCATTGGTTCATATGTATAAGGGGAAAAGTAGATCAATTCTGTATCTATCCATCTGCACCATAAGGAACAGAGACAACTTCTCAACATTCCATTCCATTTCAGTGGGGGCTTTTTAACCATTCAGAGCCATTGTGCACCCCTCTGGCACTGAAGGTGTTAAAGTAGACCTAATACTTCCTAATATTTACTCCCATTTACCTTACTACGGCCCACAAATCCTAATCAATCCTGTGAATTTGGCTGTTGTACTACAAGAGTTAACTTCTTCAATGAGTCCTGGATGTCATATTAATGGAGGTGGACATGACCATTGCTAGCAGGACACTGCACATAGTAATTATAATGCTTTAACTCCTTAATGACCCTTGACATGCCAGGACAGTTGCGCTGGTCCCACTACTTAAGGACCGGTGACAGTCCTGCGCATCATGGAAATCTTGGATGACAGTGAGGCTGCATGCTGCTCTGCCTTCCCAGAATCCTTTGGGGAAAAAAAACTCTGTGGTCCTTATTGGCTTCCTGACCAACCACTAGTCTGGCCAATTTTCCTACTGTAAAAACCTCAAAGCTTTTTTCAGTCCTTGATCATGTCTTATGTTCAGGACAGCATTATGCCTATCCCATGCATGCTTACATTCCTTCACTGTATTAACCTCTACCACTTCTTCTGGTAGGCTATTCCACTTATCTACCACCCTCTCAGTGAAGTAATATATTTACATCACATCTAAACCTGTGTACCTCTAGTTTCTATGGTCTCTTGTCCTAACATTTCTACTCCTTTAAAGGGGATCTCTCACCTAACTACATGTAATGCTCGTTAGTTAGAGCATTTCTCTAAAACACTGAAAATAGTGTTCATTATATTTAAAAAGCAGTTACATTCACAAGAATTAAACTTTAAAAAGTGTCCGGCAGCCTACTTCTGGCTTGCCGAACTTTGCCGACCAGAGACAGCTCTGTTCCACTACCCATCATCCTCCCATGACGGAGGCTGTCTGTCACTAAAGTGGAGCGATCGCATTGGCTAGATATCGATATAGTGGGACGGAGCGGTCTCTGGTCGGCAAAGTTCGGCAAGCCAGAAGTAGGCTGCCGGACACTTTTTAAAGTTTAATTCTTGCGAATGTAACTGCTTTTTAAATATAATGAACACTATTTTCAGTGTTTTAGAGAAATGCTCTAACTAACGAGCATTACATATAGTTAGGTGAGAGATCCCCTTTAAAATTGACTTCCCTCCTGCACCTTGTTGCATTTCTTCATGTATTTGAATATTTCTATCATATCCACTCTCTCTCCTCTCCTCCAACATATACATGTTCACATCGTTCATCCTCTCCTGATATATCTTATCTTGTAAACCATTCACCATTTTAGTAGCCCATCTCTGAATTCTCTTTAGTCCAGGGCTGTCCAAGTTCAGTCCTCAAGGGCCCCCAAGGGCCACCAACAGGCCAGAGTGTAAGGATTTCCCTGATTTAAGCACAGGTGAGTTAATCAGTGGCTCATTCGTTGTGACTGACTCACCTGTGCTTAATCAGGGAAATCCTTACATCCTGGCCTGTTGGTGGCCCTTGAGGACTGAACTTGAACAGCCCTGTTCTAGATAGGGTTGCCACCTTTTCCTAAAAAAAAAACCGGCCATAGCTGTGGGTCGGTGAGGGCGGAGTCACAAAAGGGAGGAGCTACAAAAGGGAGGAGCCACAAAAGGGGCAGAATGTTGTATGACCACTCTCAGACTAAGCAGTCTCTCTCTCTGACTAAGCACTCACTCTCTCAGACTAAGCACATACACACACTCTCTCTCAGACTAAGCACACATACTCTCTCTCAGACTAAGCACTCTCTCTCTCTCTCTCTCTCTCTCAGACTAAGCACTCTCTCTCTCTCAGACTAAGCAATCTCTCTCTCAGACTAAGCACTCACACACTCTCTCTCAGACTAAGCACTCACTCACTCTCTCTCTCTCTCTCTCTCTCTCAGACTATGCTCTCCCAGACCAGTGTGGTGAAGGATCCCCTACACACAAAGGTGATCAGACCTCACAGTTAAGCCTTTGAGGCCTAGATGGGAATGAAACACATTTCCAAACATTAACCTCTCTGGTTCCCAAGGAGGTTAATGCAGAATCCCTTTGTAATAATGTCATAAAGGCTGGCAGCTGCCCTAGAACCAAAGAAGAACCCACAAGAGTATTTCCTACTGAGTAAATACTTCTCTCCCCCTTGTGCCTCTCTCTCCCCCTTGTGCCTCTCTCTCCCCCTTGTGCCTCTCTCCCCCACTTGTGCCTCTCTCTCCCCCATGTGCCTCTCTCTCCCCCATGTACTTCTCTCTCTCCCCCATGTACTTCTCTCTCTCCCCCTTGTGCCTCTCTCTCCCCCATGTACTTCTCTCTCTCCCCCTTGTGCCTCTTTCACCCCATGTACTTCTCTCACTCCCCCTTGTGCCTCTTTCACACCATGTACTTCTCTCCCCCTTGTGCCTCTCTCTCCCCCATGTGCCTCTCTCTCCCCCATGTACTTCTCTCTCTCCCCCTTGTGCCTCTCTCTCCCCCATGTACTTCTCTCTCTCCCCCTTGTGCCTCTTTCACCCCATGTACTTCTCTCACTCCCCCTTGTGCCTCTTTCACACCATGTACTTCTCTCCCCCTTGTGCCTCTCTCTCCCCCATGTACTTCTCTCTCTCCCCATTGTGCCTCTCCCCCCCATGTACTTCTCTCTCTCCCCCTTTTGCCTCTTTCTCCCCATGTACTTCTCTCTCTCCCCTTTTGCCTCTTTCTCCCCATGTACTTCTCTCTCTCTCTCTCCCCCTTTTGCCTCTTTCTCCCTATGTACTTCTCTCTCTCTCTCTCCCCCTTTTGCCTCTTTCTCCCCCATGTACTTCTCTCTCTCTCCCCTTTTGCCTCTTTCTCCCCCATGTACTTCTCTCTCTCTCCCCCTTTTGCCTCTTTCTCCCCCATGTACTTCTCTCTCTCTCCCCCTTTTGCCTCTTTCCCCCCCATGTACTTCTCTCTCTCTCCCCCTTTTGCCTCTTTCCCCCCCATGTACTTCTCTCTCTCTCCCCCTTTTGCCTCTTTCCCCCCCATGTACTTCTCTCTCTCTCCCCCTTTTGCCTCTTCCCCCCCATGTACTTCTCTCTCTCTCCCCCTTTTGCCTCTTTCCCCCCCCATGTACTTCTCTCTCTCTCCCCCTTTTGCCTCTTTCTCCCCCATGTACTTCTCTCTCTCCCCCTTTTGCCTCTTTCTCCCCCATGTACTTCTCTCTCTCCACCTTTTGCCTCTTTCTCCCCCATGTACTTCTCTCTCTCCCCCTTTTGCCTCTTTCTCCCCCATGTACTTCTCACTCTCCCCCTTTTGCCTCTTTCTCCGCCATGTACTTCTCTCTCTCCCCCTTTTGCCTCTTTCACCCCCATGTACTTCACTCTCGCTCCCCCTTGTGCCTCTTTCACCCCCTTGTGCCTCTTTCACCCCCATGTACTTCTCTCTCCCCTTGTGCCTCTCTCCCCCGTGTACTTCTCTCTTTCTCTTCCCCTTGTGTCTCTCTCTCTCTCCCGTACCTCGTTTTCACTTTCCTCCACTGCCGACATCCGGAGCGCAACCACTCCAAACGCGGAGACGCCGCATGGAGTGTGCAGGGGTTTTCTTCCTCTTTCTGGGCGCCAGTTTTAAACTGGCCTCAGAACAGAGGAAGAAAATACCTGCACGCTCCACGCGGCGTCTCCGCATTTGGAGTGGTTGCGCTCCGGATGTCGGCGGTGCAGGAACTAAGACAGCAGTATCCGGCGGCTGTGGGGCTGCACAACTAATCGGTGCTCAACTAATCGATTAGTTGTTGCAGCCCTAGTCGGCAACATTGTTAAAGGCTGCCAAAGTGGTCTGGGAAGCGGGGCAAAGCGTTAATACCGGCTTTTCAATGGCCGGTATAGAGGTTATACCGGCACCGGCTCAGCAGTGCTAATTACCGGCTGTGCCGGTAAAATACCGGCCGGGTGGCAACCCTAGTTCTAGAGTATCTATATCCTTCTGAAGATGGGGTCTCCAGTACTGTACACAATACTGTAGGTGAGGTCTAACTAGAGGTCTGTAGAGTGTCATGACCACATCCCATTTGCTGCTATTAATGCCCCTAGCTATACAACCCAGTAAAATTCATAGCAGAGCTATTATTAGATTGGGTTAATTCTTATTTAACCACTTTTCTCGCAATCAGGGGATTAACCGTTTAAGGACCCGAGGATTGTGCAATGCATTGGAGATCTCTATCAGTCATAGGTGTGAAAAACTCTATTCAAGCACATGAGAATTTAGGAATTTTCGTTTGTCCCCTATGGTGCAGCTGATTTACTCCAGAATAACTTCAGTTTGCTGTAATAAATATGGGCCACGGGGGAGATTTATAAACCGTGTTCTTGTTCGTTTTTGTGAACGGACCCTTAAAATGTCCTTATTCCTTATAATGGGTGTTGGTATTTATAAATTACCATATGTACCCCCCCAGTTTTGCTGTTAGGTCATAGAAAAGTGCTGAATAAAAGGCGACTGTGTGCGCGTGTCTGTCCCTGACTTGATGTATCTCACATCCCCTGCATCTCCCTCTATCTCAATTTCATCTCCTACTATTCATTCATCTAATCTGTCTCTACCACTCCCTTCATTCATCTCCGCTGTCTCCCTCCCTCCCATCTCATCTCATCTCATTTAATTCCCCTTCATCTCATCTCCCTTCCTTCCTTCATTCATCTCCTTTCCCTTTAAAGGGATGGTAATGTCAAAAATAAAGTCGATCTCAGAGTCTTCACTATAGTAAGCATAACAATTTGTGCTATGTTTACTTACTTTGCTGAAGTTTTAAAGATATTCAATGTAAAAAGATCATCGTCCCGCCCCTTCTGGCCGCGTCACGCTTATCTAAGTCTGGTCCGGATGGACAGCGGCGAGGTACAAACTTCAGTAAACAAAAGAAAATCAACGGGTGGGGGGGGGGACAGGATTTTCCTTATACTTGCTTGTACTTTGCTGCATCTTCCAGGTCCCATGACCAGATTGCAGCTCCAAGGGGAGGTGACCATAAGGGGCTGGAGGGGGATCCTTTTACTATGAATATCTTAAAGCGTAACTACCACCTATTTTAAAGTTTATGTCAAATCATTCCCCATCTGCCGACTAGCTGCTCAGTAGTGCTAGTTGCCAGAATAATTACCTGGTTAAATAAAATTATACCCTGCTCTGGGGCTGACAGGCAGTAGAGAGCGCAGACATCTTTCCATAGTGAGCTGAACCGCTCCCAGCAACGCCTCCTAGAGCAGGCTGGGACTGACAGCGCAGGTAATTATTCTGGCGACTTGCACTGCTGAGCAGCTAATCGCCAGATGGGGAATTATTTGACATAAACGTTAAAATAGGTGGTAGTTCTGCTTTAAAGGGATAGTAATACTTCGTTTTATCTTTATTTTATTTTGTAGGCGTTAAAAAAACATGAAGAACGATATAAGTCTTATCTCTCAAACCTTTATGGTTTGAGAGATATTCACAAGCAAAGTTTCCCCTCCCGCCCCTTTTACCTAGTGTAAGCCATCTCTTCTCAGATGTGGAATCCAGTCCATAGACCAGACAGGTAACAGCAGGGGACAGTCTTCTTCCTATGAGAACAATGAAAGCTCTGCCCCCCCTTGACAGGATTTTCAGCTTTTTCCCTTATCTTAATTGAAGATTGTCCCTGTCTGCAGTCTACCTGGGCACCTCCCTTCTGCTCTGGCTGAACAGTGTTACATCAGTAAAAGGGGTGGGAGGGGGATACTTTGTCATTGAATTACTCTGGAACTATAACTCTGACAGAATTGAAATAACACTCTCCAAAGTCCAAATACTGTGATGATTAATTAGCTCTGCTCTAGTGAAAACTCTGAGATCTACATTATTTTACACATTACTATCCCTTTAACCTCATCCCGACAATTGACTTACCAGGTACGTCCCGCAAAAACTGTCACTTAGTGACAGAGGACGTACCTGGTAAGTCCCAGAAGTCTGGGTCTCCGTGCGGCTGCACGCCGTTCGGGGACTCTGGAATTATTTCGAAAAAATAAAATAAAATGTTAGCTGGACGTTAAGGGGTTAAGTGATGTTATACAATTCCCACCCTTCCTCCATCTCATGTAATTTGCCATCATGTCATCTCTCATCCTCCCTCCATATCATTGTATTTAAACTTTTCATGTTGTGTTTCCCTGCCTCCCTTCGTATAATGCTCCATTTTTCAGCTTTGTAGAAATACAGTATGACAGGCCACATGCTTAAATTCGCTGCCTGCCTCCATACGGATATCTGCTTCATTTTCGGGTCCTGTCAGGACCTTCAATCATGTGATTTGTCACATCCTGTTAGACTCTCTGCATTCACAGAAGGTCCTGAAAGGACCTGAAAATGACATGGATATCAGTATGGAGGCAGGCGATGAATTTAAACATGTTGCCTACCACACTGCATTTCTACAAAGCTGCCAATTGGAACATTACATGATAAGGTACAGGGAGGAAGGGAGACAGAAAGTTGTACTGGGCTGCTCGCTGGACTGGATCTTCCACTGATCCAGCGGACATCTTGAATGTATGGTGACCTCAGATATAAGTCAAGGTTGGTTTTCATGCTAAAATTCATGAATAAAATTACAATATATTCAAGCAAATATGGCATTCTAATTACATTTATGAATGTGGTTACCGTAAAATATAAGACATGGCCTTAAATATCTGGCGAAAAATTATGTCATTAAAATTGTAGCAAATAGCGGCATTTCTTTATAAATACACTGTTCCACTTTTTATAAACTTCCTTACTCCGTTTTTTTTTTTTTTTTAATATATAAATGACTACACTGCGTTATGTCCTCCTAAACTGTCCTTAATACTTTTATATCTACCAGAGACAATTGTACTGTAATTTTAATGCATCTTTTTGATTAACTCCACTTTTATAAATCTCCCCCACTGCCTTTCATTGTGTCTGCACAGCAATGCATTGTAGACCTCAAGCGTTGAAGGGGATGAAAGTCTCATGTAAATCAATGGGAATTTGACTGATTTTATTTGTACCTTTATAGATCACTTGTTTTGCTCCTCAGTTGCTCCAATTTCTGTTAGTGCATATGTCCCTTTCTAGCAATGCCCTATAGGCATCTGGGACATGGGCTTTCATCGCGTCTGGCTTCCTTCCTCTGGCTTTGACTTCTGTTAATGGGTGGGGGGCTGGTGATATGACACAGGTTGCCTTTAATCACTTGTAGACATGCATTGCAAATACCTCTGGTACTCAAGGGGTTAAAGAACAACTAACACATCCTAATAATAACCCCCATGCATTCACACACTTAAAAGGACATTAATACTTAAAATGTAAAAAAAAATATATGCTGTAGGTGTAGGGTTTATTCCCTTGAGTAAAACAAGGGTACAAGGTGTTTTATTCAGTAGTCATTACAGCTCAAACTTGAATTTTTTTTTAGGTGCAGTATCACAGTGGCCTGATATATTACAGTGGCGCAGTTGCTACACCATCCTATGGACAGCTCTGGTCAGTTAAAGTGGATCTCTCACCACTTTACAAGTTATCGTTATTATGTAGAATACTTAGCGAATAATTATATAATGTTACTATTTAAAAAAACAAAAAAAAAAGACGTTATTTGAGAGAAAATTACAGTTTAAACTGTGCCCAGCAGCCTACATCCGGGTAGGCTGCTCTTGCCGAAGTTTGCCGCTCTGCCTCTGCTCCCGTCACTCTACCCAGCATCCTCTGATGATGGAGGAGTTCTGTTAGTAAACTGGAGCGATCTCATTGGCAGAGATCAATATCTAGCCAATGAGATCGCTCCAGCTTACTAACAGAACGTCTCCTTCATTGGAGGATGCTGGGTAGAGTGACGGGAGCAGAGGCAGAGCGGCAGACTTCGGCAAGAGCAGCCTACCCAGAAGTAGGGTTGCCACCTAGCCGGTATTTTACCGGCAGGCCGGTAAAAAATTGGCTTCTGTGCAATGTTAAGTCTATGGAGGGAATGCCATGGCCGGTATTTTTTTGAAGAAAAGGTGGCAACCCTACCCGTGAGTAGGCTGCTGGGCACAGTTTAAACTGTAATTTTCCCTCAAATAATGTGTTTTTTTTGTTTTTTTAAATAGTAACATTATGTAATTATTCGCTAAGTATTCTACACAATAACTATAACTTGTAACGTGGTGAGAGATCCACTTTAACCATAAACCTCCATAGGATGGAGTAGCAATAGCGCCACTGTACAATTTCAGGCCACTGTGATACTGCAGCTAAAAAAAAAAAATCAAGTTTGAGCTGTAATAACTACTGAATAAAACACCTTTCAGCAGTGGGAGTACCCTTGATTTACTCAGGGGGATAAACCCTACAAAATATATATTTTTTACATTTTAAGTATTACTATAACTTTTTCTGTTGCAAGAATAATCTTAATGGCCTCTATGCCTTTGTTCAAAAGATCTCATTCAATTAGTCCTGGATGTCTGCTCCTTAAATGTGCGCCTCCATGGACATGAGGGCGGGCAAAGTTTTGTGAAGCCATTACCATGTGCAGTGAGCACAGTTTGAGGTCATGCTGTTCTTCTATCACCCATCATGTCCTCCTCCATGGACGTAACTTACGTTCTCTCTTGAAAAAAATCTCAAGGGCAACATTGACAGAGGTCGTTAGGATTTTCTTTTTATAGTAAGGTAGTTGGAGGTCATTTTGAAGAGGTGTTGGTCCCCCCTTAACCCTTTCAGTGCCAGATGTACACCTCTGGCACTGAAAGGGTTACGTGTGCTGGCAAATCTGCATTAAAATGGATGGGGGGGAATTGGGTTTTGTTGTTATTTTAGTGGAGTGGAACAGTGAGGTGGATGGTCTGTAACTCGGCCTCCAGGAAGGAAAACGCTAAAGGTGACTGGAGATGTGTGAACATTACCATACCCTGGGCCGCTCCCTGGGGTGGGGGGCAGATGAATCAGTCAGCACTTCTCCGGTAACCTCAGGTGCCTGTCTGTGTTGTAGAGTGGGCCATGCTTGTCACAGCTGTCATATGACATGCCAAACTCGTCTCCTGAATCCATCCAAGCACTGGCATTGTGCAGACTGTCAACATCCTGACTTGTTAACAAGAGCAGAGCTCTGCGGAGGGTCACATCTGGTGTCCTGTGTCACAGCGCAGAGCCATTGCTGCTTTTAACCTCTTAAATGGAACTGTCAGAATGGTTAACCCTGTAAAGACCATAGGGGTGTACATTGGTTTGCAATGCATTGCACACCCTTCTGATCCGTAACCCCTTAAGGACCCATGGCGGTCCTGGACTGTCATGGGTTGTTATACCCTTAAGGACCGATGACTGTCCTGGACCGTCATGGAATTCCGGGCTCCCCGCGTGGCTGC
This sequence comes from Rhinophrynus dorsalis, assembly GCA_037306005.1. Classification (NCBI taxonomy): domain Eukaryota; kingdom Metazoa; phylum Chordata; class Amphibia; order Anura; family Rhinophrynidae; genus Rhinophrynus; species Rhinophrynus dorsalis. Next base: position 595,782,881 of record CM074719.1, read on the forward strand.
ACGCCGTTTGGGGAGTCTGGAATCGGATGCGCCAAAAAAAAAGGGTCCGTGGTCCTTAAGTGACCGGAACATGTGTGCGCGGCCGTAAGCTCTCAGGAGCAGGGCCCTCTGATCCTCCTGTTCTCCACATCTGATTGTACTATTTAATATCTCTGTATGTCTATTCCCCAATTGTAAAGCGCTGCGGAATTAGTTGGCGCTATATAAATAAAGAATAATAATAATAATAATGGCTGCATAATATGTCTATTACCTCTAAGAAGTGGCAGATTCTAAAGAAATCCTTAATCTTCGGAGACCAGAAGCCAGACATCAGTGTAGACATCTGGTCTGTGCGCCAGCGCTGTCAGTCCTGGTCTCCTCTAAGAAGCATAGCACTGTGCCACAAGGTTATCGGAAGGAACTGACAGCGCAGGCGCACAGACTGTACTAACCAGGCCGTCCGTCTCCAAAGATTAAGGATTTCTTTAGAATCTGCCACTTCTGAGTGGTAATAGAAGTATTATGCAGCTGGTTGCCATATACTTAATTATTGTAGGGCAACTTTCTATAAAGTTAAAGTTCAGCTTTAAATCTGAACTACCACCCGACAAAATCTTTAGCTTAACTAAGTCCCCATCTGGCGACTAGCTGCTTAGTAGCGCTAGTCGTCAGAATAATTACCTTATTTAATAGATTTCTCTTCTATGGCTGACAGTAGCATGGAGTGCGGACATCTTGCCATTGTGACGTCCGCGCTCCTGCGCTGTCAGTCCCAGCCGGAGCCAAATGGCTCCTAGCAACGCCTACTAGACCCGGCTGGGACTGACAGCGCAGGCGTGCAGACGTCACAATGGCAAGATGTCCGCGCTTTGTGCTACTGTCAGCCATAGAAGAGAGCAGAAATCTATTAAATAAGGTAATTATTCTGATGACTAGCGCTACTAAGCAGCTAGTCGCCAGATGGGGACTTAGTTAAGCTAAAGATTTTGTCAGGTGGTAGTTTCGCTTTAAGGACTGGTGATGTGCCAGGACTGTCACTGTTTTTTTTGTACCCTTTAGGACTGGTAACGGTCCTGGCATATAACATATTTTTTACCCACAGAGTGCACGTGGGATCACCGTAAGTAAAATTCGGGGTCTGAAATTGACCATCCAAGACTGGTGCTGTCTCTCTCTCAGATCCCCGCTCAGCGCACCGGTAAACGCAATAGGTCACATGTGCCTGCGTTTTGGAAAGGATCAAAGAGGTCCTTAAGGGAAGGTAAATTCTGTAGACCGGTGGTCCCTAAGGACTTAAAGTGAAAAGAACACCTTCTCAAAATATATCCCCATTTACCTTAACCCTTTGAATGCTAGAGGGATACACCACAGTGGGCCTGTCGCTCTAAGTCAAGTTCACTTTGTTTTAAAGGGAATTAAAATCTGCCTATATGTTTTACTAGATCTTCTTCTGTAAGATAAATAACTTTTGTGAAATGTCTCTCGCTGTGCTATCAGACATGCGCTCCAGTGTGTGGGATCTACCTAGAGTCATGAATAACATGGCATGTGTTGTAGGCCCAGCACAGAGACTATTCAACATAGAATTCCTCACTGTGCCATCAACAAAGGTTCATTTCTTAAAGTGGGTGTGTCACCTCAATATAATGTAGCATAAATAGTTAGGCTATATAGCGAATATTACTAAAACTGTTTTAATTTTTTTTTTTAGCTTTATTTGTTGTAAATTTACATTATAAAATTGGTCATGCAGCCACTTCCTCATTGACTGCAGTCAGTCGCTCTCCCTCTGCTCTCCTCCCTCTATCCAGCCTCCTCCGATGATGGAGGCTTCTGTCTGTAAGCTGGAGCAGTCTCATTGGCTAGATATCGATCTCTGCCAATGAAACCGCTCCAGCTTACAGACAGAAGCCTCCGTCATCGGAGGAGGCTGGATAGAGGGAGGGGAGCTGAGGGAGAGCGCCGGCCTGCAGTTACAGAGCACGTAACCACAGTCTATGCGGAAGTAGCCGCTTGTGTTGCCACCCAGTCGGTATTTTACTGGGAGGCCAGTAAAAAATTGGCTTCTGTTCAATGTTAAGTCTATGGAGGGAATGCCATGGCTGGTATTTTTTTGAAGAAAAGGTGGCAACCCTAGTAGCCGCAGTACCGACATTATAACTTAAATTTACAACAAATAAAGCTAAAAAAAAATTAAGACCGTTTTAGTAATATTCGCTATATAGCCTAACTATTTATGCCACATTATATATTGAGGTGACACACCCACTTTAAACACTGTTAATAATGGCTAGCACAACATATAATCAGTTCTTCACTGTCTTTTCAATTAACTAAGCTTGTCTTAGAGCTGCCTGTGGGAGATGAACTAAGGTGTGATAAAGAGGAGGTGACATCTCCATGACATACTTGAAAATGAGATCAATCTCAATGTATTCTTCCTGGTAAAATGTTTTCAAATAAATATACTCTCCAAGTCCAATGTTATTCTATGAAGCCAGTGCACTACAAGTTGTCCAACTTTAGAGATATTATTACACAGTATAAAATGGGACTTGAAGAGTTTACAACACTGGATTAGTCATCACCTCTTTATCACAACTTAGGGTGAGATGTTCAAAAAGTTGTCATAATGATAAACTTGTCGGATCATGAGTTGGTGGTAAAAAAACGACTATTTTCAGAAGTAAATCCGTCACCTTTGAAAATGTGTCATAAAGACTTAACATGACGGTAAGAAGATCTTGATAAATATTGCCCTTTAAAAATTCTGATGTAAAAAATGTGTTTGATTTTGTCTTTGAAATTAACATTTTTAAGAAACAAGGACATTTTTTTTTTGTCTTAACCCCTTAAGGACCAGTGCGAGCACGTGCGGCTGGCACTTGAGGACCACAGGGCTTTTTTTTTTTTTATCTTCCAGTTCAGGGCTTCCGGAGTGTCGCGCACCCGCGCCGGGAGCCCTCAACTCCATGCCGTGCCAGGACTGTCACTGGTCCTTAAGTGCCGGACCGCCGTGACTGTCCTGGCACATCAGTGGTCCTTAACGGAATAGTAATACTTCGTTTTATCTTTATTTTATTTTGTAGGCATTATAAAAATGAAGAACAATATGTCTTATCTCTCAAACCTTTATGGTTTGAGAGATATTCACAAGCAAAGTTTCCCCTCTCGCCCCTTTTACCTAGTGTAAGCCATCTCTTCTCAGATGTGGAATGCAGTCCATAGACCAGACAGATAACAAGGGACAATCTTCTTCCTATGAGAACAATGAAAGCCCCGTCCCCCTTGACAAGCTTTTCAGGTTTTTCCCTGATCTTAATTGAAGATTGTCCCTCTCTGCAGTCACCTCCCTTCTGATCTGGCTGAACAGTGTTACATCAGTAAAAGGGGTGGGGGGGGTATTTTGTTATTGAATTACTCTTGAACTATAACTCTGACAGAATTGAAATAACAGTCTCCAAAGTCCAAATACTATGATGATTAATTAGAGCTGCTTCTATTATGAAACATTACTATCCCTTTAAGGGGTTAAAATGACAAATTTTCATACAAAGACTTTTTTTTACCATCAAACTCTATAGTATGGCTTCTCACTCAACAGTACTTTAATTTGTCTTCTCCGAGTTAAGACCATTTTTATTTTGTCGGGAAAAAATAACGTTAATCAGACAAAAAAGTGACGGTTAAAAGAATAATTTTTTTTTAAAATACCTTACAATATGACGGTAGATAAAACCACGCCCACTTTTAAGACTGCTTTTTTCCTTTGATGGAGATGGCGGAATTGGTTAAAAAAATTACTATAATGTGTCTGTGAATTGAAGGACCGTGGCAAAATAACTTTATTAGTCTGATTACAGACAATTTCAGTTACCACTGTGAGGTGGACTTACACATAGGAGATAATGTCTTTTTGAAAAGGAAGGGTTCTAATTTCAAAGCAACAGTCTACTTTAGGTGTGTTTAGTGTTTTTTTTTTTTTACACAGTTATTAATAAAATTAGGCAAATAATGGTTGCCTACATGTTCATGCAAAGAGCATGTTTTGGTTTGGATTTTAGGAATCCTGTAATGGTGGCATATTATGCCAATTAGTTTCTGGGCCGGGCCCACACTTTGCTATAAATGAATCTAGGCAGAGTCTACACATACACTGGTGGTGATGGTGGGGGTCTGATAGCACAATGGATCATAAGATTGACCTCAAACAGAGCTCCTCAAGGTTAAAGGGGAACTACCACCCCGCAAAAACTTTCTCTTAATTAAGTCTTCATCTGGCGACTAGCTGCTTAGTAGCTCTAGTCGCCAGAAATATTACCTGGTTTAAAAGATTTTGGTGCCGGCCGGCTCCAAAAGGGACTGATAGCGCAGGCGCATGGACGTCACTTTGGCAAGATGTCTGTGCTTCCTGCTACCGTGAGCCTGCAAATAAGTCGAAAATCTTTTAACCAGGTAATATTTCTGGCGACTAGCGCTACTAAGCAGCTAGTCGCCAGATGAAGACTTAATTAAGAGAAAGTTTTTGTGGGGTGGTAGTTCCCCTTTAATTTCACAAAAACTGTTTATTTTTAAGAAAATGGGTTGTACAACATACAAGCATATTTTTATAATCTGCAAAACAAATTAAACTTGTGTTAGTTCCCTCCAACATAGGTGACACCAACGCTGCTGCATTGATTATGGTTCTACATAAAGTGCTAATTTATTATGGTGGAAGCTATTTGGCATAATGCATATACTATGATATGAGTTAACCATCTGAGTGCTAGAGTGCACACTAGTCAGGGTTAACCCTTTGAGTGCCAGAGAGCTGTGCAACGCATTGTTTGCAATGTTTTTGCATACCCCTCTGGCATAAAAAAGGGGTTAAAATCAGTGATCGCTGGGGAGAATTCTTTGTCGTGCCAGTCAATGCCAACTGGTCATTGATCGAAGTGCAGTTGTGTGTGTCCGTCCGTCAGTATAGAGCAAAGCTGTATTTACCCTCCTTGTGCCAAGCCTTCCTAAAACGTCTGGTTAGGCAGATGGCACTTGTTTGGTTTGCTGTCACTGGGCTGGAGCTGTCCAAATTAGCAGGCTTTTAAATACAACCCCCCCTGTGTACTAGAGCGATAGTAAATATTTATTTTGGGGGAGACCATTCCAGGATCTAAAGACACACAAACAGATGGGGTTCACTAGAGGCTGCTGCTACAGACGAGTTTAACACCTGTGCATGTCAGGCAGATGATTGTAATATAGTGCGTTGCAGGCCATTGGCATATGAGTGGTTAACATAGTGTATAAAGACTGCTCTCCATCAAGCTGGGAAGTGGAGCCATAAAATATTATTTTAATGGAAATTAAAGTTTATCTAATGACTATTTTTAACCTCTTGGATACCAGACATGTCTCTGACGCATTACTTACCTAGCATCCAAGGGGTTAAACCTGGGCAAACTGAGAATTTAAGGGAAAAAATCATAATTTTCCCAGAAAAAGCAGAATCACTGGAGAGATAACTGTGTTTATTAGTAGTAGTAGTGGTATTTTTTTTTTCAACTGTTGACTAAGAATACAAAACTGTAAATACATGTCCTTTTTATCTGTCATTAGAGGGAAATGAGTGGCCCTGGGGTCAACATGTGGCCCTTAGATTACATATGACCCTCAGAGTCTTCTCCTGTGAGCCCCCAGTCTGCATAGTAAGAAGAGATTATTTCCTTCATATTTACATACCTCCCAAGTGTCCCGCTTTAGTTGGGACAATCCCTCTTGTGGACCTTTCCCACCTGGTGTTCCACTTTTTAGTAGATCAGACTGTGTGGTGTGTATATGTGCATCACATTGCTCCACAGCAATAAAACTCACATTAAAGGGATAGTATTGTTTCATTTTAAAAAAAAATGTAATCTTGTAGCCATTAAAAAAAACCCTCAAACAATGCCAGTGCTATCTCTCAAACCTTTATGGTTTGAGAGATAATTGCAGTTAAAGTTCCCCCCTCCCCTTTCCCTAATGTCAGCGCTCTAGCTGACTGCAAGAGAATCTGGTCCCGGGACTGGCGGAGGCTCTTCAGCAGAGCTGAAAGAGTGACATCTAAAGATAAATACTTCACTGGAACGGTGTGCCTGGTTTCTAATCTGCAAACTTAAATTCAAGGTGACAGATCCACTTTAACCCTTTGGGTGCCAGAGGGGTACGTACCGCTTTGCAAAATGTTAACCCTTTGAGTGTCAGAGGGGCACTGAGAGCATTGCAGCCCCTCTGGCACTCAGAGTATTAATAAGTACTTATAATCCACATTAAAGGAATATGTACGCATGAAAATGTGGTTACATACATTTAAAAACCCTTGCAGTCTTAACCCTTTGAGTGCGTTGCGTACCCCTCTGGCACTCAAACAGTTAAACATATGATGAGGGAGCAGACATCACTGCCTTTTTCCAGTGCTCCCTATGATTGTCTAGGATTATCTGCAAATGGGCAGAAAAAAAAGATACCAGCCTTTCTGACTACAAGAACGGTGGGTACAAATCACAGTGAACTGACCAGTTCTTACAAACCGCGCACACCAAATCACATAAATGTTCTCAGAATAGTACAGTTTAAGTCATTCTGTAAATTAATTTTTAGCTGTTTGTGTCTTTAAAATTCAGATGCACATCTTCACTGCACATACATATTATCAGAAATATACTATTCACACATACAGAACGGTAAAAATTACCAGTCACAAATGCATTTCCTAGGAGACAGTCCTTTGTATTCATAGCGTTTCTTTTCTACGGTTATTTATTTTTACACCATAAAAGGAGAATGACAATTGTGATTTTTATCCCCCCAAACTTCCAGAATTTCCAAGAATCTTGTTTTGTGCAGCATCTGCTGTCTAAAGAATGACTTGTGCGCCATGAAATGATGTGAATGCAGAGGTCTGCCTGCCAAGGACTGTATCCTGTATTAAATTGTTTCCAATACAATTGTTACTCTATTGAATAATCTGTGTGAATATGCATTTCAGTGGAGATATTGTATTCACATTTTGTTATGATTACATATATTTTTGGTAGGGGTTACATGAGCTGTTTAACCCTCAAAGAACCGCACATTCAGAAGCAATAGTTGGTGAGAACTGTGGCACCCAAAGAGTTATCCCTTTGAGTGCCAGTGGTGGTGGTGGAGTGGTGGACACCTCCTCTGGCACTCAAAGGATTAAAGGAACCCTCCTACCATAAGCAACTTTGGTGATATTGAAATGGCTTTCAAAATCAACTATATATTGCGTTAGTCATTTATTTATTTATTTAATTTCTGTTTCTACAATTTAGTCTCCTGTGTTTTTCTTTTTTTTTTTTTTTTTTTTTACTCTAAGTCCTGTGTCCCCCACCCCACAATGGTGATCCCATTGCTGGTGGGCTATAGCTGATGGCCAGCCCTCCCACAAGTTTCAGGCAGATATTATTGACTGACACCTACATGAGTTAGCCACTCACTGAAGGCTACACCCTTCAGTGTAGCTCACGTGAAAGATCTGCCAGTGGTCCTGTAGGCTGCAGTCCAGATCTGTCCTGCAGCAACTTCCCTATATTCATGCATGAACATTGTAAATCTGCAGCTTGCTGGATCCTCATATGTTCATGTGAGCTTATAACCACCCACATGAAAGGCACCATAGTTAGCATCTTACCTTTCAGCGTGGGTGATGTCATCAATGTACCATTACTGTGTAAAGGCATACCTGGGAACTTTCATCTTTGGAGACCCTAGATGGGGCTCATGGACTAGGAATGGGTGTGTCAGAGTGATGTGAATTGTTGTAAGGTGGGTGGGGCTTAACGAGTGGCCAGGATTGAGAGGAGGAAAGGTGGGGGGGGTCTCATTTTAGAATGGTAAAGGGGTATTTGAAATGGGGTGAGAAGTATCGTAAGTGGAATGGACAAACTGGGTGGAGTTATAAAGTTGGAAAATCGGCCTCGTCACCAAAGACCTGATTATTAACCTTTGAGTGCCAGAGGGGTAGCAATGCATTGCAAATCAATGCGTAGCGTACCCATCTGGTACTCAGAGGGTTAACTCAAAGAACCCTAGTGTCTGAGACAGATCTGGAGAGTTCCCAGGGATGTCTAAGGATATTATGAGAATGAAATAAGTCTGAGCTGTTTCTATCAGAGATTCATTAAAGCTCCATAGGGCCCTAGGCAATGTACCAGTCTGTGGTCCCATGTCCCTTAATCCGGTGCATCTGACACAGAGTGCTGCTAGCTGGTCCTGGCATTGCAGCTGTAATGGAAGTTGGAGCAACTGGATGGTGCTGGTCTCTTTCATCAAAAAGGGCGTTTGACACAAGATGTTAGCGGCAACATGACCTCTGTCTGTGACTCATCATAATGCCATGGGCCCTAGTCAGTAGCCTAGACTTCCGTAATAGATCCGGCTCTTGTTTCTATACACAGGAGAGCGGGCAGTCTGGATGGGCCATTTGGTTCTTTTCCACTGCCAAACCCCGCTGGCTGTATACACAAAGACAGAAGTGGAGCAATTGTCACACTGCACCTTATGGGACAAGTAAACATTCCCATTGATTTAAACAGGACTTTAGACCCATTGGATGCTAACAGTATTCAGTGGGTTAAAAGCCTCTTTTAAATCAATGGGATTTTGGGGCAATTTTATTTGTCCCCTGTGGAGCAGTTGGTTTGCCTCACAATTGCTCCACTTGTGTTTATGTGGATATGGCCCCATGCTACTATGTTCACATTCACTTTGGAGACGCTTTGCACTTTAACCCTATGAGTGTCAGTGCTCGGCAATATGTTTCTGATCTCTCTGGCACCCAAAGAGTTCTGTATAGTCGACTTTATGTCTGAAGACAAAGTAGAGTCATTCTGAGTCAAACCAACTGCGCTATAGGGAACAAATAAATGCTTACTGAATTGAATAGTGTTTTTAACCCCTTGAATGCTAGAGAGGGCTCCAATGCATTGCAATATGTTGGACACTATGATTCAAGAAGATAGCTAAATTTAAAAGTAAAATAATGAGTAATATGGGAAAAAAATATTGTAGTCTCCCACTGCCGAGTTGTTTTATTTAAAGCGGAACTACCACCCCCTTTTAAACTTTGCCCCAAATAATTACCCATCTGGCGATTAGCTGCTCAGTAGCACTAGTCGTCAAAATTATTACCGTGTTATACAGAATTCCTACTGCTCTCGGACGGACAGGCAGGAAACAGTGTAGACATCTTTCCATAGTGACGTCTGCGCACCTGCGCTGTCAGTCTCAGTCTGCTCTAGGAGGAGTTGCTAGGAGCCATTCGGCTCCAAAAGGGACTGACGGCACAGATGCGCAGATGTCACTATGGAAAGAGGTCTGCGCTCCATCCTGCCTGTCAGTCCGGAAGCAGTATATTCTCAATAACGCGGTAATACTTCTGGCGACTAGCGCTACTGAGCAACTAGTCGCCAGATGGGTAATTATTTGGGGCAAACTTTAAAAAGGGTGGTAGTTCCACTTTAAAAGCTATTGCTATTCAAACTATTTTTTTGGGTCCAGTACCCTCCCATGGCCTGAAATTTTATGGTGGCGCAATCGCTACAGCAGTCAGTTATGATATAAAATATTTGGGATTTTAGGGAATTCTAATTTTGTCTCTTGTGCATTTGGTTTGTGCCACAATTGTCCCCATACTTTTTCCCTTCATCACCTATTTTTGTTTCTTCTTACATTTATATCCTAGTTTAATCCTCAAGGGCCACCAACAGGCCAGGATTTAAGGAAAGACTTTCCTGATTAATCCGTTAGCAACCAGTGACATGTCAGGACTGCCACGGGCATCCGGCAGTTAAGGACTGGTGACGGACCTCGCATTTCATGGAATTCCAGGGTTGCCACATGGTTGCATGCAGCAAGATGATCCCAGAATTCAATGGGCAAAAAAAAAATAAAAATGTAACCCTTTGATTGCCAGAGGGGCAATGCGTTGCGTATCCCTCTGGCACTCAGAGGGTTAAAGAAATGCTCCATGGTCCTTAACAGATACCCCCTGCCAGATCGGGTGGTCATTGAGGTGAGTTCATTATTGGCACTCTCCTGTGCTTAAAGGGTTGGTAATACCTTGAGACCAACATAGCTCCAATTGATTCTCCAATAAAGATCATGTAACACTTTATTTTAATGTACTCCGTGTTGTAGTTGAATAGAAATTCTCTGGTAAAGGATTCCCCTCCCTCCCCTTTCCCCTGCTTCATACTGCCTCTTTCATCCTGCCGGATGGAGCGCAGCAAGGGACAGTCTTCCCTGAACATAAGGAAAATCCTGCCCTCCTTCCTCAAAAGGGGCAGGATTTCCCCTTATACTTAATGGATAAAGATTGTCCCTCGATGCGCACTGTCCGGTCCCACTACTGGATTCCACATCTAAGGGGAGGCGGCTTGTAGACTGCAAAAGGGGAGGGAGGGGAATCCTTTTTCCAGTGAATGTCTATTGAACTAGAACACGGAGCATATTGAAATACAGCGTTAAACGATCCTCTTTATAGGAGGATCAATCGAAGCTGCATTGGTTTCAAGGCATTACTATTCCTTTAACCAGGTAAATTCTATGGTCCTGGCCAGTTGGTGGTCCTTGAGGACTGAACTTGGACAGCCCTGTCCTAGACAAGTGTTTACCTGGATCTATTCCCAATAAGCTTTATTTCAGGGAACACAAAAGCAGGCCTAGTAATACATTATAGTAAAGATAGCATACAGGGCACTCGGTGCTGCAGGTGATAGTGTAACAGTCTATTACATTCTGCTTGGATGGTTTGTCAACCAGAAAACTCACTGTAAACGGAGATCAAGGTAGCTCATTGTCCGGGACATGAAATGTTTGGCAGTTTGATTTGTACATATTATTTACTTGACTAATGGGCAAAGTAATAATGATAGAAAGTAATTTTGTGCCTAAAAAAAAATTGCATTTCTTATTTAAAAAAAAAAATTTGCTTTGCTCAGAAAACAAAATCACATTGCTAATAAATGGGGCGTTGCTTCTAGAAACAATTAACAATGCTATTTAAAAACTTGGATTGTGTAAGAAAAGTAAACAATTGTAATAAAACTAGTTGAACAGCCCGTTACACGGACCACAGAGCCTCTGGCAGCCGGTCGCGGGGCAGTCACACGCAGTGGAGACTGCCCGCGCCTCGGCTGATACAGAGCCTCTGGCAGCCGGTCGCGGGGAAGTCACACGCAGTGGAGACTGCCCGCGCCTCGGCTGATACAGAGCTGGGCGCTCCAAAGGAGCGTACAGCTCTGTATCAGCCACGGAGCGGGCAGTCTCTACTGCGCATGACTGCCGCACGCACAGCAGTGTCTACTGCGCATGTCAGGCGTTACACACACAACTTGGCGAATTATTATATAGGATGTTTTAAACCTCTAAAGCTGCATGCATTTTTATGTGAAGTTTTTAGATCATCAATAAAAATGCAGCTTCCACTAAATGCATTAACATAGCCGGATTTACATCCCAGGATCCCTGTTCCACAATATGTTGGAGATCTTTATAGCATCCAAGGGTTTAAAGGGATAGTAATACTTGAAAACAATTGTATTTTATATTGTAGCCCTTAAAAAAACATGATATAAGTCATATCCCCCAAACCTTTATGGTTTGGGAGATATTCACATGTAAAATATAGTAAAATGCTCTTTTCCTGGCTGTGTCAGCCAAGTCTGCCATCTAGTGGACAGATTTGGAATTCGGTCCACAGAGCAACCAGCAGCTCTTTAGCAGTGCCGAGATCAGGATCTTTGAAAAGAACTACTTATTTGGAACTATCTACAAAGTGAGCCTGGCTTGAAAGCACACTTTGTAGACCATTCCAATGAAGAAATTATTTTTAAAGATGGTGATCTCAGCACTTCTGGAGAGGCACAGCCGATCCCGGGACCGGATTCCAAATCTGAAGGGTGGAGCAATGACGTCACTCCAGGGGAAACTTTACTTCTGAATATCTCCCAAACCATAAAGGTTTGGGAGATAAAACTTATATCATTTTTCAAGTTTTTTTTAAGGGCTACAGTATAAAATAAACTTATTTTCAAGTATTACTATCCCTTTAAATCATAGCCAGTAACAGGGTATAAACTAATGCAGGATATGAAGATTGTTCCGGCCACACCCACTATTCAGAATGTCGGTGTGGTCAGCAAAGCTGAGGCACCCCCCCACACACATAATTTAGAGCCTTTAGACCTTTTTGTTGCGCTCACAACAATGCATAAAAAAAAACGCTGATCTGAACAGTCCTCGTCCTTCTTTCTCCAGGCGCATCAATTGATCATACAAGCGTCCATTTTCACAGACATATCTCTTGTTAAAAGCATCCTCTGTGCCAGAGTTGAATACAGTATTTATGTAGATAAATAGACTTTATTACAAGTATTTCAACCACTATTACATTGAAGCCTCAGTATCCCGTAATAACGAGATCATCTTGGCACAAGGCCAAATAATTATCTGCTTTGGGCTCTCCATCAGTCTGCACTATTTTTTTTTTTGTCTGTTATTGTGACTCGGTTCTGATACAGTCATTATCTGTCATCCACACGTCTTTCTTTTTTTTTTTTTGTTTTATATTCTAGAAACCGAGAATGAGAAAATGACAATATTATTTCAGAGCCAAGAAGCAGGATATTAAATATTTCCTATTAAACGGAGAGCCTAATGGGGGCGTATGTATGTATTAACCATTTGAGTTGCTTTGCAATGTGTTGCGTCCCCCTCTGGCACTCAAAGGGTTAAAGAAAAAGTGGAGTCGTGTTCTGTGTATCTCTACTGCTAAGCGTTTATAAAATTAACCCCTTGGAGTGCAAGACGGGCTCCAACTCAGGCGACTCCTCTAACATGTGAGGGGTTAAAAGTAATTTACATATTGTTTGTTTTTATTGCAATGAATTCTGGGATGGCAGGGTGGCGTGCAGACGTACCACAATCCCAGAATTCTGTGATGTACCAGGACTGTCACAGGTCCGTAATGACTGGACCTAAAAGGTATTGTTACATGCTGTGATTCTCAATCATTTGGCATCAACGCCACTGGACGAACACGGCTGTTCTAAATTATATAAATAGTTGGTTAACCCTTTCAGTGCCAGAGGCTTGGGCCATTTTCTGTACCCTTCAGGCCAGAGACATTTTCAACAGTTTTGCCATCCTTCTGTTTAGGCTTGATTTCCTCTGGGATTTTTAGTTATATATGGAAAACTATATATTGTTTTTTTTCAGAACAAATTGAGCTTTCTCGTGGTACCTTACATGAAGAGTGTTTTGCATTGTGCAAAAAGCTATGCTGTCATAATGACAAAAAATGTGAAAATGTACTTATTTTGCTAAAATATCATACTCTGTATCAAAAACATTTACCTTGATTGTGAAAGTTTCAATTATTTGAAAAAGCCCTGAGTCCTCAGAGTAAAAAAAATACCACATTTGTATAGTTTTACCTACGTCCATGGCTAGCGTAGAGCCCTAATCACCAGGAGTGCAAAATAACATTTTCAACTTTATAAACTAATATGCACCTTCTAGTGTTTTTGTGGTAAAGCTACCCTAAAACCATGGGATAACTATATAAAACTATATATTTCTGGAAAGTATACAACCTGCTGCATGTAATGAGGAGTGACTTGCCTTCTTACCCCAAGCCTGGTGTGCACAAATGTTTCCAGAAGGTGGTGCTAATAAAAGGGCATTTTCTTACATTTCTGCCACTTCAAATGTACTGAAATCTGTGAAAACCATGGCATTTCCAACCTTATTCATTAGCTAGTGCTCTTAGGAGAAAAATGACACCCCATTGGTATGAGTTTACATACCTCAGGGGGCGCTAGAAGTGCAAAACGACACCTACTACAACCTCTAATTTTTCTAACATTTTCACAAACATTACTTGTCTGTACAATAATGGTTATAACAACTACAGAATTGAAGAAAGGGTAAGCAAGCCATACCATTTTGGAAAGAAGACACCCTGCCACATCTAATGAGGGGTGACTTGCCTTGTTACCCCAAGCCTAGTGTGCACAAATGCCTCCAGAAGGTGGCGCTAATGGAAAAAAGGCATTTTCTTACATTTTTGCCACTTGAAATTTAGTGAAATCTGTGAAAACCATGACATTTCCAAATTTATTCATGAGCTAGTGCACTTAGGAGAAAAATGGCACCCCATTGGTATGAGTTGACATACCGTAGGGGTGCCAGAAGCACAAAACAACACCTACCTGTTTTCTTCTTTGGAAATGGCTGCTTGTACTAAAGTGTTCATAACTTTTAGAGACATGAAGGAAAGGTATAAAATATATACCATTTTGGAAAGTAGATATTCACCCGCATCAAATGAGGGGTTACTTACCTTTCTACTCCCGGGTGATGTGCACAATTATTTCCAGAAGTTGGCACTATAGGAATAAATACATTTTTTTTTTTTTTTTTTTTTTTTACATTTCCACCACTTCATAGATACCAAAATCTTTGAAAACCATAACATTTCCTACTGTATTCAGTACCTGCTACCAACATGAGAAAAATGGTACCCCATTTGTTTGGGATAACATACAATATGTGGGTGCTAGGAACACTTACCTAAAACTGACACTTTTGTTTTTGAAATGATATGCCGGCACAAAAAGTGTTATAGATATGCAGGAAAGGTAGAGAAACCATACCATTTTGGAAAGAAGATAACCTGCCGCATCTAATGAGGGGTCATTTGCCTTCTTACCCCAAGCCTGGTGTGCACAAATGCCTCCAGAAGGTGGCGTTAATGGAAAAAAAGGCATTTTCTTACATTTCTGGCCCTTCAAATGTATTGAAATCTGTGAAAACCATAGAATGTTCAACTGCATTTGTTAGCTAGTGCTCTTAGGAGTCAAATGACACCCCATTAGTATGCGTTGACATACCTTAGGCGGTACTAGAAGCATAAAACTACACCGCCTACACCATCTGATTTTTCTAACATTTTCTCAAACAGGACTTTCCTGTACAAAAATGGTTATAACCGCTACAGAAGTAAAGAAAGGTATATAAACTATACCATTTTGGAAAGATAACCTGACGCATCTAATGAGGGGTCACTTGCCTTCTAACCCCAATACTGATGTGCATAAATGTTTCCAGAACGAGGCAATATAGGAAAATAATTGAATGTTTTTACATTTCTGTCCCTTCAGATGTATTGAAACCTGCTACAACTATGGCATTTCCAACTTTATTTGTTAGCTCTTAGGAGAAGAATGACACCCCATTGGTTTGAGTTGACATACTGTAGGGGGTACAAAACTACACCTGCTACAACCTCTGATTTCTCTAACATTTTCTCAAACATTCTTGCATGTATGAAAATGGTTAACGGCTACAGAAGTGAAGAAAAGGTAGAGAAACCATACCATTTTGAAACAAAGACAACCTGCCGCATCTAATGAGGTTACTTGCCTTTCTACCCCTAAGTTAGTTGGCACAACTATTTCCAGAACGTGGTGCTACAGAAAAAAAAGTTATGTAAAAAAAAAAAATAAATAAAAAAAATAATAATCAGTCACCACGAAAATGGTTCAACACCATGGGATTCCTAAGAGGACCTCCTGCCAGCCTACGAAACATGGTACCCCACTGCTGTGTGTTGACATACCATATTGGGTGCCAGAAGCGTGACTACCAGTGGAACAAGGGTGGGGAAGCAAACAGTATATGTGTGATTCTATGGCTATCAGTGGTCAGTCATTGTACGTGAGGACCTGTGACTGCCAGTGAAACCAGGTGGGGGGGGGGGAGGGGTCAGGCAGTGTATGTGGGTATATCTACCAGTGGGCAGTGAGCAAGTATGGCAGTGGTGGTGGGGGAGGTAAGATAGGTCATATGGGGGATCTGTGGCTACCAATGTGCACTGTAAGTCCCCCACATACACTGTTTGATTACCAGCCTGAATCCAGTGCGGACTGGCACATTTGGGTCTACCAGTAGGCAGTGGAACCAGGCTGGGGGGGTCAAACTGTGGCAATAGGACTGCCAGTGTGCTGTGAAACTAGGCTGGTGGGTAGGGTACATTGGAGGCATTTTGTGTGCATGCCACAGGGGTGTCAAATGCATTGCAAAGCACACAGAGGGTTCATTTAAAAAAACAAAAAAACATATTCTTTATTCATAGCTTGGCAACAAGCTATGAATGTAAAAAAGTCCTGTGTCTGCCACAGGAGGGGGTCTACAATGAACCCCCTCCCCTGTGGCACACACAGGGTTAATTTTTTATTTGTTTTTTTGTTCATTTTTTTTTTTATAGACCTCATTGGGGGGCTTCAGGACCCTTCCTGATGTCCACCAATGAGGTCTTGGTTAAAAAAAAAAAAAAAAAAAAAAGTCCCAAAACAATTTTCCCCAAAGCAATGTTCTGCGGACACCTGTGGCACTCACTGGGTTAATTTTTTTGCCTGTGTCAATGGCTGCACACATTGCCTGTGTCAGTGGCAGCACGCTTTGCCTGTGACAATATTGTCAGCATATATTGCCTGAGTGAAATATCCCATAGGACACATTATCTCACAACTCATACATTTTTGTAATGGTATTGAAGTCATTTCACATTAAAGAGTTAGTAATAGCTTAAAATAATATCAAGAAGTATTGTAGATAAGGAAAATAGAAATCCATCTCTGCAAGTCCTATCTCTCAAATCTTTATGATTTGAGAGAGAGAAGTCCCCCCTTCCCCTCTTTCCCTGACGTCAGCGTCTAGCTGACATGAGGAGATCCTGTTCAGGGGACCATCAGGTGGCTCCTCAGCAGAGCCATGATACCGAAATCTAAAAAGAACTACTTCACTGGAACAGTCTACAAAGTGTGCTTGTAATCCAGGCACACTTTGTAGACTGTTCCAATGAAGTTATTCTTTTTAGACTTCGGTATCTCAGCTCTGCTGAAGAGCCACTTCGAGTCGGCCGACACAAATCTACTGCCGTCAGAGGGGAACTTTAAAACATTCTGGAAATACAAAAAAAGGAGAAAGGGAGAGAGACCCGGAGGTGCACCCTGTGTTGAATCAAATTAGTTCAGTTGACCTTCACCAATCACCCTAGTGAGTTATACTCACAAAATAAGTTGCTGCAGATACACTTATGTGCACAACAGCTAGATACACTCAGAGGGATTATTAAGGCTGCCCTCCAATCAGCAACTCAGTAATCTTTCAGATAGACCAAAAATCAGCTCCTTCTCAAAACGCTCTCCCCAAAGTGATAAACCATATCCATGCAACAAAAGAATAGAAGGAGCAACAGATAGTGTATTATCGTCTTCAACAGATTGAATGATTCAATAAATCTCAAAGATAAAGAATATACTTTAATAAAAATTCTCAATATAACATATAAAAAAACAATATATATGTCCAGTAATTTGATATCTAACGCGTTTCATGGCTAAGCACGCCACTTTATCAAAGATAGAATCTATGACTGAAGTATAAAAGAATGGAGCCCGTAGAAACAATGATTTAAAAACCCTTTGTACGACACCTATTGGTCAGTGTATAATCCAATCATAAACTGGTTGACTTGATACAGTCAGCACTGGAGTCTTGTTGGCCGTCAGTTCGGTTCACCCTCGGAGAAGACATGACGTATGGGGGTTTGTCTGAATGGCAGTTTATGATTGGATTATACACTGACCAATAGGTGTCGTACAAAGGGTTTTTAAATCATTGTTTCTGCGGGCTCCGTTCTTTTATACTTCAGTCATAGATTCTATCTTTGATAAAGTGGCGTGCTTAGCCACGAAACGCGTTAGATATCAAATTACTGGACATATATATTGTTTTTTTATATGTTATATTGAGAATTTTTATTAAAGTATATTTTTTTACATTGGAGCCACGTGGAGTTTTATGTTTATCCTGCTATTCCCGGTTGGAGACGGATATTTCTCCTAATGCATATTAGTCAGGCTTAGAACTGACCACCACAATTGTGAGTACCCATCTTTGAGATTTATTGAATCATTCAATCTGTTGAAGACGATAATACACTATCTGTTGCTCCTTCTATTCTTTTGTTGCATGGATATGGTTTAAAACATTCTATCTCTCTAACCATAAAGGCTTGAGAGATGGACTTGCACCGATCAATTTCTATTTTCCTTCTCTACAATACTACTCGTTATTATTTTAAGACATTACTATCCCTTTAAACCTTTAAGGACCAGATGGGTGAGGAGATAAATAGTTTGCTGCTCCTCTAAGCTGAACTCTACACCTTTTGACAGACTTAATTAAAAAAAAATCTGGACCAAACCAACTTCACCATAGGGAACAAATAAAAATCCCCATTAATTCAAATGGGAATTGAATCCCTTTAAATGTTATGGAGATCACCAGTGTGCAATAAAGCAAATCATTGGAGAGGAGTCCTCTCTAATAATCAGTGTGTAAAAGCCCATTTGTGTCCATGCAAATGTTGGAAATGTTTTTCTCCCCTGTGTTGCAATAGTTTATCCCTGCATTGTTCACTTCAGTACATAAGGCACACTGTGTTGGACACAGCAGTGATTTGTGTAGCTCCCCCTACTGGAACATAAAGGGACATCATTATTAAACAAATTAAACATTTTCCAAAAAATTGTCCCTTTAATCTAAGGCGTCACTACCCAAAACTTTAACTGATTTTAATCCTGGGAGGTTTGTCTTTTCCTTGTAAATAACCATATTTTTTCTAAGAATAAATAGTAAAATAATAGGAAATGTGTAGCTAAATCAGATGGGAACCTCCTGAACTTAAGTCCAAATAAATCCTGTAGTGATTGTCAGTCTGAGCCATAATTCTGCAATATTGTGTGTTCTATCGTGTGGAAGTGACTGGAGTTTGGGCCGCAAGCCAAGGTAAACTTGCTGATGTTGGGAAAGGGTTTTAGTTCAGAGTCTTTGATACCATTAAACAACAAGTTTACAGTTTAACCCTTTGAGCGCCAGACGGGTTTGCAATACATTCTACGCCTCTGGCAATCAAAGGTTTATTAATGGGAGTTAAAACCCTTTAAGGGCCACATTCATTATTGCACACCTGACTGGTCCTTGCATTGTTAACCCTTTGAGTGCCAGAGGGGTAAGCAATGCATTGCAGAGCACTCTGGCACTCAAAGGATTAAAGGATCGCTAAACTCTTTTTCCATTGTGGCCGGAAGGTGACACAATACATTTCACTTTCAGTATGGAGAGCCAATTAATTGATAAAAAAAAGTAAACTATTAACATATCTATTTTTGAAAGCGTTCTTACTTTACACTAGTTTTTTATACCTGCCTAAAATGTCTGCACATTACTGTGTGTGTGTGTTTATGTATTATTTATATATATATATATATATATATATATATATATATATATATATATATATATATATATATTATAATTTTCTGTTAAGTAAAACAAAGGTACTCCCACTGCATAAGAGATGCATAATTCCACAGTTTTTACTTTAACAGTGCCCACTAGTGTTCAGATTCCAATTCTTTATTCTTTTGCACTCAATGGGAAGGATGAGTCACTGACAAAGTTTTCCATTGGATGTGATAGAAACTGCTGAGTCACTTCCTGTCAGAACTTTCAAGAAGGAATCACACTATAATCCACTTCCTGATTATTTGACATTTTTTAGCATTTGAATAAAACAACCGACAGTGGTCGTAGTAGCCTAGTTTTAATCAGCAGGAAAAACTCTATAACATTTTAACTAAAAAGGAAAGATTACTGCTCCTTTAACAATGGTCTATGACTCGGGCTCTCTCAAAGGGTGCATTATAAAAAAAATGAGTTTTAAAAGAAATGTAATTTTCAGACAAACATATCCATACATATAATAAAAATATGCTGGGGATATTTATCTGCAACACCACAGACACATAAGAGAGTCTGATGTTACAAGTACATCAGATTTGTCTAATTTGGTAAAGGCAAACCCAGTAGGTGGCACATATTGGTGGATGGGTGCCTTTTTTTGGGGTTTGCGCAAAACTTATATAATTTCTGTTATCTGGTGTCTGCTCATCCTAGAAGTTAACCAGAGCCCTAAAACAGTTTGTGGAATGATTATTAAAGGTGTTGTTGTTTCTATAAAGAAACATCAATGGTAAAATAATACTGGAGACTATATGACAAAGGTTTACGTTATTATATCTGAGTGGTTTTTACGCTAATTTTTGTGCATTGGTTTGTTTCTTACACACTATGGCGGGGTAGTCTAACGTCAAGTCTCCATCACAGCCGGATTTTCCATTAGGCAGAGTAAGCAACCTCTTAGAGCTCTAAATATTGAGGGGCGGTGCTTTAGCTGTGCTGGCATTCTGAATTCTTATTTCTCAATTATGCTTCTCGGGACACTCCAACAGGTAAGCTTTTCAAGATAACCCTGCTTAAAGTGTTAGTAATGTCTAAAAAAAACTTTTTTGCATTTAGAAGAGCTTAAAAAGCTGATCTAAATGCAAAAAAACATATCTCTCAAACCGCTATGGTTTAAGAGATACGGGCGTTTAAAGTTTGATTTCTCCTACTGACAGCTGTAAAGCTGTCAGCAGGAGATCTGTGTCGGTCGACACGCTGGCGCTTGAGAAGTGCCAGGATCTCGTTACTTACACGGAATCCCTTCATTGGAATGGTCTAAAACGTGTTCCTAGTGTTCAGGCACACGTTTTAGATCATTCCAATGAAGGGATTCCGTGTAAGTAACGAGATCCCGGCACTTCTCAAGCGCCAGCGTGTCGACCGACACGGATCTCCTGCTGACAGCTTTACAGCTGTCAGTAGGAGAAATCAAACTTTAAACGCCCGTATCTCTTAAACCATAGCGGTTTGAGAGATACGTTTTTTTGCATTTAGATCAGCTTTTTAAGCTCTCCTAAATGCAAAAAAAAATTTACTTACACTTTAATCACAGGTTCAGTCATTGTCACTGAGCTGTCTGTATTTAAAGGGATAGTAATGTATTATTTTAACTTCATTTAATATTGTAGATATGAAAAAAATAAATCCATTGATCCCAGTCCGATCTCTCAAACTTGTATAGCCATATCAGGATCTGCCTCTGTCAGCTAGATGCTGATGTTGATCTTGTTGATGTGCTGCAAGTAATAGAATTGAGAAAAACTGTTCTAGAACACTGTCCAAGTTTGGTTTGCAACATATTGACAAGACTTATCGTATTTGTTTTTCAGGCATGGAAGAAACGTTGGTTCATTCTGCGAAGTGGTCGGATGAGCGGCGACCCAGATGTCTTAGAATATTATAAAAACGATCACTCCAAAAAGCCCATCCGTGTAATTAACCTCAGCTGCTGCGAGCAAGTCGATGCAGGGCTGACATTCAACAAGAAGGAGCTGCAGGACAGCTATGTGTTTGACATCAAGACCAGTGACCGGACCTTCTATCTGGTGGCTGAAACTGAGGAAGAAATGAACAAGTGGGTGCGGAGTATATGTCAGATCTGTGGATTTAACCAGTCAGAGGAGAATGCAGGTACACCTTCCACTTAGTTTTACCCTTTTTCCATTATCCTACATCTGAATGAACTAATTCTCTCTGTTGTATCTTGTGGTCAAACATCAGTAAAAGCTTTACCGCTACTTTTATTGCCTATAGATTTCTATGAGTAAAACAAGGGAATATGCTGTGAGATTTACTCAAAACTTATCACAATTACAAAGTGGTGGCGCCGTTACCGTAAGATTGTATGCAGAATTGTAGCCCAAGGCTCGCCTCTGCCATAGAGTGCAGCAGAAATACTGTGTGGACACTGGATGGCAGTGTTGCTAACAGTGTGTGTGTATGTATGTATGTGTGTGTGTGTGTGTGTGTGTATATATATATATATATATATATATATATATATATATATATATATATATAAAGTTCGAGCTGTAATAACTTTGGATTGTGACAATTCCCTGTTTTACTCGGCAGGAAAATCCCTACAATGTTTTTTTTTTTTTTTTTCTTCATTAAAAAAGTTCACTGCTCCTGTAAGTACATTAGCACAAGATCACTCCATGGATACTGACAGAGATGGCAACTTTTGTCTCTCTATGTGTTGTTGGACTAAAAGTCCCATCCTTCTTAGCTAAGGGAACACCTTTAGCAAAAAGACTGGGGCGGCACCATGAAGCCCCAAAATGCCTCCTACCAGCTGTTCATGGGGGGGAAGGTTAGAAAACTGACATTACCTCTTCCCCCGTCCCCTGTCTGGAAAGCAATCTCTAAGTCTGTCTGTAGCTCTCAGCAACAAACTCAAGATTAGCGTGCGCCTTCCCTACAGACCTGCTGTATCAGTCTTTCACACCTAGTACAGAAGGTCTATAGGGACCTGGATAGAGCAGATCAGTAACAGAGCTGTGCAATGCAGTGTTGATGTACCGGTTGCCTCATTTCGGACCCATATCCTGCTCTTCTGTTGGGCACACAACCCAGCCCCATTTTACCATAATCTGCAGAGCAGCTTCCAGTGAGAAGACAAAATTGGAAATAAATGCTTTTTTAATTTCTGCAAAAATTATTTGCTTTTTTACTGTTGTATGTGTTGCTGTTATTGTTATTTGTATGATCGTTTATCATAGATGACATGTTATTAAAGGAAAAAATAAAGTGTAATATGTAAAATATATCTATCTATCTATCTATATATATAAAAGAAAAAGCCTCATTACATAATTTATGTCTCCTCAGGAGAGACACTGTCACGGTTTTTTGACGAACACTCAGACCCGACTGGTATGGTTAAAATAACTTTATTGAGATAAAGTACATACAGTAGTTAGGCCCACAAGTACACAGTAACAGAACAAATACAGTAATAACACGCCAGTCCCTGGAGAGATTAGGACAGCTGGAGGCAACAGCTGGCTGGAAAGAGTTCTGATCTAGAACCCCAAATGACTGGAGGCTCACGAGACTATAGGCAACCCACCCCTAGCGCACTAGGGGCACACTGAGGCTACGCAGCCCAAGTACTGGCGGCAGGACCCTAGATCACTAGGAGTCCACAGGATGGCAATTGGCACGAGACCCAGACGCCTGGGAGACACTGAACCCAGCAGCAACAAGGCAACACTGACTCTATGGACTAGGGTCACAGTAAGACCTAGGCAACCGCTTCTGGTAGGAAAACCCTAGAACACTAGGGGTGGATCGAGACAGCACAACACGAAGGCAACTTGTGTCCCAGCACACGTGCAGGGTGTAATATCGCGCAACAGCTGGCTCTTGAGCCTAGAGGCTGCTTCAGGTAGGAATGGAGCACTGACCCTGCCTAGAGGATCTAGGCACTGAGGTAATGCCCAGAATGAAGTCTACAACTCCCACAGGGAGTGAGCCCAGCTGGAAAAGCGGAGGAGGACACAGATGGATCACAGAGTAACACAGTCAGCGCTATACAGCACTGAACCGGTACTTCGCATGTGCACACCGCCTGAGGCGGTTAACCAGATAAGCGGCTATAGCACGAATGCTCAGCCTACAGTCAGCAGAATAACGGAAGTACCACGCGGTGCTACTACAGACATGAGCAACAAGTCAGGCAGCAGAGTGGAACGCTAGCCCGGTAGAGGCAACCAAGCGGGTTCTTAGCCAGGCACAGTTAGCAACGGAACGGGTTCTCAGCCAGACACTGTCAGTGGCGTAGCGGGTACTCGGCAAGACCAGTCAGCAACGAAGCAGGTTCACAGCCAGATCAGTCAGCAAAGGAGCAGGTTCACAGCCAGACCAGTCAGCAACGAAGCAGGTTCACAGCCAGATCAGTCAGCAACGGAGCAGGTTCACAGCCAGATCAGTCAGCAACAGAGCGGGTTCTCAGCCAGCAATGGAATCAGCAACACAGGATACGCAGGAACGTCATCAGGCAGACCAGGTCATACACAATCAGAGCAAAACAGGAAGTAGCGTCAGGAATGGGTACACCACGAAAGGGCACCTCCGTATAGACATGACCGAGTATATAAAGGATGGCCCTGGGCGGAGTCAAGATCGCAAGACCAATAAGAGAGAGAGGCAGTGAATCAGGCAATAATAATGTCGGCGCCTGCGGCCTAAGCACAGGCACCATGATAGACACACACCCAGGGGGTGGCAGTAAGAAGGAGTTACTGCTCTCATAGGGTGATTCAATGGGGGTGTGGTTTTCACAGGACTATCCAGCCTGCCCACCACTATCCAACTGAGGAAAAAAACAAAATGGCTGCCACTTGCTTCTGCACCACAGACACACACACACATGCCCCACTCACACAGCACCCAACACACACACACGCACAAAACCAGAAACAAATATGGCCGACAAACAGAAAAAACACACACACACATACACACAGTCACTCACTCTGACTCTCAGTGGCCTCAGCAGGACCTGCAGCACAGCCACTGAAGGGAAGCTGCAGCACCAGGGGAACAAAATGGCACTCAAAGGGTTAAGGTATGCCCTCATTGCTGAATTATTTCTTGACTGTCATCATTTGCCATGCAAGACACAGGACAGGCAGCCATCCGATTCACACTTAACCCACTGACTGCCACAGGGTTGTGTACCAAGTTTTACCCCTCAGGGAGTATGTTCAAACCCCTCACATTGTAAACTTGTATTTCCCTCCCACTTCCCCAGCCTATTACTTACATTTATCCACATTTCTCTTAAGCCCCACCCCTACTCACAATTAAGCCCCACCCACTTTTAACCCAGATTTCCCCATTGGCCTCTCCACATCAGCACCACATGACTCCCCTGCAGGGACTCCACAAGTCTCTCTATACCTTAACCCTTTGAGTTCCAGAGGGGTGCACAATGCATTGCAATGCCCTCTGGCATTCAAAGGGTTAACATGATGGTATAACGCTCCTTTTATTTTCTGCTTTCCATTTGCACAACCCAAACACACGCAGGAATAATACTGCTATTCTGGCCCAAAGTAAAGGAGAAATAAAATACAACATTTCATACCTCCCAAGTGTTCCTCTTTTGGATATATTAGTGCTTCATACCTCCCAAGTGTCCCTCTTCATGATATATTAGTGCTTCATTCCTCCCAAGTCTCCCTCTTTAGGATATATTAGTGCTTCATACCTCCCAAGTCTCCATCTTTTGGATATATTAGTGCTTCATACCTCCAAAGTCTCCCTCTTTAGGATATATTAGTGCTTCATACCTTCCAAGTGTCCCTCTTTAGGATATATTAGTGCTTCATACCTTCCAAGTGTCCCTCTTTAGGATATATTAGTGCTTCATACCTCCCAAGTGTCCCCTCTTTAGGATATATTAGTGCTTCATACCTTCCAAGTGTCCCTCTTTAGGATATATTAGTGATCCGTACCTCCCAAGTGTCCCTCTTTAGGATATATTAGTGCTTCAATCCAACCAAGTGTCCCTCTTTAGGATATATTAGTGCTTCATACCTTCCAAGTGTCCCTCTTTAGGATATATTAGTGATCCATACCTCCCAAGTGTCCCTCTTTAGGATATATTAGTGCTTCATTCCAACCAAGTGTCCCTCTTTAGGATATATTAGTGCTTCATACCTCCCAAGTGTCCCTCTTTAGGATATATTAGTGCTTCATACCTTCCAAGTGTCCCTCTTTAGGATATATTAGTGCTTCATTCCAACCAAGTGTCCCTCTTTAGGATATATTAGTGCTTCATATCTCCCAAGTGTCCCTCTTTAGGATATATTAGTGCTTCATACCTTCCAAGTGTCCCTCTTTAGTATACATTAGTGCTTCATTCCAACCAAGTGTCCCTCTTTAGGATATATTAGTGCTTCATACCTCACAAGTGTCCCTCTTTAGGATACATTAGTGCTTCATACCTTCCAAGTGTCCCTCTTTAGGATATATTAGTGATCCATACCTCCCAAGTGTCCCTCTTTAGGATATATTAGTGCTTCATACCTTCCAAGTGTCCCTCTTTAGGATATATTAGTGCTTCATTCCAACCAAGTGTCCCTCTTTAGGATATATTAGTGCTTCATATCTCCCAAGTGTCCCTCTTTAGGATATATTAGTGCTTCATACCTTCCAAGTGTCCCTCTTTAGTATACATTAGTGCTTCATTCCAACCAAGTGTCCCTCTTTAGGATATATTAGTGCTTCATACCTCACAAGTGTCCCTCTTTAGGATACATTAGTGCTTCATACCTTCCAAGTGTCCCTCTTTAGGATATATTAGTGATCCATACCTCCCAAGTGTCCCTCTTTAGGATATATTAGTGCTTCATACCTCCCAAGTGTCCCTCTTTAGGATATATTAGTGCTTCATATCTCCCAAGTGTCCCTCTTTAGGATATATTAGTGCTTCATACCTTCCAAGTGTCCCTCTTTAGGATATATTAGTGCTTCATACCTTCCAAGTGTCCCTCTTTAGGATATATTAGTGCTTCATTCCAACCAAGTGTCCCTCTTTAGGATATATTAGTGCTTCATACCTCCCAAGTGTCCCTCTTTAGGATATATTAGTGCTTCATACCTTCCAAGTGTCCCTCTTTAGGATATATTAGTGCTTCATTCCAACCAAGTGTCCCTCTTTAGGATATATTAGTGCTTCATATCTCCCAAGTGTCCCTCTTTAGGATATATTAGTGCTTCATACCTTCCAAGTGTCCCTCTTTAGTATACATTAGTGCTTCATTCCAACCAAGTGTCCCTCTTTAGGATATATTAGTGCTTCATACCTCACAAGTGTCCCTCTTTAGGATACATTAGTGCTTCATTCCAACCAAGTGTCCCTCTTTAGGATATATTAGTGCTTCATACCTTCCAAGTGTCCCTCTTTAGGATATATTAGTGATCCATACCTCCCAAGTGTCCCTCTTTAGGATATATTAGTGCTTCATACCTCCCAAGTCTCCCTCTTTAGGATATATTAGTGCTTCATACCCTCCAAGTGTCCCTCTTTAGGATATATTAGTGCTTCATACCTCCCAAGTGTCCCTCTTTAGGATATATCACCTCCCAAGTGTCCCTCTTTAGGATATAGACAAGAAAAAGAAAAAAAGAAGAGAGACTAATAGTGTATTATGTTGATAGAATTTTGGTAACAATATTTGTCAAACTTAAGGTTAATGCACTCACATTTAATTTTTGTTACTGGTCTTCCAAATGACAGTCAGTGCAAGTGGAGAATGTTGAATCTGTCTCCACAAAGATAGATCACTGGACAATGCTCGATCCCCGATTCACCACAAACGTCAAGCTGGGCTTGGGAAACACACAAAAGAAAAAATACGAGGAGAGCTGTACTGATAATAATATATAGTATACTTGAAATACAGAGCTGGTATACTCACACGAACAATATGACCGGTCCCACTCTCTGGATACCCGTCAGACAGCCAGCGGGGAAAATTGGCACTGATCCTCCCCGCAACAGGATCCCACAGTTCTGTGCAAACACCAATTCCAGCGGTCAGTTGAAAAAAATATATATGTTGGATGTAGAGTTATCTCACAGGAGACGAAAAAAAGAAAATTATAACAAAATATAAAATTTATTTAAAAAACGTTAAGATCCATCAACATGTTTCGTGGTTTACCACCACTTCTTCAGGAGGACAAATACAAAATAATACAATAAACGTCTGCTGCATATAACACATATATTTATATCAGAAATCTAACCATATCCTCAACTCAGTTGGTTCCAAGGAATTCAGAAAGTGACCATTCAGGGAATTAATCAGGAATAATGATTCACATCTGCAGATTGTTACCTACACAGCAGTGTAAAGCTCCTACACGAATCCCAGGGTGGCCACAGCCCACATTTCTACACTCAGAACCTGCAGATTCAGAGAACCAGCAAGAGCCCCCCACACACTGGGGGTGCTATCACTGTGACAGTGTACCCTCTGTCTGTATATGTCTGTTGCATGTCTGTGTATTTGTTCCGTGTATGTGTGTGTGTCTGTTGAGTGTCTGTATGTCTGTTGTATGTCTGTGTGTGTCTGTTTGTTGCATGTGTGTGTATGCGTATGTCGGTTGTGTGTGTGCATGTGTCTGGTGTGTGTATGTCTGTAGTGTGTGCGTGTGTCTGTTGCATGTGTACGTATGTTTATTGTGTGTTTCTGCGCATATATGTTGCGTTTGTGTGTGTGTACATCTCTGTTACATATGTGTGCATCTCAAGTGTGTCTGTGTGTGTGTGCATGTCTTTTGCGTGTTTCTGCTGCTCACTATGTGTGTGTGTCTGTCTGTGTGTTGCATATGTCTGCGTTTATCAGAGTGTCTACATTTCACACACATAAGCCCAACGGTCATAACATGACAGGCAACACCATCCCACATTGCTAGTGTGTGTGTATATATATATATATATATATATATAATATATATATATATATATATATATATATATATATTGTTACAGAGTCCCAGGAATAGTGATAGAGGGTGTATATATATATATACCTCCCCAGATCCTGCAGGATATTTACCCTGATTAGCCCCAGGGAAATATAATGTATAGGTAACTTGCAAATCTGTGGATTTTGGGCCAGTGTTCCACTCCACACTTTCATAGTAACTGACATGTGGCAGGCAAGGAATCCACACCAGGCATTCTATCACTCCCTACTTTCACTCACCTGCATCTGGCTATTAGGGCAGCTAGCAGTCAAATACTTTCCCCTGCCCTGAGATATGCTCTCCTTTGTTTGAGTTCACAGTGGGGAAGGAATTAACCCCTGAAAGCCTGCAACTTGTGAAGTTAACTTATGCCTTCTGGACCAGTGGTTCTCAACCTGTGCCCTCAGTGGCTACTAACAGGCAAGGAATTCAGGAATAAGAGCACAGGTGAGTTAATCAATATGACTGAGCCTCTGATCAACACACTTTTGTTCTAGCAGGGAAATTCCTAAATCCTGGCCTGTTAGTGGCCACTGAGGGCACGGGTTGAGAACCTCTGTTCTGGATTGTGTTGCTGTATAGTTAATTCTCAAGCTGGTAAACGGACTAGTAGTCCAAATACAGTGAGGATCTGATGTGTTTAATTAGTGCTCAGTAGAGCAAGGATTTTATTTTGTTTGTGATGCTGCTGTCTCACCACTTGGATACAAATAAACAGCCAAACACATGAATTATCCTCCTCCTGAGTGTGAAATGTCTCTGCAACCTAGAAGGCTGAACCCAGGACAGAACGTACAACATATTAAAAGGTACTTTTGCCACAATATATATATTTTCTATTAGGAGGTAGATAGGTTAGTCTGTCACCAGGAAGGTGAATGCTGACCAGCATGTTGTCTCCCAGTGGTTCTGGTTTGGCATATTGCGGACAGGGCCGATAGAGTATTGGGAGGGGCTGGAAGTGATCCAGCTGTCTTGGTACATATTGGTACCACTGACATAGGAAGAAGACGGAGGTCCCTAAAAAATGATTTCAAAGATTTATGGTGCAAGCTCAAGGCAAGGACCTCCAGGGAGCTTAAGTATTGATGTAGGAAGGAGAGTTTGGGGTTTTTAGTGCACTGGGCTGACTTTGCTCATGGATATAATCTATATGGTAATGAGGAATTGCACCTAAATGGTAGAGGAGCCACAGTGTTAGGGGATAGAATGCTAAGAAGGTTGCAGTAGCTTGTAAACTAGAAAGGAGTGGGAGGGTAGATAGAGAAGATAGGAACTGCGTCCAAGTAAAGGATCATGGGGGTGTGGATAAATATAACCAATAGGGAGGACCTCATAACAAATGAAGATGTAGAAAAAAGCAAGTAGTGGGTAAAATATGTAAAGACATCAAAATTAATTGTCAAATGCAAGAAGGATGGTAGGTAAAGTGAGAGAACTAGAATTGTTGGCTGTTAATGAGCATTTGGACATAATTGGTGTAACTGAAAATTTGTGGTATGGTGCACACTATGGGGCTGTATATATAAAGGGCTATTCCCTGTTTGGAAGAGACAAGATTGATACAAAAGAGGGTGGTGTGTGCTTATGTTTGAAAACTGTGCTAAATCCAGTTCTTCTACATTGTAGTCAGGCGTAACTCCTGGGGCTTGGAACCTTTGGCTTCTTACATCAGAAGGGTCAACCCTTTTCTTATGAAATTGTTTATACACTGTATTTCGGCCTGTGATTTTTACCCATGTACTGTTTCTGGTCTGTTTCTGGCCTGACCTTGTATTTACTGTGTGCATCGTAATAAAATTCTTTGAGAGAAAAAAAAAAGAAGAAAGAAAATTAGCAGGTCACATAGCAAGAAGACCTGTCGATAGACCCGTCAAGGGAATTTTGGAATGGATTGCAGTGATACTAAATGCCCAAGAAAAAGTCCAAAGACAAGATGGTTGATAAAATTTTCAAATATATTGGTGCATAGTAGCAAGAGGAAGCACGGGTGAACTTGTTGGAAACTTGCTGAGGAGGCCTCCATCCTGCAGTGGATTGACAAAAGATGATGATATGGTGATGATATATTATACATTGTAGGGATTTACCTGCTGTGTAGAACAAGGTTACTCCCACTGACAGTAGGCCTATATAGACTGCTGTAGCCACGTTGCTACCCTGAAGGGCAAGCTTTGGAGGACGGAAATAAAACAAACATAGAAATAAAAAATGGAAGTTTGAGCTACAGTAACTTTTTAGTGAAGCATCTCAACGCAGTTGGAGTACCCATGTTTTACTCAGTGTGTTGGGGGTCTTTCTTGTATCTGAGGGCTTAAACATCCCTTCAACCCTTTGAGTTTCAGAGAGGAAGGGTGACCACATGTCCCGGATTGCCCGGGACAGTCCCGGATTTCAATGTGTATTCCATGCCCCTGGCAGCCCCCTTCTGGGACAATAGAAAGTCCCTGAATGAAGACTCCAGAACACAGAGTTCTAAACAGTAGAATGAGAACTGCCCATTGCCTACTGTGACAGGAAGTGATGTCTCTGCTGGGCTACAAGAAAATGGCTTCCAGACAGAGCTCTTAACACTTAGGGTTGCCACCCAGCCGGTATTTTACCAGCAGGCTGGTAAAAAATTGGCTTCTTTCCAATGTTAAGTCTATGGAGGGAATGCCTTGGCCGGTATTTTTTTGAAGAAAAGGTGGCAACCCTATTAACACTAGAGAGAGAACTGATCCTTGATACTGACATCGGTTGTTAGCTGCAGTACAATGTTGTTGTAGTGTAATGCTAGTCTATGGTTTTGGGTTTGATGTACATTATCTTCTAGCCCACCACAGGCATCTTTTTCTGTCTAAGCAGCCAATAGGCAGTTCTCCCTCTAGTGTTTAGAACTCTGTGGTGCGCTCTTCTCTCCGCAGTATCCCTGAATGGCAGAACTGAAATGTGGTCACCATACTGAGAGGTACCCAATGCATTGTGTTGGGTACCTCTCTGGCACTCAAAAGCTTAATAAGTGTTGTTTTCAGTTCTGTATTGAATCATGAGTTTGTACTGTATATTCTATTTTGTATAATTAGCTAATCCTAACAAAAAGACAGGAATTTGTTTCAAATACAGGGATTACTCATAAACTTGTGATTAGAGATCAGCAGTTTGTTCCAATGAAAGTATAATCTGTCTGCAAGGACACAATGCTCCGTGTTTCCCGGATTGCACTCACACGTGAAATGATCATGCCCCCCTGTGTCTTGTGCTGGGCCGTTCTGCTAAGACTTTCATTAAACGTGCCCTTGGCCAGCCATGCGTGAGCGACACATGACTGCAGAACTTACTGGTAACCTGTCACTGTCACCAGCTAAGAAAGTAATTCTGTGCAAGCTGTAACTGGTATGTACAAGACGTTTACAGGAATAAATTAGTGTCTGCTTCATTGCATGTCACGCTGCGGCCTTTAACCCCTTGAGGACCAGTAAAGATCGCCAAGGCATTTTGAAGCACTCAAGGGATTAACGGTTTGAGCACCAGAGGGCTGAGCAACATATTGCGGTATAGGTCTGAAGTCAAAAGTGGAATTGTTCTGGAGAGTACCAGCTGCACCATACTTAGACATGAACCCCTTACATATTACAGAGGTGTGTCTGTCTGTCATTGTGTGTGATTGTGTATGTCATTGTGTGTGACTGTGTGTGTGCATATCACTGTGTGTGATTGTGTGTATCTCATTGTGTGTGTGTGTGTGTGTATCTCATTGTGTGTGTGTGTATCTCATTGTGTGTGACTGTGTGTATCTCATTGTGTGTGACTGTGTGCATGTCATTGTGTATGATTGTGTATGTCATTGTGTGTGACTGTGTGTATGTCATTGTGTGTGACTGTGTGTATGTCATTGTGTGTGATTGTGTGACTGTGTGTATGTCATTGTGTGTGATTGTGTGCGTGTGTGTATGTCATTGTGTGCGTGTGTGTATGTCATTGTGTGCGTGTGTGTATGTCATTGTGTGCGTGTGTTTATGTCATTGTGTGCGTGTGTGTATGTCATTGTATGTGATTGTGTGCGTGCGTGTATGTCATTTTGTGTGAATGTGTTGTATGTCATTGTGTGTGACTGTGTGTGTGCATGTCATTGTGTGTGAATGTGTTGTATATGTCATTGTGTGTGATTGTGTATGTCATTGTGTGTGACTGTGTGTGTGCATGTCACTGTGTGTGATTGTGTGTGTGTATGTCATTGTGTGTGTATGTAATTGTGTGTCTGTATGTTTCATTGTGTGTGACTGTATGTGTATCATTGTGTGTCATTGTGCGTGCATGTGTCATTGTGCATGTGTTATTCTGTGTGCGTCATTGTGTGTGTCCTTGTGTTTGTATGTGTCGTGTGTATGCCGCTGTGTGTGTCCTTGTGTGTGTGTTGCTTAGGGTGACCACATTTACTTTCTTCCATTCCGGGACACACTTAAAGCGGCAGTGTACTCATGTGATGTCACATGACCCCTGCACTAAAATCTATGTGAGCTGCTGTTCCAATCATTCTATTCCTTTCCGTCCGTCTGTCACTGCATCCAGACCCTCCCTTTCATTGATGAAAATGATTGCATGCGCCGGCATAAGTACTGCCTCACACGCATGCACCAGCCAGCCAATGAGGACCATATAGCAAATACATTTCATTGGCTGGTGGTGGTGTTGCGTGCTGCACTAGGTAGGCTGTGTCACTGATGTTGAGTGAGCCACTGTAGAGCAGAGTGGAAATTGCACAGGGCTCAGTGAGTGGCAGAGATTGTGCTGTGGGTGCCGGCTTTGTTGCTCCATTCTGGGACTCATTGTTGTCCTGGTCCATTAAGGGACAGTCCCGGGCATTCTGGGACGTGTGGTCACCCTATTGTCACTGTGTGTGTGTGTGTTTGTGTGTGTGTGTGTGTGTGCGCACAAATGGCTGCTGTTTTTTACACACACACACACACACACACACACACACAGCAAAGGAAACTGGGCTGTCCCCTGTTATTCCCCTGGTTAACCCTTTGTGTGCCAGAGGGGTATGCAACACATTGCAAAGCGTTAAGGTCTAGAGGGATGTGGTGAAATGCATAGCACACCTCTCTGGTCCTTAATGGGGTACAAATACAAATTACCAGTGATTGAAATGGGGCCTTTGATTTTTTGAATATTACAGCGTTCCAATGCATTGGAAACTTCTATAGCATTTAGTTGGTTAACACCCCCCCATTACATTCATGAGGATTTGGGGGATGTTATTTGTCCCCTGTGCTAGGCATTGGAGACCTCTAGCATTCAAGGGGTTACAGAGATGCCCTGAGTTCTGCCAATATCTGAGAGTGCATTACTTGTAAGCCATTCCCTTCTACTTGTCTAAATATTTAACTGTTCCTTATGCGGAGATATCTTTGGACACAAAACCTCTCCAGCTACACAGTTCCCTTTGGAATGGATGTACACGCTGTACAGGGAATGGAGCCTCATTCAGTAACAGTACTAAGTTCCTTCTTCCATGCAGATTCTTCCCCTCCTCTGTATTATTCACTTGTATAACAATTCATAAGAACTAAAGACGTGTGTGTGTGTGTGTGTGTGTGTGTGTGTGTGTGTGTGTGTGTGTGTGTGTGTGTGTGTGTGTGTGTGTGTGTGTGTGTGTGTGTGTGTGTGTGTGTGTGTGTGTGTGTGTGTGTGTGTGTATATATATGGGCTTAAAAGTTGAAGTCCTTTGCTACTATCCAGACCTGAAAAGTTACTCCCCACTGCGAGCCATAACATACCCACCAGGGCTGAATTTCTACTCGCCAGGGCTAAATTTTCACTCGCTAGTGGCAAGTGGAAATTTTGAGCCCTGTGTGTGTGTGTGTATATAATATATATATACATATATATATATATTCCGGTCCGGAAAAATGATTCATTGAAATAGTCTTCTACGTGTGCTTGGTAACCAAGCACACATAGAAGACTGTTTCAATGAATCATTTTTCCTTCCATAATGAGATATCGGCTCTGTTTAAGAGCCTCCTCCTGTCCCGGGACCGGATTCCCCTGCTGGCAGCAGAACGCTGACAGCAGGATAGAGGAAACTTTAAAAGCGGCTATCTCTTACACCATAAAGGTTTGAGAGATGACGCTGGTGTCATTTAACTCAGTTTATTAAGGGCTACAATATGAGGGATAGTAATTTTGAAGTAATACTATCCCTTTAAGGACCGTTGCAGCATAGGATTACATTTTGTCGATGCTGCGTACAAGCTAATAAAATGGATATGTGCCCTTTTAATTTTCAAGTGATACTGTCCTTTTAATGGTATGAAATCACTGAGAATCCATGAAAACTAGTAGTGACAGGTCTGCTAGCTTAGCAGAACATTATTCCCAGGGTAACTGGTTATGCTATGTGGAGGGATTCAGAGCACTCACGCACTGTATCTAGTTCAGCTTAAAATATCCCGTGTGTTGCTTTACTTTTAACTTGTGTCCAAGTCAGGGATTTTACATGAAATCTGCTTCTGTGTTGTCTCACTATATCAGTGACAGGCAATCACATCCACCCCAATGGCCACGTGTGTCTGTCAAGTAGGAAAATCACGTTCTGGGTTGCCCATGACAGTTCAGGATTTTAAATGTCTCCCACATCTCAGGTAGTCAATAACATGAACTGGACTGGAGCTTCTAGAACAGAGTTCTTAACACTAGAGATAGAACTGCCCATTGGCTACAGTGACAGAACACCAGTGCTGGGCTACAAGAAAATGGCCTCCATACAAAGTTCTAAACACTAGAAAAATTGAGCCATCTCATTACAAACAGAGGAAAAAAAATTCTGAATAAGACAGTCTACAGATGCATAAAAAAGTCTTAAGAATATGCTTAGGGTTATAAAATAAATATTGTTATACATTAGCTTAAATAATAATATAAAGGTATACCAACTAAATTCATGTTTGTGTTAGTGTTCCTTTAAAGAGGAGGTCTGTTAACATTGGCTTTCAACTACAGTAACTTTAGAAATACTCCGTTTTTAAACAGCACTTGACACAATGCAGTTTTCAAACCAGAAAAAAAAATCTTAGTTTTCTCCTCTGTGCAGGGGGAAAAAGTATAATTTGTATAGATTTAGCAACTTATCCTTATGCAGTCATAGAGGGGTATACTTAATCTTTGAATTACTCTTGAACTACAACTCTGACAGTATTGAAAGAACTCTCCATAGCCCAAATACTATGAAGAGTAATTGGAGCTGCTTTTATTATGAAACTTTACTATCACTTTAAAGTGCTTTTCCTGCAGAGTGCAATAAGGGTAAGGCCTCAGTGGCAACATTTTTCATTCATAAGTTTTTTGTTTTTGTCATTCACTGTAGTTTTGTATTCTGAACACCAGGTGATGCTGTTCTTTTACCTTTTTGTATTATATGACTCTCAATCTCTCCCGTGTAGTGAAAGTACGAATAAAAATGTGCCTTTTGGACACTAGTTGGTGCTGTTCCTAACAGTTTGAGCTGTAATATCTTTAGAATGAAAATTTTCCTGCAGTGGCAGGACCCTTGTACTCTCCGCAGGAAAGCATCTGTACCATTTAGGTTTTTATGTTTTAATATGGGTCTTTTAACCCCTCAAATGCTTAAGAGGTCCTCAACACTTTGCAAGGCAAAGACCTCTTTAGCAGTCAAGGCTTTACAAGTCCCATACAAAGCAATACATTGGAGCAGGGCTGGAATAA
Organism: Rhinophrynus dorsalis; assembly: GCA_037306005.1. NCBI lineage: Eukaryota > Metazoa > Chordata > Amphibia > Anura > Rhinophrynidae > Rhinophrynus > Rhinophrynus dorsalis. The sequence continues at coordinate 595,818,962 of CM074719.1, forward strand.
CATCCTGGGCTCCCCTAGGCAAGGCATTCTAGGTGCCCTTAGTGCCACCCATAGCCACACCCCTCTTCTTCACCTGGCTCCAGTCCCATCCATTGTTTCCTGGAACAGAAAACACATTGCATTGCTTTGGGGAATAAAACTGGTGCAGGGACAATATCATTGCCCTGGCCACACCCACAGTTCCGTATGAGGGTGTGGCCAGCTCATTTGAGACACCCCTCAAAATGCGTAGCTCTAGACAGTTGCCTACTTTGCCAAATGGGAAATCCAGCCCTGCATTGGAGACCTCTGTAGCATTCAGTGGATTTAAATTCCCATTTTTGGAATCTATATTGCCCTCATGTTTGCAGCTGGTACGGCCCAGCTCTGCTTCGTACACCAGTTTTGTTATGTTTGATGAACATAGCGAGTTCGGCGCCAGGAGAGCAGCCTGGAGAGATCTCTGCTCAATGAGGAATGTGAAGTCTGTAATACTGAAGTTATTCTACTGGAAATACACAAATACACTAGCAGGGCAGCCCCCCAAGAAAGTACAAAGGCCAGATCCACTTCATCTCTGGACGAGGATCTAATACACAGTTGTTTTTTTGATTTCCAAAACAAGTTTGTTTTTCCAACTACAAAACTAGACTGGTCGTTCTGCCAAGAGGACAGCTTATAAAAACAATGATTATCTCTTGACCTTTTGTGTTTTTTCCTGACCTGGCTTTTACATGCTCAAAATTATTAATAAGAAAATAATATATATAATGTATGTATGTAAACAAAGAAGAAACAGCACACACTGGACTTGGAGAAATGGCAAAATCAGAGCAGAGTCCAGTGTGTGTGTGCATACCTCCCAAGTGTCCCTCTTTGAGACCCAAATTCCCGTCCCTCTTTTCTACCCTGGTGTCCCTGTGTTTAGGAGATCAGACTGTGTGGTGTGTATATAAGTGTATCACCCTGGTGTCCCTGTGTTTAGGAGATCAGACTGTGTGGTGTGTATATAAGTGTATCACCCTGGTGTCCCTGTGTTTAGGAGATCAGACTGTGTGGTGTGTATAGAAGTGTATCACCCTGGTGTCCCTGTGTTTAGGAGATCAGACTGTGTGGTGTGTATAGAAGTGTATCACCCTGGTGTCCCTGTGTTTAGGAGATCAGACTGTGTGGTGTGTATATAAGTGTATCACCCTGGTGTCCCTGTGTTTAGGAGATCAGACTGTGTGGTGTGTATATAAGTGTATCACCCTGGTGTCCCTGTGTTTAGGAGATCACACTCTGTGGTGTGTGTATAAGTGTATCACCCTGGTGTCCCTGTGTTTAGGAGATCAGACTGTGTGGTGTGTATAGAAGTGTATCATCCTGGTGTCCCTGTGTTTAGGAGATCAGACTGTGTGGTGTGTATAAAAGTGTATCGCATTGCTCCACAGCATTAAAACTCACATTAATGCTTAGTTAATCTTCAGTATATGTGTTTGTAAATTAATCTGTGTAAATAAAATACTTTTGTCTTGCTCTATAGCCTTTATTCAGTTACACAAAGAGGTGTGGACAGGTCACAAAGTAACCTAAAAATTCTCAGCAATGCCCCGCCTACCAGCCACGCCCCTAGAAACACCATCTAAAACATTAGAAATGTTGGGAGAGGTGTGTGCTGTTTTTTGTGTTATATACAGAGGGTTGTATCTGTATATAAAAAAAATACAAACAATATTGGGATATATGGCGCTGCTGTGTATCAGAGGTCCCTCTAAGCTACTGACAATGGCTATGTCCTCTAATCCTGTCAGTGTACAGGATAAACAAAAATAATAATTATCAACAAACAAAGAGAAAAGCGCAAGCCAGTGAGTGTAATATAAATAAATTAATATACTTATTCTAATACAGAGAAATAAATAGTAAAAAAAAGTATCTCGTGTATCTCTATAGATATACACTAAACAGAGAAATAAAAACAATGCAAGATCATCACATAAAATATTATATTAATACATAATAATATCCCAGTGTCATAGATACTATAATAGTATAATGACATATTGATTAGGGTGACCACATTTCCAATCTGCCATTCTGGGACATGTGGTCACACTAGTGAGTCCCTCAGCTGAGGTTCCGTCCGGCGCTGACCATCTTTCTGAGGCTGAGTTGGAATTCTTACTCTGTATCAGTCTTAGAAAGATGGTCAGTGCTGGTGGGAGCCTCAGCTGTGAGACTCACTCACAGCGCCAGCATGCATGCAAGACAGCTGGGATGGCGCAAGTACCAGTCCAGCCAGCCAATGAAATGTATTTGCTGAGCCAGCCAATGAGGACCATATTGCAAAAACATTTCATTGGCTGGCTGGCTGGACTGGTGCATGCTGTGCTGTGTTGGTAGGCTGTGGGTGCCGGCTTTGTTGCTCCATTCCGGGCCTCTTTGTTGTCCCGATGATGTATATATATATAATGTCTTTCTCCCGTCTGTACTTATCTGGCTCTTGTTGGCTGAGCTATTATATAATCTACCAAACACCTACCTTGGGCAGAGAAACAAGATGTTACGCTGATTGATCCACAGTATAGCGAGTCTTGATCTTTAGTAGTTGTCTGCCGCCTCCTGGGATCAGAGACCCGGAACGATCGTGTATTAGTAACCAAGTCCTCTCCCGTCTCCAATGTGTGGGTGCGGATTTTGTGGTTAACCTCAGCAGACGGAGGTATGCTCAGTAGACTCTGAGCCAACTGACAGTCTCACACTCAGTAGGAAATGCTGTATGTCACGTCCTGTATGATTATTTGTGAACTCAATCGCTGCATAAGCACATGGATAATGATATCATAATGATAAAGTCTGTGATGGACTGCTAATTCTACGCGTTTCGTGTCTACACAACACTTATTCTTATACTCCGTATAGATTTCATGATTAGTCCATCCTAATACACACTTTTTCAACAGATTAGAACTTTAGATGGCTGCTATATTCACATTGAGATACAGGATATCAATATGTCATCTATTATCCTTTTATAGTATCTATGACACTGGGATATTATTATGTATTAATATAATATTTTATGTGATGATATATACTAGTTGAAGAGCCCATTACACGGGCCACTGTGCCACTGCCAGCCGGTCGCGGGGCAGTCATGTGCAGTAGAGACTGCCCGCGCTGTGACTGATACAGAGCTGGACTCTTCGAAGGAGCTAGGATGTTTGTCACAATGCAGTCATGCGTAGTAGAGATTGCCCGGGTTCGGCCAGTCTCTACTGCTCATGTTTGCATCGTGTGAGTGAGGTGACACACGACTGCATTGCGTGGAGCAGTGAGGTAGTGGCCTCTTAACCCTTTGAGTGCCAGAGTGGTACGCAGTGCATTTTATGCATGTGTACCCTTCTGGCACTCAAAGGGTTAACATAACCCAGACCTTAGTGTACATGGGCTTTTACACTAGTGTGTGTGTGTATATATATATATATATATATATATATATATATATATATCAGTTCTTATGAATTATTATACAGGTGAATATACACCCTGTTCCATATTATTATGCAAATGATATTTTTCTCATTTACCTAAATAATTGATGTAAATAAGTCAGCATAATTCTCATGTTTTCAACTATTAAGAGTACAATTCAAATTTTACTGAACAAACCTCCTAATGATAACAGTATTTTTTTTAAACATAAAACACTTACAATGCACTGTTCCAAATTATTACGCACAGTAAGTTTCAAAACACTTTATAGGTTGTAAAGAACTGAAAATTGTCATTTGTTGTGTTTGCAGCATATTGACTGAAATCAAAAGCTATTTCAATCAAACTTTTAACAACATTTTAACTTTTTAAACATTTTAACAGGTCACGTTACATTTCAACATAGGACCCCTTATTTCATAGCAGCTTCACAAGTCTTGCATTCATTGAACTTGTGAGTTTTTGGACAGTTTCTGCTCGAATTTGTTTGCAAGGTGTCAGAATACCCTCCCAGAGCTGCTGTTTGGATGTAAACTGCCTCCCACCCTCATAGATCTTTTGCTTGAGGATGCTCCAAAGGTTCTCAATAGGATTGAGGTCAGGGGAGGATGGAGGCCACACCATGACTTTCTCTCCTTTTATCCCCATAGCAGCCATTGATGCAGAGGTATTCTTTGCAGCAGGAGATGGTGCATTGTCATGCATGAAGATGATTTTATTACTGAAAGCATAGTTCTTCCTTCTGTACCAGGGAAGAAAGTGGTCAGTCAGAAACTCCACATACTTTGCAGAGGTCATCTTTACACCTTGGGGGACCCTAAAGGGGCTGACCAGCTCTCTTCCCATGATTCCGGCCCAAAACATGACTCCACCACCGCCTTGCTGACGTCGCAGCCTTGTTGGAACAGGGTGGCCGTCCACCAACCATCCACTAGTCCATCCAGGGTTGCACGGCACTCATCAGTGAACAGGACTGTTTGAAAATTAGTCTTCATGTATTTTTCTGCCCAATGCAGCCGTTTCTGCTTGTGAGCATTGGTTACTGGTGGCCGAATAGAAGGTTTATGCACAGTTTCAAGACTCTGGAGAACTCTACACCTTGATGTCCGTGGGACTCCAGAGGCACCAGCAGCTTCAAATATCTGTTTGCTGCTATGTAATGGTATTTTAGCAGCTGCTCTCTTGATCCGATGCATGGATCTGGCAGAAATCTTCCTCAATGTGCCTTTATCTGCACGAACCCGTCTGTGCTCTGAATCAGCCACAAATCTCTTAACAGTGCGAAGATCACGCTTAAGTTTTCGTGAAATATCTAATGTTTTCATACTTCGTCCAAGGCACTGAACTATTTCACTCTTTTCGGCAGCAGAGAGATCCTTTTTCTTCCCCATATTGCTTGAAAATGGTGCTCTGCTTAATAATGTGGAACACCCACCTTTAGTAGTTTTTCCTTAAATTGGGCTCACCTGGCAATCTAATTATCACAGGTGTCCGAGATTGTTTTCAGTGATCAAAAGAGCCATGAGACACAATGCCATCCATGAGTTAAACTGAAAAACAAAATATTTAATCTTTGTGACACTTAAATATCATTTGCATAATAATTTGGACAGGGTGTATGTGTGTGTGTATGTATGTGTATGTATATGTATATATAATATATATATATATATATATATATATATATAATGTGTGTGTATGTGTGTGTGTGTGTGGGTATCCTATTGAAATGGCGGCATCTATTTGGCGACCATCAAAACGGCACATTAAAAATGTCGCCTGAATAAAAAGGGCGACATCCGAATGCAAACATAAACAGGACAGACCGATCAGGTGTAACATAAATTGCTGTACGCCCACAAAGTAACAAAGGTGTTAATAAGTTTCAAACCATGAAAGGGATTCAAAGTTACCCCCTTCCTCCCCTTCTCCCGATGTTCGCTGTAAAGCTGACAGCAGGAGATTCAAGTTGTGCGACATGAGGAGGCTCTTAAGCAGAGCCGAAATGCCTTTATTTAAAAAGGCACACTGTAGACCTTTCCAGTGAAGTAATTATTTTCCAAAAACACGATTTCGGCTCTGCTGCAGAGCCGCTTGCCTGTCCCCGGACCGGTATCTCCAGTTAGACGCTGATGTCAGGAGAAGGAGAGGGAGGGTGAACTTTGAATACCTATATCTCTGGGAGTTGTGGCAAATACCGTAAAATCTCGGGTATAATACGCACAATTTTACCCCTCTTGACCTTATGTGAAGTGGGGGGTGCGTATTATACCCGAGAGTTTTTTTTCCAGACTTTAAAAAAAAAAAAAAAAAAAAAAAAAGTTAGCGCTTTCTGCTCCCTCTCTCTCCCTGCGCGATCCGGTGATAAAGTAAGAGTTACTTTTTGAAGCTGTAATTCAATATTTGTATGGTGTATCGGTATCTGAAAAAAGATCCCTCTCTCCCATCTTCCCTGCGGGCGGCACGCTTGCATCTGCCGCCCGCTTCCTTCAAATCGGCTTTCAGGACCTTGAGATCCTCACAGGGCAATACCATGGGAGGAAGGTCCTGAAAACCGATTGAAGGAAGCGGGCGGCAGATGCAAGCGTGCCGCCCGCAGGGAAGATGGGAGAGAGGGATCTTTTTGCAGATACTGGTACACCATACAAATATTGAATTACAGCTTCAAAAAGTAAGTCTTTCTTTATCACCGGATCGTGCAGGGAGAGAGAGGGAGCTGGAAGCTCTAACTTTTTTTTTTTTTTAGGAAGGGGAAAACAAGGGTGCGGATTATACATAGGCACTCTTGTTTTCCCTAAATCTTGGGCATAATAAACACCTGCGTATTATACACAGGTGCGTATTATACCTGAGATTTTACGGTAGTTTATTATCTGAACCTCTACCAAACGCTAAACCTTTTTTATGGCACATTACTGACCCTTTCAGTGACATCTTCACAGTAAAGTAGCTCTGAGGTATATGTACAGCCATCACTCAAACTGCACTATGGGATGGAAATGAAATGCACAAAATTCTTAGTGATGCAAAATGTACATTTTAAAGGGATAGTACTACTTCATTTTATCTTTATTTTATTTTGCAGGCATTAAAAAAACATGAAGAACAATATAAGTCTTATCTCTCAGACTTTTATGGTTTGAGAGATATTCACAAGCAAAGTTTCCCCTCACTGACCAAAACGGTCAAGTCTGCCATCTAGCTGTCAGATTTGAAATCCGGTCCGCAGATCAACCGGTGGCTCTTCAGCAGGGCCGAGATCGCAAGATATAAAATTAACTATGTCATTGGAAGGGTCTGAAAAGTGTGCTTGCAAACCAGGCACACGTTGTAGACTATTCGAATGAAATAGTTCTTCTTATATCTGCTGTAGTGCCATGGCCGGTCCGCGGACCAGATTCCAAATCTGTCAACTAGATGGCAGACTTGACCATTTTGGTCAGTGAGGGGAAACTTTGCTTGTGAATATCTCTTAAACCATAAAGGTTTGAGAGCTAGGACTTATATCTTTCTTCATGTTTTTTTAATGCCTACAAAATAAAATAAAGATAAAACAAAGTATTACTATCCCTTTAACCCACTGAATGCTAGAGAGGTTTGGAAATGCATTGATCATCAATGCTTTGGAGAGCTTTGTAGCATTCAAGGGGTTAAAATGCCACTTTTGCATCAGTGAGCATTTTTATTTCTCCCCTATAGTCAGACTGGTTTGTTCCAGAGTCACTCCAGATTCTTTAGGGCCCTAATCTTTTGAGCTGTAGAATAGTATAATGCAAAATGTGTTTGATGTTCTATCCAATATATTGTATAAAGGATGTCTTTGTTTTGACAGCTGTTGAGTGATGCATTTGCATATAAATACATTTTATTTTTTTACCTTACATCTAATGACCAGACATTCTGATGCCTGACCCAGACATGCACTCAGGGGCGGATTGTGGTGCAATACCAGCCCGGGTGATTTTTTTATTTAACTCGCCCACTAGCTGGTATTCTAATCTGTATGCATATATTAAAACCCTTTGAGTGCCAGAGGGGTACGTAAAACATTGCTGTGCAATATGTTGCTTACCACTCTGGCACTCAAAGGGTTAACATAACCCACTGCATGCATTGCTAAAGAGGCATAAATGGTTAGCTATTAACCCCTTAACATACTGAATGCAATAAATGATCAGTTATTAACCCCTTTCATGACAGAGAGGTGTACAGAAATGTATTCTGTAATTAACCCATTTAATGTCTCATAGGTGCACAACACATTGCACAGGAATGTGTACCTCAGTGAATAACCCCTTTTGTGCTAAAAAGGCATAATTCATCAGTAATTAACTTTATTTGTCTTTCTGGCATACAAGGGGTTGATTACTGATGAATTATGCCTTTCTAGCATACAAGAGGTTAATCCATGAGGTACTGCACCTATGAGGATTTCAACTGGTTAATAACAGAATAAAACCTTGCTGTAATCCTGTCTGGTATGCAAAGGGTTATTAACTGAGCTATACCTCTCTAAAGTATAGAGTGGGTTAAAGGGTTAACAGAAGGTAAATTAAGCCTCTCTAACAATGGGTACAATTAGTTAAAAAGAATTAAATAATGCTTATTTAATCTGCTAGGTAGGTAGGTCCCAGAAGTTCTAATCAATCTTGCACTGCACCAGGACACACACTGCAGGCAGAGCAGGGCCAGCTAAGTCTGCCTTGGGGGCAGGACAGGTACAGAGAACAGGACCCGGTCCTCACTGCTGCAGGGCTTTGGTGAGCGATTTGTGCCTTGCGTCCATAGAGTTGTGAGCTGGAGAGGTGAGATCATCAGATCTCCCTACCGGCCCATAACCGAGTGGCCCCCCAGGGGATGCCCAATCCCCCGATAGGGAAATCCGCCTCTGCATGCACTTTGGGTAGGCGATCCACCCCTTTAAGTAGGCAAGAACAATTCTAGAAGTGAATGCAGGTGTGGATCCTACCTTCCCTCCTTGGCTGCAGCTAGCCAATCAGCTCCAGAAAGTTTTGTTCCTTGGATGGAGATACAGACAAGAGAACAGTTCTGCTATAGTTTTAGCTAATTTTATATTTTTCTGTTAGATATGGAATACCACCATTAGGTGGATTACCATAACTGACAATGCCCTTAGATGTGGCTAGCTCAGTATCCAGGTGCTTTTTGTGGACCTTAAGCCCTGGGGGGAAAATCTTGGGTTCAAGGTCTTTCCTCAGGAGTTGCCCACCGACGCTTCTTCTTAATACATGGTAATCTGAAGACAGAAGTCTGCAGGAAAGGTGAGCTGCAGGTCCACATGTGCCACAGTGCCCCTCCGCACAGGGGTTTTTCTTTAGAGTTCCTATTGCACACTCCTGCACTCATTGGGTTTACCTGTATGTCTGTTGGGTGGTTTGGAGCAAGTTTCTGTGTTAACTTAACCCTTTGGCTGCTGGTTTAGCATCTTTTGGGGGGTTGTTGGCACTTTCCCTACTGGGTTCAGTGTTTATTGGGTCTAGTGACATGTTTTGGTAATGCTTGGTGCACATTTACTTCTTAAACACTACTTTACAAAATTTGTGTTCCAGGAAAACTACATTTCTCATGAGAGCTTGCATCGCGCTCTCGTTCCTGATTGGCTCCCGTCGTGGCAGCCGTTTTGTGCTTTCCCTGAACAAGTATCCTACGCGGGGCTTGGACTCTCCTTCTCTCCTCTGCAGATTTAACCCTTCGCCTGCAAGATCAATATATTTCTGGGGTGAACTTTTAATCATACACACTGTATTTGGGTGATGCCTTATACTTGACACTGAGAATGTCTAATCCGTTAGAGCTTGGGGTCAGACCTAAGACTAAGGACTCTGGGGTCTCTGTGTCCCCTATTGTGCATTGCTTCTCATATCAATCAGGGTTACCTAGAGAATTCTCAGGTCATTTATCCCCAGCATGTTCTGTTGTCCCTGAGTGTAATGGAAACCTAAGTCCACAGATGGACTTAGGCCGTCATACTGGGTTTCTTCATCTTGAGGTCGGCTACAAGCAGACAGCCTTGCCAGTCATTTTTCCCACGTTCCTTCCTAGGATGGGGGTCAAAAGGAGACCCTTGATACCATCCAGTGACAGAGACACAGGACGCAGTTCAGGTTCCAAAGTACATACTTTATTTCCCAAAACTTCAGTTCTTTTATACAAAGTGAGCCACATCAAGGTTTAATACCAGACAAAGGACAGTGACATATGGTGCAAACATAATACAAAGGGCCAGACATGATTACATTATTTATACAAAGGAACTGAGGAAGGGTAAACACTGGCAGAAAAGGCTGAGGGACTCGAATACACATTTCACACAATGGGCCAGGGGTTGGAAGTATCTTTGAATATTCCGCTTCAACCCCTGGCCAATCAGGAGTCCAGAATCAGATGGCCAATCCTGGCCAAGGTCATCATGGCCATCTCAGCCAATCAGAACCCTTGGGCAGGCAGCTAACTGACCAATCCCTGGGCCGCCTACTTTCCCCCATGTTAACTGTATGGGGGACCTTTAAACTTGTCTCCCAGGGATTTGGCCAATCAGGAAGCTGTCTACTCTCCTATGTAAAGTCTATGGGGCTTTTTGAACATGTTGCCCCACATGGCAGCCAGCCTACCGCCTGTTTATAGTTTGTGGATCTCCGTCTTTTGGAAAGAGTTGATTCTCTACAACTCCACCAAGTTCCACGTAACGGCCTACAGCCCGGTATACACGTGTACACGTCTTTTGGAGGAGCTGTTCTTCATATATAACCCCAACTACGCTGCCAAGTACTGGTCCACGGCCTGTTACAAGTCTTTCTTTGTGGCAGTCTTCCATAGCTTTGCAAAACCTCCAAGTAACGGCCAAGGGTCCGTTACACTGAGTCTCCCCCAGGGACCTCCAGCCATGAATTAGAGCCAGTCTGGGTACATTACAACTCTTTCCATCCCAGTTACCAGGGGTCTTCCACTCCTAGTAGACCACTACTTCTGTCAGAGCTTCCCTGATGAAACCGCAGGGAGTTCCTGACGTATCAGATTCCTCTGAAGAGGAACTGTTGGTGGATTCTGACGTTGATGAATGTTCTGCTGTAGGCTCCCCTCAGTTCTTTGGGGACCCCTTTGAGGCTGATCCTGATCCCTTGGCTGTGGACCTGATCAGGGCCATTTTAAACACCTTAAACATTGGTTCAAGAGGTTTCTTCGGATCCCTCTGATGTATTTCAGGAGCCTAAGAGGCCCCATACTTGTTTTCCACCAAATCCAACTCTTGACCATTTAGTGTCTGATGAGTGGAAGTTTCCAGACAGAAAATCTTCTGTTTCCAAGAAATTTGCCAAGCTTTACCCCTTTTCTGATGTGGCGCTTGCTCAGTGGGTTCATCCCCCCAAGGTGGATGCACCTGTCTCTAGGCTTTCTAATTCCACTGCCTTGCCAGTTGCTGATGCATTCACTCTGAAAGACTAGACTGACAAATAACTTGAGGCCTCCCTAAAGTCCATTTTTGCCACCGCTGGTACTTACCTGCGTCCATCGTTTGCTGCGGCCTGGGTGAATAGGGCCATTGCGGTCTGGACTGAACAGCTCATTCTTGCTGTTGGTCAGGATGCTCCTACTTCTGATATGTTGTGGCTCCTTGCCAACATTTCTGAGGCTCAGCACTATGTCTCTGCTGCCTTGTTTGATGCCATCCATTTGGTCCTTCTGGTCCACGGTGACGATGGATGTCAGCCTATCCGGCTGGGGAGCGGTTCTGGGTCGCCTGAGCGCTCAGGGTCGGTGGTCTCCGGATGAATCTCTCCTTCCCATCAACGTTTTGGAGCTTTGGGCGATATTTCTTGCCCTTGGCCACTGGACACGCCAGCTGGAGGACTGCCTGGTCCGGGTCCAGTCTGACAATGTCATGACAGTGGCTTACATCAACAAGCAGGGTGGAACAAGAAGTCTCGCAGCTTGGTTAGAGGTCAAGGCTATTTTGTCCTGGGCAGAACAACATGTTCCTGCCATATCCGCAGTGCACATTCCCGGCGTAGACAACATCATGACAGACTTCCTCAGTCAACACACGGTGGACAGCAGAGAGTGGGAACTGCACCCAGAGGTGTTCCACCTCATTGTTCAGAAGTGGGGTCTTCCTTGCATCGACCTGATTGCAACAAGCCACAACCAGAAGGTTTTGATGTTCAGCCCTCGCTGGAGGGATCCTCTAGCTCTAGCAGTGGATGCTATGTCCATTCCTTGGTTATTTCCTCTGACTTACATCTTTCCTCCCATCCCCATGTTGCGCAGGGTGTTAAGGAAACTGAGACTGGAGCGCTGTCCAGTTATTCTGATTGTTCTGTACTGGCCTTGGCAGGCTTGGTTTCCGGAGCTTCTGGATCTATCAGTGGCAGAGCCATTCCGGCTCCCTTGCCGTCCAGATCTTCTTCTACAGGGTTATCTGTGGAAGGAGGATGTTCATTGTCTAGCTTTGATGGCTTGGAAATTGAATCCTCAATACTGAGGAAGAAAGATTTTTCTTCTGGTGTGGTGGCTACTATGCTTAGTGCCCACAAACCTGTCTCATCTAAGGCCTACCATTGTGTCTGGTCGACCTTTCTCTCTTGGTGTGCTGATAGGGACCTTTCTCTAGATTTTGATCTACCTACGGTCCTGGCCTTCTTGCAGGACGGTGTGGATAAGGGCCTCAGTTTGAGTTCCCTTAAGGTTCAGACTTCTGCTCTCTCTGTTTTCTTTCAGAGGTGCATTGCTGTTCTTTCTGATGTCAAGGTTTTCTTCCAGGGTGTTGCTCATACTCTTCCTGTTTTCAAGGCTCCCGCTCCTCAGTGGGATCTTAACTTGGGTTTTTAGCATCCTTCAGCACCCTCCCTTTGAGTCCTTGGCTACTATTCCTCTATGCCTGCTGACGCGGAAAATTTCTTTTCTCCTGGCAATCGTACCATTCTCCATGTTGCGGAGTTGCATTGCACCGAGTCCATTAGACAGTCTGACATGCTGTTCATCATTCCTGAGGGTCCCAGGGCAGGGAGACCTGCATCCAAAGTGACCATTGCATCTTAGATTAAGTCTACTCTTCGTAAGGCTTACAAGAATCAGGCCTCAACTGATCAGTTGTGCAAGGCTGCCACTTGGTCGTCTGTGCACACCTTTTCGAAGCACTACCGTGTTGATGTGCTGGCATTGGCTGATGACAGCTTTGGGAGGAAGATCCTGGAGGCAGTCTTGCCTGTCTAGGATCTTCTTTAGTTCTTCAGTGCTCCTTCACTTTTGAGACCTGTTGGCTCTAGTTCGGCGTGCTGTGTAACAGTTCCTGGATGGTGTTACCCCTGTTCAGTGTCCGTTGACACTTCTTTGTTATTGTTGGCCTATCTCTGATCTGATGGTTCATATATGCTCTGGTGACTTTGGGGGCCCTGCGCCTTGTCCTTGCCTTTCTTCCCTCCCCTGTGAAACTCAATGGTTGGACTTCCCAAAGTTACCAGTAACCTGTATTGGACTACAGAGAAAAGAGGATTTTAATCTTACCTGTTAAATCCTTTTCTCTTAGTCCATACAGATTACGGGTCTCCCACCCTGTCAAGGGACCATGCTTGGCTCTCCTGTGGCAGAAAGTGGGGGTCCTTTCGGGTTCATGCTCACAGGAGTCTTCTTTCCCTTCTACTATCTAGTCAATAGTTAGTGTCTCAAATCTTACTGGAGCTGATTGACTAGCTGCAGCCAAGGAGGAAAGGTAGGCTCCACCCCTGCATTCACTTCTAGAATTGTTCCTGCCTACTTAAAGGGGCTGATCGCCTACCCAAAGTTACCAGTAACCTGTATGGACTAAGAGAAAAGGATTTAACAGGTAAGACTAAAATCCTCTTATATATACACAACACAGTCTGATTTCCTTAAAAGAGGGACATCAGGATGGGAAAGGGGGACAAATGGGTTTGGGTCTCAAAGAGGGACACTTGGGAGGTATGAGTTACCCAGAGAATCGGTAGACTGAGCAGGTTGTTGCTTCAGGACAGGGAAAGCTGGACTTACAGAAGTATTAAACTTTTTATGAAAAATTATAGGCTATAGGGCTTTTCATGCGGAGTAATATTATAGTACTTCTGTTGTCACAGTTCAAATTTGTTGTTTGTTTTTTTATTTTAGTTTTTTGTTTCCTAATAAAACTGCAGTTATCTATTCTTGTCATTAGGAGGAGGTGAACTAAGTCGTGATAAAGAGGAGATGATTTGTCCAGTGTTATAAACTCTCCAAGTTCTTTCATACTCTATTGAACTAATCCACTATAATTTCGTCAACATTAGAGAACTTTGTACGTTGGCTCCATAGAATAAAATGGGACTTAGAGAGTTTATAACACTGGAGAAGTTCTCTCCACTTTATCACCTCTTTATGACACCTTAGTGCATCCCCCCAACCCATGGTGCTGTGCCTATACCCTATACCTTGCTATGAGAAACCATGGTCAGTGACAGCATTAAAAAAAATTGCCTATTGGACACATGTTGGCGCTGTTGATTGGAAAAAAAATTAAGATGTAATATTTTGAATGGAAAATCCCCATTGCCCTTGTTTAACTCCACAAGAAAATGTGGATTTATTTCCTTTAACACCAGAGGGGAGTGATTAGTGCATTGGGGAGCAATGCATTGCACAAATCCTTATGGGGCTCAAGGAGTTAAAAGGATAAGAATGTTTAAAAAGGAAAAAAATATAAAAAATGTTTTATTCAAATGTTACTGCAGCTCAGACTTGCATTCTTTGGGTGCAGGACCTCAATGGAATGACATTTTACTGTGGTGGTGTTCTTACCGCAGTTTTTGGACAGCTATGGTCAGTTGTCCAATAACCTCCATAAGGTAACCACATCCCTCTTTAGATCAGTGACTGTTATATAAATCACTCACTCATTTCCCAATAGACAGAGTAGGCAACTGCCTGGTTCTCCACATTATTGAGGGTGTCTCAGTTGTGCTGGCCACACCCACATTCTAAATTGTGGGCGAGGCCAGAGCAAACTCTGTGTCCCTGCACCAGTTTTATACCCCTGCTATTATTTAACCCCTTGGATGCTAGAGAGATCTACATTCCATTGTGAAGCAATGATTTGAAGACCTCTCTAGAAATTAAGGGGTTAACCCTCTGAGTGCCAGAGAGGTATGCAATGCACACAAAGGGTTATAACTTTTTTTTTTTTTTGTCCTTGCTTGTTGTGTGCCAAGAAAAAGTATATGAAACTGGAGGTGGGGTCAGGTGAAGAATGGGGGTGTGGTCATAGGTGGAGCTAAGTGCACCTAGAGTGCCTTGCCTAGTGGCCAGGGATGTAAATCTGGAGCTTATTGTAGGGTTACCTGTGCAGTTCTGCAGAGTGAAGTTTTCTTATGATTTCCTGATTTAAAGGGATACATGGTCATCTTCCCTCCTCAGAATGTTGTAGCAATAGCACCACTGTACAATTTCAGGACGTGTAGGTACTGCACCCAAAGAAAAACAAGTCTGAATAGCAATAGGTTTTGATTAAAAAACTTTCTCAGCAGTGGGAGTACCATCATTTTACTTGGCAGGATAATCCTTGCAATATATTTTGTTTTCAATATTAAACGTTATTATCTCTTTAACATCTGAGGTGGTCATGTGCTGTTTAAAGCCCACACACACACTCGCATACTAAGTGTTTTTCCAGCTTGATTTCATCAGGATTGCATACTGTACACTGTGTCAAAGCCAAGTGTCTTGAAGTACCAAATTCACTTCTTTATTAATCTGTTTTAGGACTATGGGGTCTATTTAAAGGGACATGAGTCCCTAAATCCTAAATTTAGCCCAAAAATTGTCCATGTCTTCCAGACTACTGCTAAACTAATCCAGTAGCTATGGGGTTAATACATACATACCCAGTCTCTTTGCTGATCCTGTGCTGTATTTTGAAATCTAGGGGGAAGTGGCCCCTGATCAGTAACTGTTGCTATGAGAGTTGGCACTCGTGGTTCAAGCCCCCATAAACCCAGTGCACTTGCTCATTGCTTTAACTAAATCACCAATGCTCAAGCAGAGAGATCTTGAAATCATACATACTAATATCTCTTGAGATTCAGGTTAGCTCTTATGTTGGCAGCTATATAACATAAGCTGTGTTCTTCACCTTGGTACAGCTATTAAAGGTATAGTAATGTTTCACAAAAACAGAAGCACCAATTAATCATCATAGTATTTGAGCCATGGGGAGTGTTATTTCAATACTGTCAGAGTTGTAGTTCAAGAGTAATTGAATGATAAAGTATCCCCCTCCTGCCCCTTTTACCTAGTGTAAGCCACCTCCCCTAAGATGTAGACTCTTGTCTTGTGACCAGACAGATCACAGCAAGGGACAATCTTCTTACTGTGAACATAAGGAAAGCCCTGCCCCCTTGACAGGTTTTTCCTTATGCTCACTGAAGATTGTCCCTCTCTTTGATCCATCCGGACAGTCTTGCTGCTCTGAGGTGAGCAGTGTTACATCAGTAAAAGGGGCTGGAGGGGCATACTTTATCATTCAATTACTCTTGAACTACGGCTCTGACAGTATTGAAATAACAGTTTCCATGGCCCAAATTTTATGAAGATTAATTGGAGCTGATTTTATTTTGAAACATTACTATCCCTTTATTTGAACCATTAAAGGACCTTGTACACTAAATTAGAAATCGGACTTAGAGGTCTCCAACACATTTCAAAAGAATGCATTGGAGATCTCTTTACCAACCAAGCAGCTAAATATTATGTTTCCTGTCTTTGAAGAACTGTCCCCAGGAGCAGGTCTCCATAGAAAACTGCTGGAACATCACCCCCTAGTGGTAACTTTTCATTAGATGAATTATTATAATTAACTCATACCAGTGACTTTTGTACTAAATATCACCCAGCAGCAAAAGCGGTCTTGTTTTATTCAGCAAGAAAAGACATGTCATTCCTATAAAATAACTTTATTATCAATTTTGATAATATTTGTCTTTTTGTAACATCAATATTTGCCAAAGTGTAGAAACACTTATGTGATTTACCAAGGCGTAAAGCTTAGCTAATATAATATTTTCCAAGGTTTCCTTTTAAATCCACAGTTGCCTTTCCATCTTGTAACTGTTCAAGTGTCTTGTCAACAAGCTGACAGGATTTAATGTATTTCCTGGGGAAAAGTCTAAATATATCAGTCACACAGTTGGAAATGTTTTAAAAGGCAGGGGGTAGGAACGCAGCATCCCACAAGCTGCCAGGCGCTGCTAACCCCTTCTGAGCTGTTAGAGGGGAGAATTTTTTTTATTAATCCACTCATTCAATAGTAAGAGCCACTCTCAAAAGAAATCCAGCCTAACCTTGTGCAAAGTCAATTCTCTGAAGTACAGTGGCGGCCATTTTGATATGGGGGAGAGCTGATCTTTCCCCTGACTTCTTATTGAACTGGACATGGGAATCAGATTGGGAAAAATGTTTTCTTTGTTTTATTAGATAACACTAGTTTTGCCAGAATTAATATTTAACCCTTTGAGTGCCAGAAGAGTACGGAATGCATTGCTCCGCAATGAATTCCGTGCCCCTCTGGCACTCAAAGGGTTAAAGGAGGAATAATCACATCTAATAACCTCCAACATAACTTTACTGTGACAAGAAAATCGCAATAGCCCCTAAGAAACCCCATGGATTCTAGAGGATGCCAATACATTGCATCATCTTTAGCATCAATGGGGTTAACAAAGGGGTGTTGCCCCTTATTTTATTTTAAAGTGGATCTATCACATATAGAAAAGTAATGCTCATTAGTTAGCGCATTTAGTGAAAAAGTTAAACATGTTACTAGCTTTTTTTAAAAAACTCCGTTATCTGCGCAAAACTTAAAGTTTAAAAGATGCCCAGCAGCCTACTTCGCCGTTTCGGCAAGCTGCTTGCAAGACAGAGGCTGCTCCCGTCCCTCTACCCAGCATCCTCCGATGACGGAGGCTGTCTGTCTCTAAGCTGGAGCGATCTCATTGGGTAGATATCGATCTCTGCCAATGAGATCGCTCCAGCTTAGAGAAAGAAAGCCTCCATCATCAGAGGATGCTGGGTAGTGGGACGGGAGCAGAGGCAGTGCTGCAAGACGGAAGTAGGCTGCTGGGCAATTTTTAAACTTGAGTAACATATTAAACTTTTTCGCTAAATGCTCTATCTAATGAGCATTACTTATCTATGTGATAGATCCACTTTAAATGTTTTATGGACAATTAGAGACATTTGCACAAATATTTGAAACCTTTTCTGCAGATTTTCTTCACTTTGTCCTTGTTCATGGGGACTAAAAGTGGAACTTTCATATGATTAACATAATGCCGCAAATGATAGTTACATGCGCGATATCCACACACTTATACTTGAAAATAAAACTAATTGCTGCGTTAACGAAAAATAGAACATTTTATGCAGACAGGCACTGGGGAACAGAGCAGACATCTTGCATCTGTGTCTGCGCTGTCCGTCCCCCTTCAGCTCCACGATTGGTGAGTTGACTGCCATTGTGCCATATGGCACCTGAAGGGACTGACCGCACAGGTGCAGAGAGCGCCTACTGCAAGATCCAGCCAGTGCCTGCCTGGTTAAAAGTTTTTTTTTTGTTTTTTTTTTTGTTAAAGGGACAGTAATATCCCATAAAAATGTTTAGAGATTAAAAAAATAAGCTAAATGCCACAAATCCTATATCTCAGACCACTATGGTTTGAGAGATATCCTCTGCTAAAGTTCTTCTTCTCCTGATATCAGCTGTAAAGCTGACAGAAGGAGATCCTTGTCGGATAACACGTTACAAATAATTATTTCTTTTTAAATTGCGCTATTTCGGCTCTGCTGAAGAGCTGCTTGTCGGTCCCCGGACCAGGAACTCCTGCTGTCAGCTTACAGCTGGCGTTAGGAGAAGAGGAGGGAGAGGGGAACTTTAGCGGAGGATATCTCTCAAACCATAGCGGTTTGAGAGATACGATTTGTGGCATATTGTTTTTTTTTTAATCTCTACAAAACTCTTAAGTATTTTTTTATGGGACATTACTATTCCTTTTAATGAAGAAATTAGTTTTATTTTCAAGTATAAGTCTGTGGATATCGCTAATGTAACTATCATTTGCGGCGCTATGTTAATCATATGAAAGTTCCACTTTAATGACATTTATCGCTTTGAGTGCCAGGACAATGCATTGCACACCCCCTCGGGCAAACCAACGGCATCATATAGAAAAGAGAATATATTATCCTGTAAATTGATATGGGCCTTTTAATTCTATGGGGAGGTTCACTAAACGGTGATAGAGTTGATAAGGTAGAGATGACTTCTCCAGTGATATCACTTCTCCAGTCCCTATGCTATTCTGTAGAGCCTATGCACTAAAATTTCTCCAGCTTTGGAGATCTCAGTGACTGGGCTCCATGGAATAACATAGGAACTGAAGAAGTGATATCACTGGAGAAGTCATCTCCACTTTATCACCACTTTATCACTGCTAGTGAATCTCCCCCCTTGAATGCTAAAGAGGTCACCAAATCAATGTATCAATGACCTTCCCTAGCATTCAGTAGTTAATGGGAATGGTTTTCTGTTTGCTCCAGAATTGCTCCACTTTTGGGGGACAGGGGAGATAGAATCTGGTAGATGATGGAGATAATAAATGGGTGAGAAAGAGGGGGGTGATGAGAGATACTGTATAAGAAACCCCACATATTTCACAAAGATGTAGGGAGTCTCAGACTGCTCTGACATTGTCTGCACTCTGGGATATTAACTCTAGTACTTTAAGTGTACAACATGCTCACGCGCTCTGGCTGCTTCAGTTTGGAAGAAACTACCGCCAACTGTCATGTCTGCCTCCATGGACCTGATCTCCAGAACTGATTGAAGATTTTATCTCCTGAACTAAAGCAAAAGACCAGAATTCAGAGGGGCCATTGGGAATTTTCTAGCCATTGTAAGGTAAGTGTGGGGTATTTTAGAGCTCTTCTACTTTAATTAATTAACCCTTTGAGTGCCAGAGGGGTTGTGAATGCATTGCTTCACATTGCGTTCAATACCCCTCTGGCACTCAAAGGGTTAAGTGTTCCATTTCAATTAGTGGTAATGTTTCTTTGTCCTAGTGGTGTCCCAAAATAATGCTCTACTTCCTTTGTGGATGTGCCACTAAATCCTTGCTACACAAAGGCTCATCCTAATTGCATCCCTAAACCATCCGGCTGAGACCACAAGCCTTTTGAAGGAAGGAGAAAATTAATCTTTTAAGCCGCAGAGTTCATGGGACAGAGAGTGTAGGAGTGGGAATTTGGAACAAAATTATTTTTCTTTCTAGTAAAATTTGCCTTTCCAGATTGATACCGTAGCTTTAATGTTTGGGGATGATGGGACTTATAGTCTCAAATTGCTGGACATCCCAATAGTTGCCTACCTCTGGATTACAAGGTAAAGGCAGGAGACAGGTACATGAAAAAACAAGAGTAGCCATCACAGTGCACATTAATTATCAGTGTATGCAGGTTCAGCTGTACATATTAAAGGGTATACTATTGAAATATCATCACCTACATGGCGACCCTCAAAAGGGTGACGTCAGAATGTCACCAGCATCAAGACGGTGACCTCAGAATGTTGCCCGCTTAAGATGAGGTGACATTAGAATGTCACCCACTTAAAAGTCGCCGTGTTGGAGCTGTGTCAATGGGGCAGTTGCTCCAGGCACATATTAACCATTTGCGTGCCTTGTGTAACCCCTTGATCTTTACCTCTGTGTAGTCTTCAATTGTCATGCTCATGCTTGTATGTTAAGGGCAGCTGACTGTCATACACCACAAATAGCTCCACGGAGGTAAATACTCAGCGGAATGTACGAGCATGAGCAGGACAACTGAAGATTACATGGAGGTAAAGATCAGGGTTAAAGGGTTAGTAATGTCTTATTTTAAGATCATGTAGTATTTTAGATATTAAAAAAATAAATTAACTGGTCCAAGTTTCTCAAACATTTATAGTTTGAGAGATATAAGGTTTTAAAGTTCCCCCCTCCCTCCCCTTTCACAGACATCAGCTGTAAAGCTGACAGAAGGAGATTAGAGTCGTGTGACTCGAGGCGGCTCTTCAGCAGAGACCCGAAATACCATAATCTAAAAAGAAATACTTAATTGGAACAGTCTACAAAGTGTACTGGCAAACCAGGCACACTTTGTAGACCGTTCCAGTAAAGTATTTCTTTTTAGATTGCGGTATTTCGGCTCTGCAGAAGAGCCGCCTCGAGTCACACGACTCGATTCTCCTTCTGTCAGCTTTATAGCTGACATCAGTGCAAGGGGAGGGGGGGACTTTAAAATGTTATAGCTCTCATACTATAAATGTTTGAGAGACAGGCCTTGGACCACTTAATATTTTTTTTTAATATCTAAAATATTACATGTTCTTAAAATAAAACATTGTGTGAATTGTTTAAAGGGTTAGTAAAGGATTAATGTGTGCCTGGAGCAAATGCCGCATTGACTTAGTGCCCACATGGCAACCTTTAAACGGGCATTCAATATAACAAGCCGGGCACTCCACAGTTAAAACTTGCTTCTCTTTATTAAGATACATAAAAACTGTCGGACATAAACCGACAGTTTTTATGTATCTTAATAAAGAGAAGCAAGTTTTAACTGTGGAGTGCCCGGCTTGTTATATTGAATGTATCGGATGATCCGTTTAAGCCTTGAGCACCCTTTAATTGGAACAAACGTGTGCAGCAGTCTTCTGTTCAAGAAGTTCTGATGTTCAACCTTTAAACAGGCAACATTCTAATGTTGCTGCATCTTAAGAGGGCAACATTCTGATGTCACCCTTTTGAGGTTCAACATGTAGGCGACAATATTTCAATAATAAACCCATCTTAAGCACCTCTTAGGCAAGAACATCCTAGGCACCCTTAACCCTCTGAGTGCCAGAGAAGCACACAACTCATTGTTTTGTAATGCGTTGCATACCCCTCTGGCACTTTAAAGGGTTAACCCTGCCCATAACCATACCCCCAGTCATATAACCCCCTACCTTATCTGCTGGCATGAAAAATGCCCTTAGCCTATAGCATGCAAACAATAATAATATTTTAAAATAAAAAATCTCTTAAGGTACTAGCTTCACAAGATTGTAGAGTAATTCTGTGATAAAATAAACTGCAACAAATGCCTTTGATTTAAATGAGTCTTTTAAAGAGATAATAATGCTTGCTTGTGACAAAGTTTAATATTGTAGATTTAAAAAATATAAACGCAATGATGTACGTCCCGTCTCTCAAACATATATAGTTTGAGAGATATAAGCTTCTAAAGTTCCCCCCTCCCGCCCTTTTCACAGATGTCAGCGCTCTAGCTGACAGAATGAGATCCTGGTCCGGGACCAGACAACAGCTCTTCAGCAGAGCCGAAATTGTGTTGTTTAGAAAGAAATACTTAATTGGAACGGCCTGTCAACCAGGCACACTTTGTAGACCTTTCCAATGAAGTATTTCTTTATAGATAACACACTATTTCAGCTCTGCTGAAGAGCCGCCGTCCAGTCCCAGGACTAGGATCTCATTCTGTCAGCTAGAGCGCTGACGTCTGTGAAAGGGGCGGGAGGGGGGGACTTTAGAAGCTTATATCTCTCAAACTATACATGTCTGAGAGACGGTACCTGCATCATTGCATTTATATTTTTAATATCTACAATATTAAACTTTATTAAAAGCAAGCATTAGTATCATGGGCGTCCGGAGGGGGGGGGCAAAGGGGGCACTTGCCCCCCCCTACAATTACCCTCCTTCATATAAATAAAGGGGCTAGATGGGCTGGCCTGGGGGTCATATTATGGCTTTGCCCCCCCTGGAAAAATGTCTACGAACACCACTGATTAGTATCCCTTTAACGCCTTGAATGATAGGTCTCTCTGTTCTTTTTCAATACGTTGGAGACACCTCTCACGCATTCAGAAGTTTTTAGCAAATAACGATTAAAATGTTATATATGCTAATAACTGAACAAGCCTTTATAAACCAGGAGTGGTTGTCTGGTACAGAGATATTGAGAGTCTCACTAGCCACACCCATAACTTAGAATGTGGGTGTGGCCAGAACAAATGAGGCAGTGCCCCTTACAATCTGACATTCTTTGCCGTTGTCTACTTTGCCTAATGGGAAAGTCATCCCAGAGTGTATGAATTGAAACAGAGAAACAATATGGCTTTCTCCATGTCAATATTATTTGTGGACAGAAAATCCATTGAGGTTTGTATGGTCGAATACACTTCCTATAAGGAGGCACTCAAATAATTGAAAGACAATATTTACTATGAAGTATATTACCTAATTGGGTGCTAGAGATTCACAATGCTTAGGAGACATCTGTAGCAACCACAGTGTTTAAGAAGCAATTACATTTTTGCTTATTGCTAGCAGATGCTTCATTCCAAAGTTATTAAACATTTAAAAATTTACTGTAATCAAACTTTACTTCCCAATGTGTTGGAAACAACACAACTCTAGCTTAAAAGGAGTTAATAAAAATGGGGATTTGCTTCACAATTTCTTGTTCATCCCTCTGACACTCAAAGGGTTAATTGTGAGCATGACATACACTTACACGTGGCTGGCTGTGTCAGAATTTGTGAGGTTTCTGGCTGGACCTTCAGCTCTGATTTCCCTGCACCCCCTAAAACTCTGTGTGTCTTTGTGTCCAGCTGGGAACACATTGTTTCCAGCTGGACCACTTAGCAAGACACACACAGACAGAGTCTGCTGTGGGTTTAGGGAAAGCAGAGCTGAAAGTTGATCTGGAGCCTTCACTAATACTGTAATGACCCACCCCATGTATTGAGATGTCAATCCCAGGGGCGTGCACAGACATTTTGGGGGACAGGGGCTCAAATGAAAAAAAAGGGCACTTCTCATAATTATTTATTCAAAATATATATTTAAAAAAGAAAAGCATTTACATCTCAGGAGTCTGTAGGCACAGAAATCTGAAGCGCCTTTCCCCCATTGGCCATCTCCACTGGACACAAACAATGCTCCTAATCTCCACATTGCCCCCCATCATCTCCATATTGCCCTTACATTGTCCCCTGTCAGCTCCAAATTGCCCTCATCATCTCCATATTGCCCCCATCAGCTCCAACTTACCTGCACATTGCCCCCATCAGCTCCATATTGCCCCCATCAGCTCCAACGTACCCTCACATTGCCCCCATCATCTCCATGTTGCCCCCATCAGCTCCATATTGCTCCATCAGCTCCAACTTGCCACTTCCTTTTTGTTCCAGTGTCCCACTATAAGTGCTTCCCCTGCAAACTACAGCTAACATTTATAGTTCCACACATATTGTTACATCTTTTCTCTTTTGAAAGTTTTTAATATGGATGAGTGGGATGTCAAAAGTTCAAAAATAAAATTAAAAATTAATGCCCCCCCCCCCTTTACTAACATATTACGCACCCCGGTTTTAAGGTTCAACATAATCACTTAAATTCCCAGGCTTTTTAACCTTTTCTTCTGTGTAGTACACCAGGTGCTTGTGCTTATTCTGTAGGAGCTGTGTTGTCTCCTGTTAGCTTGTCTGCATTGGCTGCCTCTGTACTGGCTTCTTCTTGTTCCTGGCTTTGGCTGATGCCTAGTTGTATTTGTGGTGCATTTCCAGTTTTATCTGTATCATGGACATCTTTCAAATTGCTCCTTGTTTGTGGCTCCCCATAAGGCATTTGGTGTGCCATGCTGATATCTCCTGTTTCTTTTTAAAACCTGTCCTGAACCCATCACAACTTCACAAAACCTGACTCCTGCAGAGACTAGAACATTTGTTTTCAGCCTTACCTTCCCATATTGTGCACAGGGCTGGGCCCACACCTGTTCACCCCTGTTCAAAGGCCTTAGGTCTTTAACCCCCCGGTTATACTTAACGGCCTGTAGTGCTTGTTGATTGAATTTCAGCTTTTGGTGTTCAGCACTAATTGGGTGATCCTATTGTAGTAGGCTCCCTCTCATTGGAAGCAACATTGTTATTCTTTGAGCTGGACTACAAGACAACACCCGTGTAGGGTTATTGTGATGTTCCAAAATTGCAAGGTAGGGATCTGATCCAGGTGAAACTGCCTTTTGCAGTATTCTCTTTGCTGTCTTCACAGCAGACTCGACATTCCCATTGATCTGGGGTTATCCTGGGGATGAGGTGACAAGGTCAAAGTCTCATTGTCTATTGAATTCCTTCAACTCTGTTGATGTGTAGTGTGGGTCATTGTCAGAATACACAGTATCTGGTACTCCATACCTGGAAAATTGGACCTTTAGTTTTCTGATGATTGTCGTATATCTGGTGTCCTGCAGACTGTCAACCACCCAAAAATTAGAATCATAATCTACTGTTACTACTTTTGCTTCAGATGTGAACAGATCTTTTCCCATGTCCTCCTTAGAAAGTCACAAGGATCAAATGGTATCAAATGTACAGCATATTTCACGCTGCTTAATGTATATTTTAAATTATGAATTCATACCTGGTCAATAAACACACTCTCTAGCTCTGCACAAGCACCCTTCCCTTCCCAAATGTGACGAATGGATCCTTGCCAAGATGTCTTAGTTCTGACGGAATAACTACCCACTCTACTTTGAATAAAATACCATCCTGAAGACAGAGCTCATCACGTTTGTTGTAGAATGGGGATGCTTCTATGAGTACCTATTCCTTGGCATGGGGTCATCCCTTTATTTTAATCTGTTTTACAACTTGCAGAACCTTGCTGTGCTCTGTGCTTTGCTGTATAGCCATGAGTCACCTACTTGCAATAGGTAGGTGATGCAACATGTTCACTGCCTTAATCTATTGTTCAACAGAGCCGTCTGTGGTGCTTGCCTGTAGATACTCTCTATTTAATGTGTTTGCCAATCCTGGACAGTATTGGATTATATTTTTGTATCCTTCGCAACATGCACTGAAAACGTTTAGGTGCTTTAATCCCTTAAAGGGATAGTAATGTTTCATAATAAAAGCTCTAATTAATCATCATAGTATTTGGACTTTGGAGAGTGTTGTTTCAATACTGTCAGAGTTGTAGTTCAGAGTAATTCAATGACAAAGTCTCCCCCTCCTGCCCCTTTTACTGATGTAACACTGTACAATTAAGATAAGGGAAAAACCTGAAAACATTTTGTCAAGGGGGACAGGGCTTTCATTGTTCTCATAGGAAGAAGATTGTCCCCTGCTGTTATCTGTCTGGTCTATGGACTGCATTCCACATCTGAGAAGAGATTGCTTACACTAGGTAAAAGGGGCGGGAGGGGAAACTTTGCTTGTGAATATCTCTCAAATCATAACGTTTTGAGAGATGAGACATATCATTCTTTATGTTTTTTTAATGCCTACAAAATAAAATAAAGATAAAACAAAGTACTACTATCCCTTTAAGGACCGGCCGCACACGCACGCGGTGGTCACTTAAGGACCACAGAGAATATTTTTTTTTTTTTAAATCCGATTCCGGACCCCCTGAACGGCGTGCAGCTGCGAGGGGAGCCCGGAATTCCATGACGGTCCCGGTACGTCATCGGTCCTTAAAGCAAATCCAGCCATGACGTACCAGGACCGTCAAGGGTCCTTAAGGGGTTAAGTAAGGGTTTTTACATGATGATTTCTAATGGTTTGTGATCCAACTGTACCATTATGTCCTGACCGTAATTAAACTGATTACATTTATCCATTCCAAAGAGAACAGCAAGCAGCTCCTTTTCTATCTGGGTATATCCTTGCTCCTGGAATTTTTTTCCTATCCACAAATACACACCAGATCTTGTTAGGATTAATGAAGCAGCAACGGGGTTGTCTGCAATTATTTTCACTGGCTGTCCTTCAGCTTTGAAATTCCCTCCCTATCACCATTCACCAATCATCCACACTCATCACTTTCAAGCATCTCCTAAAAAATCTTCTCCTATTCCCCTTGTGCACAGTGACAGTCGGATCAAAATCATTCTGCTCTTCACTCACCTTACTGAAGCCTTGTACTTGCACTTATGATCGTTCTCCTACTGTCTCAGTATGTTTTCATAGTTACTAATTTGCAAGTTTTTTGGGTCAGTGTTCCCTTCTCAATCCCTTTGCTGCACCCGCTTCCCCTGCTAATAATGCAATGATAGCACTTTAGCCTGATGATCTATTACTACTTCTGTAAAGTGCTGTGTACACGTATGGGACTATAAAAAGATACACTCGTAGACAGATAGATTAGATAGATAGATTAGATAGATAGATTAGATAGATTAGATAGATAGATAGATAGATAGATAGATAGATAGATAGATAGATAGATAGAGCCAGACAGATTATTTTTGGGCAGGCTATAAGATCTATCAGTCTGTAAGCCCTCCTACCTGGTTTGAGAGGCCAGATGCACAGGTTACTCACTCTTGCTGTAGATCACATCTCCTCACAACAAACTTTCATAGACTTGCATAACTTCTATGACACCCTAATATTTATCAGATTGTAAACTGAAACAATTAGCAGCAGACTTCAACTGAGATCAAATAAAAAAAACAAAAACAATTTTAATAGATATAACTGATAGGTGCTGGAAAGCCACTACCTAAGCAATTCCTTCTGATAAGTAAATCAAAGCGTAACGAACACCGCTAAGAAACTTTGTTTGTAATAATTCCCTAACTGGAGAGTAGCTGCTTAGTAGCGCTAGTCACCAGAATTATTACCTCTTTATGGAGAAATATGCAGTCATCCTCGGCTGACAGACAGGACGGAGCGCGGACATCTTGCCCTAGTGACGTCTGCGCTGTCAGTCCCAGATGGCTGTAGGAGGCGTTGCTAGGAGCCATTCGGCTCCGGCTGGGACTGACAGCGCAGGCGCGTGGACATCACTAGGGAAAGATGTCCGCGCTCCGTCCTGCCTGTCAGCCGAGGATGACTGCATATTTCTCCATAAAGAGGTAATAATTCTGGCGACCAGCGCTACTAAGCAGCTAGTCGCCAGATAAGGAATTATTACAAAGTTTCTTAGCGGTGTTAGTTCCACTTTAAGAGTATTCTTACACTATAGTTTCCCTTTAAAGTACTGACTGTTCTCCCATAACACAATGCTGACTATACAGTGAATGTTGTAGACCTAGAGATTAGATGCAATTGTCCTTTATATGAACCATGTCACTCGGAAGACAAGAAGCTTTTGTGATCTTCACCAGGAGGCGAGGACATCTGTGTAAATAAAAGTATCCTTACATGATATAAAGACAAAATAGCAAGTTCAAGGTAGACTGCAATTGACCATCATTCAGATTTTAGAAGTACAGTCAGGTAACTTCTATGTTTTTAGTAAATTCCATTCCCAAGCGCAAGAATAGGATGATTAGTGCAGTATGTGTGCACAAGTCTGTTGGCCCAATGCTTATGTACAAGACTATTCCCTGACTCCAATGCCCTAAACGTAATTCCCCGATGTCCTAACCCATATACTGAACTCTGATATCGAAACACTAATATCACAACCCTAACTGTGTCAAAAAGATTATTAAAAAAAAAAACTTTATATAAAAATCAAATTGTGATGGGGTACAGGGGTTCCTGCTTGGTAGACCGAGGCTTAAGCGATTTATCCAGCCAGACAAAAAGATAAAAAAATTGCATTTATTAGAGAGGTCACGGCACACAAACATAGGACAACAATTACAACCAAATAAATGGGGGTAAAACATAAAAAAACACACACTTCTACTGTTCCCTTCTTGGTGGGTCAGCTAAGTTGTCCAGAGGTTATATATAATACTCACAGTCCGTTTTAGTTTTATACTGGAGCTTACACATAGGGTGACCACGTGTCCCTGATTGCCAGGGACAGTCCCTGATTTGAAATATGTGTCCCATGTCCCTGGCAGCCTCCTTCAGGGACAATACAAAGTCCCTGAATTTAGATTCCAGAGCACAGAGTTCTAATCACTAGGAGAACTGCCCATTGCCTACTGTGACAGGAAGTGATACTTCTGCTGGGCTACAAGGAAATGGCTTCCAGACAGAGCTCTAAACACTAGAGAGAGAACTGAGCCTTGATCCTGACATCAAACAGGAGCTGCAGTGCAATTTTGTTGCAGTGTAATGGTAGTCTAAGGCTTTGGGCGTGATGTAGCCTGCAACAGGCATCACTTTCTGTCACAGCCGTTAATGGTCAGTTCTCCCTCTAGTGTATAGAACTCTGTGGTGCTCCTGAGAAAAAGAGTTTTGCTCACTGATGTCCAGTGATTTATAGTGAGCCCTCCCTCATAGCTGCACTAGAGCAGAGGACACGTACTCTACTGCTCTCATCTCTGCAGTATCCCTGAATGGCAGAATGGAAATGTGGTCACCCTACTTACACATAGTCTCTTTAGAGGCAAGAGTGGGCACCCTGCCCACTACGCATGGTGCTGGATTGCATGAAGTTTCCTTGTATCTTTTAGTCCTGACAGAGGTTTTGGAGAAGGCATCCTAAGAGATTATTCACAGTCACTTTCCTTAGTCTTGGGCCATAGCCACTGAAGTTTAGCTTCCTGGCTATGGGAACATCAGGGTACTGTCTGTAGCTGCAGCCACCTCAGCTTAGCTTACAGCCCACAACTGGAAGGGGCATCTGGCCACTTCAGTGCTCACTCACTCTAACTCTTCCGGTGAGGGCACTCAGCAGTTCCAGCTTCCCCAGTACTCCTTTAGAGAGCACCTGGACCAGTCCAACTACAGACTGGCCCCAGGCCCCCCTCTCTGCTGGGGAGGCCTGCTTCCCCCTGCTATTCCACTCCCTCCTCTCTCGCCTATCTTAGGCTTCCTTCTACCCACCCCCTACAGGATCTGATGTCACAGGTAACATTTACAAGGTCTCTTTTTGCTTACCCTGATGTAAGGGGGAAGGGACCCACATTCCACTCACAGATTTGCCCCTACGCCCCTCTCTCTGACCAACACTGCGCTCCTAACACAATCTCTTTGTTCAGCTAGACTGGATGGCTAGCACTCTTTTTATTGCATGCACACACAGGGGACATAATCATAAATCAGCCGCGGCGCGGGCAGTCTCTAATGTGCATGACTGCCGCACGCGCAGCAGTGTGTACTGCGCACACAACTTAGCGAATTATTATATAGGATAAACGTATCCAAATATTAACATCCTTAGCATGGTCAAGAGAATGGGCTAATGCTGAAACCCAAATCAATTACCAACCTTCCTACAACGTAGTTAACCAGTTATCTCAATTGTGCCAAACCAAGCCAGCCGCAACGGGTAACGTCACCACCATCAACATGTGCCAGGGGCAAAATACTGCAACAGGGTTTTCTCCCTAAACAACTCACGTTAATTGTTTTGTGTTACCACTACAAAGGGTTCTCCAGTCCCCCAAGTATTAGGCCGAACCTAAAGTGCAAACACCTGCGCTCATCCATTCAAGTTGTGCAAAGGCGTGCCCTGTTTTGGGCATATATTATACCACTGTTTCAATGAAAATGAGGATTTTGATCCATAATTTGGCCAAAGTATGTTAAAGCCTGCCAACATCGTCAAGGTGCCCCAATATGTGGCAAGTCCTAATCTAACACTGTAATATATAATTTATGTATTGGCTAACTTAACCATTTTTATTCTATCTCAGTATCTTTCTATATGTATCGGTGCAGCACTGTGGCAGCAATATTTGAACTTTTGCATTACTTAGGTTTCTGCATTTGTTACATAAGTATTTTGTGTATATTTCTCTTATTTTACATTTTTCTCATTGTTCTTGACTGCTGAGGGAGGGCATAGACCCCAATAAACGCCTCCTTCCCCCCAAGAATGACACTTGACTCCTGTTTGGGAAGAAGAGGCCACAGCTTTATTTAACAAACAACTTAACATTATGCCAGCCCTGGCCTGTGGCTGGAGGCACGATTTAACCCTCATAACCAGAGTCTCTGACCTTCTCGTGCCGTTAGCCAAGGGATGATGGTCTTAACCCCCAAAGCCCTGTTGGGCATTTCTTCCTCCACTGGTGAGAACCCAACCGCATTCACTTCTCACCTGCTGTGACACTAGATCAAAGACAAAAAGAGGGAGGGAGGGTGAGAGAACACAATAATTATGCCCTCTAATGGAGGCCGCTCGTAAGGAGCAGCCTCTAAGAACACAGGACTATTTATTTGCTTTAATACCAGGCCCCCCACCCCATCCTTCCAAGCCAATGCTCGTTACTGGAAGCCAAATTATTTTGGGGGACTGAGACTGGAGCCGTGCCCCCAGCAGTCAAGCCTTCTCATCCCTTAGGTCCTGGAAGGTAACCTTCTTTTTCATATTTTGCTTTGTTTACACTTATGATAGGATATTGTCTACCGCAGGCACTAGCTGGGCTGCATACCGATGATATTATTACAGTTTGGACACTAGGGGTGGAATTAAAGAACCTGGAGCATTCGCTATTTTATAAAAGCCATGAATTATGTGCGATGCCACTCATCGCCCACGTCAGACATGGCACTTCCTCTCTGATCCGCATACATTGAGTCACTTTTTACAATACGGGATTTTCACAGACCTTAGAGACATGACTAGACTGTATAGGGTTAGTAAGATATAGGTGAAAGTTCTTCTATAATGTTAACGTAATCTATTCACCTGTTCACCTGATTCAAAGTCCTGCCCTTTTTTTCCTTCATTTTACATCTGCACGTAAGGTCTCATCACTTAACAAGTGCGACCGCATTTCTTTTCTATAAATGTGTATATAATAAATTTTTGTGCAGACAGGAAATTTGTGAAAGAACGTATTCCAATGAACTGAATAGAATATAACCAAGACAATTTGAAATTAATTATGTTTTTGCGTCATTTTTAATAAGTAACAGCCAAGAATACATATCCCCGCTGTGTTAAATATTTTACATTGTTTTATAGGAGGAATGAAAATCTCAGTTGTTCGGAGTGAACATCTGTTTTAGATTAACGACTTTTGCTTACTAAAGGGGATTTGTAAATTTAAGAAGATGGTAAAAGAGCACGTGTCAACATCTTTAACCTCTTGTATTCGAGAACGTCTACAATGCATTCAGAAGAGATGCTTTGGGAAATGCTCTGGCAGCTAAAGGGTTAGTAATGAACGTTTGTTTGCTATATCTCATTGGTGGCCAGGGGTAGTTATGGCTAGGACTTCCAGCTGTGGGGAACAACTACTATCATCCTCAACAAGCTGTTGACTTTACTAGCGTTTAAAAAGCTGATTGTAACCGCTTAAGGACCCACGACAGTCCTGCACCGTCATGGGTTGTTATACCCTTAACGACCCATGACGGTCCAGGACCGTCATGGCTTAAATTATAGCAGCGTGCCTCTGTGCACGCTGCTATCATTAATTCCAGGCTGAGACTGAGCGTTTCGAGACCGGGGCGTTCAGTCTCAGCCCTTCCTGCTTGTGCCAGTTCATGTGATCGCCGTAGCAGCGATCACATGTACCAGCATTGTGACAGACAGAGGCAGCATGCAAAGCATGCTGTCTTTGCCTGTCTCATCTGCCTCTGTCTCCCTTGATATTAAAGTAAGGGAGACAGAAGTAGACGGGAGACACCTAGTGGTAAAAAAAAAATACAGCAGCTGGGGGTATTAACCCCTTCACTGCTGGTGCAGGAGGCTGGCTAAATGCAGGTCAATTTTTGACCTGCAAATATACACTTTGACAAAAAAAAAAAAACATTTTTTTTTTTTTTTTTTAAAAATGTTTTATTTAAAAAAAAAATATATATATAATTAAACAATATTGCAAGTGTGATTGTTGTGGAGCCATGTAATATACTTATACACCACCAAATGTCAGGGATAAAAAAGTGTCAAAATATGGTGGGGAAAAAGGGACATGGGGATTTTCACCCAGGGGGGACAGTGGCCACTTTAAACTGCGCATTTTGTAGGTATGACTGACCGGTCATACTTTTCATGCAATCTCCATAAAAATGTAACCCTTTGTGGACAATTTTCATAAAGTAAATGTGGGTTACCTGTATAAGTGGGGTATCAAAAGAAAGCCCTATTTGTGCGTAGAAAAACAGTATATCATTTATGGGGGTGGAATAAAAGACTAAGAGGGAAAACACTGTTGAACAAAGACAACCTCAGATTTTCCCGTCCTTAAGGGGTTAACAAAGTTTAGTATTGTAGTTATTAAAGGAATTAAATGAATTGCTGTAACTCCGGTCTCAAATGTATCGTTTGAGATATATATACTTTTCTAAAGTTCCCCCTCCCTCCCCTTTTACAGACAACAGTGCTGTAGCTGACAACATGAGATCTTGGTCCTAGGACAGTCCGGCGGCTCTTCAGCAGAGCCAAAATAGCGTTATATACAAAGAAATGCTTCACTGGAACCGAAATACCACAATCTAAAAAGAAATCCTTCATTAGAATGGTCTACAAAGTATGCCTGGTTTGCAAGCATACTTTGTAGACCGTTCCAATTTAGATATCGCTATTCCAGCTCTGCTGAAGAGCCGCCGGCGGGTCACACGACTCGAGTCGTATGCTGTGAGCTAGAGCACTGACGTCCGTGAAAGGGGCGGGAGGGGGGAACTTTAGAAAAATATATCTCTCAAACTATACATGTTTGAGAGACCTGAGTTACATCAATTCATTTCTTTTTTTTGGAACTACAATATTAAACTTTGTTAAAATCAGCGTTTACTATCCCTTTAAAGTGGAACTTTCATTCAAATGAAAGTGACCCCCCCAAATCATTATTCACAAAGCGATAAGCATATCAATACTAGTATTATACAGGATAAGTCCTGCATTATTGAGAATTCCAACTTGTTCGGAAACTCACCAGAAGGCATCTGTGCTCAAATTCTTTCCTGTACCGTAAGGTACAATACAACTCCCCCCTCACCAATCCGAGAGGAGACCTGGGCGGACAGTGCAGACTAACAGGTGTCTCTTCGGCAAGATGTCTGCGCTGATGCCTGTCGGAGGGTCTCGGAACAAGTTGGATTTCTAAGTAATGCCGGACATATTCAGGATACTACAAGTATTGATATGCACATCTCTATGCAAAGAATGATTTGGGGGCCTTTTAATTTCAATGAAAGTTCCACTTTAACCCTTTGCGTGCCAGAGGGGTACGCAACTCAAAGGGTTAAGAGGTATAAAGCCCCATTTCAATCAATGGGACTTTTATCTGTCCCTTATATTAACCTGTACTTCTCCAGAATAGCTTCATTTTGCCTTTATAATTAACCCAATGCAATGCATATCCTTCTGGCACTCAAAGGGTTAAGACCCTACTGGAATAAACCAGCTGCGACATAGGGGACAAAATAAAAATTCCTATTAAATTGGGGTCTTCCCTTCGCAATGCATTGGAGACCTCTCTAGCAGTCAAGGGGTTAAAAAGCTCAAGTGCATGGGAATTTAGGAATGTTTTGTGTTTCCTATGATGCAGTTGCCTTGGGCCTTTGTGGCTCTTCTGAATGACCTCTACGTCCACGTTCTCACTTCGCTGCCCTTCAAAAAATTGATCTCTCTGATAATAAGTGAGATGCTTAATGCGCAGAGGTCAGGATGAACTCACTTGGCTGTGTGCTCTTCCTGTGTCTCCGTGACATAACCCCCTTCATCCCAACATCCGGCACTTTCCCATGCTCCTCCTGGGTATTGTTTCTGAGAAAGGCTCTCTAAGCCTCTTTTAGGCATTAAAACAATGGCACGCAACCAGATTCACCCCAGGTCTACCAAAGGGCCGTACATGATGGTTAACCCCTTGATGACCTATGACTTGCTAGAACCGTCACGCCGGTCCATCACTTAAGGACAGGTGACGGTCCTGGCATGTCATGGATTCTGGGTTTGGCGCTCGGCTGCACCCTGCTCGGTGACCCAGGAATCCATTGAAAATAAATAAATAAATAGTGCTCCATGATCCTTAAAGGAATAGTATTACTTCAAAATTACTGTCCCTCATATTGTAGCCCTTAATAAACTGAGTTAAATGACACCAGCTGCATCTCTCAAACCTTTATGGTTTAAGAGATAGCCGCTTTCAAAGTTTCCTCTCCCCTGCTGTCAGCGTTCTGCTGCCTGCAGGAGAATCCGGTCTCTGAATCAAGAGGAGGCTCTTCAGCAGAGCCGATATCTCGTTATGGAAGGCAAAATGATTAATTGAAACAGTCTTCTACGTGTTGTTGGTTACCAAGCACAAGTAGAAGACTGTTACAATTAATCATTTTTCCTTCCATAACGAGATATCGGCTCTGTTTAAGAGCCTCTGCCTGTCCCGGGACCGGATTCCCCTGCTGGCAGCAGAACGCTGACAGCAGGGGAGAGGGAACTTTGAAAGTGGCTATCTCTTAAACTATAAAGGTTTGAGAGATGCCGCTGGTGTCATTTAACTCAGTTTATTAAGGGCTACAATATGAGGGATAGTAATTTTGAAGTAATACTATCCCTTTAACGGTCACATGCCCGTGTATCGAGGGGTCGATAAAGGTTTAATATTCTAAATAGGTGTTGAAAAAAAATTCCAACTAACCTTGGAATACTAATAAGGTCTCCAGCACAATGCATTGGATACCTCTTTAGCACCCAAGGGGTTAAAAGCAATGATCACATTTTACCAAGTCTGCTACTATAGGAGGTGCCTTGGTTATAAGCCTGTGGTTGAACCGTGCAGACTCAGACTGCCTCCTGTCTGCCTGATGTTGGCTGGCTGTGTCTGTGTTCAATCCCTATAACAGGGGCATCCCCAAATTTTTTTTTTGGGGGGGGGGTGCAAACCCATAATATGACCCCCAGGCCAGGCCGCCCAGACGTTTTGTATGGAGGGAGCAAGTGTGAGGAGAGAGGAAGTGCCCCTTCCCCACCAGATGCATTGGACCTGCTATGTAGGGCCTTCACATCTGATAGAGTAGGTCTATGGTGGTACTGACTTTGTCCTGTCCAGCAGTGATAACAGAGAAGGATGATCTGGGGTCTTTTCAGACATGTTGCTCTGCCTGACGCACAGTGCAGCCCACGATTTCAAAAGCTCCCAAAGAATCGATCTTGTCAATGGGAAAATATCCAGTTCATAGTTTCCCTTTAAGGTAGACCAGCGTAAGTGTAAAGGGAGGTATGCACTGAGACAAAAGAAAGAGGTTGTGCTCTTTTTTTGGGGGGGTGAGACTAAGGTGTGCATGGTGGTAATGATCTCCTCTTACGAATGTATCAGGAAATGGACTGGGGGCTGCAGGTGAACCTCTGAGTTCCAAGTATCCCTAGAGTATCCTCTTGCCCACCACACTATTTAACACTCTGAGTGCCAGAGTGAAATCCAGTGCATTGGTGATACCCCTCTGTCACTCAGACGGCTAAAGGAACTTAATATCTCTGTCGTTCAATATAGCTTACAGGTAACTCAGGGAAGGCGACAGCCCCTTTAAGTAGGCAGGAACAATTCTTGGAAAGAATGCAGGGTGGATTCTTCCTTTCCTCCTTAGCTGGTGACTAACTAGTCCCCTCCCAGTTAGATTTGTTCCTTGTACAGAGAGGCTACAGAGAACAGTTCTGCTTAGTTGTAGTTTCTTTTATTATTTTCTTGTTAGCTATGGGGTGTAGAAATACATCATTAGGCGGATGGATTACCATTACTGACATCCCAGTGGTGGATTGCTCAGTTAACAGGTGCTGTCTGTGGCCCTTCCAGCCCTATGGGAAAACCTTGCGTATTATGTCTTTTCCCTTGGAGTAGCCCACTGAGGCTTCTTTTCTCAATGGTAATCTGAAAGCTGAAGACCAACAGGAAAGGTGAGCAATGCTTTGAGTGCCTTGGTCCACTTTGTTTCCTCTCCACATAGGGGTCTCCTACAGGAATTCCTACATGTATACTCCTGCACTCTGACTCTGAATACAGCACCACCTACTGACTGAACAGTATATAACACTTAAACATTATACACAATAGTTGTAATAGAATACAAATACACAGTATTCCAACAGGGATATGTTTTTACACATTTTCCTTGGGCGGCAGTGTTTTCTATTAATGTCCATGTGTTTTCTATGTGTTTTACAACTTTTGGACACTTTTGTAAAAATGTGTTTGTTTGAATTCTGCTCCTTTAAGGCACGCTTTACTGCATAGCTGCATTTCTCCATTGATCTCTATGGGACAGTTTCACTTGGGACTTTTCTCTGCAACCGCTTCACATTGAGAGACGGCTTATTCTTCTTGTCTGCCCTTGTCCTACTCTCCTGTGCACATCCTTAGTGTCTTGGGGGGCTCAGGGGGATTTGGCACTGTTTTGGGTACTTTGAGGTGAAACCACATCTCTTATAAGTGCCCGTTTCACAGGTGGTTTCCTGATTGGCTGACAGTTCAGTCTCCATTTTCTTTCTTTCCTCTCATGAGTAGTGCAGGGCTTGGATCCATCCTCTCTCTTCCTCTGGTTAACCCTTCACTTGCCAGATTAGTGTATTTTAGCTCTTTCTGGGGTGAATTCTTTAATCTGGAGCGCAGTATTGGGATTATTCCTCATACTGTCAGACACTTTATCTGCTGTCTGGATATCAGGGACTTGGGACTGGACCTAGGGCTGATGTTTCTGGGGCATCTTTGACCCCCATTGATTATTGTTCCTCATGCCAAATGGAGTGTTCAGGATGCTTATGCCCTTCATGTACTATGGCCCCTATGTCTGTGCCAGGGCCTTCCAGCCACGAAGAGCCACTTTGGACATATGGACCAGATTCCACATCTGAGGGGAGGTGGCTTACACTAGGTAAAAGGGGGATACTTTATCATTCAATTACTCTTGAACTACAACTCTGACAATAATGAAATAACACTCTCCATGGCCCAAATACTATGAAGATTAATTGGAGCTGCTATTTTTGTGAAACATTACTATCTCTTTAATTATTGAAGTAAAATCGAGTCGTCTTTATTCTTTTTTATAATGATGTGTATCAAGAAACATTATTAAACGCTGCGGTTTTTCATTTATAGTCTAATAAAGTTCCCCCTCCCACCCCTTCCACTTACCTCAGCAGCCTCAGCAAGTCAGCCTGGACAGAATGCGACGAGTGACAAGCTTCTTCCATCATAAGGAAAAACCTGCCCTCCTTCATCAATGGGGTAGACTTTCCCTTATATTGAAAGAGGGAAGATTGTCCCTTGATGCAACCTGTCCGGTCCGCGGACTGGATTCCAGATCTGAGGGGAGGCTGCGGAAGTAAGTAGAAGGGGCGGGAGGGAAACTTTATTAGACTATAAATGAAAAACGGCAGCGTTTAATAACTTTTTTTTTTTTATACACATTATAAAAAAGAATAAAGAAGACTCGATTTTACTTCAATAATTAAACATTACTATCCCTTTAAGTGATTTTTAGCTGGCTCTTTCATGGCAATGTGATTGTCTTGGTAATGGAGAAGTTTAACTTCCAGAAAGACAAAAAGCACTTAGTATATTTATAGATTGGATAATAGTAGTGGATAATGTATCCACACTGGGTTAAGGGAATCCATGCCTGAAATAGCTTGCAATCAGTGTGCTTGACTTGTGCACAGGGTGGTCAACCTGTGGCTCCTCAGTTTTTGAACTTGCATCTGTGTTTACTTTTCTGGAGCTGCTTCTTAAAGGAGCAGTAAACTTTTTTTATGAAAAAATATATATTGTAGGGATTTTCCTACTGAGTAAAATAAGGGTACTCCCACTGCAGACAGATTTATATTTCCAAAGTTATTAGTTTAAACCCATGTTTTTTACATTAGCAGTGCCCACTAGTGGTCAAATTCTAATTAGATTTCCTGTTAGATTCTAATGGAGAGGAAAGTTAGAAAAGTCAGAGACATACAATTCTCCATAGAATGTGATAGAAACTGCCTGTCACTTCCTGTCAGTTAGAACTATCAGGAAGTAAACACAGTAAATTCACTTCCTGGTTATTTAAACTGCTATAATATTTGAATAAAACATCTGACAGCGACGGGAGTGACCTTGTTTTATTCAGCAGGAAATGCTCTGTAAAATATGTGTTTTCATAAAAAAGTTTACTGCTCCTTTAAGCCACAGTTACACATTAGATCAGTGGTGTTTAACATGCAGTCCTTGGGCCAAATTAGGCCCACCTGAACACACGCTCTGTCTGACACTCAAAGGGTTAACTAAAGCATTATGTTGCCTAATTATCTAGCACATATTAACTAGTAGTGTAGTAAGGCCTTATGACATTATTATTATTCTTTATATAGCGGCAACTTATTCCGCAGCGCTGTACAATAGGGAATAGATATACAGAGAAATTAAATAGCACAAATCAAATGTGGAGAACAGAAGGATCAGAGGACCTTGCTTGTGAGAGCTTACAGTCTAGAGGAAGGTAGGTTGGACACCGAAGGAGTAGGTGCTATTGGGTGTAAGTGCCTCCTGTCAAGTGAACTGCCAGTCAGTGGGTGGGAGTGAGAAGTGGTGTTGAGTGCAGTGGTCCAGGGAAGCAGTGGTTCTTGGTTATGATGTTTATGGAGGTGTTCCTTACACCTAGGAACACCCAGGCTTTGACCAAAATCTCACGGTCTCAGGATGAAGGGCCAAATTCTCAGGGTGAGAGACTTCAGTGTTCCCTGTTACTTGATCTGAAAGAATAACTGCTCTTTTAGTCATTAAATTGGTTCTGTCATTTTTACAAAAAAGATAGAGGTAGAAGTCTTGCTTGTTTTGTCTGTATTTATGTAGTGAGACCTCTACCTTACAGCGTGGTATAGGTACATTGATGACTGATTGGATTGCCTTGTGGTTACAGCAAGCAGAGGACATATTGCTTTTAATCTATGTTATGTAGAGAGATCAGGGTTAATATTTTTCAGGATTATCTAATTTTGAAAGTTTCCAGATATGCTTATCACCTGTCTGCTGCTAATTTACAGTTCGAGAATAATTGTCTGTTAAAGGGATAGTAATACCGCAATAAAACTTTAGATCTGGTTATTACTAACAATTTTTTTAATCTGTTGTGCTATATACATTTACTCGCATTTCTGTAGTTCAAGTGCTAGGGAAGCGGAAAAGATCCGTCTGCATCACTGATTCTCTGTCTGGTCCGGATGGAGCATGATGTGGGACAATCTTCAACCAGCATAAGTAAAAACAAGTTAAAATAATTGTAAGTAATAATCGGCACTAAAGTTTTATTGTGGTATTAGTATCCCATTAAATACCGGTATCCGCATTCATCTTATCAATGGCCAAACCCGGGAACTCTCATGGTCTGACTCTAAGACTTGGGTTTTTGACCGAAATATTAGGACAGAGCTTTCCAAACTGTGTGTCGGCTGCAGTGTGTAGGTGTGTCGGCTGCAGTGTGTAGGTGTGTCACGTTAACATAATGAGAATCCTCTGACTCTATGTGAACTTGAATGCATTTTAACGCAGGAAAGGTGCCATTTAGTATGGTGCACTAGTATATTCCCCTTCTGTCATATCTGTGTGTGCACACCGCGGTTGAGGGATCATACAGGTACTGCGCATGCGCAGTATGCTTAATCGGGTCGAAACAGCTGATTCCACGTCACTTCCGTTGATTCGGCCGCACCCGAAGTGACGCATTTGAGAAATTCCACGGGTCCAGTTTTTGGATAGAACACTTTCTCGGCTGCTGCTCGATCGTCACTCGATGATGACAAACTTAGACACTGAAATGTGGAAGCTTAAAAATGCTTGATAATGAAATGTGAGTGTCTTTATCTAATATTCCACCGAATATTCAAAACTATGTTCATCCCATCAACCTCATACATCTCATTAAAATAGTAAGAAGTAGTTATTGGTGTTATTCAGATTTTTTACATTCTTACACATATTTACATATTGTTACTCATAAATGACAACAATCTTGGAAA
This sequence comes from Rhinophrynus dorsalis, assembly GCA_037306005.1. Classification (NCBI taxonomy): domain Eukaryota; kingdom Metazoa; phylum Chordata; class Amphibia; order Anura; family Rhinophrynidae; genus Rhinophrynus; species Rhinophrynus dorsalis. The sequence goes on from CM074719.1 coordinate 595,859,305, forward strand.
TGTATGTTATCTTACAAATCGTAATATTTTTAAAAATGTAAGTGAAAGGTTTTCATGAAATATGTTGTGTCCCCATACATTTCGTTACAATTTATGCATGTGTCCGTATCTCTTATAAGGGGTTAGTTTAACCTCCGGTTTGCTAGTAAACCTGAATTAATGTGTTGCAAAATGATGCATGTCTAAAAATGTGTCACCAACATGAAAAGTTTGGAAAGCTCTGTCTTAGGATCTCAGGGTAAAGGGCCAGAATCTCAGGGTGAGGAGAGTCCAGTCTGATCTGTAGCAATTAACTCTTTCTTTAGTCTCTAAATTAATGTAATTTCTACCACAAAGGCAGAGGGAGAAGTCCTGTTTAATGTATGCTCAAACAGTGAGATCTCTGTTACAGCATGTTAAAGGTTCCTTGTGAACCAATCGCAGCATCTATGGCATACAGCATATTGCCCAGAATCTACATGATATGGGATTCTGTAGAAACACACACGACCAATCCAAATAATCACACAAACAACCGAGTTGGATGAATCATGGTCACAGCTGTTTATTTACTATAACAATTTAGATGTGCAAACATTAGTTTAGAATAACAAGTAGATAAGGCCAAAAACAGGAAGTAACAAGCACGGCTACCGTGCCCAAGCAACACCATCGTCTGAAGCCAAGACAGACAAGTAACCTTCAGGTCCAAGGACCAACCAGGAGAGGTCCCTTTAGGATCGCCAAACTGAGCTAGACCTGGATATCTTCCAAAATTAAGGTGCATGTTTAAGCCAACATTAATGTACTCATTCACACAAAAGCATGGAATTTCCCCATTCATTGATTCTTCTCCTACGTGTTTTGCTTTATCATATCGATTACAATGTTATGTATGACGTTATCAACAAAGCATATGGAGAATATTACAGAGTTGATGTTCGAGGGACTTTATAACCCGTTGAGTGTCAGAGAGGTACCCAGCGCGTTGCATTGCAATATGTTGGATACCTATTTGACACGCAAAGGTTTAACCTTAGATTTCCATACATTTGTTTCTAGAAATGAGACCTTTAATGCGGGCTTAACCCCTTGAGAACCAGAAGGATATGCAAAGCATTCTTTTGTAATGCTTTCATTACCCCTCCGGCCCTAGAGGATTAAATGGAAGCGGAGTTTTTTTTTCCTATTTTTCAAGTTACAAATTGCAAATCCCCAAGAATACCTTTAGCGATGCATTGCTTTGAAAGAAAGCTGACACAATGTACGCTGGTTTAAACAATATTTTCTGATGCGTATTCTTAACTAGATCTATGTATAAATAGTGTCCGGATGTAATTTACAAATGAAAGCACTATTCTTCTTGCAGCTAAAATGTGATTATACATCTTGTGCTGTCTGAAGCCAGTAAGAGCCATTAGACAATGTGCTGGTGTGAGGCCAGAACACAGATGACGTTTCCTCTAAATGGGAATAATGAAAATCTCTATAAGAAAACTCATGTTTGGGTGAAGGTGAGAGGGGAGGAGCATATTAGGTTAGGGAGAAAAGGGATAATGGGCCGTATTAGTAAGATAAAGAGGTGCAGTTCTGGATCAAGCCAACTGCAACATATGCATGCCTGGGATCCTGCCAGGGGCAGACTGACAGGACCCAGGGCCCCTGGTCCAAAAAGAGGTCTGGGCCCCCTGCAGAAATCACCACATTGCCCCTATCTCCACATTGCCCCCTTCATCCCCACAATGCCCCTTCCACAATGCCCCCATCTCCACATTGCCCCTTCCACATCGCCCCTTCATCTCCACACTGCACCTACCTCCAGTCCCTGGTGGTCTAGCGGCGTGGCTGTGCAAAGTCCCGCGCGCCTCTAGTAATGCAGAGGCTGGGAGATGATGTCATCTCCCAGTGCTCTGTATTACTAGAACGGTGCGCCGGCGGCCGTTGTTGGAGAGTTGCTGAGCAGCACTGGAAGTGGCGGCGGGCCCCCTTTGGTCATGGGCCCTCGGTCCATGACCGAATGCCCGTATGGTCAGTCCGCCCCTGGATCCTTCTTAACCATGGCCCCCATAGAAACACTCAAGGATGGGGAAGGGAGTGTCCGGATATTAACAGTATTTGCATCATAATGTGGGAGGGGCTTAATCTGGGTGATGCACAGTTGGAGGACTGAGAGGTGGGATTTACACTTAAATAGATGGGAGAAGAGAGAACAGGATGGGCAGCACAGGTGGTAAAGTAGTTGAGGATACCTCAGAACTCATAAAGCCGAAAAAATGAGCCTCTGTTCCCAGTAATGCATTTTGAAAACCGGAGTCTCCAGGGCAGAACAGTAAAGTTCCCAGTTATTAGTATATGGGAGAAATGAAAATTTGAGCACTACCGAGGTTTCCAACACAAAGCAACACGTTGGAGATCTCACTAGCAATTAAAGGAATATAAACCCTTTTTAAATTGGTGGAAATTTGTGAGATTTACATTAGTCTTTCATGGTGCATCTGGTTTGCTTAAAAATGTAATGTCTTTAGCTTATTAGCTTAATGTAACCCCCCTCCCCAATAAGAAAAGCAACTGTCGATGTTAAACCATTGGACCAGAGGATTGAAGTGTTATTGATGTTCTCAGTATTGAAAGTGGATAAATCATTTGGCTCAGATGAACTTCAACCAAAAATATAAAAAAGAGCATAGATCTGTGCTTTCAGCACATCTAACTAAGCTTTTTAACCAATCTCTGACAGTGGTGTTTCTGGATGATTTGAAAAGTGACATTGTAGAGCCACTTCAAGAAAAGGGCAGTAGGGAGGACTCTGGCAATTACTGACCTGCTAGTCTGACATCAATAGTTGCGAACTTAGTGGAAATGCTGTTGAAAAAATGGATTGTTTAATATCTGAAATCTAATGGCAAGCTAGATCCATGGCAGCATGGCTTTACAATAAGATGACCTTGCCAACAAATCTGGTTGAATTTTTCGATCGTTACTCGTGTGATAGACATGGATAGAGCAGTAGATGTAGCATATTTGGATTTTTTTTTTATACTATACCACATATGAAGTTTACTTATATGATGACTAGTTTGGGACTGGACTCAAAGGTAGTTGATTGGATAAATAATTGTTGGAAGGATGGAGCATTATAATCAAATATATTTTTGTCAGTGGAAGAATGTGTTACTACGTCAGTGCCACAGAGGTCAATGATAATGTCCACTTCAATATATTCAAGGGTGATATTACTGGTATTCAAGGTGTTGGGATCTAAAGTTTAATGCGAAAAGTGCAAGATAATGCATGTGGAACACAGAAACTCAGAGGTGGAATACAAGCTTATTGGTACTGTTTTTTGTGATGTTTTTTTTGGGGGAGGGGGGAAGCAGCAGAAAAGGACTTATTATTTTAGCTGACTCAAAGGTAGGCAAGCAATGCTGTAAAGCAGAGGTAAAATCAAACTAGGTTCTTGGTTCTACAGAAAGAGACATTCGCAGCAGGAAGAGAGATACTAATGCCACTCTGTAGTTCACTGCTAAGTCCTCACCTGCACTACTGTGTACAATTCTGGAGACCACATCTCCAGAAGGACATTAATAAATTAACAGTTCATAGAAGAGTCACCCCAAGCGTGTTTCTAACGTTAAAATGTCACACACGAATTTCCAATGGCCTGTTCATACAGGCCACCAACACAGTGCTTGTGCATAGCATATCACAAGCTGTTGCAGCTTGCCGCAATTTTTGGTGTGCTTCACAAACACATCCAAGTTGCAGCATGCAAAGCTGTACAAGCATTCAAGGGTTGGCTTGCCACCATATTGCATCACTTTTGCATCTTGGATTAGGCCCTTCTGTGATGGTATATAGCTCTATTAGTGGCAGGTAATGGTGTATCTCTGTGGTGCTCTATTGTAATACCAGATAGGATAAAAGGTATTGTGTCATCATCATGACTGAAAATGAGCTTTGACTTTGGGGAATATACCTGGGCTATTTGTATTTTGTTCCAACATTTTGTATGACTCCTTTTTTGGTGATGATATGTGGCGTTAATTGATTAAGCGTTTTCTTTAACTGAATCTTTACAGACTCAATGAGGAACGTCCAGTCTATGACTCACGGTCCCAGGTCCTCTCCGGCCGAGTTTAGCAGCTCTTCTCACCACTTGCTCAGGGAACGAAAGTCTTCGGCTCCCTCCCACTCAAGTCAGCCCACTCTGTTCACATTTGAGACACCTTCCAATCACTTTCACCAGACCACCTTATCCGCCAGTGCACCCCAGGACTACCTGTTCCTGCACCAGTGTATGAGCCGGAAGACTGAAAACATGAGGTGAGTAATATGGCTGATAGCAATTTGTCAACAGACCAAAAAAATGTATAATTCATCAACTAACTGTATTTTATCTTTAAAGTGGAACTACCACCCTGTGTAAAGTCGCCCACCAATAATTAGGCATATGTCGACTAACTTAATAGTGTTATCATCTCACAAAAATACCGCATTCTGATGTAATCCTTTTTCTTCTAAGACTGGTGGCCAGTCTTGCATGCAAACATCTTGTCTTAGAAACGTCTGCGCGCCTGTGATCTCCATCCCGGTCTCCTCTAGGAGGAGTTGCACTGTGCCTTAAGGCACCGGAAGGGACTAACGGTGCAGACGTGCAGACGGATCTACAGGAAGAAGCCTGGCCGTCAGTCTCTGAAGAAAAATGATTACTTCAGAACGCGGTACTTGTGTGAGATAATAGCACTATTAAGAAGCTATTCGCCATATGCCTAATAATTGGTGGACGTCTTTATATTGGGTGGTAGTTCTGCTTTAATGAGCCTGTACCTTCCCTTCTTTCTCCTTGGTGTAAGAAAGTCTCATCCTCTTACAAGGTCTATATCTTTGGGCAGATGCAAGGAAGAAAACACACATGAATGGTAACAAAATGTATCATATATAAAATCAAAATGCTCTTATTATTTTAAATAGTGAATACGTTGTCTTTGAATTAAATACAATTTTCAGTTAAAGGAATAGGCAACCATATGGAAAAATAAGTTCCATAATAGGTGGGGTCACCAGGCCTGAGATACTCTGCTGTATTCGACGGTTTGTTTTTATTGTCTGTTCTTGTTTAATGAACACATTTTCTGCTAGTCTCAGGTAATGAGGAATTACCATGCTGGAATCTTCTTTAGGTTTGAGGTACCGATTGTGATTATGTACATACCTGGGATGTCTTCAGATATGTCCTGTGTATATACCGGGTATCCGGCGATAGTGAATTTTCTCTAAAACTCTGCCCTATTATACTCACGTGCCACCCACTTTTTGACACAAAGTTAATAAGCCCCACCCACCTAATTAACCCCACCACTTTTATGACACTAATTGTGTCATTTACATCCCCCTGGTAACAGCACATGCTCCCTCTCTGGAGGCTCAAGAGGACAAAGTTCTCTAGCTAAGATTAGTATCAGGGCAGACTCACTGCCAGTGGCTAGCCAATGGGATGTGTGGGGTGTGGTTTGTGTTGGCTGAGGAGGAGGCAGGGGACTTCAGTAGAGAGTGTTTCAGGAGGCCCCCTGCCTCCTCAACCAAATACAGCATGTGTTGGCTAAGGAGACTGGGAGCAGTGTATATACATCAACATCCCCCTCCTTTCCATTTGCCACTTCCCCGCCATCTCACTTCCATTTTTCACTTCATCTCCCCTTCCCTTCCATTCCCCGTTTTGCCTTTCCCTTCCTTCCATGGAAAAAACAAAGACATTGTGGTGGGGCATTAGGCCCACTCCTGATGCCCCCCAGCTACTGATCTTCTAGCCGATCTCCCAGCTGATCTCCTCATTCATGTGAGAGGATTTCCAATCCCAGTACTCCAGGTACACTGAAAGCATGGAAACGCTCTTGCTTCCCCTCTATTGATCTCCCAGCTGAATCGGCTGGGAGATCAGTAGCTGGGGTGCATCAGGAAGGGATCTGTTGCCCCACCACAAGTTCTGACTTTTAATATAATTTAATCTGTCAAGTGACATAGAGGTATCCAGTGTATTGTAACACAATGTGTTTAATACTTCTTGTCCATGTACTGTGATTTTCCTTGGTATGCTAAACATAACTTACGTTTGGTTGATATTCATCTTCAGAGCAAAACGTTTGCTTTCGTGTTGTAGTTCTTCAGCTCGTTCTTGCCCTTCTTCAGGACTACTGCGAAGATTATGATATCGTCTGCAAAATGTATGTGATGTAGGTAGTCTCCATTGATATAAAGTCCTTTTTGGTACCCAATCAGTTTATGGAAAATTTCTTCTAAACAAACGGAAAATAGTTTTGGGAAGATTGTGTCTCCTTGTCGAACACCTTTCTCTATGTTGATTTGGACTTTGTCATTGTTTACCTGTACTGACCCAGTTGCAGTTTCATGTATTGATTGCAGGATATTGATATAAGTTGTATCTATTCCTTGGGTGATCATGCCACCAATCATTGCTTGCTTTTTCACAGAGTCAAAGGCCTTTTCGTAGTCAATGAAGGCAATGCATAATGGAAGGTTGTATTCATTATCCTGCCCTATAACTTGTTGCACTGTCTGGATGTGGTCCGTTGTACTGAAACTACTTCTGAACCTGCTTGTTCTTTATGTTGTCGCATTAAATATCGTGTCCATTCCTCTTGACAGTACTTTTGTGAAAAACTTGCAGACCACTGGCAACAGGATTATTGATCAATAGTTTTTAGATCATCCTTACCACCTTTTTTGTGCGGTAGGGCGACTTCTGCAGTCTTCCATGTTTCAAGCACTTTGCTGAGTAGTAGGCATTATGAGAATAGTTTAGCTAGGACTTTGAATATAGGTTGACCTCCGGCTTTCAACATTTCAATAGTAACTTAATCAGGTCCAGCTGCTTTGCCATCTTTCATTGATTTTATTGCAGCTTCTGCTTCTTCTACCAAAACTTCTGGCACTGCATTCAGTTGTTGTCCTTCATCCCTATAAACATTTGAGTGCAATTACTCTTGTTTTAATATTTGTTGTTGAGGTCCTGCTGTTGTACTATCTTCAAGCTTTAATTCAAACATTTGGCTCCTACGTGTATGGCCATCTTTCATTTAGCTGTCTTTAGCCCTTGATTTTCTCCCTTTGTCATTTGATGAGCTCAACATTGAACTTGCCTTTTCTTATTTTAGGTGCTTCCTTATGGTCTTGCACATTTCTGCATATTCTACCCTATTTCTAATATTACCATTTTGATTCATTTCTCGTCACTTTTTCATCATGGCAACTGTTTCTTCTGATATTTGGGTTGTTTTTTCTTGTTTTACAGTAGGCGTAAGGGCATGGGCATTGTCTACAGTAGTCTCGGTTACTTTTTCATTGTGGGTTGAAATGTCTGTGTCAGGAAGGTCTGGAAGCACACTGAAGCGATTAGACCACACTCACTCAGAATTCTTTGTAATTTTCAATAGCTGGCCAGTGCTGATCTTCACGTTTGTTTTTCGATCATTTTCTTTCTCTCTTTCTTGCAGTCAGTTTTGGTTTTTGCTCTCACCAGTGGCGTAACAATAGGGGTCGCACCTGCAACCAGGCCCGTCACTCCAGGGGCACGGCCACCTCCTGCGACCCCCTCGCCTGCAGCAGTCACTTACCTGATCTCCCACTCTGCGCTCCTCTGTAGTAATACAGAGCGCTGGGAGATGACATCATCTCCCAGCCTCTGCATTACTACAGCGGTGCTCTGGAGCTACTGTTGCAGAGATCTGTGCCGAAGGAGGCACAGATCTGTAAAGACACTCCGCTAGACCACCAGGGACTGGAGGTAGGGGAAATGTGAAGATGGGGGCATTGTGGCGATGAAGGGAGCATTGTGGAAGGGGTATTGTGGAGATGAAGGGGGCATTGTGGAGATGAGATGAAGGGGGCATTGTGGAAGGGGCATTGTGGAGATGAAGGGGGCATTGTGGAAGGGGTATTGTGGAGATGAAGGGGGCATTGTGGAGATGAGATGAAGGGGGCATTGTGGAAGGGGCATTGTGGAGATGAAGGGGGCATTGTGGAAGGGGCAATGTGGATGAGGGGGCCAATGTGGGCGGGGGGGCCATGGCAATTCTTGCACCAGGGCCCGGTGGCTTCTAGTTACGCCTCTGGCTCTCACTAGACAATGTTCACTTCTCGCATTAAAAAGATTTAAGACAGAACAGTCAGTGAAAATTGTTTTCTTATTTGCATGTATAACATCGATTTCACTTATACTACCATTAGGGCTTTTCCTTGTCCATTTTCCCTGGGCCTTTTTCCTGTACAAATTCAAATTTTGTTCTTCTGCAATGGTTGCCTCTCATTTTTTTCCTGTTCCATGTGGTCTAATCAATTTTTCACTACTTTGGATCTTACCAGTTCTCACACTGAAATCTCCCATTATAAATATGTAGTGGTAATTGTCCTGTTTGTAGAGACATAATAAATCATCATAAAGTTCTTCAAATTCATCATCACTGTGGCTACTTGTAGAGGCGTAACCTTTAGTGATTTGAAGGTCATAGCAACTGTTTAGTTTGAGAGCACAGAAAGGAATTCTTTCATAAATACTTTCTACTTTTACGACTGAGTCTGTCAGTCTTTTGTTAATCACGAAACAGATTCCTCTACACCAGGGGCTCAAAATTTCCACTCGCCACTAGCCAATGGTGTGTGAAAATTTAGCCCTGGCGAGTAGAAATTCAGTCCTGGTCGGTATGTTTTAGCTTGCAGTGGCGAGTAACTTTTCAGGTCTGGCTTGTAGCAAAGGACTTAAAATTATAAGCCCTGCTCTACACCATTCATCATTGGTTCCTTTATAGTATAGCCAGTGTTCATCTTCTAATTTGACTAAATATTCATCCTGTTTGAGTCTCACATAAGCTAATAATGTCCCAACTGATGCTATTTAGTTCATGTACTAGTTTTTCTAAGCGTGCAACTGTATTCATAGATTGAATGTTAAGCATTCCCATGTCTACAGACCAAAGGCAGCCTGATAGAACCTGTTAATTCTTAGCAACCTCTGCCATTGAGCTGGTCTTCCCACTGCTGTATGAAGTAGCTTGCGTCCACCGAATGAGGGTCATTGTTTTTGTTGTGAAACTATGCTGAGGGAATTATATATATTATGTACTTTATATCTATATATAATATATATTTATTATTGGTGTAAGTTTGTCATGACAAAGGGCTGTCCCCAATATCTGAATCTTTGTGGCTGGAGACCGATGCTGGGGAGCGCGGAACAGGAATGGAGCCAGCCACACTTATTCCTTGTTGCGGCCAAAGCTGGAGTAAAGGTGCTGGCGCACAGCCAGCTGTCCAATCCCAGTTGAGCCAGGAGTCTGACCAGGATGGAATTGAATGTGAACAGTATAGGTTCCGAACAGAGGACACAGTAGAACCCCTGATGCTGGTTCATCTCGTATCAGGATAAAGAGAGTAGGCTGTATGATAGCTGGAACAATTTTATGCAGAATCACCAGGACTGGTCTAGTAACAGTAGCTGGCTGAGACTGCTCTAGGTATGACCAAAATGATATTTGGAATGGCCCTTTAGCAACAGGAGGTTGGAACTGCTCAAGCCAATCTGGTTGGCACCGGGTAAGTAAATCTGCTAAATAAATCAAAAATCATTTAATAATATGGAATAGGTACATTTTAATTTAAACAAAAAAATGCTAGGTTATCTACTGTCTTTTAATGTGAGGGTGTTCAGTCCTGTCCACATATACAGTACAGCATTTAGTGATAACCCCTGATTAAGCATAGGGAGGGTTAATTAATGGTTCATTCATTCAGCCTAACTCAGATTTGTAAAAAGTGATAACCTTAAAGGGATAGTAATACTTAAAATGTAAAAAAAAAAAACATGTTGTAGGGTTTATCCCCCTGAGTAAAACAAGAGTACTCCCACTGCTGAAAGGTGTTTCATTCAAAAGTTATTAATTTTCAAAGTTGAATTTTTTAGGTGCAATATCACAGTGGCCTGAAATTGTACAGTGGCGCTGTTGCTACACGATCCTATGGACAGCTCTGGTCCCGGGACCATAAATCTCCATAGGATGGTGTAGCAACAGCGCCACTGTACAATTTCAGGCCACTGTGATATTGCATCTAAAAAATTCAACTTTGAAAATTAATAACTTTTGAATGAAACACCTTTCAGCAGTGGGAGTAGTCTTGTTTTACTCGGGGATAAACCCTACAATATATTTTTTTTCACATTTTAAGTATTACTATCCCTTTAAGTACTGGACTGTATAAAAGACTTGATGAATCATTGCACACCCCATTAGTATTCTCAAATGACAAAGTTGTTGTATTCTGATTTTTTTTTTCCCTTTTTTTCCTTTCAGAAGTGCCAGCTTTTCACAAGCCACAAGGTCCTCCTTTTTCATGCGTAGTGATACAGCCGTTCAGAAGCTGGTGCAAGGATATGGTCACTGTGTGAATGGAGTCAGTGGACAAGTGCATGGATTTTATAGTTTACCAAAGCCACGCAGGCTTAGTTCTGAGCTAAGAGATAGTGCCTATGATCTCCCGAGAAGCTTTGGCTCGGACACTCCTACTAAGTCGAGCCTTACTGGGCTAGAATCTGAAAATGAGGAAGTTTACACCTATAAAACCCCCAGCAATTCTCTTTGTAAAGAGTTCAGTGAACTTTCCACAGATTCCTATGATTTCCCCGGAACGCCCCTATCTGTGTACCAAATCCCAAGGACTTTCACACTAGACAAGAACCACAATGCACTGGCTCTTGCATCCAATGACTTCCAATCTGCTCCTCCTCCTCGGCCCCCTAAACCAGGACAAGGGGAGACTCGCTGGGGCAGCCCACAGCAGCAGCATCATAATGGACACAACTCCAGAGTAGTTTCCGTCACCATCCCAAGGAGAAACACTTTGCCAGCAGTGGAGAATCGACGCCATCGAGGTAAGATGATGTTTGACTAATTGGTTCATATAGAGCAGTATAAAAGGCCATATTCCCACAGAAAAGTGGAAAGATTCTGGGGCAAATCAACTGCACTATATGGTCTCTGGCCAATGAGAGCGATCCAGCTGTTGGAGGAGACTGGATTGAGATGGTATGTGGGAGGGGAGCAGAGGAAGAGTGACACACTGCAGTGCAGAGCTCTCCCCGCAGTCTGTCCGGAAGTAAGGGCACAGATCATTTTTAAACATTAAAGGGATAGTAATACTTGAACATAATTGTATTTTATATTGTAGCCCTTAAAAAAACACAAAAAATGATATAAGTCTTACCTCCCAAACCTTTATGGTTTGGGAGATATTGACATGTAAATATAGTAAAATGCTCTTTTCCTGGCTGTTTCAGCCAAGTCTGCCATCTAGTGGACAGATTTGGAATTCGGTCCACAGAGCAACCGGCAGCTCTTTAGCAGTGCCGAGATCACGATCTTTGAAAATAACTACTTAATTGGAACCTGGCTTGAAAGCACACTTTGTAGACCATTCCAATTAAGAAATTCTTTTTAAAGATGGTGATCTCAGCACTTCTGGAGAGGCACAGCCGGTCCCGGGACCGGATTCCAAATCTGAAGGGTGGAGCAATGACGTCACTCCAGGGGAAACTTTACTTCTGAATATCTCCCAAACCATAAAGGTTTGGGAGATAAGACTTATATCATTTTTCAAGTTTTTTTAAGGGCTACAGTATAAAATAAACTTATTTTCAAGTATTACTATCCCTTTAATTTTAGCCAAACCACGAATTAAAAAGAAAATGTCGCTCTGTTTAGTAACTTATTAGCCAAACCTGTATAGGGGTGATAGTTCCCCTTTAAAAAGGGGCATTTGTTTCTGAAGTTTATTAAGATTCTAAATGGAGGTGGAGACAGTGTGCATGTGGGGGGTGGGAAGAGACTTATAGAGTGAAACATAAATCTGAAGTAGATGAAGAATGCATAATTCCTGTATACTGGCACAATAATAATCAGAATCCTAGGCTAGAAGCTCAAACTGTAAAACAAAACAAAAAAATACAATCCAGGGCTCCTTCTGCTGATGGCGTTCTTTATAATTTTCATGTATTTGTGAGGTCCAGATCATATGTCTTCCAGATCTTGCTGTTTTCATAATTGTGCAGTCGTCCTAATAGCTAAAGCTGGTAAATTTATTTTGCAGGGAATTAAGAAGTGGGTGGGGTTTGGAGAGAAGGGAACATCCATGCCTCATCTCAACGGCAATACCCAGGCATTGCGTACCCCCACTGGCTAGGATGACCACATTTAATTTCTTCCTTTCAGGGACACTGCAGAGAGAGGAGTGTTTTAAACACTACAAGAAGAACTGCCCACTGACAGCTGTGACAGAAAGTGATGTCTGTGGTTGGCTACAAGAAAATGTACACCACACCCAAAGCCTTAGACTAGCATTACACTACAATAAAATTGCACTGCAGTTCCTACTTGATGTCAGGATCAAGACTCTGTTCTCTCTCTCTCTATCTGTCTCTAGTGTTTATCGCTCTGTCTAGAAGCCATTTTCTTGTAGCCCAGCAGAGGCACCACTTCCTGTTACAGTAGGCAGTTCTCTTCTAGTATTTAGAACTCTATGCTCTGGAGACTTCATTCTAGGACTTTGTATTGTCCCAGAAGGGGACTGTCTGGTACAAAGGACATACATTTAAAATCTGGGACTGTCCCAGGCAATCCAGGACACATGGTCACCCTACATCTGGCACTCAAAGGGTTAAAACAACAACAGCAGCAAAACAGCGCAGAAGAATATCTGTCTGGTGGGCTGCATGTTTGAATCTGATGATTTCTTCCTCTGTCTTCAGTACCTTTGAGGCCTTGCCAGGACCTTTTTTTTTTTCCAATGCGGAGTCTGCACATTGAAAAACAGGTAGCAGGACCTGGTGATACAGGGCTTGTCTTTGAGTGTGCAGACTCCCAAGTTGTTCATGTAGGAGAAGAAGCAGTCAAAACATGTGAGAGGTTCACTGAGAGAGAGAACAAAAGTGGACATTGCTTGTTCTGTGGCTAAGAAACATGACATATTAGCTCACAAATGGTACTGAAGTGAAATTTACATGTGCATATTGGACGAACCCCTGTCCAAAAGGGCGGTCCACTTCTGGAATGATGGGTAAGTCCTTTCTGCACAGGAATACCAGATAACCCCTGACACACTTTTTTCCCTTCAAATAACTTTATTAACCACTGAAGGCTCGGCCTCGTGAACACACGGCCGGCACTTAAGGACACGGACCTTTTTTTTTTTTTTTTTTTTTTTTCCGGTTCCGGGCTCCCCAAATGGTGTGCAGCCGCACTGGGAGCCCGGAATTCCATGACGGTCCTGGCACGTCATGGGTCGTTAACACAAAACAACCCATGATGTGCTATGACCGTCAAGGGTCTTTGAGGAGTAATTCAAATGCAGAGTTTGTAAATTGTACACATTAAAATGTAAACATCATAAAACATAATAAAAAGTGAAAGTAATAACGGTTTATGGTCAATTGACCATAACTGTCTGTAGCAACAGCACCAGTATAACATTTCAGGCCACTGAGATATTGTACCTACAAAAATGCAAGTTTGAGTTGAAATAACCTTTGAATAAAACATCTCTCAGCAGGAGGATAAGCCCTACAGTATTAAATGTCCCCATCCCTTTAAGGAATAAAACTTTATCAGTAAAATCTTTGCTTCATGTTCCACATTAAAACCTTTTTATTTACTCTTTCTAACACTATAGCTCAATGTTCTTTGCCATTATTTTCTTCATTTAAAACCATCCAAACATTTTAACAAGAATCCACTCTTTGGAACATGAAATCAGACTGAAAGACAAATGGAAGCCCAAGTGTGGACTGAATATCACATTAAAAACAGTACATAAATTAACCTTTTAAGTACCAGAAGGGTATGCAACGCATTGCTAAGCACCAGGTTCATACCCCTCTGCCACTCAAAGGGTTAAAAAAAAAAAAAAAAAAAGCCAGCCAAAGAACATCTGAGTATGGTGAGTTGTAGATTCAATGACACCGGTGGGAGAGATTCACTAAGAGGTGATAAAGTGGAGATGACTTCTCCAGTGATATCTCTTCTCCAGTTTCTATATTATTCTGTGTAGCCAATGCACTAAGGTCACCAGAGTTGAAAAGATCTTAGTACATTGGCTCCATAGAATAACATAGAACTTGGTGAAGTGATATCACTGGAGAAATCATCTCCACATTATCAACTCCTTATCACCTCTAAGTGAATCCCCCCGCCCCCGGAGAGCCTTGACTTGCCTACTTCTGGTTTATTGTGCGTGAACCAGACAGTAACTGTGATGCAAAACTGTTAGTGTCTTGTACCCCTAAATGCATATGTATTGACATATTGTAGCAATAAAAAATGTCTATGTGAATATTTGTACATAGAAGTCCATGACGGCACTCAAACATACATCATTCAAAAGGCTGCAAGCTTGATAAAATCAAATATTTATTCTTCAATTAAAAGTGGCAACAAAGGTTAGTACGGAGGTGGGACACATAGTAGAAACTCTCGTTTTGGGTCAATTACTGCCCAGGTGCTGATGTAGAAGCAAATTGTATATTGATTGTGGAACATAGGCACATGCAGGACTTCAAAGGATGTGACGAAATAAAACTTTATTGATCAGTGTTTCAGGTACACACAGGCAGTCTTCCACAATCATTTCCATTTTAGGTGCTTTACTCTTTCAATGATGTCATAGACTTTTTTCCACTCCATACTAAACGCCCAAGAAGAAGACCAAAAACAAGATGAGCACACAGTGCCAACAAAAGGCACAGGACCGAAGCTGTTGGATGCTTGCTGAGGAGGCCTTAATCCTGCAGTGGATCGACATCAGCTGAGGATGATTATATATAATATTTATTACTAGTTGAAGAGCCCGTTACATGGGCCACAGTGCCACTGCCAGCCGGTCGCGGGGCAGCCATGCACAGTAGAGACTGTCCGTGCCGTGACTTTGGACCGTCCAGCTCTGTATCAGCCAAGGCGTGGGCAGTCTCTACCGAGCATGGCTGCGGCCCTCTCTACCGAGCATGGCTGCGGCCCTCTCTACCGAGAATGGCTGCGGCCCTCTCTACCAAGCATGGCTGCGGCCCTCTCTACCGAGCATGGCTGCGGCCCTCTCTACCGAGCATGGCTGCGGCCCTCTCTGCCGAGCATGGCTGCTGCCCTCTCTGCCGAGCATGACTGCTGCCCTCTCTGCCGAGCATGACTGCTGCCCTCTCTGCCGAGCATGACTGCTGCCCTCTCTGCCGAGCATGACTGCTGCCCTCTCTGCCGAGCATGACTGCTGCCCTCTCTGCCGAGCATGACTGCGGCCCTCTCTGCCGAGCATGACTGCGGCCCTCTCTGCCGAGCATGACTGCGGCCCTCTCTGCCGAGCATGACTGCGGCCCTCTCTGCCGAGCATGACTGCGGCCCTCTCTGCCGAGCATGACTGCGGCCCTCTCTGCCGAGCATGACTGCGGCCCTCTCTGCCGAGCACGACTGCGGCCCTCTCTGCCGAGCACGACTGCGGCCCTCTCTGCCGAGCATGACTGCGGCCCTCTCTGCCGAGCATGACTGCGGCCCTCTCTGCCGAGCATGACTGCGTCGAGTTATTATATAGGATAGTGGAACTTTCAGCTTCATAATATTGCCCCCAGTACATTACTAATCTAGCGATAGGCAAAGTAATAGTTGTATTATGCTGAACAAATACACATTATTGAAGTAATTCTGCAGGCATCCAGGACACAGAGCTTACAAGAGAAGTTCAGCACGCCTGAGCACACAGCAACTTCCGTTACCTTAAGGTAGCCAATGAACATCACCACCAATCCGGGCAGCGCAAGGGACAGACAGAGCAGACTCAGAGGTAACTTTCCTCTAAGATGTCTGCACTGTTGTCCGCTGGATGCCTACAGAAGAAGGTGGTGGATTACTTCAATAACGTGGAGTTATTCACCATAATACAACTATTACTTTGCCTATCACTATATTACTGATGTATTGGGGGCCATATTATGAATCTGAAAGTTCTGCTTTAAAGGGATAGGTCAAAATGGTCACTCCTAAATATTTAAGTCAAATAGGAAAATGTACTGTGCCTCGGTGCTGCATAAGAAATTATATATTCAGCAAATTGATATGTATCAATTCCAAAAAATGAGCCCTGGAAAGTACTTGTTAAAACAGAACTACCACCCGTTGCTAACACGGCCCCAAATAATTACCCTGCCTGCAGAATTACTTCAATAATGCGGATTTATTCAGCATAATACAACTATTACTTTGCCTATCGCTACATTAGTAATGTACTGGGGGCAATATTTAAAGGGCTAGTAATACTTAATTATTACTAATCCCTATATTAAAGTCCTATTAAAAATAGATGCATTGCCTCCAGTGTCATCTCTCAAACCTTTATGGTTTGAGAGATGATCGCTCCTAAAGTTGCCCTCTCCCTCCCCCTTCCCCGAAGTCAGCGTTGTAGCTGACTGCAGGGAAGCAAGTCGTACGACTTTCAGGCGGCTCTCCAGCACAGCCGCGATCTCGTTAATAAAAAAGAAAACTTTCACTGAAATGGTCTTCTACATGTGCTTGGTTTGCAAACACACGTAGAAGACTGTTTTAGTGAAATTTTTTTTTATTATCGCGATCGCAGCTCTGCTGCAGAGCCAGCTGATGATCTATGACCGGATTTCCCTTCAGTCAGCTACAACGCTGACATCGGGGAAGGGGGAGGGAGAGGGAAACTTTAGGAGCGATCATCTCTCAAACCATAAAGGTTTGAGAGATGAAACTGGGGGCAATACATTTATTTTTAAAAGGACTTTACTATAGGGATTAGTAATACTTAAAGAGATAGTAATACTTCATTTTATCTTTATTTTATTTTGTAGGCATTAAAAAATCATGAAGAACGATATAAGTCTTATCTCTCAAACCTTTATGGTTTAAGAGATATTCACAAGCAAAGTTTCCCCCTCCCGACCCTTTTTCCTAGTGTAAGCCATCTCTTCTCAGATGTGAATCTGGTTGTAAGACCAGACAGATAACAGCAGGGGACAATCTTCTTTGTATGAAAAGAATGAAAGCCCTTCCCCCCTTGACAAGTTTTTCAGCTTTTTCCCTTATCTTAATTGAAGATTGTCCCTCTCTGCAGTCTACCTGGGCACCTCCCTTCTGCTCTGGCTGAACATGGGGGGGGATACTTTGCTTGTGAATATCTCTTAAACCATAAAGGTTTGAGAGATAAGACTTATATTGTTCTTCATGTCTTTTAAAGCCTACAAAATAAAATAAAGATAAAACTAAGTATTACTATCCCTTTAAGTATTACTATCCCTTTAAGTTACAGTGTGGTATGAAGCTTTGTCAACATTTCAGCCCCCTTGAAGGGCCTTTATCAAGCCTTGATAAAGACCCATCCAGGGGGCTTAAACATTGATCATAACTCTTCATACCACACTTTAATTTAGACAGTCCTTTTGCTCTCCTTTTTTTGAACTGATACTTATCAATTTGCTGGGAATAGAATGATTATTTTTATATATATCTATAGTAGAGCATTTCTTGCACAGTAAAAAAAGGTACTCTCAGATCTGATCATGGTCACCAGATGGGGCTGCTCCTGCGATTTGCTATAGAAAGCTGTAGTGTAGGACACAAGCTCTCTCCAGAGTGCTTTATAAATAAAATACAAAGCAAACAATTGGATATGAGGCGCAATAGTTCTAATACCCTAGACCAGCAGAGAGCAAGCAGCCAAATCTCACTAAACCTACTCCTCAAAGGTTAAAAACAATACATACCAATACAGGAAGCTTAGTGCTATGCCTTCCTATTCGAACAGAGGATGTAACCTAAAATGATATATAATATAGAAACTAATATCTTGTAAATAAAAAATTTTAATAATAATATGTTGTCAAAAAATTACACCTCATATAAAATCTCTGACCTCAAACGGAACAATAACAAAAATTAAATAAAACACCAGGTCTCCACTGCCTTCTCCGGACCTGAATACCTATATAGGTTTATCTTAGAGGCATTATATCACAGAATAGAGATTGGGCTGTACTGGAGACAAGATCACATTGTTTATTGTAACACTGGCCTCCAATCGTATAGATACGATGTATCTGATGTAAATGGTTATTCCTCACTCACGTCTTTATGGTGGTTGACTTTAGATAGTAGGTTTCACAGCTGACGCTACGGGATGAGAATAGCAGAGACTGGGGCTATTGAGCTTTCTAATTGAGGGACAGTCCAAATATGGGAAGGACATTGGTTGGATGTGTTGTTGATGAGTAACCTTATTATTAACCATATTATACGGGGCAGTATCTCTAATTACATGTTTCTATCCAGCTGGGTCCGACCTGTTGGATGTACGTCTGTGGGAAGGTATTGTGACACACCCTGCTGTTGAGCGTCTGGAGAAGGCAGTGGATACCTGGGCCTAGATGCACTAAATGTTGATGTGTTGTCGTTATGATATTGTCGATATGTTTGAATCACTCCAACACTTTGATCTGCACGCACATCGACATATTCACAAAAATTGTCGGATGGAAGTGCAGGGTTGGAGAAGGTCCCTATTAACATACAGGATTGTCAAAGTGCTGTCGGTGTGGAAGGGATTTCCTCCCCTCACACATCACCAACACTAGGACAGTTCTGAACAGCATTCTCTGTGCTTTCCTATCCAGCTAGTAGGGGAACACAGAGATGGCTTTCAGCACCATGGACAGCACTGAATGCCATAGGGATGTGCATTGCTCACCCCTGTGGCATTCAAATGGTTACAATAAAAAGAAATAGTACATCAAGCAATACACAATGCCCCCCCCTTTCAACACCCCCCCGCCTTTCGTATGTCAACATATATTGAACATACTAATTCCATCCGACATTCACCTCAGGGATTGATATGTAGTAGTTGAACCTGTCTTTTTTTCGACACTTAAGCCTTTGAGTATGAGAGAGGTAGGAAAGCATTGCTTGGCATGTGTTTCCTACCCCCTGGTACCCAAAGGGTTAATAGGCAAGGTATGGACTGCATACCTTACCTGTGTGTGTATGTATGTATGTATGTATGTATATATGTATGTATGTATGTGTGTATGTATATATATATATATATATATATATATATATATATATATATATATATATATATAATAGGTGTGTGTGTTAACCATTTATTTTTATTAAAACATGTTTATTAAAAAGTGTGTTTTACTTGAATAATATACACATTAAACCTCAAGGGGGGTGTCATGACCCCCCCCAACATGAGGCCAACAATTGCCCTTTAATATCATTACGCGCATATAAGCTATGTGAAACATAGCTTATATGTGCTTTTATACTGATATGAAACTATCAGACCTCAAAGAGGGGCACCAGGACCCCTCCTGATAGCCCCCTACCATGGATCAGCTATCCAAAAGCATAGCTGATCCATGGGGCGACCCCAAAGGCCTTCTTGATGATACGGGCTTTACAGCCGACTGCAGCATCAAGATCAGAATGAATGAACTCGGTCAGTGGGTTCATGTAAGGTAAAAGGGAGTGCTGCGCTCCCAGCATTAAATCAGACACCTGGTTCAAACCGGGTGACTAAGTGATCAGAGTGCAGGGCTGTTCCTAAATTGAATCTTTTGTTAGATCTCAATCATTTCTAATTTCCTACCTCCTTTGTCCCGTTGCGTTTACTACTTTTGCTCCACTCTCCAATCGCAACGGGACAAAGGAGGTAGGAAATTAGAAATGATTGAGGTCAAATGTGTATATTAAAGTAAAACACACTTTTTGATAACCATTTATTTTTATTAAAACATTTGTTTAACACACACACACGTTGTGTGTATATGTGTGTATATATATATATATATATATATATATATATATATAAATAAACACAAAAGGAGAGCGCTAAGAATGCACTATAAAAATACAAACTTTAATACATATACAATCTTCTTCAACAGTATATACCATATAAATGCGCCAAAATATTAAAAATAATAGCTCCGGAGCTATAAACACGTGCACTTATATAAACACTTATTTAAGACAATAAGATGCAACAATGTCTTTAACCATAGAATAAATCTGTAGCTTGAATAGCAGCAACAGCAGCAGCAGCGCTACTAAATATCAAGGTTGAGCGGGGATAACAGTAACACTCTATTAGGAAGCTATAGGTAACGTGTCGCGGGCAGGTCAAAATTCCATTGATAAGCTGAATGTATAGCTCGTGTATATATCCCGGCAAAAACAGATATAATATAGTAGCCGTCTATACCAATAGAGGAACTTTCCTCCGCCACACTGTATCTACTAGTGGCTCACTTCAAAATCAGGGATAATACTTGCGTTGCAGCTCTTCCGGCTTTAGTCTCCTTACACAGCTTCACCAAATGAGACCTCCCGTCCTTAGGCACCTTCCTCACTTCAGCTTCTAGTTACTCTCTCCAGTGTAAGATAAACTCCTCAGTACATCCGCTCACCGATATACCACAAACAGAGATATATTTTCTTGATATTCTTCAATCACACTGTAGCATCATATAAAATTAGCGCAAACAACAGCAGCAAATTCCAACGCGTTTCGTCCTGTATAACCAGAACTTCATCAGGGATTTATATTATCCCTGATTTTGAAGTGAGCCACTAGTAGATACAGTGTGGCGGAGGAAAGTTCCTCTATTGGTATAGACGGCTACTATATTATATCTGTTTTTGCCGGAATTACTTGTCGGGATATATACACGAGCTATACATTCAGCTTATCAATGGAATTTTGACCTGCCCGCGACACGTTACCTATAGCTTCCTAATAGAGTGTTACTGTTATCCCCGCTCAACCTTGATATTTAGTAGCGCTGCTGTTGCTGCTATTCAAGCTACAGATTTATTCTATGGTTAAAGACATTGTTGCATCTTATTGTCTTAAATAAGTGTTTATATAAGTGCACGTGTTTATAGCTCCGGAGCTATTATTTTTAATATTTTGGCGCATTTATATGGTATATACTGTTGAAGAAGATTGTATATGTATTAAAGTTTGTATTTTTATAGTGCATTCTTAGCGCTCTCCTTTTGTGTTTATTTATTTACTTTGTGGTTTGACCCTTTACACTGACAGGGTCTGGATTGAAGCGCTTGATTACACTATAGTTTATAGTTGTGTAATAGTTGACCGTTGTGTTATTAGGCGCCGTGATCACAGATTAGGTGGGAGTGTTATATATATATATATATATATATATATATATATATATATATATATATATATATATATATATATATATATAGGCAAGGTATGCAGTCCATACCTTGCCTATTAACCCTTTGGGCATGGCTAAGCATGTGTCGAATAAAAGACAGGTTCGACTACTACATGGCAGTCCCTGAGGTGAATGTCCGATGGAATTAGTATGTTGAATATATGCAATATATGTCGACATACTAAAGTGGGGCGGGGGGGTGTTGAAGGGGGGGGCATTATTTCTTGGTGTACTAATTCTGTTTATTATAACCCTTTGAATGCCCCAGGGGTGAGCAATGCACATCCCTATGGCATTCAATGCAGTCCATGGTGCTGAAAGCCTTCTCTGTGTTCCCCTACAGACTGGGTAGGGAAGCACAGAAAATGCTGTTCAGATTGTCGTAGCTGTCTCTGCTGTTACTCATTAGGAAAGTACAGGGGAGATCCCAGCTACGACCTGAGGCAGGTGAAGTGGAGACTGTGAACTCCAAAAGCAGAGGCTGCTATCGGAGTTTACTGAATGAGTTGTAGTGTCACATTATAATATCAACACACCCCCTTGCATACAAATGTATCTGATTATTCTTCATTTCCATATGGAAATGAGCAATTATCGATTAGAAGAATCCAATTTCGTAGACATGGTGAAGGCATGCCGGATTGATGTCGATGTGGGTATCTTTTTGTTGGAGTGCTGGTGAAGTGATGTCGTAGACACTTTGTGAATACTGAGGATGTGCCTACGACACTGCTCCAACAGAACATCGACATTCGTAGCCCTCTTCGACCTTCAATGCATCTAGGCCCTGGTGTTTTATTTAATTTTTGTTATTGTTCCATTTGAGGTCAGAGATTCTATATGACGTGTAATTTTTTCACAACATATTATTAAAATTTTTATTTACAAGGTATTAGTTTCTATATTATATATCATATTATGTAACATCCTCTGTTCGAATAGGAAGACGTATCGCTAATCTTCCTATATTTGGTTTATAAATAAAATGCCTTATGGGTTCCTGTCGCTGCTGCTGCAAACCGTTTTATAATAAAAACCTACTATTGCATGAGTGAAGCATTTCCCAGCAGTACCTATGACATATATTCTTTCGTATTAAAACTTAGATCTTCTTCAAAATCCCCACATAAAGGGGCAGCAAACTCCTCCATATAATAAATCTACACTTATTTGCTGTGGCCAGAAATTCTTAAGAGCCCCTATGCATTCTGGTCTTGTCGCTTGGTTTAAGTGATTACACTGGAGGCAGACATGACAGTTGGTAGCAGGACCACAGGGTATCAAACTCTACTTAATGCAAATGGTAATCGTAACCCTTTAAGGACCACTGCTTTGTTTTACAAATGCATTGCATGCTTCATTGTTTCTTAAAGGGCTATGGAGCATATGATGCATCAGTTTGAAAAAAAAATTCCAATAACTGTCATGTCTACCTCCATGAACATGATATCCAGGACTGACTGAAGATGTCATCTCTTGAACAAAAGCACAAAAGCTAAATTCATAAGGGCCAGTTTCTGGCATAATAAGGTAAGTTGGGGCGTATTGTTGGGAGGTATTAGTTATCCTTTAATTCATGTAATTCGAGGGGTTTAAAGCCCCATTAACATGATAGGGAATTTGTATTTGTCCCTTATGGTGCAGTTGTTTTGCCCCAAAATTGTCCCCCTTATCTCTTTGTACATCTGACTCCGCATATGTGGCACATAGGAACGTTCCATTATCCTTATTGACCTGTGGATCCTACTTTATTGTCTGTTTGACAGCTTCTTCCTGTGAAGCCTACGATTACCCTCAGCTTGGTGACCTCAGTACAGAGCAGTCTGTGGAGTCTATCAATGATGGCTTCAATTCTTATCTGGTGAGTCAAAAGCATTGTTCCTTGGTCATGCATTGTTCTTAAAAGGGAAACATACACTAATCATGGAAAACAAAGGTTGTAGTGTTTTTCTAATACAGTAAAACAAGGGTATATTCCCAATGCTTTGAGATGTCTTTCATAAGCTATTAAAAAGATAATTTGCCATTTGTCTCATAGTTACAGATGTTCTGCACCTAGGTGGAGCTGTTGCTACTGAAGCATTTGCCACCTAAGGGTCACAGGCACAGGATTACAATGGGCTCTATTGGCATATCCCATGAGGACCAAATCGCTTTGCTTGAAGAAAAAACATGACTAAAACTGAGTAAAGCTGCTAAAGTAATTGAGATGGCAAAGACTATATCATTGATCTGGCTAGTATGAGCTATCCTTTCTCCTAAAATTAACCTGTTCCGACACAATACTGCCTCTTTAAAATAGAACTGTTACTTTGTAACAAAGCTTATTTTTAGGGAGTTTTTAAAATAACACTAATTACTGTTTGCCATTTTTTTTTTATTTAAGACAGTAGTTTGAGATATTAATCTTTGTTAATTTGTTAGTTTAAAGGGATAGTAATACTTAATTATTACTATCCCCCGTATTGTAGGTATTTGCAAAATAAGTTAATAGCCCCCAGGTTTGAGAGATAACCGAAGGCAAAGTTCCCCCTCCCTCCCCCTTCCCTGAAGTCAGCGTTGTACTGACTGCAGGGATATCAAGTCTGTCTTTCATCAGGCGGCTCTGCAGCTGACCCGTGATCGCGTTAGTGACAAAGAATTATTTCACTGAAATGGTCTTCTACGTGTGCTTGCAAACCAAGCACAGACCGATCACATGTAAAAGACCGTTTCAGTGAAATAATTCTTTTTCACTAACGGGATCTCGGCTCAGCTGCAGAGCCGCAAGCCTGTCGTGCGACAGACTTCCCCTGCAGTCAGTACAACTCTGACTTCAGGGAAGGGGGAGGGAGGGGGGACTTTGACTTCGGTTATCTCTCAAACCATAAAGGTTTGAGAGATGAACCTGGGGGCTATTAAATTATTTTGCAAATATGTACAATATGGGGGATAGTAATAATAAAGTATTACTATCCCTTTAAGCATATTAGACAGTCCCGACTGACATGCCAGCTAGATGTGAACATTCCATTCTGCTGTCCCTCCTTTCTCTTCCTCCTATCTCCCCCTCCCACTTGCCTCTTCCTCTTCTCCCTTATTAGATAATTTGTATAAACCAACAAATCTCATTAACTATTGTTTGTGCCATACTCTTTGTATATAAATGCCACGTTATGCCAGGTTTATTTATAAACCCATTGCCTGCAAGAGGGGTATGCAATGCATTGTAGAGAAATGCTTTGTGTACCCTTCTGGCACTCAAAGGGTAAACCTATGCCTGAAAAAGGAATCTTAGTAGCCTACATTTTCTATACCCTTAGCCATTAAAAGGCATCAGCTTTATATCACACTTGTGAGTCTTTCCAAAAATAATTTGATTCCTAAATATAGTTGTAAATGAAAAAAATGGATAGCATAAATATAAGTAATAAAAACTCTTTGAAATCATATATTTGTAAAAGTGACAGTTATGCTTTAACTCCTTGTATGCTAGACATCTCCAACACATTGCAACGCAAAGCACTGAAGATGTCTCTAGAATGCAGTGGGTTAAACAGGACCTGTTATGGGGTGAAAAGGTTGTGATTTTGTTGTGCTTGTAATGCCATACTGTGCATTAAAGGAGCAGTAAACTTTTGCTGAAAAAATATATATTGTAAATAAGGGTACTCCCACTGCTGAGAGATGCATATTTCCAGAGGTATTACAATTTAAAGCCATGTTGTTGTTTTTTTACATTAACAGTGCCCTCTAGTGGTCAAATTCCTATTGGTTATTCTGTTACATTCTATTTGGGAGGAAAGTCCATGACAAACAGTTCTGCATAATAGAATGTGATAGAAATGTCTGATTCATGCTGTCAGTTAGAACTATCAAGAAGTAAATGCACAGTAAATTTACCTCCTGATAATTTAAAGTGTTATAACTTTTGAATAAAACACCTGATAGCAGTGGGAGTGGTTTTCCTCAGCAGTGAAAGCTCTAGAACATATAGATCTTCATTAAAAAAAAAAGTTTACTGCTCCTTTAAGTAAAACAGTGAGAGGAAACTATTTTCATACATCCCCTGATTTAAAATCTAAATCTAATTTGTAATGTGTTATGGAGTCTGTAGTTATTTTCTATGATTTAAAATCTAAATTGGACATTCCCAATCCCCATCTATTTGCTTCATTTCACATATGATGTGTGCTCTTAGTTTTCTTGGTTGTCCAACGCATTGTTCTACAATGTGTTGGAAACCCTTTGGCACACAAAGAGTTAATAAGTGTGCTTCTATAGGAGAAAACATTATAAAAGGTCTGGGGTTGGACTGCGCACCTCAAAATTCACACTTACCAACCATTCTTAAGGTCGGACCATTGACCTCCTTGACTGGATCCCAACAGAAAGAGGTACACAACAGAAGGAGGTATGGGAGATGAGGTGATGAACAAGACACTGAATGAGCAGTCTGAAAAGTTTAATGAGAACCTGTTATGGAGGCCAGTGAGTGGAGAGTTTGTAATGTGGAAGTGTCAGATGCTGCCGATAAGTAAAATAGAATTAGTATAGAAAAGTGTCCATTGGGTTTAGCTGCCAGAAGGTCTTTGGTTACTTAAGTTAGTGTAGCCTCAGTGAAATTATGTGAAAGGAAACTGGATTGCATCGATCAAGAAGATTGTTAGAGGAAAGAAACTGGGTTTAGCTGTTGTATAAGAGCTTTTCAAGGAGTTTGTCTGGAGGCAAGGGGAAGTAAGGAGATGGGGCAGTAGTTTGATAGACAGGCATGTAAGTTTTGTATGCTCAGACTTGATACATCAGGGGCATTCTGGCATGACATGCTACGTTATCAAGGGCAGATGTTAAACTTCTTTGTACAGTGAAGTTACTGGCTCAGGGCAGGTAAGAGATGATGAGAGAGTTCAAATAGAGGTAGACAGTGTATCAATGTCCTGTAGGTTTCGATATGTCTGAGGCTGGCAGGTTGATTGTGTTAAGCCAGGAGCAGCGAGGTTACAGGTGAAAACTTTGTGGGGCAAGAGAGTGAATGGGGAGTTTGAGAAGTCCAGCATGGTGCAAGAAAAGACAAGGTCAATGTAATGAACCTCACAGTGAGGACAGGAGTTGAGAAACACTGATCTACAGTGAGCATAAGGTAAAACCTGTCAAGTTGGGCAGGGTTTTCATTGTCCTCACAGTAAGAAGATTGTCCCTTACTGTGAGCTGTCTAGTCCCAGGACCAGATTCCACATCTAGGGGGAGGCGGCTTACACCAGGTAAAAAGGGCAGGACATGTTATGAAGCATCACACCGCTAAAAACACAGTTTTAAATATCTTCACAGTTTACAGCCCGTCTGCCACGCTGACAGCTTTTTTTACCCATCTAACGCATTACCCATGTGACCCATAGCGACCCAACTGTGGGACTTTTTCCTTTAGCTATAGGGCTGTTATGGAGCAAACCAACTGCAACATTAATTTAAATGGGGATTATAACCCCTTGAACACTATATTGGTATCCAGTGCCTTGCAAAGTAATGAGTTGATAACTTCTCTAGCATTCAAAAGGTTATAAATGTTATTTAAATCAATGGGAATGTTTATTTCTTCCGTAGTGTGTAGTTGGTTTACCCTGTAGCTTGATGAATAGGCCTTGTGAACACAGCATGCATTAATGCAGTAAAAGGAGCCTCTGCTCAGTGGCCTATGGAACAACTGATAGACCTTTCACATGAGCAATGAGTGGGTTTGTTAGTCTCATTGTAACCTCCAATGAATGACCAACTGGCGAGGGTTCCAACCAGTAATATTCTGTTGGTATTCACATGGGCCGGACATCAGCAGTGACACCCCACTCCCTAGTGTCAGGATCAGTGGTGAAATGCAGGAAAAGGGTGAATTTATAATATGGGAAAAAAGGAGTCCTGCTGTTATTTACATACATACATATATTTATATTTATATATAATGTATATATGGTAGGAGATACTTTGTTCAAAAGTTATTTCAGCTAAAACTATTTTTCTAGCATAAACTGTTAGCAACATCACCGATAGGTGTTTGGATGGCATTTTTCTCATTTCTCTCAATGAGAGCGTTGAGGCTTAAGCATTCAATGTGGTATATGAAACAGGAGCAGACAACACAGCCCCATATACAAGGCACACCAGACAAAGATCTGAAAAGACAATTTTATAAAAGACTCAAGGAAGTACCAATGTTTAGCAGCAACTAGCCACTTTCATGAGGGATTGTTGAATGTTGCAGCTGAAACACTGGATACTGCCCATCATTTTATTTTATTAAATTGCCTTGCTTTGTGTGTGCCCTGTATGAAGTTGGAAGATCTACCTCTCGTCCGCTACCTGTTGGATCAATAGTGAACACTGGCAGGATCACCTCTTTCACTTCAAGTGTTAGTGTGCCAAATCATTCATTGAATTGTGGAATGTAATAGTATATGCTCCACCTTGCTGCTACAGTTCAAACAGTAATAACTTTTAACTTAAGCATTTCAAAAGTTCAGTGGGTGGTGATTTTGCAGTATTACTGCTCCATCTTCTCTGGCAATCATGTGTTAGCTGTTGCATAAATCTGCTTTGTTTTTCATTATGTTAATATTTTATGGTGGTGCTATTGATGTTGCTGTTTATAGAGAGCTTTGGACACTTCTAAATATGATCCCACCCTGCAGTGGTAGTGACCTGCTTTTACTCAGCATATAAGTCCCCACTAAATAGATTTTTTCCCATTATAAGTGACACTCTAAACGTTAAATGCCATTGACTCTTTAGGTATCCCCAGTGAATTGTGGAACAGTGCACTGAAAACATCTATGATATCCAAAGGGTGTTAGTTCTTTCACTGGGGGGGGGGGGGTAGATTCTATATCCTCCTATAACATAAAGTCCTACAGTGCATCGCTCACTGTGTGTGTAACCGCACATGCGCAGTAGGGACTCGCAGAACGGGCTGATCCAGAGCAAAGCGCTCCAGAAGGCTGACAGCCTGTCTATGCTCCCGGCTCCGGGGCAGCAGCCCAGCCGCCTCCGCTGCTGCCCCGGAGCCGGGAGCACAGACAGGCTGTGAGCCATCCGGAGCCCCCCGCTCTGGATCAGCCCTTGTATATACAGGCTTTGTTACTAGTTTCCTGATAATTGTGCATTAATAATGCATTGTTTCCTATTTCATCCTATAATATAAAGCCCTAAAATGTGTCGCTCACTGTGTGAGTATCCGCACATGCTCAGTGGGGACTCGCAGAGCGGGCTGATCTCCGGAAGGCTGACAGCCTGTCACCCAGCGCCTCCGCTGCTGCCGCGGAGCCGGGAGCACAGACAGGCTGTGAGCCATCCGGAGCCCCCCGCTCTGGATCAGCCCTTGTATATACAGGCTTTGTTACTAGTTTCCTGATAATTGTGCATTAATAATGCATTGTTTCCTATTTCATCCTATAATATAAAGCCCTAAAATGTGTCGCTCACTGTGTGAGTATCCGCACATGCTCAGTGGGGACTCGCAGAGCGGGCTGATCTCCGGAAGGCTGACAGCCTGTCACCCAGCGCCTCCGCTGCTGCCGCGGAGCCGGGAGCACAGACAGGCTGTGAGCCATCCAGAGCTCCCCGCTCCGGATCAGCTTTTTTTTTTTTTTTTTTTACTAGTTTCCTGACATTTGTGCGTTATTAATGCATTGTTTCCTATTTCACAGCAAACCAAATCCAGCATGGTGCGTTCAGAAAGTGCTGATTCTGAAGACAACTACGTTCCCATGAACCCTGGCTCCTCATCTCAGTTTAACACAGAAAAATTAAACGATAATTCACAGAATGCCTATATACCCATGAGCCCCGGGCCTCACCACTTTGACCTCCTGGGCTTTTCCTCCGCTACACTTCCTGCACGTAAAGGAAGTACCGCCTCCCTGTGTCCGCGGCCTACAAGAGTGAGTGATATCCAGCCCCCACCAGTAAACCGCAACTTAAAGCCAGATAGGAAAGGTAAGTCTGAGAGAAAATGTTAGTAAGTTTGATTATCTAATTCAATATTTCTTCAGCCCCTTTGGGGCTAAAGACATCCCACATCTCCAGTATGCAGGAAGTACGCTAAGCTTGGTGCATGGGAGTGTTCCCTTTCTTTGGACTCTGTTTAATAAAATTGTGCCTGAAATTAGCTAAAAAATATAATTGCTTCTTAAAAGAAATGCATTGTGTAAAAAAAAAAAAAAAATCCTAAAAATACATGCAACTTTAAAAGCTTTGAAAAAATTTATTAGCATTGCTATCTTTTCTTAGAAGCAATGTGAATTTTTGTTAGCACTGGTAATTTTTTTTAGGAGCAATATATATTTCTATCTTATCATAGTAACAGTGAGAATTTTAATAGCTTTGCTAATTTTTCAGCATCAATGGCAATTTTCATTGTCAATGCATATTTTCCTATGAACAATGTGAACTTGCTTTTAGAAAAGCAAATTTTTTTTTATAAGAGCTGCAAATGGTTTTTCTTGGAGCAAAGTTACTTTCCACCATTATTAAAAACAACAAATGCAATCCTAAAATATTTCATTGCTTAGTGCCTTCAAAGGACAATTTTGTTAACTCCTCTGCATTTACAAAAGGTATAAATACCTCCCTTATTTCCATTATGGATTTGCTTACCACAGAAGTAAGACCATATCACTGTTTTTTATTTGCATTACACTAAATACATGTTAATTTCACATTTAATGCAGATATGGACTTAACCCTTTGAGTTCCAGAGTGGTACAGAATCATACCTCCCAACATTTCAAATGGCCAAAGAGGGACACTTTTGTTTTAGGGTGTGTGACTGGGGGCGTGGCTGGTGGACGGGGCATTACCAATAGCATATAGGTGATTTCATTGACCTACTGTCACCTCTTTGGGTAACTTAATAAATGATATAGAGCAACACCAAAGTATTTTATTTACACACACTAATTTATAAACCCATATAATGACATTTATACAAATATTAATGTAAGTTTTATGGCTATGGAGCAATGGGATACACTTATTTACACACCACATAATCTGATCTCCTAAAAAGAGGGACACCAGGGTGGGAAAGAGGGGCAGAGGGATTTGGGTCTCAGAGGGACTGTCCCTCCTAAAGAGAGAGACATGGGAGATATGCAGAATGCATTGCTTTGCAATGCATTCCGTACTACTCTGGGGTTAATCATTTTGAGGTGCCTTGCCATTGGTGCATAAGCTGCACATGTTTTTAGCCATAAACTTAACTGAAACCTCATGTACATGATACAAGTTGGCAAAGTGCATGAGTGACTTAACCCTTAACCCTCTTAGGGTTTTTCACATTATAATAATACATTCTTAATTTTTTTTTTTTTTTTTTTTACATTTTATACCTTTAAAGGGACAGATATAATATAGAAAAATATATATTTATCCTGCTGAATAAAACCATGATACTTTCACCATTGAGAAATATTTAATTAACAAAAAATTATTGCAGATCAAATTTGCAGTTTTGGGTGCAGTACTTCCATGCCCTAAAACGTTATGGTAGCGCTGTTTCTACAGTAGACTATGGAGGATTACTGAAACTGACCAGAGCTGCGCATAAGCTGCGATAGCAACATCACCACCATAAAGTTTCCGGGGCATGCAAGTACTTCACCCAAAAAGAATAGTTTGTGCTACAATAACTTCGGAATGAAACAATTCTCAGCAGTGGGAGTACCCATTGCGAACAAATGTGTTGCACACTCCTGTGGTCCTTAAAGGATTTATTTGTCACAAAATTATTTATGATCAGTGATCTTTGTTTGCTGAGTTGCTTTGTTCTTTCTATTCGTTAAATCAAGGGTAGCCACCCTGGGTCCACATGAGCTACCAACAGTGCAGGTTTTCAGAGTACCTCTGCTTGATCCCAGGTGTATCATTTAAAGTGACAGAGCCACCAACTGACCCACTTGTATTCAGGCAGAGATACCCTGAAAATATGCCTCCCCCTTTTACATTTTTTTTATTACAGCTGTTTTGTATTTTTCATGAAGCTGGTGAGATAGCTCAGTGGTAAAGTCCCTGACTATGGAGCCTGTTCAAACAGCAAGGTTTCAGGTTCGAATCCCAGCAGGGTCAACTCAGCCCTTCATCCTTCCGAGGTCGATAAATGAGTACCATTGATTGGGTAATAATAACATCTATTATTTCAGCTGCTGATTCGGTTATTCCGAGAGCGTGCGCTGAAAGCGCTTTGAGTCCCACTGGGAGAAAGGCACTATATAAATACTAGTTATTATTATTATTATTATTATTATTATATATAATAAGTTCTAACCATGTTTATTTTTTGCATTAAGCCTTTGAGTGCCAAAGGGGTGCGCAGCTCATTGCTTTTTCATACCCCTCTGGCACTCAAAGGGTTACCCCTGAGTGTTGTTATCATACATTTTATTTTAAATGCCACTTCTAGAGAGGAAATGTGTACACGTGTTATAATACAGCAGGCCTGAGTAATTCTCTTCTTATCTTTAATATCTGAGACACAGGAAAGGGGGGGGGGATTTAACCCTTTGAGTGCCAGAGGGGTGCGCAATGCGTTGGGTACCCCTCTGACACTCAAAGGGTTGTACATGGCAACTTTTCGTATCTGCCCCAAAGTCTCTGGTTTTCTGACTTAATTAGCAGGGACAGCGTGTGATTCACAGGATAAGCGAGATCTGTGGTCACCGCACCCACATTTTCAACTATTCCACCCATTCCTCACCTTGTTCCACCCATTTGTGGGACAAACCCCACCTTCTCTTTTCCCAATCCCACCCACTTTTATGAAACCCCACCTACACTGAAACTCAGACTGCATCTTTTAGACACTGCCACCTCCACCCATACTTGTCACTCCAGGGGCGGTTGCCAGGAAAGTCCTCAGGTGTGATAAAGATAACAATCGCTATATCAATAAAAAATAATAATAATCATAATCACGTGTATAGTGTCCTATCGGTAGATCTTTTCCCCTGGGAGAAGACCAGAATAGCGGAACAACAGTCAGTAAAGAGATCTCTGGGCTTCTTCATTGGTCCTAGAAGAAGAGACAGAACAGTCTAGTTAGGTTGTATTCACAATCCCTATAGACCTTCGGAGACTGAATGCAACCTATAAAATTTGTGGCTGGGTTCCAAGTACTTTTGTGTGTCTTTCCAACCCGTTTTGTGTATGCACCATACAGACCCATGCTTTTTTACTAAATCCACTCCCATAGAGGACCCTTTTTGGTAAAACATGATAATTGTCCTTTAAGTGATCAATGTGTTTCATTTAGACAGGTTGGGGGGCCAATCAAAAATCAGGTTTACCTCACATATATGTATTCTTAATGAGTCTTTTTAATATTTTTATCTTCTCTAGCAAAGCCGACACCGCTAGACCTAAGGGGTACAGCAATTATTGATGAACTTCCTTTCAAGTCTCCGGTCACTAAATCTTGGTCCAGACAAACGTGAGTCATGTACACAGTCAGGATGAATTAACTGAGGGGTTTCCTGTGTTAATTGTATACTTCTTTCCTTGCCTTTTCATCTCCGTATCCCTCAATACATTCCATGGTAACCACTTCATGTACCATGCCAACTGTTTCCCTTCAGTTCCACCCATTTCAAGGGCAAACCCACCTATTCTACTCCCTAAGCCAGCCCATCCAAATTAATCCTCACTCACATTTCACACAACTCTTGCCATTTGGACACTCACACCCTACTCTTCCATAGTACTCTGGGTACTGGGGTCAGGAATGATCTTCAGGTGACTTTTATCATCCATGTCAGACACACAGAGCTCTGAACACTGTGCACAATGTCTTGATACCAAAATAAGAGCTTCAATGAGGTTTATTTCTAGTGTAAAGTTGCTCTACACACCTCCTAATAATAACCCCCATTTACATTTCTGTTGCCAGAAAATCCTATGGCCCCTATCAGTTTTGTCTTTGGTTCTAGATATAACATCATCAATTAGTCCTGAATGTGATGTCCATGGAAGCGGACATGACAGCTGCAGACATTTTTTTTTTTTTTTTTTTTAACTGAATCATGCAGAGCAGTGTATATCCCATGCCTCTGGTCTTTAACCCCTTAATGTCTGGCGGACCGGGGGTAAGATTACCCTTAAAGGGATAGTAATGTTTCACAAAAAAAGCAACACTAATTAATCTTCATACTATTTGGACCATGCAGAGCGTTATTTCAATACTGTCATCGAGATGTAGTTCAAGAGTATTGAATGATAAAGTTTGGCCTTCCGGCCCCTTTTACTGATTTAACATTGCTCACCTCGGAGCAGTAAGACTGGATGGATCGCCAAGAGGGACACACTTCAGTGAGCATAAAGAAAAACCTGAAAAACCTGTCAAGGGGGCAGGGTTTTCCTTATGCTCACAGTAAGAAGATTGTTCCTTGCTGTGACCTGTCCGGTCAAGAGACCAGATTCCACATCTGAGGGGAGGTGTCTTACACTAGGTAAAAGGGACGGGAGGGTGATATTTTATCATTCAATTACTATTGAACTACAACTCTGACAGTAGTGAAATAACACTCTCCATGGCCCAAATACAATGAATATTAATGGGAGCTACTTTTCTGTGAAACATTAAGATATAAGATTTCCATATGCAGTGGCAGAGTTTGTGTCCTGTGATCTTGCTATCAACTGTCACACTCCCCTCCATGGACCTGACATTCAGAACTTGCTGAACAAAGGTAGAATGAAGAGGAGCCATTAGGATTTTCTGGTAATAGTAAAGTCAGTGTTGGGGGGGTTGTCATTAGTAGTTGTTTCTTCTCCTTTAGCCGTCTTGGGATAATAAAGTCACTGTATTGTAAATTATTTATATGTACAGATAGATAATGTTTTCCTGGACATGATGTTTTTTTCTTGTAGCCCGGCACAGTCATCAATTTTTGACACAGCAGCCAATGAGTTGTTCTCTCTAGTGTTTGAAACTCTGTGATGAAATATCATTGCTGATGATGCTGTATACCGTATATTATTTTTTTTCTATGTGTGTGTATATAGTTTATATGAAGTTCTGCCCATGATCTGTCTAATTACAGACACTCGCTGAAGTCCAGCTCGTCCCAATATTGCCGCCCTGTGTCCACACAGAGTATTACCAGCACCAGTTCGGGTGACAGTGAGGAGAATTATGTTGCCATGGTGAGTTACAGTGTAATCAATGAGTCCGGAACTTTGGCTCCAGACTTCTGATGAACAGAATACAAATCGTGACCACATTAGTGGTTGTTTACTAATCACCATAAACAAAAGGATGTTGTATAGCCTTCCAATGCAGTATGCCTAGTTGGTGCCCTGACTGCCCGGCAAAGGCAATTCACATAACACAATGCACTAGGGTTTCTGGGAACCTTAGAACCTGTAAAGTTTAAAAAAAAAAAATACAGAAATAAAAATTGTCTTAAGGTGATGATTTCTCTTTAACCCTTGGGTGCTAGAAGTGATGGAGATCAATTTTGTATCCAAAAGGTTACATTAATAATGTTAAACCCTTAGCGTGCCATAGGGGTATGCAATGCATTGCAAAGCACCTCTGTGGCACTCAGATGGTTGCTTTTTAATCTGTTAGCTGTATTCATAATTTTATTTTAACAGGTTTTTTTGTTTTTTAAATAATGTGTAGTTAACCATCTGAGTGCCAGAGGGGGTGTGCAACATATTGTAGAGCAGTGCTTCAATGATATGTATTGAAGGGCAGCTATCATCGGCTAATTGCCCTGTCAGAAGATGATCTGGCTGTCAACCTACAGAGTAACCTTGGGCCTACATTGTGTACCCAGAGTGGTATTAAGCCTCCATAGGGCACTAGGCAAGATCCCCAAACCAGGCCCCCCATCTCTTGTTTGCCCATTGTCTTTTTGGTTAGAGGTGCTAGTGCCAACTTAAGAAATGGCAAAATTCATGTTTTAACCCCTTGGATGCCAGTGATGTCGCTAAAGTGTTGAAAAGCAATGCACTGGGAATTTCCCTGGTGCGCAAATATATTAAAACCTTCGTAGCGCCCAGCTCTGCATCAGCCTCGTCACTGGCAGTTTCTACTGCACAAGACTGCATTGTTACACACGTTTTAGCTAATTATTATATAGGAATTGTATATTACCCATCGGTATATATAGGTTTTTATTCCTGTGTCTGCAGTTTTTTAGGTTATTACTGTATATCTTTTAATACACTTTATGCTATTCTGTTATTATTTTTTTTTCTCTAACATTTATAAATTGAAATGGATTTGATCTTCTCACTTTATGTAGATTATAATTATTTTAACCATTTGAGTGTCAGAGGGGGGTATGCAATGCACACGCTTTAAAATGCTGAAAAAAACATTGCCTTATGCCTTATGGTAATAATTGCCTTCTAACTATTTCAGTTCTCTTACTGCTAAATTAAGTATTGTGAGCACTTTCTGCTTGCAGTTGGTAGAAGCAGTCTGAGTCTCAGCTGTATCTACAAATGATTATATATATATATATATATATATATATATATATATATATATATTTATATTTAATCTTTGTGCTTGTCTCTTTAACAGACAGTGCAGAAGAATAGAAAGGGAGACCTACAGGGACGGACTTATTATAATCCTTTGGGGATAAAGTTTAGTCACAGACACTTTCTGTACTCTGCAGTTAGAGGGCGCACACATCATTGAAGGCAGAAGGAAGAGAAAAACTGAAATGGCTGATTGAAAGTGCACTAAGCTAAAAGGCGGCTAACATGAGGACATTTTAAAAATCTATATTCAAGACATAGTAATGCAGTATATTTCATTTTTTAAACTTATATAATTTTAGAAAATGGCTGTGAAATTAAAATATTTTCTCGAATGTTCTTATTTTACAGAGAGTGACTGGTATCAGTCACTCTAAAATCATACAGTGTCAGTTAAAAACAGGAAATCTGAGGCACTGTTGTCTCTCTAACGTTTTCTGGTTGAAATGGATGAGCAGTGCATTGCTTACCAATGTGTTGCACAACCCACTAAACAATTAAATGCTCCTATTCCCACCTCTGATCGTAGCAGCAATGTAAACACACTCCCCTCAGTGTGCAAGTCACCCCATGTCTTCTCCTCCCCAGAGCTGCTGTTGTGATCTTCAGATAGACAACTGATTCCTATTGGCTGCTGTGAAATCTCACCTATCTGCACAGCCAACAGGAACAAAGCTGCCTCTGACATCTTCAGCTCTAATTGGATGTGGAACAAGAAGCTGGGAGCAAATCTGTACAATCTTGGCTTTGTTTATAATGTTGCTTCTATCAGAGTATTATTTAAGGACTGATAAAGGACTGATCTTAATGAAGAAGTACAAAGCTAGAAGCTAAAATATGGTGGCATAATAACTACCATAATCATAAAAGTTTAAAGAGTAACTATCACCATCATAATATTGCCGCACAATCCATTACTAATATAGCCATAGGCAAAGGCATACTTCTTTTATGCTGAACAAGTCCGTGTTATTGAAGTAAACCAGCGTCTTCTGCAGCCACCAGTGCAGAACAGAACAGACATCTTAGAGGAAAGTTACCTCTGAGTCTGCCCTGTCTGTCCCGTGCACTGCCCAGATTGGTGGTGACACTCGTTGGTTACTTTAAGGTAACGGAAGTTGCTGATGGCCCTGGAGCTCAGAGCTTCTCTTGTAAGCTCTGTGCTCTGGATGCCTGCAGAAGGAGTTGGTTTTCTTGAATAACACTGACTTATTCAACATAATAGAAGTATGCCTTTGCCTATCGCTATATATGTGTAGTAGATTGGAAATCAATGTTATGATGTTGATAATTCCACTTTAAATAGGTAGTTACTATTTATTAAACCCCCCATACTTTGAATAAACCACCTTTTTATTAAAATGCATTTATTTTTTTATTCTTCTAGCAAAACCCAGTTTCCGCTTCACCGGGAACCAGTGGCACAAACAGCCCAGCTCAGAAGAAGAGCACCGGTAGCGTGGATTACCTGGCTTTAGATTTCCAGCCTGTCTCACCCAGTCCACACAGGAAGGTAACAATGTAACACTAATAGGTTTATCCTCTTAATCACCCCCTTTTAACACCTAGGGCCATTTTAGCAAATGGGCAAAGTGGGACATTCCTCCGTGGCCAGTGGTGAAAGGGCTCTCATGTGGTCAAGGAGAAAATCTCGGTATCAAACAGCACAGTTCAAATATCTCTCCCTCTGATGATCAGAGGCACACAATAGTTTCCACTTAAAGGGGAACTACCACCCCGCAAAAACTTTACATTAATTAAGTCTTCATCTGGCGACTAGCTGCTTAGTAGCGCTAATCGACAGAAATGTTACCTGGTTTCAAAGATTTTCGAGTTTTTCGGAGGCTCACAGTAGCAGGAAGCACGGACATCTTGTCATAGTGACGTCCGTACGCCTGCGCTGTCAGTCCCTTTTGGAGGTAATATTTCTGGCGACTAGCACTACTAAGCAGCTAGTCGTCAGATGAAGACTTAATTAGGATGAAGTTTTTGTGGGGTGGTAGTTCCCCTTTAACTCTTTATTTACCAGAAAGGATGCCAACATACTGTGAAGCAATACTTGAAGAATTGTCTGCTGTCTCAGGCAGGGGCAGTAAATTGTCGGCCCTACAGCTGCTGACTACAACACCCATGATCCCCAGCCATCCGGAGGTTTGACATTTAACTCCCCTGATCTAATAGGTTAATTTTTAGAAATTTGCTGGGTCCAGCAGTAGCTTAAAACAACCCTGCTTGGATCTAGTTTCCAGGATGAGCTAGGATGGAGATATTAGGTATAAAAAGAATACGGATTTGGCGTGACTGTAACTTTGACAGAACATGAATAATTTGCTAGCACTGGTGCCTTTTCCTGGAATCAGGTGACATCATCTATAATGGGAAGTAGAGGGAACTGCAGTTCAATCATAGAGAGAAGGGACTAGTCCAGTAGTGAAGAGGGCAGATATTGATCAGTGCACCATGAACATGTAAAGTCAGGAATGACGTCCTTCAAGGTCACTTGCTTAAAGGAACACTAACTAGGGTGCTCTCTATTTAGAAAACACAGAGAAGGTAGAAAAGGAGATGGGGTTGCCATTAATCTGATACAAGGTATAAAGGAGAACATATACACAGTTTGGATAACTTTCGATATTGGAAATAAGATGGTTGTTTGTATAGATGTTATCTATAGACCCCCTTGGACAAGAAGAGGCGTTAAATCAACTGCTGGCTGAGGAACTAACTAAGATGGCAGTGAAAGGCGAGGTTATCATTATGGTGGTCTTCATTCTGCCTGATGTGGACTGGAAAAACCAAGCAGCTTGTTCAGTCAGGAGTAGAGAGATTCTAAATTCCTTACAGGTATTAACTCAATTAGTAGAAGAGCTAGGAAGAAAGCCTTACTAGATTTATTATTTACAAATGAAGCCTTGGTTTCAGATGTAACTGTAGGGTAGTGTTTGGGTTCCAGTGACCATCGTTTAGTGTGGTTTAATATAAGAACAGAGGCCGAGTTGCACCACACTAAACCAAAGGTTAAAGATTTTAGAAAGACTGTTTTTCTAAGTCTCTCTAACAACCTGGTGTTTAGAAGAAATGGTATTATGTGTTTTAGGTGTTTTATTGAATGCAGCGAAGCATTGACTTAGACTTGTCCATAACTGTAACTACTGTGGTACTCTGTAAAAGTGTCAAATATAGTAAAGAAGAAAAAGTAGCATTTAGGAAATATAAGCAGTCTCAGGAGGAGGAAGATATGTATCTATAGAAGGCTAAGCTGAAGAAAGGTAAATGCATTATTAGATGTTTCAAAGCACACACAGGGAAGACAAGTGCCCAGTCGATAAAAACTTAAAAAAAATATTTTTAGGAATAAAAGTGAAAGGAGAAAAATTAAAAAAGGGAATATGTAACGTGACGCCTTGTATCATACACCTCCGTTATAGTTCCTTTCTCCCTCAGAGTAACACTCCAATAGTATATCGAATCTCCTATTCCCAAACATCAGCCGAGACTTGATGAAGGGAAGAACTGTCTTTTATTGACTCAAACACACAGCTTATATACACTTCAGAGACTCTTATCAAGATCAGCATGCAAATGAATACTTGGGACAGTGTTTCTATGCTTGACCAATCAGTCGCCAGCACCCTTATCATGATAAGAATGCAGATTAAGACTTGAAATTATACATTCTTAACTGGCTCATCAATAACCTCCTCTGATTGGTCAAGGAAGCACAGCAGGAATCAATTTAACATTCCTTAGCACAGACCTGGAGTATAGTGGAAGCAAAGCCCAACCCCCACTATCTCTGCACTCTAGCAATGTATTGGAAGCAACTATGGCTACGATCAGTCTATGGTTGTTAGTCTTTTGGGTAGAAATAGTCTGAAGACATGAGATCCCATATCTCTAACACACCAATATATCCCATAGTCGCCACAGTTCCGTCACAGAATAGTTAGATTAAAGATATGTAAATGAGAGGATAAAGATCTATATGACTGCCTCAGTGAATGTTTCTCTTCAGTTTTTACAGAGGAAGGTGGAAGTAAAGAATCTCTGTTACAAAAAAGAAACGGCAAGATGTGAAAGATGCAAGTTTATAGTAAAAATGGATAACTCAAAGGGACCAAATTGGATACACCCAAAGTTATTAAAAGAGATTAGGAGTGTGCTGGCAAAACCTTTAATAGAATTATCCAATAGGTCACTATTGACAGGAGTAGTTCCAGAAGTATCACTGTACAAAAAAGGTAGTAGAGAAGACTGTGGCAGCTACAGTCCGGTAAGTTAGTAAGTCTTACATCAGTAGTGGGACAATTAAACTAGACCATGTTAAAGGAAAGAAGATTATTATCTGCATCGGTTTACTGCAGGGAGATCTTGTCAAACTAACCTCATAATATATATTTTTTTGTCTGGGTAACTAAAATAAAAGACCATAGGGGACCAGTAGATGTAGCTTATCTAGATTTCGGTAAGTGGTGTGATAATGTCCCTCATAGTAGACTCATTAATAAAATGCAATATTTGGGTCTGGATGTAAAAATAGATGAATGGATAAGTTCCATGGCTGAGTGACATGAGACAGAGGGTGGTAGTCAGTGGAGAGTATGCAGAAGAAGGTCGGGTTACTAGTGGGGTACTTCAGGGTTCTGTACTGCATTGATCGTACGAGTGGGTAAACCGTGCTGTTTGGGGACCAGCTGGGCTGCTGCAGTGGTGAGTCTATCTCCACCCCCGGAGGGGGGGGGGGGACAGCCAACCAGAAACAGTTAGAATTTTATATATATAGAATAGTATACTAAATGGATGTGTTTTGGGTGTTTTGTTTGTTGTTTTAATAGGATAGTAATGTTTCCTAACAAGCCGCTCGGATCGTTCTTCATAGTTAATAGTACTGATGTCTGATGCTCACACTGTTCATAACTTGCTAATTAAGCTGTAATTATAGGATAATTATAGGATGAAGTTTTCCCCTCCCGTCCCTTTTCCCAATGTCCGTGTTTCTTGCTCAGATCTGACAGCGGATCACTATGAGGGACAACCTTCAGTCAGTATTAGGAAAAACTTGCCCTTCTCCATCAAGGAGGGCAGGGTTTTGCTTCTGCTGACAGAGGGAAGATTGTCCCTCGTTGTGATCTGTCCGTTCCGATTACTGGATTTCAGATCTATGGGGAGGTGGCTTGCCATCAGGAAAAGGTGCAGGAGGGGTAAACTTCATCATATAATTACAGCATAACTAGCAAGTTATCAACAGTGAGAGCATCATACATCAGGGGGGTTATGCATTAAGGGGTGATAAAGAGGTGATGAGGGTGATGACTTCTCCAGTGATATCACTTCTTCAATTCCTATATTATTCTATAGAGCCTATTAACTAAGATTTCTCTATCGTCCAATACAGGTTACTGGTAATTCTGGGTAGGCGATCCACCCCTTTTGTAGGCAGGAACAACTCTAGAATTGTATGCAGGGGGTGGAGCCTACCTTCCCTTCATGGCTGCAGCTAGCCAACCAGCTACAGAAAGATTTGTTCCTTGGTTAAGGTAACAAAGGCAAGAAAACAGTTCTGCTATAGTTTTAGAATCTTTTTTATTTTTCTGTTAGATATGGAATACCACCATTAGGCGGATTACCATAACTGACAATGCCCTTAGATGTGGCTAGCTCAGTAACCAGGTGCTTTTTGTGGACCTTAAGCCCTGGGGGGAAAATTTTGGCTACAAGTTCTTTCCTTAGGAGTTGCCCACCGAGGCTTCTTCTTTAAACATGGTAATCTGAAGACAGAAGATCTGCAAGAAAGGTGAGCAACCCTTTGAGTGCTGCAGTTCCACATGTCCCACAGTGCCCCTCCGCAGAGGGGTTTTCATTTGGAGTTCCTATTGCACACTCCTGCACTCATTGAGTCTATCTGTATGTCTGTTAGGTGTTTGGAGCTGGTTTATGTGGTACTTAACCCTTTAGCTGCTGGTTTTGCATTCATTTGGGTGGCTTTCTAACACTTTTCCTAGTGGTTCAGTGTTTTTTGGGTATTCTAACATGTTCTAGTGATGTTTCATGTCTTTTAGTTTTACACTTTCAAT
Source organism: Rhinophrynus dorsalis (assembly GCA_037306005.1). Classification (NCBI taxonomy): domain Eukaryota; kingdom Metazoa; phylum Chordata; class Amphibia; order Anura; family Rhinophrynidae; genus Rhinophrynus; species Rhinophrynus dorsalis. The sequence continues at coordinate 595,901,188 of CM074719.1, forward strand.
TTTGTAAAATTTGAGTTCCACGCCTTTAAGGCGCGCTTTACCGCATAGGCGCCATTGCTCCATTCACTCCTATGGGACTGTACTGTTTGGGACATATCTCTGCAACCGTTTAACCTAGCGACTTCAGAGATGGCTCATTTTACTTGTCTGCCCTTGTTTGGACTGTCCGCCTCTCCTCTGCTGATTATCCCTTCGCCTGCAAGATAAGTCTATTTCAGCGATTTCTGGGGTGAAACTTTAATCCTACACACTGTAATTGAGTGATTTCTTATACTGTGAGAATGTCTATACCGTTGGAGCTTGGGGCCAGACCGAAGACTAAGGATGCTGAGGTCTCTGTATCCCCTGTTGCGCATTGCTCTTCCTGTCATTCAGGGTTACCTAGAGAATTCTCAGGTCCTTTATGCCCCGCATGTTCTGATGTCCCTGAGTCTCTCCCAGGGACCTCCAGCCATGCATTAGAGCCAGTTTGGGTGCAAGAGTTCAAGGCTGCTACTAGGCACCTTAGGTCCACATTGCAACTCTTTCCATCCCAGTTACAGGGGGTCTTTCATTCTTGGCAGACCCCCTCCTCCATCAGGTCTTCCCTGCCAAAGCCTCAGGGTGTACCTGAGGTATCAGATTCCTCTGAGGAGGGACTGTTGGAGGATTCAAATGTTTAGGAATGTTCTGCGGTGGGCTCCTCTGTTTTTTGATGACCCTTTTGAGGCTGATCCTGAGCCTTTGGCTGAGTGCCTGATCAGGGCTGTTTTAAATACCCTAAAAATTCCCTTAGTGCAGGAGGTTTCTTCTGACCCTTCTGATGTTATTTCAGGAACCTAAAAAGCCCTTTACTTGCTTTCCACCTAACCACACTCTTGACCGCCTTGTGCCTGAGGAGTGGAAATCCCTGGACAGGAAACCTTCTGTCTCCAAGAAATTTGCCAAGCTTTATCCCTTTTCTGAGACTGCACTTGCTCAGCGGGTTCATCCTCCCAAAGTGGATGCTCCTATCTCCAGGTTATCCAAGTCTACTGCCTTGCCAGTGTCTGATGAGTCTGCTCTAAAGGACTGGACTGACAAAAAAACTTAAGGTCTCCCTCAAGTCCATCTTTGCCACTGCTGGTTCTGCCATGTGTCCAGCATTCGCAGCAGCATGGGTGAACCGGGCCATTGCGGTATGGACTGAACAGCTCACTCTTGCTGTCTGTCAGGGTGCTCCTACTTCGGATATGTTGCGCCTCCTTGCCAACATTTCTGAGGCACAGCACTATGTTTCTGCTTCCTTATTTGAGGCCATCCATTTGGTGGCTAGGGTTTCCACCATGTCTGTGGTTGCCAGACGGACTCTTTGGCTCAAGATCTGGTCCGCTGACACTGCTTCTAAAAAAGCATTGCTCTCCTTGCCTTTTCAAGGCACTTCTTTGTTTATGCAAGATCTTAAGGATCTGATCAGTGAGGCCACAGGGTTTAAGAGTACACTTCTACCCTTAGTTCCTAGAAAGAATGAGACACGTCCAGTGAACCAGACGGTTCCCTCAGCTCTGCGTACCTCCTCCAAGCCCAAACAACAATGGAAACCCAAGGTCTCCACCAAGCCCAAGGCTTCCAAGCCTTCTTCAGCATGACTCACCGAACCCGGGTCCACACTTTGCTGTGGGTGGTCGTCTGTGTCACTATCGCAGCATTTGGGAGGATTCAGTGATGGACCCATGGGCTTTACAGGTGGTGACGGAAGGGTACAGGATGCCTTTCATCTCTCTTCCTCCCTTTTGCTTCTTTCCTTCTCATACGCCTCAGGGCGCAGAGAAATGCCGTCTGTTCGGTGCTGTTCAGGCTGTTCTGGACAAGGACGTTCTAGCGCCAGTTCCAGTTCGAGACAGAGGTATGGTTTTTTACGTCCCATTTTGGATTTAAAGGATCTAAATTCCTTTGTGATCCGGACTCCTTATCACTAGGAGTCTCTACGAACGGTGATTGCCATGTCCCCGGAGGAATTCCTTGCATCTCTGGATCTTCAGGACGTGTACTTACACACTGCTATTCATCCAGAGAGCCAGCAGTACCTCCGATTTGCCTGCGACCGGGGACATTTTCAGTTTTCAGCTCTTCCATTTGGTCTGACAACAGCTCCTCAAGTCTTCAACTGTGTCCTGGGAGCCTTAGTGTCCATCCTTCACCGAGACAGCATCAGAGTTACTCCATACATGGATGACCTGCTTCTGAAAGCCCCCTCTGTGGAACTTCATTAGCAGGTTCAGCAATGCATTCATGCTGTCACCCATCACGGGTGGGTCATCAACTTCGACAAATCAGATCTTGTCCCATCCCAGAATCTGGTATTCCTTGGCCTCCTCTTCGATACCAGAAGAACATGGTGTTTCTCGCAGACGAGGTGGCTCACCTGATTGCCCACAGTGTTTCTGTGATCCTGTCTCAAGATCCAGTTCCAGCCAAGAAGCTGTCATCTCTAGTGGGGAAATTCATTTTCACCATAGAAGTGGTACCATTTGCCATGGCGCACACCAGGGAACGCCAACGGTTTGTGATCCAGGTGTGCAGGGGTCAGCCGGACCTTCTGAAGATGTTAGTGTCCCTCCCTCTTTATGTGGAGCAGAGTTTGTCATGGTGGCTCGACCTCCTCAATCTGCTGAAGGGCAGGTCCTTTCTGGTATCTTTCTGGAACACTGTGACGACGGATGGCAGCCTTTCTGGCTGGGGAGCGGTCCTAGGTCGCCTGAGTGCTCAGGGTCGGTGGTTTCCGGAGGAATCTCTCCTTCCCATCAACATATTGGAGCTTCGGGCGATATTTCATGCCCATCATCATTGGACATCTCAGCTGGAAGACTGTCCAGTCCAGGTAGAGTCCGACAATGCCACGGCCATGGCTTACATCAACAAGCAGGGCGAATAAGAAGTCTCGCTGCTTGGTTAGAGGTCAAAGCTATTTTGTCCTGGGCAGAAGAACATGTTCCTGCCATATCCGCAGTGCACATTCCTGGTGTAGAAATCGTCATGGCGGACTTCCTCAGTCGACACACAGTGGACAGTGGAGACTGGGAGCTGCACCCAGAGGTGTTCACCCTCATTGTTAAGAAGTGGGGTCTTCCTTGCATCAACCTGATGGGGACAAGACACAACAGGAAAGTTCCAAGGTTCTGCTCTCGATGGAGGGACCCTCTAGCTCTGGTGGTGGAAGCACTCCCCATTCCTTGGTTATTCCCTCTGGCCTACATCTTTCCTCCCCTTCCAATGTTGCACAGGGTGTTACGGAAATTACGACTAGAGCGTTGTCCAGTTATTCTGATTGCACTGTACTGGCCTCACTACGCTTGGTTTCCGGAGCTTCTGGATCTGTCACTGGAGGAGCCATTCTGGCTCCCTTGCCATCTTGATCTTCTTCTACAGGGTTACCTGTGGAAGGAGGATGTTCATTGTCTAGCCTTGACTGCTTGGAAATTGAATCCTCAATATTGAGGAAGAAAGGGTTCTCTTCTGGTGTGGTGCTACTATGCTCAGTGCCCACAAACCTGTTTCTTCCAAGACCTACCATCGTGTCTGGTCAACCTTCCTATCTTGGTGTCCTGACAAAGACCTGTCTCAGGAATTTGATCTGTCTACAGTCCTGGTTTTTTTGCAGGACGGTGTGGATAAGGGCCTCAGTTTGAGTTCTCTTAAAGTTCAGATGTCTGTTCTCTCTGTTTCCTTTCGTGCATTGCCATCCTTCCTGATGTCAAGGTTTTCTTCCAGGACGTTGCTCATACTCATCCTGCCTTCAAGATTCCTGCTCCTCCATGGGATCTTAACTTGGCTTTGGGCGTTCTTCAGCACCCTCCATTTGAGTCTTTGGCTACTATTCCTCTACGCCTGTTGACGTAGAAATTTGCCTTTCTCCTGGCGATTGTGTCTGTCCGCCGTGTCGCAGAGTTACATGCTCTGTCTTGTAAACACCCTATTTGGTGTTTCACAAGAACAAGGCGGTGCTTCGCACCTTTCCGGAGTTTCTCCCAAAGATGGTTTCGGAGTTCCACATCAATTAGGAGATTGTAGTGCCTTCTTTCTGCCCTGACCCGATCTCTGACAAAGAGAGGGATCTCCGCTTGTTAGACGTGGTGCGTTGTCTCAAGTTTTATGTATATTGCACTGAGTCTATCAGGCAATCAGACGCGTTGTTCGTCATTCCTGAGGCTCCTAGGGCAGGAAGACCTGCATCCAAGATGACTATTGCTTCTTGGATCAAGTCCACTATTCGTAAGGCTTATGAGCTGAGGAAGAAGTCTGTCCCTTTCAGGGTCATGGCTCATTCTACACGATCTATTGAGGCCTCTTGGGCTTACAAGAATCAGGCCTCTTCTGATCAGTTGTGCAAGGCTGCCACCTGGTCATCTGTGCACATCTTTTTGAAGCATTACGGTGTTGATGTGCTGGCATCAGTTGACGCCAGCTTTGGAGGAAAATCGTGGATGCAGTCTTGCCTGTCTAGGATTTTCTTCGGTTCTTGGTGCTTCCTTCACTTTTGAGCCCCGTTGGCTCTAGTTCAGTGTGCTGTGTAACAGTTGGGGTGTTGTTACCCCTGTTCATTGTTTGTTGACACTTCATTGTTTGTTGGGCTATCTCTGATCTGATGGTTCATATCTGCTCTGGTGACTTTGGGTGCCTTGCGTCTGGTCCTTGCCTACTTCCCGCCTCTGGGAAACTCAATGGTTGAACATCCCATTGGACAACAGAGAAAAGAGGATTTTAGTCTTACCTGTTAAATCCTTTTCTCTTGGTCCATACAGGTTACTGGTCTCCCACCCTGTCAAGGGACCATGCTTGGCATGTCAGACCGTGGGGGTCCTTCGGGGTCATGCTCACAGTAGTCTTCTTTCTCTTCACTATCTAGTCAATAGTTGGTGTCTCAAATCTTTCTGGAGCTGGTTGGCTAGCTGCAGCCAAGGAGGGAAGGTAGGCTCCACCCCCTGCATACAATTCTAGAATTGTACCTGCCTACAATTAAAGGGGCGGATTGCTTACCCAGAGTTACCAGTAACCTTTATGGACTAAGAGAAAAGGATTTAACAGGTAAGACTAAAATCTTCTTTTCTCCATAGTTGGAGAAATCGTAGCAAATTGATACTATAGAATACCATAGGAACTGGAGAAGTGATATCACTTGAGAAGTCCTTTCCACTTTATCCCCTCTTTATCACCACTTAGCGCATAACCCCAAGTACATTTCTAACCCTTTAATAAAGGGCAATTATAGATACAGTGAACTGCAATCCTAAACTAGCTTAACCCTTTGAGGACAAGAGGGGTGCGCAATGCATTGCTTTGCACCTCTCTGTCCTCAAGGGGTTAATGGAAAGGCCATGTATCCCCGACTACCACTCTTATGTTCTTATCACTCAGGGCTTAAAGTGACAGTCATCTCCCTTTTGACTTTCCACATTATGTATTTGTATAATATGTAATGTCAAATCGCCTATAGTTTTTGTTTTTTCATTATTTGTGTACGTATGCGTGTGTGTGTGTGTGTTTGTGTATATATAGATAGATATAGATCACTTTTATGTCCCTGGCAGTAAGCTACCTGAGTCTGTTTCCAGCTTTCTGTTAGGGAGGATGCAAGGATATGGATACATAATATATTATAAAGAGCTAATGAATAAAAGTTTGAGTTTCTCAGTCATGGTCCTCCATTATCCCTAACAGTGCAGATTTTCAGGATTTCTCTGTACAAGCACAGGTGTGTAATCAGTGAATCATGTGTTCTGATTAGGTCCCCTGTACTCAGACAGAGAAATCCTCCAGACCTGTACTGTTAGGGGCACTGGAGGACTTGTGTTAAACACTGCTGTGCAGCATACAGAGCACTCAGTGCTACAGACAGGGCTGTTTATAGGGTAGTGCAATGAGTGCACCAACACCATTATCCATATTAAAAATTAAATAAATATATATAATAATTTACTTCCTCCATGTTTCACTAGGCTTAGCGCCCCACCCCCGCCCCATAGCACTGACTATTGTGAGGGGACAGAAAGATCACCCAAAGCTAGACCTGCCTTCGTCCCACATGAAAAAGGGGGCACACAGAGGGAGGTCTATGCAAGCTGGTTTGCTAGTGGAGTAAGGAAGTGGACCGGGTATCCAGTTCATGGAAGGGGTGCACAATCAGGTTGGCTTGCCACCAGGATGAGTTAAAGGAGGGATGAAGGAAGGACATAGTTTAGCTGGATGGTGGGCTTGGGGATAGACTTTCAAGAATATAGTTCTGTGAGTGAATCCCTCACAAAACGCCAGTTGCTACAGCTGCATGTAGAGAAATCACATTTTTCAATGAACACTCACCCATTCCAATTCGGGCTTGATGGCCCCGGCGCTGACCCCCACAATCGCAGTAAGCCGATTGCACAAACATGAGGACAACAGGAAGGGAGCGCTCTCGAGACCACCAACAACACTTGAGCCCAATCCAGATTTTTATAAAAAGGTTTACAAAAGATTTTATTGAATCGTATATTTAAAAACAACAAACGGAACAACAACTTCAGCGAAGACACCACCTAACGCTTTTCGTGGGTGTGTCCCACTTAATCATAGCCTATGATTAAGTGGGACACACCCACGAAACGCGTTAGTTGGTGTCTTCGGGGAAGTTGTTGTTCCGTTTGAGAACTCATGTTTGTTTTTAAATACACGGTTCAATAAAATCTTTTGTAAACCTTTTTATGAAAATCTGGATTTGGCTCAAGTGTTGTTGGTGGTCGTTGGTGGTCTCGAGAGCGCTCCCTTCCTGTTGTCTTTGGGCTTGGGGATAGGCCTGAATCAAGCCCTGTATGCAGTTCAGCATATTCTTTCTGCCAGCTACCCAGGAAGACCCTGCCTAGGAGACTATCGCCAGTTATCCACAGCACCATCATCAAGGTAAGTGATTTTAGCCCCTTTCCTGCCAGAGGATAAAAATGCATTGAAGAAGCCCTCTGGCAGCATAGGGGTTAAATTCACTGCCAGCTATCACTAGTACAGATCCTCCACTAGCCTAATATCTCATAACTAGCCTAGACCCCTGCCAAGATAGTACATTACCTAATCACTAGCCTAGACCTCTGACAAGCTAGTACAGTACCAAATCAGTAGCCTAGACCCCTCCAAGACAGTACATTACCTAATCACTAGCCTAGACCCCTGCCAAGATAGTACATTGCCTAATCACTAGCTTAGACCTCTGACAAGCTAGTACAGTACCAAATCAGTAGCCTAGACCCCTCCAAGACAGTACATTACCTAATCACTAGCCTAGACCCCTGCCAAGATAGTACATTACCTAATCACTAGCCTAGACCTCTGACAAGCTAGTACAGTACCAAATCAGTAGCCTAGACCCCTCCAAGACAGTACATTACCTAATCACTAGCCTAGACCCCTGCCAAGATAGTACATTGCCTAATCACTAGCTTAGACCCCTGACAAGCTAGTACAGTACCTAATCACTAGTCTAGAACCCTGACAAGACAGTATATTACCTAATCACTATCCAAGACCCCTGCCAATACAGTACATTACCTAATCACTATCCAAGACCCCTGCCAATATAGTACATTACCTAATCGCTAGTCTAGATCCCTGCCAAGATAGTACATTACCTAATCACTAGCCTAGACCCCTGACAAGCTAGTACAGTACCTAATCACTAGTCTAGAACCCTGACAAGACAGTACATTACCTAATCACTATCCAAGACCCCTGCCAATATAGTACATTACCTAATCACTAGTCTAGACCCCTGACAAGATAGCACAGTACCTAATCACTAGTCTAGACCCCTGACAAGCTAGTACATTGCCTAATCACTTACCTAGATCACTGCCAAGCTAGTACATTGCCTAATCACTAGCCTAGACCCCTGCCAAGCTAGTACATTACCTAATCACTTGCCTAGACCCCTGCCAAGCTAGTACATTAACTAATCACTAGTCTAGACCCCTGACAAACTAGTACAGTACCTAATCACTAATCTAGACCCCTGACAAGAAAGTACAGTACCAAATCACTAGCCTAGACCCCTGACAAGATAGTACAGTACCTAATCACTAGCCTAGACCCCTGACATACTAGTACAGTACCACATCACTAGCCTTGACCCCTGACAAGATAGTACATTACCTAGCCTAATGTCTGGCCTAGACCCCTGCCTAATCAGTAGCCTAGACCCCTGCACATCTAGCCTAATACCTGAATAATAGGAGAGACCTCTACACAGGAAGCATACAGACTAATGAAATGGATATGTGCCCTTTTCATTTTCAGGTGATACTGTTCCTTTAATAGGACGAAATCACTGGGAATCCATATAAACTAGTAGTGACAGGTTTGCTAGCTGGACAGAACATTATTCCCAGGGTAATCCATGTAGAAATATTCAGAGCACTTACACACTTAATCTAGTTCAGCTTAAAATAGTCTGTGTTCGTCACTTTGATGTTACCTTCTGTCTAAGTCAGGGATTTTACATGAAATCTTCTGTATTGTCTGTCTAGATCAGTGACAGGAGGAACTACATCCACCCCAATGGTCACATATGTAGCTGTCAAATAGGAAAACTATATGTACTGTATTGCCTAGGACCATCTCGGATTTTAAATGTCTCCCATGTCCAAACCGAATACCCTGCCCAGCAAGTACAGGACCTAATCATTAGCATAGACACATGCTCAGCCTAACACCTAACCAGTATCCTATAAACTTTTTTGCTACTAGGCATGAGCAAAAAGCCAACTAATAGTAATACAAAGTTTGAGAAGGAAGGAAGGTTGTTGCTACTCAGACCCCTTATTACCAGTAGCCAACCAATGCACAAGTGGAGAGAGTCTTCACCTCACCCTTCATTGACCAAGCAAGCCACCCAGTAGCTTTACTATTATAGTTCTGAAATAGCTGTACTCTGGACAACATTCCCTTTTGATTAAAGGGATAGTAATACATTGTTTTATCTTTATTTTATTTTGTAGGCATTAAAAAAACATGAAGAACGATATAAGTCTTATCTCTCAAACCTTTATGGTTTGAGAGATATTCCTAAGCAAAGTTTCCCCTCCCGCCCCTTTTACCTAGTGTAAACAATCTCTTCTCAGATGTGGAATCCAGTCCATAGACCAGACAGATAACAGAAGGGGACAATCTTCTTCCTATGAGAACAATGAAAGCCCTGCCCCCCTTGACAAGTTTTTCAGGTTTTTCCCTTATCTTAATTGAATATTGTCCCTCTCTGTAGTCTACCTGGGCACCTCCCTTCTGCTCTGACTGAGCAGTGTTACATCAGTAAAAGGGACGGGAGGGGGATACTTTGTCATTGAATTACTCTTGAACTACAAGTCTGACAGAATTGAAATAAAACTCTCCAAGGTCCAAATACTATGATGATTAATTAGAGCTGCTTTTATTATGAAACATTACTATCCCTTTAAGATGTTTGTATTTTAGGGCTTACTGCTACTTTAGTACTCCAGGGCTCTCTGTTTTCCGTTCAAAAGCTGTGACTGCCTTGTGTCTCCCAGGTTGTGCTAGTATCCAATCACCTGTTTAGTAGCCAATTGCTCTATTACTTAAACCCTAATATAGCTTTCTCCAAGTAGCACCATCACCTGTCGCCTTCCTCTTCTTCCTAGAATCCATATCCCCCATTCCCTTCCCTCCCCTTTACTGCAGGAAGTAATGACACATTCTCTAGAAGCAATACTGTAATACATCCACTAATCCCACCATCTCAGGTTGTTCTTCCTACCAAATACAATGACTTGAGCTAGCACTTGTCCATTCAGTTACTCTCCTAATTTACCAGGTGTCCATCAAGGTGTTCTTCATCCAGAAGCCCAGGCTATATGTCAGTCATAATACCTTTGTCATGCCTTCATTAGCCTAGGTTTCCATTAAGTACAATAGTGTCCCTGATAGACTCATGTATGTCCTAAATGTCTCTTGTAATGGTGAAAGAGGGGTAAGCATCGCAAGACAATACGTTGCTTACACCTCTGGCACCAAAAGGCTTAAAGACAGTGAATAAGTATCACTAATTAGACATCCTATCAAGATTGCTAATGGTAATGGGAGCCCTTGAAAAGGCAGAAATGGGAGCCCCCCCAACACAGAGCATATGAACATGTAGATTTTTAGACCTTAGAAAGCAAAGGCTAAGCATAGAGTGCAATGTATATAAGTATGTATAACCTGTCAATGACAAAACCCAGATCATTTTAGGTGTTCCTTTAATTCTGTGTACCTTGAATTGGTTATTCAGTTCTTCCTTTTCCAGTGATGTGAGCTCCCTCTAGTGTTAGTCTCTAAAAATAGCATGGTAGATGCATCAACCAGAAATGCCCACGCCTTCAATATACATTTTTTTTCTTAATAAATGTATACTGCCCCTTTAATATCCTTCAAGTTTATCTGAAGTGTTGTGTGTGTGTTCTTTTCAGCCCTCTACATCGTCTGTGGCCTCTGATGAGAAGGTGGACTATGTGCAGGTGGATAAGGAGAAGACACAAGCCTTACAAAATACCATGCAGGAATGGACAGATGTGCGCCAGTCCTCGGAGCCAGCCAAGAGTGCAAAACCCTAATGGAATCTACTACAGCATGATGGACCATACCAAGTGAACATCTTTGATTACACCAACATAGCAGACAAAGGTTTGATGCTGCTTGCTTATTGGCAGGACTGCTGTTTGGTTTTACCAGCTATCAACACAAAACAGAGCCAGACTGACCTCTCAAGCAACTGTAGGCAAGTTGACTCGTACTCCACCCACTACCACACCTCGTACTCCACCCATGAGGAGCACGCAGTGCATTGCAGATCTATCCCGCCGAGCAATATTTGAGAATCCTGCACTCGCAACTCTAAGCATGAGAGGCGTTTATGGAGTTGAGCATCGTTCCTTAGCTCTGTTGTCCTTCACTGATAAATACTTACACTATTTTATTGGCTTTTTAACAGATTGTTCTGTGTCTACAATGGATGCTTCTATACCCCTAAGGAGGGTAGATTCAAATCCGTATGCATGGAATTATAGCACTCACTGTGAACAATAGTCACATTTCTAGTAAGGGCCCACAGTTGTCACTTGAACCATCACAAATAGATTTTTTTGGAACCCATAGCACGTTCGGGTTTGCTCTTGTTTCTAATCAGGCGAGAGAAAGCTATGGCTTGCCAGCTGCTGTTGGACTACAGGCCAGCTAAGGATGATGGGAGATGTAGTCCACCAATAGCTATAGAATCACAGGTTGCCTGTCCCTAAAAAAATACATACATTTATTAGATTATTCTAATTAAACGGGAAATGCCGTGGTTAGTTACTTGATGTGCCCAGTGTTCCATCATGTTTCTTCATTATATAACTGTCCAGGTTCTCGTGGTTATTTACATATTTATCTCCTAATTGGGCAGCAATCTGTATCCAATCTCTGAGTCATGTGATTATACCCTGTTGGGGCTGATACACTAAGAAATGTGTTGAATTTCTGGATCAAACCACTTGCTCCATAGAAGCCAAATAAACATTACCAAAATATGTTATAGGGTTTTACTGCTGCGTAAAACAAGGACACTCCCACTACTGGGAGATTATATTTTTTTTTATTATTACAACTCAAACTTTACTTTCTTATTTATACATTAAACTGCAATGCTGCATTGTGGTCACCAGATGGCACTGCTCCTTTTACTTCCTATGGAGAGTTGTAGGCTCTGACTCCAGCTCTCCCATACAGTGCATTATAAAAAAATGTATTTTGGATGCCATTTGGTACTGGTGTTAACAGTCCGAGCTGCAATAACTTTTACATTAAAATTCTCCCTATAACTTTTTTTTTTCATAAAAAACAAAGATCACTGCTCCTTTAAATCAACAGTAAATTTTATTTTTCCCTATGGTGCATTGGTTTGCTCCACAATTGCATCATTTGTTCTTTGTGCGCCAAACACAGTATATCTGTGTTCATGTCCTGCAGGAAGACTATAGAAAAGATCCTGTATTCAGATTCATAATGTAATGTGAGGAATAATTTAATCTGTAATAGTATGGTGTGTGCCAGGTTCCTGTTTACACCCAACAGGATACCGTAAGTAGACAGTACTGCTGATGTGTCTGGTGTAAAATGCACAGTAATGTGTAATCTGTTTAGTTACACAAACCTAGCAGATGAAGAAACTTAATCTCTTAGTGACACATGATATGCCAGGACTTAAAGTGTTAGTAATGTCTAAAAATAACTTTTTTTGCATTTAGAAGAGCTTAAAAAACTGATCTAAATGCAAAAAACCATATCTCTCAAACTACTATGGTTTAAGAGATACGGACATTTAAAGTTTGATTTCTCCTACTGACAGCTGTAAAGCTGTCAGCAGGAGATTCGTGTCGGTCGACACGGTGGCGCTTGAGAAGTGCCGCAATCTCGTTACTTACAAGGAATCCCTTCATTGGAATGGTCTAAAACGTGTGCCTAGTGTTCAATGAAAGCCCTGCCCCCTTGACACATTTTTCAGCTTTTTCTCTTATCGTAATTGAAGATTGTCCCTCTCTGCAGTCTACCTGGGCACCTCCCTTCTGCTCTGGCTGAGCAGTGTTACATCAGTAAAAGGGGCAGGAGGGGGATACTTTGTCATTCAATTACTCTTGAACTACAACTCTGACAGTATTGAAATAACACTCTCCAAAGTCCAAATACTATGATGATTAATTAGAGCTGCTTTTATTATGAAACATTACTATCCCTTTAACATTCAGCTAGTTAAAGGGATAGTAACACTTCATTTTAACTTTATTTTATTTTGTAGGCATTAAAAAAACATGAAGAATGATATAAGTCTTATCTCTCAAACCTTTATGGTTTATGAGATATTCACAAGCAAAGTTCCCCTCCCCGCCCCTTTTACCTAGTGTAAGCCATCTCTTCTCAGATGTGAGTCTGGTTGTATGACAGTACAGATAACAGAAGGGGACAATTTTCTTTGTATGAAAACAATGAAAGCCCTTCCCCCCTTGACAAGTTTTTCAGCTTTTTCCATTATCTTAATAGAAGATTGTCCCTCTCTGCAGTCTATCTGGGCATCTCCCTTCTTATCTGGCTGACCAGGGGGGGGATACTTTGTTTGTGAATATCTCTTAAACCATAAAGGTTTCAGAGTTAAGACTTATATCATTCTTCATGTTTTTTTAATGCCTACAAAATAAAATAAAGTTAAAATGAAGTATTACTATCCCTTTAAAAGCAAAACTGAAATCAGTGGTCATTTTGGGAATGTTTCTGTACTGGGGAGGGGCAGGGGCCATGGGGTTAAAGCATCTGCTACCAGGAAGCATGGCATGTGACAATAAACATCTAATATAGAACAACTCCTCTCCGTCCTCTGCCCTATTAACTACCCTTCTTCCATTAGTGGACAGGTTTTTTTTAGTGTCCTCATAAGAGGTAAAGGCAATTTTGCTCTGGAACTTGCTTTTCTTTCCATGGATGTTATAGAAGGCCTTGGAACACAGCACACAGAGATCAGCCTGCCTGCACCTCTGGCCCCTTGCCTACACCAGTTGGATTCATTAGGATTTCCCGCTGGATCTTACTGAGACGCAGTCTGTCAATCAGATGGGTGACCGTCTCCGACCTGTGTGATTATACCTAGCGTGGAAGTCCTGTAAAGCCTTGCTCTTCCATATAGGGCTAGTTGTCCTGAATGATTTGGAGCCAAACGTTTCCCCCCATGTCAAAGGTGCAGTAAGTAACCTTCTGAAAAACTGGGGGAGGGGTAAATACAAATTTAACCCTTTGAGTACCAGTGAGGTATCAGCAAATTACACATAATGCTTTGGATGCCTCTCTGGCACTCAAAGGATTGATATCACGTTCAGATTTACAGCCTTTGTTTTAACATTGTGTATAAATACTTTTATGTCATGGAATTTTCTGTGTCATTCCTTTCCATATAAGTCCTGAAAGGCTTTGGATCCATATCTTTATTAATATGATGTTTTGCCTGAGAGTCCTTGAATAAGTTTTTTTTTTAATGTATAAGTTTAGGGCATATCATGTGTCCTCTGCAATGTACATCATTTTGCATATAAATCCTCCTAAGGCACTCAGTGATTTAACCAGACGCGTTGACAAGCTTTGTGTTGCTGTCTACTTCATAACTTGAGGTTGATTTGTTTGATCTGTGCACGGCCTTGTCTTGCCCCTCACTGCGGACACCCACGATAGGAGAATTGGTTTTGCTGGTAACTCCTTTTGTAACTCCTAAACCGCTCTTTTTATATGTAACTTTAAAATATTTTTAAAGGGATAGTAATACTTAAGATGTAAAAAAAAATATATGTTGTAGGGTTTATGTCCCTGAATTAAACAAGGGTACTCCCACTGCTGAGAGATATTTATTAAAAAGTTATAACAGCTCAAACTTTAATTTTTAAGGTGCAATATCACAGTGGCCTGAAAAGGTACAGTGCCACTGTTGCTACACCATCCTATGGACAGCTCTGGTCTGTAGACCATAAATCTCCATAGGATGGCGTAGCAACAGCGCCACTGTAAATTTTCAGGCCACTGTTATACTTCACCTTAAAAATTCAAGTTTGAGCTGTTATAACTTATTAATAAAATATCCCTCAGCAGTGGGAGTACCCTTGTTTTACTCAGGGGGATAAACTCTACAACATATATTTTTTTACATTTTAAGTATTACTATCCCTTTAAATACAATATCTTCTTTCTGAAGTGGGCCTATGACAGGGTACCTTTCATTAAGATAACCCTTTATAAGGCCCTCTCCTTAGTTCAGTATGTTTGGCATGCAGTTTCTCTCTTGAATTACCATATTCATCTTTCTCCATTGACACTACATTCTCTAGAATGGTGGCTGAATAATCGGGATCTCCATAAAGGGAAGGAAACCTTTTCTTTACCTACATGGACAATTGTTGCAACAGACTCCAACCTCATAGGCTCAGGAGGAGTCTGTAACTAGATCTCCTTTCAGATTTTATGGTCCAAACAGGAAACCCTTCCCATTAAGATCTTAGAACTGAGAGCATCTTCAGGGCTCTTAGAGTCTGAACAACCCTTTTGAAGAGACATCTTCTTAGTGTACAGTCTGACAATAAACCAAGGCAGAATCAAAAGTAAGAGGTAAATAAAAGAAATCCTACACTGAGCAAAAAAAATTACATTCCAGATATATCAACCATTTTCATTCCAGGATAGAAAATTGGGAGGGAAGCAGACTGTCTCAGAAGAAAAAATATTGATTCAGGCAAATGGGAACTCAAGCAAGACATGTGCAATGGGTGAAGTCTACTTTTGGCTGTACAGTTCATAAAACCACTTTATCCCAATTAAATATTAAATGAAGTGAACTGCATGATTGAGCAACAAGTTCTGATACTCTGCTACCTGAGGATATAGCAGATAATATGTCTGAAAGAACACTAACCAAGCTTAGACTTGAGCTTTTAATTATTTCCATCCTTTTTCCAAACCTTCTTAAAGAAACTGGGAGGAGAGGTAGACTGAAAATCTGAGAACTGATGTTCTTGCGTTCCAATGACCTTGTCCGAGAAGCTTTAATGTTTTAATATTGTGGCTCCAAACATACATCTGTTGGTGCCCAGACACAATGCAAAACTTCCTGCCATTTGAACACAAACAAGTGACCCAATAGCTACAGTTATAATGGTGATACATTGGGATTAACTCTGGCTTTTACCTTTCTTGCCAAGATCAAGAAAGAAAATGTACATGCCCTTCTAGTAGCCCAAACATGCTCATGTCAGTAATAGTACCATACCGTGATGGTTCTATCAATGTTAGAGCCATAGACTCTTCCAGTGATCCCAGGCCTACTTGCTCAGTGTACAGCACTGCATCCCAACCCAACCAATCTAGCCTTATTGGTTTGGAAACAGTCTACCTCTCCTCCCAGTGTTTCTTTAAGCAGGTATGGAAAAAGGAATGAAAACGTTAATTAAGTTTGTCTAAACTTGGTCATTGTTCTTTCAGATATATTAGACTGTTCTAACTGTTGTATCCTCAGGTAGAAGAGAATCCGAACTCGTTGCTCTATCATGTAGTTCATCTAATCTTTCATTGGCATAAAGTGGTTTTATGGACTTTACCAGACTTACAGCCAAAAGTTGACTCTACCTTTTATTTGAACCAGGAATTTATCCTACGCTTTTTGCAGCCTAACCCTTCTAACAAGAATTAGGTAATATATTGCTTGGATATAGTTAGATGTCTAAAACATTGTTTGTTACAGAAGCCTCCAGGCAATACCCTTCTTTGCCATTGTAGATGTTCATAGAATTCTGCAAAATCCACTGTATTTTCATAGATTAAATGGATTAAAAACAAGCCTACAACCTTAAAGGGATAGTAACCCCCCCCCCCAACAACTTGACGGCAAAATACAGGAATCATAGAAACATACCGAATGCACTTAGTCCCATCTCTCAAACCTTTATGGTTTGAGAGATCTAAGGCAAGACAGACCTCCACTCCTTCCCCTTCTCATGCGTCCGCTGTATAGTGGACGTCATGAGATCCGGCTTCCAGCACCAGATGGCGGCTCTGCAGGAGCGCTGTCATCTAAATATTACTTTATGGGTATGGTCTAAAACATGTGCCTGGCTTGCAAGCACATGTTGTAGACCATTCCTATGAAGTAATTATACTGAGATATCTAGATGTCAGAACTCCTGCAGAACCGCGGAAAGTCGGCCGACCGGATTCTGCCTCTGACAGCTTTACAGCTTGTCAGGCAGAAGGGGGAGGGACCGGAGGACTGTCTTGCCTTACATCTCTCAAACCATAAAGGTTTGAGAGATGGGACTAAGTGCGCTCGGTATGTTTCTATGATTCCTGTATTTTGCCTTCAAGTTGTTGGGGGGGGTTACTATCCCTTTAAATCCACACCTTTGCCTTTCTAAATTACAGCCCATTTTATCGGCTTTCAGGCATCTGGCTTCAACAGACCAAATCTGCAGAGCAGCCAATTAGTCTTCTGTGCACTGATTTCTGAAGTTCTACAAGCCCAGTGTTCATCGGGAGGTGACCAGGACGTTTCTAAAAGCAATAGATCCTTAAGATATTTTCTTTCCCTCACTTTGGGCACGTCCCAATATGGTCCCATAAACATAGTCCCTATGCCCCTCTTTGGCTGAATGGAAATGTTATACTTCTCATTAAGTCTAATTCTCTTTGTCCATCAGAAGACCATAGGCTATCCCTTCTTGAGAAGATCTATTTTGGATTGGGGTGCCCAGCTGCTTCATGTCTGTTCTGTAATGGTGACTTACTCCTCTTATGCTTTAATATACGTAAACCGAACTCTAATAGATTACATGGAGCAGGACAAAGGAAGGGAAGGCATTTCTACTACTTTGGAAGTTTATGTGGTGGCAGATGCTCTTAAATCCATGCTCTCAATGTTTCCCAATTGACTTCTCTATGGTACAGTTTCTTTACCCCAGACTTGGCCATTGATAAATATGAAAATACTGGAGAAAATAGCTCTCTTCACTCCAATTATTTCCATTCATGTTGCGCTTGTGATATTTTTCCCATTCCCATGTACTGTATATATATGTGTGTTTTTATATGTATAATAAATTAAGGGTAAAATTAGCATTTTTTTTTTTATAAAAGTGCTAAAATTAGAATCTGCATCACTGGTGAAATCCCACCAGTCTTTTAATTTAATCCAAGGAATGGATTCAGTGTATTTAGTGGTGGTCTTCCGCATATTGTTTGGGCTCCAAAAGGACTGGCTTATCGTTGCCTCTGATGTCATTGTTTCCTGCTGGCACAAAAAAGGGGTGCAATTCCTGAAGTCTATAACTGTACCAGATGGGTGATATAAATATTTCCGCTGATTTACTGTATATCGGGCTTTAACCATTTGAGTGCCAGAGAGTCCAACGCATTTACAATGTGTTGCGTACCTCTCTGTCACTAAACTGTTTAAAAGGTCAACTGTCTTGTTGAAATGAAAAATGTATTCCAGTGGATGGGTTTGTGGATTCCGCAATGCTAGAGCTGTGTTTTGTTTTGTCTAGTCTTTTACTTCATAAGTTTTTACTTATGAAACTTGTGTTTTTGTTAGTGTTTCCAATATGGCCTGTACTTCTGGGCTATCTTTTGTGTGCTGCCACTTTACTGCTCTCCAGGGAATAGATTGGACAAAGTGTCAGATTAGAGCTAGACTTGTTCCTTCCTGGTTTGAGATGGTAAGTGCGCTACTTATGTGGCTTCCACAGAGGAGAGGTAAACCTGTGTTTTTAATGGATACTAAATGTTTTATTCCTCACTCCTCCTCTCTTCATGTAATATGTTCATACCTGGGAGTACCTAGAGCATTTGGCACCCGGGGTGGATCCTATAGGGCTGACTGGTGCCTGGGTCTGACTGTGGCTGCACCTGGCAGCTTCTGACTCTGGCTGCGGAACTGCGGTGAGGTGTTAAGGCACTACCACATCACACTCACATGCACAACCAATGAGAGAGGAGTATCCAAAGCACTCCTCTCTCATTGGCAGCAGTGCGACTGCAACATGCCTACTGTCTAGGAAAGTGCTGGATGGCGGTACCTACATTAAGTCAGGCAATCGGGCTGTGCAACACACTGAGACTGAGTGGCACCCCACTAATGATTGGCACCTGGTGCAGACCACCCCCACCCCATTAGTATGCCACTGCCTGGGGACTTTCAAATTGAGCTGATCCGGAGATCACTGTAATGTAATATTAAGTGATAATGTTCTCCAGAATATAGATTGTAGGTGATCTAGATCCCTGCTTGTTCTAACACAGAGGTGTTCCAGTCAGTCCACAAGGATCTGTTAATATGCAGCAACTAAGAGATCCCCTTGCTTGAACACACTTAAGACGAGCAGGGCTTCTCCCTCTTCCTTTCTGGTAGGCACCATTGTAGAGACTAAACAAGCAGTTAGTTGGTGCAGATCATATGGTAGGAAAGAGAATGCTCTCACCCTGAGAATTAGGCCCTTCATCCCTAGATTTGGGTGAAGAGAGTTCCCAGGTATGTTTGATGTGGTGAAGCAGTGGCTCTCCAGAGTTTGCTGAAATGTAGCTCTTATGCTCTATTGGCTACTCAACAGACAAGGATGGTGAGAGTAGGGTGACCACGTGTCCCGGATTGCCCAGGACAGTCCCTGAATTAAGACTCCAGAGCACAGAGTTCTAAACACTAGATGAACTGTCAGTTGCCTACTGTGACAGAAAATGTCTCTGTTGGTCTACAACAAAATGGCTTCCAGACAGAGCTCTAAACACTAGAGAAAGAACGGAGTCTTGATCCAGACATCAGTCGGGAGCTGTAATGCAATTTTATTCTTGTGCAATATTAGTTTAAGGCTTTGTGCTTCAAGCACATTTTCTTATTTATCCAAAATAGGAATCGCTTTCTGTCACAGCAGTTAATAGACAGTTCTCCCTCTAGTGTTGAGAACTCTGTGGTGCGCTTCTCTCTTTCTCTCTCGCCACAGTGTCCCTGAATGGCAGAACTGAAATGTGGTCACCCTAGGTGGGAATTCTATTCCAAAAACAGTTGGAAAGGCACAGAAGCACCCACATATTTGCACACACTCTTGCCATACCTGAGAACTCTCTGGATTTGCCCAAGAGACTCCAGTTTTGAGAGTGCATTACCGGGTCTCCGGGGCAGAGGCTGAATCTCTGGATGTGTGGAGTTTTCTTTAAAAAGTCTGCCCACTTCTGCTCCTTCCCGCCCAGTTCCTCCTACTTCCTGCCCACTTGTGTGATACCCCAGAAAGCCCCACCCCCTTTTTGCCACTGTTTCTGGCAATTATACTCCCCAGTGGGGACTCCACAAATGGAAGTTCCCAGGTATGACTCTTGCGCATACAGACAAATTTGCACATTTACACAAACGCACACACATTTCCATGGGCACAACTGTATGCTCCCACACTTGTATTCACATCCGCGCGCACACAAATTAGCACACAATCACATTTGCACGCATTTGTTCTCATGCAGGCATATGTATGTGCACACTTGCACGTTTGTGTAGAAGTATTTTTGCAAGCAATTGCACACAAGGTGCACACATGCGCATTTGAGAGCACACATATTTGCACGCACATTCGGACACACCTACACATGTCTCCTCAATGGACTGTAAATCTACACAATGCAGCAAGGAAGGAAGGGTGACCTCATGGCAGCGAAGACACTCCTGCAACAGGAGAGAAGTCAAATGACCTTTGTCTAGCTGGGAATGTTGGGAGTTGTAGTATTCTACAGAAGGAGAGTCTTGGGTTACATACCCCTGCCCTAAATTTAGTATTTCACCAAATATATACAAAAAAAATAGAATTATGACATAGTAATATTTGAACCTGAGGTGGAGCATATTGCAGAGCAATACGATGCACATCTGTTTGTAAATTAAAGTGTTAAAGGATCAATAAAGTTTTTATTGGGGGGAAAAAAGTATATTGTAAGAGGGTAGTCCCAGTTCTGGGAGCTGCTTCGTTTAAAGGGGAACTACCACCCCGCAAAACCTTTATATTAATTAAGTCTTCATCTGGCGACTAGCTGCTTAGTAGCGCTAGTCGCCAGAAATATTACCTGGTTTAAAAGATTTTTTACTTATTCGGAGGCTGACAGTAGCAGGAAGCACGGACATCTTGCAATAGTGACGTCCGTGCGCCTGCGCTGTCAGTCCCTTTTGGAGCCAGGTTATCTATATAAGTAGGGTATCAAAAGAAAGCCCTATTTATGCGTAGAAAAACCGGATATAATTTATGGGGGTGGAATAAAAGACTTAGAGGGAAAACACTGTTGAACAAAGGCATAGTCAAAAAGGTCAGAATTGCTCCGGTCCTTAAGGGAAAACTACCTCAGATTTTCCCGGTCCTTAAGGGGTTAATTAATTTTGTTGCTCTCCACTGTACCCTCTCTAATATACAGTTGCAGATGTATGTTGATGGACATTATTCTGCACTGTTGGTGAAATTAGAATAGTATGTTTTTCTCCTTTAATATGTAATTTAACAAAAGACCTGTAAGATGGTAGAAGTGTCTTGGAAATCCCAGAATTTGCATCACGGGTGTCAAGAGCAAAACGAAGACTGAGAACCACGGTTAAATACTAGAATTTTTGCCTTGCACCATCTTACATTTTAACACGTTCTGTAATTTTACAGACACTGACCAAAATCTCTTAGGAAATAGATCCAGGAATCTTCCAGTCTGGAGCATAGAAAAAATATACGTAAAGATGCACTTTCAAAATGTGTAAAGTTAAGATAAAGGGTAACTATTCATTTAATAATAATAAAAAAAATAACTTTAAAGAGGAGGCACGGTGATTGTATGTGAATAATATGTCTTGGTTGTCTAACTCCAGTTATAGGCTAAACACTGTTGTTTGTGATATCCAGATATGTATATAGGTATCCACATGTAAACTTTATTTTGCATCACACTGGCACAGTGATTGGGGAATGTCTTTTTGTCTAGTGATATATAAAATAAGTAAATGATACAAAAGCACACTTAGGACCTTGTACAGGTGACAACAGAGGAATATCAGATCAACATTTTGGCCAGGTTTGGTCATAATAAACCTCTGATTTATCACCTGCACAGAGTCCGGAGAGTGCTTTTATATCATTTGCTCCTACATATTTGCCACACATCCTTACCCAAGTGTCAGTGCTTCCTTTCTGCCAATTATATAATGCTAGTTGAAGAGCCCGTTACACGGGCCACAGTGCCACTGCCAGCCGGTCATGGGGCAGTCATGCGCAGTAGAGACTGCCCGCGCCGCGCTGATACAGAGTCGGAGCATCCAGCTCTGTATCAGCCGCGGCGCGGGCAGTTTCTACTGTGCATGACTTTGTCATTACACACGTTTTAGCTAATTATTATGTAGGATTACATTAACCTTTCAAGTGTCAGAGGATTGTCCAAAGCAATGAATCACAATGAGTTAGGCAGCCGTCTTGGGGCTTAGAGGCTGAAGAAATTCTGGAGCAAACCAACTGCACCATAGGAGTATATAACAATTCCCTAAATTCCTCTTTATCTACGTGGGGATTTTAACCTTTGAATGCTAGAATGGTCTCCAATGCATATGGTTTGCACAGTAATTACTCAAGGGGGGGTTATGTACTAAGGTGTGATATAGAGGAGTTAACTTCTCCAGTGTGAGATGAACTCTCCAGTTCCTATGTTATTCTATGAGAGATATTTAGTTATAGACTACAGGGGAGATGTACTAAGGTGTAATAAAGAGGAGATAACTTCTCCAGTGTGATAAATGCTCCAGTTCCTAAGTTATTCTATGAGAGAGATCTAGTTATAGACTACAGGGGAGATGTACTAAGGTGTGATAAAGAGGATATAACTTCTCCAGTTCCTATGTTATTCTATGGGAGATCTTATAATTATAGACTACAGGGGAGATGTACTAAGGTGTGATAAGGAGGAGCAGGGGCGTTTCTGGGTTCCAAAAATATCTGGGACTAGAGCCCATGGTAAAATTCCACAGAGCTCCTGGCGCCGCTATTCGCAGTATTCACAATAACCACATGTGCACACACAAATGATAGCATGGATTTTTTTAATGTACAATATGGGTTATCTTATCACCTGTAAATGCCAGTTGGCTAATCACTCTTTTTGGTGGTTACCCTGACATATTTGTGCTTAGGCTTGTTGGGCATGTGGTGGATTCTCCTGTACTCACTCACTCATTAATGGAAACTTGAACAGCAGCTTCCCCTTCCATTGACATGTTCAGATAGTCACATCTGAGTGAGTTCCAGAATTACAAAGAAAAATATCTAATGGTGCACTTACCCACTAGTTCTCCAATAGTGCTGAATTACCTCTAGGATAATTATATGGCTTACGGCTTAACTCTGTCTGAGCCAGCACTTTAGAATTCTTAGACCAGCGTCTTATGCCCGACATGCTAGTTATGTAATGAGGGTGAATACATGATTAAGCCATATAATTATCCTTGAGGTAATTCAGCATTGTTGGAGAACTAATGGGTAAGTGCCCCATTATTTGTCATTCTTGAACTCACTCAGATGTGACCGAGCACTCAGCATGCCAATGGAAGGGGAAGCTCAAGTTGCTCTTCAAGCTTCCAATAATCATACCTGGGAACTTCTGAAATGAGTTCACCCTGAGATTTCTGAAATATTAATCCTTTACGCTACCAAGAAAGTAGATTCTCGGTGCTATGTCAATGTTTGCCCTAACCCAAAGATGATTCAGTTTGTCTTCAAGGAACCTTTAACATTCTACAGAGCTGGAGGCGTACATATAATATTTATAAATCTGGTGATGGGCGAAAACTTCCAACGGGAGTAACTGGAGTACTGTTTAGGGCCAATATGCCATCCAGCTCCAATCAAAACAAATAAATGGCAATACAAATTTACAGGCCCATATTTTGGCCCAGACCCTCTTTCTTGCCCAGGATAACTTGATGTTGGCCCTGGACTCAAACTTTACTCACCTCGTCTTTGATTTGGTTTCTCTCTCACTCATTCTCTTATCACCAAAATTCCCAAACACAATGTTTGAAAGATAGAATGAGAGAGGCAAACCAAATCAAAGAGGTGTGTAAAGTTTGAATCCAGCGCTAACATCAAGGTTCTTCTGGGTAAGAAAGGGGGTCCTGGGCACAAAAAGTGTGGGCCTGTAATTTTGTATTGCGATTTACTTGTGTTTTTGGAGTACATAATATGTATTAGAAATCTGTGGGGTTAAAGATGTTGTTGCTATGATGATTGCCATTTGCCAAAACATATAATACTGTACTCCCTTCTTAACTGAAGAGACAGGCAGTAGTGACACACAGTGATGTGCAGACTGAGTTTGAGTGCTGACTGTAACTGCTGCTGAGGACTCTCAGGGCTGGCTGCCAGCATCTGACTGTCACTCTGAGGTATTCAGGCCTCCTCCTCCGGTTCACGCTCAGAGCACTCTCTGACTCATTCTGCTGCCACCCGGCATGGTCACCTCTCCGCTCTCATGACCGTCTGCAGACCAGCAAAGCACTCCTCTCTCACTGGCTGCAGTGCTACTATCCAAAATGCTCAGAAGGTACTGGATGGCGGGGCACATCTAATGCCGTCCTTACCTTTCTGCAACTACAATTATGCTTTGTTCTCACTAATTTCAAGAACTGTATTATTTTTAGGAGGCCATCCGGCCACTGAAGTGGCAGTATGTTATACATTTGAAGAATGTTATATTTGGGGCTACCCGCTGGGCCACAACATTCGGGGCTGCCCAAGACTACACTCGGGCTTTAACCCCCCCACACACCTCAGCGACGCCCCTGAGGAGGAGAATGCTTCTGCAGTGGGATAAACTCTCCATTTCCTATGTTATTTCATGGGAGATCTTATAGTTATAGACTACAGGGGAGATGTACTAAGGTGTGATAAGGAGGAGATCGCTTCTGCAGTGAGATAAACTCTCCAGTTCCTATGTTGTTATATGGAGTTTGTGAGTTAAGATGCCTCAGGTTGGAGCGACCTTTCTACATATGCCAACACTGATCGTCAAGAGCTACCCACCGGTATGTTTTCCGGAGATCCCATCTGGAGCATTAGTGGACGGATTAGTGGCTCAGTCACTAATTCACTTGTGCTCATTCAGGGATATCCAGAAAACATGCACCTCTTGAGGACTAAGATTAGCTACCCTTGCTTCATCAAATAACATAGAAATTCAGATTGGAACTGACTGGATAAAGTGTCTACTCTTTATCTGATTTACACATTAGTATACCAGACGCAATTGCTTGGCTGTGTCAGGAGTCGGACTACAAACTTATCCTTAAATAAAGTAGAAAGACCTAATTATGACAAGATATATAAAATAAATATATTGCAGGTCTTTTCCTGCTGAGTAACACAAGGGTACTCTCTGCTGAGATATGTGTTATTCAAAAGTTATTAACCCTATGAGTGACAGAGACACTCACAGGGTTTTTAAAGAGCAAACTTGCATTTTTCAGTTATGGCACATACATAGCAATACCGCCATCTAGGCTAAAAAAAATAAATCTGAAACACCTAAAAAAAAAAAAAAAAAGTATGTTTTTGTTGTAGTAATGTTTAAATGAAGCATCTACCAGCAGTAGGAGTTACCCTTGCTTTACTAGGCAGCTATAGCCCTACTATATAGAATATACTTTTCATAATTTTGGTTTACTGCCTGTTTCCATAAATTGTTTGAGCGTTTTAGTGGTTTTAATAGAAAAACATTTTTTGTATATAATAGTTTCAAATAACATTTTTTGATGGACTAATTGTTTAGTGGGCCACAAATAACACACCCCTAGTTTAGTGACTCTGCACTAATATCATGAAAATATAGAAATGTTTAACGCTTTGTCTTTCAGACGGATCTACAGTGCCCCCTTACTGCAAGAGAGTAAATTACACCTTGGCATTGGGACTTTTGTATTTAAAGTATTTTGTTCCCATGTATAATGTTAAACATGGAATGTATATCTTGTAATATTAACAGCTCTGTGTTTCTAATTTACAAGTCATTGTGAAGTAACCACGTAAGTTATTAATTTATTCTTGTTTTAATAAAGAATTAGTCTGTGACAATTTTATTTATGCTGTAAGTAGATACTCGTGTTTTTTTTAACTGTATAGTGTAGAGAAAATGTTTAGATTTAGCATTTTTATTTTACTTACGGTGTCAATAAATATGGTACACTTTAAAGTGATCAAGTGAAATTTCTTGTGTTTTTGTTCAAAGAAAATATAATTAATTATACAGTTTTTGGTCACAATAAATATTGTAGTCTTTAACCCTTTGATTGCCAGATGGGTACACAACACATTGCTCTGCATTGCACGACATAACCCTTGGGCACTCAAAGGGTTAAAATCCATTCAAGGAGGTTAAAATGGAAATAGCCCATTTTGACAAATAATATTAATTTGAAATAGCTTTTAAAATCACCTATATGTGTTGTTTAAAGTAGTAGTTGTCAAGATATCAAGCTTTATTCATATGTCCATTTATGGAAGTTAGACAGTAATGGCTGGCACAGCAGTCAGCCAATCATGAACATTCTTCACTGCTCTCCCTCTCCGCTTCACACCCTCACATTCTTTCTTCCTCACTTCTACTTCTCTTAGTAACTGGAGAAAGGTGGTTCATAAGACATGTCTCTAGAGTTAAAAAAAAAAAACAAAACAATATGACTACGTTTATCTTAACCCTTTGATGGTCAGTGCCTGAGGGAGAGGAAGTTAGAAGGGAGAACAATATGGAATATTGGCACTTTCGAATGAACCTGAGTTGTTATGAGGTTTTGCTGTCACTTTGAATGCTAAAGGTCTCCAATAAATTGCTTTGTAATATTTATGGCGACATCTTTGAATCCAATTTGGGAAGCAAGACAAATTTAGTCCTGAACATGATTGGTTATTAGCTGACCAACCTCTGTCCAGATATGGAAATGTAAAGCTTCATAATGAGGGATCGAAATGAGACAGTTACTGACACTCAAAGGCACAGATTGTCACTGAAATAATCCTTAAAGGGATAGTAATGTTTATTTAAAGCAGTTTGCTGAGTCTTCTTTATATTAAAAGTAGCACATTGCGCTATGTGTTGCAGCTTACATGTATGTACATGTATGACTTTAGGATCCCACTATTATGTCTGCGCCTCAACCCCGACCTATATTCAGGCCACTCATTTAGAATAGGAGCAGCATCCTCTGCCTCTAAGAAAGCAATCCCTGCTCTTATCATTGAGGAACTATTCGATTTCCCTTTTGGCCTCTAATCGGGCTCGCTGCCACACGTCTGAGCCTAGAGTTCGATCACCTAGGTTTTCTCTACACCTCCTCACTCACTCCCCTTTTCCAGCCATAAGCCCTGACCACAAATATTATATGATGGAGATAAGTAGATGATCAGACCTACGGTTTGATCAAAATGTTGAAGTAAAAAATGCCGTTAGGACAAAATGGAGACTGACCGACAAAAGAAAATGTCTAAGTTGGTATTCAAATGTCCTACTGGTATTAAGCACAATGGATGTTAGGCCACAAAACTGGTGTTATGTCCAAAAGTCTGTTTTGTGCGTTAAGTTCCCAAAACGCTGCTAACTAATGTCAGCTTTGGGAACTTAACTGTAATAAAAGCTAACCATCGGTGTCTGACACACCTCCAAGCACCGATCGTTAACTAAAGTGTCTTACACTTACCTGTCATCCACCGTCCTTCTTCTTCTGTCTTCTTTCTTTCTTTTATTCCTTCTTCTCTTCTGTCTTCTCCTTCTTCCTGTAAAAGAAAACAATATAAGTATTACAAAGCATTAACATTTGTATCATTTAACCCTTTGAGTAGCAAAGGGGCAAAGCAACGCATTGAAAAGCAATGCGTTGCGTACCTCACTGGAACTCAAAGGGATAATTTTGATGATTGTGCCATGAGTACAACGTAAATGCCATGGAAAATACATGGAGGCATTTACGTTTTACTCATGGCACAATAAATGGTATCCCTTTCAGTGCCACTCAAAGGGTTAAATGATATATATGTTAATGCTTTGTAATACTTATATTGTTTTCTTTTACAGGAAGAAGGAGAAGACAGAAGAGAAGGAGTAGAAGACAGAAGGACAGAAGAGGACCAGGAAGCTGAGGACTCCGCTGGACATCATGAGTAATAAGTGTTACTTGTACTTTTTTTTTTTTTTTTTTAACTTAGGTTAACCCTATGTATGCCAGCGGGGTAATTATACCCCACTGGCACTCATAGGTTTAATTTTGCTAACGTCTGACACATTTTTCATACTTTGGATGTATTGATATGGGGCTTAGGACCCCATATCAATACATCCACTGAGGACTTTTTTTTTTTTTTTTTTTTTACTTCAAATTTCTGTGTCGGCGGTTTAAACAGCCAATAAGGGACTCAAGTTTAAAAAAAAAAAAAAAAAAAAAAAAAAAGTAGGTCTTAACTTTCCTGCGATAACTTGAGCCCCTTATCGGGTTTTCATGGCTAACGCAGCCATTTGAATTGATCTTTAAGGTGTTTTCATCATTTTCTGTGGATGAAAACACCTCTTAACTTTATCACATAACTCTTTTTTTTTTTTTGCCGGTATTTTTTCACAGCACAGACATTTGCATAGCTTACTATGCTGGAAAAAATGGCGTCGGCAGAAAAAACAGCCGTCTCCAACATTTGGATCGAGCACCTAGTAACAACATTTAGGTTGTGCACTGATGTCACCTATTGCACTGCTTTTATCCCGTATTGCACTGCTGTTGTCTCGCCAGTGTCCCTGAGTGGCAGCCTACAAATGTGGACATCCTAATGCTGCTGCGTTTTACATATCCTCCGATCCAGCAAATGTGGTGTAACAAGAAAAATAGTTTTCCCTGTCCTGCTGAAAAACCGCATCATTATCAGCACCTCCAGCTGTTGAGACAAGGGGCGGGGGTTTCAGCTGTGCTGGAGTAATAGAGAGAGGAAACAGAGTGTAAAGCACCAAACCCACCACAATCAGACGCAGCAATCCATACGATCTACTACAGAAGATAGTAAGGGTAAAATAAATTAAAACTTAACTTTTATTTGTTAAATAAAATAAAAGACCTTTTCCAAAGAAAGTGAATAAAATACAAGAGAAAAAGAGTATCGGAGCAGATTCGGTACAAATTGCTCTGGTTATCTTAACCCTTTGATGGTCAGTGCCTGAGGGAGTGGAAGTTAGAAGGGAGAACAATATGGAACATTGGCACTTTCGAATGAACCTGAGTTGTTATGAGGTTTTGCTGTCACTTTGGATGCTAAAGGTCTCCAATAAATTGCTTTGTAATGCTTTTGGAGACATTTGTAACATCCAATTTGGGAAGCAAGACAAATTTAGTCCTGAACATGATTGGTTATTAGCTGACCAACCTCTGTCCAGATATGGAAATGTAAAGCTTCATAATGAGGGATAGAAATGAGACCGTTACTGACACTCAAAGGCACAGATTGTCACTGAAATAGTCCTTAAAGGGATAGTAATGTTTATTATAAAGCAGTTTGCCGAGTCTTCTTTATATTAAAAGTAGCACATTGCGCTATGTGTTGCAGCTTACATGTATGTACATGTATGACTTTAGGATCCCACTATTATGTCTGCACCTCAACCCCGACCTATATTCAGGCCACTCATTTAGAATAGGAGCAGCATCCTCTGCCTCTAAGAAAGCAATCCCTGCTCTTATCATTCAGGAACTATTCGATTTCCCCTTTGGCCTCTAATCGGGCTCACTGCCACACGTCTGAGCCTAGAGTTCGATCACCTAGGTTTTCTCTACACCTCCTCACTCACTCCCCTTTTCCAGCCATAAGCCCTGACCACAAATATTATATGATGGAGATAAGTAGATGATCAGACCTACGGCTTGATCAAAATGTTGAAGTAAAAAATGCCGTTAGGACAAAATGGAGACCGACTGATAAAAGAAAATGTCTAAGTTGGTATTCAAATGTCCTTCCGGCATTAAGCACAATGGATGTTAGGCCACAAAACTGGTGTTATGTCCAAACGTCTGTTTTGTGCGTTAAGTTCCCAAAACGCTGCTAACTAATGTCAGCTTTGGGAACTTAACTGTAAAAAAAGCTAACCATCGGTGCCTGACACACTGCCAAGCACCGATCGTTAACTAAAGTGTCTTACACTTACCTGTCATCCACCGTCCTTCTTCTTCTGTCTTCTTTCTTTCTTTTATTCCTTCTTCTCTTCTGTCTTCTCCTTCTTCCTGTAAAAGAAAACAATATAAGTATTACAAAGCATTAACAGTTGTATCATTTAACCCTTTCAGTGGCAAAGGGGCAAAGCAACGCATTGAAAAGCAATCTGTTGCGTACCTCACTGGCACTCAAATGGATACCGTTGATTGTGCCATGAGTACAATGTAAATGCCATGGAAAATACATGGAGGCATTTACGTTGTACTCATGGCACAATAAATGGTATCCCTTTGAGTGCCACTCAAAGCGTTAAATGATATATATGTTAATGCTTTGTAATACTTATGTTGTTTTCTTTTACAGGAAGAAGGAAAAGACGGGTTAGTCAGGTTAACCCTATGTATGCCAGCGGGGTAATTATACCCCACTGGTACTCATAGGTTTAATTTTGCTAATGTCTGACACATTTGTCATACTTCGGCTGTATTGATATGGGGCTTAGGACCCCATATCAATACATCCACTGAGGACTTTGTTTTTTTTTGTTGTTTTTTTTTACTTCAAGTTTCTGCGTCGGCTGTTTAAGCCAATAAGGGACTCAAGTTTTAAAAAAAAAAAAAAAAAAAAAAAGTAGGTCTTAACTTTCCTGCGATAACTTGAGTCCCTTATCGGGTTTTCATGGCTAATGCAGCCATTTGAATTTATCTTTACGGTGTTTTCATCATTTTCTGTGGATGAAAACACCTCTTAACTTTATCACACAACTCTTTTTTGTCGGTATTTTTTCACAGCACAGACATTTGCATAGCTTACTATGCTGAAAAAATGGCGTCGGCAGAAAAAACAGCCGTCTCCAACATTTGGATCGAGCACCTAGTAACAACATTTAGGTTGTGCACTGATGTCACCTATTGCACTGCTTTTATCCCGTATTGCACTGCTGTTGTCTCGCCAGTGTCCCTGAGTGGCAGCCTACAAATGTGGACATCCTAATGCTGCTGCGTTTTACATATCCTCCGATCCAGCAAATGTGGTGTAACAAGAAAAATAGTTTTCCCTGTCCTGCTGAAAAACCGCATCATTATCAGCACCTCCAGCTGTTGAGACAAGGGGCGGGGGTTTCAGCTGTGCTGGAGTAATAGAGAGAGGAAACAGAGTGTAAAGCACCAAACCCACCACAATCAGACGCAGCAATCCATACGATCTACTACAGAAGATAGTAAGGGTAAAATAAATTAAAATGTCATTTTTATTAGTTAAATAAAATAAAAGCGAATAAAAAAGCAAGAGAAAAAGAGTATCAGAGCAGATTCGGTACAAATGATTCTGGTACATGTTCAATCAAGATTGCAACAAATGTGACAGTAGTTAGTATAGACTAGACAAGTGTGAATGAAGTAAGAGCTTAATTAAATGGTTTTGTAGCCAATTACACACATCACTAACAGAGGTGCTTCGCATGAATGTACCCTTAATATACCAATCTAAATTAGGAAGATTTAGTATTATCATAAGGAACAATAGTACTCTAATAGGTTTCTGATGGGGACAAAATAACAAAGTAATTCTAAAAGGTTTTTGAGTTTACTGGAAGTTCTCTAAATAATGTGTGTTTATACTCTGTAATTTGGTAACCCGGCAGACCACACATCATCAATCTGATTTCTCAGTTATAATGGTGTATTAAAGATTAGTTGAAGAGCCCGTTACAAGGCCCACAGTGCCAGTGCCAACCGGTCGCGGGGCAGTCATGCGCAGTAGAGACTGCTTGTGCAGTGGCTGATACAGAGGAGCGTCCAGCTCTGTATCAGCCGCAGCGCGGATAGTCTCTACTGCGCATGACTGCGTCATTACACGCGTTTTGGCAATTTATTATATAGGATATTCATCAAAACCGCATCAATCAGAAATTGCAGTAGTGTTTCACAAGCATTTTATCCCTCGTTATGCTGGTATGTACTGAGTAGTTTGATATTAGCCCAATAAGTAATTATTCTGTGATTACATATTCGATAGTACATGAAGGACAGAATAACATACCTCCCAAGTGTCCCTCTTTAGGAGGGACAGTTCCTCTTTGAGACCCAAATCCCTCTGTCCCTCTTTCCCATCCAGATGTCCCTGTGTTTAGGAGATCAGACTGTGTGGTGTGTATATAAGTGTATCACCCTGGTGTCCCTGTGTTTAGGAGATCAGACTGTGTGGTGTGTATATAAGTGTATCACCCTGATGTCCCTGTGTTTAGGAGATCAGATTGTGTGGTGTGTATATAAGTGTATCACCCTGGTGTCCCTGTGTTTAGGTGATCAGATTGTGTGGTGTGTATATAAGTGTATCACCCTGGTGACCTGTGTTTAGGAGATCAGACTGTGTGGTGTGTATATAAGTGTATCACCCTGGTGTCCCTGTGTTTAGGAGATCAGATTGTGTGGTGTGTATATAAGTGTATCACCCTGGTGTCCCTGTGTTTAGGTGATCAGATTGTGTGGTGTGTATATAAGTGTATCACCCTGGTGACCTGTGTTTAGGAGATCAGACTGTGTGGTGTGTATATAAGTGTATCACCCTGGTGTCCCTGTGTTTAGGAGATCAGACTGTGTGGTGTGTATATAAGTGTATCACCCTAATGTCCCTGTGTTTAGGAGATCATACTGTGTGGTGTGTATATAAGTGTATCACATTTCTCCACACTAATAAAATGCACATTAATGTTTGTTTAAACTTCAGTATATGTGTTTATAAATTAGTCTGTGTAAATAAAATGCTTTGTTCTTGCTCTAAATCATTTATTCAGTTACACAAAGAGGTATCAGAAGTTCATGAAATGACAAAAAAATTATCGTCAATGCTCCGCCCACCAGCCACGCCCCCAACACCACCACCTAAAATGAAAGTGTCCCTCTTTGGCCATTTGAAATGTTGGGAGGTATGGAATAAAACATCTAATGGGTATTGCTAGATATGTCTTAGAAGTGACATGTGTAGGCAGACCACACATAATCTTAGGTGTAAGTAAAATTGATCAGTACGATGCTACTGTCAAGACTTCATCTGCAAATATGTCATAGCCAACAAAGTAATTTACTGTATGGCTAGGTATGCTAGGTAAAATCAAACATTCCAGAGAAATAGAGTTACTATTCAGGTGTCAGTTGGATAACTGTTGTAGCCAAAAAAAGAGTAAATTGTCAAATCTCACCAACCATGGATCAATTAAGGAAAAAAACTAAAACATGCATAAGTTGCCACATTGTCAGAGGGTGCTTTTCCTAGGGGCAACTGGCATGTAAATCCAGCCATGGTTGAGACTATGACTCCCATCATTCCTAACCAAGCGATGGTAGTTATCTCTAACAGCTGGAGGTCCAGCAATTGATGACTCCTGCTCCATTTATATTATTTTAATCCATACATCTTTATATGTTATACACAGTGACTATTCATATCTGTTGTGGGACATACACTGTACTTACACCTCAAAGACCTAGACTGGGATGTTAATAATAATAATAAATTGTAGTAGTATTTTATGAAAAGTAAGCTGACGTTAAGCCTCTTTTTTGTGTGTTTTACCACTTTCTATCCACTAGAGTGTGCTGCTGTATTAGATTTTACATCAGAGTGTTCTACTTTAGCTTTAGTGCTGTTTAAGCCCCTAGGAACCAGAGGATTCAGCCATGCCTTCAAGGGGGTTAAAGGATCAGTAAAGTGATATTATGGGGAAAAAAATCATATATTGTAGTTCTTCTCCTGCTGCCATTTGCTTTATTCATTGGTTATAGACATTCAAACTGCCACAGTGATGAAGCTGATACTATTGCATTCTATGGCGAACTGTAGGCAGTGGCTTACCTCTCCCACATAATGAACTAGAACTGTCTGGACTCGTGGTGATCTGTCTGGACACCAGAGGGCGATGTTAATCTAAACAAACAGCAGCAATTGTGTTAACTTTGTAATGACATATCTCCCAGCAGGAAAAGCACTATTGATCTTTAATGTATTTTTTGATTTAACCCTTTGAGTGCCAGAGAAGTACACGATGCATTGCATTGCATACTCCTCTGGCAGTCAACGGGTTAAAAAAAGTTTGTGACCTTTAAACTCTTACGTTATCTATCTATCTATCTATCTATCTATCTATCTATCTATCTATCATCCATCTCTCATTAAGTGTAACCCCTTGAATGCCAGAGATTTCTCAAGTGCATGATGTTATGTTTAAAGGGGATCTATCACCCCTATACAAGTTAGTCTTATTAGTTTTTTTTTTTAATGCTATTTGAGTGAAAATTAATGTTTAAAGAGTGCTCTGTACCTACTTCCACATCAACTGCAGTTACAGCTCTGTTCCCGCAGTCCGTCACTCTGCCTCTGCTCCCCTCCCTCTATCCAGCCTCCTCCAATGACTGAGGCTTTCTGCCTGTAAGCTGGAGCGATCTCATTGGCAGAGATCGATATCTAGCCAATGAGAACGCTCCAGCTTACAGGCAGAAAGCCTCAGTCATTTGAGGAGGCTGGATAGACGAGGGGAGCAGAGGCAGAGTGACAGCCTGCGGGTACAGAGCAGGTAACCGCAATCTATGTGGACGTAGGGTGCATTTCACTCTTTAACCCCTTAAGGACTGGCCGCGCATGCACACGGTGGTCATTTAAGGACCACGGAGCATTTTTTTTCCATGATCCGATTCCAGACTCCCCGAACAGTGTGCAGCCACGCGGGGAGCCCGGAATTCCATGACGGTCCAGGACCGTCATGGG
This sequence comes from Rhinophrynus dorsalis, assembly GCA_037306005.1. Lineage (NCBI taxonomy): Eukaryota > Metazoa > Chordata > Amphibia > Anura > Rhinophrynidae > Rhinophrynus > Rhinophrynus dorsalis. The sequence continues at coordinate 595,935,708 of CM074719.1, forward strand.
TCCTTAAGGGTAGAACAACCCATGATGGGTCCTTAAGGGGTTAAACATTAATTTTCGCCCAAATAGTGTTAAAAAAAATAAAATAAATAATAGCGCTTTAAACAAATTTGCCAAATAATCTAACTAATAAGCCTAACTTGTATGGGGTGATAGATCCCCTTTAATGTTAATTACATATTAAGGCACCTTCCCTCAAGTACACATACATAAGACCTTATTCATCAAGCTAAAGAGAGAATTCGGCAGCAAACCAGCTGAGCCATAGGGGGCAATAAACATTCTCAACATGCCCATTGATATAAATGGGAGAGGTTTCACAATGCATCAAAGGGTTAAAACCCCCATTTAAATTAGAGGGGGTTCTCATTTGTTCCCTAAGGTGCAGTTGGTTTGCTCCAGCTATGGAACACATTTAACCCTTTCAGTGCCAGAGGGGTATCCAAGGTTAAACATTTAAGGGGAACAAATTACCTGAAAACATTATTCATCAAGATAAAGAAGTGCAAAAAACCCTTTTTAGACAGGCGATCCGAGTTCCTATCTGAGAAGAGTGAGTGACTAACAGACACTCATAGACATAATACATCAGACATTCAAGAGAAAAAGACAGATACAGTCTGACTTACTGTTACACTCCTACATCCGCATAAACAAGAGGGGCACGTGTATATTGAGGTGTTGTGCTGCTGCTGATTCTGAAGCCAACACGTCTGTCCTCATCTTGTACTATTAAGATCAACACTGTATTCAGGCTGGGACAGAGAGAGAAAGTTGCTGCTGAAATTTTGACACAAGCAATGTGTAGAGTCAGGCAGGCAAAGAGAAGGAGTTGTAGTTGCTTGTGGTAGCAGAGACACTGGAGTGGTTTATATGTAGCCAAACACTGATTTAAAAAAAAAAAAAAAAAAGCCAAAAAAAAAATTTTTTAACTGACAGGTGACAAAATAGGGAGGAGAGGATCACCTGAGCTATGACTGAGATGGATAGTGACAGATACTAGAGACAGAGATGTACATGATAGATTATTTTCAGCCGGACAGAATATTACCTCATAAGCGAATGGCTCTGTTGTATACTTTTACAGTAAAAAAATTAACACTTCTACCATCATGTCCTCCAAACGTGCTAGAGGCAGGGGTAAAGGGAAAGGAGTAGGATGAGTGCATCGGTGGTAGCGGATATAGTTGCTGCAGTTTGTGCAAGAAATGCTGATGATCCTCCTGAGGAGGAGGTTGTTTTGTAAAACTGATAGGAAAAGTTCCACTAACATCAGTAGTAGTACTACTAATCTATATATTTTTATGTTTTGTTTTGTTTTTTAAATAAATTCTGTTTTCTTCATGGTGCCTGACATGAAATAAATTTGATGTTATCAATAGACAAAAATGTAAAGAAATTACTTATTTTACTAATATTGTGTTTCTATAGCTAAAACATTTATGCTGGTTGTGAAAATTTCTAATATTTTTAAAATCCCGTAATCCACCATGAACACCAATACCAAATATGTATCATTTTACCTACATACACAGCCTGCACAGACCTCTTATTAACAGGAGATCATAAAGGTATTTTGAACTATATGAATTAAAATGCACACTTCATTAGTTACATGGTACAACTATCCTAAAAAAAGCTCAATAATCATATACAACATATATTTCCTGAAAGAAGAATAATTTATTAATTAAAAATGGCTGAAGTTTCTTCTCACATGAAATTAGGAAGCAAAGAACTTTTGTAAAAAAAAAAAGTCTTTTTCAGAGAGGTCTCAGAATTTACACTAATGTCACAATTTACTGTACAATGTCTCAAGCCATCTTAGCATAGCAAACAAAAAAAAGTAAGGAAATATGAGTGCCACATAGCTTCTGATTACACTGATACCCACTATGTATAGGTACACAAATGTTTTGTCCTTCGCTGAGGCCCCAAATTGGTAACTGCACATAGAATTTTGGTTGACATTTTCATGTTGATAACCAAATGCACTTAATATAGTTTGAAAACATAATTATCCAGTTTGAAGGCATAATTACACCTAAGAGTATACATTTCCTGAAAGTAGATATCCTACTGCATCAAATCAGGGTTCACTTGCCTTTCCACCTCTAGTCTGGTGTGCACAAATATTTTCAGATGATTGAGCTAAAGGAAAAAAAATACATTACCCCTCCTTCAATGGTACTGGAATCTGAATCTTTTAAAACAATGGCATTTCCTACTGTATGCATTAGCTAGTGCTCTTACAAGAAAAATGGCAGCACATTGATATGAGTTAACATTTTGTAGGGAATGCCAGAGGCACAAAACTATGATAACTACAATCTCTAACTTTTATTATTTACTATTACTTTTTTTTTTTTCAAATATGACTTGCCCAGGGCCGGCCCTTACATGGGTCCTGGTGGGGACATGGACCCAGGCGGCACTCTGACAGGGGAGGCAATTTGCCGCCCCAAGGCATGTTATTTTGTGTGTCTCGTCTCCCCACAGCCTGCACTGATGACAGCTGGGACCGTGTCACATGCGGAGACGCAGTGTGGTGCATGCAGGGGTTTTCTTCCTCTGTTCGGAGGCCAGTGCAAGTTTAAAACTGGTGCCCAGACTGACGAAGAAAATCCCAGCATGCACCACGCTGCTTCTCCGCATGTGACACGGTCCCGGTTGTCATCAGTGTGGGCAGACTGAGTAAAAAGCAGGAGAAGAGCCAGACAAGCGGAGAAGAGAGAGAGCCAGAAGGAGAAGTGAAACAGGCAAGGGGTGGAAAAGAGGCACAAGGGGTGAAAAGAGAGGCACAAGGGGTGTAAAAAGGCAAGTGGGGAGAAAGAAGTACAATCAGTGTATAAAGGCAAGGGGGAGAAAGCTACAAGGGGTGTAAAAAAACACTACAGTTCTATGTGGTTTTAGGGGAAGGAGAGGGGTTAATATTAGTGATGAGCGAGCACCCCAATGCTCGGATGTTCGGGTGCTCTGACCGAGCACCCCCTGAGGCTCGAGTGCTCGGCCGAGCATCCGAGCCCCATTGAAGTCAATGGGAGGACTCGAGCATTACACCAGGCACCCCCTGCTCTGATGAGGGGAGGGTGCCTGGTCCATAGGAAAAGGGCAGAAAAAGATGGAAACACTACAGAAATGGTTCAGGGACAGCATAGGGAGGATGTCTGGATGCACCTTGGACTCCAACATCGCTGCTGGGAACGATCTTTCGCCCGTAGTACGCCATTTTTACAGACTGACCGTAAAACACACAAAAAGGAAAATAAAAACGACTTTAGGCGAAAAATTGTTACCAAACAGTATTTGCTGTATATTTACTTGTATATCATCTGCAAATTCTCCCAAAAATTTCATCGATTTTCTGAAGTGAGGCCATGATTAAGAGGGAAACGTGCGCAGAGGCAAATTATCCCAAAAATTTCCTTGATTTTCAGAACTGAGGCCATGATTAAGAGGGAAACGTGCGCAGAGGCAAATTCTCCCAAAAATTTCCTTGATTTTCAGAACTGAGGCCATGATTAAGAGGGAAACGTGCGCTGAGCTGACCATCTAAAACATTATGGGTGAGGGTCTGCTGCAGAGCTGACCATCCTAAACATTATATGCGAAGGCCCGCTAGTGAGCTGACGCTATAAAACATTATATGAGAGGGCCCGCTAGAGAGCTGACCCAATAAAACATTATATGAGAAGGCCCGCTGGTGAGCTGACCTATATAAAAATTGGCAAACAGGGCCCGCTGGTGAGCTGGCCCTATATAAAAATTATATCACAGGGCCCGCTGGTGAGCTGGCCCTATATAAAAATTATATCCCAGGGCACGCTGGTGAGCTGGCCCTATATAAAAATTATATCCCAGGGCATATGGAAGAGGAGGAGGAGGATGAGAACATTAAGAGTCAACCATATACCCGTTTTTGGGGTGGAAGGGGTGAATGGGAATACAGAGTATTCCCATCATTGTAAATAACATATATAAAGTGAGTTTATGTTCCCCCGGGGCTTTCCTCCAGTGGAGTGGAGAAGTCAGGGGAAATCCAGGCCTTGTTCATTTTTATAAGTGTCAACCTATCAGCATTGTCGGTGGAAAGGCGGATACGCTTATCTGTTATGATGCCACCAGCAGCACTAAATACCCTCTCAGACAGAACGCTGGCGGCAGGGCAGGCCAGCACCTCCAAGGCGTAGAGTGCCAGTTCATACCACGTGTCCAGCTTGGACACCCAGTAGTTGTAAGGCACAGAGGGATCATTGAGGACGCTGACACGGTCTGCTACGTACTCCTTCACCATCTTCCAAAACTTTTCCCTCCTTGTGACACTAGGCTGCGCATCAGGGTGAGGGTGCTGGCGGGGTGTCATGAAGGTGTCCCACGCCTTGGAGAGTGTTGCCCTGCCTTTCTCGGAACTGCTGTGTGCTCCCCTTTTCTCCCCTTCTCGGTTGGCCAAGGTAGCACGTACTCTGCCGCCAGCGTTGTCAGATGGAAAATTTTGGAGCAATTTTTCAACAAGAACCTTCTGGTATTGCACCATTTTGCTTGTCCTCTCCACCGGAGGAATGAGAGATGAGAAATTCTCTTTGTAGCGGGGGTCCAGAAGGGTGAACACCCAGTAATCCGTGTTGTCTAAAATGCGTACAACGCGTGGGTCACGGGAAAGGCAGCCTAACATAAAGTCAGCCATGTGTGCCAGAGTACCAACAGTCAAGATTTCGCTGTCCTCACCAGGAGGCTGACTCTCAATAACCTCATCCTCTTCCTCCTCTTCTGCCCACCCACGCTGAAGAGATGGAACTAAAGTTCCATGGCTACCCTCTGTAGCGGAGGCAACCGTGTCTTCCTCCTCCTCCTCCTCCTCCTCCTCCTCCTCCGCCTCCTCCAATTGTCGCTGAGAAGACGAAGTGAGGGTGCTCTGGCTATCACCTTGTGTAAGCTCTTCCTCCCCCATTTCCACCTCTTCCACATGCAAAGCGTCGGTTTTAATTGTGAGCAGCGAGCGTTTCAGTAGACACAGAAGTGGGATGGTTACACTGATAATAGCGTTATCGCCGCTCACCATCTGTGTCGATTCCTCAAAATTGCGTAAAACCTCGCAGAGGTCTGACATCCATTCCCACTCCTCACTTCTGATTACAGGAAGTTGAACGGAGAGGCGACGACCGTGTAACAGCTGGTACTCCACTACTGCCCTCTGCTGCTCACAAAGCCGGGCCAACATGTGGAAGGTGGAGTTCCAGCGCGTGCTCACGTCACACAGCAGCCGGTGAGCTGGCAATTGTAAGCGCTGCTGCAGCTTCAACAGGCCGGCCGAAGCTGTAGATGACTTACGGAAATGTGCACACACGCGGCGCACCTTGGTCAAGAGATCATGCACATTGGGGTAGGTTTTTAGAAATCGCTGCACCACTAAATTAAATACATGCGCTAGGCATGGTACGTGTGTGAGCTTGCCGAGCTCCAAAGCCGCCACCAAGTTACGCCCATTATCACACACAACCATGCCTGCTTGCAGGTTGAGTGGCGAGAGCCACTGCTCGGTCTGGTGACTAATCCCCTGCAACAGCTCTGAGGCCGTGTGCTGTTTGTCCCCAAGGCAGATCAGCTTCAGCACGGCCTGTTGACGCTTCCCCACTGCAGTGCTACACTGCTTCCAGCTACTGGCTGATGGGGGAGTGGCGGTGTGTGTAGAGAATTCGGAGGTGGAAACGGAGGAGGAGGAGCCAATAACGTAGGTGCTGGTGGAAACCCTGATGGAGGTAGGGCCCGCAATCCTCGGCGTGGGTAGCACCCGTGCCATCCCAGGGTCCGAGTCGCTCCCAGCCTCCACGACATTCACCCAGTGTGCCGTCAGGGAAATGTAGCGTCCCTGGCCACAAGCACTTGTCCATGTGTCAGTCGTTAAGTGGACCTTCCCAGTAACTGCGTTGGTCAGGGCACGGGTGATGTTACGGGACACATGGTGGTGTAATGCGGGGATGGCACACCGGGAAAAGTAGTGGCGGCTGGGGACCGCGTACCGAGGGACAGCTGCTGCCATCAGGCTGCGGAAGGACTCAGTGTCCACAAGCCTAAATGGCAGCATTTCGATGGCCAGTAATTTTGAAAGGTGTGAGGTTAGTGCTATGGCCTGTGGGTGGGTGGCTGGGTATTTTCTCTTGCGCTCAAATGCCTGGGGTAACGACATTTGGACGCTGTGCTGGGACAGGGAAGTGGATGTGGTCGCTGATGGTGCTTCAGATGCTACAGGTGCAGGGCGGGAGGTATGCGGGCCTGCGCCTTCGACAGGCGATTGGCCGGCACCGAAAACAGGGGAAGAGGAGGCAGTGGTGTGGCCTGCAGACACAGATGGGCGATCCAGGCGTTCCTCCCACTTACTACGGTGCTTGGATGCCATGTGTCGGATCATGCTGGTGGTGGTGAGGTTTCTAGTGTTCATGCCTCGGCTCATTCTGGTGTGGCACAGGTTGCAAACTACAAATCTTTTGTCGTCCGCACTTTCCTTAAAAAAACGCCATACCGCGGAACACCTACCCCTTGGCAAGGTAGATTTACGCAAGGGGGTGCTCCGTGGAACATTTGCGGGCCGGTTTGGTGCGGTCCGCCTTCTTTCTGTAGCCACACCACTGCCTCTTCCAGCCTGTTGCGGTGCTGCAGATGGCTCACCCTCAGGACTGCTGTCATCGCTCGGCTCTACACCTTCCCAGGTGGGGTCAGTCACCTCATCGTCCACCAAGTCCTCCTCCACTTCCTCACTCTGATCATCCTCCTCAAGTCTTGATCCCACCACATACTCGGTCATTGACAACTGTATAACATTCTCCTCAACAAGGTCTTGAGAAGGAAATAGTGGTTGATTTAATGGCAACTGTGTCTCATCATCATCATCATCATCCACTACTTCCTTTGACCTTAAATGCCGTTCACATCTGTCATCTTCTTGTGATTGGGTAGCCTCTAGAGGTTGTGAATCAGGGCACAAGATGTCATGTTCCTCTGCAAGCGTGCTTGGAGAGAGGGTCAAATGAAGGATTGGTGATGAGACGAGCTCATCACTATATCCCAGTGTGGGATCACTTCTTTGACCAGACCGTGTATGGTGGGAGGAAGGATGATCAGAGTGAGGATTATGTTGACCAGACTCTTGGCTACTGAGAGTGGACTTGGTGGAAGACAGGGTGGTGCTTAACCGACTGGAAGCAGTATCAGCTGTCATCCAACCGACCACCTGTTCGCACTGGTCGGACCTCGAGAGTGATGTCCTGCGACGCCCTGTGAAATCAGACATGAAGCTAGGTATGGTGGATGTCTTTCTTTCTTGTGCTCTGGCACCAGGCACAGTTTCTCCGCGTCCTGACCCGCGCCCTGAACTTTCAGGATCACGTCCACTTCCCCGTCCCTTTTTACCCGCCTTCTTCATCTTACACGATATATATGACTTTAATATATATGAGTTTGAAAAATTAACAGTATTTCTTACTATTCTGCAACTCTGCAGAGTACACAGAATAGGCTGCTAAACTGCGGTGACACACACTGAATGGAATAAGTGACTTTAATATTTGAGTTTGAAAAATTAACAGTATTTCTTACTATTCTGCAACTCTGCAGAGTACACAGAATAGGCTGTTAAACGGCGTTGAAACACACTGAATGGAATATGTGACTTTAATATTTGAGTTTGAAAACTTAACAGTATTTCTTATAATTCTGCAACTGTACAGAGTACACAGAATAGGCTGTTAAACGGCGGTGAAAGACACTGAATGGAATATGTGACTTTAATATTTGAGTTTGAAAACTTAACAGTATTTCTTATAATTCTGGAACTGTACAGAGTACACAGAATAGGCTGTTAAACGGCGGTGAAAGACACTGAATGGAATATGTGACTTTAATATTTGAGTTTGAAAACTTAACAGTATTTCTTATAATTCTGCAACTCTGCAGAGTACACAGAATAGGCTGTTAAACGGCGGTGAAAGACACTGAATGGAATATGTGACTTTGATATTTGAGTTTGAAAAATTAACAGTATTTCTTACTATTCTGCAACTCTGCAGAGTACACAGAATAGGCTGTTAAACGGCGTTGAAACACACTGAATGGAATATGTGACTTTAATATTTGAGTTTGAAAAATTAACAGTATTTCTTACTATTCTGCAACTCTGCAGAGTACACAGAATAGGCTGTTAAACGGCGTTGAAACACACTGAATGGAATATGTGACTTTAATATTTGAGTTTGAAAACTTAACAGTATTTCTTATAATTCTGCAACTGTACAGAGTACACAGAATAGGCTGTTAAACGGCGGTGAAAGACACTGAATGGAATATGTGACTTTAATATTTGAGTTTGAAAACTTAACAGTATTTCTTATAATTCTGGAACTGTACAGAGTACACAGAATAGGCTGTTAAACGGCGGTGAAAGACACTGAATGGAATATGTGACTTTAATATTTGAGTTTGAAAACTTAACAGTATTTCTTATAATTCTGCAACTCTGCAGAGTACACAGAATAGGCTGTTAAACGGCGGTGAAAGACACTGAATGGAATATGTGACTTTGATATTTGAGTTTGAAAAATTAACAGTATTTCTTACTATTCTGCAACTCTGCAGAGTACACAGAATAGGCTGTTAAACGGCGTTGAAACACACTGAATGGAATATGTGACTTTAATATTTGAGTTTGAAAACTTAACAGTATTTCTTATAATTCTGGAACTGTACAGAGTACACAGAATAGGCTGTTAAACGGCGGTGAAAGACACTGAATGGAATATGTGACTTTAATATTTGAGTTTGAAAACTTAACAGTATTTCTTATAATTCTGCAACTGTACAGAGTACACAGAATAGGCTGTTAAACGGCGGTGAAAGACACTGAATGGAATATGTGACTTTAATATTTGAGTTTGAAAACTTAACAGTATTTCTTATAATTCTGCAACTGTGCAGAGTACACAGAATAGGCTGTTAAACGGCGGTGAAAGACACTGAATGGAATATGTGACTTTGATATTTTAGTTTGAAGACTTAACAGTATTTCTTCCTATTCTGCAACTCTGCACAGTACACAGAATGTGCTGCTACACTGCGGCGAAGCACACTGAATGGAATATGTGACTTTGATATTTGAGTTTGAAAACTTAACAGTATTTCTTATAATTCTGCAACTCTGCACAGTACACAGAATAGGCTGCTAAACGGCGGTGAAACACACTGAATGGAATATGTGACTTTAATATTTGAGTTTGAAAACTTAACAGTATTTCTTACTATTCTGCAACTCTGCAGAGTACACAGAATAGGCTGTTAAACGGCGTTGAAACACACTGAATGGAATATGTGACTTTAATATTTGAGTTTGAAAACTTAACAGTATTTCTTATAATTCTGGAACTGTACAGAGTACACAGAATAGGCTGTTAAACGGCGGTGAAAGACACTGAATGGAATATGTGACTTTAATATTTGAGTTTGAAAACTTAACAGTATTTCTTATAATTCTGCAACTGTACAGAGTACACAGAATAGGCTGTTAAACGGCGGTGAAAGACACTGAATGGAATATGTGACTTTAATATTTGAGTTTGAAAACTTAACAGTATTTCTTATAATTCTGCAACTCTGCAGAGTACACAGAATAGGCTGTTAAACGGCGGTGAAAGACACTGAATGGAATATGTGACTTTGATATTTTAGTTTGAAGACTTAACAGTATTTCTTCCTATTCTGCAACTCTGCACAGTACACAGAATGTGCTGCTACACTGCGGCGAAGCACACTGAATGGAATATGTGACTTTGATATTTGAGTTTGAAAACTTAACAGTATTTCTTATAATTCTGCAACTCTGCACAGTACACAGAATAGGCTGCTAAACGGCGGTGAAACACACTGAATGGAATATGTGACTTTAATATTTGAGTTTGAAAACTTAACAGTATTTCTTACTATTCTGCAACTCTGCAGAGTACACAGAATAGGCTGTTAAACGGCGTTGAAACACACTGAATGGAATATGTGACTTTAATATTTGAGTTTGAAAACTTAACAGTATTTCTTATAATTCTGGAACTGTACAGAGTACACAGAATAGGCTGTTAAACGGCGGTGAAAGACACTGAATGGAATATGTGACTTTAATATTTGAGTTTGAAAACTTAACAGTATTTCTTATAATTCTGCAACTGTACAGAGTACACAGAATAGGCTGTTAAACGGCGGTGAAAGACACTGAATGGAATATGTGACTTTAATATTTGAGTTTGAAAACTTAACAGTATTTCTTATAATTCTGCAACTCTGCAGAGTACACAGAATAGGCTGTTAAATGGCGGTGAAAGACACTGAATGGAATATGTGACTTTGATATTTTAGTTTGAAGACTTAACAGTATTTCTTCCTATTCTGCAACTCTGCACAGTACACAGAATGTGCTGCTACACTGCGGCGAAGCACACTGAATGGAATATGTGACTTTGATATTTTAGTTTGAAGACTTAACAGTATTTCTTCCTATTCTGCAACTCTGCACAGTACACAGAATGTGCTGCTAAACTGCGGCGAAGCACACTGAATGGAATATGTGACTTTGATATTTGAGTTTGAAGACTTAACAGTATTTCTTCCTATTCTGCAACTCTGCACAGTACACAGAATGTGCTGCTACACTGCGGCGAAGCACACTGAATGGAATATGTGACTTTGATATTTTAGTTTGAAGACTTAACAGTATTTCTTCCTATTCTGCAACTCTGCACAGTACACAGAATGTGCTGCTAAACTGCGGCGAAGCACACTGAATGGAATATGTGACTTTGATATTTGAGTTTGAAGACTTAACAGTATTTCTTCCTATTCTGCAACTCTGCACAGTACACAGAATGTGCTGCTAAACTGCGGCGAAGCACACTGAATGGAATATGTGACTTTGATATTTTAGTTTGAAGACTTAACAGTATTTCTTCCTATTCTGCAACTCTGCACAGTACTCAGAATGTGCTGCTAAACTGCGGCGACGCACACTGAATGGAATACGTGACTTTGATATTTTAGTTTGAAGACTTAACAGAATGTGCTCTAATCTGCAACTTTGCACACTAAACAGAATGTGCTCTAATCTGCAACTTTGCACACTAAACAGAATGTGCTCTAATCTGCAACTTTGCACACTAAACAGAATGTGCTCTAATCTGCAACTGTGCACACTAAACAGAATGTGCTCTAATCTGCAACTTTGCACACTAAACAGAATATATATATTTTTTTTTTTTTTTTTTTTTTTGTTTTTTTCCCCCCACACCAAATAACCTGCTGCCCCCACACACAGTAGTCCTAAAAAGGACTTTTGGTTCTTTTTTTTTCACAATTTTTGTCTTTTTCCTCCCTACACTGCCTTTCCCTTCCTATCCTCAGCTCTCCCTGGCTCAGACTGAGCCGAACTCGCTGGTCAGGTGCTATACAGCACCTGACCACGGGTTCTGGCCAGCCAATCAGTGTAATGCCAGCAGCCAACATGGCTGCTGGCATTACACCGATGTCAGAGCCTCCCTGCACGTTTATTGGCTGCGCAGCAGCCGCAAAACGTGCGGGGAGGAGACCCGAACATGGCGGGCGAGCACATGCGGTACTCGTACGAGTACCGCCATGTGCCGAGCAGAGCGATGCTCGAGCCGATCCGAGCATCGGCCGAGCATGCTCGCTCAACACTAGTTAATATAATTAATAATAGGAGACAGGGTTTGTCATAGGTGAAAGTTCCTCTTTAAGGGAGTGACGAAGCAGGAAAAAGGGTTAAGGAGGAACCGAGAGGTAGACCAGGGTTATGATGAGAGCGTCAGACAACGTTTAAGAGGGCTTAAAAGAAAATAAGAAAGGTAGACACGGGGAAAGGAGTAGACAAGGGTTAATGGCAAATGAGGTAGATAATGCTAAAGCGGGAGGGGGAGGTTGGAAAGAGAGGGTAAAAAACATTGATTGAGACAAAGTGAAAGGGGGTGGGCAAGTGTTAAAGGGGGAAAGAGGTAGATAAGGGTTAAATGAGAAGAGATTATCCCTTATCCCCCGCATTGAATGACTATCCAATCACAATAGGCAATCAATCCTAGTGACCTGGTAGACATTCACTGCCTTCCCTGTGTCCCTCCTCAACCCAGTACTGCAACTGGATAGGCAAACAATACTGGAGGGGCATCAGAAGGGTCCTAATGCTCCCCAGTTAGGTCTGCATGCTTTTTCATGTCTAGCTTGAAGCTTCTGCCCGCACAGAAAGTGCAGGGAAAAGTTTATAAATACAACATCATCATGGGGTTAGCTTCTCGGGCCCACTTTGCCAGCCTTGTCAAAATGTTGAGGTTGGTAACAAAGGGGAATCAATGTGAGCATACCCTTATGGTCCACAAATAGTTAATAATCCACCATCACCAATCACTGAGATCTACCCCACTTCACAGGATGAATCAACATTACTTAGGAAGGAGAGTCAAGTGTGTGTTGCCTAATAGCCGAGAATTACTAAAAAACAAGTCCGTGGAAAGATCCAGAGCTCCCTCCAGCTGCTGGTCCCAACCCCCCAGGGGAGCCCTCATCATCATTGTCCTTATCATAGTCTTGCCACCAGAGAGGGGACTTCAGGAGAGGCGAAACGTAGGCTGCCCTGTTCCGAGCCTCCTTCTCTTGCTCCTGCAATTAAATGAAGAAACAATGAATCTCTTCAAACACATTAGAGCTGTAGTAGACAATCTGCAGCTGTCTTGCTGCGGAACTACTATTCCCATCATCCTCACCCAACTGCTCCAAAATACAAGTATGGCATGAGGCAGAAAGCAATGCGCTGGAGACCTGTGTAGCATTCAACAACTTACAAAATCTCAGTTATTAACCCTCTGAGTGACAGGGAAGTGTCCAAAGCATTTGTTGCAAAGCACTGGATTACCTCTCTGGCACCCAAAGGGTTATTAAATCAAGGTGGATTTGTAGGTGTCCTCTATAGTTCAGTTGATTTGTCCCAAAACTGTTCTTGTTCTTAGTGTTTAGTACACCCACCTCAAGCGCAGCTCACTGGCTGATCTGAATGATAAGATAAGAGCAGAAATTAATATTAAATTTACCTACCTTTCATTTCAGAAGGACAACTCACCAGCATTAAACAGAGAAGGGGAGAGCAGAGTGACAGGGAAAATTGGAGAAACCCAACTATATCATCAGCGCTGCATCCGGATTCCCTGTCACTCTGCTCTCCCCTTCTCTGTTTAATGCTGGTGAGTTGTCCTTCTGAAATGCAAGATAGGTGAATTTAATATTAATTTCTACTCTTATCTTATCACTCAGTTCAGCCAGTGAGCTGCGCTGTGGTTCATGGACCTCACGGCTCAGCACCTCTGTTTAATGTTGCTTGCATCTGGAGCTTGTGACAAAGAAGACAGCAGGATCATGTCACTGTTCTGCGACATGAGAATCTCACGTTTTCCTGAAGTGCAAGATTCTCATTTTGCCCTTTTAATGAAGATGACATGGTGAATGCGCCATGATATCACACGCTCTTTTGCGAGAGGATACCCAAGTAAGTCCCACTTAACTTCTCTGATATCAGACAGCTTGCAAAGGTTTGCTGTGAAATGTGTTATAAACTGTCTGGCATCTGAAGGGTTAACTGGCAAAAAAATGAAACATAAACTAGTGTGGGTGTTGGATTAGTGTATCTGGGTCGCCTTTGCCGGATTTGGGGGGGGTGCACGTTCAATAAATGCATTCCAGTTGGACCAATAATGGAGGAGTATAACGTTAAAATGAAAACACTGGTTAAAGGGATAGTAATGTTTCATAATAAAAGCAGCTCTAATTAATCATCATAGTATTTGGACTTTGGAGAGTGTTATTTCAATTCTGTCAGAGTTGTAGTTCAAGAGTAATTCAATGACAAAGTATGCCCCTCCCACCCCTTTTACTGATGTAACACTGCTCAGCCAGAGCAGAAGGGAGGTGCCCAGGTAGACTGCAGAGAGGGACAATCTTCAATTAAGATAAGGGAAAAACATGAAAAGCTTGTCAAGGGGGGCAGGGCTTTCATTGTTCTCATAGGAAGAAGATTGTCCCCTCCTGTTATCTGTCTGGTCTATGGACTGCATTCCACATCTGAGAAGAGATGGCTTACACTAGGTAAAAGGGGCGGGAGGGGAAATTTTGCTTGTGAATATCTCATAAACCATAAAGGTTTGAGAGATAAGACTTACATCGTTCTTCATGTTTTTTTAATGCCTATAAAATAAAATAAAGTTAAAACTAAGTATTACTATCCCTTTAAAGCTAAAGCCCATATGAGCTTAAAGAGATAGTAATGGCATGATATAAAGTCAGTTCCAAATTTCTATATATGTTATTATAATACACTGAACCACTGTAAATGTCCATATAGCTGCAGTCTTGTAATTTTATTTTAAAGTTCCCCTCCCACCCCTTTTCCCAACGTCACTCTTGGTCCCTCAGATCTAATAGCCAGTCTGGACAGATCTCAATGAGGGACAACATTGTGCCCTTCTTCAAGGGGGCAGAGTTTTCCTTATACAGACAGACAATATGGTCCCTCACTGAGATCTGTCTGGTCAAGTGGCTGTCAGATCTGAGGGAACAAAAGTGACGTAGAACAAAGGGCGGGATGGGGAAAGTTTAAAATAAAATAACAAGAATCTGCAACTATATGGACATTTACAACTGTACAGTGCATTGTAGAAACGTATAATGAATAAGCAGAAATTAATTTATATTGTGTCGTTGCTATCTCTTTAAAGAAATATTTTAGGAGATAATGTTATCCCCCCATTTCTTCATCCTAAGCAGATCAAGATGGAAAGTGCTAGAAAAATAAATAGGATCACAGGACCCCCAAACACACTTTTATTTTGTTAAATAGTGGAACTTTTGGTCCATCCCTTGACAAATTAAACAAAAAAGTGAGGTGAATGTTTCCCTTTTTTCAATTAAAAATACAATGAAATACATAAATAAGGGGATATGTATATATATATATATATATATATATATACACACATACATATATATATATATATATATATATATATATATATATATATATATATATATATATATTCAGGGTTAACTCTTCTGTTGCTGGAGCAGCAAGATCACTGGGATCTCTAGAGGGGGTGGTTGGGGATGGGGTTGGGTGACAAGGTTTTTTTAATTATTAGACATGGCAATTAACCCCTTCATTGCCAGTGGAGCGAGAGTGCTGAAATATGTCACAAATGGCTTTTCCTCGGGTGGAAGGTATGTGTGGGTGGTGCTTGGGTACATGGTGGATCCAGCAGGGAACTGGGGGAGGCTGAATCTTGCCCCACAGTGTCCCCTACCCGATCTTGTCCAAGGAAAACAACCGATATTCAGCTGATTTCTTTGGGCTTCTCCAGTGTGTCTTTTTGATATAGTTTTATAACATTTTTCAGAGCTCTAAAAGAATTCCAGAGAGGTGTTTTAGGGGGAAGAACACAATTTGGCGATCCAATTTAGACCTCTATTCACAATGTGATTGTAGAATTGACCAGCTGGCACTATCTGCTGAATTGGAATGTATCCATTCAGCAAATATTTCCTTCCCGAATGGAATCTCAGGCTTAGCGCTAGATTCCACTGCAGGTAACAACTTGATCACCGCTTTCCGGTTTTATCTAATAAGTTCCCCACAGTCTTCAGTAAGAAGCTGTGAGATAAAATTAGTGGTGACATTCATAACTGGCAATTTGATCCAGCCTTTATGTTTGTACTGGGACAGAGCCAGCAATACAAAAATTGCTTTAGAACAAAAAAAAATCAGCATTGTCAGTTCCCTATAGAATACTCTGTATGTAAAAGTGCTTACAGTGGCTACTGCGGACAGTGTATCAAATATAATCACTTCACTGATGTAATGTTAGGGATAATTGAACACTGGCATAGCGTTGCATTAATCTTGCGTAATAAGGTAGAATCAGGTAGACCAGGCTTTTTCCACTGTGCCTTCAACCACTTGTTAGAAACATGTCCAAGGCAAAGGGGATTACCAGTTGATGGCCAGAATAGTGCACAATGCATTTCTACTCTGGTGCTCAAAGGGTTAATTTGCATGGCTTAATGCACTACCATTATAACAGGTAACCGGATTCAACCTAAGGCCCATGAATGTGTCTCCACCAAACAGCCACACATTATGGTAAAAACGTCAAAACTGAGGTTGAAAAATATTCATTAACCCCTTGTATCATACCTGCTAATTGCCCTTGATTACTTGTCTGACACTTTGTCCCTAGATTCTACTGTCCCAGTTTTTGTCCCTCATTTTAAAATTAAGTTTCAAACCAATATTCTGTCTGATTGTCATTAAATGGGATGTATCATCCCTATACAAGTTAGCCTTAATAGATTATATGGCGAATGTGTGCAAACATGTACTAATTTCTTTTCTCTGTTGTCCAATACAGGTTACTGGTAACTTTGGGTAGGCGATCAGCCCCTTTCATAGGCAGGAACATTTCTAAGAAGTGACTGCTGGGTGGAGCCTACCTCCTCTCCTTAGCTTGCAGCTAGCCAATCCCCAACCAGTAAGATTTGTTCCTTGGTCAAGACACAAGGCAAGAGAACAGCTCTGCTATAGTTTTAGCTTTTTTATTATTTTCTGTTAGATATGGGATACCACCATTAGGAGGATTACCATCACTGACAATTCCCATCACCCAAATGTGGATAGCTCAGTTTACCAGGTGCTTTTGTGGACCTAAGTCCTGGGTGGGAAATCTTGGCTGCAAGTTCTTTCCCCAGGAATTGCCCACTGAGGCTTCTTCTTGATATATGGTAATCTGAAGACAGAAGACCTGCTGAAAAAGGTGAGCACCCTTTGAGTGCTGAGGTCCACATGTCCCATGCTTCCCCTCTGCACAGGGGTCTCATTTGGAGTTCCTGTTACATACTCATGCACTCATTGGGTTTATTCTGTATGTCTGTAGGGTGTTTGGAGCAAGTTTCTGTGGTAACTTAACCCTTTTGTTGCTGGTTAGCACATTTTTGGGGGGCTTTGGACAATTTCCCTACTGGGACTGGTGTTTTCTTGGGTCTACTCTTTTATTTTAGTGGGCTTTTTAGTGGTTTACGTTTGGTTTTCACCTCGTTACATTTATGTTCCGCGCCTTTACCACATAGACGCCATTGCTCCATTCACTTTTATGGGAGCTGCATCCAGAGATGTTCAACTTCATCATCCAGCAGAGGGGTCTTCCGTGCATTGACCTGATGGCAACCAGGCACAACAGGAAGGTGCCAATGTTTTGCTCTCACTGGGTGGATACCATGGATCTGGCAGTGGATGTCTTGTCGATCCAGTGGACGTTTCCTCTAGCTTACATCTTTCCTCCTGTTCCCCTGTTGAACAAAGTTCATCGGAAGCTGAGACTGGAGCGATGCCCAGTCATTCTGATTGCTCTGTACCGGTCCCGGCAGGCTTGGTTTCCGGAGCTTCTGGACCTCTCAGTGGCAGAACCTCTTCAACATCCCCCCCGTCTGGATCTTCTTCTTCAAGGTTACCTCTGGAAAGAAGACGTTCATCGTATGGCTTTGATGGCATGGAGATTGAATCCTCAATTTTGAATAAGAAAGGTTTTTCTTCTCGTGTGGTGGCTACTATGCTTAGTGCCCATAAGCCTGTCTCCTCTAAGGCCTACCATTGTGTATGGTCTACCTTTCTTACTTGGTGTGCTGACAAAAATCTTTCTCGGGATTTTGACTTTCCTATAGTTCTTTCCTTTCTCCAAGATGGTGCGGATAAGGGTCTCAGTCTGCATTCTCTTAAGGTTCAGACTTCTGCACTCTCTGTCTTCTTTCAGAGGCATCTTGCTATCATTCCTGATGTCAAGGTTTTCTTCAAGGGTGTTGCTCACACCCGTCCGGTGTTCAAGTTCCCTGCTCCTCAGTGGGATCTTAACGTGGTTTTGGGGGTCCTCCAGCTGCATGCCCCATCTTGCAGACCGCCTTTTTGGTCTTTCACAAGGACAAGGCGGTGCTTCGCACCTCACAAGAGTTTCTCTCTCAAGTTGAGGCAGTCTGACACTCTGTCATTCCTGAGGGCTGGGAAGTCCATGATTCATAAGGCTTACGAACTTCAGAAGAAGCCTGTTCCCTTCAGGGTCACGGCTCGTTCTGCAAGGTCTATTGGGGCTTCTTGGGCCTACAAGAACCAGGCCTCAGCTGATCAGTTGTGCAAGGCGGCCACTTGGTCATCTGTGCACACTTTTTCTAAGCACTGTGGTGTGGATGTGCTGGCATCGACTGATGCCAGCTTTTGGAGAAAGATCCTTGAGACAACCTTGCCTGTCTAGGCTCTCCTTAGTCTCTCAGTACTCTTTCACTTTTGAGCCCCATTGGCTCTAGTTCAGTGTGCTGTGTAACAGTTCATGGGGTTTGTTTTTACCCCTGTTCAGTGTCCATTGACACTTTGCAGTTATTGTTGAGCTATTTATGATCTGTAGGTTCATTGGTGCTCTGGTGACTTTGGGGGCCTGCACCTGGTCCTTGCCTTTCCTCCCACCCTGGGGAACTTAATGGTTGGACATCCCAAAGTTACCAGTAACCTGTATTGGACGACAGAGAAAATAGGATTTTAGTCTTACCTGATAAATCCTTTTCTCTTAGTCCATACAGGTTACTGGTCTCCCACCCTGTCAAGGGACCATGCTTGGCTCTCCTTGTGGCAGACCGTGGGGGTCCTTTCGGGTTCATGCTCACAGGAGTCTTCCTTTACCTTCTTACTATCTAGTCAATAGTTAGTCTGCAAATCTTACTGGTTGAGGATTGGCTAGCTGCAAGCTAAGGACAGAAGGTAGGCTCCACCCAGCAGTCACTTCTCAGAATTGTTCCTGCCTATTAAAGGGGCTGATCGCCTACCCAAAGTTACCAGTAACCTGTATGGACTAAGAGAAAAGGATTTAACAGGTAAGACTAAAATCCTCTTTTTTTAAAGCTCTGTTTTGTCAAAATTGAAGTAATAAAAGCTGCCCTGCACCTACTTCCGCATAGACTGTGGTTACCTGCTCTGTAGAGCGCTGTAGAGCAGGTAACCACAGTCTATGCGGAAGTAGGTGCAGAGCAGCTTTTATTACTTACATTTTAGCATAACAGTGCTTTAAAAAAAGAAATGAATACACGTTTGCACACATTCTCTCTATACTCTAGCTAACTTGTATAGGAGTGATACAACCCCTTTAAAAGGTTAATAGGTTATGCACTTCTCAAAATGGTGATATTGATTATTTATATAACTTCAGGCAGGATTTACACGTGGGCAATATCTTTCCTGTTTCAGAAGTATAAGTTGAAGACTTTCATACATGTTTTTTTCTGCTGTTGTTGAGTGTCACAGTCCTAAGGACCAGTAGTCATGCTCTGTCATGGGGCTGCTCAGGGGAAAATGTCCATGGAGTCTTCTGAGATATGTAGACAAGTATGCTTTGATGTTAAAGAGGTCTCCAAAGCAGGGCTCTAAGGTTAAAGCAGAACCTCACAGTGTAAAGAGAGGGATCCTTGAAGTTAAAATATGTTGTGCAAGGCCAGATTTCCCAATAGGCAGAGTAGCAATGGCCTAAAGCTCCAAATTTTGAGGGGAGCCTCACTTGTGCTGGCCACACCCCATTCTAAATTGGGGGTGTGGTCAGCGCAATCTCAATATCATTGCACCAGGTTTATACACCTTCACAGGCTATTATTTAACACCTTGGATGCTAGAGACTTCTTAAAAGCATTGCGAAGCAATGTGTTGGTGATGTTTCTAGTTTACAATGAATTAAAGATGGCATTTTGTCCTTGCTTGTTATAGGCTAAGGGAATCTTCTGTTCCAGGAAATAGTGAGTGAGACTGGGTTGTGGTCATGTGGGTATGTGGTATGGCCATGGGTGGAGCTATGGAGCCTACAGTGCCTTGCCTATGGGTGTCTGGGATGTAAATCCAGCCCTGAGGGTGTGCAGCCTATGGTGAAGTTTACCAGGGAACAGATTGGGGGCTGCAGCTGAAGCATCTAAGGGTCACATGCTGCCCCGGGGCTGACTTTTGTCCGCTTCTGCACTACAAAATCAAGGGCAAGGTAAGCACATGTAAAAAGAATTTATTTTTTTATTTTAGTTTTACCTTAGTAATATTACAGACACCACCATAGACTGAAACTCACCTGCAAGTATTTGATGTTGTCTTTAGAAATGGCTTCCATCAGATCCTTGTTCAGAGACACGTCTCCATGTGACAATGCCACCCCAGTCTCTGGGTTTTTGCCTGTGCCGACTTGTTGAGTCGGTCGGTGCCTGTAGAGAAGTACATAGGCTGTGTCTTTGGGGAAGAAAGCAGTTACATTGTTGACAGATTCAAATGAGGAGAAAGAGACTCTGGTGTCATTGAAAAGATACCATTGAATTTCTAAGTCAAGATGTTTATCTGGGCTAAATTTTTTAATACTAGCACTAGGATGTCTCTGGGTGTCTCTGTCTATGCAGTCTCTAGCATAGCAATAGTAGTGTCCACTTTCTGAGGACAAACCAGAATGTACAATGACAGTGCACAAGTCATAGTTAACAGAATGGTGCACTTCAGCCAGGCTGGTTTTCCCAAAGCAAGAGAGATCTGATTCAGCACAAGTCACATGGACTGGCAACTTGAGAACTAAGGGAACAGACACGTTGTCCAGGATCTTCCTTCTCTTCATGGTTTTTAAATCAAAAGAGAACCTGAGCAAGGTCAGAATCAGGTACTGCGGACCAGCGGACAGTTCAACGACCTTCTCTGCATCCTGCAAAGAGACACAAGTTTCACAACGGTACTTATTCTCCGCTGTCAGCATCTCCGGGCACAAAAAATGGTTAATCAGATCTGACAAAGAGAGAGAGCCCCTATGGCCACTTGATTTTAACTTAGACTGGCTTGAAATTACATTCCTGGTTTCTAAAACACAACAGTTATTTTCATCTTGGATTTCAGACTTTGAGGTGAAAGGTTTTTTTGGGTCCTCCTCTTGTTTAAACCCCAGTGTTTCAGTAGGTACTGTTGTGGAATGATGCTCCTCAACTTTTTGCTGCCTTCTCACCCTCCCAGGAGATATGGAGACCTGTTGTTTGCATGTTGTCTCGGAATCCTGTGGTCCTATTTCTTCTACAGGCATAAACGGAAGATGTGATGTCTTAGAAAACGTTTTCAAGTTGTCTCCCTGTGGGGGGAACGCGAGTGACAAGTCTGTGAATGCTTCTTCTCTGGAGGAAACACTGTGACATTTCAAGCAACGGATTTTTGTCATTATTCTTCCACCAAACATCTGCTCAACTAATGTCCTATCACAAGACAGACTCATCTTCACCTGGGAACTACAGCTGGTTTGTGCTAGTGTTTGGGAAATTCTCTTGCCTGTTTTTTCCTCTTCATGAAGCCTAGGATAGCACACATACACAGCATATTATTGGCATGAAAAGGTTTTAACCCTCTGAGTTCCAGAAGGGTGTATAATGCATTGCAAAGCAATATGTTGCTCACCCCCTCTGGCACCTAAAATTAAAACAGGGTGTGCAATATCAGTTTCTCTGGCTGTAGAGGACTACAACTCCCATCATTCCTCAACAGCTGGAGGCCCACTCGTTGACCATAAAATAAAACTATCACCCTAAATAAAGTCCTCCCCCCAATAATTAGGCATATAGCAGTAAGCTGTTGCAGCGATCACATGACCCAGCACAACTGACAAGGGCTGAGACTGAACGCTCCGGTACCAGAGTGCTCGATCTCAGTCTGGACTGAATGATAGCCGCGTGCACGGAGGTGCGCTACTATCATTTAACCCATGATGGTCCAGCACCGTCATGGGTCCTTAACGGAAAACAACCCATGACAGTCCTGGACCGTCATGGGTCGTTAAGGGGTTAATTAATATTCCGAGACAGCTTTTTTTTATTTATCTTTGGTGAGAAAGTTCTAAAATTTCTCAAAGTATAAGGCAAAAGTGACATTTGGTCACTTTGTATCAGATGGTTAAAGGGATAGTAATGTTTCATAATAAAAGCAGCTCTAATTAATCATCATAGTATTTGGACTTTGGATAGTGTTATTTCAATTCTGTCAGAGTTGTAGTTCAAGAGTAATTCAATGACAAAGTATCCCCCTCCCTCCCCTTTTACTGATGTAACACTGCTCAGCCAGATCAGAAGGGAGGTGCCCAGGTAGACTGCAGAGAGGGACAATCTTCAATTAAGGGAAAAAACTGAAAAACTTGTCAAGGGGGGCAGGGCTTTCATTGCTCCCATAGGAAGAAGATTGTCCCCTTCTGTTATCTGTCTTGTCTATGAACTGGATTCCACATCTGAGAAGAGATGGCTTACACTAGGTAAAAGGGGCAGGAGGGGAAACTTTGCTTGTGAATATCTCTCAAACCATAACATTTTGAGAGCTAAGACTTATATCATTCTTCATGTTTTTTTAATGTCTACAAAATAAAATAAAGATAAAACAAAGTATTACTATCCCTTTGAAAAACTGATAAAACCACAAATGGCAAATAATGATTTTGAGATTATAACCAATCCAGTCCAGTTCAATGAAACTCTTATCTCTTATTTATTTGAGTCAGTCAGTGATGCCCTCCTACTGCTGACAGACCACAACTCCCATAATTTGAGTGACATAGCAGTCACATCTGGTACTATATACCAAGGCTGTCCAAGTTTAGTCCTCAATAAGGATTTCCATGATTACACACAGGTGAATCAGTCACACTGAATGATCCACTGATTAACTCACCTGTGCTTAATCGGGGAAATCCTTGCATCCTGGCCTGTTGGTGCCCCTTGATGACTAAACTTGTACAGCCCTATATATACACCATACTTTTATATTCTTAGGAAAATCTACTATACAAAACAAGAGCAATCTCAATGCCAAGAGATGATTAATGCAAAAGCTATTAGTCTTCATAGATAACATGAGCACAAATAACTTCTGAATGAAAGATCTTCCACAAGTGGAAGGACTATTATACCATTGTTTTATTCATCTGGAAAAACCTTAGGTAGAGTAGATACAGATTTATAATTATTCTTTACTATGCCTTTAATTAACATACAAAATTAAATAAAACATGATGATATATACATTTAATTTATGAAAGGGGGATGAAAAAAAGTTAAACCATTATTACCATGTAGTCATGGGGCAATGTAATTAGCAAAACACAAAGGGAATAGAGTATAACTAATTGCAATGTTAAAGGTATAGTAATGTTTCACAAAAACAGCAGCTCCAATTAATCTTCATAGTATTTGGGCCATGGAGAGTGTTATGTCAATACTGTCAGAGTTGTAGTTCAAGAGTAATTGAATGATAAAGTATCCCCCTGCCCCTTTTTCCTAGTGTACGCTGCCTCCCCTCAGATGAGGAATCTGGTCCTGGGACCAGACAGATCACAGCAAGGGATACTCTTCTTACTGTGAGTATAAGTAAAACCCTGCCCCACTTGACAGGTTCTTCCTTATGCTCACTGAAGACTGTCCCTCCTGTGATCCATCCGAACAGTCTTGCTGCTGTGAGGTGAGCAGTGTTACACCAGGTAAAAGAGGCGGGAGGGGGATACTTTATCATTCAATTATTCCTGAACTACAGCTCTAACAGTATTGAAATAACACTCTCCATGGCACAAATACTATGAAGATTAATTGGAGCTGCTTTTATTGTGAAACATTACTATCCCTTTAAATATGTTTCCAGACATCTGTAACATGCAAGATGTTAACCTTTTGAGTGCCAGAGGGGTATGCAATGCATTGTATACCCCTCTGGCACTCAAAGGGTTAATGTACATAGAGGAACAGTTAACTTTTTTGTGGAAAAAATATGTTATGTTGTTTTTCCTGACTGATTTTTCATTTAGAAGTTTTTATAGCTAAAACTGAAGCAGCGCCAACTTGTGTCCAAAAGTAAAAAAAAAAATATTCATAATGCAAATAGTCACTGACTACAGTTCCCCATAGCAAGTGATATGAACAGCACTACTGGACAACCACAATAAAACATTGCAATTTAATGTAAATTAAAAATAAGTACACTGGTATTACTCAGCAGGAAAATCACAATAACGTATTTTATTCAAGAAAAAATGTACTTTTCCTTTAAATTATTCATGCATTTAGTGACACCTGCATTCATTCATTGTTTCACTGACACTTTCTGAATGTAGAGTTGAAGAGAGTTCTAACATGCTACATACCATATATTATTGAGATATACAACATGAGGCCCTCCAGCTACTGCTGGACTGCAACTCCCATCATTCCCTGCAGTCGACAGAACTACAGTCTGCCAGCATCTTTGTGGCTTCCCATTGTCCACTGATATATGTGGAGGACTGTGAAACAATAAATGTTCTTGGCTCCTGATCACTGTGCTTTAGGCTTACCGATCTAAGAGGTACTTCAGGTACTCGGAGCAGTCCTGTTGGACCCCAGGAGTAAACCACGGAGGCCAGGAAGATGCCAGGAAGCTTTCTGGTGAGACTGCAGGACGCTGGGGACCAGGAAGAAAGATATGTGAGGTGACGAGAACATCATCAGGTGTATATGTAACTACAGGGCCTTCAGTAGTAACTGTGCCCTGCTTCCAAGGGGCAGCAGTATCCTGAAACCCCTTACAATCAGACCAGCTTCCTATCTGGGCTGGTGGCTGCTGACATCATCACAAGGGGTTGCTAGCAGCCAGTAAGAGAAGAGCAGCATTGGTGAGCCCTTTCCCTTTTCTTGAATAACCCTTTGAGAACCAGAGAGGTGCCCTCCCTGATACTGAAAGTGTTAAAGAGGAACATTCACCTCTTAAAAACTTTTTACCATAGGTTTAGTTATTAAAGTGATAGTAATACTTCAATTTAATTTTACTTCATATTGTAGCCATTAACCCTTTGAGTGCCAGAGGGGTCCGGAATGCATTGCTTTGCAATGCATTCCGTACCCCTCTGACACTCAAAGGGTTAAAAAAGCATTAACGATATAAGTCTTATCTCTAAAACCTTTATGGTTTGAGAGATATTCGCAAGTACAGTTTCCCCCTGAGTTACATCAGCTCTCTAGCTGACAGATTTGGAATCCGGTCCTCAGACCAGCCGGCGGCTCTTCAGCCGCTCGTTCATCACACCCTCGGCACCTGATTGCTAACATTCCGAGAGGTCAGTTCTTAAAGGGATAGCAATACTTCGTTTTATCTTTATTTTATTTTGTAGGCATTAAAAAAACATGAAGAACGATACAAGTCTTATCTCTCAAACCTTTATGGTTTGAGAGATATTCACAAGCAAAGTTTCCCCTCCCGCCCCTTTTACCTAGTGTAAACCATCTCTTCTCAAATGTGGAATCTGGTTGTAAGACTGACAGATAACAGAAGGGGACAATCTTCTTCCTATGAGAACAATGAAAGCCCTGCCCCCCTTGACAAGTTTTTCCCTTATCTTAATTGAAGATTGTCCCTCTCTGCAGTCTACCTGGGCACCTCCCTTCTGCTCTGGCTGAGCAGTGTTACATCAGTAAAAGGGGCGGGAGGGGGACACTTTGTCATTGAATTACTCTTGAACTACAACTCTGACAGAATAGTCCAAATACTATGATGATTAATTAGAGCTGCTTTTATTATGAAACACTATGCAACGCAACTGCTCTTCTGAGAAAGAATTCAGAAAAGCATCAGTGGACCTCTCTGAAAGGTTACAGGTGCGAGGTTATGATGGTCATGTACTTAAAAAGGTGTATGAATACGCATCATCTCAAGCCAGGAGGGATCTCATCAATTCTAACTTTTATTACAAAAAAAACGAATAAGAGGTTAAATAAACAGATCAGATTTATTAGCCCTCAATATTCACAAGTTTGTAATATAGTTAGATCATTGTTACCAATGTTGCATACAGGTCCAGTTTTGGAAGGAATTCTAAAGGAAGGTTGCAGTTTCAGTGGTAGAAGAGGTGTTACCCTAGGAAATGTGCTATCCCCTAGCCTCTTTTGTAGTAAGGATAGACAAGGTACTTGGCTTGATGTGCTTGGCAGTTACAGATGTGGTGGTAATATTTGTAAATGTTGTCAGGTAATGCGAGTTGCTAAGGATTTTAAATGCACTGTGGATGCCAAAACCTATAAAATCAAGCATTATATCACTTGCAACTCGCACCATGTAATTTACCTGTTTACATGCTCCCTTTGCTTTATTCAATATGTGGGACGCACGACACGCCCACTAACAATGAGAATTAGGGAGCACATCTATCAATTACCAAGGGACCACCAGACATCTGTGATAGCCAAGCATGTTACCGAGAGACATGGAGGTGACACCAGCTGGCTCTCCTTTCAAGGTATTGAAAGAGTAAAGCTACCATGGAGAGGAGGGGACTTGCTTGATTTGATCAACAAAAGAGAGGCCTTCTGGATTTTTCAATTATGCACACGATACCCGCAGGGGTTAAATCAAGAATGGGATATTAGCCATATAGTTTGATTTTGTTATTGTTTGCTTTAATTGTAATTTCATGTCATTCTGCTATTTGATGATATAATCTAACATTTTGAATGTATTTCTGATTAGATATATATATATACTGTTTTGGAATGTGGATGCTGGGAAGCATTTATATATATATATATATATATATATATATATATTCTCTGAGATGGCTGCAATTCCTCGTTTTCATCTATCATTGTTAATATGGGGTTAATGCCGTCTTCCCAACATGATTGGTTGGGTTTTCTGGTGTTTGGCCCAATAGTGGGACAAATTTGTCAGGTGCCTATAGTTATGTTTTAAATTGCAATGTTATATATTTGTTTGGTTCACTTCACTCTATTATGTCTATGAGTAAGCGCCGTTCTAAGCGCAAACCGCGTTAGATGGTGTAGGTTTTTCCTGAATGTCTTGCTGTTTGGGTATGTCTCCATGCCATTTTTATTTTATTTTTTTCAATAAAATGTTGCTGTTTTTATTCATGCATGCCTGAATGCTTTGTTCATTAGTCTGATATCAGGGTAAATTGGATTCTCTCTCTCCATTGTAACATTCTACAGCAAACCCTGTACTATCCATACCTGGGAACATTGTCAGCAGCTCAGAGGTGGATGTGTCCAGATGACACAAATTGCATCACAGTGTGTGTGTGGGGCTTGATAGGAGTGGGTGAGATTGGGAAGAGGAAAGGTGGCGTTTACACCTAAAAACGGGCATAACATGGTGGGTAGTAGGTAGAATGGGGAGTGTGGAGTGAGTAGAACAGGTGGGAAAGTAGGCAGGGTGATAAAATGGAGGTAACGTCTGCAGTGATATCACTTCTCCACTTCCTATGTTATTCTGTGGGGCCTATGCACTAAGATTTTTCAAGTGGGAGAGATCTTAGTGCCTGGAGGGAACTTTTTCTTCTGGACTGCCCAGAGGGGGAGTCCTGTGGTGTTGTTGGGTAGGATAAATAAATAAATGATGCAATTCGCATCAAATGTGGGTGGGGCTTACTCGTGATTGTGGGGGTGGGGCTGGGGAAGGAGGAGAAGTGGGAGGGAAATGGGAGGAACTGGGTGGGAAGGAGAAGAAGTGGGCAGAGTTTCAATAGAAACTCCCCATTTCTGGAGAATCAGCTTCTGCCCCGGAAATGCAGAGTCAAAACTGGTTCACTTTCAAAATGTCGTCCAATTTTGGGTGACTAACTAAACGGCACATTAAACTTGGCACGTATTTTTTACCCACAGTGCTCCTACGGGAGTGCTGTGAATAGTAACGGGGACTGAAATTGACCACTCCAAGACCGGAGCGATCACTATCAGCCTCCGGATCGGCTTGCCATGACAAGTGATCAGTCACGTGTACCAGCACATCAAACGGCACTATCTGGTCCTTAAAGGACCACACACCTCGGGACTGCTGGTCCTTTAGGGGCTAACCGCGCAACATGAGAATTTCGCCCTTTTCATGCCAGCGACATGTTAATGCTCCATTTAGTTGGTCACCCAAAAGTGGACAACAGTTTGAAAGGATACCAAGGGAACTGCAGATATAATGCAAAAAAACAAGCATACTTGACTGCGCTATGAAAGACAACTAAGTAAATCAATATGATAAATAAATTCAGAACCTCTTATTTCTAGAAAATAGTTCCCCTTTAAAGAGAAAGTAACATTTAATATATAAAAATAGATATTCTAGTCTAAGTCTTTTTCTTGCTGTAGGTACCCCAATGATCCCCAAACACGACATATGAAAAAGAGCATGTAAAAGCAAACATTAACACAGCAGAGTGCAAATTCATATTTTTTGGGGGGAGGAGGAGAAGTACATTTGCAGTGCAACCTCTAATTAGGGTGACCATGTGTCTTGGATTGCCCAGGACAATCTTGGATTTTAAATGCGTGTGTCCCATGTCCCAGGCAGCCACCTTCTGGGACAATACAAAGTCCCGGACTGAAGACTCCAGAGCACTGAGTTCTAATCACTAGGAGAATTACCCATGGCCTACTGTGACAGGAAGTGATGTCTCTGCTGGACTACAATAAAATGGCTTCCAGATATAGCGCTAAACACTAGAGAGATAACTGAACCTTGATCCTGACATCAAATAGTAGCTGCAGTGCAATTAGCAGTAGTTTAACCCCATTAACGACCCTTGACGGTCATAATACGTCATGGGTAAATCTGACTGAACTACCCATGACGTACTATGGCTGTCATCGAATTCCGGGCTCCCCGCGCGGCTGCACGCCGTTCGGGGAGTCCAGAATCGGATTCTTTAAAAAAAAAAAAAATGCTCCGTGGTCCTTTAGCGACCGCCACATGCCTGTGCTGCTGATCATTAAGGGGTTAATGATATTCTAAGGCTTTGGGCTTGATGTACATTATCTTGTAGCCCCTCACAGGCATCACTTTCTGTCACGGCAGTCAATAGGCAGCTCTCCCTCTAGTGTGTAGATCTCTGTGGTGTGCTTTTCTCTCTGCAGTGTGCCTGAATGGCAGAACTGAATCCCTGAATGGCCAACTCACATGGGTGTCAGCCATTTGTACTTTATATGTTGGATGTCAACATGGGCCAGCCATCTGTCACATCCCCAGCTAGAAGATCCCCAGGAAAATGCAAACAAAGGTAAGTAAAGACATGAGTAGCTTCATCAGAGTGACATCACAGCACTGAACACAGCTGTAAGACTGCTGTCAGTGTATTACATATCAAGACTGTGTGACAGCAAACTATGTACAGGAATAACCAGGCTGATGTATCCTACAGTAAAACAAGAGTATCAATCACCTGACTGTGTTCTAGAAAAGCAAAGAGGTACTGCAGCTTCATCATCAGCGGCTGGGAATTACTTTCTTTTAAACACAGCACTGAGTGTCTAAAACTGAAACAAACACATCAGTTAGGACACAAATAGAATACATATAAATATATAGAAAGACAGACAGACAGACTGCAAATTCATAAGAGTAACAGTCAGCACACAGAATGCACTCATGGGCACTCATCTATCTATCTATCTATCTATCTATCTATCTATCTATCTTATCATATCTATCTATCTATCCACCTTGATGCCTTCCATATGTATAGTCTGCAGATGGAGTATAGAAGGTAAATGTTAATGTAAATGTCAGCATTTCATGTCTGACATTTCTGTCTTGAAAGTGGCCAAATTCTGACTGAAATGTTAGTAATTATTTTTTACAGCCATTTGATTGTCTGTGGGTGCCTCCATATTCAAACACACACACACACACATATATACATAAAGATAGATATATAGATAGATAGATAGATATATAGATAGATAGATAGATAGATAGATAGATAGATAGATAGATAGATAGATAGTATATGCACTTTCCTGTTGTAAACAGACATATCAGCCAGGCCTTTGCCAAAGTGAGGCCTAAATGTTGATGACACAAAAAATTGCATCTTTTACTTCTGCAAGAAGTCCCGTGAGTGCGGTTCTTTGAACAACAAACTGTGTGTATCCTTATATGACCTGGCTCGTATGTCTGCTTACAACTAACTAACTAACTAACTAACTAATTAACTAACTACATATATATATATATATATATAGAGAGAGAGAGAGAGAGAGTACTCAAAAAGCTCTGCAGGACATACTTAAGGTGTGAAAAAATGTTGTAAAGTAAAAATGGTTTCAAAAATAGACATGTCAATAGTTTACATTTTTCAGTTAACAAAATGATAGTGAGTGAACAGAAGATAAAAATCTAATTCAAATCAATATTTGGGGTGACTACCTTTTGCCTTCAAAACAGCATCAATTCTTCTAGGTACACTTGCACACAGTTTTTTAAGGAACTCAGCAGGTAGGTTGCTCCAAACATCTTGGAAAACTACCCATAGTTCCTCTGTGGATTTAGGCAACCTCAGTTTCTTCTCTCTCTTCATGTAATCCCAGACAGACTCAATGATGTTGAGATCAGGTCAGGACCATATCATCACTTCCAGGACTCCATGTTCTTCATTACACTGGATATAGTTCATAATGCCTTTGGCTGTATGTTTGGGGTCGTTTTCATGCTGCAGAATAAATTTGGGGCCAATCAGATGCCTCCCTGATGGTTTTACATGATGGATAAGTATCTGCCTGTATGTCTCAGCACTGAGGAGACCATTAATTCTGACCAAATCCCCAACTCCATTTGCAGAAATGCAGCACCAAACCTGCATGGACACTCAACCATGCTTCACTGTTGCCTGCAGACACTAATTCTTGTACCGCTCTACAGCCTT
Source organism: Rhinophrynus dorsalis (assembly GCA_037306005.1). Taxonomy (NCBI): domain Eukaryota; kingdom Metazoa; phylum Chordata; class Amphibia; order Anura; family Rhinophrynidae; genus Rhinophrynus; species Rhinophrynus dorsalis. The sequence goes on from CM074719.1 coordinate 595,966,517, forward strand.
CGGCGTACAAACTGGCTTTTGCTCCAGCCAAATATTTCAAAATTTTGACTCATCAATCCAGAGTATCTGCTGCCATTTTTTTGCATCCCAGTTCTATGCATAGTTGAGTCGCTTGGCTTTTTGGCTGCAAGTCTTCTATGAAAACCACTTCTGACCAGATTCCTCTCGGGCAGTAGATGGGTGAACCAGGATACCACTGTTTTCTGTCAATTCTAAGCTGATGGCACTGCTGGATATCTTCTGAGTGTGAAGGGAAGTAAGCATGATGTGTCTTTCATCTGCTGCACTAAGTTTCCTTGGCCGACCACAGCATCTACGGTGCACAACGTTGCACCTTTTTTTGTGCTTCTTCAAAAGAGCTTGGACAGCACATCTGGAAACCCCTGTCTGCCTTGAAATTTCTGCCTGTGAGAGACCTTGCTGATGCAGTATAACTATTTTGTGTTTTGTTGCTGTGCTTAATCTTGCATTGATGTATGTATTTTGACATTAAACTGTCTTCAGCAACCTCACCTTGTTAGCTGAGTTTGGCTGTTCCTCACCCAGTTTTATTCCTCCTACACCGCTGTTTCTGTTTCAGTTAATGATTGTGTTTCAACCTACTTATTAAATTGATGATCATTAGCACCTGTTTGGTATAATTGTTTAATCATACTCCTGACTATATGCCTACAAACCCCATGACTTTGTGCAAGTGTAGAAGAATTGATGCTGTTTTGAAGGCAAAGGGTGGTCACACCAAATATTGATTTCATATCGATTTTTCTTCTGTTCACTCACTATGCATTTTGTTAATTAATAGTAACGTCTATTTTTGAAAGCATTGTTACTTTACAGCATTTTTTCACACCTGTCTAAAACCTTTGTACATTACTCTGTGTATATATATATATATATATTTTATATATATGTTTTTAAGTTCATATATATTATAGTCCTCATTAGTTACAGAAAGGCTGGGCAGTGATTCTGTATTACAGTTGGTGTGAAAACAGTGTACCGAAGTGATCACAGTCTGCCTGGGAGACGGGATCTGGAATCAAGCACACAGCGTCTATCTGAAGTCCGGTAAAGGAGATCAAGTGCAATAACCTGACAAATAAGGATTCCCAGAAAGAGTGTAATGCCCACGATCAATATCTAAAGCCAGGGGATTTAATCTGTTGGAACCCGATAATTGATTATATCCCAATATTGACGGACGGTATAGCAAATACGAATAATTTCTATATACAAGTGTACCGAATTGACCAGTCTGCCTGCGATAATCAACATAAAGACAGGAGACGGGACCTGGAATGAGCACACCGCGTCTATTTGAAGTCCGGTAAAGGAGATCAAGCACAACAACTGCACGAATAAGTATTCCTAGAAAGAGTGTTCTGCCCGCTATCAATATCCAAAGCCGGGGGATCTACTCAGCAGGAACCCGATTACTGAATACATCTTAATACAGACTGACTGTGTAGCTTATACGGATAATTTCTACAGATAAGGTAACACTGTATCACCAGCAAAAGAGACATTATTTACAGTTAGCAGCCTAGTAGAGTTCATTAATAGAGGACTTTTTACATAGTAACATAGTAGATAAGGCTGAAAAAAGACATGCGTCCATCAAGTCCAGCCCATGCCAATAACACCCCTGTTGATCCAGAGGAAGGCTGTGCATATATATCTTTATGCCCGTTTTGGTGATTGAGCCCCACTAAATGAGACTTGGTTTTACTTATTTTTCTCTATATTTGATATTTTAAATATTGTGATTACATTTGTTTTATACATTATGGTACCATAACTGTTAACTGAATATTATTGTATGATTCACACATCTGTCAGCAGTCACCATCATACGATTTTTATATAAACTCATTATATTAAAACCTATATAAGCGCTCTCCTCTTCTATAGCTTTTCCATTTTTGAGTCCCGTTAGCACATTGGGGCTGTGGGATTGCAGCAGCTATATATATATATAGGTTAAATTAAATAGAGATATCTAATACAAGTGCCATATTTAACTGATTTTTCTTTGAGATATATATATATATATATATATATACATACATATATATCTATATATATAAAAGTAGACTTTGTGCCTGCCAAAACACACCCAGGGGAGGCATAAAGCATGAGTTACTATTCCTATTGGGTGATTCAGTCATGCAGGGAGTTGGCCCGCCCCCACTATGCAGCCCGCCCACCACTATCAAAGTCAGAAAAAAACAATATGGCCGCCACTTGCTCCAACACCACAGACAAACACACATGCCCCACTCACACAGCACCAAACAAACACACACATGCCCCACTCACACACACAGAGCACCACACACACACATGCCCCACTCACACAGCACCAAACACACATGCCCCCACTCACACACACAGCACCACATACACACACAAAGGCAGAAATAAATATGGCTGACACACACACACAGTCACTCACCCTGACTCCCAGTGGCCTCAGCAGGACCTGTAGTGCAGCACCAGGGGAACAAAATGGCACTCAAAGGGTTAAGGTAGGCCCTCTGCTGAATTATTTCTTCAATGTCATCATTTGCCATGCAAGACACAGGACAGACAGCCATCAGGTACACACTTAACCCACTGACTGCCACAGGGTTGGGTATCAAGTTTTACCCCTCAGGGAGTGTGTTCAAACCCCTCACACTGCAAACTTGCATTCCCCTCCCACTTCTCCTCCTTACCCAGCCTATTACTAACAGTTTTCCTCATTTATATTAAGCCCCGTCCCCTACTCGCGATTAAGCCCCGCCCACTTTAAACCAAAATTGCCCCATTGCTCTCTCCACATCAGCACCACATGAGGGACTCCACAAGTAAAAGTTCCAAGGTATTACACACACATGCCCCACTCACACAGCACCAAACACACACACAGCCAGAAACAAATATGGCTGACACACAGTCACTCACCCTGACTCCCAGTGGCCTCAGCAGGACCTGTACTACAGCCACTGAGGAACAAAATGGCACTCAAAGGGTTAAGGTAGGCCCTCATTGCTCAATTACTTCTTCACTGTCATCATTTGCCATCCAAGACACAGGACAGACAGCCATCAGATTCACACTTAACCCACTGACTGCCACAGGGTTGTGTATCAGGTTTTAGCCCTCAGGGAGTGTGTCATACCCCTCACACTGTAAACTTACATTTCCCTCCCACTTCTCCTCCTTCCCCAGCCTATTACTAACACTTTTCCACATTTCCCCCTACGCGTGATTAAGCCCCGCCCCCTTTTAACCCAGATTGCCCCATTTGTTTCTCCACACCAGCGCCACATGACTCCCCTCTAGGGACTCCACAAGTCAAAGTTCCCAGGTATGAACACACTTCCCACTGCTATTTAACTCTCACATGCCTCTCTATACCTTAACCGTTTGAGTGCCAGAGGGGTACACAACTCATGCACGCATGTGTTTCTGCTCATATATGTTGTGTGTGTACATCTCTGTTACATATGTGTGTCCATCTCCAGTGTGTCTGTGTGTGTGCGTGTCTTTTGAATGTTTCTGCCGCTCACTGTGTGTATGTGCATACCTCCCAACATTTCACATGGCCAAAGAGGGACACTGTAGTTTTAGGTGATATTGTTGGGGCGTGGCTGGTGGGCAGGGCATTAGTAAGAATTTTTAGGTTATTTCATGACCTATTACTGACTATTTATGTAACTGAATAAATTAGTTAGTGCAAGACCAAAGTATTTTATTTGCACAGACTAATGTATAAGCACATATACGGAAGTTTAAAAAAATATTTCTATGAGCTTTATTGCTGTAGAGCAAACTAATACACAACACACAGTCAGGGCTAGTGCAAGGATTTTTGCCACCCTAGGCAAAACCTAATTTTGCCGCCCATTTCGCTCCACCCCTTGTGTCCCACCCCTTTATACCCTGCCTACTTATACCCCACCTCTTTTCATGATTGTCCTCTCTCTGCCCCCTTGGCCAGTCTGCCCCTGGTCTAGAGATGCCTGTAAGAGATGCCCCCCACCAGCTCCAACTTGCCCCTTATCAGCTCCACTTTGGCCCTATCAGCTGCACTTTGCCCCCCATCAACTCCAACTTGCCCCCATCAGCTCCACTTTGCCCCCATCAACTCCAACTTACCCCATCAGCTCTACTTTGCCCCCCACCAGCTCTACTTTGCCCCCCACCAGCTCCACTTTTTCCCCACCAGCTCCACTATGCCCCCCATCAGCTCCACTATGCCCCCAGCAGCTCCAACTTGCCACCATCAGCTCCACTTTGCCCACCATCTGCTCCAACTTGCCCCCATCACCTCCACTTTGCTCCCCATCCGCTCTAACTTGCCCCCACCAGCTCCACTTTTGCCCCCCCTTCAGTTCCACTATGCCCCTATCATCTCCAACTTGCTCCTATCAGCTCCAACTTACCCCCATCGGCTCCACTTTGCCCCCCAGCAGCTCCACTATGCCCCCAGCAGCTCCAACTTGCCACCAACAGCTCCAACTTGCCACAAACAGCTCCGCTTTGCCCCCCATCCGCTCCAACTTGCCCCCATCAGCTCCACTTTGCCCCCATCCACTCCAACTTGCCCCCACCAGCTCCACTTTGCCCCCCTTCAGCTCCACTTTGACCTCCATCCGCTCCAACTTACCCTCATCAGCTCCAACTTGCCCCCAGCAGCTCCACTATGCCCCCTCAGCTCCAACTTGCCCCCATCAGCTCCAATTTGACCTCCATCCGCTCCAACTTACCCCCATCAGCTCCAACTTGCCCCCAGCAGCTCCGCTATGCCCCCTCAGCTCCAACTTGCCCCTATCAGCTCCAACTTGCCCCCATCATCTCCACTTTGCCCCCCATCCGCTCCATCTTGGCCCCAGTAGCTCCAGTATGCCCCCTCAGCTCCAACTTGCCCCCCATCACATACCTGTAGCTCCCGCGCAGTCTTCTCTTCAGTAATGCAGAGCGCGGCGGGAGATCATGACTCCCAGCGCGCTCTGCATTACTAAAGATCCGACCCAATGAGGGAGCGCTGTAGCAACACAGACCTGACTGTGGGCACTCCATAAACAAACAGTATTGCCTTGCTGCTACTGCTGAATTATGTAAATACAAAAACAATTGTACTATACAAAATATGATATCACAGCAGGCACTCACAAGTCTTTTATATAAAATACTTTATTGAAAATAAAAATAAAGAATTGTCAAAGAGTTCCATAGCCTTACCGCCCTTACTGCAAATAATCCCTGCCTTTGTTTTAGTTGAAAGTGCCTTTCCTCTAGTCTTAATGGATGACCTCCTGTTCTTAGCTCAGCTCTTTGCATAAATAATTAATTGGATAGTTCTTTGTATTGACCTTGAATGTATTTGTAAATAGTAATCATATCACCCCTTAGACATGTCTTCTCTAATGTAATTTTGGCTTTTCTCTCTTTATAACTCAGTTCCTCCATTCCCTTTACCAGTTTTGTTGCACGTCTCTGCACCTTTTCCAGTTCAGTAATGTCTTTTTTAAGAACAGGTGGCCAAAATTGTACTCTATATTCTAGATGAGGCCTAACCAAGGATTTATACAGAGGTAGGATAATATTAGCATCCCTTGCTTCTACACCTCTTTTTATGCAGGCTAGTACTATATTTGCTCTTACAGCATCTGAGTGACTCTGCACACTGCTGTGAAGTCTGTCGTCTATCAGCACTCCTAAATACTTCTCTAATGAGGATTCCCCAGGTTGTTTCCCATTTAGAGTATATGTAGCAAGTTTGTTTCTACAGCCCAAATGCATAACCTTACATTTATCTACATTAAATGACGTCTGCCACTTTTCTGCCCATTCACTTAGTTTATCTAAATCCTTCTGCAGAGAAAAAAACACCCACATACACACATATACACATACACACATATATGGAAGGCCTCTTCATATGCAGTACTTCTCCCATAACCAACAAGAACTTGTTCATGCCCCAGTGATATCTGCCTAAAGACATCACTAGGGCAGTGACTGGTTCAGGACAATGGTTCTTCCACAAATCTATCTGTGTCTATAGTTTGAGATTCGGCTGGGACATCAATAGAGGTGACCTGGGGGAACAAGATGTCTCCCCTGCTTCCATTGTACCCAAAGTACCGTATAGGAGTGGACAGGATCAGGAAACCCTTTCATGTCAATGAAGCTTTCCCACATTGGCATGAAAGGGATTCCCGATCGGTACTTTGGGTAGGACAGAAGCAGGGGAACTGTTCTGCTCCCCTGTGTTGCCTCTGTTGATCTCCTAGCCAAACTGGCTGGGAGATCAGTAGCTGGGGGGCATCAAGAGGGGTCCTGATTCCCCACCACAAGATCTGCCCTTAATAATACAATTAACCCTTTGAGTGCCACAGAGGTATCCAATGCATTGCAACTCGATATGTTGACACTCACTGGGTTAAAAAAAATCCAAGTATTCACCGCACAAGCGAAGCTGTGCCACAACTCCTAACATTATATATATATATATATATATATATATATATATATATATATATATATATATATATATAATGGAATCAAGGCAATGGCACTCCTACAAATAATCAACATTAATGTGTATATCACATGGGTGCACGTCCCATAGAGAACAAACAGAATGTACTCAGCCTGAGCTAGAGCAGCGAAACGGCACACCAACAACAGGAATAGGATGAAGAAGTTTAATCACAAAAACGATTCCATAAGTCCAACAATCGTTTTTGTGATTAAACTTCTTCATCCTATTCCTGTTGTTGGTGTGCCGTTTCGCTGCTCTAGCTCAGGCTGAGTACATTCTCTCTCTCTCTCTCTCTCTATATATATATATATATACACACACACACATAGCTTGCAAAATCAAGTATGAACACATTTCACCTACTCCGATGCCATAAACAAGGCCTGCAGGATACTGTTCATGTAACACGTGTTTCCCAGGTTGATCAGCCCAATTTTCCCTGTGTCTGATTTGGATGCGAGTCTTGGGTAGTACGGAGCCAACTCGTTCTTCTGGGAGGTCCAAGCATTCTGTCCAAGCAGCTGTTTTATTCTGTCTTCATTTGGGATTGGAAATTTCTACCATAAATATAAATAAATAATTAGTGGCATCTCTTGCTATGGCCAGAAACCCCTAATGGCCCCTATCAAGTTTGCCTTAGTGCATTTGCTAAAGAAATATTGAGGGAGATGCACTAAGGAGTGATAAAGAGGTGATAAATCAGAGAGGACTTCTCCAGTGATATCACTTCTACAATTTCTATGTTATTCTACTTTGGAGATCTTAGTGCATTGGCTCCATACAATAGCATAAGAACTGGGGAAGTGATATCACTGGAGAAGTCATCTCAGCTTTATCATTAGCATTGTGGAGGGGGTCAATGTGGTCAGGGGGGCCAATGTGGGGGGGGCCCATGGCACTTCTTGTACCAGGGCCCGGAGGCTTCTAGTTACGCCTCTGACCACTAGGTCCTTCTTTTTTTTTTTTTTTTTACACAGAGCGGTCGGTTGAGGAGGCAGCGGGCAAAGCCTCCTAAGCCAAGTACAGTGCTACACACTTGGTTGAGGAGACAGGGGGTGAGTAGCTAAGTGGCCCCCTGCCTCCTCCAAGCCAGTGTGTCTATTTGGTTGAGGAGGCGGAGGGCAAGTCAGCGTTTCCAGCCACACCTCCTGACAGTGAACCAGAAACATTTATTGTAATTACTATGTTGTGCTGTTGTGGTAGCACATATGGGTTATTATAAATCGAGCAGTTCCATTTGGTCTGCCCAGTAATCCTCTTTAAAAATATTATATGGATGGTGCAGTTTTTAACTGAGGGGAATGTTGTTTCTAACAACCTATCAGGTTGCTCGTAGTAGAAACTACTCCATCATGTTAACGCAGCCTGTTGTAGCATGCTGTAACTTCCCTGCATTGAGCTCAGAATGTTCATCAGACCTGACCTGCACTGCAGCCTATGATGCCGCCATGCAGATCATTTACACACAGGACCTGATTTCCCAAAAGGCAGAGTAGGCAACTGCCTAGAACTCAAAATTGTGAGGGGAACCTCAGCTGTGCTGGCCACACTAACATTCTAGATTGTGGGTGTGGCCAGACACACTTTCTGATTTGTGGGAGTGGCCAGAGCAATCTCAATGTCCCTCTGCCAGTTTGATGCCCCTTTAAGGCTATTTTTTAACCCCTTGGATGCCAGTGATATCTAAGAAAAAAAATGTGTTGAGATCTCTCTAGTAACTAAGGGGTAAAAACCTTTTCTGGCTTTGATTGTTATAGACCTCAGGTATTTTCTGTTCCAGGAAACAGTGGATGGGACTGGGGTGGGGCTGTGTGAGGAGTGGGGGTGTGGTCATGGGAGGTGCTAGAGTGCCTTGTCCAGGGGCACCTGGTGTCTAAATCCAGCCTTAACTGGCTGAATCATGTGGGAACCAGCCAGTCATGTATGTCTGATATCAAAGAGGGGCAGCCATCGCATACAATCATAGCTGGGAACTCTCCGGATTTGTAGAGGCTGATTCTCTGGGGTGTGGGCAGTTTCTACTGAAACTCTGCCCATTGGTGTTCCTTCCCACCTAGTTCCTCCCATTTCCCGCCCTCCTTCCCCAGCCTATTCTAGGCACTTTTTACTAGTTTTTGAAGCCACACCCCCACTCATGATTAGGCTCCACCCACTTTGAATGTGAATTGCGTCATTTATCCTACCGAACAACACCACAGGACTCCCCCTCCGGGGAGTCAAGAATAAAAATTTCCCAGGTATGGATACAATGTTCACTAAATCCATCACAGGCTGTAGTTCACACCCAGTAGTGCAGCTGCTTATCTTGGAGACTAAGACCAGTGGCGCTCCACTGGTGCATATGTAACCCCCCCCCACACACACACACACACACACACAGCATCTATGTCCAAGTGTTCTTAAGACATTCATATGATCATATGCCCCTTGTCTGTATGACATCTACTTAGCAATATACAATCTGTAAATGTTTAAAGTAACATAACATCCAGTGGATGTAGAAAGCTCTCTCACCTTTATTGCTGCCACCACTGGTTCATAAAGATCTGGATATCCAGAGAAGCGGAAGATCATACAGTGAATGAGCTCCGCAAGCTGCTCCAGGCAACCGGCCGCAGAATTAGAGCTTTCATTGGAAAGACAGCAGACTAGCTGAGGGATATTGGGAACAATCTGAAATGGGGAGCAGTGAGAGAGATGAGAAAATTCGGAGCCAGGTTTACATCTTATATGCTATTAGGCAAGGCATCCTAGTCTCCTCTAGCCACTCCCCTAGCCACGCCCCCATTCTTCACATGATCTCCCACTGTTCTGTGCCACAGAAAATGACCTAAAAGTGGAACTTTCATTTGAATTCAAATTTGCATATTTGAAAACATCATTCAAAACTGTCTTTAGGAGATATTCATACTTGTGAAAGTGAACATTTCATGGTACATTAGCATTTGAAGGGTCACTGAAGCCTTCATTAGCATATGACATTTCACTGAAATGCTTCATTAGCATATGAAATGCTACTGAAAAGCTAAATTAGCATATAAAATATCACTAGTACTACACAGGTACTGCAGTTAGCATACATTAGCATACAGTAACAAGTATGAATATCTCCTTAAAAGGATAGTAATAGTTCGTTTTATCTTTATATTATTTTGTAGGCATTAAAAAATATGAAGAACGATATAAGTCTTATCTCTCAAACCTTTATGGTTTGAGAGATATTCACAAGCAAAGTTTCCCCTCCCGCCCCTTTTACCTAGTGTATGCCATCGCTTCTCAGATGTGGAATGCAGTCCATAGACCAGACAGATAACAGCAGGGGACAATCTTCTTCCTATGAGAACAATGAAAGACCTGCCCCCCTTGACAAGTTTTTCAGGTTTTTCCCATATCTTAATTGAAGATTGTCCCTCTCTGCAGTCTACCTGGGCATCTCCCTTCTGCTCTGGCTGAGCAGTGTTACATCAGTAAAAGGGGCGGGATGGGGATACTTTGTCATTGAATTACTCTTGAACTACAACTCTGACAGAATTGAAATAACACTCTCCAAAGCTCAAATACTATGATGATAAATTAGAGCTGCTTTTATTATGAAACATTACTATCCCTTTAACTGTGCATTTGCTGGTCTTTTGGCTAACGTGACAAATAGGCAGTTTTTTAATGCAGTTTTCAAATATGCAAACTTGAGTTAAAGTGAAAGTTCCACTTTAACTTATACTAACACCAAAAAAAACTCCTTATATGTTGCCAGTACATTGCATTGGACATGCCTCTAACATCCAGTGTTAAATTGGTATTGATATTAAATGTAGCTGAGTGCTACATGTTTGTGATAATATAAGAATAAATCATTAGAATCAAGCATTGGTTTACACATTTTTCCTATGGTAGAACCCTTTACTTTAAAAAAATATATATATTTACACTTTAACCCGTTGGATGCTAAAGTGTATCATTTAACAGCTACCAGGTAAATGTACCCGGTGATATCTTTTTAGGGAGGCCTAGCTTATAGGTGTGCTACAAGGGAAATATTTCAGGATATAACATGCACTGATACTCAAACAAGCACACATACCCCAACTGTCACTTCAGCACTGTTCCACTGCCCTCCAATACTTACATATGTTCTGTGGAACCGCCTTTACAAGATATTATGGGTTTCCACTGAACCCAGTTTGAAAACTAATAGCAAACACTCTATACATATGCATAGGCCCATGCTCCCATTGACTTCAATGGAACACACAGAACTTGATACTAGGAAATAGAATATTTTCTTGGAGTAACTTTGCACTCATTCATTGATAAATATGTGGCATAATTACATAAGTGTCTGAGAGTCATTGTTTTATGAATTTTGAATTATGTGTATAATTTATTATGTGATGATGTTACAATGCAGTGAGGACATTTGATTCTTACCAGATGAAAAGCTTCAGGGGAGTGCTGGAAGCTCAGCAACATATACCTGAGCACAGAGAGTGTTCCTTCCCGTATCACTGGGTATAACAGCTTGGAGAATACCTAGACAAGACACAGTGTTAACAGAAGGGTGCAGATAGCACATGTACAAGGTGTAGACACTAAAGTACAGGTGATAGAAACAGGATATTTATTGGGCAGATGTAATGGAGAACTTGACAGAATTACTGAAATGTAACCTACTGAGGTTAACAATTCCTCAAATCAAGTTTTCAAGTAACTGTCACTGAACAAGCTTAAAGGACAGCTATCATCGGGATAGTGCCCAACTGGTAGACCTGCTGATAAATCTTGGTCTGCATTGTGAGCTCCAGTTCACCAATGGGGAAGCAGAATGAGGGTCTGGATTTGCTGGTCCTGCTAATAAGTCTCTTAACCTGCACAGCCCAGTCCCGAAAGACTTCCAGATTTATGCTTGAAAGCCTGATAGAGATGGTCTATGGACACTGAGTTCACAAATGGGACATTTATGGGCTGACAGCTACATACTCCTGGGTTGTGAGTCATCTCAGGGGATCATCAAACGTCTGATGAGAATAGCTTTGCATTGCTGGGCTTTTTACTTAGTTTTCTCTCAAATTTCTATCAGTGGGTTTAGCTTTTGATCATCAGTGGGCAGTTAAAGGTAAACAGAGTAGAAGAAAGAGGAGACCAGCTGAATTTAACGATCCAGAGAAATTCAGATATTAAATTCAGATATTAAAATATCCACGTTTTGAGCCACTTCAGAATGTCACACAATATTTGTTTATTATGGAAAAGCGTTACACCCGCTTTGAGCACAGTCCTGTCCACCCAACTGTCCGTATCTTTATTTTATTAGGCATGAACTTCAAAAACTAAGGACTAATATCTCATCATATAAAACACTCACTTACAAAAATCTGGGCAGATAATCTTAATGGCCACTATGAATACATTCTGTGGGGACTGGATCACCAAAATGAATCTTTAGTTAGTACTAGATATCTTGACCATGGGGGTTAAGGGGGAGATGGATGTCTCAGAAGAGCATGATGGAAACTTAAAGGGATAGTAATACTTAAAATGTAAAAAAAATATATGTTGTAGGGTTTATCCCCCTGAGTAAAACAAGGGTACTCCCACTGCTGAGAGCTATTTTATTAAAAAATTATAACAGCTCAAACTTGAATTTTTTAGGTGTAATATCACAGTGGCCTGAAAATTTACAGTGGCGCTGTTGCTACACCATCCTATGGACTACTCTGGTCCGTAGACCATAAATCTCCATAGGATGGTGTAGCAACAGCACCACTGTAAATTTTCAGGCCACTGTGATATCGCACCTAAAAAATTCAAGTTTGAGCTGTTATACTTTTTAATAAAATATCTCTCAGCGGTGGGAGTACCCTTGTTTTTTTCGGGGACATAAACCCTACAACATATATTTTTTTACATCTTAAGTATTACTATCCCTTTAAATGTTGGGATGAACAGACAGTGATGTACAATGACATTGGGCACTCACCATCCCACGTCCAATGGGGTGTATTGCCAGCACTTGTGGATACCTTGGTACACACAATGGAAAAAGCAGTAGAACTACTTTTGGCCCCTATTTCTGTAAAGGACTCCGTGCCTACATCCATAAATACACCCACTTATTAAAACACGTTAAAATCAATACCAGCTGAAACCAGAGATTCACTGAGATACATTAAGCCTTTCTGACATTATCCATACTTATTCATATTATTCATGGGCTTATCTTAGGGTGTCTCAGTGAACCTCTGTTTTCAACTGTTACTGATTATACCATGTTCTAATAAATTGATGGTTTATGGAAATGAGAGTGCAATTCTTTACTGGAACACAGGACACAAATTGTCCTACTAGGTCTTTCATGGTATCATGTCCATGGAGGCAGACAATTATTTGCTGCAGGACTCCTGGGAGGGGATGCACTGAGGAGAGGTAAGGAGGTGATGCCTTCTGTAGTGTGATAAACCCTCCTGCGCACTAAGATAAATGAAGCTGGAAAGATGTTAGTGCATACACTCCATAGATTAATAAAGTATGTGGATTTTATTTCACTGGAATATGTATCACCTATTTATCACACCTTAATGCATAACCTCCCTAACCCCAACCCCCCCGGGACTCCAGACTCCATTCACTGAACAGTTCCTAAAAAAAAAATACAAATGAGAGGAGTTTAGGGTTTCCCCACAAACATGCTATCCAGTACAAATTAAAGATGCATTTTGAGAACCAACCCGAGCAGAATTACGTGACAGTAGTCATTCAGATTGTATGTTCAAATTAAACTAAATGGGAGTTTATTGTTAATGGCTGTTAATATTATTTTAATGTCTGGATATAGGTTCTGCGCTACAGAGTGAATATCAGTCTCAGACACATCTCAGTCCTGCTACCAGTTCCATCATTAGCAGAGGTGGATGTGTCAAAATGAAGTAGTCACTGGTTGATCCACCTCTGAACCTGAATACCTGTTATTTAGGACTAATTTTGAAAATGTGTCCCATGTCATCTTCAGCCCTCGGGGCCACTTAAAGGTACAAATAGAGGCCTAGTTCACATGGCTTCTCCTTCCCAGTGCTCTGGAGGGAGAGCCAGAGAGGCAGCTGATTATTCCTATTGGCTACTGTGATGTCACACCCACCAGCACAGCCAATAGGAATGATAAGGCCATTGTCATTGTCATCTCCTGCAGGAAGTGGGATAAAAACCTCAGCGGAGACCTGTACAATTCAATAAGCAATAAACTTTTATTGAAGGGATAGTTTGTTCCAAAGTTGTTACAGAAAAAACTGCTTTGTTTTTTTAAATTAAACTTTTAGCAACATTGAAACCAGTTTAGATATTGAGTTAGGGTCTCTTAGGGTCTCTCCCTAAGTGTAAAGGGTAATCCAGACGTGGATCCCTTGCTCTCAGTGCCTAGGGAAGCCAGCACCTCACTGATGAGGCCCAAATAAGGCCGAAACGTACGTCTGGGGTTAGCTGGTGTTTCTGTGCAGAGGGGACTTGCCCATCATTTTAGTACTGGACCGCCCTTATGTGTGGGATTAGTCTAATATGTATGTGGAAAATTATCCTCTGTAATGGCACTAGAGAGCTAAAATGTGATGCTCTTGAGTGGTGACTAGCCGGAGAACAGACCATTGTGCTTTTGTACGCGCTCAGAGCCTCTCACATCTTTTGGCGTGTTTACTGCTCCTAGTCGATTAGGGGCCCACAAGGACTGAAATTGGACAGCCCTGTGCTAGACCAATCTAGCAATCAGTACAGGAGCTTTTAGCTGGCAGAACTGAACATTAGTGATATTCCAGAAATCAGTATGCACACACAGCACTAACCTTCTGGATTTTGGAAAGCGAAACCTCAATCAATATACTGAACTTCTTCACTGCAGCCAGACCTTTAAGTAAAGCGATTATCCACTTGTCAATATTTTTCCCCAGCGGCCACGACACCCACTCGATCATCCTGCAGAGAATACAGGGTTAGATACATCAGTCTTTTTTCTGAAAAATAACGGTGACAGAATCATATGCCAAAACTACAAAAAAAAGAGGAGCAATTCAGCAATTCTGGAGCAAACCAAATACATTACAGGGGAAAAATGAACGTCCCAATAAAACATCTAAAGGGAGGGGGAGGACAGCTTGCATAAAGTGGAAGGCACAGAGGAAGCAGGGCAGCCTTGATGTTCTGGAAGGACAGGACTCTGTGGGATCCCGCTACTGAGAGCAGGGCAGCAGGTATCCCTGCTCAGGTCTCTCAATTAACCCCCCCTTCTTCTTATTGCTCACCCCCCTTCTCATAGCTCTCAACCCCCCTTATGTCATTCACTCCCCCCCCTTCTTATTGCTCACCCCCTTATCATGGCTTCCACCCTCCTTCTCATGACTCTCACCCCCCTTCCCCTTCTCATGGCTTGCCCCTCCTTCTCATGGTTCACCCCCATCTCAAAGTTCACTTCTCCTTCTCATGCCTCACCCCCCTCATGGCACGTGTACGTGTTTGTGTGAGTGTGTGTGTGTGTCTGTTCTGCATGTCAGTGTATTTGTGAGTGTTATTGTACGTATGTAAATGTGTGTGTCTGCGTCATTGTGTTTGTGTGTATCTGTTCGTGTGTGTTATTGTACGTATGTAAATGTGTGTGTCTGTGTCTACGTGTTTTTGTGTATCTGTGTGTGTGTGTTATTGTTCGTATGTAAATGTGCGTGCCTGTGTCAATGTGTTTGTATGTATATGTGTGTGTTATTGTACATATGTAAATGTGAGTCTGTGTCAATGTGTTTGTGTGTATCTGTGTGTGTGTTATTGTACGTATGTAAATGTGTGTGCCTGTGTCAATGTGTTTGTATGTATCTGTGTGTGTGTTATTGTACATATGTAAATGTACATGCCTGTGTTGAAGTGTTATTGTACGTATGTAAATGTGTGTGTCTGTGTCGATGTGTTTGTGTGTATCTGTGCGTGTGTGTTATTGTACGTATGTAAATGTGTGTGCCTGTGTCAATGTGTTTGTATGTATCTGTGCGTGTGTTATTGTACGTATGTAAATGTGTGTGCCTGTGTCAATGTGTTTGTATGTATCTGTGTGTGTGTTATTATACATATGTAAATGTGCATGCCTGTGTCGATATGTTATTGTAAGTATGTAATTGTGTGTGTTTGTGTCAATGTGTTTGTGTGTATCTGTGCGTGTGTTTTATTGTACGTATGTAAATGTGTGTGCCTGTGTCAATGTGTTTGTAAATACCTGTGTGTGTGTTATTGTACTATGTAAATGTGCATGTCTGTGTCGATGTGTTTGTGTGTATCTGTGTGTGTGCGTGTCATTGTACATATGTTAATGTGTGTGTCTGTGTCGATGTGTTTGTGTGTATCAGTGCATGTGCATTATTGTACATATGCAAATGTGTGCGTCTATGTTGATGTGTTTGTGTGTATCTGTGCATGTGTGTTATTGTACACATGTAAATGTATGTGCCTGTGTCAATGTGTTTGTATGTATCTATGTGTGTGTTATTGTACTATGTAAATGTGCATGCCTGTGTCGATGTGTTTATGTGTATCTGTGTGTGTTATTGTAAGTATGTAAATGTGCATGCCTGTGTCGATGTTTTCTATGTATCTGTGTGTGTCTTATTGTACATATGTAAATGTGTGTGTCTGTGTCGGTGTTTTTGTGTATCTGTGTGTGTGTGTTATTGTACATATGTAAATGTGTGTCTGTGTCAATGTGTTTGTGTGTATCTGTGCGTGTGTTTTATTGTACATATGTAAATGTGTGTGTCTGTGTCGATGTGTTTGTGTGTATCTGTGTGTGTGTGTGTTATTGTATGTATGTAAATGTGTGTGTCTGTGTCGATGTGTTTTTGTGTATCTGTGTGTGTGTGTTTTATTGTACATATGTAAATGTGTGTGTCTGTGTCAATGTGTTTGTGTGTATCTGTGTGTGTGTGTTATTGTATGTATGTAAATGTGTGTGCCTGTGTCTATGTGTTTGTGAGTATCTGTGTGTGTTATTGTATGTATGTAAATGTGCGTGTCTGTGTTGATGTGTTGTGTGTATCTGTGTGTGTTATTGTATGTATGTAAATGTGTGCCTGTGTCATTGTGTTTTTATCTGTGTGTGTGCGCATGTGTGTGTCTTTGTATGTGTGTGACTGTTTTTGCATGGCTGGATTTCCCAATAGACAGAGTAAACAGGTGCCTTGAGTGACAAATTTAAAGGGGCGCCATAGCTGTGCAGGCCACACCCACATTCTGAATTGTGGGTATAGCCAGAGCAATCTTAATGTCCTTGCACCAGTTTATATACCCCTTTACAGGTTATTATTTAACCCCTTGGTTTTTAGAGAGATCTCCAAACCATTGTGAAGGAGTTACAAGTTTTTTTGGTTTTTGGTTGATAAAGGTGCAGGGTATTTTTCTTTGTCAGGAAACAGTGAATGGGCATGGTGAGGAGTGGTGAGCAGTGCACATCCCTATGGCATTCAAAGCTGTCCGTGGTGCTGAAAGCCATCTCTGTGTTCCCCTACTGGCTGCGTAGGGAAGCACAGAGAATGCTGTTCAGAACTGGCGACGTCGATTTTGGAGTGCTGTGATTGGCTGTGGTGCTAGGTAACATTTTTATTGTGTGTTTTTAGGTAAGATTTTCTATGCGACGCAGGTTTAAGGTTAATGTGTATTTTGTTGGTCATCACTCGTTAGCCTTTCTGGGTAAGGAAGATTTGAATCTCACGTTACCCGGTCTTGCTTAATGTGCGAAGGCAGTTTTTTTCTTCACGTTGGTTTTAACGCCAACATTTGGATTGAGCCCTTACTAACCTTAATTTACTTTAGCCTGAGAGCTGAATCTTTGTCAGCTTTACTTATTAATGGAGAGAGACTCTCTGACAGGCATTATATAGTGTCCTAAAGACAATGAACATTGCACCTGGGGGTGGGTGGGGTGCCTAAACCAATAGAAGCTGGTCACCTGGGGGTGGGTGGGGTGCCTAAACCAATAGAAGCTGGTCACCTGGGGGTGGGTGGGGTGCCTAAACCAATAGAAGCTGGTCACCTGGGGGATGGAGGGGTGCCTAAACCAATAGAAGCTGGTCAAAACTTCCAAAAGTACAATTCCAATCCAGGTTTTGGCAAGCACACCCAAAATTGCTGGAGTGCAACCAATTTTGATCAAAATAGCTAAAAACTAATACACAAAATATTGGTACACATCCAAATTTTCATCACCATTAACCCTTTACTCTGCGGCATTGTGCCTGCATATCATTATTATATTAAAGATGAGGATTTGGTCGCATTATATGGCCATAGAATGCTAAGCTTGCCACTAATGCCAAGGTAAAGGGTTAATGGTGATGAAAATTTGGATGTGCAGCAATATTTTGTGTATTTGCTTTTAGCTATTTTGGTCAAAATTGGTTGGACTCCAGCAATCTTAAACGTGTTTTTTTCTTTGGGTGTGCTTACCAAAACCTGGACAGGAGTGGGAGTGTGAGCATGGGCTGAGCTTAGGGATACCTACAGTGCCACGCCTAGGGGAACATGAGATGTAAATCCAGCCCTGTGTTTGTGTGTATGTCTGTCTGTGTGTTTTATATCTGTTTATGTGTCTAACAGTTGAACAGCCAGTGTAAACGGGCCACAGTGCCAGGCAGCAACGACCATGGTACAGTCATGCACAGTACAGACTGCCCGCGCTGCGCCTGATAACAGAGCGGGGTGCTCCAAATTCAGACCGTAGTCCTCTCATTCGGAGTGCCCCACTCCATTATCAGCCGCGGCGCGGGCAGTCTGTACTGCGCATGACTGCAGCGCGCACAGCCGTCTGTACTACGCATGACAGCTTCTGACAAACATACATTAGCGAATTATTATATAGGATATGACTCTGTGTCTAAGTGTGTGTCTCTTTGTATGTGTGCATCTGTGTATGTGTTTGTCTGTGAGTGTGTGTGTCTATGTGTCTGTTTCTTTATGTATGTGTGTATGTTTGTGTTTCAGTGTTATGGGTAACACCATAATATTTTTCCAGTTGTATCAGTGATGATATCAATACAGGCATTCAAAGATATTGTTTTGTGACAGACTGACAGACCGACAGATATAAATGCCCCCTTTTCATCTCCTTTTCTATATTCATTATCTAAAGCAGGTGTGGGTAGCCTGTAGTCCCTACAGTTGCTCTTTGACTACAACTCCCATCATCCTCAGCCAGCAGTTGAGTGGATGAGGATGATGGGAACTGTAGTCCAACAACTGCTGGTGAACCTCAGGTTGTACCTTTGATTTAGAGTAGGGGTGTCCAAGTTCAGTCCTCAAGTGCCAACAACAGGCCAGGATGTAAGGATTTCCCTGATTAAGCACAGGTGAGTTAATCCTTAGTTCATTCATTTTGATTGGCCTGCCTGTGTTCAGATAAGTCAATCTTTGACCCTTTGAGTGCCAGAGGGGTATGCCACGTTTTGCAAAGCAATGCTATGCGTACCCCTTTGGCACGCAAAGGGTTAAATCCTGGCCTGTTGGTGTCCCTTGAGGTAAGAACTTGGACACCCCTGATTTAGGGAATAGAAGCACTGGAGACTTCTCGAGCATTTAACCCTTTGAGTGCCAGAGGGGTGCCCAGTGCATTGCAAAGCAATGGCACTCAGAGTTTAGGGCTTGAAAGTCCCATTTAAATCAGTGGGATTGTATTTTTCCTGCTGTCGTGTCACTACTTTTCCCCAGAATTATGCCACTTTTCTTCCTGCTTATTGCTCTTTGTGTTTAAATTGTATTTCTATCAGTAAACACTTTATTATTATCTCTGGTGCTTGATCACTGTTTTATCGTTCAGTTACTTTAGGGCTTTAAAGTACCTGCTAATGGCCGTCATCATCTGTGTGTCCGTAACACTGTCCGCATTTGCTAAATTCCTTACAACCCCTTCCATCAGCTCCAGGGGGATATACTGCACCATGCTCGCAAGGGCACTCGAGGAAGCATCTGCGTCCTCTGCAAAATAAAAGAAGAAAGCGCTGTGAACGCATTAAAATGACCCTGTCATCTAAACACAACTCTGGTGATTCTGAATCCACTTTCAAAATCACCAGTGTTTTATATTAGCCATTTGTTATTTACAAAACCAGTGTTTGAGTTATTTAGATTTATAGATTATGTTAATTAAGGCATGCCATGCAGGGACTTCCTGTATTATCCGTACATTACCTCCCCCACTCACTGACACTGCTCAGCAATGCACTGCCGTCGTCCCCTAGCACTGACTTCCAGTCTTATCCCTACATTAAATACCCCATTCACTGACACTGTTCAGCAATGCATTGTCCATCCCCCCAACAAAGACTTCCTGTCTTATTCCTACATTACCTCCCACACTCACTGACACTGCTCAGCAATGCGTTGCCCACCTCCAGTAGCACCGACTTCTTGTCTTCTCCCTATATTACCTCCCCCACTCACTGACATGGCTCAGCAATGTGTTGCCCACCTCCAGTCATTGCCTTCTTGTCTTAACCTACTTTACCTCCCCACTCACTGACACCGCTCAGCAATATATTGTCCACCTCTCGTATAAACCTACATTACTTCCCCCACTGACCAACACTGGCCAGCAATGCATTGTCCATCTCCCCTAGCACTGACATCCTATCTTATTCCCACATTACCTCCCACACTCACTGACACTGCTCAGCAATGCATTGACCACCTCCCTTAACACTGACTTCCTGTCTTATTCCTACATTACCTCCCCACTCACTGACACTGATCAGCAACGTATTGCCCTCCTCCCCTAGCACTGACTTCATGTCTTATTCCCACATTACCTCCCCACTCACTGATACTGCTCAGCAATGCATTGACCACCTCCCTTAGCACTGACTTCCTATCTTATCCCTACATTATCTCCCCACTCACTGACACTGCTCAGAAATGCATTGCCCTCCTCCCTTAGCACTTACACCTACATCTTTTTTATCCCTACATTACTTTCCCCACTCACTGACACTGCTCAGCAATGCATTGCCCATCTCCCCTAGCACTAAAAGGGTTACATGTTAGTAAGTGGGGGAGGTAATGCAGGAAGTGTATGCACGAGATACCTTAATTAGCAAACTATAAATATAAATAACTCAAAGACTAGTTTTCTTAATTAAGAAATTCAGAATGTCTAAGCTTGATTTTAAGGGCCTCACTAATACCAGGGCTGGAATTAAATCTCAGGAGCTTCTAGGCAAGGCAACCTATCTGCTCTTAGCCCTGCCCATAGCTCCACCCCACTCCTTACATTACTCCAGCCCCACCCAATATTGCCTGGCTGGGAAAATACCCTTTTCATAAAAAAGTGAAACACTATGTTGTAAACATCTTTAGCATCCAAGGTATTAAACTAGGCTGACCATACCTCACCTTTAAAAAGGGACACACATGAAAAATGCATACTACAGGGTTGCTTTGATTTTGGTGCACTCCTGAAATATGCTTATTTCCTATGTGTCCCTTTTTAAAGGTGAGGTATGGTCAGCCTATATTAAACCCTTGAGTGTCAGAGGTCCTCTTTAATGAAAACTCCAGTTCTTCTCATATAACAATCAAAGCATAAGAGCCCTGACATCAGTGAGGCAACAGAGGAATAAGTAGGCTTTGCTCATATTGCCTCCTAACGCAATCTCATCTCTGCTGAAGAGCTTCCGCCTGCTCAGGGACCGGATTCCCCTGCTGTCAGCTAGAACGCTGACATCAGGGGAGAGGGAACTGTGAAAGTGGATATCTCTCAAACCATAAAGGTTTGAGAGATGCTGCTGGGCTCATTTAATTCAGCTTTTTAGGGGTTACAAGATGGGGGATAGTAAAATTTAAGTATTACTATCCCTTTAAATCCCAGCACAAACTGAAAGATAATGTCTGTTATGTGGCATTGTGCCTCAAAGAATGTATCAGTGAAATGTATCAAACAACATACAATAGCTGATTGAGGATGATGGGATTTCCAGGTGAACAATAGACGGAGGGAAACGTTGTTGAATCCTGCATTACAGGCTCATACTTTGCTCTTATCTTGTCCCTTCTAGACCCTCTATTTTCTATACATTGTGTTACGCCTCAAGACAGCCCAGTCCATGCCCTTAAAGGAACACGAATGTCCCATAAAAATGTTTTTTGTTTTGTAGATTAAAAAAAAAAAAATTCTGTGCAGCAAATCCCATCTCTCAAACCTTTACGGAACTGTCAGGTAGGAACATTCTGCCCTGTATAATGCTTGTGTTTTGCTGTATAACTGCTCCTCTTATCTCTGCATACAGTCCATAGTATATAAAAAAAGAGTTATTTTTTGCCCTTTACATTTTGATTGACATGTTCAATCCATGGGGATATTTTCTAACCTTTAAAAGATGCATATTTCCAAGCTCCTGCTGAATGCCCCCTCCTTAGCCTGCTCTATAGGGGAACATCTATTCACAGTGCTATTCTCCTTCACTAGTGGTTTCTTAAAGGGGCAAGAACATCACCCCTAACACACAGTGTGGAATCTTCAGGGTGCACCTAACATGTTTTAGGTTATTTGTCAACCATATAATGAATGGTACATATACATACTATATATATTGCAAGCTTCATAAATATATGCATTTTAACCCCTTGAATGCCAGAGGGGCACGCAACGCATTGCTTTGAAATGCACTGCGTACTCCTCTGGAACTAAAAGGGTTAAAAATGTCTTCAGAGAAAAGAATAACCAGAGGGGTACACAACGCACTGTAGTGTGGGAGAAAGAGCAGTGTAGAATGTCAGCACCTGGCTGGCTGATGGGAAGGAGAGTACAGTAGAATGTTAGTATCTGGTTGGCAGTAAGTGAGAGGTGGGAGGAAGAGCAGTGTAGAATGTCAGCACCTGGCTGGCTGATGGGAAGGAGAGTATAGTAGAATGTCAGCACCTGGCTGGCTGATGGGAAGGAGAGTATAGTAGAATGTCAGCACCTGGCTGGATGGTGGGAAGGAGAGTACATAGAATGTTAGTATCTGTTGGGCAGGGAGTGACAGGTGGAAGGGAGGTTAGTGTGGAATGTTAGTGACTGACTGGCATGACAGCCACTATTGTCCAATTTGTATAAACTGACAAATAAATAAAGCTAAATATATCAAACTATTTTGAAGGGTTAGTAATACCCAAAATAAAGTTTATTCTGTATGGTAGATTTTACAAAATTAAAATATTTGGGGAAAGTCCTATCTCTCAAACCTTTATGGTTTGAGAGATATCCTCTGCTGTAAAGTTGACAGAAGGAGATCCTCTTCAGCAGAGCCGCAATAGTGACATTGGGAAAGAATTACTTAACTGGAACCGTTTACAAAGCATGCTTGCAAACCAGGCACATTTTGTAGACCGCTCCAATAAAGTAATTATTTTCCAATATTGCTATTTTTGCTCTGCTGCAGAGCCGCCAGCTGGTCCCAGGACCGGGATCTCCTGCTGTCAGCAGAGCCCTGACATCAGGAGAAGGGGAGGTTAGAGAAATAGGACTTTCTCCAAATACTTTATTTTTGTAAAATCTACCATATAGGATAAACTTTATTTTGGGCATTACTAACCCTTTAAAGGGACAGTAATGTCCCATAAAAAAAAATCTTCTAGTTTTGTAGAGGTTAAAAAATAAACTATGTGCCACAAATCCTATCTCTCAAACCGCTATGGTTTGAGAGATATTCACATCGCTCCCTCCCCTTCACTGGATGTCAGCTGTAAAGCTGACAGCAGGAGATTCAAGTCAGCCAACTCGAGGAGGCTCTTCTGCAGAGCCAAAATTGCATTATTTAAATAATGCGATTTTGGCTCTGCTGCAGAGCCGCTGGGATCTCCTGCTGTCAGCATAGCACTGACGTCAGGAGAAGGGGAGGGAGGGAGGAACTTTAATTGCGAATATTTGTGGCATATAATTTATTTTTTTAACCTCTTCAAAATTTAGAAGAAGAATTTTGTATGGGACATTAGTGTCCCTTTAAACAAAGAAAATGGCTAATCTAAGCATAGGTAACTGTGAAAGCTATCTCAGAATCGCCTAGGTTATTCTAATGTGTCAGCTCCACAAATCTGATAACATGTTTCTGCTCTTCGCACGACTAAGCCTTAGTTTACACTGGTGATTTGAATGTATCCCTACTCAAATCTAGGGTGACCACACGTCCCGGAATGCCTGGGACTGTTCCTTATCGGGGGTCTGTGCCCGCATTCTGGGTCACCACCACCAGGACAACAAAGAGTCCAGGAAATGAGCAACACGCGCCAGTCCAGTCAGCCAATGAAATGTATTTGCTATAAGGTCCTCATTGGCTGGCTGAGCCAGCCAACGAAGACCATATAGCAAATACATTTCATTGGCTGGCTGGACTGGTATGTGCGAGACAGCTGGGGTGGAGCAGGTATGCTGGTGCTGCAAGTGAGTTCCGAAGCTGAGGCTCCCGCCGGCACTGACCATCTTTCTGAGGCTGGGAACTCTTACTCTGTCAGCCTCAGAAAGATGGTCAGCGCCGGAGGGAGCCTCAGCCACGGGACTAGGGTGACCACATGTCCCGGAATGGCAGAATGGAAATGTGGTCACTCTACTTAAATCACTCATGTTGCTTACCCCCATTATCCTGAATTGGGGTCAGAAGAAGGCCAGCCCACACTTACTTGAGCCATATATGACGGGCTGACGGCCACATTGGCTGGCTGTATGGTGAACATTGTAACGAGCAAAGAAACCTCACAGTTGACCACATGAACAATCTGGATGGCACCATGAAGATCATCACTGATGTAACTTGCCTGCAACCAAGGTTCATCATGGGAAAATTGCAGCAAACAGCACTGGCTGCGGCATGTGAGGAGATAGTTGCCTCCACCTAAGGTCATATGCAGAGAAAAGAATAACCACTGGTTAACTCTTTGAGTGACAGAGGGGTACAGAAAGCACTGTGCTGTGTACCCCTCTGGCACTCAAAGGGTTAGGAAGGACTGGCACAATTCTGGAACAAACCAACTACACCACAGGGGACAAATAAAAATGCTAATTCATTTAAATGGGGATTTTAACCCCCTGAATGCTAGAGAGACTACATCACATTGAAAATATATAGCATTCAAGGGGTTAAAGGGGATCTCTCACCTGTATTAAAGTAGCCTTACTCTGAATCCTCCCATGGCGTGAATCTTTGATCCTGTATTTTTTTTTAATATTGTGCTGTATTATCAGAGATATTAGCTTTTAAAGTGAATCCCGTGACATCAGTTATGTACAGGCTGAATGAACGAATGGATGAATGAAAGAATGAGTGAATGAATGATTAAAGGAACACCAATGTTAAATACAATTCATAGAACTGGTGTCATACAGAGATATATTAATATTCTCATGCCTTGATAAAACATAACCTCTTTGATAAAACATAACCTCTTGAATGCTGAGTAAAAGAAGAACTGCGTCTCTGAAAAGATATTACAGAGGAAGTTTGTTAGGGTGTAACATGTTCTGTGGGTAGGTGGTGCTGTTGCAATTGCTGTCACTCTGTGAAACATGCTTCCCATGCACTGTAATAGCAACAGCACCACAATGAAACAGAATGGACACACATTGAAGCTCACATGGAGAAATTCTGTAGCAATCCAACTGTAACATATAGGGAAAATAAAAATGCCCCAAATTCCCTATTAAAGGAGATCTATCACCCCTAAGCAAGTTAGACTTAATATGTAGGCTGTATAGCTAATATGTGTTATACTGTCATTTTTTTACATCATTTGGCCGAAATTTAAAGAATTACTACTGCCCTGCACCTACTTCCAGATAAACTGCGGTTACCTGCTCTGTACCTCAGTCTGTCACTCTGCTCCCCTCCCTCTATCCAGTCTCCTCCAATGACGGAGGCTTTCTGCTTGTAAGCTGGAGCGATCTCTAGCCAATGAGAACGCTCCAGCTTACAGGCAGAAAGCCTCCGTCATTGGAGGAAGCTGCATAAAGGTTGGGGGAGAAGAGGAAGAGTGACAGACTGTGGTAATAAAATGAAGACAATATAGCACATATTCTCTATATAGCCTACAGATTAAGACTAACTTGTTTAGGGGTAATAGATCCCCTTTAACCCTTTCAGTGGCAGATGGGTATGCATCACATTGCTTTGCGATGCGGTGTGTACCCCGTCTGGCGCTGAAAGGTTTAAAATAGGAAATGTAACCCCGTTGAATGCTAGAGAGGTCAGCAATGCATTACAATTGGTTTACCCCAGAAACTGTCCAGTTCTCCTTAGTACATCAGCCTCAACAACAAAATGCAGGTATGAGCTGTAATAATTTTATGATGAAGTATCTGCCAACAGATGGAATATCCTTGTTTTATTCCCATGGAAAAGCCCTGCAATATGTATTCTATGATACACAGGATAACAGCAATTGCAACCAAGCCATCTAGCCACAGAAAATGTTAACCTCTAACAAGCTTCCTCTATAATAATTTTTCAAGGATGCATTTCTTTTTTTACCCAGAATCCAAGGCGTTATGTTTTATCAAGACATGAGAATTTGATATATCTCTGAATGACACAAGTTGTACGAATTAAATTTTAGCATTGGTGTTCATTTTAAGTAGAATTCTTAGCTCAGCAGGTGAATGTATCCTGACAAGCTTTGCACAATTTTCAGTTTGCCATCTTATGTAAATGAGGCAGTGTATGCGGCAGATGTGGGGGAAAGTTGTGTAGAATGTTAGTACCTGGTTGGCAGGGAGTGATAGGTGGGAGGAAGAGCAGTGTAGAATGTCAGCACCTGGCTGGCTCATGGGAAGGAGAGTACAGTAGAATGTTAGTACCTGGTTGGCAGTAAGTGACAGGTGGGAGGAAAAGCAGTGTAGAATGTCAGCACCTGGCTGGCTGATGGGAAGGAGAGTACAGTAGAATGTTAGTACCTGGTCGGCAGTAAGTGACAGGTGGGAGGAAGAGCAGTGTAGAATGTCAGCACCTGGCTGGGTGATGGGAAGGAAAGTAGAGTAGAATGTTAGTACCTGGTTGGCAGGGAGTGATAGGTGGCAGGAAGAGCAGTGTAGAATGTCAGCACCTGGCTGGATGGTGGGAAGGAGAGTACAGTAGAATGTTAGTACCTGGTTGGGAGTAAGTGACAGGTGGGAGGAAGAGCAGTGTAGAATGTCAGCACCTGGCTGGATGGTGGGAAGGAGAGTACAGTAGAATGTTAGTACCTGGTTGGCAGTAAGTGACAGGTGGGAGGAAGAGCAGTGTAGAATGTCAGCACCTGGCTGGGTGATGGGAAGGAAAGTAGAGTAGAATGTTAGTACCTGGTTGGCAGTAAGTGACAGGTGGGAGGAAGAGCAGTGTAGAATGTCAGCACCTGGCTGGCTGATGGGAAGGAGAGTACAGTAGAATGTTAGTACCTGGTTGGCAGTAAGTGACAGGTGGGAGGAAGAGCAGTGTAGAATGTCAGCACCTGGCTGGCTGACAGGAAGGAGAGTACAGTAGAATGTTAGCACCTGGTTGGCAGTAAGTGACAGGTGGGAGGAAGAGCAGTGTAGAATGTCAGCACCTGGCTGGATGGTGGGAAGGAGAGTACAGTAGAATGTTAGTACCTGGTCGGCAGTAAGTGACAGGTGGGAGAAAGAGCAGTGTAGAATGTCAGCACCTGGCTGGATGGTGGGAAGGAGAGTACAGTAGAATGTTAGTACCTGGTTGGCAGTAAGTGACAGGTGGGAGGAAGAGCAGTGTAGAATGTCAGCACCTGGCTGGCTGATGGGAAGGAGAGTACAGTAGAATGTTAGTACCTGGTTGGCAGTAAGTGACAGGTGGGAGGAAGAGCAGTGTAGAATGTCAGCACCTGGCTGGATGGAGGGAAGGAAAGTAGAGTAGAATGTTAGTATCTGTTGGGCAGGGAGTGACAAGTGGGAGAGAGGGCAGTGTGGAATGTTAGTGACTGACTGTCATGACAGCCACTACTGTCCAATTTGTATAAACTGACAAATAAATAAAGCTAAATATATCAAACTATTTTGAAGGGTTAGTAATGCCCAAAATAAAGTTTATTCTGTATGGTAGATTTTACAAAATTAAAATATTTGGGGAAAGTCCTATCTCTCAAACCTTTATGGTTTGAGAGATATCCTCTGCTGTAAAGCTGACAGAAGGAGATCCTCTTCAGCAGAGCCGCAATAGTGACATTGGGAAAGAATTACTTAACTGGAACCGTTTACAAAGCATGCTTGCAAACCAGGCACATTTTGTAGACCGTTCCAATAAAGTAATTATTTTCCAGTATTTTTGTTCTGCTGTAGAGCCGCCAACTGGTCCCAGGACCGGGATCTCCTGCTGTCA
Organism: Rhinophrynus dorsalis; assembly: GCA_037306005.1. Lineage (NCBI taxonomy): Eukaryota > Metazoa > Chordata > Amphibia > Anura > Rhinophrynidae > Rhinophrynus > Rhinophrynus dorsalis. The sequence continues at coordinate 595,994,387 of CM074719.1, forward strand.
GCAGAGCCCTGACATCAGGAGAAGGGGAGGTTAGAGAGATAGGACTTTATCCAAATACTTTATTTTTGTAAAACCTACCATATAGAATAAACTTTATTTTGGGCATTACTAACCCTTTAAAGGGACAGTAATGTCCCATAAAAAAATCTTCTAGTTTTGTAGAGGTTAAAAAATTAACTATGTGCCACAAATCCTATCTCTCAAAACGCTATGGTTTGAGAGATAATCACATTGAAAGTCCCTCCCTCCCACCCCTTCTCCTGATGTCAGCTGTAAAGCTGACAGCAGGAGATTCAAGTCAGCCAACTCGAGGAGGCTCTTCAGCAGAGCAGAAATTGCATTATTTAAATAATACGATTTTGGCTCTGCTGCAGAGCCCCTGGGATCTCCTGCTGTCAGCATAGCACTGACGTCAGGAGAAGGGGAGGGAGGGAGGAACTTTCATTGCAAATATACTTTATTTTTTTAACCTCTTCAAAATTTAGAAGAAGAATTTTGTATGGGACATTAGTGTCCCTTTAAACAAAGAAAATGGCTAATCTAAGCATAGGTAACTGTGAAAGCTATCTCAGAATCGCCTAGGTTATTCTAATGTGTCAGTTCCACAAATCTGATAACATGTTTCTGCTCTTCGCACGACTAAGCCTTAGTTTGCACTGGTGATTTGAATGTATCCCTACTCAAATCTAGGGGGGCCACAGGTCCCGGAATGCCCAGGACTGTCCCTTATTGGGGGTCTGTGTACCGCGTCCCGGGTCACCACCACCAGGACAACAAAGAGTCCCAGAACTGAGCAACACGCGCCAGTCCAGTCAGCCAATGAAATATATTTGCTATATGGTCCTCATTGGCTGGCTGAGCCAGCTAATGAAGACCATATAGCAAATACATTTCATTGGCTGGCTGGACTGGTACGTGCGAGACAGCTGGGGTGGAGCAGGTATGCTGGTGCTGCAAGTGAGACCAGTGGCTGAGGCTCCCGCCGGCGCTGACCATCTTTCTGAGGCTGACACAGAGTAAGAGTTACCACTGGGAACTCTTACTATGTCAGCCTCAGAAAGATGGTCAGCACCAGCGGGAGCCTCAGCCGCGGGACTAGGGTGACCACATGTCCTGGAATGGCAGTATGGAAATGTGGTCGCCCTACTCAAATTACTCATGTTGCTTACCCCCATTCTCCTGAACTGGGGTCAGAAGAAGGCCAGCCCACACTTACTTGAGCCATATATGACGGTCTGATGCCCACGTGGGCTGGCTGTATGAGGAACATTGTAACGAGCAAAGAAACCTCACAGTTGACCATATGAACAATCTGGATGGCACCATGAAGATCATCACTGATGTAACTTGCCTGCAACCTAAGTTCATCATGGGAAAATTGCAGCAAACCACACTGGCTGCGGCATGTGAGGAGATAGTTGCCTCATACGAATATCCACCTAAGGTCATATGCACGAAGTAGAAGTGAAACAATTCTGGAGCAAACCAACTTCTCCATAAGGAACAAATAAAAAAGTTCAATTTATTTAAAAGGGGCTTTTAACCCCTTAAATGCCATGGAACTCTCTCTAGCCCTCTCTAGCACTCAGTGGGTTAAAAAAAAGTCACATTTAGAGCAATCTCTAGCAATCAAGGTGATTAAAGTCCTATTTAGAGCAATGACAGTTTGAGAAATGTTTATTTTGCCCATATGGTGCCAGTTGATTTGTTCCGCAACTGCTCCCCTTTTCACATCCATGTGTTGAAGGCCTCTCTAGCACTCACTGGGGGGATACAGTCATAAATGGAGACTCAAATGATCTGCCTCAGAGACTCCAGGATGGAGGGTGACTCACAGTGTAGGCAAGATCTTTTGATAACCACGCCCACTTTCTCAATATTCCGCTCACTCCCGCCTTGTTCTGTCCATTTTTTGGACAAAACCAACCTTCCCTCATGCCAATACCACCCACTTCTATGAAGCCCCACCCACATTATGATGCAATTCATGTAATTTGGACACTCCCACCCATACTTGTCATTCTGGGGGGCTGCGGCCAGCAAAGATCCACAGGTAATGCTACAATTCTCATTTAAATCAGTTTGGATTTGAGGAATTTGCTCCCTATGGTGCTCAAAAATGGTTCCACTCTTGTTTATGCGTATGGCCCAAAGAGGGCTAATTGTCCTGTTATTTGAGAGATTACCATAGCTGTGATTTAGCCCCATTTCCTTTTGCTATGCTACTCATATTTTATAATGTATCCTAAGGAATATTTGCTGTATCTGCTTTGTGGCCATTCCCATCTCTATTTACAGCTTCTATTAGATCAATAATTTTTATTTATAACTCAACCTTTCAAGAAAGCTTTTAAAGGGATAGTAATGTTTCAAAAAAAAAAAAAACTAGCTCCGATTAATCATCATAGTATTTAGGCCGTGGAGAGTGTTATTTCAATACTGTCTGAGTTGTAGTTCAAGAGTAATTGAGTGATAAAGTATTCCCCTCCTGTCCCTTATACTGATGTAACACTGCTCCCCACAGAGCAGCAAGACTGTCCAGACAGATCGCAGAGAGGTATAATCTACATTGTGCATAAGGAAAATCCTGTAAAGGGCAGAGCCGGATTAACACTCCACGGGGCCCTAGGCAAGGTATCAGTTTGGGGCCCCCCCATACCTCTCTAACTTTGGCTACCTACACATTGTTTAGTTTACACTACAATTTTGTGGGCACAGGCACTCAAGGCATACCTCCCAAGTGTCCCTCTTTAGGAGGGACAGTCCCTCTTTTTGAACCAAATCCCTCTGTCCCTCTTTCCCACCCTGGTGTCCCTCTTTTTAGGAGATCAGGCTGTGTGGTGTGTATATTAGTGTATTAAATTGCTCCACAGCAATAAAACTCATATATGTTTGTATATAGTTCAGTATATGTGTTTATAAATTAGTCTGTGTGATTAGAACACATTGGTCTTGTTCTAAATCATTTATTCATTTACACAAAGAGGTGTCAATAGGTCACAAAATAACCTAAAAATACTCGGCACTGCCCCGCCTACTAGCCACGCCCCAGCTACACCCCCTAAAACACAAGTGTCCCTCTTTGGCCATTTGAAATGTTGGGAGGTATGCTCAAAGGGTTATACTACAGTTTTGTGGGCACTATCACTCAAAGGATTATCCAATGACTGGATAACCCTTTGAGTGCCTGTGCCCACAAAACTAAAACTAAATACAGTGTAGGTAGCTCCAGCTTGCCCCACCAGATCCACTTTGCCCCCTATCAGCTCCAACTTGCCCCCATCAGCTCCAACTTGCCACCCATTACAAACCTGTAGCTGTATATATACTACAATACAAAGTCAGAGCAAATACATACCTAACTGCAGTATAAATACACATATATTATTAAAAAAAATCGGAGTACATAAACATTTGTACAGACACACTACTACATACACATTCATATTACTTACAAACATACCACCATGTACTGACAGTACTTACACATTAGCGCACACACTGACACTACAAAAAAATACAATACATACAAGGTACTTACATACACACATACAACAAAATAGTCACAGTACATACATATTACTCCACACATTCACATAAAGGACCTACATACTGCTACACAGTGACAGTACAGAAAACACATACTACTCCACACATTCACATAAAGTGCTAACATACTGATACACAGTGACAGTACATACACATTATTACAAACATAATGGCATACAAACTGCCATATAAGCACATATATACAATTACATTACAGGGCATACACACAACAACAGAACACAAGGGCTAGGCAATATGGATATCTCCAGCTGCTGCCAGACTACTGCTCAGTCATGATCCCCCAGTAAAGTGATGGAAAATTCGTATCACTACCCTGTGAGCAGCTACCTTGTTGGAGAACTGCCAGTACCCGGGCCCCAGCCCTCCGCCCGGTCGAGCTCCCCGCAACCTGGGATCTCCTCATCCAAAGGAATCCCAAAGTAGTTGTGAGCGGTGGTGAGTAGAACTGCTTCCTCTTGTCCCCGCTGGCCGCCAGCATCTAAGTTCCCCGTTAAGCTTGTAAAGTTGCAATTAACCCTTTGAGTGCCAGAGTAGTACGCAAGGCATTGCAAAGCAATGCGTTGCATACCCGCTGGCACTCAAAGGGTTAAAGCGATCTGACACTTCACACCGGCAGCAGAACCTTGTTAAACAGCCTCTAACATAGCAAACACTGCCACCTTCGCCAGTTTGCTAAGATGGCCACAGCATTCAGACATGCTCACTTTAAGGTGCACACGGATGACTGATAGTGGTTTTACTCACACAAATCACCTGGCCACAGCTCCTCTGTTTCGGGGCCCCTCCGCTGTGGCGCCCTAAGGTGCTGGCGCCAGCCCTGCCTCCGGGCCCCCTCATTGGACCGGGCCCTAGGCAGGCGCCTTATGTGCCTTGCCTGTAATCCGGCTCTGGTCAAGGGGGGCAGGTTTTTCCTTATGTTCACAGAAAGAAGATTGTCCCTCCCTGTGATCTGTCTGGTCAAGAGGCCAGATTCCACATCTGAGGGGAAGCAGCTTAAACTAAGTAAAAGGGGCAGGAGGGGGATACTTTATCATTCAATTAGTCTTGAACTACAACTATGAATGACAGTATTGAAATAACACTCTCCATGGCCCACATAATATGAAGATTAATCAGAACTGTTGCTTTTTTTGTGATACTTTACTATACCTTTAAATAGCATTAAAACTCAAAAATGTCCTATACGCTAGAGTGACATTTCAATGGCCCTGACATATATTTTGCCTAACTGGTGCTAGATATGAAAGTGGCCCCAGCACCACAAAAGTATTGCATATGTGTGTAATCTACATTAAAAATACTTGATAATTTGGTTATTTTCAAACTATGAAAACTATCTTTATTTTTTAATAGCCGCTGTATATTGAGAAAACTAGTTTTTTATTTATTTAGATGTACATTATGATAATTAAGGCATGCTGTCCTTGCCATACTTTACCTCCCGCCCCCCCAACATTTAATAGTTTCAGTGCTAGGAGAGGTAGACAATGCATTGTTGAGCAGTGTCAAAGAGTGGGGGAGGTAATGCACAGCTGAGACAGGAAGTGCTTACACGGCATACCTTAATTATACATGGGATGTGCCCCAGAGAGTCTGGTATTTGCAGTGAATTTCTGGGTCTCCGTGGATAGAGGCTGACACTCCGGTGGTGAAGAGTTTCTTACGAAACTCTGCCCACTTCTTCTCCTTCCCACCTGTACCTCCTACTTCCCACCCACTTTTTCTCCTTACCATCCTTTTCCTCCCACTTCCTGTCCACTTTATGACACAGTCCATTAAGCCCCTTCCTACCCATGATTAAGCCCTGCCCCTTTGTGACACAATTCACATCATTTATATTCCCCAGTGGCACCACATGAGCCACCTCTGAGGTATGGCCTTAATTAGCATAATCTGTACATCTAAATAAGTTAAAAAAATATTTTAAAATTGCCACACCTGGTTTTAGACTATAGGGTCCCTTTAACCCCCCCAAGAAACAGAGGGGTATACAAAGCATTGCTTTTCAATGCTCTGTGCACCCCTCTGATCCTTAAAGGGATAGTAATGTTTCACAAAAAGAGCAGCTCCAATTAATCTTCATTGTATTTGGACCTTGGAGAGTGTTACTGTCAGAGTTGTAGTTCAAGAGTAATTGAATGATAAATTATCCCCCTCCCACCCCTTTTACCTAGTGTAAGCCGCCTCCCCTCAGATGTGGAATCTGGTCTCTTGATCAGACAGCTCACAGCAAGGGACAATCTTCTTACTGTGAGTATAAGGAAAACCCTGCCTCCCTTGAGAGGATTTTCAGGTTTTTCCCCTTATGCTCACTGAAGATTGTCCCTCTCTGTGATCCATCCGGGCAGTCTTGCTGCTGTGAAGTGAGCAGTGTTACATCAGTAAAAGGGGTGGGAGGGGGATACTTTATCATTCAATTACTCTTGAACTACAACTCTGACAGTATTGAAATAACACTCTCCACAGCCCAAATACTATGATTAAGATTAATCGGAGCTGCTTTTATTGTGAAGCATTACTATCCCTTTAGGAGGTTAAAAGCCATCTATACCACATTAATCATAAAGCTAGCAAATATTTAGTCAGTGGAGATGGAGATGTGTAAAGCATTCAAGGGGTTAAATGTTTATGTTGGTTTAATAAATATATTTAGTAAAATTAATAATAAAATATCAGAGGCACTTAAACAAAAATTAAAATTTACAAAAAAAAAGTAGCAAAACAATTATTTGTCTGATTGCCATTAAACAGGGCCATATTTCCCATGAGGGAAAGTAGGAAGCATCCTAGGCCACTTCCCCCAGTACACAGTCCAATGCTCTCCTCCCTGCATGAGACATCTGCTGTAAGTTTATGATGACTCGCATACCTGGGAAATTAGTGGAGTCCCCAGAGGGGCTCGTGTGGTGCTGCTGGGAGATATTAATGATGCATGTGGCATGGCTTAATCACGGGTTGGGGCAGGGCTTAACAAAACATGTCAAAGTGGGCGGGAAGTGAGCAGAACAGGCTGGGAAGTGGGAGGAACAGGGCAAGAAGGAGGAGAAGTGGACAGAGTTTCATAAGAAACTCTCCACCACCGGAAAATCAGCCTCTGTCCCCGGAGACCCAGTAATTCAGTGCAAGAACTCTCCAGGTATGAATGAGCAGTGGTATATTGCTGTAATGGCCACTTTATATATTCATTTGGTCAATTTGTATCCAGCGGCCAAGCTTTTTGATGGGTTTTTTTTGTGATTATATTTTTTTTAATACTTAGGCCAGGATTCATCTAACTGCAGGAAAAGCACCGTATCAAATACGCTGCTCTTCGCCGCAGTCATTGATGGATACCTTCGGGTATTCATCAATGAGTTCATGTGATTTTACGTAAACTGGCCAGTCCGAGGAAAAACCCACACATACACAAAAGCGAAACTGTGTATGCATGTGTTCGCCCCATGGATTCAAATGGGATCCGCCAGCTTGAACAGGTAGAACAGGGTGGGAAGGAGGAGAAGTGGGCAGGAAGTGGGCAGAACAGGGTGGGAAGAAGAAGTGATGGACAGAACAGGGTGGAAAGGAGGATAAGTGGGCAGGAAGTGAGCAGAACAAGGTGGGAAGGATTAGAAGTGGGCAGGAAGTGGACAGAACAGGGTGGGAAGGATTAGAAGTGGACAGGAAGTGAGAGGAACAGGGTGGGAAGGATTAGAAGTGGACAGGAAGTGAGCAGAACAGGGTGTGAAGGAGGAGAAGTGAGAGGAACAGGGTGAGAAGGAGGATAAGTGGGCAGGAAGTGAGCAGAACAGGGTGGGAAGGATTAGAAGTGGACAGGAAGTGAGCAGAACAGGGTGGGAAGGATTAGAAGTGGACAGGAAGTGAGAGGAACAGGGTGGGAAGGAGAAGAAGTTGACACAGTTACTCAGGAAACTCACCACCACCAGAGAATCAGCCTCTATCCCCAGAGACCCAGTAATTAACTTTTAAAACCAGAGTCTGCGGGGCAGATCTGGAGAGTTCCCAGGTTTGTTAACTGGAAGTATGTGATATTTAAAGTTATTTAACCTAATTTCATTTTTTTATATGTGTTAGTGTTCACTTAAGGAGTAACACATTCAGGAGTAAACCAACCTTACCACAGGGGAGAAATAAAAATTCCCTAAACTCCCGTTGCTGTAAATGGGGCTCTAAGCCTCTTTACATGCTAGAGAGGTCTCCAATGCATTACTTCACAATGCACTGGAGACCTCTCTAACATTCAATGGGTTAAAGGCCCCAATTAAAGGGACACTATCACATAAAAACAACTCTTATTATTTTGCATGAGCTTTCAAAATTATGTCTACAGTGAGGGAAAAAATTATTTGATCCCCTGCTGATTTTGTACGTTTGCCCAGTGACAAAGAAATGATCAGTCTATAATTGTAATGGTAGGTTTATTTGAACAGTGAGAGACAGAATAACAACAAAAAATCCTGAAAAACGCATTTCAAAAAAGTTATCAGTTGATTTGCATTTTACTGAGTGAAATAAGTATTTGACCCCTTTGCAAAACATGACTTAGTACTTGGTGGCAAAACCCTTGTTGGCAATCACAGAGGTCAGACATTTCTTGTAGTTGGCCCCCAGGTTTACACTCATCTCAGGAGGGATTTTGTCCCACTCCTCTTTGAAGATCCTCTACAAGTCATTAAGGATTCGAGGCTGACGTTTGGCAACTCGAACCTTCAGCTCCTTCCACAGATTTTCTATGGGATTAAAGTCTGGAGACTGGCTAGGCCACTCCAGGACCTTAATATGCTTCTTCTTGAGCCTCTCCTTTGTTGCCTTGGCTATGTGTTTTGGGTCATTGTCATGCTGGAATACCCATCTACAACCCATTTTCAATGCCCTGGCTGAGGGAAGGAGGTTCTCACCCAAGATTTGATGGTATATAGCCCCATCCATCGTCCATTTGATGCGGTGAAGTTGCCCTGTCCCCTTAGCAGAAAAACACCCCCAAAGCATAATTTTTCCATCTCCATTTTTGACGGTGGGGATGGTGTTCTTGGGGTCATAGGCAGCATTCCTCCTCCTCCAAACACGGCGAGTTGAGTTGATGCCAAAGAGCTCGATTTTGGTCTTATCTGACCACAGCACTTTCACCCAGTTCTCCTCTGAATCATTCAGATGTTCAATGGCAACCTTCAGACGGGCCTGTACATGTGCTTTCTTGAGAAGGGGGACCTTGTGGTTGCTGCATGATTTTAGTCCTTCATGGCGTAATGTGTTACCAATTGTTTTCTTGGTGACTATGGTCCCAGCTGCCTTGAGATCATTGACAAGATCCTCCCGTGTAGTTCTGGGCTGATTCCTCACCATTCTCATGATCATTGAAACTCCACGAGGTGAGATCTTGCATGGAGCCCCAGACCGAGGGAGATTGACAGTTATTTTGTGTTTCTTCCATTTGCGAATAATTGCACCAACTGTTGTCACCTTCTCACCAAGCTGCTTAGCGATGGTCTTGTAACCCATTCCAGCCTTGTGTAGGTCTACAATCTTGTCTCTGACATCCTTGGACAGCTCTTTGGTCTTGGCCATGGCGGAGAGTTTGGAGGAGAATCTGATTGATTGATTGATTGATTGATTGCTTCTGTGGACAGGTGTCTTTTATACTGGTAACAAGCTGAGATTAGAAGAACTCCCTTTATAGAGTGATCCTAATCTCAGCTTGTTACCTGTATAAAAGATATCTGGGAGACAGAAATCTTGCTGATTGATACTTATTTCACTCAGTAAAACCCAAATCAATTTATATCTTTTTTGAAATGTGATTTTCATGATTTTTTTGTTGTTATTCTGGCTCTCACTGTTCAAATAAACCTACCATTAAAATTATAGACTGATCATTTCTTTGTCAGTGGGCAAACATATAAAATCAGCAGGGGATCAAATAATTTTTTCTCTCACTATATGTTGTATTATTGTTTAATTTAGAAAACTACTTTTTGAGATATTTACATTTATAGATTATGCTAATTAAGGCATGTCGCACATACACTTCCTATCTTATCGCTACATTACCTCCCCCACCCACTGACTCTTCACCCTTTGATTGCTAGGGGAGGTGGACAATGCATTGCTGAGCACTGTCAGTGAGTGGAGGATGTAATGTAAGGATTAGACAAGATGTCAGTGCTAGTGGAGATGTGCAATGCATTTCTGAGCAGTGTCAGTGAGTGGGGGAGGTAAGGTAGGTATAACATTCCTCCCAAGTGTCCCTCTTTAGGAGGGACAGTCCCTTTTTGAGACCCAAATCCCCCTGTCCCTCTTTCCTACCATATTGTCCCTCTTTTTAGGACATCAGAGTGAGTGGTGTATATATTAGTCTATCACATTGCTTCAAAGCAATGAAATTCACATAAATGTTTAGTTAATCTTCAGTATATGTGTTTGTAATTGAATCTGTGTAAATAAAATACTTTGATCTTGCTCTAAATCATTTATTCAGTTACACAAAGAGGTATCAGTAGGTGACAAACTAACCTAAAAATATCCTGCCCACCAACCATGCCCCTAAAAACACCACCTAAAACACAAGTGTCCCTTTTTGGCCATTTGAAATGTTGGGAGGTACGGTATAAGACAGGAAGTCAGTGCTAGGGAAGGTGTGCAATGCATTGCTGAGCAGTGTCAGTGAGTGGGGAGGTAATTTAGGGATAAGACAGGAAGTCAGTACTAGGGGAGGTGGGAAATGCATTGCTGAGCAGTGTCAGTGAATCAGGGAGGTAATGTAGGGATAAAACAGGAAGACAGTGCTAGGGGAGGTAGGCAATGCATTGCTGAGCAGTGTCAGTAAGTGGGGAGGTAATGTAGGGATAAGACAGGAAGTCAGTGCTAGGGGAGGTGGGCAATACATTGCTGAGCAGTGTCAGTGATTGGGCAGGTAATGTAAGCATAAGACAGAAAGTCAGTGCTAGGGGAGGTGGGCAATACATTGCTGAGCAGTGTCACTGTCAGTGAGTCATAGGGATAAAACAGGAAGACAGTGCTAGGGGAGGTGGGCAATGCATTACTGAGCAGTGTCAGTGAGTGGGAAGGTAATGTAGGGGTATGACAGGAAGTCAGTACTAGGGGAGGTGGGTAATGCATTGCTGAGCAGTGTCAGTGAATGGGAAGATAATGTAAGGATAAGACAGGAAGTCAGTGCTAGGGGAGGTGGGCAATGCATTGCTGAGCAGTGTCAGTAAATGGGGAGGTAATGTAGGGATAAGACAGGAAATCAGTGCTAGGGGAGGTGGTAATGAGTTGCAGAACACTCCAGCATACAAGGGGTTAAAAAAAACCATTAAAACTGATGGAAATGTTTAATTGTCCCTTATGGTGTATTTGGTTTCCTCAAACTGCATCCCTTTAGCTTATTGTACCTTTAGTGTGACAAACATTCTATTTCCGTTCCGCTGACATAAGTAGTTCTTTACCTGTTGATATAATAATGAACAGTTCCTTTAGGGATGGAAGAACAGAGGAGGACTGAAGCCTCCAGATTTTTTGTAGCAATCCACTGACTCTGTTCACTTGGTCCAGAAACTGTATGATGCCTTCCTCAGCTTCAGACGCACAATGGAACTGACCAATGCACCGAATCAATTGCTGGCAAAAGAGCACTTGGTGTTTCCCCACTGGAATGCATTGAGAGTATGGCATTAAGAGTTTGCTGATCTTCACGCAAAGCTTCAGTCCTGGTCTTTCGCAGACCATACGGAGCACTTCTATCCTCAGCAGCCTGAAGATGTCCTCCGTGGCGGGTTTGTCCAACACAAACTGAAGGCCCAGATGTATATAATCCAAAATGTACGTACTTCTCTTTCCCAGGGTGCCATAACCTTCCTGAAGAAGACTTAGAATGAACCTAGCGTTGAAGAACTCTTCAAATTCCTCAGGATGATATTGTCCATAGACCTCCAAGACTTCTCTGGCTGTCTCTCTAGCAAAATGGGATTCACCCAAGAAGAAGAGCTTGGTGGAAAATGCTAGCATTGACCAACATTGATCACTGTCCATGGGCTGCTTGGAAGCTTCAATGACTCGACGTGCTAAGTTCTGCTTCACGTACATAGGATAGGAAGACTGCACAACAGCTTCTAATATCTTATCCATTGCTTCTTCTTGGTGCTGAAACAATGAGAAGATCATTAGATTATCATAGGATGGGCAATTTTCAACCCTCCATGTGTGGTTGGACTACAGGAGAAGGGGGGGTTTAGATGTGAATATCTCTCAAACCATAAAGGTTTGAGACATGGGGTTTGCTTCAAATTTTTTTATTTTTTTTAAAGGAGAAGTAAACTTTTTTTATGAAAAAATATATATTGTAGGGATTTTCCTATTGAGTAAAATAAGAGTACTCCCACTGCGGAGAGATTTATATTTCCAGAGTTATTCCAGTTTAAACCCATGTTTTTTTACATTAGCAGTGCCCTCTAGTGGTCAAATTCTAATTAGATTTCCTGTTAGATTCTAAGGAAGAGAGGAAAGTCAGAAAAGTCAGAGACATACAGTTCTCCATAGAATGTGATAGAAACTGCCTGTCACTTCCTGTCAGAACTATCAGGAAGTAAACACAGTAAATTCACTTCCTGGTTATTTAAACTGCTATAAATTTTGAATAAAACATCTGACAACGATGGGAGTGACCTTGTTTTATTCAGTAGGAAATGCTCTATAAAATATGTGTTTTCATAAAAAAGGTTTACTGCTCCTTTAAATCTAGAATACAACATACCATTATTAAGGGACATTACTAACCCTTTAACTCTTTGAGGAGAAGAGTTTGTGTGCGATGCTTTGCTTTGCAATGCGTTGCTGACCCCTGCTGTTTTATTCCTATATGTAGAGTTCTACTTATATGGGAATATATAGCAGGAACCAGCAAGTTCCCTGGAATTAAAATGTACATAACCAGTAAAGAGGCTATAAATGAACAAATTAATAATTTAAAAATGACATTCACAATGAAATTACTAAGGAAGTTAAGTTCCAAAACCTCAATACCATTATAAATGTATAGCCACAAAACTATTAACCTTGAATTCTGCAGAGACATTTCACAGACAATATTTTCTTTTTCCATAATAAGGAGTGAGTCAGAGAAACAGAGACAAACACAGACAGAGATATTTTAGGGGATTATGCACTAAGGTGTGATAAAGAGATGATAAAGCGGAGATAACTTCTCCAGTGATATCACTTCTCCAGTTCCTATGCTATTCTATAGAGCCTATTCACTAAGATCTCCAGATTTGGAGAAAACTTAGTGCATTGGCTTCTTAGAATGACATAGGAACTGGAGAAGTGATATCACTGGAGAACTTACCTCCACTTTATCACCTCTTTATCACACCTTAGTGCATCATCCCCATCATCTCCACTTTATCACGGCTTAGTGAATGCTCCCACCACTGGAAGATGCCTCACCCAAACCTTATTACAGAGCAAATTATATTTCTTTGTGATATGTTGGGTGCAGGGTTTGTGTGACCTTTTCATTTTATGGAGGCATTGCTGTTATTGCTTGATGTCTATGTGTGTCTATGTGACTGCTTACATCAACGTTAACCTTTTTTTAATGCCTACAATATTAAATCAACTTAAAATTAACCATTACTATCCCTTTAAATCGCACTATTGCGGCTCTGCTGAAGAGCCGCCTGTCGGTCCCCGGACCTCCTGCTGTCAGCTTACAGCTGACGTCAGGAGAAGGGGAGGGAGAGGGGAACTTTAATGGAGGATATAGGACTTTATTCAAATACTTTATTTTTGTAAAATCTTACATATAGAATCAACTCTTTATTTTGGGCATTACTAACTCTTTAAAGGGATAGTATTGCTTAAAAATTACTTATCCCTATTCTGTAGGTTTGCAAGCACACAAAGACCTTTTTAGTGAAGGATTTCTTTTTCATTAACACAATCTTAGCTCTGTTGCAGAGCGTCCAACGGTCCCAGGACTGGATTTCCCTGTTAGCTAGAATGCTGATGTCAGGCAGGGGGAACTTTGTAAACAGTTACCTCTCAAACCATAAGGGTTTGAGAGATGCCACTGGGGGCATTTTTTTTCTTTATTTAAGGGCTACAAACTAGGGATTAGTAATTTTACGTAATACTATCCCTTTAATGTAATCCTTTCAGGATACAGGTATTCAACACCTGATCTACGGGGCATAGCAGTTATTCCTAAAATCCTACATGTAAAGCCATAAAATAGTATGGGCAACATGCACAAAGAAAATGGATCAATGGAGTAAACTAACTGCACCATACAATACAAATAAAAAAATAATAATGAAAATACCTCTTCATTTAACCCTTTGAGTTCCAGTGGAAGAACGTAAGGCATTCCAAAGAAATACATTGCGCTTCCCACTGGCACCCAGAGGGTTAAATGGAGCTTTTAATCCATCGAATCACAGATCTCGCTAGCATTCAAGAGCGTAAAACCACTATTTAAAGGGACACTAATACAAAAAAAAATTAAATTAGTCACTATAACTTGTTTTTCCTTGTTGAGAGAGTATTTGTATTGATAGACAAGAGCTAACGCCAGTTAATTGACTGTGATAAGTGCCCCAGTGCTCTTCTATTCAGAAAGGCTGCTATCTCAGCCCATTCATCTATAATCCTGGACAATCAATGGGAGTCCCTCATAGCAAAATTAAAATGAGAATTGAGGTCTCAGAAAACAAGCAGACAATTTTTACTTATACCAGCATGAAGTATAGGGTATTAAAGTGTATATAACACCAGTTCATTTTAGGTGTTACCGTTTCTTTAACTCAATAAGAATTTTCATTTCTTCCCTGTTATATAATCGGTTAACCCTTTGAGTGTCAGAGAGATAGTCAACACATTGCTACATAATGACACTGAAAGGGTTAATTCCAGAATTGCTACGCCTTTCGTCTTTGTGCCTATGGCCTGCTATATTCCTGGAACAGAAAAATGTCACGGTATCCAAGTTTTCAATATACTGCACTTCTCTTCAATAATGGAAATCATTCTCATACTGCAGAAACTGCATTAAAGCACCAGACAAGTTAATCTTGCCAATCGCCTATTATAAGTAATTGAATAAATAAGTAAAGGCCATATTCAGGAAACGACAAGGGAACAATTTTCGAGCCAAGCAACTGCACCATAGGACACAAATAAGAATTCCCATAATTCCTATTTATTTAAATTGGCCTGTAAGCCCTTGAGTGCCCGAGGGGTATCCAATGCATTGCGTTACAATGCGTTGGATAGTTCACTGGCACACAAAGGCTTAAAGGGATAGTAATGTTTCACAATAAAAGCAGCTCCAATTATTCTTCATAGTATTTGGGCCGTGGAGAGTGTTATTTCAGTACTGTCAGAGTCGTAGTTCAGGAGTAATTGAATGATAAAGTATCCCTCTCCCGCCCCTTTTACTGAGAGGGACAATCTTCAGTGATCATAAGGAAAAACCTGTTAAGGGGGGGCAGGGTTTTCATTGTTCTCACAGTAAGAAGATTGTCCCTTGCTGTGAGCTGTACGGTCCCAGGACCAGATTCCACATCTGAGGGGAGGCGGCTTACACTAGGTAAAAGGGGCGGGAGGGGGATACTTTATCATTCAATTACTCTTGAACTACAACTCTGACAGTATTAACATAACACTCTCCATGGCCCAAATACTATGAAGAGTAATCGGAGCTGCTTTGAATGAGTAGTAACATTTTATTTTGAATTGCCTTTATATATATATATATATATATATATATATATATATATATTACATTGTATCACTATGCTGCTTTTTTTGGTCGACTGACCAGAGAACTGTCTGGGAAGAGATCCAGTGAGCTTACTGTCGGAGACATAAGAGTTAAAAAAAAAAAGTTGAAGAAAGGAAAATGAATACAAAGTGCAGGTAATCTGACTTTACGTACACATTTGTAGACTATGTAAAATCAGAATAAAAGTTTACTAACCTTTAAACCCCAGCCTAATCTAACAACCAATATGTTAACTCTTAGAGTACCAGAGGGGTACACATACACAAAGCATTGCTAAGAAATTCATTGCGTACTTCTCTGGCACTCAAAGGGTTAAGGCCCTTGGGTGAGAGATTATAATATGATTCAATCTCTAATAAGAGATGAGATTATTTCATAGTCCTATACATGCTTAACTCAATTTACTAAGCTAGTTTCTTAGAAAATGTTATGCGCCAAGGGGAGGATGGTGTTCACATAGAAAACTGACATTGTTTACACCATCTTCCTGTGCATGCTATTAGCATACCTGGAAACCTTCTTGCCAAAGCCCTGTAGGTCCAGTAAGGTCTGGGAGTCAGAGTGCCCAAATGGTGACATTTGCACCATAAAGTAGGTGGAGTTTAACTGGGGCGGGCGAATTATTATATAGGATATACAGAATCATTAATGTGAGTGTTATTGCTGATACACTTATACACACACACACACACCACACAGTCTGATATCCTTAAAAAAATATGGGACAGAGGGATTTGGGTCTCAAAGAGGGACCGTCCTGAATAAAGAGGGACATTTGGGAGGTATGGACCCCTTATTACTCCTAAAGAGGGACACTTGGAAGGCATGGATCCCTAATAACTCCTAAGGAGGGACACATGGGAGGTATAGATGGACCCCTAATAACTGCTAAGGAGGGAAACTTGGAAGGTATGAATCCCTAATAATTCCTAAGGAGGGACACATGGGAGGTATGGACCTCTAATATCTCCTAAGAAAGGACACATGGGAGGTATGGACCCCTAATATCTGCTAAGGAAGCACACATGGGAGGTATGGACTACTAATATCACCTAAGGAGGGACACATGGGAGGTATGGACCCTAATATCTCCTAAGGAGGGAAACATGGGAGGTATGGACCCCTAATATCTCCTAAGGAGGGACATATGGGAGGTATGGACCCCTAATATCTCCTAAGGAGGGACACATGGGAGGTATGGACCCCTTATATCTCTTAAGAAAGGACACATGGGAGGTATGGACCCTAATGTCTCCTAAAGAGGGAAACATGGGAGGTATGTACCCCTAATATCTCCTAAGGAGGGACATATGGGAGGTATGGACCCCTAATATCTCCTAAGGAGGGACACATGGGAGGTATGGACCCCTTATATCTCTTAAGAAAGGACACATGGGAGGTATGGACCCTAATGTCTCCTAAGGAGGGAAACATGGGAGGTATGGACCCCTGATATCTCCTAAGGAGGGACACATGGGAGGTATGGACCCTAATATCTCCTAAGGAAGGACACATGGGAGGTATGGACCCTAATGTCTCCTAAGGAGGGAAACATGGGAGGTATGGGCCCCTATTATCTCCTAAGGAGGGACATATGGGAGGTATGGACCCCTGATATCTCCTAAGGAGGGACACATGGGAGGTATGGACCCTAATATCTCCTAAGGAAAGACACATGGGAGGTATGGACCCCTAATATCTCCTAAGGAGAGACACATGGGAGGTATGGACCCCCTAATATCTCCTAAGAAGGGACACATGGGAGGTATGGACCCTAATATCTCCTAAGGAGGGAAACATGGGAGGTATGGACCCCTAATATCTCACAAGGAGGGACATATGGAAGGTATGGACCCCTAATATCTCCTAAAGAGGGACACATGGGAGGTATGGGCTCCTAATATATCCTAAGGAAGGACACATGAGAGGTATGGCCCCCTAATATCTCTAATATCTCCTAAAGAGGGACATATGGGAGGTATGGACCACTAATAACTCCTAAAGAGGGACCACTAATAACTCCTAAAGAGGGACATATGGGAAGTATGGACCCCTAATATCTCCTGAGGAGGGACATATGGGAGGTATGGACCCCTAATAACTCCTAAGGAGGGACATATGGGAGGTATGGACCCCTAATAACTCCTAAGGAGGGACATATGGGAGGTATACATTAAAGTCTTAACAACAGCACACTATGTACATCAGTATGTACTAAGACAATGATATGCTCTAGAGCGTACCCCGAAACGCAAGTACAGGAGATGCAGATGGGTGTTTTGGGATTTTACATTCAATACAATGCGCTGCATACCCTTTTGTCATTCAAAGGGTTAAATGCCAGAGAGGTCTCCAATGCACTGTGAGGCATTGCTTTGGAAAACTCGCTTGCATTCAAGGGGTTAAAAGCAAATTAAATTAATGAGAACGTTCTGCAATGCGTCGGAAACCTCTCATGCATTCAAGGGGTTAAAAGTCTGATTTAAGTCTGATTTAAATTATTATTTCTCCATTTTGGTGTAGTTGGTTTGCTCCAAAATTCTACCACTTTATTATAATAATTTGAAACATAGAAACATAGAATTTGACTGCAGATAAGAACCATTCGGCCCATCTAGTCTGCCCATTTTCCTACGGTAAAAACCTCAAACCTTTTTTGGTCCTTGGTCTTGTCTTATGTTCAGGACATCCTTATGCCTATCCCATGCATGCTTACATTCCGTCACTGTATTAACCTCTACCACTTCTGATGGTAGACTATTCCACTTATCTACCACCCTCTCAGTGAAGTAAAACTTTCTTACATTACATTTAAACCTGTGTCCCTCTAGTTTTAGACTATGGCCTCTTGTCCTAACATTTTTATTCATTTGAAATGTACGTCCCTCCTGCACTTTTTTGAATCCCTTCATGGCCCTTAATGATTTGCATGGACATATAGTTTATTTAATAATCAGCCTCCCTCATTGACATGTAAGGGCTTCCTGATACCGCCCACTCCTACCTGGGTACTCTGTGTAGAATGTATGCAGAGGAGCTCTCTTGCTCTCCTGCATCACCACTATTGATCTCCTAGCGAATCGGCTGGGAGATCAGTAGCTGGAGGGCATCAGAAGGGGTCCTGATGCCCCACCACGAGGTTTGACTTTTAATACCACTGAAAAAAAAAAAAAAAGTTCACCGCACTGGCAAATCCATGCCACACACATGCTAGTATATATATTTATATAGATATAGATATTTTTTCTTATTTAAAGGGATAGTAATGTTTAATTTTTCAAGTAAAATCGAGTATCCTCTAAACTTTTTTTATAACGATGTGTAGCAAGAAAACATTATTAAACGCTGCCGTTTTTCATTTACAGTCTAATAAAGTTTCCCCCTCCCGTCCCTTCCACTTACCTCAGCAGCCTCAGCAAGCCAGCCTGGACAGAATGCGACGAGTGACCATCTTCTTCCATTATAAGGAAAAACCTGCCCTCCTTCATCAATGGGGCAGGCTTTCCCTTATACTGAAAGCGGAAAGATTGTCCCTCGATGCAGCACGTCCGGTCTACGGACCGGATTCCAAATCTGAGGGGAGGCTGCGGAAGTAAGTAGAAGGAGCGGGAGGGGGAAACTTTATTAGACTATAAATGAAAAACGGTAGCGTTTAATAACGTTTTCTTCCTACACATTGTTATAAAAAAGAATAGAGAATACTTGATTTTACTTGAAAAATTAAGAATTACTATCCCTTTAAAACAAAATATATTTCCTTCTTTAATGACAGTTGTCACATTTTACTAAGCAGTAAAAAAAAAAAAAAAAAAAAAAAAGGAAACAGCACCTATCCTATTGGCTGTTGAGGAGAAACTGACCAATTAGTTCTCAGCCACACTTACCTGGGCTGCATGCACATTGCACATAGACCCTAAGGGGGATGTACTAAGTAGGGTCACTACATGTCCCGGATTGCCCAGGACAATCCCTGATTTTATATGTTTGTCTGTTATTCCAGGCAGACTCCTTCTGGGAAAATACAAAGTCCCGGAATGAAGACTCATACTAGAAGGAGAGCTGCCCATTGCCTACTGTGACAGAAAGTGATGCCCCTGCTGGGCTACAAAAACATGGCTTCCAGATGGAGCTGTAAATGTTAAAGAGAGAACTGAGCTTTAATTAGGATGACCACATGTCCCAGATTGCCCGGGACAGTCCCGGATTTTAAATGTTTGTCCCTTGTCCCGGGCAGCCCCCTTCTGGGACAGTATAATGTCCCGGAATGAAGATTCCTGAACTCAGAGGTCTAAAGCCTAGAAGAAAAACGACCCGTAGACTACTGTCACAAAGTGATGTCTCTGCTGGGCTACAGAAAAATGGCTTCCGGACAGAGCTCTAATGGGCAGTTCTCCCTCTAGTGTTTAGAACTCTGTGGTGTGTTCTTCTCTCTGCAGTGTCTCTGAATGGCAGGCCCGAAATGTGGTCACCCTAGCTTTAATGCTGACAACAAACAGAAGTTGCAGGGCAATTTTATTGTAGTCTATTGCTAGTTTAAGTCACTTTCTAGTAGCCCACCACAGGCAACACTGTCACAGCAGTTAATGGGCAGTTCTCCCTCTAGTGTTTGGAACGCGGTGGTGCGCTAGAGAAAGAGCAGCCTGCGCACTAATGTCCATTGATGTATAGTGACCCCCCACATAGCTGCACTAGAGCCGAGGACAAGTACCCTACTGCTCTCCTCTCTGCAGTGTCCCTCAACAGCAGAATGGAAATGTGGTCACCCTAGCACTAAGGTGTGATAAAGAGGTAATAAAGCAGTGATAACGTCTCCAGTGATATCATTTCTCCAATTGACTAAGAATTCTCCAGGTTTGGAGATCTTACTGCATAGGCTTTACAGAATTACACCAGAACTGGAGAAGTGATGTCACTGGATAAGTTATCTCCACTTTATCACCTCTTTATCACTCCTTAATACATAACCCGCCAGTGTCACATTTTCAAGCTGGGCCAGATTTACATCCCAGGCACCCCAAGGCAAGGCACTCTAGGTGCCATTAGCTCCTCCCATGGCCACATCCTTCTCTCACCACATGACCCCACCTCCAGTCCCACCCATTGTTTCCTGGCACAGAAAATAGCTTTGACCTATAACAAAGTAGATTAAAAAAAAAGCTTCAATCCCCTTAGTTGCTAACAAGATCTCCATTGGGCATCTTTCTAACATCCAAGGGATTACATAATTGCTTGCAAAGGGGTTTACAAATTGGTGCAAGGAGATTAAGATTTGACCACACCCACAATTCAGAATATGGATGTGGCCAGCAAAGCTGAGGTGCCCCTCATATTTGGAGCTCTAAGCAGTTGTCTGCTCTGC
The DNA here is from genome assembly GCA_037306005.1 of Rhinophrynus dorsalis. NCBI lineage: Eukaryota > Metazoa > Chordata > Amphibia > Anura > Rhinophrynidae > Rhinophrynus > Rhinophrynus dorsalis. The sequence continues at coordinate 596,015,092 of CM074719.1, forward strand.
CTATTGGGGAAACCGGCTCTGCTCTCAAGCCAAAGAGAACGGGTCTATGGGGAAATGCAATGCTTGGAACAGGAAACTGTCCTGAACAACGTAGCTGAAATACATTGGGGAAACATTGGGAATTTCCTTCCAGACCCTCTGCCTGCCCCCCTGTTTGTTACATTAGGACTCACAATCCAGTCCTGGTTTAATCAGATCTGCTCCCCAGAGAGAAGATCTGCCCATACAGTAATGATCAGATGATCGCTGCCCTTTAAATCAGTGGTATCCAGTGGCTTCATTCATTTGCCTGACAGAGGTCACGTCACAGACACACTTAAAGGGATAGTAATGTTTCATAATAAAAGCAGCTCCGATTAATCTTCATATTCTTTGGGCCACGGAGAGTGTTATTTCAGTACTGTCAGAGTTGTAGTTCAAGAATAATTGGATGATAAAGTATCCCCCTCCCACCCCTGTCACTGTTTGGGTTCCAAAGTGAAAGGGTTAATAAAATAATATTGCCCATATGTCTAATATTGGACATGCTGCAATTTCAATGTTAGAAGTTTGACTTTGCAAACTAGCATACTTAGCTGTGGTCTGCTTGGCCCGAGCTCCCTCCCACGCAGGTGCTGAATACAACTAAATCGAGGGTGGACAGTGTGGCTCTCCAGCTGTCAGTGAACTACAGTTCTCACAGGCCAGCTTGAGATGCCATTCAAGCAACAACTGGAAAGTCAAGCATTGTCATTCCCCGGTCTAAATTTATATAACGGCCATACAGTCAAAAGAAAAGTGTAGGAGTTCTGGGGCAATGCATTGCGTTGGAGACCTCTCTCTAGCATTCAAGGTGTTAAAATCCCCATTTTAAATAAATGGGAATTTTTGTAATTTTGAGTTCTCCCCATAGTGCAACTGGATTGCCCCAGAAATCCTACACTTTTCTTTTGGTCATACAGCCCATAATAGTATATCAATGAATGAATTAGGTCAAAGACAAATTGAATTAAAGGGACAGTAATGTTTAATTTTAACTTTTAGAATATTGTAGGTATTAAAAAAACAAATTACATCGATGTAAGTCTTATCTCTCAAACCTTTATGGTATGAGAGATATAACCAGCTAAACTTCCACCCTCCAGGCCATTTCAGAGAAGTCTGCCTTCTACCTGACAGCAGCAGATCCTGGTCTGGGGACTGGCCGGCGGCTCTTCAGCAGAGCTGAAATAGAGCGATCTAGAAAGAAATACTTCATTGGAGCAGTCTACAAAGTGTGCCTGGTTTGCAAGCACACATTGTAGACCATTCAAATGAAGTATTTATTTCTAGTTTGCACTATTTCGGCTCTGCTGAAGAGCCGCCGTCCAGTCAAATGATGGGAATCTGCTGCTGTCAGCTAGAGTGCTGACTTCATTGAAACAACCTGGAGGGGGGAAGGTTAGCCAGTTATATCTCTCATACCATAAAGGTTTGAGAGACTGGACTTATATCAATTTAATTCTTTTTTTAATACCTCCAATATTAAACAAACTTAAAATTAAACATTACTATCCTTTTAAATAACAGATTACCATAAAAGATCATGTATGACTATCTTAGGCATTCATGATTTCATTTAACCATTTCAATGCCAGGTGGGCAGTCAAAAGGTTAATTCCTCCTTGATCTGATTCGTTCATACATGCACTTTCAGTTTACACAAGGATGGGCAATGTGTGGCTCTGTAGTTGTTGTAGACCAACACGAGCTGGCAATGTGTGGCTCTCCAGCTGTTGTTGGGCTACAAATCTGCCAACATTTGCTGGTGAGCCATATGTTACCCACCCTTATTTAGTTGTAAACAGAACTTGCGTTCATTGTTAAAGGAACACTATGGGGGATGTTCACTAAGCGGTGATAAAGAGGTGATAAAGTGGAGATGACTTCTCCAGTGATATCACTTCTCCAGCTCCTATCTTATTCTATGGAGCCAATGCACTAAGATTTCTTCATCTTTGGAGATCTCAGTGACTAGGTTCCATAGAATAACATAGGAACTGGAGAAGTGATATCACTGGAGAAGTCATCTCCACTTTATCACCTCTTTATCACCTCTTAGTGAATAACCCCCTATGAAATAAAAATATACTGGTGATTTTTTCATATAAAACACCATATACTTCATGCTAGCATCTGTAAACACTGAGGAAGCAGACATCCCTGCCTTTTCTAGGGCTCTAAGAACCACAACAATCTGAAGTGATTGTTCAGGATTGTCTGTAAATGGTCTGTGACAAGATAACAACCTTCCTGAATATAGTAGTGGACACTAATCACAGTAAGTGAACTGGCTTTAGTTCTTATCTCACATTACAAATAGAAAACCCCCCAAAATGAAACAAATGCTCTCTGAATAGGACACTTTAACCCTCTGAGTGCCAGAGAGGTATTTGACACATTGCAATGCGTTGGATACCTCTCTGGCCCTCAAAGGGTTAAACAGGCATTACAAACAAGTTTAGGGGTATGTTTTTATGGATTTAGCATATGAATAGTTATCTTTTTTTACAGGTTCTAGCTATAAGTACGTAACATTTAAAGGTATATCAACCGATTTCCTTTTTAGGTGTTAACGTTCATGAGATCACTCACCTCAGGCACACAGTGACACCCACATGCAGGTTTGGATGAGACTTGAGAACTCCAAGGACAGATCAGTGCCCCAGGCAAATAATCAATGACAACAGGATCCCTGTACGAACTGGTCACACAATAATAAGAATAATGCAGTACTTTCCAGAAGTGATGAGCATCAGCGCTGATCCTGGATGAGTTCACTGGCTGCAGATGAACGTTCAGAGGTGCCAGTGCAAGGGATGAGCTAGTGATGTGCCTGTCTGGGAGGGACACTGCGTCTCATGGATCTGCAGCAGGGCACATGCACTATTCACTGGTCCAACTTTAAAATCCTCCTTCCCTGCTGCTCTTGATGCTCAGGACCACTCCCCTCACCAGTAACATGTGTATGCCTAGCCACCCCCCTTTAGCTGTGTCCTGTCTAGGAAGACACGTCCACTGTGATGCATTTAACCCTTTGAGTGTCAGGAAGGTCTCCAATGCTTTGTGTTGCAATGGGTTGGATACATCTCTGTCACTCAAAGGGTTAAGGGAGAAGCAGCACCATCTAATAATAACCCCCTACTTACCTGACTATGGCCGGGCAATCCTAAAGTGAGCTGGTCACATTATCACTTTAGAAAGGGGTGCACATGCTGCATTGCTATACATTAACCATTGCAACCCAGTAATAATTACTGCAGCTCTGCAGCATGTATTTTTCCTTTTTAAAGGGGTGATCGAGCAACCCTATCCTAATTTGGTAGGATAATGATAGTGGTAGGATAATATTAGCATCCCTTGCATCTACACCTCTTTTTATGCAGACTAGTACCCTATTTGCTGTTGAAGCAGCTGAGTGACTCTGCACACTGCTGTGAAGTCTATTGTCTATCAGTACTCCTAAATCTTTCTCTAATGAGGATTTCCCAAGTTGTTTCCCATTTACAGTATGTGTAGCAAGTTTGCTTCTACAGCCCAAATGCATAACCTTACATTTATCTACATTAAATGCCATCTGTCACTTTTCTGCCCATGTCAGAAAAAAGTATTAACTATATGGTAGATACAATTAAAAGAGAGTACTTGCACTTATTCGTATCTTTCAGACCATTATGGTTTGAGAGATATAGGAAAATAAAGTTCTCCGCTCCTTCCCCTTTCTGCTTGACGAGCTGTAAAGCTGTCAGAAGCAGATTCTGTTCACTGGATCAGACTGCGGCTCTTCGGCAGCGCCGACATAGCGATATCTAAAAATAAATACTTCATCAGAACGGTCTACAACGTGTGCCTGGTTTGCAAGCACACGTTGTAGACAATTCCAGTGAAGTATTTATCCTTAGATATCGTTATATCAGCACTGCTGAAGAGCCACATCTGGTCAATCGACCAGACTCTGCTTCTGACAGCTTTACAGCTCGTCAAGCAGAAAGGGGAGGGACCAGAGAACTTTATTTTCCTATATCTCTCAAACCATAACGGTTTGAGAGATATGAATACGTGCAAGTACTCTCTTTTAATTGTATCTACCATATAGTTAATACTTTTTTTTCTGACATTACTATCCCTTTAAGAGGACCAATTTCAACATTAATCTTTTTGTTATTGATGTACTTGTAGAATTGTTTAGGATTTTTCTTGCTCTCTTTTGCAATTTTTCTCTCATTTTCTATTTTAGCCAGCCTAATTACAACTTTTCATATTTTATCTGTTAAATAGCAGTATTGTCAGTGACTTGTCCAATAAATAAATCCATATTATTGAATAATCGACAGGCTATATTTACCATTGCTATAAAAAAATTTGTAGCCTTCCGTGTGTGGTTTTGTCATTATGTAACTCATGACTGAAAAGACTTGGACATCCCTAACCTAGTGCACATGGCCCAATATGTTTAACCCTTTGAGTGCAAAGGAGTACGCAGTGCACTGCAGAACAATGCGTTGTGTACTCATCTGTCACGCAAAAGGTTAACTTACCTATCACGAGTCCCCAGAGGTGATTTTCTAAAAAGAATGGTACCTGGTACAACAACGTGATAAATAAACTGATAAAAGGTATTGGGCTGCTGACAAGAGTTACTGAATGACCTGGCTGAAAATCAGCTCTGAGACCTCTTGATGCAGAAGTCAGGTTTTCTTATATGTCCAATGACAATGTCATATCTAGGACCGTGTTCATCAAGACAAAGAGCCACAGCTGTGGAATAAACCAGCTGAATATTCCTGTTTAAGAAAGTAATGATAAAATAACATTATGTTTAAATCAAAGTTTGCAAGTAACAACTTTTTAACACTTTAAAGGGATAGTAATGTTTCAAAATAAAAGCAGCTCCAATTAATCTTCATAGTATTTGGTCCATGGAGAGTGTTATTTCAATACTGTCAGAGTTGTAGTACAAGAGTAATTGAATGATAAAGTATCCCCCTTCCCCCCTTTTACCTAGTGTAACACTGCTTACCTCATGTGGAATCTGGTCTTAAGACCAGACAGCTCACAGCAAGGGACAATATTCTTACTGTGAGAACAATGAAAACCCTGCCCCCCTTGACACGTTTTTCAGGTTTTTCCCTTATCTTAATTGAAGATTGTTCCTCTCTGCAATATACCTGAGCACCTCCCTTCTGATCTGGCTGAACAGTGTTACATCAGTAAAAGGGGTGGGAGGGGGATACTTTGTCATTGGATTACTCTTGAACTACAACTCTGACAGTACTGAAATAACACTCTCCATGGCCCAAATACTATGAAGATCAATTGGAGCTGCTTTTATTTTGAAACACTACTATCCTTTTAAGGACCAGACTAGGGGTGTGCAAGGCATTGTGAAGCATTAAAGGGTTAGCATATGAACCTGAGAGTACTTAAATTCGTCCTCCAAGCTATTTAAAGCTCTTGCATTCCTAACCTCTCATCTATACGGCCAATTGTCTTGCATAGTGATTGTAGTTTTTAATAAAAGGACAATGAACCTTAAAAATATTAAAGGTCAGTTTTTTACTGGTTAATCACCACTAATCTGATCAGCATTGTAATATTACAGCTGTAATTGAAGAAGAGCGGAAGCTGCCAATGGTAGCCTCTTTCTTATTGGCTGTGCAGGTGGGGGGAACATCACAGCAACCAATAGGAATCGTGAGCTTCCCCTCTGGCGCTTACAGCGCCCACACTGTTGAGGAGCAGCCTAGAGGGGGATCAATTCACTGAGGGCTGTTAGTTTATAATGCTGTTACTGTTAGTCATAAGAATAACTGTGATTAATTAGTAAAAGACTGAGCTTAACCTATATTTGGTTCATGTTGGCTGCCCTTTATAAAAGAATCCAATTACAAGATGTACGCTAAAGCCAGTTTTAACCCATTGGGTGCTAGGAGGAATGCGCTGGAGACCTCTCTATCATCCTAGGGTTAAACAGAGTATTAAGAAATAGGCGATCAGTTTGTGGAAACACTTTTAGCGCCAGGAAGGAATGGATTCTGGCACTCAAAGGGTTAAAGAAGTGCAATTCTGGAGCAAATCCACTGCACCCAAGGGGAGAAATGAGAATTTCCAATTATGTAAATGGGGTTGAAGATCTCACTAGAAATCACTGATTTAACCCTTTGAGTGCCAGAGTGGTACACTACCCTTCTGGCACACAAAGGGATAAAAGCCCATTTAATTCAATGTGAACGCTGGGACATTTTTGTCCTTCAGAGAATCTGCTTTTTATACAGAATTGCTCCTCTATAGCATACACAGCCCTTTGTGACTATACATAAAATACTTTGCTTTCTTTACTGCAAGGTCATATGAATTACTTTTACATTCAGCCGCAGAGGTTTGGCCATTAAAGAAATGGTAAACCAGTCAATATTTACTATGCACAGTGCCGGAAGCACGTGCAATGTAAGAGTGCTGTCTGAAGCAGGAAGGAGTCTGGACTGCACCTCAAAGGCAATTAGCTAGGGAAAAGACCAGCGTAGTTTGGATTATGTATGTTATCCTTGATTGGTACGTGAGCAGGTATCTTACATGATCTTTGGCCCTGTACAACATCCTGTACCGACAATGTCAATGTAACATGTTATAGTCCCATTGGGGACTTAAATGATCCATTCTCTTTGTGAAAATTATGCCATTCACTTAAAGGGATAGTAATGTCAGAACAAAAGTATTAACTATATGGTATATACAATTAAAAGAGAGTACTTGCACTTATTTGTATCTCTTAAACCATTATGGTTTGAGAGATATAGGAAAATAAAGTTCTCTGGTCCCTCCCCTTTCTGCTTGATGAGCTGTAAAGCTGTCAGAAGTAGATTCTGGTCACTTGACCAGATGTGGCTCTTCAGCAGCGCCGATATAATTACATCTAAAGATAAATACTTAATTTTGAATGGTCTGCAAAGTGTGTCTGGCTTGCAAGCACACTTTGTAGACCGTTCCAGAGAAGTATTTATTTCTAAATAGCGTGATTTCAGCTCAAATGACTGGAATCTGCAGCTGTCAGCTAGATGGCAGACTTGAGTAAAACAGCCAGGAAAAGGTAACTTTAGCAAGTTATATCTCTCAAACCATAAAGGTTTGAGAGATAAGACTTACATTGATGTTAATCTTTTTTTAATGTCTACAATATTAAATCAACTTAAAATTAACCATTACTATCCCTTTAAAAAACAACTAACATGAAGAATAAACAATTAAATATCAGTTTTGCAGCAATGAATTGCTACTTTTCCCATCTCTAGGAGTTACAGTATTAAAATCTTACAGCCCTCAGACCTAATTCACATTATTGACTGGTATTCAACGAATGATTAACACATATGAAATTGGTATCACTGTGTCATATGGAGCTGTTCACATGACTGAAAAATGCAGCCCATGTCAAATGCATATTGCTGCAACTTTTGGTCTGACTGTGTTATCACAAGTACTTGCAAACTGTATTGTTTTCAATGGTATTGCATCAGATATCATACTTTAACACAATTACTATGTAATATTGATGAAGTAATGTAATCGTAGCTGGGAACTCTCCGGTTTTGCCCCAGAGACTCCGGATTTAACACTGTATTACCGGGTCTCCGGGGCAGAGTCTAATTTGCTGGATGTGGGGAGTTTCTGTTGAAACACTGCCCACTCATGCTCCATCCCACCTCGTTCCTCCCACTCCCTGCCCTATGCTCCTACTTCCCCAGGCTATTCTGCCAATTTTTTTTTGTGTGTGTGTTTTTTGCCCATCCTCCCTTTTGATTAAGCCCCTCCCCTTTTAGGACGTGAATCGAGGCATTTCTCTTCCCTCTTCCGCATGACAGGGCTCCACTCTGGGGAGCCCAGATGTACAAGTGTTACAGCTTACCTTGTTTTCAGTGTCATCTGCAGGCGCGAGGCTTCAAGCATGCAGTAGGCCTCTGTTTTATGTGCCATGCTTCCTGTAAACCCCTCCTACCTAATTCCTTCTTCTGAGCTGCTCCTCCTATCTACTTCCTGAGGAGAGGTTTAAAGGGCAGTCTGAGTCCTGACTCAGTTGCCCTTGCGTTGTTGTTCATAGCAGTTCTATTACCTTGGGCTCTGTGTATGACCTGGCTAGTCTTCCATCCAACCTGGTGCTGACCTGTGGCTCTGTCGAACTATTATTTTGTCTATCCCTATAGTGGACACCCAACCTGGTGCAGACCTGTGGCTCTGACTGACTACCTGAACTGTGTATGACCTGGCTTGTCTGACTACCCACTCTGGTGCTGACTTGTGGCTCTGTCTGACTATTCTTACATTCGTTCTTTGTACCTAGCAGACACCCAATCTAGTGCGGACCTGGGGCTCTGGTAGAATAGCTCCAATACTGACTGCAGGCGTGAGTCAGGTATCCCTTTCCTTATACTGACTGCAGGAGTGGGTCAGTTATCCATTTCCTTATACTGACTGCAGGCGTGAGTCAGCTATCTCTCCCTACTGACTGCAGGTGTGAGTCAGTACTCTCGCTTTGTTGGATCAGGATCCAGGGTTCCTGTTCCTGCTCCTGGTTTCTGCAGAGACTACCAGTGGCTGAGGCCTAGTCTCCAGCAGAGTGGTCAAGCTTGGCAGTCTACTATTCCAGATAGCAGTGCTTGCTGGCTTGTAACCCTCTGCTTGCTACTTGTGTATATAGTGTGCTCTACTTTTCTATTATTAAAAAATTTTGCATTTAACTATACCGTACTGACTCCTGAACGTTATTGGTAAACTGTGACAACAAGTTCCCAGATATGGTAATGTTGAACCTGAAGAAAAGCATTGTGAGTGGAAAAGTAGAGATTCATGTGACTCAAATCTAATTGAAAAAAAACATGGTAATTGTATGCACATTATGTATATGCACAACATGTGTCTATTGCTGACAATATTTTCCTTCTACTCCAAGTATCGAGTGGGGGTTCCCCATGGCTCCTGTCTTAGCCCTCTTCTATTTTCTCTATTTATAAATAATCTGCCGATGGTTTGCAAATCATCTTCTGTGCACATGTATGCAGATTACACCATAATCTACACTAAAAATCAAAAACATATATGCAACCTGAGGTCATTTTACAGATGGATAACTAAAACAAACTGTTCTTAAACACTTATAAAACTGTCACAATGGTATTTGGTACAAAACATAAACTACTTAAAATCCGCTATATCCATCTAACCATTGTAACAAAGTCTAATTATAACTTGGCCATGTGGACTCCTACAAATGTCTTGGTATGTGGATTGACCCCACCCTCACTCTTGGTCTTCATATTGATAAATTAACATTCAAAGTTTATCCTATATTAGTTGTTCTGTTTAGAAACAAATCCTTTAGAAGTCCCCTGGTACGAAAGCATATTGTTCAACAGATGTTAATGGCAGTCATAGACTATGGGGACATAGCATATGCTTCTGTTCCACAAATCCATATTGGTAAACTTGCCACTGTTTAATTTATTATGCTTCTTTGTCCTCCAATGTATTCACACTACCCATCACTGCAATAACTTTGGGTGCCAGAGGGGTGTTGAATCCAATATCAAGCAATAGGTTTGACACCCCTATGGCACTCAAAATAACTAAATTGGCTAACACTCAAATCTAGACATATCCTTCACCTTTCTTGCCTAGTTTTATAACCACTTCTCTAGAAATCTACCTGAGCAGTATACTCGCTCTAGCTCTCCATACTAACAGGGCCAGATTTACATCTCAGGAGTCTGTAGGCACAGATATCTGAAGCGCCCCCCCCCCTTGGCCATCTCCACAATGCTCCAAATCTCCATATTGCCCTCACATTGCCCCCATCAGCTCCACATTGAACCCCATCAGCTCCACACTACCCCCATAGCCCCATAATTTCAACAATGCCCCCATCAACTCCATATTGCACCCCATCAGCTCCACATTGCCCTCATATTGCCCCATCATCTCAACATTGCCCTTACATTGCCCCCCATCAGCTCCACATTGACCCCATCAGCTCCACATTGCCCTCATATTGCCCCATCATCTCAACATTGCCCCATTCGACTCCATATTGCCCTCACATTGCCCCCCCATCAGCTCCACATCTCTTGACCCCCATCATTCCCATATTGACCTCACATTGCCCCCATTATCTCCAAATTAAGCCTCATTCTCTCCCCCACATCTGTTTCCTACCTCCCTGGTGGTCCAGCTGCTGGAGAGATCTGTGCTTCTGCACAGACCTGCAGCTGCTGGAGCTCCCACTCGGTCTTCCCTTTAGTAATGCAGAGCGCTGGGGGCTTTCATTTCCCAGCGCTTTGCATTACTAAAGAGCCGGGAGAGCTCAGCAGCTAAAGGCACAACTTACAATGCGGCGGCGGGTGGCTCTGCGCGGCATGGCAAGCTGCGCCACTTCAAAAAAAAAAAAATAATCAATTGCAGTGGCAGGTGCCCCTCTGTAGGGTGCGCCTGTAGGCAGATGCCTACTCTGCCTTACGGGAAATCCAGCCCTGCATACTAACTATAACCTCCGCTTCACTGTTAACAACTCACTGAGTATTCTTAAATATAATCTCCACTCCACTGCTAACAATTTACTGAGTATTCTTAACTATAATCTCCACTCCACTACTAACAACTCACTGAGTATTCCTAACTATAATCTCCACTCCACTGCTAACAATTCACTAAGTATTCCTAACTATAATCTCCACTCCACTGCTAACAACTCACTGAGTATTCCTAACTATAATCTCCACTCCACTGCTAACAATTCACTAAGTATTCCTAACTTTAACCTTTGCTTCACTGCTAACAACTTACTGATTATCTCTCACTACAAGAAAGAAGCCGGTCAATCTGCCTTCTCCATCAGAGCTCCAGAAGTCTGGAATAACCTACCCGAACCAAATCAGTTTGTCTCCCAGTTAAAACCCCTATAAATAACTGATTCACAGGATGTAACTGTATAACATTTTTGTATGTATACATGTTTGTGTATATGTGTGTGTATATATATTGTTTCTCTATTTGTGTCAATATGTAACTATTTACTGTAAAAGCTCTCCAGCCGGTACTTGAAATGAGAGAAATCTCAGTGTATTATTCCTGGTAAAACATTTTTCTAAATAAATAAAGATTACTTATTGATCATGTACTTTCATATGCAAGTTTAGCTCATCAACAAATCACCAGTGTACATCTTCCCCAATCTTCTTGTCTCACCTCATGCAAATTGTCAGCCTCACTACTATTGGCTGTTCAGGTTAAAGGGATAGTAACGGCTCATTATAATGTAAGATATGATTGTTCGTTACAGTGTATGCTATTGCTCTCCAATGTTGGTAATAGTTATATCTCTCTATTTTATTTAGCTTAATACTTAGATGTTAGGCAGGCAGGTCTTACAAAAATAGCTTCCTTGCTATCATTTTAGAGTGGAATTCCATTTGTACATTTCCCTTACTGAGTTTTATTCTTCTTATGCATTAGAGGTTTGCTAGCATTCAAGAGGTTAAAAAGCCTATTTAACTAATTGATAATTGGGATTTTTTTTCCTATTGCTCAGTTGGTTTTTCCCCAAATAGCTTCAGGTGTTAGTACATCAGCATCAATGAGAAGAAATGCATTTTTCTCTGACAAAGTTCACTTTTGTAATGTGATCACTACAACAATAGTCAATCAATATGATGAACCCTATAGTGCCAGAGGTGTACGCAAAGCATTGCGCGTCAAATGGTTCAAACAATCCACCCATCATCGTATCTACATACCTGGGAACTCTCAGGGTCTGACCCTGAGACTCAGGGTTTTGAACCAAATCTCAGGGTGAAGGGCCAAATTCACAGGGTGAGAGTGTTCTCTGTTACCTACTATATGATTTGCACCAATTAAATGTTTCTTTGGTCACTAAATTCATGCCATTTGCACCAGAAATACAGGGGTAGATGTCCTGCTTGTCTTGTATGTGTTTAGGCCATGAGATCTTTAAATTGTAGCATGTAAAGGGTCCTTGCAGATCAACTGGATCACCTCTGGGCTAGATCAAATGGGTATATATTGTCTAAAATCTACATTATGGGAAGCTTTAAGGGTTAACATTTCAAATATCTCAGGGTCAGCTCATCTTGAAAGTTCCCAGGTATGCTTATCTAACATAGATGATCTCCCTTTAAAAAATAATAATAGAAATACCAGCTGCCCACCTTCTCTTTGGGGGAGGAGTGAGGGCAAATGTCACATCCAGTTCCAAAGCCTGTGTGTACTCTTCATGTGGTTGAGTATCAGGGCGATAGGTCTGGTGGCAGCATTAATAGATGAAATGGGGGTTCAGTACTGTGTACAGGATAACCCTTCCCCTATTCCTTGGACTTTGGGGTGGGGCAGCGACATAACTACAGGGGTGCAGTTGTGCTGGGACCCAGGATCAATGAGGGCCCCCACCTACACCAGGGTCCAATAGATTCTAAGTATTCTTCTAGGATAATATTTTTGTGTTGTGGGCCCCAATAAATATTTGCAGTGAGGCCCTTCATTGATTAATTCCACCACTGGGGTGGGATTAATTTACAGGGATAGTAATGTTTAGGTAGTAAAGTAAGATCAAGTCTTGTATATCACATTTTCTTTTTTTATAAAAATAATTAGATTTTACAGATGCTAACTGCATACCTCCCAAGTGTCCCTTTTTAAGAGGGACAGTCCCTCTTTTGGACCCAAAACACTCTGTCCCTCTTTCCCACCCTGATGTCCCTCTTTTTAGGAGATTGTATTGCATGGTGTGTATATAAGTATATCATATTGCTCTACAGCAATAAAATTAACATTGTTGTTTGTTTAAATGTTAGTATATGTGTTTATAAATTATTCTGTGTAAATAAAATACTTAGATCTTGTATAAGTCATGTTATAAGACGGCATCAATAGTTCATGAAATAGCCTAAAAATTCTCAGTAACGTCCCACCCACCAGCCACACCCCCAGCAACACCCCCTAAAACACAAGTGTCCCTCTTTGGCAATTTAAAATGTTGGGAGGTATGTAACTGGGAATACATGACATTTAAAAATATATAACCCAATTTCATTTTCTGGTGTTAGTGTTCCTTTAAAGAGGAGAGGGGTGTGGAACACATTCATGAGAAAGCCTGTTGTACTATAGGGCAGAAGTGATTGCTCTGCATTGTCTTTAAACGGACTGAGATAAGAACAGTGGTCGCTAATCTCTGTAAATCGTCATCAGTATTATCTGCACAAACAACCAAAATGTGTGTGTAGGCGTTTACACAATACAAGTTTAACCCTTCGATGACCAGAGATGTATCAAATACACTGTGTTGCAGGGCGTTGAATACCTCTCTGGCACGCAAAGGGTTAATAACTACATTTTACATATGCTAGATGGATTTACATGGCATTTAAAATTATATAACCCAAGTGAACAGGTGTAGCGCCCCTTTAAAATTAAATCAACTGATTTCATATTTTCATGTTAGTGTGCATTTGACGTTTTGAGTACCAGATGGGTGTGCACTCAAATGTTAAGCACGTTTACAATGCATAAACCTCTGAGTGCTGGGGGGGGTGACCACTGAATTGCTCAGCAATGAATTTTACTAAACTCTCTTCTACAACACTGAATCAGTTACAGGTGTGATTAATTCTGACAGGTCACACCCTCAAATCCACGTCCCCAGCACGCCAGCCCCTCTGGTTAGGTTCAGGTCAGGTTGAGCGCTCTGACTTCCGGGTGGAGCAAGATGGCGGCCTCCAAAGGCGGAAACGTGGGAACCGGCTCCCAGAGCGGGGACGGGGGTTGGTTTGTGACGCTAGCCATTGGGGTGTCTCTGATGAAATGTCTTCTCATACCAACATAGTAAGAACAACTATAATGCATCGTTCTAGTCATCGGAGAAGGCACCATGTAGTAGGATGCTTTGGGGGCATACGTGTTAATACAAAAGTAAATCAAGGCTGTGGCAAACTGTCTGCACCGTAGAGAACGAATACATATTTCCACTATGTTAAAAAGGGACTTTTAGTCTCCATGACTGCAGTGCTTTGACGACATCTGTAGGATTGTATCCAGTCTAAATCAATATGAATCGGTATTTGTTGCTTACTGTGCACATGATTTGTCCCATAATTGCTCCACATTTGGCTATATACCTATACCCTATAATGACCTGTAACTGACGCAAACATCATATGTTCAGTGTGATGAACAGAATGGTGTGCTAGAATTACAGGACTATGTCCACATAATAATAATCAGACCCTGAGTCCTTTGAAATATCCCTTAAAGGAGTAGCAAGCGTTTGTTTTCTTAAAAAGTTATATATTTTTTCCTCCTGATTAAGACAAGAGTATTACCACTGCTGACAGCGGTTTTAATAAAAGTTAGAGTTTGTAAACCTGTCAGTAAGTGATGTAGCTGTTATCATCACGTTTATGTACAAGTATAGTCAGTGACTTGTGTCTACCATACAGGAGCAGTGGAATGACTGTCTGGACACTAGAGAGCACTGTTAATGTTTTTTGTTTCTTTTTTGTGGGGGTAACTACAATGATTCATTCCCCAGCAGCGGAGGTCTCAATGTTTTGTTCAGGATTCCTTACAGAGTATCTTATACATAACTTTCATTTTGCCTAGAACTGGGGATTGTAGACTGTGGACAGCTGGAAGACCTCACATTGCCCATCCATGCAATAGGAGGATGTGCCATATTACTTGTGGTGACTTGGTAGTGACAGATTGGGGCCTTTGCATAAAACAAAGGGGGTGCAATTGTGGAGCAAAACAACTGCACAACAGGGGACAAATTTAAAATTCTCCAAATTACCATTAATTTAAATTGGGCATTTAACTCCTTGAATGCTAATGATGCCTCCACGCGTTGCAAAACAATGCATTGGAGATCTCCCCAGCTTACAAATAGGTTAAAGGCCCCTTTTTATCAATGGGTATTTTATTTGTACCCTATAATGCAGTTGGCTTAATTCAAATGGCTGTTTGTTTCTAAATCTGGTTAAGAATAAATTCAAATCCAAATTTTATTGCAGATTTCTCTGCAGATGCTGGGGAGGGCAATCTGTTTTCTGTGTTTTTGTTGATCCACAGGAAGTGTGTGTGTGTGGGGGGGGACCCCAGCGTAGACGCCATTTCCTGTTCTTTCCCCCAACTGGGTTATTTTTCGCACACTGTCTTTTGCACTATCAATAAATTTGTAACATGGTTGATGAGGCTGAAAAAATATGCGCCCATCAGGTCCAGCCTATGCCAAAAACACCCCTGTTGAACCAGAGGAAGGCAAAAAAGCAATCTGAAGCAATTTCCAATTTAGCCCCAAGTGAGAAAAAAAATCCTTCCTGACTCCAAATGTCAGTCAGGTAGGTTTTTGATCCAGGGGACTATTTGCATTGAAGTCATCTGTCATAATTTTCAGTATTGTTTTGTGCTAGATAGGCATCCATTGCTTTTTTTTGAAAGCCGTTGCATTATCTGCAAGTACATCCCTAGGCAAAGAATTCCACAGCTTTACCACCCTTACTGTAAAGAATCCCTGCCTTTGTTTAAGTCGAAAGCACCTCTCCTCTAGTCTTTATGGATGACCTCTTTTTCTTAGCTCAGCTCTTTGCGTCAGTATACTTTTTTTTTTTTTTTTTTTTTTTCTTCCCCCCCCCCCCCATACCTGTAAATTAAAGCAGGACTGCCAATTTGTGACACATAGATCTTAAAAGGAGTTTCAAAATCACTAATATTAGCTTTTGTTTATTTTACATGATACTTTGACATATGTAGCACTTGTACATCAGATTATGCACATGAGATTGTATGACAGGGAGAGCTGTGTGAATGTGAGTGTCTTGCTGGAATGCCAACCAGTAGTAGTTAATTGGCCTAAACTGACATTTACATTTCTCAGATAATTTTTTATATTTTTTTTTGTAAGAATCCATGATGTAAAAATATCGGACTTGGACTTTCCCCTGCCCTGCTGTTTTGTGACTTCCCACATTTCATATATTAACCCCTTATATGTGAGAGGTCTCTGATGTGTTGGGGACATCCTATGATCTATGAGAGGGGTAAAAGAGAATGTAATTAAAATTGGATTGTTTTTTTTCTTTGTTTTTATTTCCAGCCATTCTACTGATTTTGAAGTACACCGAAACTGGCTGGCTATCACACACAGTCTACCTGTGTCTAGGTGGTACTATGAGGTAAGCTGGTTACTCTAAGGCCCATATGCACAAAAATAAAGGGGAGGCTTTCTGGTGAAACCAATTGTACCATAGGGTGGAAATGACATTTTCCACTGGTTTAGATGTGCATTGTGAAGCAAAGTGTTAGACCTCTCTAGAATTCAAGAGTTTAAAGGGATAGTATAGTACCATAAAAAGTATCACTTAAATCGTTGCTGCAGTACAACAACATTCAACGTGCATACTCCTTTCTCTCAAGTCGTTATGGCTTGAGAGAAATAAGAATATAAAGTCCTCCGTTCCTCCCCCTTCTTATGCGTCCGCTGTGCAGTGGACGTCATGAAATCCTGCATCTGGGACCAGACAGCGGCTCTGCAGGAGCGCTGTCATCTAGATATCTAAGTATAATTACTTCATCGGAATGGTCCACAACGTGTGCTTGCAAGCCAGGCACATGTTGTAGACCATACAGATGAAGTAATTATACCTAGATATCTAGATGACAGCGCTCCTGCAGAGCCGCCTACAGTCGGGCGACTGGATTCTGCCTCTGCCAGCTTTACAGCTTTTCAGGCAGAAAGGGGAGGGAACAGAGGGCTTTATTTTCTTATTTCTCTCAAGCCATAATGGCGTGAGAGAAAGGAGTAAGCACGTTGAATGTTGTTGTACTGCAGCTACGATTTAAGCTGTAGTAACATTTAATTCTGAAAAGATCTTATAGGGTTTATTGTGCTGGTTAATACTGGGGTACTGTCGCTACTGAGAGATGTTTGATTCAAGTTTTTTTTAATTTGACATTTCCTCCATGGCCTGAGATGTTCCAGTGGTGCAGTTACTGTACAATCCTGCAGAGTTTTATGGTCATCTGACAACCTCTGTCCATAGACTGATGAAGCAACCGCACCTCCATAAGGTTGTAGGCCATTCCGTCACCATGATGGAAGTGTGCATATATATCTCATATAAACTAGCTGATGTGTGGCATGTCTTCACCCGTGCTGTGAAGGTTTTTTTACCCTTTGAGTGCCAGAGATGTATCCAACATATTGCAACATAATGCATTGGATACCTCTGTGGCATTGAAAGGGTTAATTTGTATGAAAAGCCAGACCTCATGGTGGAACCACAGTTGAGTATAGATCAGTACAAGCTATAAATAAGGATAACTGGGTAATTACAACTAAAGGAACGATACATGCAGACAAGGGATACAGATACAATCCTTAATGCCCATTATTGAGGCACACAACCCAGGTAAAAAGTATAATTCAAAAACTGAAAATTTTTTTGTTATAAATCAAAGCTACACAGAGACGATATAAAACATACTTAAAAACATAATAAATCACAATAGTGGAGGGGGACCAGCAATGTAATACAAAATAATATAAATATATGTTGGCCAAAAGTACACAAATCGAATTATCAAATAGCCAGTGCAGCAGCGTAAAGTACTAACACCAATAATCCATAATCAAATCGTGCTAATTATTACTAACAATAAAGTGCAAGTAAAGTGAAATATACTTAGCAGCTCAAATCGCATCCCAAAACGCAAAGAAAGAGTAAACATCATGATGGCCATCGTTCACGGTCAACCCTCTATAAGACACAATCCCAATGTTAATCACTGGAAGGCTTCGTCAGGGGTTGGTCCCCCTCCACTATTGTGACTTATTATGTTTTTAAGTGTTTTATATTGTCTCCATGTGTGTTTTGATTTATAACAATAAATATTTTTTCTGTTTTTGAATTATACTTTGTTTCTGGGGTTGTGTGTCTCGATAATGGGTATCTGCTTAGGGATTTTCTCTTGTCTGCATGTGTTAGACCTTGTGGTGGGGCATCAGGAAGATCCGGCCATAGTCTTGTTTTGACCGCCTTTGTGTTAAACATTCATATTATACATTTTTATTAACTTCCACTCGGTGTGGTTAGTCTGTGCCAGAATTGCTCAACATTCATTTTTGTATGTGTGTAATTCTAGGAAGAACACATGTAAAAAATGAACAGAAAAAGGGTGCTCAAAAGTGCCTATTATCAATATTGACACTTTCAGCGAATAATGAATATTATACTCACAAAGCTGGTGGTTGTAAACTTAACTTATGTCCAATCACAACAAATCAGGCTTGCAAGGAACTTAAAGCGGAACTACCACCCCCTTGTAAATTTTGCCCCAAATAATTATCCATCTGGCGACCTGCCGCTCAATAGCGCTAGTCACCAGAATTATTACCTTATTGAGAATTATACACTGCTCCCGGACTGACAGGCAGGAAACAGCGCAGACATCTTTCCATAGTGACACCTGCCCTTTCAGTCCCTTCTGGTACTGAACGGCTCCTAGCAACTCCTCCTAGAGCAGGCTGGGACCGCCGGCGCGCAGACCTCGCTATGGAAAGATGTCTGGCTGTCAGTCCAGGAGCAGTGTATAATTCTCAATAAAGAGGTAATTCTACTGAGCAGCTATTCACCAGATGGGTAATTATTTGGGGCAAAGTTTACAAGGGGTGGTAGTTCCACTTTAAAACTTGTCCTTGCTCAGGTATCTGTGGTACAGATGAAACTTCAGTTCAATAGGATCACAAAATTGAAGGTAAAAAAGCTGCTATGGTATCCAAAAATATTTAATAAAACATTAACACTGGGGATAAACCCAAAATAAAAATCAATAAAATCAATGTTCAGGCAAGCAAATTACATTTTTTTCACTGTTATTAAACTGCTTCTTCAAGAGCTAGCCTAAGACAGGAACATCTCGGCAGTAGAGTGCAAGGGTTTTTGTTGTTGTTTGCCTGAACAGTTGTATACTTGTCTGTTCACAGGCCACATCTGAGTGGACTCTGGATTATCCTCCATTTTTCGCTTGGTTTGAGCACTTTCTCTCTAAAGTGGCCCAGTTCTTTGACAGTGAGATGCTGAAGGTGGAGAACCTGAACTACGCCAGTCAGGAAACCGTCCTGTTCCAGAGATTCTCTGTAATCATCACAGACCTCCTCTTCATCTATGCAGCCAGACAGTGAGTGTCTCCTGTGTTCAGTTCTGACTGGGGCTGGTAATTCTGTTCTCAGTCATTGGTAATTCTGTTCTCTTCTATTGGGCTGGGTGGAGATGTGAATGTGCTAGATTGGTGTTATGTACTAATGTGCAGATCAGCTTTACTTTCCTCCGTTAAGTGAGACTATAGGGGGCATTATTAATCAAACTATATAGGTGCGGTTCTGGACTAAACCAACTGCTCCATGGGGTGGGGGAGAGGCCTACACATTGATGAAGTTTTCAACCCCATGAATGTTAGAGGTCTCCAACACATTGCTTTGTAGAATTGTCATTTTAAACCTTCTGTGCAGTTGGTTTGCTCCAGAATAGAATATCCTATTGGTTGATGAATAAGGCCCAGTGGGGGATATGTATTAAGATATATATGGAGAGATTTGGGGGCAATTGTTTGTACTAGGAGCCATGTATAAATTCCCATCAGTTAGTTGTTTTTTTTTTTTTTTTTTTTTCCAATATTTATTGAGCTTGGCAAATTTATGGGGTACAGAAATAAGAAACTGGAAGGGGGTACATAGGAAGAAACAACAAATCAGGCAGCAGAGCGGACCAGAAAAGAAAGCTAACAGGAAAAAGGGGGGGAGGAAAGGGATTCAGCGAATCGGCAAGTCACAGCGACAGTTGGGGGGGGGGGAGCACACAGTCCACCCGAGGAGACCAGAAGATGAGGCATGTAAGTAAGCAGTCATCTTCTCCATCCTAATTAGTTCAGTTGTATTTATTTTTGTAGGACTTTAAACCTCGAGTGCTAGAAGGGTTAACATCACATTGAGTAGTCTTATGTGTAAAGCCAAAATGGAGCAAAGCAGCTGCACTATAAGGGACTAATAATTATTAAACCTTTGGGAGCCGGAGGGGTATGCGTTGTGGAGTAAAGCTTTGAATACCTCTCTGGCAATCAATGGGTTAAATAGGCATTTTAACCCACCAAATGCTAGCACATTCTCCATCATATTGCTTCTCAGTGTGATGGAGACCTGTCGGCAATTAAGGAGTTAAGTCCCATTTTTCTTCAGTGATAATTCAGGGAATGTTTGTGTCCCCGTACATGTTAGTTGGTATGCTCCAGAATTGCTCTGCTTTACCTTTATACCTAACACTTGGCGCGCACAAAATGCGGCTCTGCACAGGGTATACTACAACGCCCATCGACTTCAGCTGGTCACTGGCTAGCTGAGGATGATGGGAGATATAAGACTGGGGGACTGCATGTTGTCCAACCATGTTAATAATACTAATAATGTTGTGTTTTGAAATTTTGTTTCTAAATGAAATCCCTATGGATCCTTAGTTATAGTAATGCTTAGTATTAAGAGTTAAACATGGGCCCTTCCACTGCTGAGGTCTTTTATTCAGAAGTGATTTTCAGTTTAAAGGGGAACTCGCCTCTATCAAAGTTTGTTCTTATCTTAATGTTTCCTTTTGACTGAATCTACAATCCTTTTCCTTTTTTGTTTTTTAAATTTAAAACCGTATTGCCAGAAACTTTACCTTGTAAAGTTAAGCCAGTGACATCTGTTCGGTACAGGCTGTGGTACAGCTCCATATTGCAGCCTGTCGCACTTTCTCTTCCCCTCTCATTGGCAAGAGAGCACTCTGACTCGCATGCTGGATTTCTCAGTTGGAGGAGGTAAAGGGGAACAACTCGGGGGTGGGGGGGAGACACGAAGATTGACAGGCTGAGGTGCAGAGCTGTACCGCGGCCTGTTCTGAACTGACGTCACCGGCTTATCTTTACAAGGTAATATCTCTGGCAATGCAGTATTACATTTAAGGAAAAAAACTCATTACAGGTTCAGTCAAAAGGAAACATTAGGATAAGAGCAACTTTAATAGGAGTGAGAGTTCCCCTTTAAATGATTGGGCTGGGGTGCAGTACCTACTATAGCCTGAAATGTATGGCAGCTCTGTTACTACAGCAGTCTATGGGAAGTCTTGTTAGTTGAACATGAACCACGATAGGATGCAATAGCAACAGCCCTGCTGGCAAATTTGAGACTGTGCAGGTACTACACACAAATAAAATCAATGTTGAGCTGCAGTAACTTTTGAATAAAGTATCTCTAAGCAGTGTTTTACATAGCAGGGCAAACTCTGCTATATAATATATTCTGTATTAAGGATTACTGTCCTTTTTGGGTGAGGTTAACATCCTGTAACATGACTGATGCCACATTGTATTTTCAAGACTAGGGGAAAGCAGCTTCCAACTTCTCCTTCTAATTAATGATTAGTCTTGAAAGTACTGCACAGATCACACGGGTGGATGAAGGGTTCTCTTGTGTTCCGGAAGTCTGGAATTCTATGTAACATTCTGACTTGAATTTAGATGCTGCACATGTGTCGGTGGTAAGAGGGAGAGAAGGGAGCTCTTGGAGAAACCATCTTTCGTTCTCTCTGTCCTACTGCTCTGGAACTTTGGGCTGCTGATTGTGGACCGTATCCTTTTGGAGGAATTGCAAGAACACTACTGGCCATTTTTTTTTTTTTTTTTTTTTTTCAGTTCCATATATCTAGGAGCTGAATTTTTATAGGAGACCTTGGGTTAAAGTGATAGTAATGTTTCACAATAAAAGCCACTCCAATTAATCTTCATAGTATTTGGGCCATGGAGATTATTTTAATACTGTCCGTTGTCATTCAACAGTAATTGAATGATAAAGTATCCCCCTCCCGCCCCTTTTACTGATGTAACACTGCTCACGTCAGAGCAGCAAGACTGTCTGAATGGATGGCAGAGAGGGACAATCTTCAGTCAACATAAGGGAAAACCTGTCAAGGGGGTGGGGTTTTCCTTATGTTCACAGTAAGAAGATTGTCCCTTGTTGAGACCTGTCTGGTCGAGAGACCAGATTCCACATCTGAGGGAGGTGGCTTACACTAGGTAAAAGTGGTGGTAGGGGGATAGTTTATCATTCAATTACTCTTGAACTACAGCTCTGACAGTATTGAAATAACACTCCCATGGCCCAAATACTATGAAGATTAATCGGACATGTGGTTTTTGTGAAACATTACTATCCTTTTAAGAGGAGCATTTGAGGGACAGCATGTATCTTTAAGGGTGCTCTCTTGTTGGCAGATAAGGCTTCAAGATTCTGACTTGCATCCAGTTCTGCTATCCTAGTTTTATGGCTGGATTTTCTCATAGTAAAGTTTTAGTTGGGGCACATCTTGGATTTTCAGAGAGAGGAGGGGGTGTTCCTAGCAAATTTAAAGCATAGAATAAGGATACCTGAGTTTTGGTTTTGTACAATTCTGCTTCCAAAGGATGGAAACCTTCATTTCTCATGCTGTTGTTGGAGTAAAATTCCCACCATCCCCAGGTGGCTCTTGACTAGCTATAGGTGATGGAAATTAGTCAAACAGCTGGAGGGATGCATGTTTGCCCACTACTGGCATAGTTGTGTGCAAAACAGACGTAAATGTTTTAGCATTGCAAAACAGTCTTGCTTCGGTGGTCATGATCCTGAGTGAGAGTGTGTGTGGACCGGGAGAAGTTATTGATATCCCTACTTCAGGAGCGAGTGGCAGCTATAGTTTTTTTTTTTTTTTTGTCAGTTGGATAGTGGTGGGCAGGCTGGAGGGGCGGGCCAACTCTCTGTATGATAAACCTGCCCCCATTGAATGACCCAGTGGGAGCAGTAATGTCCCCATTGAATGACCCAATGGGAGTTGTCTCCTGATGAGACATAAATTTATGTAATGAGGCATTCTGTTCAATGTGTGTTTGTTTTCTGAGGAGGAATAAATTATGTTCTGTGTGTGAGGTACCATAAATTTATGCAATGAGGCTTATTCTTTTATATATATAATAATATAATATAGAAGATAGGTGTGTGTGTTCCATTTTTGCACATGAGCTTGTAGAGGGAGGGAGAACAATCTAGGAATGTCATTGTATGGCTGGTAGGGGGACGGCAGGTGTGTAGGAGAGCGGTGTGGAATGTAGCATTAACTGGCATGCCAGACAGTATTTGCAGAAACTGCCAATGCTAAATATCAAAGTATGTATTAAACCTTTTTAGTGTCATCTGGCACTCAAAGGGTTAAATAAAAATTGCTAACATTTGACTTTTTTAAAAGCTCTTTCAAAAGGTACTAGATCCACTTGTACCAATGCATAGTTTTGTTTCAGGGTTTATTCTATCCATTCCTTTTTCACTTCAGAGGTTTATATCCTATTTATCTTAATCATGAGATTGGGAACTTCTATAAACTGAGGTAAAATGGTCACCCACAGCTGCCAGCCATGTTACCAGTAGGAAACATTTACTACCCTTCATCACATCTCCTGATTACATAGGTGATTTAGGGAATTTTTATTTTATTTATTTATTTTTGCCCCCAGCATTGTAGCTATTATACTCCAGAATTCCCCCATTTTGCCTTTATACATAATGTTTGAACATGAAAGGCCTTTAGGAGTAGACAAGGCACAGCCCTTCAACTGTTTGACTAAAACTCCCTTCCACCTCAGCTGGCCAGTTGAGGATGATGGGTGATGTAGTACAAATGGATGATCTTATATCTAACTTTGAGGATTTGAGTTTCTCCCTATGACATGCAGTTGGTTCCCTCCAGAACTGCACCTTTTAAAAATGTTGGCTTCAGATTTCCAGTCAGTCCTG
Organism: Rhinophrynus dorsalis; assembly: GCA_037306005.1. Lineage (NCBI taxonomy): Eukaryota > Metazoa > Chordata > Amphibia > Anura > Rhinophrynidae > Rhinophrynus > Rhinophrynus dorsalis. Next base: position 596,039,012 of record CM074719.1, read on the forward strand.
AACCAAACCCCAGATATCCACTTCCAGTACAATGGCTTCCTGTCCGGGATCATGTTGCTGTCTGTCGCACGCATGTTTCAAGTAAGATTCAGGGGCTATTTAATGTATATATTTACTTTTGGAACTAGAAATTGTCTTGTGGTCCCTGAGAAAGTTAGTAAAATAAAATGGTGGCTCCGCCTCCCCTGCAGAGGATTGGTGTATTTTGTTCTTGAAAAGTGATCTTCTAACAAGATCTGGAATTCGCCTGCTGCTGTGCCTTCCTAAGACCTTTTTACTGTTTCACAGTAGCTAACCAATTAGGGTGGCCACATTTCCATTCTGCCATTCCAGGACATGTGGTCACCCTAGTCCCGCGGCTGAGGCTCCCGCCTGCGCTGATCGTCTTTCTGAGGCTGACACAGAGTAAGAGTTCCCACTGGGAACTCTCACTCTGTGTCAGCCTCAGAAAGATGGTCAGTGCCGGCGGGAGCCTCAGCTGCGGGAGTCACTTGCAGCACCAGCATACCTGCTCCATCCCAGCTGTCTCACATGCACCAGTCCAGGCAGCCAATGAAATGTATTTGCTATATGGTCCTCATTGGCTGGCTCAGCCAGCCAATGAGAACCATATAGCAAATACATTTCATTGGCTGCCTGGACTGGTGCGTGTTGCTCCATTCCGGGACTCTTTGTTGTCCCGGTGGGGGATGACCCAGGACACAGACCCCCAATAAGGGACAGTCCCGGGCATTCCAGGACATGTGGTCACCCTAGACCAATAAAAACACTGAACAGAACGTCTTCACAAATATTTGTTTGCCGATTCTTTGAAGAAGGGGAGGGGGGGGAGTAATTATGTTGTGCAAAGAGGAACTAGAAAAATTAATGGACAAACAATCTGTACTATGTAGGATAAATAATAGTTCCCACTTTTAAACAAAAGTGAATTTGGGGAATGTTTGTCCCCATATCGCAATTGTTTTTTTTTTTTTATCTAGATTTGCTCTAATTCAGGCATGTCTGACTCCAATACAGTTGAGGACCACATGCTCAACATTTTCCTCAGAGAAGGGCTGAAACCTTGGTTTCTAGTGTGTGAGAAATATGTGAATGTTGGGATCAATGATTCTTTCTGATACTCCATCACTGGTATTCACAGAACCACAGGTACATTGTCTAGTCTTTCATACTGAGGGAAGGCCTGACAATGAGGTCATAATAACCAGAGTCTCTGCGACAGGTGTGAATTTCCCCTCTTCTCCACATGCAGTAAACTATAGTATCATTTTGAATTGTTGCCAAATAATGGGCGACCAGCAAAACAGCGCAATAACTGTCTCCTGGTTGAAAATGGCGACATTCTGATCAGAATATTGAGTAATCAGGTGATATACTTGTATATAATGTGGTGGAAAGGTGAAGGTGTTGGTTGCATACAAGTGTCCCAATTAACAAGACCTGGCTCTTTAAAACTATGATGTCTACATATCAGAATGTCGCCATTTTCAACCATGCAACATTGTTATTGCGCCATTTTGTTGGTTGCCCATTATTTGGCGACAGGCCAAGTGTCCCATAAACTATATACTCATGTATGCGTGTTTTGTTTTTTTTTTGTTTGTTTGTTTTTTTTTTTGTTTGGTTTTTTTCCCTTTTCCTTTCCAGAAGAGGTATGTGGAAAGTGCCTTTCTCTTTGCCGTGCTCCTGAATTTCAAGCACATTTACCTTTACATTGCTCCAGCCTATGGGATTTATCTGTTACGATCGTACTGTTTCACAGGGAATAATGCTGGTGAGTCTGGGTTTTCATCCAAGCAATAAACATGTTTACTTTATTACAAGGGGACATGACCACAGCCCCTTTTCCGCATTCTTAAAATGTCTGTCTGCCTACAGCTTACTGGTTTAACCTTTTGAGTGCCAGAGTTGTGCAGTTGGCACTCAAAGGGTTAAGGGTGCCCAACAACCAATAAGCTGCACTTCTTGCCATGCTGCACAGATGGGAAATGCCTGGATCGCTCTATCCCCAGGTATCTAGAGCAGAGGTTCTCAACACGTGCCCTCAGTGGCCACTAACAGGCCAGGGAATTTCCCTACTAGAACACAAGTGTGTTGATCAGAGGCTCAGTCGTAGTGATTAACTCACCTGTGCTCTTATAAGGAAATTCTAACATCCTGGCCTGTTAATAACCACTGAGAGCAGGGGTTGAGAACCACTGATCTAGAACATACAAATACAGGCCTAGATTTCCTTGAGTTAATAACTTTATCAAGGATTTTATCTTCACATTTCTCTTTATAGACTTCAGTGGAAATCTGTAAGATAAAATTGGTTGGTAATTGCCTGCAATGTAATCTAGGTAAAAGGATCAGTTTGTGAAAACTCGGCATTGGGTGAAGATGGATGTGAAAACTTTGGTGAGGCTGATCTACCAAATAATAATAAGTGCAATAATGGCACAAACAAACTGCTCTATAGTGAAAAACAAAACTATTGCTTTTGATCCCTTGAATGCTAGTGGTCTCGAGCGCATTGCGTGCAGTTGGTTTGTCCCAGAGTTATTCCTGTCCTGCTTGGTACATCCACTTCGCTGCTCGCTATCCCAGTCTTGTTCCAGTGTCCACTGTTTCAAAGACTTGTTCTGTAGAACCTTTAGTACTACAGGACCCCTTGGGGTTCCACACAACACAGTATGAGAACAGCAGTTTCATCTGATAAAGGTACAGAGTCATCGATCTTGCACATCTGCCCTTGTCTTCCTGTATCCCACAGGAAATGGCTGTTTACTTTCATGTGTTCTTCCATTTAAATCCAAGATTGGCAGGACTACTTGGTTAAAGGGGACTGGGAATACGTGGCTCTTAATTAGTTGAACAGAGACTTAATTGGTATATGTTCATTTCAGACTATATATTTTCCTTATCTGTCGTTTACTGTATCTTCTGAAATCCATTTGGAATGCTTCTAGTATTCACATCTTGGTAACTTACAATGGGCTTGAATAGCCCAAATGGGAGAAGCTATAGAGAAGTTTCACCCAACTATCTCTAAAACCAAGTAATCATTTTTCAGATTGACAAATGCCAGTTTCCAGCTATAGCCTACAACATAGTTCCTGTGTGAAAATAATCCTGATCTTTAAAGCGGAACGCTCCCCTAAAACCAAAGTTTTACCATGCATATTAATATTTACCCGACATTAGTGCTGTGTGTGTGTGTTGAAGTCGCCTGGTAATGGAGATATTTGCCCTGCAAAATCGGGCACTTCTGCGTTGTGCGGGACTCCATGACGTCTCAGGACTTCCCAGTTGCGCCAGGGAGCGCATTCACGCTGCACTTCGAAGCTGGATGTCTGTGATGTAGCGTTACAGCAAACTCCGTTTATAATGCTACTGAGGTTGCAACCTGTAATACAACTATATACAACCTCAGTAGCATTGTACGTGGAGTTTGCTGTAACGGTTTATCACAGAAATCCAGCTTCGAAGGGGAGCGTGCACACACACAGCACTAATGTCAGGTTAAACATTAAAAGGCATGGTAAAACTTTGGTTTTAAGTGATAGTTCCACTTTAAGAACTGCTTTCAGGAGTAGGGCCCTCTGATCCTTCTGTTCTCCACAGTTGATTGTACTACTTAATACCTCTGTATGTCTATTCCTAATTGTACAGCGCTGTGGAACTAGTTGGCGCTATATAAATAAAGAATAATAATAATTCCCAGTATATGTTTCCTCTTTAATATTTATTTGTATTTTATGTTCTTTATCTATAGATGGATCCCTACAATGGAAGAGTTTCAGCTTCCTGCGCTTCCTCTCTCTTGCTATAATAGTCTGTGTGGTGTTTGCTGTTTCCTTTGGACCATTTGTATACATGGTAAATTTTTTTATTGGAATCGCCCTTTTGTCATATTCACCATGTTTAAAGCAGCCATTTGAGGTCCCCTCCTTTTTATCTAGGTCAATAATTCAAGTACCACTAAAATAATTGAATTTACAGTGGACCTGTCAGTTGGGAGGCCGGGAACTAGATATTGTATAAATCACCAGTCTGTGTTTGAGTGTCATGTGGGATACTGGAGCACATCCTGTTGGCTGAGCGCATGTAATTCAGTTAACCCTTCTATTGAAGTAGCGCATGCACTACGGACGTTGAACCATCAGGATGTGATGGTCTAAGCCCACACAGCAGGAAGGCCATCCAAAGGTCAATTTTTGAAAGTTTAAAATTCTAGAAGCTGAATAAAACCATAATCTATAGTTAAAGCAAAACTCTACAATAAACCCCCACCCCACTTAAAATAACTATTGCATACCCGTCTGGTCCATAAAGTTTAATTGGGTTATGAAGCCGCTACTAGCTGGTGCTTTAACTATAGTCTCCTATAGAGATCTACAGAAAAAGGGTGGGGAGTAGAACAACGCAATGGAGACCTCTAATATTCAAGGGGATAAAAGTCTCATTTAAATGTCAATGTTGATTTCTTCCCTATAGTGCATTCCCTTTGCCACAGACTTGCTACACTTTTGAATTTACTTAGTGGCTAAAGTCCCCTTTGCCAAGTTTCGGAGGGATTTTGGCTTTGGGCAGTTGCACTAGTTCTTTGGAGCTTGAGATGCCAGTCGCCAATTAGAGGCTTAAGTTAGAGGCTGCTGTCCTCTAGTCTTGGGCGATTGCACTCTCTTCTGAAAAGTATTAACCCCAGACCTACTGGAGCAATTTAGTGGTAGCTGGTGAGTGGCACATGGCCAGTGTCTTGTTAGATTAGGGTCTTAGAGTTTACTGTTCCTTTAAAGAAACACCCCAAAATTATTCAAATTGATTATAATGTTAAATTGCATACATTTAGTGTGTGTGTGCATTGAGGTAATTATTCATGTAATATCCCTAATCTATAATCCTAAACTTTTTAATGCTTGTCCGGTTCAGGTAACATTTGCATTGAGACAGAAGATCTGAAGTCATTTAATGATTGTGATTAATGCCCACTGTCCTTGCAATGCGTTGCGTACCCCTCTGGCACACTGAAAGGGTTAACAGGTAATCTTGGACAATCAATGGGAAAAGGCAGGAATGGCTGATCCTCAAAGAATATATAAAATTATATTTTCCAACATTTGGGACACATTTCCAGGATCACTTTTCCCATGGGAAGTCACATGACACTGTCGCTAGTGGCCCACAGTATTCTGTACCCCGAAGACCAACACACAACATTCTACAATAAACATAACTACACTTCCTCATCAGAATACTTCATCTAAATACCACATGAAATCCTATAAACCGGCAATAAAGAAGTATGTAGGGACACTATAACCTATTAACTTTTTAATGACCAATACATTGTGATGAACTTTAACTTTAAAACCAGAGACAAAAGCAGGTACAAGCAGGATGCTGGGGCAGAGCCAAAACACAGGCACTGTCCGTGGTAATTGGGGCCAGACTTGATTTTATGATTTTAGGCCTTTGAAAACAAATGGGGAATTTTTACAGATGCTGCCTGGAGTACAGGGTTATTTCAATGTGTTGCATGCCATTTTTGGTACTCAGAAGGTTAACTTTTTTGTAACTACTAGTAGTGGGTGTTTGTGGTATTTTGTTCTTCATAATTTTGTATTGTTGATTAGGAGACTTTGCCTGGTTTTGTATTTTATTCCTTTTTTTTTTTTTTTTCCTCTCGACTTCATGTTTTAGGAGCAAATGCCTCAAGTCCTGTCTCGACTTTTCCCTTTCAAAAGAGGTCTGTGCCATGCCTACTGGGCTCCTAATTTCTGGGCGCTGTACAACGCGGCAGATAAAGCACTTTCCATTATCGGTATGACTTCAAGGAACCATGGGGGAGATTTATAAAACTGGAGTTAATCGAAAACAGGATTTAAATGACTGTAAGACTTTCTCTGATAGTTATAAATGTATTGAGGACAGTTTAAGACAACTAACGCAGTGTAGTACTCTTTTAAAAAGGGAGTAAGGACGTTTATAAAAAGTGGCGCAGCATATTTATAAAGAAGTGTCTGTAACTGCGACAATTTAGCTACAGAATTTACTCCAAATATTTAAGGCCACGTCTGGCCTGTTCTTATTCTTTACTGTCTCCACATCTATAAATGTAACTAGAATATTTCATAAATAGCAACACTCGTAATAAGGGCATTTTAAGGATCCGTACGCAAAAATGAACAAGAACACTTTTTATAAATCTCCCCCCATGTGCCTAAATAGCGGTCAAACTGAGGTCTTCCAGCTGTTCAGGGATACAATTCCCTTCCTGTTCGGCCAGCTTTTGGGGATGATAATTGTGGCCTGAGAAGCTGGAAGGCTTTGAGTTACCAAACTTGGCTAAACTGTTCTTGGCTTTTCAAAAGTGTGTTTTGTGGTTTTTGTTTGTTTTGTTTTCCTTTTTAAAGGGATAGTAATGTTTCATAAGAAAAGCAGCTCTAATTAATCATCATAGTATTTGGACCTTGGAGAGTGTTATTTCAATTCTGTCAGAGTTGTAGTTCAAGAGTAATTCAATGACAAAGTGTCCCCCTCCCGCCCCTTTTACTGATGTAACACTGCTCAGCCAGATCAGAAGGGAGGTACCCAGGTAGACTGCAGAGAGGGACAATCTTCAATTAAGATAAGGGAAAAACCTGAATAACTTGTCAAGGGGGCAGGGCTTTCATTGTTCTCATAGGAAGAAGATTGTCCCCTGCTGTTATGTCTGGTCTAGGGACTGGATTCCACATCTGAGAAGAGATGGCTTACACTAGGTAAAAGGGGCAGGAGGGGAAGCTTTGCTTGTGAATATCTCTCAAATTATAAAGGTTTGAGAGCTAAGACATCATTCTTCATGTCTTTTTAATGCCTATAAAATAAAGATAAAACAAAGTATTACTATCCCTTTAAGCTCCATAGATCTCTTTCCAGATAGCTTTGTAACAGGGATAGTGATACAATGTTAAAACATACGATTGTCTTCAGTCTATTAAACACCTCATACAGAGCACTCATTGCTGAAGGGGTGTTGCATGGTATACATATCACTGCTTACACTGTCCAGCTCTATGGAAGCAGATTCCGGGAGCTCCCAGTCAGGGACATAAAGTAACCAGCTTCAACTGTTGATCCCATTCTTTGTCACAGGTGTGAAGATGGAGCTGCTTGACCCTGCGAGTATTGGTACAGGATCCATGACTGGGGGATTGGTCCAGGAGTTCAGCCATGTTGTTCTACCATCCGTAACACCATTAGCAACATTAATCTGCACCGTAATCTCCATCCTGGTAATAAAAGCTTAGCTTTGCATATAGCCAACAGCAGTGTAACAGTGGCACAGGATGGGCTCAGCCTGATGAGGGCCAGGAGGGTGCACAATGCAATGTGATGCACTCCATTCTGATCCTCAACGGGATACTAACACTTAATATTAAAGAGATAGTAATACTTAATAATTACTAAATCCTATATTAAAGTCATATTAAAAATAAATGTGTTGCCCCCAGTGTCATCTCTCAAACATTTATGGTTTGAGAGATAATTGCTCCTAAAGTTGCCCTCTCCCTTCCCCGAAGTCAGCGTTGTAGCTGACTGAAGGGAAATCCGGTCTTACGATCATCAGGCGGCTCTGCAGCAGAGCCGTGATCTCGTTAATTAAAAAAAAAAAAAAAAAAAAAATCTTGCAAACCAAGCACACGTAGAAGATCGTTTTAGTGAAATATTTTGTGTGTTTAAATTAACACGATCAGCAAGAATTTATTTAAAGGGATAGTAATGTTTCAAAATAAAAGCAGCGCCAATTAATCTTCATAGTGTTTGGGCCATGGAGTGTTATATCAATACTGTCAGAGTTGTAGTTCAACAGTAACTGAATGACAAAGTATCCCCCTCCCACCCCTTTTACTGATGTAACACTGCTCACCTCAGAGCAGCAAGACTGTCCAGATGGATCACAGAGAGGGACAATCTTCAATGCGCATAAGGGAAAAACCTGTCAAGGGGGGGCAGACAGGTCAAGACACCATATTCCACATCTGAGGGGAAGTGGTTTACACTAGGTAAAAGGGGCGGGAGGGGGATACTTTTTCATTCAATTACTGTTGAACTACAACTCTGACAGTATTGAAAGAACACTCTCCATGGCCCAAATACTATGAAGATAAATTGGAGCTGCTTTTATTTTGAAACATAACTATCCCTTTAACCCTTTGAGTGCCGGAGGGGTACGGAACGTATTGCTCTTTAATGCGTTGTGTACCCCTCTGGCACTCAGAGGGTTAATGTTTGCATTTATAAGAGTTAATACTTTTGTATATCCATACGATCAAAAAAACTAACAGCCAGTGATTTCCCCATGAATGCTATGACTGGAAACACAGTACATCTCTCTGCTTATTCACAGGGCACATTGCCTGTCAGCAGACTCCAAATCCTTTTTTTTAAATGCTTAACTCTTCCAAATTATGTATCCTCCCTTAACTCAATACTTACAGAAAATCCTAATGAATAAATCCTGTGTATTGGGTCTCCAGAATTAATTTCTCATCTGAATTGTATTTCATGCCCATGGAGGCAGACCTGAGGGTTTGTGGTTTTTTTTGTTTTTTTCTCCCCTGGACTCCTAGAAGTCTTCCTAAGAAGAGTTCTATCTAGGAGCCAAAGGAATCATGTCTGCCTATATAGACACACTATCCAGCACCAATTTCCCTTTTGAGTCCAAGAGAGAGATGTTGGATACCCCTCTGAGTGTCTGAGATTAATTCTAGAGATCTAGTCCACAGAATTGATTCATAGTGGCCATTAAGGCTTTCTGCACAGATTAACCCTTTGTGTGCCAGAGAGGTACTCAAAGCATAGCTTTGCAATGCGTTGCATACCCCTCTGGCAATCAAAAGTTTATGGTGTAAATGATCCTTTTTAATGAATGCTTATTCATTAATCCTGTGATCAGCCAATCAACGCACATTTCCTCTGCTCTCCCAGAATCCCTTGAGTAAAAGCCCCATGGCCTTACTTTGGCAGTCTCCATTTGAAATGCCCTCCCAAAATTTTTTTACAAAATTTTAATATATGGAAATAATGGTAGATGCGGTTAATATTTAAACCTTTGAGTGCCAGTGGTACTCAAAGCATTGCAATGTGTTGCATACCACTGGCACTCAAAGGCTGAAGGACCGGAGGGGTGTGAAACACTGCAAAGCAATGTGTTGCATACTCCTCTGGTCTATAAAGAGTAATTAGTACGTTAACCCTTTATCACGTATGAATGATTGGAATAAACATTGAGTGAAATATATATATAATATATTTAATATTATATATATATATTTAATATTATATATTTAATATTATATGTAACTGTTGCAGCTCTCACAAATTATAATCATAATGAGTTTGACTTCCATGTAAAATTTAATGTATCATCCTCCTTTCTGCAAGTGCAGAATATGTATGTATGTATGTATATCTTTATATGGCGCCAATATAATATACATAATTTCATGTTGCATCCAACGCACAAGTGTACATTTTTAACCCTTTGAGTGCCAGAGGTACCTCTCTGGCACTCAAAGGGTTAACATGTAATATATAATGTTTCTCAATTTGTATAAATAAGCAACCCTCTACTGAAAACTGTCCAGGACATACTTGAAAACGAGAGAAATCTCAATGTATTCTTCCTGGTTAAAACATTTTCTAAATAAATAAATGTATGTCCCTGACAAGGAATCTCTGAATCTAGAGAGCTTTTTCTGTGACTGAAGTGGGGATATTGATAAGATGGGGGGGGGGGGGGATATTTTAGGAAAGCCTGTCTCCACTGCAACATACAGAGCACTTGGTTACAGTACTGTTACATTGTATCACTATCCCTAACAGCTTTCTGGATCCAGATTCAGGACTCGTGTCAAGTTTATTTAGTAAAAAAAAAAAAAAAAACTGGCGCAGGGACATTAAGATCTGGCCACACACACATTCAGAATGTGGGTGTGGCCAGATCTTAATGTCCCTGCGCCAGTTTTTTTTTTTTTTTTTTTTTTTTTCTCCACATCTCGCATTAATGGTGTCCTCCATGATAAAAATGTCGACGTGAGCATCTCGCACTGCATGAAAGCGCAAGGGTGTCAGGTTGCGCTATGAAACGTCGTAATCCTAGCGATACCCTGATCCCGATGATGATGATCCGTGCACTCTAGTCCTAAAGGGTTAAATGGGGCCCAAGGGGTTAAAAGTGTAGTTTGTACGTGTCTGATGAACAGACGTGGTATCGGATTTATCTTCTTTGGAGAGTTCATCTGCACCTGCCAGAGCCTCATGCACAGTAACGCCCTGTCCGAGTCACTCTGGCGCAGGACCTGGAAACAAACCTGGGTAAAAGCTCCAGCAAATTACACCTCCAGCGACACAGGGAGGGTTGAAATGTATACAGAACGGCCCAAATTACCTATGCATGTCCTGTTTCAAATTTCTGTTATGGAAAATTTGACCGCAGTGTCAGGTCTGCTAGTTTGGATGAAGCATATTCCCTAAGTAGAAGGGTAAGGCGAAATAAGTGGGAGAGTGTCTGTCTGTCTGTCTGTCTTCAGACCATTATCCCAGCAATACACCATCACATCCAGCGCTGCTCCGGGCTTGCACTCCTCAACGTTTGGATCAGGGTATCGTACTACCTGCGGACAACAGCATGACACTGCTGTCATATTCTCCAGAAGAGACATTTGAAATTGGACATGCGAAGGAAATGTTTATAATCTGGCTGTTCTGTATAAATTTTAACCCTCCCTCTCTGTCGCTGGAGGTGTAACTTGCTTGAGCTTTTACTCAGGCCCTGCGCCAGAGTGACTCTGACAGGGCATTACTCTGCATGAGGCTCTTGCAGCTGCAGATGAGCTCTCCAAAGAAGGTAAATCCAGTACCATGTCTGTTCACTGGACATGTACAAAATATGCTTTTAACACACTGGGCCCCTTCTCTTTTTTTTTTTTTTTTTTTTTTTTTAAATCCCTTTGGGACAAGAGTGCCTGGAGGAGCGCTCATCAATCATTGGGATCAGGGATTCGCTAGACCGTTTCATTGTGCAACGTGAGAATCTCACACTTTCAGTACAAGATTCTCAGGTTGCCATTTTCATCACGGTTATGTAGTTAATACGAGATGTGCTTACACGCTCTTTTGCATGCAGCCTTTTGAAAGTAAATCTGGGAAATCTGGCTCTGTTCACACCCCTCTGGTACTAGGGTTAAGCCTGTACCTCTTTGGGGTATTATACAGTGGTTTGCATGTGGTCACTTGCATGCTGTGTCATGTTTGTAATTGGTATTCCTTAATTGTATAATGCTATGGAATATTTTGTTGCTTTATAATTGAACTAGTGTAAAAGCCCGTGTACACAGGCCATGGTACAGGTGATGTTAACAGAGGGGTATGCGACGCGTTGTGTACCCCTCTGGCACTCAAAGGGTGAAGAGGCTGGTCCTGCTCTGCATACTGCAGTCATGCACTGTAGAGACTGCTTGAAAGCACAGAATGCTCCCAGCACAGAACTCCCAGCATTACGTTCTTTCGGGCAGTCTCTACAGCTCATGACTGCTTCTGACGAACATCCTAGCGGATTATTATATAGGATAATTATAATGGTTTTTTGTTTTTTGTTTTTTTACTAACATTCATTGCTGTGTGTCTGTCTCAGCCCTCTGTTTTGTGTCTGTGGTGTAAGCCACAAGGACCCCATGGCTTTCTCCGCTGTCTGATTCTGTGTGCACTGAGCTCTTTCATGTTTGGGTGGCACGTGCATGAGAAGGCCATCCTCTTGGCAATCCTTCCATTAAGGTGAGGAAAACATTGAACAGTTATTAAACAACATTTTAAAATGTCATTCATAATCATGTGAACTAAATTTCTGGGTGAGGGGAGATGGACTTTTCATATGCCAATTAAGATGTGTGCAGTATCAGGAAATGTTCACTTTCACTTTGCCCAGAAATAAGTGTGGATATCTCCTAAACTGTACATCTGCTGGACTTTTGGCTAACATGGCACATAGGCAGTTTTTAATGCAGTTTTCAAATGTGCAGTCTTAAAGGGATAGTAATGTTTCATAATAAAAGCAGCTCTAATTAATCATCATAGTATTTGGACTTTGGAGAGTGTTATTTCAATTCTGTCAGTTGTAGTTCCAGAGTAATTCAATGACAAAGTATCCCCCTCCCGCCCCTTTTACTGATGTAACACTGCTCAGCCAGATCAGAAGGGAGGTGCCCAGGTAGACTGCAGAGAGGGACAATCTTAAATTAAGATAAGGGAAAAACCTGAAAAACTAGTCAAGAGGGGCAGGGCTTCATTTTTCTCATAGGAAGAATATTGTCTGTTATCTGTCTGGTCTATGGACTGGATTCCACATCTGAGAAGAGATGGCTTACACTAGGTAAAAGGGGCAGGAGGGGAAACTTTGTTTGTGAATATCTCTTAAACCTTAAAGGTTTGAGAGAAGACTTATATCATTCTTCATGTTTTTTTAATGCCTATAAAATAAAGACAAAAGGAAGTATTACTATCCCTTTAAGGTGAAAGTTCCACTTTAAGGACAAGAGGGGGCTCAAAGCATTTGTGTTGGCAACATCTAGCATTCAAAGGGTTAAAATCCCCAGTTAACTGTAGATATTTTGTCTCCCATAGTGTGATTTTGTTCACAAAAAAATGGCTCCTTGTTTGTGTATGACCTTATATTCTACTAACAAAAAAAAAAGTTTTATGGCAAATTGCCTTGAAAGTTAACCCCTTGAAGACCAGAGGGGTGTGCAGCATTGCTTTTCATTGTTGTGCACCACTTTTTTTCTTCAAGGGGTTAACCATTGGTCTTACCAGTGGTGCTAGAGCAAAAGGGTAGCTGCAGTGTTATTGTGGCTCTGTTGCTGTTTATCTAGATTTCATCAGTGACCAAATACATATCAATGGCAACATCACCACCATAAATGAAATGAAAACTGAAGAGTCAGCTTTGTATTGAACCAGTATCTCCAGAAATATAAGTGTGGTGAATACACAAGTGGCTGCTCACCATTATGGTGGTCACTTTACAAATGCAAGAGAGAAGAATTGCATTCAAAAGATTGTTTTGCTCTCGTGCAGCCCTTTTCCCCTGTGTCATGTCTACTTTAAGCAGCAGCTGCTGTCTCAGTGAGTTCCCTCGTGATAGACAATCTAAACAAACATAAGGTACTCTATCCTGCCTCTATATGTATGTATCACAGATATAGATGGCTGTCATAAACACTTTGTTTATGCTAATTGGTTAGTGCTGCCCAGCAGAGAGTGACAGTTGGGATGGGGACATATGGAATGTTCACATCTGTCTGGCAGGGAGAGCAGTGTGGAATGTTAGTATTTGTCCAGCAGGAGGTGAGGCACGTGGGAGAGCAATGTGGAATGCTGGTATATTGCTGGAAGGGATACAGAGCCGAATGTTAGAATTTGGCTGCCATGCTGGCCAGTGCTAGTTCAGCTGCATAACCTGACACCTAAATAAAGATAAATATTCAAACTAGTGTTTTTCAAATAAAGTCTGCCTTACAAAGTTTTCAATATCTGTTACATAGTGATGGTTTACTTTTTAATTTGTCAGATCTGCTCAAGCTAAAACATAAATGTATGTATTTCCTCTTTATTTGCAGCATCTTGTCTGTGAGCAGTGCAAAGGATGCTGGGATATACTTGGTCTTGGCCACTACTGGTCACTTTTCACTCTTCCCTCTGCTCTTTACAGCTCCAGGTACAATTCTTTACGCATGCTGCATTCAGATGTAACTGTATTCATGCATTAACCCTGCCAGTACCATAGAGGCATTCAGTGCATTGGATACCTCTCTGGCATTCAAAGGGTTATTTTGCATTTGATTTGTTTGACTGCCAAAGACTGCATGCACAGAATGTGATCAGTTGTGAAAGGATAAATAAATGATTGGTGGCCTTTTGGTTAGATTGTTCTGGCAAAGTATTTGCACTCAATTTCTCCTGTTCTGTACGTTGATTAAATCCCATCCAGCCCTCTTGGCTGAGAAGAATAGTAATGCTTAACCCAGGGCTTATAGTTTTAAGTCCTTTGCTGCTAGCCAGACCTGAAAAGTTACTCGCCACTGCAAGCCAAAACATACCCACCAGGGATGAATTTCTACTCGCCAGGGCTAAATTTTCACTCGCCATTGGCTAGTGGCGAGTGGAAATTTTGAGCCCTGCTTAACCCTTTGAGTGCCAGAGGCATGAATTGCACATTGGAGTTGAAAATATATAGTGTTGTTCTACCCTGCAATACATTATGCCTGCTGCTGAGATGCTTTTCAAATGTTGCAGCTCCAACTTGTGTGTGGTGTGTTGTTTTTTTTTTTTGTTGTACCTCCATGGCCTGAAACTTTATGGTGGTGCTGTTGCTATAACTTCTTATGAAGGGTTACTGTCAACTGACCAGAGCTGTTCATAGACTGGTGTAGCAGAAGCTCCACCATAAAATTTCAGGCCATAGTATGTTAATGTACCCAAATTGCAAGTTTGAGCTGCAATCTCTTTTGAATAAAACCTCTCCAAGACAGAACCTTTTACTTGGCAGGATAAACCCTGCATTCTCTTTCCCATATTAAGAATTTGGATTTTGCTCTTCAGAGGCAGGTTTAAGGAAGAAAGGCATTACTTTTCAATGTGTTGCATACCACTCTGGCACTCAAAGGATTAAAGGTCCAGGAGAAATACTAATGCTGAAAATCGCATACACAACTTCTTACAAATAAACACGTTTTCTTCTGTATTAACCCTTTGAGTGCCAGAGTGGTACAGAATGCATTGCTTTGCAATGCATTCCGTACCACTCTGGCGCACACAGGGTTAATCAACATGATTTTTAAAATTAAAAAAGTGTTTCAATAATACATCAGTAGGCAACACTTTGGCTTTCCAGCTATTAGCTGGCTGGGGATGATGGGAGCTGGAGTCTTCCAACAGCTGTAGATCCAAAATGTATCTACCGCACAAAACTTTCCAGTCTACCCTTTCTGGATATAGAGGGTTATGCCCAGACTGTTAAATCTGAATAAAGTTTTTTGAGGTAACACGAATTCTTCATTCTCTGTTTCAGAACTTCCAATCAAGATCCTGCTCATGTTGCTCTTCACTGTGTTCAGTGTCTCCTCCCTGAAGGCCATGTTCAGGTAGTCTGATCTGCTGGAGCAAACCAGCTGCAACATATGGGGGAGATGCAAATTCCCACTAAATGGGGCTTTTAACCCCCTTGAATGCTAGAAGTTTCAAACTCTTGGCGACGCCCTGTCATTCAGTAGGGTTAAATGCATTGTCCTCCATCAAAGTATGGAATTTTTGTTATAAAATGTATTTATTTTAGCATCTGTTCCTTTAACACCTAGAGGACAGTAGGGGTGTGCAATGCATTGAACACTCTTCTGGTCTTCAAGGTTTAAAAGCTTCTTTGTAAGTGGACTATACTTGACAGGAGGGGGTGTCTTCTATTGTGGAATATCACTATACACTGATGATCAAGATGATTGGTTTGACTTTTTTAAAGGAGCAGTAAACACTCAGAATGAAAGGAACAGCAATGTCCAATAAAATATTTTGTAGATTAAAAAAAAATTGTTGCACAAATCCCATCTCCCAAACCTTTATGATTTGAGAGATATTCGCCGCTACAGGTCCCCCCTTCCTCATGTCAGCTGTAAAGCTAACAGGAGATCCATGTCAGCTGACACAAGGCGGCTCTTCAGCTAAGCCGCAATAGCAATATTTAATTAAAAAGAACTACTTCATTGGAACGGTCTACAAAGTGTGCTTGCAAATCAGGCACACTTTATAGACCTTTCCAGTGAAGTAATTATTTTCCAGTAACGCTATTTCGGCTCTGCTGGAGAGCTGCCAGCTGGTCCCAGGACCGGGATCTCCTGTCAGTAGAGCGCTAACATCAGGAGAAGGGGAGTGGGGTGGAGACTTCCAATGTGAATATCTCTCAAACCATAAAGGTTTGTGAGATGGGATTTGTGCCACATTTTTTTTTTAAATCTACAAAACCAGGAAAAACGTTTTATTGGACGTTAGTGTTCCTTGAAACAGCCTTGCCTAAAGGGCAAGTCACAGACTGATTCCGCTCAGAGTTTTGCAGAGTGGAGGAAATGTGTTATCCACAACTGGTATTGAGGCCTAAGCAGGGACAAAGGTCCATATTTATAACTGAAAACTGGAGTTAATCTGGAGTAAACCAACTGCACCATAGGGGACAAATAAAAAATTTATGTTAAATTAATTTGGACTTAAAGGGTTGGTAATACATAAAGATAACTGTTTTATTGTAGATTTTAAAAAAAGAAAAATTATGTGGAGCAAATCCCATCTCTCAAACCTTTATGGTTTTGAAAGATATTTGGTGCTAAAGTTCCCCCCTCCCTCCCCTTCTCCTGACGTCAGCGCTCTGCTGACATCAGGAGATTACCGGTCCTGGGACCAGCCGGTGGCTCTTCATCAGAGCTGAAATAGCGATCTTTAAAAATAATTACTTAATTGGAAAGGTCTACAAAGTAGTGTGCTTGGTTTGCAAGCATACTTTGTAGACCATTCCAATGAAGTAGTACTTCTTAAATATTATTTCGGCTCGGCTGAAGAGCCGCCTTATGTCTGTTGACACGGATCTCCTTCTGTCAGCTTTACAGCTGCCATTAGGAGAGGGAGAACTTTAGCTGTGAATATCTCTCAAACTGTAAAGATTTGAGATGGATTTGCTTATATATATATATATATATATATATATATATATATATATATATATATATATATATATATATATATATATATATATATATATATATATATAAATATAGAGAGAGGGAGAAATACATTTTTTTTATTTTTTTTTATTTTACATTTACAATAAGTTATCTTTGGGCATTACTAACCCTCTAACCCCTTCAATGCTAGAGAGGTCTCTAATGCATTGCTTTACAATGCATTGGAGACCTCTCTAACATTCAAGGGGTTAAAATCTCAATTTCTACATTCCCATGCACTTCAATAATTTGTCTCCTATATTGCAGCTGCCATATTCCAGAATAACTCCAGTTTGCCTTTATAAATATGGGCCAAACTTCTAGCTGAAACCCATTATTACTACTGGTCAGGCACAAAGAATGTGGTGTGCTTGTGCATACTCATGATTGTCATAATGGGATTTATCAAAGATTGTTTGTCCTTGCTCAGAATCCATACTGCCAGTCCTCAATCAAGGAAGGAGAGGAAAGCTTCACCTTCCCTACTAGAATCTGTGTGGGATGGGGTGAGAGAGGCTCTAAGCACCTGCCTTTGTACAGCCAGACACAGGGGTAGTCAGGGGAACATGCATTTTTTAAGCTCAAACACACCACATCACACACACTTCTCTCCTCAAAAAAAAAAAAAAAAAAATTCTGCAATTTGTATGATTTCTATTCAGCTTACAGGAAAGTAACTGTTTTAATTTTTTTACATGCATGTTATTTTGCCATTTGCAGAAGAGAAGGACCACTGCTGGGCTGGCTGGAAACTCTGTATCTGTGTGGACTGGTGCCTTTAGGGATCTTGTGTGAGGTGGTGTATCCCCTCACTGTCTGGCAGCAGACCCTGCCCTTTATCCCGCTGCTGCTGACCTCTGTATATTGCTCTCTGGGTATCTGCTATTCTTGGATTAGACTTTACATTTCTGCATTCCCCGAATCTACCATCGCCAAGCAGAAGAAAGTTCAGTGAAAAGACTTGCACTTCCACAGGGTCCATATTTGTTTGAGCTGATAAATATGTAAAGAAATTATTTTTATACAAGTTGGACAGCTGAGGATGAAGTGAATTGTAGGTGGTCAACTAGACAGCCACTGGTTGGCCTCTTCTGATTTAAAAGAACACACACATTTTCCAGTCTTACATCCCCACTTATCTTAAAGTGGAACTAATGCTTTGACTTTGAAAGGACTTTCAAAATAACCTATTTTGTTAGTCATTCTTTATTTAAAGCTATAGTTTAAGAAATTTAGTGATTTGTCAATTTATGCAAATTAGGCAATGATGGCTGGCACAGTCTGTGTTGGATACTATCATTCCATTCTCTCTCCCAACTGCCACTTCTTACCTGGAAGTATGGCCTAAGGTGCATATGCTGACAAATAAAGCTAACTATAGATTACAAGTTTATGGTGTGTCAGATACTAACATTCCCCCCTTCCTTTTAATGAACACTCCATATCAGTAAGTGCTGGCTTATTTGTGTAAACTGACAAAGCTAAATATATCAAAGTATAGTTTTAAATAAAGAATAACTGCCATACATACACTTGTATATTGTTTTAAAAGCCCTCTTAAAATCACCCACTTCATTATAAAGTCTTAGTTCCACTTTAATTTGGGCAGAAAACCCTAGTGGCCAATATGAACTAATTCTTTGTGAACAGGTTCTTAAAAAAACGAATATTTAACATGTATTGGATATGTCTGTGGAGGTGGCCATGATTTATTGTTGTATATCGGACTACTCCCATTGCAAATTCCCTTGCTTCCTACGAAGCATTTAGTGGGAGGAGTGCAGGGTCCTGGAGTCTTAACAAAGAATAATCATATCCAACTTGGTGGGCATTTTTCAGCACCTAGTTAAAGATTAATTTTGGGGTTCGAATACACGGTTACTTCAGTGGTCATGAGGATTTTTTTCATCCAGATGAAGGTAAGTGGGAGTCTCTTATGAGGGGTTATTGTTCCTTTGAGTGCCAGAGGGGGGTAGCAGCGAAATGCGTTATGAAACACCACTGGCCCTCAAATGTTTAAAAGGGAACTATGCCCCTTGCATAAGTAGCTCTTATCTAGGCATGCCATCCATACAGCAGCCAGCCATCTTCCCCCCAATGTGACCCCTACTGTAGTCTATATAGGTAAACCTGACTGCCTTATAGAAGTCATCTAACTAGGGAAGTCATTTTGTGAAACTCATTAAGGGCTGTTTGTCCCAAGGGTATAATTCCCCTTTATGTTTCTCCCTGATTCTGCCTGGTGCTTGGACCCTAAATTTCTACTGTCAGATGTTTACTGGCTTCTTATGAGCAGTGTTTATCCACTCACTGCCATGTCCTGAAAGCCACTAATATAGCACTTAGAATTCATTTGACTCTGTTGCACTTCTTACAAATTAGGTTAGTGTAATACCATTTCTCCAGCACGGGAACTAGTGCCGTTAAGACTACAACTGCTACAAAACCTACTCAGAAATAATTGTGAATCTCTGTCCTGTTTCTTGAAGTCTAAGGTAAGGCTTCAAGAACAGTGTTTGCTTTAAAGTAAAGAGGTTGTGCAGAAGCTGAAGTCTTCAGACCTTCAATGCCTTGGTTTACAAAAAAAGCACTTCTGGACTCTTTTTTTTTTCTTTTTTTTTTTTTTTTTTTTTTTTTTTTTTTTTTTTTTTTTGTGGGAGTTTAACCTTTTTTCAGTTTGAGGATGCCCAATGCACCACTGAGCAATGCTTTGATCACCTCTTTGGAGCTCAAAGGGTTAACACTGTCCTTCCATATTTTCTGTGTTTTCATTCTTTAAGGACCAGAGGGGTGGCCAGTGGATTGATTCCAAGTGTGTTGCTCACCCCCTCCTAGTCCTTAAACCTTTGAGTACCAGAGGGGTACAGAACGTATTTCTTTGCAATGCATTCCTCTCTGGCACTTAAAGGGTTAACGTACACATACATTTATCATATTATTGCACCTGAACATACACAGATGGAACTTGGTAAATGTGGTGTCTGCAGTTTTTTGCAAGAGCACAAAAAAATCTACATTTATTAAAAAATCTGTTTTATTTTTCTCCAAATAAAATGTTTGTTTGTATTACTGACTGATGTGTATTGTCTGCAACATAAAGACAAGACTGATTCCTAATAACTTAAATATTGCAAATAATTTTTGAAGGTCCAAATAGGGCCACAAAGGATTCTGCCAAGGGACAAAAACAATGGCTGTACGAGACTGGAATATCCATTTTACAACACCATGGCTAAGAAAGAAATGTTTCAAAAGAAGCTTTTGCGAATGTACATCTTTGTATGTATGTTTATATGGTGCTTTGTACAATAAAAGTATATTACAATAAATGGGGATAAAATAAGTGTCACATTCATAGAAACAGGAGAGAGGGCCCTACCCCAAGAAGCTTACAGTCTAAACTGGTAATAGGAAACAGACAACAGGGTATGAGGGTGTCCAGTGCTGAGTTTGCTATAAGTTAGAGCATGGTCCTAGATCTCCAGAAGATAAGATTTCAGGGTAGACTTAAAGACACAGAGGGATAGTTCTAGACATATGGAGTTCCGTATGTAGAGAGCAGAAAACGAAAAAAGATTTGAGATGGGGCAGAGGGCAAGGTTGGTGCAACGAGAAGGGGTTGTGTGCTGAGCGAAGGAGCCGGCCAGGAACATAAGAGGTGATGAGGGAAGAGATGGAAGGATGGGTAGCAGTGTGGAGAGTATTAAAGGGGAGGAGGAGGACTTGATATGTTGCCGAATATATGTCTAGAATGATGTGAACAGGTTTGGTTTTGGGAGAGTGTGGTGATTCATGCAGATGAGTTTAAAACTGTATAGGGAAAAGATGGATAGCAGGGAGGCCAGTTAGTAGAACATTGCAGTAGTCTAAGCGGGACAGAATGAGGGCATGTAAAAGTTTTTAGTAGTTTTTTGGGAGAGGAAAGGGTGGATTTTAGCAATGTTGCGGAGAAAGAGACGAAGGGGGAGATTCATTAAGCGGTGATAAAGTGGAGATGACTCCTAATTTATCACGTCTCCAATTCCAATGTTATTCTATGGAGCCTATACACTAAGATTGAAGAAGTAATTTCTACTCTATCGCCATTTAGTGAATCCCCCGTGAGATGTTCTAGCCAAATCTTCCTTTTCACTTAAAAAAAAAAAAAAAAAATTTGCGTTTCATAAAATAATGGGGAATTTCTTGTCACGTACAGAAAATTGTGACTTCACTATTTGGAGAACCTTCATCTGAAAGTTATTATAACTCCCAACCAGATCACATTAAATCCCCCCCCCCCCTTTTTTTTTTTTTCTTCTCCTTTCTTTATCTCCCCCCCCCCCCCCCCTTCTTGATAAACTGTACTATCTGTCAGAGTTTAGTTAGGGCTGTGCAGGGAACACTACAAAATACCTTGCAATATAAAATGAAGGTTTTCATACCACGTGTTGGGGGTGATGTAGTAAGCGGTGATCTTGTGGTGAGCACTGACACACATTGCCATATGTGCTAAGAATTAAGTATGAGGGGGGTGAGCACTTACCTTACAACTTACCAGCAGTTAAACAACGTTGCATGAAAAGGAGTATGTCCTCCCTTACACATGTCATAGGGAGAGGGTATGATCCATAAAGAAGTAAAAGACACAACTACTTTTTTGGGTGATAACAGACCATAGCTTTATTTAACTAATTTCACTTACATTATTATTGTTCTTATTCATACTCTATTAATCATTAAACCGATAATCAATCATTAATTGACTTAAACCAAGCGTGGCCAAATTGTACAGGCTCATGCTACAGTTCTCACATTCTTCAGCACTACGGCTTGTCCCAGCATTCGTCAGCACTTGCAGCTGATTCCCAAGGAATTACCCCATTGGCCATCCATTTTAGCTTCAATGTGTAACATCACCTCCCGCAACATAAGTCTGGGGTAAACTCCCAAAAGGGCTTCCGTCCGAGGCTAAAATCCTTTAAGTTTACCACTTCAGTTATATATCTCCGAAACCATGCAAGTACGAACTGCCCAGCTGAGAGACCTGACCACACCATAGTAGGGAGGGATGCTTTCTACGTCCTCTCTTCCATACAACATTCTACTTCATTTCACCAACCCCTTACACATTACTCCTCCCCCTCCCACAAACTTCCTTCATGTATCAACCCCTTCCCATGACACGCTTCCCCTCCTGTTTTCTGCAGTCCATTCCGGGGAATCTCTTGTCATAGGGAGAGGGTATGATCCATAAATAAGTACAAGACACAACTACTTTCTTGGGGGATAACAGACCATAGCTTTATTTAATTAATTTTACTACATTATTATTATTCATACTCAACAATAATTAACCATTAAGTCGATAATCATTAATTGATTTAAACCAAGCATGGCCAAATTGTACGGACTCCTGCTACAATTCCCACATTCTTCAGCACTTACAGTTGACCACCATTTTTAGCACTTACAGCTGATTCCCAAGGAATTACCCCATTGGCCGTCCATTTTGGCTTCAATGGGCAACCTAAGTCCGGGGTAAACTCCCAAAAGGGCTTCCGTCCGAGGCTAAAATCCCTTAATTAAGACCAAATTGGTTTTTGAGGGGAGTCCACTCCAGGACTGCTGGTAATTAAGGGCTTAAGCAAACATTACTGGTTTACTGCTGTGGAGCTATGTGATACACATATATATATTCACACACTCTGATCTCCTAAACACAGGGACACCAGCATGGGACAGAGGGATTTGAGTCTCAGAGAGGGACTGTTACTCCTACAGAGGGATACTTGGGAGGTATGGACTAACCGAGTAATATGTTGTATCTAAAAACAATATGTTCCTGACACTCTGCTATCTGTGGTGGGATTGTGATGTGATTAAGCCATACTGGATGGCGATTTATAGGGTAATCACATACCTGGTTCATGCACCACCTGAATTTAGACCCGTATGTCGCTTACTGCACCACACTGCTATGAGTCCGCATAAATATAAAAAATTGCTAGTGTCCCAGCTGCTTACGGTAGAAAATGGTCTGATCCCGCTGTGTTGGAGGAGGGTAGAGCCACCTTCTCTGATTGCTTGGGTGGAAGATCTTTGGAGGATGGCGGACCTTGCCTCCGGTACGGAGGCAGCAGTTGATAGGTACACTGCCACATGGTTCCATTGGATCCAATTTCTAGAAAGTCCCAAAGTCCTTTCTCTGGCTCCTAGTTTCTGCCCTCACACTTGGGGTGTGGTGACTGGCTTGAGCCTGGTGTGGTCGTCTGTGTTTGAGTATTGCACTGAACGCTCGCATTAGGCTTCATCTGGCTAGGACAGGACCTGCTTAGAAGCCCTGTGGGCATACTGTTAGTAATGTGATTTGATTGCTTTACTGATGATTCGTTGTATGATGTCTATGTAGTGTTACCTACCTTGTACCACTGCCCTTTCCCTTGATATTTGTATCCCTTTCTCTGAACTATATTGTTTTCTTTCTGTCTGTACTTTTTACTGTTCTGTATCTCTTTATGAAAAATAAATAATAAAACTTACTGACACTAAAAACGTTACTGTATGTAAGTTTTTATATTGTCTCTCTATGGTGTGTAAATGTGCAACTTCTTACTGTAAAAGCTCTCCAGGACACTTGAAAATGACAAATCTGATAAAACATTTTCTAAATAAAAAAAAAAATAATAATTTTCTATTTAGACAATGTATTTTGATTAATTTATATTTACTGATTTCCACCAGAGGCAAGTCAGGCAAACTATGGTAATGTGAGGTATCCATTACCTTCCCCCTCCACTCACTGACACAACCCTTTGAACGTTAGGAGAGGTGGGTACTGCATTGCTGAACAGCATAACTCCCAAAGGTCCCTCTTTTAGCCCCAAACCCTAAAAACATCAGACTGTATGGTATGTATATAAGTGTATCACATTGCTCTACAACAATAAAACACACATTAATGTTTGTTTAAATGTCAGTATATGTGTTTATAAATCAGTCTGTGTAAATAAAATACCTTCGTATTGTTATAAGACATTTATGAGGTTACACAAGGAAGTGTCAATAGGTCCTGAAATAGTTTAAAACTTCTAGTAATGCCCCGCCCACCAGCCACACCCCTAAAACACAAGTGTCCTTCTTTGGCAACTTGGAATGTTGGGAGGCATGGAACAGTGAAAGTGATATAGGGCTTAGAACAGAAGTGTCTGTATAGCATGCCCTAATTAGCATAAGCTATAAATCTAAAATAAAAGGACAAAACA
Source organism: Rhinophrynus dorsalis (assembly GCA_037306005.1). NCBI lineage: Eukaryota > Metazoa > Chordata > Amphibia > Anura > Rhinophrynidae > Rhinophrynus > Rhinophrynus dorsalis. Next base: position 596,063,040 of record CM074719.1, read on the forward strand.
AAATATAGGTGATTTTGAAAGTCTGTTTTTTTTTTCCCCAAAAAATCACCAAATGTGTTCTGAGGTGATATCTTTCCCCCTTAACCCCTTTGAGTACCAGAGAGGTATCCAATGAAAACAGTGTGTTGGATAACTCTCTGGCTGTTAAAAGTAAGGGCAACAGCTGCAGGGACATGAAAATATTGAAGAGTTGTTGGGTATACAGTTCCTAAAATCCATGACAGCTGGAAGAGATCAGGTAGTCCTGCTGTGGTAAGGTGGGAGTGTCTGTGTCAGGCGGAACATTTGTTTCAGGGCCTTGTTTCCGGGGGGAGTGCGCTTAGTGTGATCTCTGTCCGTGGCCGCTGAGTGTCCCCCGGTGTCCTTGGCAAGCTCCGCTGCGGTGATGGGTTTGTTACCGGACGAGGCTCGGGTACTGCCGCCACCCGGGCTGGTTAACAGGAACTCTGTGTGGCTGGGACTGCTCGGCTACCTGTCCGCCATCACACACAACGCCTTGTGCCGCTTCCCTGCACTGCGGGCCGGTGAGAGCGAGAGGGACAGGTCCCTGGGAAGGGGAGTCGAGGCCAAGGGTAGATTCGCGACTAGGGGCCTACGGGCCTTATGTATAACTCTGTGGTAGTGTAGGTCTAGTTCAAAACCAATTGTACCATAGAGAATAAATGCAAAATTCCAATAGACCTTAACTGAGCATTTGACCACTTGAATTGTAGAGTTGTCTCCATCGCTGAGATCTATAGCATTCAAGGAATTAAAAATTCTATTAACTTCAGTGCAAGTCTGGGGAATATTTGTGTATCCCTTATGGCACTCATGAAGCTAAAGCATAAAACACGATCTTATAGTTCAAAGAAGATGCTATGAATGGAATAATGGTTAAGAGATGAATAGCAAAGGTACCAAATCAGACCTGTTTATACAACCAGATACTTCTCCACATTGATCTTAAAGAAGTGAGTAGAACTAATAAACGCAGAGTTTGATCTGTTATCTATCTATATCTAATATATATATATATAATGTGTGTGTAATTTTCAGTTAGATTCCCTTCCTTGTATAAATCTAAATCCCAATAGTGTCCACTTCAGAGGCTGGTTGTATTAAATACCTAGTCAATCTATATTGTCCCAATGTAAAATTATGTAAGGTCCCCAGAAAGGCAGTGGGAAATATTAAACGGCACTCTTTTTAATACAACTTGCACTGGGTACAGTGAGACTAGAGGCATATGTGGGTATAATTCAGACTACCTACACTACGATTACTGACCATAGATCAGGGATGTTAGACTGGGAGGGGTGGACACACTGGACCTGGGACAGTGAGACAGGGATAGGAAATAGGGGGAGGATGAAAAGACACCCAGGATCTTAGGAGAGACAGGACCAGAGGAAGAGATGCACAAGGACACCTGGTTGAGGACAAAGACAGCACCTTGCCAGAAAAACTAAGCAAACAATGTCTGATCCTTTCTCAAATTCTGGTATGAAAATGGCAGCGTAAACAGCTGAAAATCTATGAATTAAGCTTATGGTTTACATTTTCTTTAAGGCTACACACAGTTGACTTTAGCACAGAGTTAATAACGCTGTTATAGCGGCAATGTAAACCAGCTGAAAATCTTTGAATGAAGCCTATGATTTTCTTATGGTTTATATTTTCCTTAAGGCTACACACAGGTGACTTTAGCACAGAGTTAATAACACTGTTATAGTTTTTCCCCAGTGGTGCAGTTCGCACAGGTGATTTCTACCTTGCTGGATGCTACAGTACTCTGATATGTACATTGGCAAATGCTGCAATTCAGATTGTTCACATGCCAGTTTCGAAGTGGGACAGCCTTATACGACACACCACCTCCACACATGGATGAACTGCAGGGAGAAAACAGGATATCGGTTAAGTTGGCACATGCTAAAACAGAGTGCAGTCAAGTTGCTTGTGTGAACTAAAACTAACACAACACAATACTGAAGTCTGGACTCTGAAAGCTAAAGAGAAACCATTCTGGAGCAAACAAATTGCACAATAGGGGACCAATTAAAATTTCTGTTCAGTTAAATGGGGATGTTAACATCTTGAATGCTATAATACAGCAATGCATTACAAAGCAATGTGTTGCAGACCTCTCTAGCATTCAAGGGGTTAATGCCTCATTTAAATTAGTAGGACTTTTTATTTGCTCCCATTGTGCAAGTGTCCTAGAATTGCCCCTCTTTATAGTCCTGAATACTGCCTTTACTGCTAAAGTCACCCAGATGTTACTTGATAAACCCACCTCAATGTTTGAAGACAATGGTGCATTTATGGGTTATAAAGGATAATGAAACTGTACCTGGTGACACCGCATTATATTTGGGTGCTAAGTGTAGACGCAGTAAGGATTGTGTTGAAAATCACAATGCACATGACTACAAACCACTGCTGTCTCCCCCAGGAGTCCACCGGCAGGTACTATTAACCTCCATTGGCGTTTTCATCGGGTACCATGTCACCAAGTATGAGAACTACAAGAACGCCAAGTTAGACAGAGATCTGTTTGAATACATGAGGCACCACCCAGAGGATTTCAAGAAACCAGGTATGAGCACTTCATAACAATGCCTTTCAGGCAATAAGCACAGAGATATAGTGGAGTGATTTTGAGGCAAACCAACTTCACCATAGTGGATTTCAATGGGCTTTTAACCCCTTGAATGTTAGAGGTGTCCAACTCAATACAACACACCTTTTGAAATCAATGGGATGTTATGTTTGACCCCTATATTGCAGTTGGTTTACTCCACTTTGCATTTATATGGCCCATTAGCAAATATCTCTAAAAGTAGACTGAAGTTATTCTGTAATCAACCAAATGGCACCATAGGGTCAAACAAAAATCCCTAAGTTCCCATGCATTTTATGACAGCTTTTAACCCCTTGAATGCTAGAGAGGTCTCCAATGCATTGCTTTGCATTTAACCCTTTGAGCGCCTGTGGTACAATGCGTTGCATAACACTGGCACTCAAGGGGTTAATTTAACAACCATTTTTATTTGCCCCCTATGGTTTACTCCAGAGTAACTCCAGTTTGCTTTTATAGATATGGGACTTTATATCCAGACGTGTATAAATAAGATTAGTGTGCATAATGTCCTTACTTTTATTTATTTTTAAACCATTGAACAGCTTCTGCAAGTCTGTCTAATTCAAATACAGCCAAGTGCCACACTAACACCCCATCCTAGGTCCACTGGTATCCACAGAACCACCCATACACTGTTTGTTCTGTTTCTCTTACTGTAGCACACAAGTGGACCAGTTAACCCTTTGAGTGCCAGAGAAGTATCAAACAGACGCCTTTGTCATTTAGAGGGTTAAAGTGACTGAACCAATGAATTGTCCATCTGTGCTCAATGAGAGAACCTTATAAACTTTATGTATAAAAGCAAACAGAAGCAATTCTGGGTCACACCATCTGTATCATAGGAACAAATAAAAGATCCAATTAATCTAAATGGGGCTTTTAACCTCTTATTGCTTGACTGCAGTGCACTTAAAGGGATAGTAATACCTTTTAAAAAAATGCAGTTTTGATTGATCCTCCTATAACGTGGGCCATGTAACGCTGTGTTTCAATATTTTCCATTTAGTAGTTTAACAGTAATTCAATGCTAAAGGATCCCCCCTCCCCTTTCACCAACGTCACACAGCCTCTCTGAGATGGCCGGATGGAGTGCAGTGAGGCACAATCTTCACGAAGCATAAAGAAAATCTTGCTTTCCTTTGTCAAGGGAGGGCGGAATTGTTTTCCTTATACTCGGTGGATGAAGATTGTCCCTTGCTGCATGCTGTCCAGTCCTAGGACTGGATTCCACATCTGTGGGGAGGCAGCATACAGGAGGTAAAGGGGGCGGGAGGGGGATCCTTTAGCATTGAATTACTGTTGAACTACTAAACGAAAAATAACTACATTACCTCTCACACTCCCTGACACTTAAGTCCTTTAGTGCTGGGGGAAGTGGGCAGTACTTTGCTGAGCAGTGTCAATGAATGGGGAGTTAATATAGGGTGTGACTGCATGTCATACGTTCATTAGGTCATCTATAAAGTAATCAAAAGCCAGGTTTCTAAATAAAAAATCTAATTTAGGTGATTTTTGAAAGCTCTTTCAAACTCGCCAAAGTTGTTTTTAGCTGATGCGGTCCCTTTTTAACCCCTTAAGGACCAGCGGTCCCGGGGTGTCTGGTCCTTTAAGGACCAGATAGGCGAGTTCGACGTGCCGTCCCACGTGACTGATCACGTGGGGCGGCACGTTGAACTAAAGACTGAGAGAGATCGCTCCGGTCTTGGAGCGATCAACTTCAGTCCCAGTTATTACTCACCATGCTCCTGCAGGAGCGCGGTGAGTAAAAGTACGTGACGTACCAGGACCGTCACGCTGGTCCAGGTACGTCACAGGAAGCAAAGGGGTTAATGAAACATTTCCTAATAACAAACAACCACCGCTTACCTTTTAATCTTTGTAGGAAGTCCAAATGGCCACTATGAATCAATTCAATGTGAATTCTTCTCCCAAATTAACCTTTAATTAGTACTGATTTCATGATTCTTGCTGTCAAGTTGTAGGAGAACAAACCCTCCCACTGAAGTATTCTTAGTAAGGAAAAAAGACTACAGCAGGAAGAGTTTGGGGTTTGTGAGGGAGATGCAGTAAGGTTTGATTCAATGGTGAAGTGTGTCTGGCGATGTGAGGAGATTACTTCACCATATGCATTAAGAATTAGATGTAAGGGGGGTAGGAGAGAATGTGATCATTGGTATATAAGGTTAAAGTAAAGCTGACAATGGTTTGGGGAGGGCTTGTGGGAGAGCAAAGAGGATGCACTAAGACTTCAGCAGTGAATGCCTTGTGGAATGTGTCTGAGTTGGCTTTTTACATTAATCAGGTGATGGGTGGATATTCCTCTATGTACATGTAATAGAGGCTCTGCCCAGTCTTTGTCAAGAAGCCACAGCAGGAGCCTGTGTATGTTATAATTCTTTGAGTGCCACGGGGGTGTGTAACACATTCCTTTGGCCCTCAAAGGGTTAACCCTTTGACCAGAAAGGTTTGCAGTTCATTAGTCTGCAGTGTGCTGAACACTCCTCTTGCACACGAAGGGTTGAGGGAAGGCTTCCACTGTCTTTGCTGTCCAGTAGATATAAAGCAAACGGTCCTCTGCGACTGCATAAAAAGCTGTGGGAAGACCCCAAATTCACAATCCCTAGTTATAGGAGCTTAGTGTAGTGAATATCCACATTAACATATTATGGCTTCCTAACACTTTGCCTGCCAGAGGGGTGTGCAATGCATTGTAAAAGAGGATTTTAGTCTTACCTGTTAAATCCTTTTCTCTTAGTCCATACAGGTTACTGGTAACTTTGGATAGGCAATCCACCCCTTTAAGTAGGCAGGAACAATTCTAGAAAGATTGCAGGGGGTGGAGCCTACCTTCCCTCCTTTGTTGCAGCTAGCCAACCAGCCCCAGAAAGATTTGAGACACTATTGACTAGATAGTGGAAGGGAAAGAAGACTCCTGTGAGCATGACCCCGAAGGACCCCCACGGTCTGCCACAGGAGAGCCAAGCATGGTCCCTTGACAGGGTGGGAGACCAGTAACCTGAATGGACTAAGGATTTAACAGGTCAGGCTAAAATCCTCTTTTCTCTGTCGTCCAATACAGGTTACTGGTAACTCTGGGATGTCCAACCATTAAATTTCCCAGAGGCGGGAAGTAAGGCAAGGACCAGGCGCAGGGCCCCCAAAGTCACCACAGCAGATATGAACCATCAGATCAGAGCCAAACAAAAATTGAAGTGTCAATGGACACTAAACAGGGATAACAACACCCCAAGAACTGTTATACAGCACACGGAACTAGAGCCAAGAGCACCAAGAATCGAAGAAGATCCTAGACAGGCAAGACTGCCTCCAGGATCTTCCTCCCAAAGCTGGCATCAGCCGATGCCAACACATCAACACGGTAGTGCTTCAAAAAGGTGTGCACAGATGAAGTCCAAGAAGCCCCAATAGATCTGGTAGAATGAGCCGTAACCCGAAAGGGAACGGTTTTCTTTCTCAGCTCGTAAGCCTTACGAATAATGGACTTGATCCAAGAGATTTCCACTCATCAGACACAAGGTGGTCAAGAGTGGGTTTAGGTGGAAAACAAGTAAGGGGCTTTTTAGGCTCCTGAAACACAGAAGGATCTGAAGAAACCTCCTGAACTAAGGGAATGTTTAGGGTAGTCAAGACAGCCCTGATCAGGACCTCAGCCGGGGGCTCAAGATCAGCCTCAAAGGGGTCCCCAAAAAACTGAGGAACCCACAGCAGAACATTCCTCAACATCTGAATCCACCAACAGTTCCTCCTCAGAGGAATTGGATGCGTCAGGTACTCTCTGCGGTTTACGCAGGGAAGATTTGACTGAAGAGGGGGTCTGCCATGAATGGAAGACCCTCTGTAACTGGGATGGAAAAAGTTGCAATGTAGACCGGTGGTCTCTAGCTGCAGCCTTGAACTCTTGCACCCAAACTAGTTTTAATGCATGGCTGGAGGTCCCTGTGAGAGACTCAGGGACATCAGAACATGCTGGGCATAAATGACCTGAGAATTCCCTAGGTAACCCTGAATGACATGAGGAACAATGGGCAAGACGGGACACAGAGACCCCAGCGTCCTTAGTCTTAGGCCTGGCCCCAATCTCCAACAGATTAGACATTCTCAGTGTCAAAAAACATTTAGTATAATGAATCACCTATTTACAGTGTGAAAGATTAAAATTTCACCCCAAAATCGCTACAATACTTATCTGGCAGGCGAAGGGTTAATCTGCAGAGGAAAGGAGGAGAGTCCAAGCCCTGCGTAGGATACTCGTTCTAGAAAATGCACAAAATGGCTGCCGCAGCAGGAGCCAATCAGAAACTAGAGTGTGAAGCAAGCACTCATGGGAAATGTAGTTTTCCCAGGATAAGTACCCCAACAGTGCCCGAAACCCCCTGAGCCCCCAACACAAGGCATACTTGTATTATGTTTAATAAATCCGCGTTATTCAAGCAATCCACCTTCTTCTGCAGGCATCCATCGGACAACAGCGCAGACTGAGTTTGCACTGTCTGTCCCTTTCACTGCCAGGATTGGTGGTGACGTTCGTTGGTTACCTTAAGGTAACGGAAGTTGCTGCCTGCACAGAGCTTCTCTTGTAAGCGCTGTGCCCTGGATGCCTGCAGAAGAAGGTGGATTATGTTTAATAAGTCCACGTTATTGAAGTAATCCAAGTATGCCTTTGCTTATCGCTGTATTACTAATGTATTGGGGGACACTATTACAAAAAGGATAGTTCCGCTTTAAGTATATGGCAGGCTCATTCCTAGTTCAGCGTGTCTGACCACAACTTTTGCATTGATTTACATGTGACATTGAATGCTACAGACTTTTCCAGCACACTGCTTTGTGGTCCATTGGCGAAATCTCTAACATTCAAAGAGTTAAAATGTTCCATTAAAATCAATGGGCATGTTTGGAATTTGTGTCCCCTGCAGTGCAGTTCTTTTCCTCCAAAACTGTTCTTTTGTACTTAAAGGAGCAGTACATGGTAAAAGAAGAGTACTCCCGCTGCAAGAATTTGTTTCATTTAAAAGTTATTGCGGCTAAAACGAAATTCCTTAAGCTGTAAATAATTGGTAGAGACTTCTCTAGCGCTCAAGGGGTTACATTAAACATTTAGAGACCAGAGGGGGGTATACAACACCATGTTTCACAATGAAATGCACAAAGGGTTAATGTGAATTGTATTTGTTGCTTGTGTTGTGGATAATTCGCACAAGAATCACTGCAGTTCTTCTAAATACATCAGCCTCAGTGACTCAGACTCATCCATAGAGGATGTTGTGCAAAAGTGGATATAGTAATTGCATTTTACCTGTAACATATATACTATTTTTTTTTCTTCTTTTCTTTCAGAAAAGAAAACTATGGCTGAAGTGCTGGAAGAATTCATCCCTATCCGTTAGGCCTGTTTCTCTACTTCTTCTGTGGATAATCCTGACTGTGTGTGTTGGATTCTTATCTGTTCATCTTCATAAAGTTGCACTTCCCCAGCTGTTTCAGTCTATTACAAAAAAAAAACACACTTAAATATATAATGTAATTGTTATAATTCTAAAAGTGTCTGACTTTTTTTTTTTTTTTTGCGAATACAGTGAATTTAAAACTACCACCTCAAAATAACCCCCACTCATTCCTGGGAACTTTATGTTCTATGGCACCTCTGGGAAATAATTAAATTGTGATTTGCATCAAAAAAGGGTGGAGTTTATTGGTGCATGGGGTGGGGCTTAGGGAGATTGTCACAAAGTGGGAGGAACTGTGTGAGGAAGGGGGAGGAGGAGAGGTGGGCGGAAAGTGTGTGTGGAAGGAGGAGAGGTGGGCGGGAAGTGGGAGGAACTGTGAGGAAGGGGGAGGAGGAGAGGTGGGCGGGAAGTGTGTGGGGAAGGAGGAGAGGTGGGAGGAACTGTGTGAGGAAGGGGGAGGAGGAGAGGTGGGCGGGAAGTGTGTGTGGAAGGAGGAGAGGTGGGCGGGAAGTGGGAGGAACTGTGTGAGGAAGGGGGAGGAGGAGAGGTGGGCGGGAAGTGTGTGGGGAAGGAGGAGAGGTGGGAGGAACTGTGTGAGGAAGGGGGAGGAGGAGAGGTGGGACGGGAAGTGTGTGTGGAAGGAGGAGAGGTGGGCGGGAAGTGGGAGGAACTGTGTGAGGAAGGGGGAGGAGGAGAGGGGGGCGGGAAGTGTGTGGAAGGAGGAGAGGTGGGCGGGAAGTGGGAGGAACTGTGTGAGGAAGGGGGAGGAGGAGAGGTGGGCGGGAAGTGTGTGGGGAAGGAGGAGAGGTGGGCGGGAAGTGGGAGGAACTGTGTGAGGGAGGAGGAGAGGTGGGCGGGAAGTGTGTGGGGAAGGAGGAGAGGTGGGCGGGAAGTGTGTGGGGAAGGAGGAGAGGTGGACGGGAAGGGGGAGGAGAGGTGGGCGGGAAGTGGGAGGAACTCCCCACACCCAGAGAATTAGTGTCTGTCCTTGGAGACCTGGTGATAGGAAAAAAAAAAAAGTTCCCAGCTATGTCCCCACTTACCTTACTATGAGCAGAAAAGGCTAATGGCCCCTTGAATCTTGACCTTGTGCCTTTGTTCAAGAGAGAACATCTTCAGTCGGTCTTGGGAGTCATGTCCATGGAGGTGGACATGGCAGTTGACACTTTTTTTCAGACAGAAGTACGTGAACCTACATAACACTTTAAAGGTATAGTAATACTTCGTTTTAACTTTATTTTATTTTGTAGGCATTAAAAAAACATGAAGAACGATATAAGTCTTATCTCTCAAACCTTTATGGTTTGAGAGATATTCACAAGCAAAGTTTCCCCTCCCGTCCCTTTTACCTAGTGTAAGCCATCTCTTCTCAGATGTGGAATCCAGTCCATAGACCAGACAGATAACAGCAGGGACAATCTTCTTCCTATGAGAACAATTAAATCCCTGCCCCCCTTGAGAAGTTTTTCAGGTTTTTCCTTCTCTTAATTGAAGATTGTCCCTCTCTGCAGTCTACCTGGGCACCTCCCTTCTGCTCTGGCTGAACAGGAGGGGGAAACTTTGCTTGTGAATATCTCTTAAACCATAAAGGTTTGAGAGATAAGACTCATTCTTCATGCCTATAAAATAAAGATAAAACAAAGTATTACTATCCCTTTAAGGGCCAGAGTGTTGCACAGCTCATTGTGTAGCAGAACTGATTGAAGATGAAAAGGCACAAGGCCAGAATTCATAGGGGCCATTAGGATTGTCTGGTCATAGTGAGGTAAGTTGGGGGTTATTAGTAGCTGTTAAGTCTCCTTTAACAAGTAACACTGATGGGGTCCAGATGATGAACTAATAAGGATTCTTGTCTAGTGATCCACTCTACTGTTCAGAAGTGGAGCCATTCCAGGACAAACCAAATTGCAGTATAGGGGAGAATAAAAATTGCTTTGCAATGCATTCTGTACCCCTCTGGCACTCAGAGTTAAGAAGACCAGGAGTGAGTAACATGTGGCTCTCCAGCTGTTGAACGACAACACAGCCCCTAACCGTCAAGGTGTTATGTATTGGTTTTATAAATAAACTAGTTTAAAAGCCCGTGTACACAGGCCACAGTGCCTCTCTATTTAATGCCCACGCTGCAGTCATGCGCAGTACAGAGTGCCCGAATGAGCTATGGCTGATGATACGGAGCGGGGTGCTCCGAATTCAGACCGTAGTCCTCTCTGCGCACCTTCCTGGGACCGAGCTGTCCCAGGAAGGTGCGCAGAGAGGACACTGGTCCAAATTTGGTGGGCCCCACTCCGTAATCAGCCACAGAGCGTTTGGGCACTCTGTACTGCACATGACTGCAGCGTGAGCAGTCTCTACTGAGCAGGATGGCTTCTGACAAACATCCTAGCAAATGATTATATAGGATAATACAAAAAGACAATACTGTGCTACTTCATATGAATTCCTTAAATGTGAACACTGTGTAGAGCATACATCATTACTCGTGTATAAACTCTTATTTTAAGATGGTTTAGTTCAGTGGTTCTCAACTCCTGTCCTCAGGACCCACTAACAGGCCAGGATTTGAGGATTTCCTTGTTAGAGCACAGGTGAATTAATCAATGTGACTGAGCCTCTGATCACATGATCTCCTTGTTAGCGCACAGGTGAGTTAATCAATGTGAATGAGCCTCTGATCACCACACCTGTGCTCTAGCAGAGAAATCCCTAAGTCCTGGTCTGTTAGCGGGTTACGAGTTGAGAAACACTGGTTTAGTTGTTTTGTGTAGTTAGGTTCCCTTTTTGTACAGTAACCCTTTCAGTGCCAGAGGGCTACACAACACATTGTGTACCACTTTGGCACCGAAAGGGTTAATATTAGGGTGATTTAACATTGTGTGTGTTCTCTTTTTTAAATTAATAATAGTACTCCAAGCAGAGCTGGAGAGCCACACATTCTCCACCATTTCCATAAGTCACTGATTTAACCCTTTGAGTGCCACAGGGGTATGCAATGCATTGCTTTGCAGGAAAACCTGTATTTCCCATTCAACCCATTTATCTTTAGTTTGGTCTGACACACTGAATTACAGGCCCTCCTGCTAATAAAATGGTTAGCAGTATTATGCTGTTAAAACTGAGGTGAGCAAAGTGCGGTTCACCAGCTGCTGGATTACAGCTACCGTCATCCTCAGCTGACCAGTGAGAAACTGGAGATAAGATGTAGTCCAACAGTTGTTAACCCTTTGAGTGCCAGAGGGGGTACACAACATATTGCAAAGTGATGCGTTGAGTACCCCTCTGGTACTCAAAAGTTTAAAAAGCCATATGCAAAAAATGGATCAAACTATTTGTACCACAGGGAGACAAACATTTCCTAAATTCTAATTGATTTGAATGGTGCTTTTAACCCCTTTCATGCTAGAGAGCTCTCTAACTCATTGCTTTTGCAATGTGTTGGAGACATCCCTAGTTTTCAGGTTGTTAAAGGGGAACTATGCTCTTGGAACAAGTGACTGTTTTGTTTAAGCACTTGAGGGATTAAGCCTTGCAAACCACTTTGGTCCTCAAGGGTTAACGCATGAACTTGTATAGAGAGGAGTCCATCATACAGTATCCAGGAGTATATATCTGTATATGTTGTATTATATCTTCACTTTATGTACATACCTGGGAACTCTCCGGATTTGCCCCGGAGACTCTGGTTCTGACAGAGATTTACCGGGTCTCCGGGGCAGAGGCTGATTCCTCCGGATGTGGGGAGTTTCTATTGAAACTCTGCCACATCTGCTTTTTCTCCTGCTGTTGCTCCTTCCCCCAGCCTTCTGTGTGACACCTTTAACCCTCTGAGTGCCAGAGTGGTAAGGAATGCATTGCTTTGCAAGCATTCCGTACCACTCTGGCACTCAAAGGGTTAAGTCCCCCCCCACACACACACTCGCGGCAAGCCCCACCCCTTTTTGACACGATTAGCGTCATTTTTGTCACCCCCTGCTGAACAGAGGACTACCCTCCGGGTAGCCCTCAACTGGAAGTTCCCAGGTATGTTTATGTATATGGTGATCTCTGTTGAATTCTGCCTCTAGGACACCAACCTTCTCACAAAGAGAACAGCCCTCAGTAGATCTGAGTGGCTGGCATGGGTCACTTGTCTTTATCAGACTGTAAACTGAAAACAAACTAGCTGTAATCTACAACTGAGATCAATTGCATAAAATAAATCCCAATGATGCATCTGACTGCTGTATGAAGGGCACCCGCCTAGGCAGGCCCTCCTGTTAAATACAATAATAGATATTTATGCTTGTTATATTTCCCCTTTAAAAGTGTCCATTAACTCCACAGGGGAGATAGGAGGGAACACACTGTGGTAGGTGGGAGGCCAGCAGGGGAAATGGAGGCACCATAGAGATATAATGGGGTAGGTGCAGTGGAGGAGTTGGGTGGCTGTGAGGAATGGGGTTATAGACAGTGCAGGTGATACAGAAGTGTGTATTGCATTCTGTTCTGACACTCAAGGGTTAAATCTGTAAGACTGATGTACTAAGTGTAAGGTTGCCACCTCACGTCTTTAAAACTGAGCACATATGAAAAACACACGCTGCATGGCCTCATTGATTACTAGAGGCTTGTAATGGCCTCCATGGAACCATGAAGACTGCATTCTTCATATGTGTTTTGTTTTAACCCTTTGAGTGCCAGAGGGGTACACAACACATTGCAAATCAATGCGTTGTGTACTCCAACTGGCACTCAAAGGATTAAAGGGATGTTCGGTGGCAAATGGACTGCACCATAGGGAACAAGGTCCCATTGTTTAACACTTTTGAGTGCTAGTACCTCTCTGACACTCAGTTAAATTGGACTTTTAACTCTTTGCATTCTAGAAAGGTCTCCGCTGCATTGCATTCAAGAAGTTAAAAGCCCCATTTAAAGTAACTGCAATTCTTCTAATTATGATTATTATTCCCATGGTGCACTAGGTTTTCCCATTATCTGTACAGCTTTTCCTTGGTACATCAGCCTCTGTGTTACTGCAGAACTCAACCACATTAAGAAGATTCTGAATCATTAGCCTTAAAGCTCCAGGCACCTCTAACAGCAGAGTTATTTATATTTCTTCTGTCCTTTCAGTGGTGATCAAGCTGGTGATTTTATTAAAGGGATAGTAATACTTAATAAAATCTATATAATATTGTAGGGTTTATACAGAGTTAAATTAGGTTACTCCCATTGCTGAGAGGTGTTTTATTGCAGCTCAAATTAGATTTTTTGCTCACAGTACTTCCATGGCCTGAAATGTTACAGTGGCCCTGTTGCTACCCCATCCTATGGACAGATGGTGTAGCAACAGCGCCACTCTACCATCTGTCCATAGGATGGGGTAGTAACAGCACCACTGTAACATTTCAGGCCACTGAGCATATGACACTTAATAAAATGCAAATCTGACATACAATAACTTTTGAATAAAACAGTGGAAATTACCTTGTTTTACTCAGGAGGATAAACCTTACAATATTATATATATATATCTATATATATATAGATATATAGATGAATGGGCACTCCTATTCGACCAAACAAGTTAGTAACTCTTTAATGCCTAGGTACTACTTCCAAAAGATGTACAGAGTTAGAAATGGCGTAGTATTACCATGGATGAAATGCACACTCAGGACTTCTGGAAAAAAAATGCTTATTTATTAATCATATATCAACGTTTCGGCCCCCTCAAGGGCCCTTGAGGGGGCCGAAAAGTCGACATATGATTAATAAATATATATTGTAAGGTGTATATATATATTTTTTTCCATATTAAATGTTACTATCCCTTTAAACCTTCATACAGTTTATATATCTGGGAAATTACCAGTACTTTAAATGGAATTATTAATTTTACCTCCATCCCCTTTATCCACAGTAAAATGTCTGGCCTTTGCTGCTGACTGACATTGTACGTATCCTCATGCTTAACCCTTTGAGTGCCAGAGGGTTACACAATGCATTAGTACCCCTCTGGCAGTCAGCGGCTGAATAATCCACACACAAAAAGTGTGGTGTGCATTTATGCAAAATCTCCCAAAGCATATATTTATCATGACTCAATCTATTTATTTTTCTTACCCAGTTTTATTTGCACGGTTTTGCTGCAATCAATAAACAATATTTGTTAAAATACGTACAAAAAGTGATACAGTTTTCAGTGAAATTGTTTTGTTAAAATGTCCCAGTTTACAAATCTGCTGCTGGCTCCCTCTGGCCCGATTCCTTTCATACAACTAGATAAGGAGAGTCGTATTTAGCAGCTGGATGGCCATTTTATCGCTGTGTCTCACTTACTCCGGATGTTGATGAGTTGCTCTGATCTGCCTTTATCTTTGGAGGAGAATGTTCAACCATTCCAGCAGACTGTGTGTGAAGATGGGTTAATTGTCTCTGCCCACATAGTACAAGTGCTGTCAGTTCTTATGTTCCACTTGCTCTATCGTGCCATCCCAATAAGATCCTTGTATTTACTGGTCAATGCATTGGATTCTTTGGTCAGTTGGCTGAGGGTGCACAACAGGCCTGTGAAATGGTGGTAAAACAGTGCTTCATTGTTCACAGTACCTGCAACCTTCTCTTCAGTCTTCAATGTCTTATCATCCACTGGCACCAGTCCATTCTCTAGACTGATTCTCATGGTTTTCAGCTTGGTGTAGTGCTCATACAGGTCTCTGCTGTCCTGGTTTTCAGTCTCATCATCTTCCTGCTCCAGGGGGACCTCACGCAGAAGACTGGGGAACATGACGACTTGCTCCATATTTTGTACTGCTGTGCAGTATCGGGTCATGGCAGTGGTCAGGCTACTGATCTGTGACACCTGCATGGCTACAGCCTTTAGTTTGAGAGGCTTTTGGTGGTGCTGACTTTCTGTTTTGTGCCTCATTTTATATATTTTCCAAAACACCCAAAAGTTTAACTCATCAGCCAGCACTCTGTTGATGATTATGAAATGTCTCATCTGGGAGACACCATACGATGACAGCCAGCCAATCAGAGCTTCTCACATCCTTTCCCTTTTGTCCAGTCAATGGTATATTTCATCACTATGTCAAACACAGACTGGATATGTCCCAATTCAATGTTTATATTGCATGTAAATGTCTGCTGTGATCTGGGTTATATGCCAATTAATCAATGAGGAATTTAATTTCATCAGCCTCATTCTGACCTCTCACTAGGAGCTGGCAATATTCAAGTCTGCAAATAGATTGCTGAACCTTTTCTCTACCCCCAAGAATATTTCAAAGTAGTCATTAACACCTTGGATACTAGAGACCTCTACAATGCATCAGGAATCAATGGCTGCAGCTGTATTTAGCTTCCAGAGAGTGCCAGGGGGGATGGGGGGGTGCAACACACTGGTGTGGTACTTAAAGGGTTAATTTTGACCCTCTGAGTACCAGAGTAGTGAGCATATATCTATCAATCTGGTTTAAATATTCCATGCTCACAACTATACAAGCTAAAGGAACCTTCTTCCCACTGCACAGTATGAGGGCAAAAGATGCCCATGTTTACATGGGCCAGGCTGGTGAAGTAGATATCTCACAAGTATTAAAGAGGTTAATAGCCAAATTTAAATTAAGTGATTATATGACCCCTTTAATGCAGATATATAATATAATGCCTCAGAGTTGTAATGCACAGGCTAGATTTCCACCTCTGTTCCTACTAGGCAAGACTCCCTGTCTCCCCTCTAATCCTCATGCACCCAGACCCACTAACTGTTGTCTGATGCAAAAATAGCCTTCACCTATAACATACAAACACACAAAAGCTTTTAAAGGGATAGTAATGTTTCACAAAACCAGCAGCTCCAATTAATCTTCATAGTATTTGGGCCATGGAGAGTGTTATTTCATTACTGTCAGAGTTGTAGTTCAAGAGTAATTGAAGGATAAAGTTTCCCCCTCCTGCCCCTCTTACCTAGTGTAAGCCATCTCTTCTCAGATGTGGAATGCAGTCCATAGACCAGACAGGTAACAGAAGGAGACAGTCTTCTTCCTATGAGAACAATGAAAGCGCTGCCCCCCATTGACAAGTTTTTCCCCTTATCTTAATTGAAGAGATAACACTCTCCATGGTCCAAACACTATGATGATTAATTAGAGCTGCTTTTATTGTGAAACATTACTATCCCAACAAACATGAAAGCTCAGTCTTTTATTAGGTAAATGTTAGTCCTACACCTTACCAACCACAGTGGACAGGTCGCTCCTGGGCTTCTCATCCCTAAAGTTAAGGAAGTGAGCTCCACAGATGCAGTTATTGCTTCCAGCTGGTTGATGTGATGTTACATCCACTTGCACAGCCAGTAAAAAAGAGGCTGCCACTGGCAGCTTCAGCTCTTGAAGAAGAAAGGACAAGAAACATGGCACAGACTTGCAGGTTTTTACAGTATTAAAAATGGGCAGACTAGATGGGCCGAATGGTTCTTATCGTCTGTCAAATTCTGTGTTTCTATGTCTGACAGGGAGGGGGGGTGGACACAATCCATTACTCCGTAGCCAACAGCCACAGACTTTACTGTGTTGTACACACAGTCCCATAGACTGCTATGGTCCAGTTACAAAACCTGTCCTTAGCAGTCTATAAGGACTGGGGGTGACACTCTGAGTGGCTTGACAGTCTTGCAGTTCCATCACCATCATAGGACCTGTGACAGAACAGCGAGGATCAATTTTCTCATTACTATTCAGGTTTCCTGATGATACACTGGGACTTACAGCATACATCCCAAGTGTCCCTCTTTAGGAGGGACAGTCCCTCTTTTAGACCCAAATCCCACTGTCCCTCTTTCCCACCCTAATGTCCCTCTTTTTAGGAGATCAGATTGTGTGGTATGTATATAAGTGTATCACCTTGCTCTACAGCAATAAAACTAACATTACTGTTTCTTTAAACGTCAGTATATGCATTTATAAATTAGTCTCCTTAAATAAAACACTTTGGTCTTGTTATAAGTCATTTACTAGGTAACACAAGGAGGTGTCAATAGGTCATGAAACAGCTTGAAAATTCTCGTTAATGCCCCGCCCACTGGTCACACCCCCAGCCACACCCCCTAAAACACAATTGTCCCTCTTTGGCAATTTGAAATGTTGGGAGGTATGTTACAATATAGCCCCAGCTTCACTGCCCTGTCTCCTGCAAAAAGATCAGACCTGCCAAAGATGCAGTTGTCATATGATAGTTGTTTCCTAACGATACCTTTCCTAATAAACCAGAGGTCTCAAACTGCATTTCTAGATGATGGATACAATGCAGATGTTTGGTATAGGCCTGATATTGTACAGTTGTTGTAATGGTCTCAGGCATTTTAAATGTAACTGCAGTGCAAAATCAGAGATAGTCCAAAATCCTGCACTGTCTTGGCCATCTAGGAATGCAGTTAGAGGCAGCTGTACTAAACCAAAAATCTAAAACTGTCAGGGCTCCTGCACACAGGCTACTTTGTAGTTAATTAAAATGTTGGTGTGTTTTTAGTGCTAGATTGAAGCAAGGTTTCCATTCAATAAAACCATGGGGGAGATGCACTAAGGTGTGATAAACAGGTCATAAAGTGAAGATGACCTCCAGGGTTCTAAACGCTCCAAGCTCTTTGTTAATCTATGGAGACAATGCACTAAGATTTCTCCAGTTTTAGAGATCTTGGTGCATAGGCTCCTTAGAATAACATAGGAACTGGAGGTGATATCATTGGAGAAGTTATCTCCACTTTATCACCTCCTTATCACATCTTAGTGCATCTCCCCCCAGGAGTGATAAAATCCTGCAACAGTTGTGCCATTTTAATGTGATTTCAATGTGATTTCATGGGATCAATACTACAAACTTGCAACTGTGTATCCGCACTGTCTGAGGGAAGTTGCAGCATGCTGCAACTCTAGATAATCACAATGTATTTATTACCTGTGTGAAATACCCCTTAGGACACAATCATTTACAATTGTTTTTTCCTTGTGATTTTCTATCGACGTGACAATATCGCCCATGAGAAAGGGGCCTTACACTGATAAACAACAGGCGCATAGTATAATCAGCTTAAATAGATGCTTTTATTGAGATTAAAACTAGCAGGTTTAACCCTTTGAGTGCCAGAGGGGTTTGCAACCATTATGTACACCTCTGGCATTCAAAGGGTAAAATAGCCAGTTCAAGGTAAGCAGGTATAATTAAAGAAAACAAAGGCCAGCAGGTAAAATAATTTACAATATGGCTAAATACATTAAAATAGTAATGACTTCTTAATTCCTTAACAACCGCCTGATCCAGTGCATGTGGCCGTTAAGCACCATGGAGTTTTTTTTTTTTGAGAGATGAAGTCTGGAATGACAGAGTAGCGCTCAGCTGTGCTACCCAGAATTCCATGACATGCCAGGACCATCACCGGTCCTTAAGTGACGGTCCTGGCACATCATGGGTTCTTAAACCCTTAGTGACCGGCCGCGAGTGCACGCGGACGGCACTTAACGACAGGGTTTTTTTTCTGCATTGTAGCGAATGACTTCTGTGACTTACCAGGTACGTCCTTTGTCACTAAGTGACATTTTTGCGTGACGTACCTGGTAAGTCACTTGTCGGGAAGGGGTTAAAGGGATAGTAATGTTTCAAAGTAAAAGCAGCTCCAATTAATCTTCATAGTATTTGGGCCATGGAGAGTGTTATTTCAGTACTGTCAGAGTTGTAATTCAAGAGTAATTGAATGATAAAATATCCCCCTCCCGCCCCTTTTACCTAGTGTAAGCCACTTCCCCTCAGATGTGAAATCTGGTCCTGGGGCCATATAGCTCACAGCAACGGACAACTTCTTAATGTGAGAACAATGAAAACCCTGCCCCCCTTGACAGGTTTTTCACTGAAGATTGCCTCTCTCTGTGATCCATCTGGACAGTCTTGCGGGCGGGAGGGGGATACTTTATCATTCAATTACTCTTGAACTACAACTCTGACAGTACTGAAATAACACTCTCCACGGCCCAAATACTATGAAGATTAATCAGAGCTGCTTTTATTTTGAAACATTACTATCCCTTTAAGAGTTAAAGAATTAGTGAAGCTGATATACCAAAAAGAACTGGAATAATTCTGGGGCAAACCAGCTACACCACAGGGATAAAGTTTCCTTTCAGTAAAATCGGGCTTTAAAGAGATAATAACCCTTTTATTTTACTTTACATACTCCACAAGTGCATAATACTTAAAGTAAAGTTGCTGGTATGTTTTTTTCACCTATTATTTTACACGTTTATGTCTCTGACATTGAGATCCCTAAGATCTGTTTCCAGAAAGTTTTCTTTCAGGGACTATGAATGCAGAGGTAGTGATACATTAACCATTTGAAGTGCCAGAGGGGTATGCAATGCAACGCAAAGCAGAGATAGTGATACAGTAACCCTTTATTATTATTATTCTTTATTTATATAGCGCCAACTAATTCCGCAGCGCTGTACAATAGGGAATAGACATATAGAGTTATTAAATAGTACAATCAACTGTGGAGAAAGGAAGGGTCAGAGGGTCCTGCTCGTGAGAGCTTACAGTCTAGAGGAGAGTGCCAGAGGGGAATGCAATGCAAAGCAGAGATGGTGATACATTAACCCTTTGAGTGCCAGAGGTGTATGCAAAGCAGAGGTAGTGATACATTAACCCTGTCAGTGCCAGAGGGGCATGCCAAACATTGCATACCACGTACCACTATAGCACTCAACGGGTTAAAAAATTTTAAACTGACAGCATACAGAGCACTCGATGCTACAGGGATAGCGTTAAAGTATCTCTATCCAACTTTCATTGTTGACGGACCAGAAAACCCTCTAGAAACCAAGATCCAGGGAGCTTAGTATCAGGTACATAAAACTGTAAAAAAAAAAAAAAAATAATTGAAGATGAAAAAATAAAAATTATAGGCAATCTGACTTTCTATAGTTTGCACTTTCACAATACTGCATTTAATGCCAACATTAGGGGTGGATACCCCTTTAACACCTTCACTGCTTTAACCCATTGAGTGCTTGCAATGTTCCGAAGTCCTCTGTCATTGGAAATGTTGGGTATGATAAGGGTATACTGATAAGAACATGGCTCATCAGCCATCACATCCTCTGCAGAGGGAGAGCAAAGGGGTTAAATAGGAGACTGAGTCTTACCTTAGCGGAATTCTCCAGGCTCCTCTGTTTGGGTTGTTGGCAAATCATAATAATAACATGGTCAAGTCATTAGTGTTCAGGAATTGAAGCAAACTGTATATGTGGGGTGATAATGTAAATACAAAATGGGGCTATTAAAGAACACCTATCCCACCTCCCCTTGCTTTTAAAAATATAATGGTGCCCTTATGTGAAAGACGGGTGTCCCCTCTTTCGTAGGGTGACCAGACCTCACCTTTAACCGGGGACGCATATGAAAAATGCATACTGCAGGGCTGCTTTGATTTCAGTGCACTACTGAAATATGTCTATTTCCTGTGTCCCCGGTTAAAGGTGACGTCTGGTCAGCCTACTCTTTCATTCAAGGTTATCTTCAACAGTGTTCATGTTGGATGACAAGGTGATCACTCAACATGAATTTAATTAAAATAATTTAAGGGGTGCTCTTATAAAGCACTTGTTCCCCCAACCCACACATATGACACTGTCAGAAGGAAGAGAGGCCTTTACTCTTTCAAATTAGGGTAATTTTAAAAGTATGAAAAGTATGTAAAAGTACATCTATATTGACACAGGCCTCTAGAAGTCATCGGCATACCGTGTGCCAAACCATACCAGTGCTGCACCTTTTTTCTCAGGCTGGCATTCTCTACATGCTACAGTATTAAATTATATGGCTTTCAAGGATTTTAGTATCTTTGAAGTGGTGGAAATTGTAAAAATGTATTTTTCCTATAGCATCACAGTTCTGAAACATTTGTGCACACCTAGGAAGAAAAAAGTGATCCCTCATTTGATGAAGCCAGTGTCTACCTTCTAGTGTTGTATACCTTTTTCCCATATATGTAATTGTGATGACCACTGTTAAGACCATTTTAGTGCAGGCAGGCAATCTTTGGAAAGGAAGGTTTAGTGCTCCTGGCACCCCCATGATATGCCATTCCACACCTCTGTGAGTACCATTCTTCTCAGGCTTGCAATGGGTGCTGACTACAGTAGAAAATTCCATGGTTTTCAAATAATTTAGTACCTTTGAAGTGGTGGAAGTGTAAAAAGTATATTTTTAGCCTTATTTCGACTCTACTTATCTCATTATGGCTGGTATGTATATTGAATTTTGCAAACCAGTATATATAAAAATAGCCTTGCAAACAACCATTCTGCATTCACATTGTGAAATAAAGTCCTTTGCAATGCTCCTTTTTGTAGCCCTTTTACTTATGGCTGCTGAGTCTGTGAAAAGGCCTATTCATTTGTCCTCAAAAGGTCATGATACAACAGCCAATCAGTGTCCTCCATGTGCACCCAAGCACCCTTCCAACTCTCACACAACCCTCCCATGACCTATCCGATGCCAGGCAGCTGAAAACCACTCCCACCAGCCTGAACAACCAATGCATTCCAGCCAACTGTGCAAAGGATTTAACACGATGAACATTAATAATTTGTTGAATATAAGGCCAAACTGACTGTAGATAAACAGTTGGGGGGGAATAATGTCATCCCTCCATCTTTTCATGCTGAGCAAGTCAGGATGGAGAGTGTTCAAAAACATTCTTTCCCTCCTTTAATACACCAAATAAAAAAGGGGTACATTCACCCCACTGTTTTTAAGGATTAGGCTTGTAAGCAAGAGTAAAAGAAAAAGAAAACTTTGGTACTCCGCAGAAGTGGCAAATATAGTAAAGGGAAAAAAAAAGAAGCATTTAAGAAATATAAGCAGACGCAGAAGGAAGAAGAAAGGGATCGGTAGAAAAACTAGGCTGAAGGAGGCCAAATGCATTATTAGATGTGCCAAAGCACACAAAGAGGAAAAAATTGCCCAGTCAATAAAAAAGGGGATAAAACATTTTTTAGATATATAAGATAAAGGAGGAAAATGAAACAAGGAATAGTTAGACTGAAAACAAAAAATTGAAACTATATAGATGAGAATAAGGGCTAGCTGACTGTCTCAATGAATATTTTTGTTCAGTTTTTACAGAAGAAGATGAAGGGACCTCTGTTAGAAAAAAAATGGGAAGACATGGGAAACCTGCATGTTTATAGAGGAAGAAGTTCTACTTCAACTTTCAAAGTTAAAAAAAGATAAATCAATGGGACCAGATGGGATACACCCAAAGTTATTAAAAGAACTTACGTGTGTTCTGGCAAAACCTTTAACAGAATTATTCAATCAGTCGCTATCGACAGGAGTACTTCCAGAAGATTGGAAGATAGCAAATGTAGTACTGCTTCACAAAAAAGGTAGCAGGGAAATGTCTGGTAACTACAGACCAGTAAGTCTTAAATCAGTAGTGGGGAAATTAATGGAGACTATGCTATAGGAAAGAATTGTTGAATATCTGAATTTCAATGGCTTGCAAGATACCAAACAGCATGGGTTTACAGCAGGGAGATCTTGTCAAACTAAACTTAAATATTTTTTTGACTGGGTAACTAAAATAATGGACCAAAGGGGGAGCAGTAGATATAGCTTTCAGTGAGGGAAAAAATTATTTGATCCCCTGCTGATTTTGTACGTTTGCCCACTGACAAAGAAATGATCAGTCTATAATTTTAATGGTAGGTTTATTTGAACAGTGAGAGAGAATAACAACAAAACAAAAAAATCCTGAAAAACGCATTTCAAAACAGTTATAAATTGATTTGCATTTTACTGAGTGAAATAAGTATTTGACCCCTTTGCAAAACATGACTTTGTACTTGGTGGCAAAACCCTTGTTGGCAATCACAGAGGTCAGACGTTTCTTGTAGTTGGTTACCAGGTTTGCACACATCTCAGGAGGGATTTTGTCCAACTCCTCTTTGCAGATCCTCTCCAAGTCATTAAGGTTTCAAGGCTGACGTTTGGCAACTCGAACCTTCAGCTCCTTCCACATATTTTCTATGGGATTAAGGTCTGAATACTGGCTAGGCCACTCCAGGACCTTAATGTGCTTCTTCTTGAGCCACTCCTTTGTTGCCTTGTATGTGTGTTATGGGTCATTGTCATGCTGGAGTACCCATCCACGACCCATTTTCAATGCCCTGGCTGAGGGAAGGAGGTTCTCACCCAAGATTTGATGGTACATGGTTCTATCCATCGTCCCTTTGATGTGGTGAAGTTGTTCTGTTCCCTTAGCAGAAAACCACCCCCAAAGCATAATGTTTCCACCTCCATGCTTGATGGTGGGGATGGTGTTCTTTGGGTCATAAGCAGCATTTCTCCTCCTCCAAACACGACGAGTTGCATTGATGCCAAAGAGCTCAATTTTGGTCTCATCTGACCACAACACTTTCACCAGTTCTCCTCTGAATCATTCAGATGTGCATTGACAAACTTCAGACGAGCCTGTACATGTGCTTTCTTGAGCAGGGGGACCTTACAGTTGCTGCAGGATTTCAGTCCTTCACGGCATAGTGTGTTACAGATTGTTTTCTTGGTGACTATGGTCCCAGCTGCCTTGAGATCATTGACAAGATCCTCCCGTGTAGTTCTGGGCTAATTCCTCTCCATTCTCATGATCACTGAAACTCCGTGAGGTGAGATTTTCCATGAAGCCCCAGACCGAAGGAGATTGACAGTTATTTTGTATTGCTTCCATTTGCGAATAATCGCACCAACTGTTGTCACCTTCTCACCAAGCTGCTTGGAGATGGTCTTGTAGCCCATTCCAGCCTTGTGTAGGTCTACAATCTTGCCCCTGACATCCTTGGACAGCTATTTGGTCTTGGCCATGATGGAGTGTTTGGAATCTGATTGATTGCTTCTGTGGACAGGTGTCTTTTATACAGGTAACAGGCTGAGATTAGAAGAACTCCCTTTAAGAGAGTGATCCTAATCTCAGCTTGTTACCTGTATAAAATACACCTGGGAGCCAGAAATATTGCTGATTGATAGGGGGTCAAATACTTATTTCACTCAGTAAAATGCAAATCAATTTATAACTTTTTGAAATGCTTTTTTTGGTTGTTATTCTGTCTCTCACTGTTCAAATAAACCTACCATTAAAATTATAGACTTATCATTTCTTTGTCAGTGGGCAAACGTACAAAATCAGCAGGGGATCAAATAATTTTTTTCCCTCATTTTATCTAGATTTCAGTAAAGCATTTGACACTGTCCCTCATAGAAGACTCATTAATAAATTGCAGTGTTTGGGTCTGGATGCAAAAATAGTTAAATGGATAAGGCAATGGCTGAGTGACAGGAGACAGAGGGTGGTAGTCAATGGAGAATATTCGGACGAAAGGAGTGCTACTAGTGGGGTACCTCAGGCATCTGTACTGGAGCCCATTCTTTTGAATATTTTTATTAGTGATATTGCAAAAGGTCTTCAAGGTAAGGTATGCCTTTTTGCAGATGATACAAAGATCTGCAATAGGGTAGACATTCCAAATGACAAATTATTTAGGTAAATTAGAAGAATGGACAAGAGTGTGGCAGCTGCAGTTTAATGTTGATAAATGGAAAATAATGCACTTGGGACATAAAAATCCAAATGAAAAATATACTGTAATGGGTACTGTCCTGTGAGAGACAACAGATGAAAGGGATTTGGGGGTAATTATTTCTAATGACTTAAAGGTAGGCAGGCAATGTAATAAAGCAGTGGGGAATGTAAGCAGGGTACTAGGTTGTATAGCAGAAAAAGGGAAGTGGTCATGCCACTCTACAGATCTCTAGTTAGACCTCACTTAGAGTATTGTGTACAGTATTGGAGACCCCATCTCCAGAAGGATATAGATACTCTAGAGAAAATTCGGAGAAGGGCTACTAAATTGGTGACTGGATAGACTAAAGGATCTGAACATGTTTAGCTTGGAGCAGAGAAGAGAGAGAGAGGATATGATAGAAACTTTAAGTACATGAAGATATTCAACAAAGTGCAGGATGTAAGTACATTTCAAAGGAGTAAAACTGTTAGGACAAGAGGCCATGGTCTAAAACTAGAGGGACACAGGTTTAGACATAATGTAAGAAAGTTTTACTTCACTAAGAGGGTAGTAGATAAGTGGAATAGCCTACCAGCAGAAGTGGTAGAAGTTTATACAGTGACAGAATTTAAGCATGCATGGGATAGGCATAAGGCTGTCCTGACCATAAGAAAAGACCAAGGACTAAAAAAGGTTTGAGGTTTTTTACAGTAGGAAAATGGGCAGACTTGATGGGCTGAATGGTTCTTATCTGCCTTCAGATTCTATGTTTTTAAGTAAAATACAAATACATTAACATATGAAAGAAACAACAACCAACAAATTAACTCGACATTGGGCCCAGAAGCCTCATATTGAATCATAGGCTTGCCCCCCCAAAAAATTGATGTGGGGTTCGGAGCCCCCATATCAATTTGAAAAATGCCCAAGGAAGGATCCTACAGGAAAGGATGTAGTGAAAAGAATGAATATGGGGTCCAAAGCCCCCATATTAATGTAATAAACAACCTGGAAGAGATCCTTGGGACTCCTCCTACCCCTTCCCGACAAGGTATAGTGTGTTTATGAAAAAACGTTCACACACCTTGGTGTCGGTGGTCCAGTGGTGTCCATGACGCCCTGGTCCTTTACATCATTCACCTACAGAAACAAAATAAAAAAAATAAAAAATCAGCATAACCCTGGGGGGTGTCACTTTTTAAGCAGCAGCAAGTGTGGCAGTGAGTTTTTAGTCAAATGATGTGGGGGACCAGGGAGTTGCAGAGATCTCCAACATCAAGATTAATATATGTTTTTTACATACACACACCACACCTTGGGGGTGGTGGAAGAGATCCCATGAACTCCTTATAGCTTTTTGTTTTAATGATATAGAGGCTCTGGACCCCATATTGATGATGTTATTTTTTTAAATCAATGCACTTAAAAAACAAGATGGGGTGACGACACCATATTCTTTTTTTCACACGCTCCATGATGATCTCATCAGGCTAGAGAGTTGGGGGCTAGAATTACCCCTCCATTTCTTGACAGGGTAATTTTGATTTTCTTTTCCCCTAACAAACCCATAAAACTCATTGATCGCTCCATTGAGAGTGTGGCTAATTGCAGCTACCATGACAACACAGGGGTTAACCATGTCTTGGAACGGTGGGGGTTAGAGGTGGAGGTGTGTTATTTTGTTTTTATACTATTAAGGGTTAACCCATCCTATAGAGGGATTAACCACAGGTGGCAGGGATATGGGAAGGGTGCACCGGCACAAGGGTAGCGGGATGGCTGTTGTCCTCTTGGATCCATGTTCCTTGCGCTGCCAAGCCATTCTTTGAGTTCTTATTGGTGTATTTTTATATGCTCCAAAAGGATTCCAAAGGGGCATCTGTTATAAAATCCCACAGGCAGAATGTGATCGCACAACTGAGCAACTGGAAATATCAGTCAAACCTAAAAGTAGCGATTCGGCAAAGATTTCTGCACTAATAATATAAAAAACAAGAGTTTACACTGTGATCACTCTGGAAATATTTCTCTCTCAGCAGTGTGCGTACCCATGTTTTACTAGGCAGGAAAATTCAACATTATATGTACAGGTATATTTTCTTGAACAAAAATATGGTTACTCCTCCTTTAAAGTGTACAGGTGGATTTTAGAGCTTGCAATCTAAACATCACCCGTTAATGGCGTTTAAATCCAAATTGTCTCAAATACTGCTGTCTCATGAGTAACATTAAGTGTACTGTCGTTCAGTAACCGATCCCTGTTTCAGACATTGCCACACTGGACATTTCATCAGCTTCATGACCCCTGACTGGCAGACTCGCTGACCTGTCTCTGTCTGGTTTTTACTTTCTATTTAAAAACTTGGGTCTGCGTGTCAGATTAACCCTTTGAGTGCCAGAGGGGTACACAACGCATATCATAGGAAAGCACTGCATATGTAGGGTTGCCACCTTTTTTTCAAGAAAATACCAGCCATGGCATTCCCTCCATAGACTTAACATTGGACAGAAGCCAATTTTTTACCGGCTGGGTGGCAACCCTATGCATATGCCTCTTGCACTCATACGGTTAAAGCAGCACTAACACCTTAATCTGTAAGTCCCCCCAAACACAAACACCTTAATCTGTACGGAAAATCCTAATGCCCATTACGAATGAATACAGAATAGATGTAAAGAATGTATCTTTCTTTAGTACTGAGTGTGTCCGCCAAGGCAGGCATTCTTTGTGGCCAGACTCCTAGACCCCAACCCCTCCCCCCGCTGGTATTATATCCAGCACTAATTAACCCTTTGAGTGCCTAAGGGGTGCGCAACGCATTGCTTTGTCTCTATATTATCCCCCCCCCAATCGTAATATTAACCCAGCTCTTAACCTAAGTGCCTGAGAGGTAAGCAAGGCAATGCGTTGGGCACCCCTCTGGCAGTCAAAGGGTTAAAGACTAATTTTGAAGAACCAGTCCACACAGAAATGATTCATAGTGGCCATTAGGATTTTTTTCCTTAGATTACAATGTGTTTTGAATGCCAGAGGGGAACGCAATGCATTGCTCTGGTAGTTAAAGGGTTAAATCATAATGTTTAGTCAGCTCTTATCCTACTGAGTGCCAGAGGGGGGTGGACGCCCCTAAGGCATTCAAAAGGTTAAAAGTACATACCATTTAGGGCCATATGCATAAAGACAATGCATTGATACATCTTTGGCATTGAGTGGGTTATTTTTTTTATTGCTCCCCTGTGGTGCAGTTGGTTTGTTCCAGAATTGTGAAAGTATGTTTTTTTTTTTTTACCAGGAAGAATACACTGAGATTGTCTCTCGTTTTCTAGTATGTTCTGGACTCATTTTATCTACTTCATCTCCTGGACTCATTGTACCTACTTCATGTCCTGGACTCATTTTATCTACTTCATGTTCTCATGTCCTGGACTCATTGTACCTACTTCATGTCGTGGCCTCATTGTACCTACTTCATGTCCTGGACTCATTTTATCTACTTCATGTTCTTGTTACAGCTTACCTTGGTTTCAGCACCATCTGCAGGCGCAAGGCTTCAAGCATGCAGCAGGCCTCTGTTTTATGTGTTTGCTTCCTGTAGTCTCCTCCTACCTACTTCCTCCCTCTGAGCTGCTCCTCCTACCTGCTTCTTGAGGGGTTTAAAGGGCTGAGTCCTGACTCAGTTGCCCTTGCTACTCTTTTGCCTGCTGCCATTCTGTAGTGGACACCCAATCTGGTGCGGACCTGTGGCTCTGGCTGACTACCTGAACTGTGTATGACCTGGCCTGTCTGTCCATCCATTCTGGTGTTGACCTGCGGCTCTGTCTGACCATTTCTCCTTGTGCATTTTGGTTTGCTCCAAAGCCTTGCGGCTACACGATTCAGTTGTTACTCCAGTCTGCGGACGCTGGTTTGCTCCAAAGCCTTGCGGCTACACGATTCCCTGTTGGTCCAGTGTGCGGACACTGTTGCTCCAAAGCCTATCGGCTACACTACTCAGTGGTTGGTCCCAGCGTGCGGACGCTGGTTTGCTCCAAAGCCTTGCGGCTATACGATTCACTTGTTAGTCCAGTGTGCGGACACTGGTTTGCTTCAAAGCCTATCGGCTACACTACTCAGTGGTTGGTCCCAGCGTGCGGACGCTGGTTTGCTCCAAAGCCTTGCGGCTATACGATTCGCTTGTTAGTCCAGTGTGCGGACACTGGTTTGCTCCAAAGCCTATCGGCTATACGATTCAGTAGCTGGTCCCAGCGTACGGACGCTGGTTTGCTCCAAAGCCTTGCGGCTATCCGATTCAATTGTTAGTCCAGTGTGAGGACGCTGGTTTGCTCCAAAGCCTTGCGGCTATACGATTCACTTGTTAGTCCAGTGTGCGGACACTGGTTTGCTTCAAAGCCTATCGGCTACACTACTCAGTGGTTGGTCCCAGCGTGCGGACGCTGGTTTGCTCCAAAGCCTTGCGGCTATACGATTCGCTTGTTAGTCCAGTGTGCGGACACTGGTTTGCTCCAAAGCCTATCGGCTATACGATTCAGTAGCTGGTCCCAGCGTACGGACGCTGGTTTGCTCCAAAGCCTTGCGGCTATCCGATTCAATTGTTAGTCCAGTGTGAGGACGCTGGTTTGCTCCAAAGCCTTGCGGCTATATGATTCAATTGTTAGTCCAGTGTGAGGACGCTGGTTTGCTCCTAAGCCTTGCGGCTATACGATTTCTCTGTTGGTCTCAGTGTGCGGACACTGGGTTGCTTACGATCCTGTCACTCTGTCATTATCATCCGACAGCTATTGATACCTCTGGGCTGCCTTGCCCGGTATTGGTAAGGCCGGTAGAACCTTGACGCTATTCCATCTGGAGGTTGCCTTACCCGGTATTGGCAAGGCCGGTAGAGCCTATATCGAGGGTTGTTGGGCTGCCTTGCCCGGTATTGGTAAGGCCGGTAGAACCTTTTGTCACATTCCATCTGAGGTTGCCTTTCCCGGTATTGGCAAGGCCGGTAGAGCCTACACAGTGTACTTATTGGGGCTGCCTTGCCCGGTATTTAGGTAAGGCCGGTAGAACCTTGACGCTATTCCATCTGCAGGTTGCCTTACCCGGTATTGGCAAGGCCGGTGGAGCCTATTATTCCATCATCTCAGACTGTCCTGTCTGGTATATTGACAGGACCGGTAGAGTCTGCATACTGTCTTTGCTATTTACTCTTGATATATATGTATGTGATTGCCATTCTAAGTGATCATTTTATTATTTCAATAAAATTGAGTTTTTTTACCTAAAACTTGTGTCTGAGAGTCATAACAAACCGTGACAGATGTCGATGTTGTGATTTACAGTGCAATGTCCAATGAATGGACAACCCAAGTGGGTGCCAGCCACTGATATACATCTGACAGTCATGTGGACCCCCATGTCATGGTCCCACTACATCCCCAACAGTGATGGGATCACCACGGGAAAGCAGGGATAGCTTGTGTAAGGAACCTGGGCAGTATAAACAGTGCTGCTTCACTACATCAGTGTGATGTATACAAAGACTTTTTTAAAGGGATAGTAATACTTCGTTTTAACTTTATTTTATTTTGTAGGCATTAAAAAAACATTAAGAATGATATAAGTCTTATCTCTCAAACCTTTATGGTTTAAGAGATATTCACAAGCAAAGTTTCCCCTCCCGCCCCTTTTACCTAGTGTAAGCCATCTCTTCTCAGATGTGGAATGCAGTCCATAGACCAGACAGATAACAGAAGGGGACACTCTTATTCCTATGAAAACAATGAAAGCCCTGCCCCCCTTGACAAGTTTTTCAGGTTTTTCCCTTATCTTAATTGAAGATTGTCCCTCTCTGCAGTCTACCTGGGCACCTCCCTTCTGATCTGGCTGAAGAGTGTGACATCAGTAAAAGGGGCGGGAGGGGGAAACTTTGCTTGTGAATATCTCATAAACCATAAAGGTTTGAGAGAT
Source organism: Rhinophrynus dorsalis (assembly GCA_037306005.1). Lineage (NCBI taxonomy): Eukaryota > Metazoa > Chordata > Amphibia > Anura > Rhinophrynidae > Rhinophrynus > Rhinophrynus dorsalis. Next base: position 596,093,682 of record CM074719.1, read on the forward strand.
AAGACTTATATCATTCTTCATGTTTTTTTAATGCCTACAAAATAAAATAAAGTTAAAATGAAGTATTACTATCCCTTTAAACCCTTTAACGTCACGCGGTTCTTGTGTTAAGGACCGTTGATGGCCATAGCACATCACGTACATTTTGCTTACAGTGCTCCTCTGGGAACGCTGTAAGTAAAAACGGGGAGTGAAATTGATTGACCTCTCCAAGACTGGAGAGGTCTCTCTCAGTCCCCAGTGAGGCGTGCCGGGACACGTCTCAAACATCAAAGTGGTCCTTAAGGGAAGGTTACTTGGACATTAAGGAGTACTATCACCCCTATTTAAGTTTGCCTCAGTGTGATGTTTATATAGCGATAACCTGTAATTGTAGTTTTTTTCTTGTTATACAATGGCGAAATGTATAGTTTTAAAAATGAGCCTGTGCCTTACTTCCGGACAGACTGCGGTTACAGCTCTGTAATACAACCTGTCAATCTTCATCTGTTCTCTCCCCGAATATTGTCCCTTTCCATGTAGAGGATTTCTACATGTTAGCTGGTTGGAACGCGACAATCATACCTGGAAACTTCTTGATCTGGGGAGCCCTGTGGTGACAATGAGGGGAGAGAAATGACGTGATTTGCCTCGTAAAAGGGGCGGGGCTTAATCACAAGTGGGGGAGACTTCTAAAACAAAAAACCCAGCTAGAATAGACTGGGGCAGGAGGAGAGGAGGGCAGGGAGTGGGAGGAACAGGGTGGGAAGGAGCACAAATGGGCAGAAGAAAAAAGGGGGGGGGGACAGAACAAGCGCCCCTGTGTGGGATCAGTAAATATCAATTGGCTGCCACCATCACCCAAAGGTGCGTACTCACAAAATTAATGGCCGGGATTGGCGTATATATAATATATATATATTGTAGTCCTTGTTGATTTTTTATATACCAGCTTTGATATGGAAGCCTGTGATCACAGAGGTGATTTCCCCACAGGCACGTTTGTCAGACAGTCTGATATCAGTCTGCTGACCATCTCTACATGTGAGTGCATTTACATTTATCACTATACTATTCAGCATATATTACAGTACTGCACAATTGGGGCGCTCCTTGTTTGTTGTTTTGTGTTACATGTCCTATATATACAAATGGGCAGAGTTTCATCACAAACTGCCCACACCCCGGAGAATCAGACTGCCCTGGAGACCCGGTAATACAGACCCAAACCCGGAGTCTCCGGGGAAAACCGGAGAGTTCCCAGCTATGGCGACAATACTCGGGGAGGGAACAGACGAAGACTGACAGGCTGCGATACAGAGCTGTAACCTCAGTCTGTTCTGAAGTAAGGACACGACTCATTTTTAATAATGAGTATTTCACCATATCATGCATTGTATAACAAGAAAAACAACGATTACAGGTTATCACTATATGAAGATCACACTCAGGCAAATTTGTATTGGGGTGACAGTTCCCCTTTAAGAACCACAGGGTGCAAAGCATTGCTTAGCAGTGTGCTGAGCACCCCTCTTGCCCTTAAAGGGATAGTAATACTTAAAATGTAAAAAAAAATATGTTGTAGGGTTTATCCCCCTGAGTAAAACAAGAGTACTCCCACTGCTGAAAGGCATTTCATTCAAAAGTTATTAATTTTCAAAGTTGAATTTTTTAGGTGCAATATCACAGTGGCCTGAAATTGTACAGTGGCGCTGTTGCTACACCATCCTATGGAGATTTATGGTCAATTGACCAGAGCTGTCCATAGGATCGTGTAGCAACAGCGCCACTGTACAATTTCAGTTCACTGTGATATTGCACCTAAAAAATTCAACTTTGAAAATTAATAACTTTTGAATGAAACGCCTTTCAGCAGTGGGAGTACTCTTGTTTTACTCAGGGGGATAAACCCTACAACATATTTTGTTTTACATTTTAAGTATTACTATCCCTTTAAAGTGTTAGTAATGTCTAAAAAAAACTTTTTTGCATTTAGAAGAGCTTAAAAAGCTGATCTAAATGCAAAAAAACCTTATCTCTCAAACCGCTATGGTTTAAGAGATACGGGCGTTTAAAGTTTGATTTCTTCTACTGACAGCTGTAAAGCTGTCAGCAGGAGATCCGTGTCAGTTGACACACTGGCGCTTGAGAAGTGCCGAGATCTTGTTACCTACACGGAATCCCTTCATTGGAATGGTCTAAAACGTGTGCCTGAACACCAGGCACACGTTTTAGACCATTCCAGACCATTTTAGACCAAACGCCTGTATCTCTTAAACCATAACGGTTTGAGAGATACGTTTTTTTGCATTTAGCTCAGCTTTTTAAGCTCTCCTAAATGCAAAAAAGTTTTTTTTTTTTTTAGACATTACTAACACTTAAAATGCTTAACCCTTTGAGTGCCACAGAGGTACACAACACAATGCTTTGCAGGGAGTTGCGTAACCCTCTGGCACTCAAAGGGTTAATATTCTTAAATACACATAACCTGAATTAGCGGAGGTCTAGTCTTGCAACAATTACTGACATTTCATTTAACCCTCTGAGTGCCAGAGAGGTAATTTAGTCCTCTGAGTGACAGGTATCCTACACATTGCATTGCGATGATTATTTGCCTGCCGTGGTGCAGTCGGTTTGTCCTAGATCACAGCTTATTAAAATATAGCTAAATAATGAGGACTTTGTAGATTTCTTTTTTGAACTGTAAATGACTCAATAACTGTCATTTTAGGAACATCACAGTATTGGGATTTTTTATAGGGATAGTAATGGATGATTTTAACATTGTTTAATATTGTAGATATTAAAGAGATAGTAATACTTACTTTAATGTTTATTTAATTTGGTAGGCATAAAAAAATATAAACAACGATGTAAGGCTTATCTCTAAATATTAATACTTCATTGGAATGGTCTACAAAGTGTGCCTGGTTTGCAAGCACACTTTGTAGACCGTTCCAATTAAAGGGATAGTAATACTTCGTTTTAACTTTATTTTATTTTGTAGCCATTAAAAAAACATGAAGAATGATATGTCTTATCTCTCAAACCTTTATGGTTTAAGAGATATTCACAAGCAAAGTTTCCCCCTCCCGCCCCTTTTTCCTAGTGTAAGCCATCTCTTCTCAGATGTGAATCTGGTTGTAAGACCAGACAGATAACAGCAGGGGACAATCTTCTTTGTATGAAAACAATGAAAGCCCTTCCCCCCTTGACAAGTTTTTCAGCTTTTTCCCTTATCTTAATTGAAGATTGTCCCTCTCTGCAGTCTACCTGGGCATCTCCCTTCTGATCTGGCTGAACGGGGGGGGGGGATACTTTGCTTGTGAATATCTCTTAAACCATAAAGGTTTGAGAGACAAGACTTATATCGTTCTTCATGTTTTTTTAATGCCTACAAAATAAAATAAAGATAAAACGAAGTATTACTATCCCTTTAAGTATTTCTTTCTAGATATAGTTATTTCAGGTCTGCTGAAGAGCCGCCGTTGGGTCACACGACCCAAATCTCCTGCTATCAGCTAGAGGCTGACGTTTGTGAAAGGTGCGGGAGGGGGAACTTTAGCAGGTTATTTCTCTCAAACTATAAAGGTTTGAGAGACCGGACTTTCATCAACTTGATTTCTTTTTCAGCTATCTAAAATATTAAATGATGATAAAAATCAGCCATTGCTATCCCTTTAATGTCAATTATCTTAAAGGGATAGTAATACTTGCAAATTACTAATCCCCATATTGTAGCTTTGTTAAAAAGAAACTTATTGTCCCCAGTGTCATCTCTCAAACCAAAAGGTTTATAGCGCACAAAGTTCCCCCCTCTCTCCCCCTTCGCTGACTGAACGCTGACTGCAGGGATATCCGGTATTACTTGCATCAGGCGGCTCTGCAGCATTGCTGAGATCGCTTTAATAAAAAAGAAATCTTTCACTAAAATGGTCTTCTACGTGTTCTTGCAAACCAATCACAAACCAAGCACACGCAGAAGACCGTTTCAGTTAAAGAATTCTTTTTTATAAACGTGATCTTGGCTCAACTGCAGAGCCGCCTGATGCACATAAGATTGTCGTGCTACAGCTTCCCCTGCAGTCAGCATTCAGTCAGGGAAGGGGGAGGGAGGGGGGAACTTTCAGCGCTATCATCTCTCAAACCATAAGGATTTGAGAGATGACACTGGGGGCAATAATTTTATACAATAAGGTTGTATAAATATTTGCCTTTATAAGTTTTGTTTGCAAATACTGTAGAATACATGCTTTCAAAAAAAGTAGTGGATAACTTTCCCACTCAGCAAAACATTGAGAATTATGATTTTATTAAGATTGGATGTTGATCCAGGGAAATATCCAACTGCCTTTTAGAGTCAGGAAGGATTATTTTTACCCACTTGGAGATGAATTGGAAATGGCTTAAAGGGATAGTAATACTTCGCTTTAACTTTATTTTATTTTGTAGGCATTAAAAAAACATGAAGAATGATATAAGTCTGATCTCTCAAACCTTTATGGTTTATGAGATATTCACAAGCAAAGTTTCCCCCTCCCGCCCCTTTTACCTACTGTAAACAATCTCTTCTCAGATGTGAATCTGGTTGTATGACAGGACAGATAACAGAAGGGGACAATTTTCTTTGTATGAAAACAATGAAAGCCCTTCCCCCCTTGACAAGTTTTTCAGCTTTTTCCCTTATCTTAATTGAAGATTGTCCCTCTCTGCAGTCTACCTGGGCAGCTCCCTTCTGATATGGCTGAACAGGGAAGGGATACTTTGTTTGTGAATATCTCTTAAACCATAAAGGTTTCAGAGATAAGACTTATATCATTCTTCATGTTTTTTTAATGCCTACAAAATAAAATAAAGTTAAAACGAAGTATTACTATCCCTTTAAGTAGGTTGTTTGTTTTGCGTTCCTCTAGTATCAACAAGGGTATTATGGTAAAAGCTGAACTTGATGGATGCATGTCTTTTTCCAGCCTCATCAACTATGTTACTATATTACTATGTTAAAGGCCAGACACCATTCCCCTTCTGTGCTGAATAAAAGGAGAAAATGCACTGGCAGTTTGGCATTGCCGATAACACACACATGCTGACACACCCCTGCCTGGTTTCACTGTCCACTAGTAGGCACAGTCCCACACATACGCAGTTTGACACCCCTTCTTGTTCCACTGTCCACTGGCAGTCATAATACCACACATACATTTTCTACACCCTGCCTTAATCCACTGGTATTTACAGAAAAAAAAATGACACTTCAGATTCACAGAATCAGATACGTGGTGTGACTCTCCAGCCTGCAGTGCTCTGAAAAGGACTGAGCCCCCCTGCCCAAATCACTGCTCCAGTAGGAATGTTTCTGCAGTGATACAGCCCACTTCCCATTCCTGTCCAAATCTTCTCCCAGACACATTTTTAATCTTGGCTGAAAATGCAAAGCTCCTACAATCCTTTTTACAGCAGCCCCGAGGTCTGGCTGGCAGGCAAGTAGGATAACTTTAGAAACATAGAATTTGACGGCAGATAGGAACCATTCGGCCCATCTAGTCTGCCCATTTTCCTATTGTAAAAGCCTCAAACCTTGTTTGATCCTTGGACTCATCTTATGTTAAGGACAGCCTTATGCCTATCCCATGCTTAAATTCTGTCACTGTATTAACGTCTACCACTTCTGCTGGTAGGCTGTTCCACTTTTCTACTACCCTCTTAGTGAAGTAAAACTTTCTTACATTACGTCTAAACCGGTGTCCCTCTAGTTTTAGACTATGACCTCTTGTCCTAACATTTTTACGCCTTTGAAATGTACTTCCCTCCTGCACTTTGTTGAATCCCTTCATGTATTTGAATGTTTCTATCATATCCCCTCTCTCTCTTCTCTCCTCCAAGCTATACATATTCAGATCCTTTAGTCTATCCTGATATTTCTTTTCCTGTAAACCAGTCACCATTTAAGTAGCCCTTCTCTGAATTTTCTCTAGAGTATCTATATAAATGGGGTCTCCAGTACTGTACAAAATACTCTAGGTGAGGTCTAACTAGAGATCTGTAGAGTGGCATGACCACTTCCCTTTTTCTGCTACTAATGCCCTAGCTATACATCCCAGCACCCTGATTGCATTCCCCACAGCTTTATTACATTGCCTGCCTAACTTTAAGTCATTAGAAATAATTACCCCTAAATTCCTTTCCACTGTTGTCTCTGAAAGCACAGTAACCTTAATAGCATATTTTTCCTTTGGATTTTTATGTCCCAAGTGTATTATTTTACATTTATCAATATTAAACTGCAGCTGCCACACTCTTGTCCATTTTTCTAATTTACCTAAATCAGTTGCCATTTGGCTTATTCCCTCTGGAATTCTACCCTATTGCAGATCTTTGTATCATCTGCAAAAAAAGGAATACCTTACCTTGAAGACATTTTGCAATAATACTAATAAACATATTAAGAAGAATAGGCCCCAGTACAGATCCTGGAGGCATCCCACTAGTAACAATCCTTTCATCCGAATATTCTCCATTGACTACCACTCTCTGTCTCCTGTCATTCAGCCATTGCCTTATCCATTTAACTATTTTTACACCCAGACCCAAACACTGCAATTTATTAATGAGTCTTCTGTGAGGGACAGTGTCAAATGCTTTACTGAAATCTACATAAGCTATATCTACTGCTCCTCATTGGTCTATTATTTTAGTTACCCAGTCAAAACAATCTCTAAGGTTAGTTTGACAAGATCTCCCTGCTGTAAACCCATGCTGTTTGGTATCTTGCAAGCCCTTCAAATTCAAATATTCAACAACTATTTCCATTAACATAGTCTCCATTAATTCTCCCACTACTGATGTAAGACTTACTGGTCTGCAGTTACCAGACTCTTACCTGCTACCTTTTGTTGAAGCGGTACTACAATTGCTAACTTCAAATCCTCTGGAACTACTCCTGTCGATAGTGACTGATTGAATAATTCTGTTAAAGGTTTTGCCAGAACACACATAAGTTCTTTTAATAACTTTGGGTGTATCCCATCTGGTTCCATTGATTTATCTGGTTTTACCTTAGAAAGTTGAAGTAGAACTTATTCCTCTGTAAACATGCAGGTTTCCCATTTCTTGTCATTTCTTTTTCTAACAGAGGTCCATTCCCTTCATCTTCCTCTGTAAAAACCAAATGGAAATATTCATTGAAACAGTCAGCTAGCCCTTTATTCTCATGGAACTGGTAAACAGTTAAAGTTGAAAGGTATTTTATGTAACTGTGTCATTGATAATGTTTACTACATTGTGCCTTATAAATGCATTTTATATGATAACAAAGCTTAACTTATATGTTAAAATCCTAAATCAACAAATAGGTGCGTCATTAATCCTTTGAGTGTCAAATGGGTCTGCAAGGCATTACAGTTCAAAGGTGTGTATGGTGCACTGCTTTACTACTCAAATGGTTAATAATATTCTAATCAGCTTTGATACCGATTAGTCATGCACTCAAAATGCACTACATGAGCATGACATTAACACCTTGACTGATGTGGCTGTCTCTAATGCATTGTTATTGTATTATTTGTTGGCATTCAAAAGGTTAGTAAAGTAAGAACTGTTGCCCTAAAACGTCTCTACTATTATTATATGTACAGATATATGTCAGCATCAGTACATTTATATACCATCATGACAACATTAAAAAAAAATCCAGTGACACTTTCCCCTAAAGGTATATGAAACAGCATCACTTATGATACATAGTACCACATAGCATAATGGCTACATAAAACTCTACAGCAAACTAAACATTACCAATACGTCAATCTTTTGAGTTCCAGATGGGTGTGCGACGCATTTGTACACCCCTCTCGCACTCAAAGGGTTAAAGCTGAATACAATTTCATAAGCAATATAACAACACAGTGAGGTTTATAAACTATTTAAATTTGCATGGTAAGTAGATATAATATGGAGCTCAGGCTCACTTTTAAAACTAGGGGCAAAACAGTGACAAAAGATTCCAGCGACAGGGAAGCAGAATCATAGCTGCGTAATGGTCCCGTAGGGATTGGTGGACATCTTCTTGTAGTCCAGTACTAGCGTCAGTTCCTTTTCGTAGCAATCTGTAGGCAATCCTCCGTATTCAGAACCCTGAAAACTTAGCATGGTAAGAACTTCAACGCATGGCGATGACGTTGCCCGGATTGTTAACGTGATTCTTTGTGGCTCCACCTCCAGTAAACACAGATTCGCTCCCTTGATTGGCTAGACAGAAGGAAGCCTCTGCCTGTAATCGGTATTGGTGGCCCTGGTAATACAGTATGTCTAATATGGGGCATGGTGTGAGCAGTGATATAGTGTGTATGTGTGGGTGGGGCGGTGTAAGAAGGTGTATGTGCAGTACTACAGCACAGACACACACCCCTTTCACTCGTGTCTTATTCATATATACATTTCCAGTGCAAATCACCTGTCAGTCACATAAGATAAATAGACAGTAACCTTTAGCATAGCTCACATACCTGCAAGGCTTACGTAAGATATACACAGACATTATTCATCCTCCTATCTTACCTACCTGAAAGGCTTACGTAAAATATACACGGACATTATTCATCCTCCTCTGTCAGGTACCTGCCAGGCGTACATAAGATGTACACATACGTAATCCATCCTCAAATCTTTCCTACCTGCCAGGGACATATGAAATATACACATGTACATTATCTCTCCTCCCATCTCACCTCCCTGTTAGTCACACATGCAACAACGACTTTATACCTCCTCACATCTCACCTACCCCCCAGTCACACATGAAAAAAAACTAAATTAAAAAAAAAAAAAAATATATATATATATATATATATACACACACAGACATTCCTTCTCACATACCTGCCAGTCACCCAATGGAATATATATTTACAGATATTATCCCTCCTCTCACCTATATACCTGCCAGTCACCCAATGGAATATATATTCACAGATATTATCCCTCCTCTCACCTATATACCTGCCAGTCACCCAATGGGATATATATTCACAGATATTATCCCTCCTCTCACCTACATACCTGCCAGTCACCCAATGGAATATACATTTACAGATAGTATCCCTCCTCTCACCTACATACCTGCCAGTCACCCAATGGAATATACATTTACAGATAGTATCCCTCCTCTCACCTACATACCTGCCAGTCACCCATGGAATATATATTTACAAATATTATCCCTTCTCTCACATACCTGCTAATCACACATGACATACACACAGACATTATCCCTTCTGACATCTCACATACCTCCCAGTCATACATGAAATTTATATACACACAGACGTTTTACTTTATGACATACCTGACAGTCATTCTTGGAATATATATTCACAGATATTATCCCTCCTTTCACCTACTTGCTAATCACACATGGCATACACACATACATTATCCCTTCTGACATCTCACCTTCCAGACACATGAGATATATGCACATATATTATCCCTCCTCTCACCTACCTGCCAATCACACATGAGATAAAAACATTATTTCTCCTCACACACTATCCCTCCTAGTGCATCTCTTATATTGTCCTATCACCCAGTCATACATGACACAATACGAGAAAGAAATTTTTTTCATGTTTGATACATTACTTCAAATATGCAGACATTCTTATAAATGGTATGCACTGCATGGTAAGTTGTAAGCCTTCCTAAATAAGTGGCATCCCTTTTGTATGAATTAACATACTGTAGGGGAAGACAGGACCAGAAGACTACATATAGCTTTGAGCAGAATCACATACCTGCCAACGTAAAAATATTCTAGGGATGCATCTCCCTCTGAGAATAACTAGGGTGGATAGCAGTATGTAGCACAATGTCAACATAATAGATTTACAGCTGCACATGTGCAGCAGAACAGATACTACCAACATCTGTATACTGCATGGACTCATATCAATAAACAAGACTGGAAAACACATTAAATTGCAACTCCATATTCTGATTTGAAATAGGTTCAAATGTAAGGATAGCATATATTTCCGGAAAGAAGAGTAATTTGTGGATCAGAAAATGGCTGAAGTTTCTTATTAAAAGAAAGGTTGAGGCAAGGACATTTTGTTAAAAATAGGAATTTTCAGAAAAGATTAAAATTTAGACTAAAATCAAAATTTGCTAAACAACGTCACAAGCAAGCTTAGTGTAACAAAGAAAAAAGTAACAAATATGGATGTCACATTAGTAAACACTATTTTCATGCAGATAATGAAAATGCACTATATATAGTTTGAAGGCATACTTACCCCATAATATCAATATAACCCCATACAAGCTTACATTTCCTTAAATAGATATTCCACTGCATCAAGTGAGGGGTCACTTGCCTTGCTTCACAACTGTTTCCAGAAGACAACTCTAAAGAAAAAAAAACTATTTTACATTTTCACCCCTTGACCTACCAAAATCTTTGAAAACTGTGGATTTCCTCATGTATTCATTAGCTACTCCTCTTCCAAGAAGAATGACACCCTGTTGGTATGAGCGACCTTAGGGAATACAGAAGAACTAAACTACACCAAGTAAAATCTATATTTATTACTTGTCTGTCCTAAAATCATTGTAACTGCTGCATACAGTTGTGTGAAAAAGAAAGTGCACCCTCTTTGAAATCTATGGTTTTATATATCAGGACATAATAACAATCACCTTCCTTATCAGGTCTAAAAAGTAGGTAAATACAACCTAAGTACACCCTTACTGCTTCCATAGGAATTAAGATGTTAAGTAGCAGACAAGTCCTGCTAATCAAATGCCCTTGATTAATTAATCATCAGTAAGTGTGACCACTTCTATAAAAACCGAAGCTGTAGCAGCTTGCTGGTCTGGAGCATTCAGGTGTGTGTTAACAAAGAGCCAAGGAGGAAATACATCAGCAATGATCTTAGAGAAGCAATTGTTGCTGCCCATCAACTTGGGAAGGGTTATAAGGCCATTTCCAAACAATTTAAAGTCCATCATTCTACAGTGAGAAAGATTATTCAGAAGTGGAAAACATTCAAGATAGTTGCCAATCTTCCCAGAAGTGGATGTCCCAGCAGATTCATTCAGACTGTGCAATGCTCAGAGAAATTACAAAAAAACAAGAATTACATCTCAGACTCTACAGGCCTCAGTTAGCATGTTAAATGTTAAAGTTCAGGACAGTACAATTAGAAAAAGACTGAACAAATATGGTTTGTTTGGAAGGGTTGCCAGGAGAAAGCCTCTTCTCTCTAAAAAGAACATGGCAGCATAGCTTAGGTTTGCAAAGTTGCATCTGAACAAACCACAAGACCAGCATATCATATAAACCAGCATATCAACACAAACACCTCATACCAACTGTCAACCATGGTGGTGTAGGGGTGATGATTCAAGCTTGTTTTGCAGCCTCAGGACCTGGGAACCTTGCAGTCTTTGAGTCGACCATGAACTCCTCAGTATACCAAAATATTCAAATGTGAGGCCATCTGGCCGACAGCTAAAGCTTGGCCGAAATTGGGTCATGCAACAGGACAATGATCCCAAGCACACCAGCCAATCTACAACAGAATGGGCGAAAAAGAAAATAATTAAGGTGTTGCAATGGCCCAGTCAAAGTCCAGACCTCAACTCAATTGAAATGCTGTGGCGGGACCTTAAGGGAGCTGTGCATAAACAAATGCCCGCAAACCCCAGTGAACTGAAGCAACGTTGTAAAGAAGAGTGGGCCAAAATCCCTCGACAATGATGTGAGAGGCTGATGAAGTCATATAGGAAACGATTACTTCAAGTTATTGCTGCTAAAGGTGGTTCTACAAGCTATTGAATCATAAGGTGTACTTAGTTTTTCACACATGGCTTCTCCATTTATGCTTTCTAAATCATGACACTGTTTAATAAGTCATGTGTTGTTGTTCATCTGAGGTTGTATTTACCTAATTTTTAGACCTGCTAAGGAACAGATGGTTGTTATTATGTCCTGATATGTAAAACCATAGAATTAAAACTGTAAATAAAGAAGTAGACAAATCATATAATTTTGGAAAACAATAACCCAATGCATCAACGAGGGGTAATTTGCTTTTCTACCCCCACTAGCCTGTGCACTATTGCTTCCAGAAGGTGGTGCTAATGGAAAAATACACATTTCTTGACATTTCCACTCCTTGAAATGCACTGACATCTTTAAAAACTGTGGAATTTCCTTTTGTATTCATTATCTACTGATCTTCTGAGAAAAATGGTACCCCATTGATATTGGTTGACATACTGTAGATGATGCCGGAAAAAGAAAACTACACCAGAAACCAGGTGGAACCAGTCTGGGGGGGGCAGACAATGTATGTGAGGCTATATGACTGCCAGTGGACATTAGAAGTGGGGTGGGGGTCCGTTCATGAGGGGATCTGTGACAATCCAGTGGAACCATACTGACAGGTCATAGAGTGTGTGTGGGGTTCTAGGACCATCAGTGGACAGTGGAACCAGACTGTGGATGCAGGTGGTATATGTGTGTATGCCAGAGGAGTGCCCAACTCATTACAAAGCAATGTGTCAGGCACCCCAGTGGCATGCACAAAGTTTAATTTTTTTAGACGTTCAATCGATATTGGCTTCCTTCCCTCTCCCCTGCTCATGCTGACTATCTCTGAAGGCTTGTGTGGAAGGACTGGGGAGACTGCAGCGTCTTTGCTGATATCTGCTATGATGTGACTGGGTATTTCTGATCCTCCAACTCAAACCAGAAGTTTGGGGTTGAGGATTTAGGAATGTTTTAAATCAAGGGATGGCGGGTTGCCAGGCAGTACACATTGCAGGTATGGTAAAATTCCAACACTTTGCTAAGCAGTATAGCATACTGTCCTGGTGCTGAAAGAGTTAGTAGCTTGTGGGATTCAGTCAACAAGTGTCTTGAGAGGATGAGATAGATTACCTTGCTTCAACATGAAGCAAGACGACTGTAAATGAAAGTGATAGATTGGCACTCTGGATTAAATGAAGAACATAAATTAAAGGGATAGTAAACCCCTAAAAAACTGTTCACAAATTGATAGGAATAATGAAAAACATGTAATGCCCTTATTTCCATCTCTCAAGCCGTTATGGTTTGAGAGATGTAAGAAAATAAAGACCTCCGCTCCCACCCCCTCCTTATGCCTCCGCTGTATAGCGGACGTCTTGAGATCCTGCATCCGGGACCAGATAGTGGCTCTTCAGGAGCTCTGTCATTGAGATATCTAACTATGATTACTTCATTGGAATGGTCTACAACATGTGCTTGCAAGCCAGGCACACGTTGTAGACCATACCGATAAAGTAATTATAGTTAGATATCCTGATGTCAGCACTCCTGAAGAGCCGCCTAAAGTTGGTCGACCAGATTCTGCCTCTGACAGCTTTTCACCTCATCAGGCAGAAAGGGGAGGGAGCGGAGACCTTTATTTTATTACATCTCTCAAACCATAACGGTTTTAGACATGGGAATAAGGGCATTACATGTTTTTTATTATTCCTATCAATTTGCCAACAGTTTTTTTGGGGGGGTTTACTAAACCTTTGAGTGCCAGAGGGGCACGCAACGCATTGCATTGCAATGCGTACCCCTCTGGCACTCAAAGGGTTAAATGTGTTTCCATAATCTCCCATAAATTATTTTCATTGAATATTGATTTAATTCCTGTTATGATCTTGTTCAACCTGGTTATTCTGGAATTCACCTAAAGCAACTGTTTTTTTTTTTTTGACTTTACATATTCTGCAACTGCATAGCATATAAAGTTAAAATTCCTACACTTTGTTAGTATTATTATTTTAGATTTACCTTTTTTTTCCTTTTTTTTATTGACACTTTTATATACTTGACAGTGAGCTCCCTGAATATCTGTTTGTAAAGAGCTTTCTGTCAGGGACTGTGAAAGCAGGTATAATGATTGTTACAATGTAACAGGCCCATTTGTATGCGCTATGGCTACCAGTGGGAATTTCTTAATCCTTTGAGTGCCAGAGAGGTATCCAACGCATTGCATACCTCTCTGGCACTCAAAGGGTTAAATTACCTCTCTCTCCCTCCCTCCATAATTATTATAATTTATTTTTATTTTATTTTTTTTAGTGAATACAAATCAGGCACTGTACAACTCAAGAAAAAACCTAGTGGAACGAGGCTGGGGTGACAGATTGTGTTTATGTGGTCTTGTTACTGGATTAACACCTTAAGGACCATTGCTGTGCCAGGACCGTCAAGGTGGTCCGGCACTTAAATACCAGTGACGGTCCTGGCACGGCATGGAGTTCGGGGCTCCCGGCGAGGCTGCACGCCGCTCCAGAAACCCTGAACCGGAAGTGAAAAAAAAAAAGCCCCGTGGTCCTTAAGTGCCGGTCGCGTGCGTGCGCGCCGGTCCTTAAGGGGTTAAGAGGAGTCACCCACTGTGAGCCAGTTCCTGTGAAGTACAAGTTCCATTGTGCCTTGAGGAATACGCACATTGCACCGTAGAGCTTACAATCTGCAATGTATGACCCATATGACCCCCCAGAATTTACAGTTTATAATGAAGACAGCTGTGGATCGTGTCCTGTGTACTACAAGTTCTGTGGTGCCAAAAGGGTCACCAATATGTCACTAGAGAGCTTACAATCTATTACCTACATGACACTACAGAGCTAATGAAGTAATATGTACACAGTGCTTTACAATTAAGGGTTTAGATAATACAGGGTTACAAGTGTTTGCACAGTGAAACACTGGAAGTGAGATCCCTTCCTGAAAGCTTACAATCTAAAGTGGTATTGGGAGACAGTGAGTACATAAGGGTCAAGTGCTGAATACAGTGCTAGAGTTCTGGTCAGGATATGAGACTTAAGTAAAAGTAAATAATTTATAAGATCCTTAGTTGTACAAAGTCAGTGCCTTCTAGCATGTTAAAGGGATAGTAATACTTCATTTTATCTTTATTTTATTTTGTAGGCATTATCTCTCAAACCTTTATAGATTAAGAGATATTCACAAGCAAAGTTTCCCCCTCCCGCTCCTTTTACCTAGTGTAAGCCATCTCTTCTCAGATGCGGAATCCAGTCCATAGACCAGACAGATAACAGCAGGAGACAATCTTCTTCCTATGAGAACAATGAAAGCCCTGCCCCCCTTGACAAGTTTTTCAGGTTTTTCCCTTATCTTAATTGAAGATTGTCCCTCTCTGCAGTCTACCTGGGCACCTCCCTTCTGATCTGGCTGAGCAGTGTTACATCAGTAAAAGGGGCGGGAGGGGGAGACCTTGTCATTGAATTACTCTTGAACTACAACTCTGATAGAATTGAAATAACACTCTCCAAAGTCCAAATACTATGATGATTAATTAGAGCTGCTTTTATTATGAAACATTACTATCCCTTTAAGTTTTGTTAAAGAAGTGTAATTTCTGGAGACTTGAAGACCATAAGAGAGGTGCAGTGGAGCAGGGAGGAAGGTAGAGCATTCCATAGATAAGGAGCCATGAGAGAAAAAGGTTTGATATGTGAGTGGGCTGTAGACACAAAAGGAGATGAGAGAAGACAGTCATTGGCTGATCCTAAGTGGCGAGATGGGGTATAGCGGAAGATCACAGTGGAAATGTAAGAAGGAGTAGAGGAGAGAAGGGTCTTGAATGAGAGAAGCAGAACTTTGTAAGATATCCAGAGTTTGCTAGGCAGCCATTGGAGAGGTTTGAGGAGGAGCGGGACATGGACAAACCTAGGAGACAGTAGGGTAATTTGTTTTGACAAACAGAAGAAACACAGGGCGCAGACTCATCTAAAAGTATATCTGTATAGATAATTTTTATATTAAACTCCCGCCATATAAATCATGCTTGCCAGAGGACTTCTTGACAAGCCAAGATATAAAAGTTAATAATTTCTTGTTTGTCTAATACTCCACTTATGGACCTCCAGGCTCCCGTATGTAGATAAGTGCACAAAAGTATTATGATTCCATCAATGAATTTATTGGTGATATTAATGACAAGTGGTCATAAAAAAACACAGCCCTACGAATTTTATTCCTACACAAGCACTCCAGGGGCATAAATAAAAAAACAACATCTTTACAGTATATAGGCTTATATTGATCTTTAAAGGCATAATAATACTTAAAATGTAAAAAAATATATGTTGTAGGATTTATCCCCCTGAGTAAATCAAGGAAACTCCCACTGCTGAAAGATGTTCTATTCAAAAGTTATTACAGTTCAAAGTTGAATTTTTTAGGTGCAATATCACAGTGACCTGAAATTGTACAGTGGCACTGTTGCTACACAATCCTATGGACAGCTCTGGTCCCGGGACCATTAATCTCCATAAGATGGTGTAGCAACAGTGCCACTGTACAATTTCAGGCCACTGTGGTATTGCACCTAAAAAATTCAACTTTGAAAATTAATAACTTTTGAATAAAACACCTTTCAGCAGTGGGAGTACTCTTGTTTTACTCAGGGGGATAAACCCTAAAACATATATTTTTTTACATTTTAAGTATTACTATCCCTTTAAGCCTATAAGACATAAAACCCCTAAAAAAAACTCATATGTGACGTGTCATATAGCCCCTAAAACCCAAGTAAGACAAACTGTTTTGAAAGATGTAACTGCATCTTCCAACACCAGTGGTGGGTAATTCTTACCCACTCTGCACTCTGGCAGACAGGAGGATGGACCAATCAAACTGCAGATTGTGGATGGAAACCAATCAGCACTGCTCCCATTTCTAGGCATCAGGGGGCAGACTGGCAGACTAGAATGGCACTATAGAATAGCAAGTAAATATATACAAGGACCGAGAATACCCCTAAATCAGGACTAGTGTTGACTCATATATAAATCCTACATTTTAATTCGCTAAGGATGTTTGTCAGAAGCCGTCATGTGCAGTAGAGACGGCTGCACACTCTGCGGTCATACACAGTAAGGGTGCACAGAGAGGATTACGTTCTGAATTCGTAGCACCTTGTTCCGTATCAGCTGCGGCGCGGACAGTCTGTACTGCACGTGACTGCAGCGCTGCCAGTGTTGGCCCGTGTACACAGGCTTTAAAACTAGCATGCTTATAATTGTATATTAATTATTATGTCTGTTCAACTATTGTCATTGTAATTATATTTGATTATATTAACCCCTGCATGCCTGAAAGGGAAAGACCTGCCTCCTTACAGTGCTCATTGAATGCTTCCAGCACTGCAGCAGTTATTATTGTTAGGCTGCTTATCCATGATAACTCCTGTGGTTCTGGAAAGTCAAAACTACCTCCCTGTAGTACTTATTAGATGGCAGATCTATTATAGGCTGACCAGACCTCACCTTTAACCGGGGACACATAAGAAATAGGCATATTTCAGGAGTGCACCAAAATCAAAGCAGCCCTGCAGCATGCATTTTTCATATGCGGTTAAAGGTGAGGTCTGGTCACCCTAATCTATTAGGATATAACACTCTAAGGGTAATATAGATACACAGGGATTAACCATATTAACTTCTGCTGTTCTGAAGTTGAAAGATTTCTTTTTGTCAGCCCATTCACAGATAATCCTGGACAGTCAGTGAGAGTCCTGGATCCCTGGAGGGAGGAACATCTGCCTCCACAGAGCATATGCAAGACTAGATTTTAGGATTTTAAGATGTTAACTTGAAGTATAGTGTATTTAATTGCATATAACGTCAGTTTATTTTTATGGGTTAATGCTAAATAGGCACTGTATTAACTACTGCTGTACTGGAAACGTATATGTCACTGTAGGGAAGTTCTCCACCCCAATTAGGTAACTGTTTCCTTTCCCGCTCCTAATACTAATCCTATTCCCATGTGATATATCCACATTACAGTTGTATGCTAAAGTGTGTGCACCCCTGTCCAAATTACATTTTGTTGATTTTCTAAGTGTAAAGAAGTTAAAACAACCTGTGCAGCAAACAAACTTAAACATGACATATTTCTGCAAATTTTAATCACAGTTACTATTTATTTGCTGAATTTAACAGACTGAAAAAAAAAATAAAACAGAAAATGTGGCATGGATAAAGGTTTGCGCACCCTATTAGTCAGTACTTAGTAGCACCCCCTTTGGCAGAAATCACAGCCTCCAAACGTTTTTTGCGGCCAGTTATCAGTCTTTCTGTTCTTGCTTTAGGAATTTATTTTCTTCCTCCTCCTTGCAGAATTTTTCTAATTCAGGAATATTCTTAGGTCATCTTGTATGCAGTGCTAGTTTGAAATCTACCCACAGATTTTCAATAATATTCAAGTCTGGTGACTGTGAAGGCCATTACAAATCCTTAAAGCGGGACTATCACTGAAATTAAAGTGCCTGCCAAATAATTATGCATATAGCGTTACACATATCCATACTAGTATTACCCTGAATAATTCTGGTGTTTTTGATGAATCCAAATCGTTCCCAGACAAACAGGCAGTCATCAGGGCAGACATCTTGCCAAAGAGACACCTGTGTGCCTGGCTGTCCGTCCCGGTCTCCTCTGGGAGACGTTACATTGTACCTTAAGGTACAGGAAGGGAGTGACGGCGCAGGCGCACAGATGCCGGTACAGCAAGATGCCTGCCTGTGCATCTGGGAAGGAGTTGGATTTATCAATAACACTGGACTTACTCAGGGTAATACTAGTATGGATATGCATAATTATTTGGGGGGAACTTTAATTTCAGTGATAGTTCCACTTTAACCTTTAGTTTCTTGAAGTAGTTGATTTTGAGGGATGTTTTGGAACATTGCCTTGTAATATCCAATCTCTTTTCAGTTTCACTTTCTTCACAGACTGTGTGACAATAGCCTCCATGACTTATTGATACTTAGTAGAATCCATTCTTCCCTCTACCTGCACAATATTTCCTGTGCCACATAACACCAAAGCATAATAGATCCATCCCCATGCTTAACAGTTGGAAAGTTGTTATTTTCTTCAAACAATCCTTTTTTCTCCAAATGTACCTTTGGTGATTGTAGCCAGAAAGTTCAGTTTGAACTTCATCACATGGCAGCACTTGGTTCCAAAATGCCTTTGGCTTATCTACGTGTTCTGTTGCATATTTCAGATGTTGACTTTTGTGATGCGATCGCAGGTAAGGTTTTCTTCTGATGACTCTTCCATACAGATCATGTTTGTGCAAGCAACACTGTAGAGTGGACTTGTGCACCACTACTACCATGACTGTCAACAGGCCCGGATTTACATCTCAGGCACCCCTAGGCACAACACCTTGTGGCGCCCATAGCCCCTCCTTTTCCCCACCCACAACCACACCCTCTCATATTTAAACACACCCACTTTTGTGGCCACACCTATCTTAGATCAATTATTCACATTAATATTAATTACATGTATTAAGTACATGTTTTAATATTGATAAATACAGATATATATGTTTTTTTTTTTTTTTTTTTACACCTATGCCCGGAACAACCCCACCACAAATCCAGATGCACAGCGGATGTGATGGGTATCAGTACCCAAGGAGCATTATGCATGCTCCCCGTGTCCCACCCAGGAATACTCCACTGGAGCCACCCATTACATCATTAGCACCAATGTCTCCCCATGCCCCAGTAACCGCAGAAGCTCCCCTAAGACACCACCTATAACAGACATGGATCTGGAAACCCCCTAGAAGCACTAACAGAAAACCCACTGGGGACTCCAGCGATGACCGCTGAGCCAAGAATCCTGCTGCAAGGACAGTGTGGATACCAGGTGCCATTACAGTGATAAGCAAAACACTACCCGCAACAGGTACTTGAGCACCATCAGGGAGAAGAAGTATTCATAGGTTTAGTATCAGTAGTTTTTTTTGTTTGGTTTATCTACATATACATAGCTGTACAGACACACACACACGTTACACATACATATATACCTACACATATACACATGTATATATACATATACATACATACACATAGCCATACGCACACATATATACAAACACATAGCCATACACACACACACATATATATATATACTTTTTTTTTTTTGCGTTGTTTTCCCGCATCGGGTTTCCCCTTCATTATTTATGTATTCAAGAAACATTTTTGTTAATTTCAATTTTTTTATTGTTTTCATTTGGTGTTGGTTGTGTTGTTTCCTGTGTCTTTTTTCCAGTAAACTTTTTTTTTTACATATACACACACACACACACACACACATATATATTTTATATAACTACATACACCCACATATACACACACCCCAATACATACAAACTCATATACACTTTTTTTTCATATATACACACATGATGATATATAACTACATACGCACATTCGTACACACACACCCCAATACATACACACACATATATACTTTTTTTTCATATATACACACATGATGATATATAACTACATACGCACATTCGTACACACACACCCCAATACATACACACACATATACACTTTTTTTTCTTCTTCTTATGCATAAGACCAGTGGCTAGAAACCCACAGGCCGTCACCCACCTCCTGCAACTCCAGCCAACATCAATGGGTCCCCAACCCTACAGGCCCTGGTTGGACCTTGAATCCGGCCCTGCTGTCACCTGGCTGTAGAAAACTGCTGGCAGAGGCTGCTCCTCCACAGACACAGACTCCCACCCCGTTGCAGCCATACTGGACCGGAAGGCCGCCCTCGCGATGCAGCCGTGGCGGATCCTGTACATGGAAGTGTATCAGTTCATAATTCAGTTGGTTGCTGAGGCGCCCCCTGCTAACCTCACAGCCCAGGGGCAGGGGAACGTGCAAGTCCAGCATAGCGGAGGATGGATGGAGGAAGGATACTCCGCATCAGCGCAGTCCAGGCACTATCCTGTATATAAGCAGCCGCGCAAGCTATACATAGTGCACGGCTGCTTATTACCATGTCATCCTGCGAGACTTGAAGAGTAAGTGAGCAAAGACACACGGGCGGGTCAGTCCGGACAGTGCATCCACTCTGAGTGTGGAGCACACTCACCTCACAGCATTTACTGGGGAACCCCAAGTGGGCAGGCCAGTGGGCGTGACAGGCCATTGCCAAGCCCGGCGGCGCCCCTAAAAATCTGGCGCCCTAGGCAGGTGCCTTGTCTGCCTATTGGTAAATCCGGCCCTGACTGTCAAACTTTCCTGAAGGTCCTTTGCAGTGATATGGGCTTGTTTGATTTGCATTCCAGATGAGTCTACAAGCAGTTCTATTGGAGATTTTTATTTTGGTTTTCCAGATCTTGCCCTGACTTTAACAGTTCACCTTAACTTCCATTTCTTAATGATCTTTCAGACAGTGGGGAGCAGAAAGCATTTAGGTATCTTTTTAAAGGGATAGTAATACTTAATTATTACTAATCCCTATATTAAAGTCATATTAAAAATACATGTATTGCCCCCAGTGTCATCTCTCAAACCTTTATGGTTTGAGAGATAATCTCTCCTAAAGTTGCCCTCCCCATCCCCCAAAGTCATCATTGTAGCTGACTGAAGGGAACTCCGGTCTTAGATCATCAGGCGGCTCTGAAGCAGAGCCGCGATCGCGTTAATAAAAAAAAAAAAATCTTTCACTAAAATGGTCTTCTACGTGTGCTTGCAAACCAAGCACACATAGAAGACCATTTCAGTGAAAGATATCTTTTTTATTAACGCGATCGTGGCTGTGCTGCAGAGCCGCCTGAAAGTCGTATGACTGGCTTCCCTGCAGTCAGCTAAAATGCGGGGAAGGGGGAGGGAGAGGGAAATTTTAGGAGCGATTATCTCTCAAACCATAAAGGTTTGAGAGATAACACTGGGGGCAATACATGTATTTTTAGTATGACTTTAATATAGAGATTAGTAATAATTAAGTATTACTATCCCTTTAAAGCCTTTCCCTGCTGTGTAACAGTCAATTATCTTTATTTTCTGATCCTCAGTCACCTACTTAGAGGAGCCCATGGTTGCTGAGTGTAAGCACAAGACCAAGAGGTTTGAAGAGTCAGGGAATTTATTAAGCTCTGGTAGGGTTGCCACCCAGCCGGTATTTTACCGGCAGGCCGGTAAAAAAATGGCATCTGTCCAATGTTAAGTCTATGGAGGGAATGCCATGGCCGGTATTTTTCTGAAGAAAAGGTGGCAACCCTAAGCTCTGGAATTGTCATCACCTAACTTACATTAAGGCCTAAAAAGTCAATTAACTTCTGAGACAAAAAACAGTGCTAGTGGACCAACTGGAAGGGTGCCCAAACATTTGCACATACCACAGTTTCTCTTTTATTTTTTATTTTTTTCATTCTCTTAAATTCAGCAAATAAATAGTAAATGTGAATTATTATTTGCAGAAAAATGTCAAGTTTAAGTTTGTTCGCTGCAGAGGCTGTGTTAAAATTTCACTTAGAAGGTCAACAAAACATGTAATTTGGCCAGGGGTGCCCAAACATTTGCATACAACTGTACATGTATTTTATTTTGGTTATTATCGTTATCTTACATGGCAGCATTGTGTTGAATTCAGGTAGCAGTTCATGTCCCCATGGTCCTGTTGTATTATGTGGTTACAGGAACCAGCAGACTCTCCTCCTGTCCCCTGTACTGTGCAGCTGATGTGTCCTCACCTCCCTTTATGTGTGTTCAAGTGTATTTTATAGGTGTAGAGGGGCAATGATTTTGGAGTGGATGTCTCTGCCTCCCCTGCACGTACCCCTACATGCTTGGTATTATTGGAAACAGAAGACTCTCCCTTTCCTTAAAGGGATAGTAATACTTCATTTTATCTTTATTTTGTAGGCATTAAAAAAACATGAAGAATGATATAAGTCTTATCTCTCAAACCTTTATGGTTTGAGAGATATTCAAAAGCAAAGTTTCCCCTCCCGCCTCTTTTACCTAGTGTAAGCCATCTCTTCTCAGATGTGGAATGCAGTCCATAGACCAGACAGATAACAGCAGGGGACAATCTTCTTCCTATGAGAACAATGAAAGCCCTGCCCCCCTTGACAAGCTTTTCAGGTTTTTCCCTTATCTTAAGAGAACAATGAAAGCCCTGCCCCATTGACAGGTTTTTCCCTTATGCTAATTGAAGATTGTCCCTCTCTGCAATCTACCTGGACACCTCCCTTCTGCTCTGAGCTGAACAGTTACATCAGTAAAAGGGGCGGGAGGGGGATACTTTATCATTGAATTACTCTTGAACTACAACTCTGACAGAATTGATATAACACTCTCCAAAGTCCAAATACTATGATGATTAATTGGAGCTGCTTTTATTATGAAACATTATTATCCCTTTAAGTATCACTCATGAGTAGATCCGTGCAGGAAGTGCTGAGATATTGATTCAGAAAACGTCACTACCTGCAGCTATCAATGCTCAATATAACAGCACTTTCCATACTGTCGTAAGGGCCCTGATGCAGAGAATTCACTGTCAAAATGTCGCCTACTTTTGGGCGACCAACTACAGGGCAAATTAACCATGTTGCTAGGATGAAAAAGGCGACATGAGAATTTCACCCGCATAAAAAAGGCGAGATTCTCATGTTGCAGGCTTAAGCATCACTCATTTGACTGCCCGCATCAAAAGGCCGAGATTGTCATAAACATACCTTGTCATCAAGGCAGAACAGTTCTGTGTGTACTCTCACTCTCCTTCCCCTTAGTGGCTGCGGCTCATAATAATAACCCCTACTGTATATACTTCTTCAATGCAAGCACATACTGTAGGGGTGATCTGCGCACCTGTGTCTTTGCAGATTTTTTTTTGGTTTTTTTTAATTTTTATTGGATTTTGGAACAATATGCAGGGGGTACAGAAAATAAGACAAGGGGAGGGGGTACAAGAGACAGGTAAAATAAAATACAAAAGAAACATAAATCCAAAAGAACCAGAGAAGTTATTCCAGAAGACCCTGAGCCAATCACCTCATATGGAAATGGAGCGGTAAGAAAGCTCAGATGATGGAGAAAGAGAGAAGAAAAAAAAAGGGGGGGGGGGAGGGAAGGCAGAAGAGGGGGTGTCTGGGCCAAGGCAGGACACTCCACAATAGTGAGGTCAGATGCATCAAAGAAGAAGCAAGACACGGTGAAAGTAGGGGGGCCACAGCCTCGATCCACAGAGCCCAAAGGCGGAGATAAGAAGCGGAGGAGTTGTGTAGGTAGGCAGTCAGTTTCTCCATCCGAATCAGCTTCCAAATCCGATTGTCCAAGGGTGAGTAGCAGGCATGAAGAGATTTCCAATGGTAGGCAATATGACACCTCGCCATAGCACACACTCAAAATATCAATTTATTTGCTAAATGTAGCAAGGGGGGGTACCTAGAGGAACGCTTCAACAGGGCAGTCCAAGGGTCAAGCTCCAAATCCATTCCAAAGCAGTCCCCAGGAGTGCCAAAACATGGGATCATAAGGCAGTAACAGATGGGCAAGACCACCACATATGAAGATATGTTCCCGGGTGACCACAACCCCTGTAGCATATCTGCAAAGCTGATGGGAAAATACAATGCAATGTGGGTGGACAGTAGTACCATCTAGACATCACATTGTAAGCATTTTCTTTCACTAGTGCAGATTTTTTTAATTATTATTAAGAGCCGCGCACACTGAGGGGAAGGAGAGCGAGAGTACACACAGAACTGTTCTGCCTTGATGGCAAGGTATGTTTATGACAATCTCGCCCTTTTGATGCGGACAAGATTCTCATGTCACCCTTTTCATCCCAGTGACATGGTTAATGCGCCGTTTAGTTGGATGCCCAATAGCGGGCGATTTTTCAAAAGGATACCGATGCAGAGCACTCAGTACTGCAGGAATAGTGCCACTTTGTATGCCAGTGTCTGCTTTCTCCAACCCTGACAGAAATCTCTCTCAAAACAGATATTCAGTGACCTCCCTGTCAGGAACATAAAACTGTAAAAGATGCTTTGGATTTGCATATTATATTATGCACTTGTAGAATATGTAAAGCAAAAAAATGAACTAAATGAAAGAGAGGTATTTATGCATTGCGTTGCTTTAAACCTAAATTAATTGTTGGACCTCCAGCTGTTGGGGATTACAGCTCCCATCATCCCCAACAGCCTACGGCCCCCAACAGCTGGCGATCCAACTAAACCTTCCCAATATGTGTGTGTTTTTATGCCCCTCTGGCACGCAAATGGTTAATGTTTAATATTGATATTAAGGAAACACTGATATTGTTTTAAAGGGTAATTATGGTCTATTGTATAACTGTAGGTTTGTCTCAGCAGAAATCTCCTTATGGCTAAACTCATCCAGAAGGACCAGAGTCAGTTCTCTGAGCTTCTGTATAACTCACTGATCATGAACAAAGACAAGAATCCAGTGACTGAGAAGGTCTTGAATCACATCCTGGAGATCATCTGCCTGCTGACCGGAGAGGTGAGGGAATCTGGGAAAGCTCCTAAATATACCATTAGTATCTACTTCACAACACGGATATGCTGAGAGTTACAGCAGAAGGTGCCTAAATAGCAGTGTCTGTGTAGAGAGTGAGTGAAAGTAGAACTCAAAGGCTACTGAGGTGGTTTTTGGAGATATAAGGACATGTAGTTAGCAGCAGCCTAAATGCAAAGTGAGTGTCAGAGATGCGCAGCTAGGTATAAGCCTGCCATATACTGTAGCAGGTTCTGCACTACCTTATCTTACCCAGAGTGCAATCTCTTTTAGCTCACATACTCATACACAGAGAAGACATGTCCTGAAGCATAACATACTTATCCTGTCCAGAAATATAAGTTCATTCACAAAGTGCCAGGCAGTTCTCCTCTGAACGAGAGAAGCAGCTAACCCCAGACATACATTTTGGCCTTCTTGGGCCTCGTCATAGAAGTGCAGCTGTTCTCTCTAGGCACCCGTGAGCAAGAGGTCCATGTCTGGATTCCACTATAACTCTTACATTATTTTTGCAATGCTTTTGAGACCTCTCTAACATTCCCAGGGTTCTGTGTCCAATTTAAATCAGTAAAGATTTGAGGAATATTTATTTGTACCCTGTGGTGCAGTTGGTTTGTGTAGTACCTGAGCCTCACTGTGTGTGTGATGTAGTAAATGCAAATGATCACCCCTTTACACTGGGGCCACAGGCATAGCCTCTTAGGGCTGCAGTATATAAATTACATTTAGGGGTTCCAGTGATTTTTAAACCTCCTGACAGCCCTGGAAGTGGTTCAATTATATGCTTAGGAGTCCGACATCAATAGACAGCCATTCACAGTGCTGTCTCCTTAGTTCCAGAATGAGAAAATGTGAAACATAATAAGTCTGGGAGACTGAAATACAAAAGGGATATAACTTCATTTGGACAAGTTATCAACACAGAAACCTTACATCTAACAAATCATAAAAACGTACTAATCGGGGGGT
Source organism: Rhinophrynus dorsalis (assembly GCA_037306005.1). Lineage (NCBI taxonomy): Eukaryota > Metazoa > Chordata > Amphibia > Anura > Rhinophrynidae > Rhinophrynus > Rhinophrynus dorsalis. The sequence continues at coordinate 596,120,024 of CM074719.1, forward strand.
GGGGAGAAAAGAATGATGCCATAAAGTAATGATAGCCTACATAATAAGCCATCCAAGCATGGAGGGACAGCAGGCCCCTGATGAAGCCACCAGTTTGCAATGCGCGTTGGGATTTCCAGGGTGGGGGGATAACGTTGGTGCCTTCTCCCATTGTATTTTCAGGCTACTTTGGATAAGTATTCACTGTTTTTATGACTTGATGACTGATTGATGTTGCTTTCAGCCTGTTGCACTTTTATTTACGTTTTGACATTATCTCTTGTGTGCTGTTGTATAGGGTACTTTGTATGTGTACTACTACTACTGTGGGAGGCTTTAATACTTTTTGTATTGCCGTTACTGTTGTGCCCACCATGCTTGGAGGGCTTATTATGTAGGCTATCTTTACTTTATGGCATCATATATTTCTCCCCACCCAATTTGTATGTTTTTATGAGTTTTTAGATATAAGGTTTCTGTGTTGATAAACTGTCCAAATAAAGTTTTTTGTATTTCAGTCTCCTAGATAGAGTGCCTCATTGACGATTGTCTTTGTATAGATTCCATGTAGTGTGCCCTCTTGTGGTCACACGTATGGTCTCTGCTAGAATACATTATAAAATGTGAAACATGACTGTGCAATCATACCTGACTGATAGTAGATTTACTGTCCTTCAGAATCCTACCTCTTTTAGCACATCTACTGTCACTCCAGGTCAATTTAGGTCACTTACACTAGGTCATAGAACGGTCTTTGGATTGTGTTAAAGGGATAGTATCTCTTAAAAAAGATATATTGCAGGGATTGTCCTCCTGAGTAAAACAAGGGTACTCCAACTGCCGAGAGATGTTTTAGCAGCTCAAAGGTGTTATTTTTGGGCATTGCAATAATTCCATTGCTTGAAATTTTATGGTGGCTTTGTTGCTACATCAGTTTATGTGGACTTCTATTGTCAGTGAAAATATCCCTCCATAGGCTGTTGTAACAACAAAACCACTGTCAAATCGGGCCATGGAGGTACTATGACCAATAAATGTAAGTTTCAGCAGCAATAACTTTTGAATACAATATGTACAGTGAGAGGCACTACATCAGAGGGACGCTGTTCTTCATTCTTTGGCAATAGAAGAATTAATAATGGACCATTTACCTTGAAACTGATTTCTGCTGCTGACCAGGAGGTTCATCTGTCTCATGTTGGCTTGGTTCTAAGTTATTTTAACCCTTTGAGTACTAGAGGACTATGCAACGCATTGCAAGCAATGTGTTGCATACCCCTCTGGCACTCAAAGAGTTAAAGTGAAAGCTTTGTTGTCTGTGATTTCTGGTCTGACAAACAGCAATCCCAATGTCCCCTGTTCTGCCAAAAGATCAGTACTACTCCAAGTATTAACCCATTGAGTGCCAGAGCGGTACCCAACACATTCGTTGGATACCTCTCTGGCACTCAGTGGGTTAAAGGAAAGATACACTGCCATAGATAAAGAAAACAACATTGGGCTCTATGTATAAAAGCAAAGTAGAGTAATTCTAGGGAAAAGCAACAGTACCACAGCAGGAAGGAGGGGACATTCCCCAAATTGTCATTGATTTAATTTAGCCTTATATATACATTTTTATTGTGTTTTTATACACAACATCGCATGCACAAGACAAGGCACAAATGTATCAAGAACTTATTTATTTGATCACATCTGGTTCCAATCTAATAGGGCAAATGAGATCAACTTTTAACCCCTTCAATGCTAGAAAGGTCTCTGATGCAGTGGGAAATTCTGTTTGTCCCATGTGGTGACGATGGTTTGCCCTAGAGTCGTTTCACTTTGCGTTCTTCCATAAGGCCAATAGGGCCTTACTCATTAACCCTTTGAGTGTGAGAGGGGTATGGAACACATTGCAAAGCAATGCATTCCGTACTCCTCTGGCACTCAAAGGGTTATCTAAAAAAGGTGCACCAAAAGGAGGTAATTAAAATGACTGCCACTCAAAGGGTAAATGTGTCTTTTGCAGTGTATTGGAGACCACGCTACCATTCAAGTGGTTAAAATCAATGGAAAATTATGATATTTTCACCCCCCCCATGGAACAGTTGGTTTGTCCTGGATTGTATCTCTTTATCTTGATAGCTAAGGCCCAAACCCTTAGTTAAACTCACCTGAACTTAAAGGGATAGTAATGTTTCACAATGAAAGCAGCTCTGATTAATCTTCATAGTATTTGGGCCATGGAGAGTGTTATTTCAATACAGTCAGAGTTGTAGCTCAAAAGTAAACTAAATGATAAAGTATCCCCCTCCCGCCCCTTTTACTGATGTAACACTGCTCACCTCAGAGCAGCAAGACTGTCCGGATGGATCTCAGAGAGGGACAATCTTCAGTGAGCATAAGGATAAACCTGAAAATCCTGTCAAGGGGGGCAGGGTTTTCCTTATGGTCACAGTAAGAAGATTGTCCCTTGCTGTGATCTGCCCGGTCAAGATATCAGATTCCACATCTGTTGGGAGGCGGCTTACACTAGGTAAAAGAGGCAGGAGGGGGATACTTTATCATTCAATTACTCTTGAACTACAACTCTGAGAGTATTGAAATAGCACTCTCTGTGGCCCAAATACTATGAAGATTAATTGGAGCTGCTGTTTTTGTGAAACATTACTATCCATTTAAAGTGAAACTGACACTTTATAATGACTAGGGTGATTGTGAAAGCGCTTTCAAAATCACTTATATTTATGTTAACCATTTTTTATTTAAAACCATAGTTAAATAGATAAATAAATAAAGCTAATTATCCCATCAACTTTAATTTTAAATAAAGAATAGCTAATAAGAAATATTAGTGATCTGGCAAGCCCTTCCAAAATCACTTATGTCATTATAAAGTGTTAGTTCAATTTTAACCTGTATTTCATGGAAGAGGAATGATAGGGCTGATTATATGGAAACATTTAAAGAGCAACTATCATGATATAGTTGATCTGCTTCCCTGAGAGCAAATGTACCGATTAAGCCAGAGCTGCATTATGACCCCTGATGCTCCCCCTCTTTATCCCTGCTGCATTGCACACAACCGTTTCCTGTCCTGTGCAGTGTAGATCCCCATGGATCAGTTGTATCAGCATTGAAAGGCCAACACAGCAGGTGTGTGGGGGATGCACATGCAAACCTGGATTTTACGGCTAAGAGCCACAAGCTTATGTTTTGTGTCCAGCGAAGGGGTCAGTTTTCTGCCCCCTCCTAATGTCTGATAGGAGCTATTTGTGGCTGCACAGAGCAACCCCGGGGATTTAAAGGGATAGTAATACTTAGTTTTATCTTTATTTTATTTTGTAGGCATTAAAAAAAACATGAAGAACGATTTAAGTCTTATCTCTCAAACCTTTATGGTTTGAGAGATATTCACAAGCAAAGTTTCCCCTCCCACCCCTTTTACCTAGTGTAAGCCATCTCTTCTCAGATGTGGAATCCAGTCCATAGACCAGACAGATAACAGCAGGGGACAATCTTCTACTCTGAGAACCATGAAAACCCTGCCCCCCTTGACAAGTTTTTCAGGTTTTCCCATATCTTAATTGAAGGTTGTTCCCTCTCTGCAGTCTCCCTGGGTACCTCCCTTCTGCTCTGGCTGAGCAGTGTTACATCAGTAAAAGGGGTGGGAGGGGGGATACTTTGTCATTGAATTACTCTTGTACTATAACTCTGACAGTGTTGATATAACACTCTCCAAAGTCCAAATACTATGATGATTAATTTGAGCTGCTTTTATTATGAAACAATACTATCCCTTTAATAGCATTTACATAAACTGTATTATTTCACTGTGTACAGGATTGTATTATTGTGAAGAAGCGCAGTGAGCGTGTTGCACAGGATGTCAGTGCTGGAGTATCAGAAGAATTCCACAGAACCCAGAACCACTGCATAGAACCTTCACCTAACCCACTGACTCACAGTGAAAACAATGACCAGGCCCTTCATCCACCAACTGTAGAGGTAAGCTCCACAGGGAATGTATATATATATACAGTATATATCTGATAATACCATTGTAACAGGTCTCTGGACACTGACTGTGTCATTGTGTGTTTCAGGTTCCTGTAAGATGTGAGGACATTGCTGTCTATTTATCCCAGGAGGAGTCGGAGGAGTTAGATGAACACAAGAAACATGAGTACATGATAAAGGAGGAACACCAGCTTTACAGCTCAGAGGGTAAGAAGATATTTTAGTAACATTGAATAGTCATTCAACAGCCACTAAAATAAATAGTAACTATACCTATAATATGAATAGTGATGGATACAATACTAGGGATATGGAAGTCAAACACCAAAACTAAAAATAATAATCGTAATATGGTAAAAGAAGTCTCACACAATAATAAAAATCTAGAAACGTTTTTAACTGAAGTCTTCAATCACTTAAATTTCTCAGTTATTCAACAGTCATTACATGGAATGGAGATGAGAAGATGAAAATGTGGATGAAGAAGATGAAGAGTTTACTGGGATGATGCAGATGCGATGATACAATCAATATTTGTATTAACGTTATCTCACTCTATCACAAGTCTGCAGCTAACTCTAATAGTGGTCTTGAGCCGCTAAAAAATCGACAATTGAAAACAAGAAGAGCAAAGAAACAAAAAACAGAGGGAGAGCTACTAAGTGAAGTAGTTTAATATAAAGAAAATCCATTAACTATATACAAATGAACTCAATGGCCCTCCTCTTGTGCATAATGCACCTCGAAAAGTCCCAGCTTTCCAATGCACAATGCTGTGCATATCCAATATTGCTATTTCCTGTAGTCTGTCCATCAGGTAGGAATCCTTCTTCAGCCTGACCAGTTGTTAATTCATCCACTGTCCTGCCAGTACCGGAGTTCAGTGTTTTACTGCCCACTACCAAATTTTTCAGGCTCATATATCTGCAGTAAGCGGCAGCATGGTTCTCATGGAGGGGCAAAGCACTAACTGTGTGGGCATGAGATGCACGTGTGGTACCCTTCCTGCAGCTGATACCCCTATTTCTTGCCTTTCTAATTGCACGGCCCTACCAATAGATTATGTCTCAGCATTTAAGGACTAAGCGGATAAATTCCTGGATGAACTTTATAGCTGCAGGGGCTACATTGAGTACAGCCTTGTTTACGGCCTGGGTGAGCAGAGCTATGGTCATTTGGTGTGATTTCTTACTGGACATTGTCTAAGAGAAGTCAGTTAGGGGTGATCTTGTTCATATGATCGTCAGGATTCATGAGGCTAATGCCTACATTTGTGAGGTGGCTCTGAATATGATCAAGTTTCTGTGCCCTTTGTAGCGCCCTGTGGCTGAAAATGTGGTCGGCTTATCAGACTCCTAAAAAGTCTTTTATCTCTACATCTTGTTTGTACTTCCATTTGATTTCAATAAAATTTGAATTAAAAAAAAAAAAAAAAAGTCTTTTATCTCTTTACTATTTGTGGGCAAAGAGCTCTTTGGCCCTGAACTGGATAAGGTCATTAGCCACACTAATGGGTGCAAGAGTCTCCTCCTTTAGATAGCTTTTGTGAGCAAGTGCTCTTCCTCCTAGTCGTAGCTACCTAACTCCATGGTTCCTGTGTTCCAAGAAAGAATAAGAGAAAGTGACTTTGCTGCTAAGTCATTAAAGCAGTAAACATTTTTTATGAAAAAATATATATTGTAGGGATTTTCCTATTGAGTAAAATAAGGGTACTCCCACTGCCAAGAGATTTATATTTCCAGAGTTATTACAATTTAAACCCATGTTTTTTTACATTAGCAGTTCCCTCTAGTGGTAAAATTGTAATTAGATTTCCTGTTACATTCTAATGGAGAGGAAAGTCAGAAAAGTCAGTGACTTACAGTTCTCCATAGAATGTGATAGAAACTGCCTGTCACTTCCTGTCAGTTAGAACTATCAGGAAGGAAACACAGTAAATTCACTTCCTGATTATTTAAACGGCTATAAATTTTGAATAAAACATCTGACAGCGATGGGAGTAACCTTGTTTTTCATAAAAAAAAGTTTACTGCTCCTTTAAGCCCCCTTCCTCTGTGCCATTCGTACTTTTGTACCAGTTTACATTCAAATGACTATTTTATGAATCAGTCAATGAGTGACCCACATGTTATACACCATTCTTTCTAGCACACCATGCCCTCTACAGGCTATGAGAATGTAATTCCTGATCAGTTTGCAAAAGAATAAGAGCAATTTGTCTGAGTGTCAGTGATGCTCCGCTTACAGGTGCAAGTCACTAACAGCCACTGATAGACTCGCCCACTGATAGATTCACCCACTGATAGACTCGCCGTGGGACAGAACCACATTTACTGTGTTATAACAATATCTTACATGTAACTTTGCAGGCAAGACATCCACTGAAACCTGCCTTTGCGTTGAAATATAATTTACATTTTTGTTTGTAATATATTAATTTGTCCTTTTTTCACCTACAGATGAATCTGTTAACAGGAACACACCGGAAAGATGTTGCATCCCAACTTATTCACAGGGTTATCCAGGGGAAGATAACCAGATCACACAGGATTATCAGGTAGGACGGTGCAGACTTAAAAATCCTGTATTAAATATATCTGATAGTGGGCTGTTTTAAGAAATTCTGAGGTCCCAAATGAAATTTTGAAAAGAGGCTACGAATATAGATTTTTGGAGGAGTATCCCTTTAATACATTGGATGCTAACGATTTATCCAATTAATTTTGAGGCAATGTGTTGGAGACATCTCTTGCAGCCCGTGGATTCAGTTGAATAGAATACTTCCTTATGTCATAATTATGTGTTCAGATGATATGTTCAGACTTACTCCTTAATCATCTGACCACACAAATAAACTGATTCCTTGCAGAAAATCTTGGATAAATGGAAGCCTACAATGAGCCCCAGCTGGCAAACACTGGGTATGCCCATGCATTAAAATTAGGGTTGCACCGATACTGGTATTGGTATCGGTGCCGATACCAGCATTTGCGTGAGTACTTGTACTCGCACAAATGCGGCCGATGCCAGCACCGATACCCTGTGTCAGGGTCGGTGCTGCAGTGAGGGAGCCCGGGGAGCTGCTCACAATCCCCCCCGGTTCCTCTCTCCCTCCTGTAGCGTTGGAGCGTTGCCGCGGGTTACCATGTAAACGCTCCGAAGCTGACTTCTGTCGGGGCTCGCGAGAGAACATCGAGCACCCGGCAGAGGAGGGTAAGGGAGACAAGATGGGACATTGAGCGGGTGGTGAAAGAGGCAGAGAGGGGGGCCAAGAGGGAGAAAGAGGCAAAAGGGACTAAGAAAAAGAAAAAAAAAAAGGCAAAAGGAGTAAAAATCAGGAGACAAAAGGAGGGGGAACAAGAAGAGGCAAAAAGGAGGGGGGATCAGGAGAGAGCGAGAGAGGCAAAAGAGTGGGATCAAGAGTCAAGGAGGGGGACAAAGGGGATCAAAAGGGAGAGAAAAAGCCAAGGCAAAAGGAGGGAGCTCAAGAGGGGGAGAATGAAGTAAAAGGTGGGAATCAAGAGGGGGAGAAAGAGGCAAAAGGGGACATTCAAGAGGTGGTGTGTGTGTGTGTGTATATATTTCAAGTACTCACCAATACTTTTTTGTGGTCATTTGCCAATTTTCCAAGTACCTAAAGCATATATATAACTGGCAAATGACCGCAAAAAAAAAAGTATCGGTAATTGGTATCGGTGAGTACTTGAAAAAAGTATCGGTACTCGTACTCGGTCTTAAAAAAAGTGGTATCGGTGCATCTCTAATTAAAACGCCACTCTCAGAACTCACCAGCACATGTAGGTCCTAGGACCACTTCTATTGTTCCTGCTTGTGAATACCTGCACATATATTAAGGGTGTTTTTAACTATTATGGGACCAATGAACATTTTTTTACATACATACATAAAACAGCAAGGGTTGGCATAGCACTCATAGGACTGGAAGTGAAGATTAAAGTTTATAGACGCAGCAAACGTTTTTATTAAATGTGTGTTATAGAGCTTCTCCAGCTGAGTAAAACAAGGGTACTACCACTGCTGGGAGATGGATCTTTCCAGAGTTATTACAGTTTAAACAACTGTTTTAGTTTTTTCACATTAACAGTGCCTTCTAGTGGTGCTTAGACAGTTGTTCTGTTTCATTCTGTGGGAGAACAGACTTCCATAGAATGTGATAGTAACAGCTTCATCACTTCCTGAAAATTTGAAATAACTTTGTTACAGTTTGAACAGTTATGATACTAAATAAAACAAACTAAAGCAGTGGAACTGTACCTGTTTTACTCAGCAGGATGTTTTTCTATATTTGTAAATTACTATAATTATTGTTTTCTTTTTTTCTTCTTCTTCACATTTTTCACTTATATTTACTTTTGCACATATCGGTGGAGGTACCTGTTGATGTACCTGTTGATGTCATGTGACGCCACATGTGGCAGAGGCTCTATATACCTAGCATTTTGTAATTCTAGCCGTCTAGTCTGTGCTGTCATTCGTGTTGTTCACTTTCTGACAGAGCACATGCCAGGTTATTCCTGTGAAGTGTGAAGATGTCAGTAATCTTAAAATTAGAAGACTGGCACTCTTGTCACATATCCTTTGGCTGTCTCTCCTGTGGAATCTGTGCCCTGCCTATTCATCTTTCCTATTGGCTGGATTTCATTTTTCATTTTTTTTTTTTAAATGCTGATTTGGCAGGTTGGCTGTTGTTCTACGTGCTTCCTAAAGATACAGAGCATTTCCTCTGCCTGCATTCTCTGTGTATGACCAGGCTGGTTTTGACCTCCACTTCTGATTTCTCCTGATCCGTACCTGTTTGATCTCCAGGTACGACCCTGCTCTGATTCAGACATTGCCTTCTCCTTCATGGTGGTGGCTGCTCCGGTTTTCATTCCTGGCTCATTTTTGTGATTGTAACTTGATTCTCCCTCTGGTTCTGCAATATCTCCATATCTACCATTTTGACCCCTGGCATGTACCTGACTACGATTCCACATACCATAGTTCTCAGTTTAGTGTGGTTGCTAACTAACCTGCCTTTCATCTTGAATTGAAGATGGTTCAGCATCAGTCAGCTGTGTCTCCTGCTCACGCTTCCAGTTGCCTCCATCCACTCAGTTATGCAGCCCCTCCCCAGCTTCAACCTAATCCAGTCCAGCAGCCCGTCACACAATATCACTTGGAGGCAGATTCCACCTCCTTAAAGGTACACCATACCTATTTATTTTAAGGAACTTGAGTTGCTACTACTCAGGTATTTCCTTCTACCTACTTCCTGCTGTGCTATTACTCAGTGGAGTCTTCAGTATCTGCCATATATTCCATCATTCAGTGTCTAGGGTTTCAGTGTTACAATTCACAGCCATCAGCCATGTTCATCCTGACATCTGGCCTTGCAGCCAGCAGCTATAACCACAGCATTGGCTGAAGCTGTCCAAGCTGTCGCAGGCTCCGGTCTCTCAAATCCTCACTCTCAAGCTTCATTCATAGCCTGAACCTAAAACTAAACCCCTCAGGTGGAAAACACAAGTTATAGAACAGAGGTTGTCATCCTGTGCCTTCAGTGGCCACTAACAGGCCAGGACTTACCAAGTGTGTTGATCAGAGACTCATTCAGATTGATTAACTCACCTGTGCTCTTAAAAGGAAATTCTCAAATCCTGGCTTGTTAGTAGCCACTGAGGGCACGGGTTGAGAACCACTGTTATAGAGGGTTGTCCGGAGCCGCTCCACTCCTTCTAAGATATGATGGGGAACCCACGTTGTGCCGTGGATTCATAAACCAGCTCGGAATGCTTTCCAGAGTGAAAGAAGCAAAGTGCACTTTATGATTTTCCTTGTTAACCGGTAGAGCGTTGGCATGGGCCAACCCGTTATGGGAAACAGCTAAACCCATAACATCTACCTTTACTGAATTTGTGGATGCCTTATGTAAAGTATTTGACGTTCCAGGCCGAGCAACCTCTGCCGCAAAAAAAGTAATGACCATTCGCCAGGGAGCCCGCACAGTAGCAGAATACGCTATTGAATTTCGTACACTAGCGGCAGAGGTAGTCTGGAACAACGAGGCTCTGGTGGCAGCCTTCTCCTAAGGGCTTAGTGATACCATTAAAGATGAGACGGCAGCCCGTGAGCTGCCAGAGGATCTAGACCTGTTAATCTCCTTTGCTATACTGATTGATACCCGCATTAGAGAAAGATCCTCATTTAAGAACCACCGGTGACTAACTGGGAGTTCCCACCCATGCCTCTCTCACGTCCCAAGTCACCTAATACGGAGGTCAGTAGGGCTGAGCCTATGCAAGTCGGTTTCACACGCTTGTCCAGGGAGGAGTGGTCCTTCCGTCTTAAAGAAGGTCTATGCCTGTACTGCGTTAAGGCTGGACATATGTTACGTGCCTGTCCAGTACGTCCAGGAAACGCACGCACCTAGGATCCCTGAGGGGACAGATCCTAGGTGGTGTAAATCAGTCTTCAGAACCAAAACAGAACAAGCCCATCCTACAGGTGGCAATCTCTTGGGCAGCTTCCTCTGTTGCAACTCCATCCCTGATTGATTCAGGAGCTGCAGGCTACTTTATTGATGGCGAATTCACTAAACGGCATAATATTCCCTTGGTTCCTCGAGTTTCTCCATTGGCTGTGGAGGCGATTTATGGCAGACCTCTAGTACCATCCCATTTTACTCATGAGACCTGTCTGCTGTCTCTCAGAGTAGGAGCTCTCCACTTGGAGACCCTACAATTTCAAGTCATTCAGTTTCCACATTACGCAGTCATTCTGAGGTTTCCTTGGCTTCAGACACACAACCCCAGAATGGACTGCAAAACCTGTGACATCATATCTTGGTCCAATTACTGTCAGAAGTCTTGTCTACAGCAGCCCACTAAGATTTTGTGTACCTCCCTCTCTATACCCTCAGAGTACCAGTCGTTCAGTAAGGGGGGAAGCTAGCACTTTGCCAGAACATAGGGCATACGACTGTGCTATTAATTTGAAGCCAGGCACAATACCTCTTAAGGGTTGCACCTACCCTTTGTCGGTGGAGGAGAACCAAGCTATGGAGGAGTACATTTCTGATGCTTTGGCTATAGGAATTATCAGGAAGTCTTCCTCGCCCGTGGGGGCAGGATTCTTCTTTGTAAAGAAAAAATACGGGGCGCTTAGACCCTGTATCGACTATAGAGGTCTAAATAAGCTAATGGTAAAAAATGCGTACCCCATTCCACTGATAACCGAGTTGTTTGACCACTTGAAGTGCTCCTAGTCTTCACGAAGCTCGATTTATGGGCAGCCTATAACCTAATCCGTATCAAAGAAGGCGATGAGTGGAAATCTGCTTTCAATACTCGTAGTGGCCATTATGAGTATTTGGTCATGCCCATTGGGCTCTGCAATGCGCCAGCAGTATTCCAAGAGAGAGATCTGCTACGGTCCTGCGTAGTAGTTTACTTGGATGATATCCTGATACCTCTCCTGACCTTGAAACACATCGGAGAGATGTTGCTACTGTGTTGCAAAAACTGAGAGAAAACAAACTATACTGTAAACATGAAAAATGCGAATTCCATAAAGACCGAGTGCCATTTCTGGGGTATGTTATCTCTGCTGATGGCATTGCTATGGATCAAGAGAAACTCTCAGCAGTACTGCAATGACTGCGTCCGGTGGGCCTGAAGGCCATACAGTGATTTTTAGGATTCACAAACTATTATAGAAAATTCATACTGAATTTTTCTACGGTAGTCAAACCCTTGACTGACCTGACGCATAAAGGGGCTAATCCCTCGGCTTGGTCCCCTGAGGCCAAAGAGGCTTTTGAAGCTTTGAAGTCTGCATTTGCTGTGTTTCCAGTCTTGTCGCATCCTAAGCCTGCCTTGCCCTTTACCCTGGAGGTGGATGCATCAGAGACAGGAATGGGGCAGTGTTGTCCCAAAGACCTGAGCCTGGTAAGACCCTCATGCCTTGTGGGTTCTTTTCTAAAAAGATGACTAAGGCCCAGAGCCTATATGACATAGGCGATCACGAGTTGTTGGCCATTATAGTCGCGCTCCGTGAATGGCTTCACCTCCTGGAGGGGACGAATGCTTCAATCCTGATCTTGATAGATCATAAGAATTTGACATACTTGTCTGAGGCTAAGAGACTGTTGCCACGGCAGGCCAGGTGGGCATTGTTCCTGACCAGATTTAATTTCGTGGTCTCATATCTTCAAGGGTCCAAGAATGTTCGAGCTAACGCTCTGTCTAAGCAATTTGGGCCAGACCATGAGACTGACAGTGCACCTGTGCCTATTATTTCCCCAGATCGCATATTGGCTACCATACGCACTAGTATCACATCTCCATTAGGCGAGGAGATTTTGGCATCCCAGGGTGGTGCTCCAGTAGAAAAACCTAGTGGCAAATGTTTCATAGCTGAGCCTCTCCGTACCAAACTGCTGGAGACTTACCACTCCTCGAGGGCAGCTGGACATATTGGTCGTGACCAACTGATCTGGTCTATATCTCAGCTCTTTTGGTGGCCCAGTCTAAGTGCAGATTGTACAGATTTTGTGGAAGCTTGTTCCGTTTTGCTCGTGCTAAGACCCCAAGACACCTTCCACTGGGGTTGCTCCAGACAGTTCCGAATGGTGAGTGCCCATGGTCACACGTATCCATAGATTTTATGGTGGATCTGCCAGTGTCTAAGGGGTGTATGGTCATACTAATGATAGTGGACCGTTTCTCCAAAATGGCTCATTTCGTCCTGCTCCAGGGACTACCTTCCTCCAAAGAATTGGCTTTGGTGTTTTCTAGAGAGGTGTTCCGACTCCACGGAGTCCCCAAGGTATTGGTCTCTGACCGTGGGAGTCAGTTTGTGTCTAGGTTCTGGAGGGCCTTCTGTGACCATATGGGCATCAAACTGTAATTTTCCTCGGCCTACCACCCCCAGACAAATGGTGCTGCAGAAAGATCCAACCAGGGGTTGGAACAATTCTTGCGCTGTTTTATCTCTGACCATCATGATAACTGGGCTGACCTGTTGTCGTGGGCTGAGTTTGCCAGGAATGGTGCCATAAACTCCTTGTCCGGGATCTCTCCCGTCCTGATCAACTATGGGTTCCAACCATCGATGCTCCAGGACTCCTTTCAGGCGCAAGACATTCCAGCTCTGGATGATCATATTAGGCAGCTCCGCTCCACATGGCCACAGGTTCAGAATACCCTGCGAAGGTCCCCAGAGCGCTATCAGAGGCATGCCGACCGCAGGAGGAGTCCTGCTCCTGTTTTTCTAGTTGGGGATAGAGTGTGGCTGTCCTCCAGAAACCTGAATCTCCAAGTACCTTACAATAAGCTGGATCCACATTTTTTTTAGGTCCATACCGGGTACTTCGCAGATTGATGAACCCTGTCACTTATGCCATGGACCTTCCTGTGGGTATGTGCATTCACAACTTATTCCATGTTTCCCTGTTGAAGCCTTTGGTCTGTAATCGCTACACTTCTACTTCTACTCCAGTGGTGCCTGGTCCTGTGCGCATTCAAGACCATGAGGAGTATGAAATGCAAAGCATTCTGGACTCCTGTAGAGTCCGTGGGTGCATTGATTATCTTGTACATTGGAAGGGCTATGGCCCTGAAGAGCGTTCCCGGGTAAATCAGTCTGATATTCACGCTCCTGTTCTGCTACGCAGATTCCATGCAAAATTTCCAAATAAAGTTGGTTCTCTTCCGCGGGGGGAGAGATCACTGGGGGGGGGGTACTATCACGGTGCCCATGATTGCCTCCAGCGTGTGTGTGCAGGTGACATTCTTTACTTCCTGGTTATCGAGCTGTAACACATTCGCTATTCTTATAGGCTTCTGCTTTTTGCCAGAGTCAGTCTCCGCCTACTTGCTAGGCCTTAAAGGCCTCAGCCTGCCACTACTACCTTGCCCTTTTGTGGTGTACCTGCGCTCTATAGCTCTTGTGATTCCGATGCTTGATTCCTGTGTATGACTCCTGGTTTTGTCTGATTTCGGCTCCGCTTGATCCCTGACTGCTCTCCGTTCTGGTGTGACTCCTGACTCTGGCTGACTACTCGCTCCAATCTGACTCCTCGCTCTGGCTGACTACCTGTTCCGGTTTGACTCCTGGCTCTGGCAGACTATCCGCTCCGATCTGACTCCTGGCTCTGGCCGACTACGAGCTCCGTTCTACTCCTGGCTGGACTGATTGCCTTCCGGCTATGGCTGATAGTCTATCCTCCTTACCATTGGCCTACATTCTCCGCTAGCACTCTTGGTGCCTATGTGATTCCTCCTTACTAGCGGTGTACAGTTGTGTCAGTCCGTGATACTGGCCTTCCCGTTGCCTACCATCTTGTACTGTGCCATTGATTACCCTAGTGTTCTAGGGAGATTCAGCCTCTGTTGCTTGTCCAGTCACCCTAGCGTTCTAGGGAGAGTCTGCCTCTGTTGCCTGTCCAGTCACCCTATCGTTCTAGGGAGATTCTGCCTCTGTTGGCTTACCAGTCACCCTAGCGTTCTACGGAGGTTCTGCCTCTGTTGCCTGTCCAGTCACCCTAGCGTTCTAGGGGAATTTCCCTCTGTTTCCAGGGGCTTTACAGCTGCTCCTGTACTAGTAGCTACTACAATCCTTGCTACTAGATCTTACCGGCAGTCAGAGTGGTACTCTATCTACCTCCAGTCAGGTGATCCTGTCCTTGTCCTAACCTGCCCTGTGAAGCTTGAGGAAATGTCCAGTCACTGTTCTCATATCTGGCCCTGTGAAGGTTGGGGAAGTGCTATTTATTTTATTGTTGTGATATTCTTAATAAAGATCCATGTTTTGTCATATTTGTACTTGTCAGTGTTGTTATTCTTAAGTCACTCTGTGACACTTTCTCCTGGCAATCCTTCCAAACAAACCATACTTGTTCAGTCTTTTTCTAATTGTACTGTCCTGAACTTTAACATTTAACATGCTAACTGAGGCCTGTAGAGTCTGAGATGTAACTCTTGGGTTTTTTGCAATTCCTCTGAGCATTGCACGGTCTGACCTTGGGGTGAATTTGCTGGGATGTCCGCCCCTGGGAAGATTGGCAACTGTCTTGAATGTTTTCCACTTTTGAATAATCTTTCTCACTGTAGAACGATGGACTTTAAATTGTTTGGAAATGGCCTTATAACCCTTCTCAGATTGATGGGCAAGAACAATTGCTTCTCAAAAATCATTGCTGATGTCTTTCCTCCTTGGCATTGTGTTAACACACACTTGAATGCTCCAGACCAGCAAACTTCTAAACTTCAGCTTTTATAGAGGTGGTCACATTTGCTGATGATCAATTAATCAGGGCATTTGATTAGCATCTTAATTCCTATGGAAGCAGTTAGGGTGTTCTTAGTTTTTCACCCATGGCTTCTCCTTTTTGGTTTTATTTTTGTTAAAGCGGAACTTTCAGATATTACTAAGTCACCATGCATTCATTAAGCGCATGGCGACTAGCTTGGAAATAGAAGTGTTACCTTTAAAAAATAGCCCAGTGTAAAGAAATCCTTCCCGTTTGGAGACTGGAACCCAGGCTACAGGCAGACATCTTGTCTGCGTGCCTGCGCTGTCAGTCCTGGTCTCCACTGAGTAGCACTGCAGTGCACCACATGGTCACTGTAAAGGACTGACGGTGCAGGAGCACAGACCACACTAACCTGCCCAGCAGTCTACAAACGGCAAGGATTTCTTTAGAATCTGCTTTTTTTTTTAAAGCTAAGACGTGGATTTCCAAGCTAGTCGCCATGCGCTTAATGAATGCTTGGCGACTTAGTAATATCTGAAAGTTCTGCTTTAAATACATCATGATGGTGTAATATGTCATGTATTGTTGTTCATCTGAGGTTGTATTTACCTAATTTTTAGACCTGCTAAGGAACAGATGATTGTTATTATGTCCTGATATGTAAAACCATAGAATTCAAAGAGGGTGTACTTTATACATATATATACACATATACACTAGCAATGTGGAACGGCGTTGACTGTCATGTTATGACCGTTGGGCATACGTGTGTGAAATGTAGACACACTGATAAACACGGATATATGCAACACACAGGCAGACACATACACACAGTTAGCGGCAGAGACATACAAAAGACATGCACACACACTGCCCATCTAAAGAAATGAAAAAACGGGTCCAAAAAACCCCAACATGGTCACAGCGGAAAAAGTAAAACATATATAATGTTTTAAAGGGATAGTAATACTTCTATTAAGGTTTATGTCTGAGTCTTCTTTATATTTTTGTAACATGTACCGCTATATTTAAATTACTTAAAGTTACTTACAGTTAAAACTGTATTGAAGCCAAAAGGCTTCTCCTCCCGCCCCTTCTGGCCTCCTTCCATTAGATGTGGAATATATAATGAACCCCTTGATGAATGAGGGCAAGATTTTCCTTTTGCTTACTGAAGATTTCCCTTGCTGCGCTCCATCCAGACCAAACTGAGAGGCTGAGTGATGCAGGGAAAGGGGTGGGGGGATCCTTTTGGCTTTGAATATCCTTTGATCTCTACAACATTGTAAGTAATTAAATATAGGGCTAGATGTTTAAAAAAATATAAAGAAGAATCAGAGCTAAAATATAATAGAAGTATTACTATCCCTTTAACCCTTTGAGTGGCAGAGGGTTTGTCAATACCCCTGTGGCACTCTAAGGGTTATCCGTTTGAGTAGCATAGGTGTCCAACATCCCTCCCTCCCTTGTACATTACTTCCCTGCAAGTTAAGAGTGTATAATGGTAAACCTATTGACACCTCTTTGTGTAACTGAATAAATTATTTGCCGCAACAGTAAATTATTTTATTTACACAGACTAATGAAACACATATATTGAAGATTAAGTACACATTTATGTGACTTTTATTGCTGTGGAGAAATGTGATATACACTACTTATTGTGATCTCCAGAAAAGAGGGACAAAAGGGTAGAAAAGAGTGTGAAAAAAGGGAGTGTCCCTCCTAAAGAGGGAGACTTGGGAGGTATGAAGCACTAATATATCCTAAAGAGGGACACTTGGGAGGTATGAAGCACTAATATATCCTAAAGAGGGACACTTGGGAGGTATGAAGCACTAATATATCCTAAAGAGGGACACTTGTGAGGTATGAAACACTAATATATCCTAAAGAGGGACACTTGTGAGGTATGAAACAGTACTATATCCTAAAGAGGGACACTTGTGAGGTATGAAACAGTACTATATCCTAAAGAGGGACACTTGGGAGGGATGAAGCACTAATATATCCTAAAGAGGGACACTTGGGAGGTATGAAGCACTAATATATCCTAAGAGGGACACTTGGGAGCAGGAAGTTGAGGGAGGGCAAACCCTGCCCACTCCTGTCAAAATCACGCCCCCCGTATCTCTAGCAGTAGCAGTAGGGAGGAGATTTCTCTACCCCCCCCCCTTACTGCCACCCCTGGGTATATGTCTCCTGACATACATTATGCAGTGAGGCTTCCTGTTTTATATATATATATATTATTGGGTCGTTTTACCATGTAGCTAACAGAATGGGCATTTTGAGTTGATAAAAATAAAACAAAAAAATCCTTTTTCGCTCCTGTCAGTTTGGGGGCTTTTACTACTAATTGTAACTTAAGCTACAGACAAATTTGTCTGAGATATGTAATTTGCTTAATAAATGGTATTTATGACATCATGTAATATAACAAGATGGAAAATCCATTTCACACAAGAAATTGTTGAAAACCTGAGCTTGTCCCTATATATAGTTTTCATATGTATCTAGAAAATTAACCAGGGGTACCAGAGGCTCAGCAAAATGTTCAAAATATGTCTGCCTTCCTTCTAGAAAAAATAACCCCTGGCACATGTTCATGTTTTTACTATTACATACAAACCTTAGAGAAAACATTAACCATGTGGCTCTTGAGCTTGGCAATCCTGATCTAAAAAAAGTCTGGTCTTGCTGCTACCTGCCTGGTTTATTATCTACTGAGCTGCGCTGAACAAAGAAACTTGTTGTAGAAAGTGGGGAGTGCCTGCTTGATTCTTCTTATCCTTGTACATAGTATTGTTGATTGGGCAGTGGAAGCACTGATTTGTGACAATAAGAACATGTTTGTGGGCTGCAACACCGATATCACATACAGCTAAAGGCCACTGTACTTTGTAGTCCCTAGCCATATTGACCGTAGAGGTGAACAGGTGTTTATTGATTCCACAGCAGAACTGGAGTACACCATTACCTATTGAGTTCTGCATAGTCTCTGAAGTGTGCTGATCTAAAATATGTGTGACGCCTCTCCCTGCCGTTGGTGTCCAACTCCCAGAATCCTTAGCAAACTGACAATTCTGGGAGCTGTATTCCAATGGCAACCGGAGATTGCTAACCATCACATATCAGAGAACTCTTAGGGCCGTATGTTCCAAATTAAAGTGGAGGTGCTTTGGGGCAAACCATTTGCACTATAGGGATCAGCTAAAAATTCCATAAATTCCCAATGATTTGAATGGAGTTTTTAACCCCCTATGCACTGGAGACCTCTTTAGCATTTAAAGGTTTAAAATCCCCATTTAAATCAATGTAAAATTGTCGTTTTCACCTATAATGCAAATGGTTTGCACCAGAACTCCTCCATATTTTTTTTTTTTAACATATGTCCCTGTAGTCCTGAGGAAGTGTACAATGTACCTTATATATGGCATCCACATGACCAAAGTGACACTTGATGCTTTATCACAGATTGAGCCTGGAGCTGGGATCCTTCCCCTGCAGTGTAAGGAGGAGGCAATTCCTACAGAGATCAGCACAGGTGAGGAATAACCACTGAGCATGTAACTACTGGACAATCACTTTAATATAGTGTTGCTGCTAGAGGATTTGGGGCCTAATTCAGCAATCTAATGTGGAGCAATTCTCGAGCAAACCAGCTGCACTTCAGGGAACAAATGGAAGGTACCCAAATGGTTTCTTTTAACCCTGTGAGTGCCAAAGGGGTACGCAACAAAAGCAATGTGTTGCGTACCCCACTGGCTTGCAAAATGTAAACCCTTTGACTGCTAGAGTGGTCACAATGCGTTAATGAACTCCTTAGAATTCTAGGGCAGTGTTTCTCAACTCCTGTCCTCAGGACCCACTAACAGGCCAGGATGTGATGATTTCCTTGTTAAAGCACAGGTGAGTTAATCAATGTGAATGAGCCTCTGATCACATGATTTCCTTGTTAGAACACAGGTGAGTTAATCAGTGTGAATGAGCCTCTGATCATCACACCTGTGCTCTAGCAGATAAATCCCTAAGTCCTGGCCTGTTAGTGGGTCCTGAGGACAGGAGCTGAGAAACACTGCTCTAGGGTGTAAAAAACATTCAGAGCAGTGGGAATTTCCATTGTATTCTCAATTGTGCCATTGGTTTGCCCCACAATGTACTCTGTCTTTGTTGAATTAGGCCCTTAATGCCACATTCACAAAGCTAACGAGGTATATCATAGGGGATAATAGAAAACGCTCATTGATTTAATGGGAATTCAATTCAAGGACTTAAAAGCCCCGTTTAAATCAGCAATAACAAATAAAATATTGTATCTCTATAAGTCGACCGCTGCCATAATAACTTATCAAATCAACCAGGTGACACCGCCGCCCGCTAACTGCATTTCTCGCCTCCTTGTTGCTTCAACCAGGTGATGACGTCATACACCCACAGCCTTCTTGTCATCACGTGCATGTGTAAAGCTCGTGCACGGCTGCAATACCCATAGACTGTCAAAGCATTCAGCGTGGAGGCTGAGGCTGTTAGATAAGGTGATGTGCACTTCTATAGCAGCTTCTCTGTCCCCAACAGAGAAAACCATATGGATGTCACAATGAGAGCGTGATGGGGAAACCTAGATAATGAATTAAATACCATAGAAAAGAAAATGGTGAAAAATAAACAAACCTATAGAGACAATTTATTACGGAATGTAAGAGTAAGTTTATGGATGGTTAACTGTTCCTTTAAACCTCTGAGTGCGAGAGAGTTAAGCAATGTGTTGTGTACCCCTCTGGCACTCAAAGGGTTAAGTCTCTGGGTGTTTTTGCCATTTTTATTTGTTCTTTATGGTGCATTTTGTCTGCTTCTAAATTATACTTCTTTAGCTACAAAAATGCAATGAATTGCATATGCCTCTGGTCCTTCAGGGGTTAATCTCTTGCCTGGGACATTTTTCGATACTATATTTATTTTCCTACAGGCGAATTTACCAACAGAAACTCTCCAGAAGAATACTCCATTCCTCTTTATTCACCAGCTTGTACAGATGAAGATAACTGGATTGCACAGGATTATCAGGTGGAAACCTGCACATTTACATACCTGACAACTATCCCTGATTTAAGGGCTCGATTCAAATTGTACAACGCCTTGTGAGAAGGGACGAATTGTACAAGGCGAAGCCAGGCAGCTGGGCAAAATGCAAACGCGTGGGGAGAGGTATCGGTGGAAGCGGGCCGCAAATACAAGCCTACCACCCGCTTCCTCCTATGTCTCTCTCCCCTCCTCCCGCTTCCTCCAATAGCTCTCTAGTCTGCAGGCTTATACTGTATTATGCTGCGGGCTTCACAGCCATCCGCAGCAAAGGGAGTGCTTATGAATGAAGATGAGGGAAGCGCTGCAGTCACAGTGCAGCCTGCTCCCTCAGTTGTATTTTAACCCTTTGAGTGCCAGAGTGGTATGCGTACCACTCTGGCACTCAATGGGTTAACTTAGATCTCATCCATTTATAATGTTCTACCTCCTTTGTCCCATTGCTATTAGTACTTTTGCTCCACTCTCCGTTTGAAGGAGAGTGGAGCAA
Organism: Rhinophrynus dorsalis; assembly: GCA_037306005.1. Lineage (NCBI taxonomy): Eukaryota > Metazoa > Chordata > Amphibia > Anura > Rhinophrynidae > Rhinophrynus > Rhinophrynus dorsalis. The sequence goes on from CM074719.1 coordinate 596,140,834, forward strand.
AAGTACTAATAGCAATGGGACACAGGAGGTAGGAGGTTAAAAATGAATGAGATCTAATTTAAACTAATGTCTAATAATAGTATTTTAATAAAACAAGTTTAAAAAACACACACACATGTATACAGGCAAGGTATGTGGTCCATACCTTGCCTATTAACCCTTTGGGTACCAGAGGGGTAGGAAACATGCTAAGCAATGATTTCCTACCTCTATGGTACTCAAAGGGTTAATTGTGGAATAAAAGACAGATTTGTCCACTACATGGAAGTCCATGAGGTGGATGTAGATGGGGTTAGTATGTCACATATATGCAATATAAGTGACATACTAAGGGGGGGGTGGAAGGGGGCATTGTGTAGTGCTTGGTGTACTAGTTTTATTGATTGTAACCCTTTGAATGCCACAGGGGTGAGCAGTGCACATCCCTATGGCATTCAAAGCTGTCCATGGTGCTGAAAGTCATCTCTGTGTTCCCCTAGTGGCTGGGTAGGGAAAAGCACAGAGAATGCTGTTCAGAACTGGCGACGTGGATTTTTACTCTTCCTCCAGTGCTATTCTCCCAAAAAAATAGGCGTTAGATTTCTGGAGAGAAATGTTGCAATTTAACGCGAGTTAGCCCTAACTCCAACATTTGAATAGCTTTTGGCGTCGCTTGTACATTATCCTCTATGGGTGAGATCTTGCTGTTCTGGCGACGGGCGACGTATGTTTCAGAACTGGCGTCGCTTCTTACTAGTGGAACATTTGCATTGCTCAGTTGACGTTAAAAGCAGCGTCGCCAGTTTTTTCTGGTGACGCCAACATTTGAATCGAGCCCTTAATCCTTTGAGTGTCAGTGCGGTGTGAAATTCATTGCTTCAAAATGCTTTTCACAACCCTCTGGCATTCAACTAGTTAAGGGTCAGTCTTAGGTTTTGTCCCCCAGTCCCTGGATTCTGCCATTCCTGGATTTGTCTCAGCTTTTAAAATGTAATTGTAACTGAATATTCATTGTGTTTGTCATTAAAGGGATAGTAATGTTTCACAAGAACAGCAGCTCCAACTAATCTTCATAGTATTTGGGCCATGGAAAGTGTTATTTCTTTACTGTTAGAGTTGTAGTTCAAGAGTAATTTTACCTAGTGTAAGCTGCCTCCCCTCAGATGTGGAATCTGGTCTCTTGACTGGACAGGTCACAGCAAGGGACAATCTTCTTACTGTGATCATATGGAAAGCCCCGCCCCCCTTAACACATTTTTCAGGTTTTTTTCCTTATGCTAATTGAAGATTGTCCCTCTCTGTGATCTATCTGGACAGTCTTGCTGCTCTGAGGTGAGCAGTGTTACATCAATAAAAGGGGCGGGAGGGGGATACTTTATCATTCAATTACTCTTGAACTACAACTGACAGTACTGAAATAACACTCTCCACAGCCCAAATGCTATGAAGATTAATTGGAGCTGCTTTTATTGTGAAACCTTACTATCCCTTTAAAAGGTTAATAGGCTATGAGATTCTCCACATGTTAGTATTGCTTGTTTACGTGAGTGTGTGTAGGGTTTAGATGTGGGTAATGATTGTTCTGATGCAGAAGTGACATTTTGTATCAAGTTTTCTGTGGAGTTGCTCTACACAGTACCACTGATGATGCTCCGTCATGTGCCGGCACAGGGGATAAGTGTCCCTGGAAATGTTTTTGAAATGTTGGAAAATATGGATTTGGTGCCCTATGTACAGAGCGATGAAGAGTAAAAAACATAATTCTGCCGGGAAATTTATAGGCAATGGAGAAAAGGTGGAAATGTTATGTATTTTCTATAAGAGGGAATTTTTGCTGAAAAAGCAGGATATTGTTGTTTTTCCATCTGTTGACTTTTTAAAAAAATGCAGTAAAATTGGTGTGTCCCAAATAAGATTTGTGGTGCAGAATATGTATAACTATTTGCAACTGAAATAAATTCAGTTTCAGCGGTTACATTTTAACACAAAGTATAACCTATTCTTAAAGGGATAGTAATGTTTCAAAATAAAAGCAGCTCCAATTAATCTTCATAGTATTTGGGCCATGGAGAGTGTTTCAATACTGTCAGAGTTGTAGTTCAAGAGTAATTGAATGATAAAGTATCCCCCTCCCACCCATTTTACCTAGTGTAACACTGCTCACCTCAGAGCACCAAGACTGTCTGGATGGATCACAGAGAGGGACAGTCTTCAGTGATCATAAGGTAAAAACCTGAAACACCTGTCAAGGGAGGCAGTGTTTTACTTATGTTCAAAGTCAGAAGATTGTCCCTTGCTGTGACCTGTCCGGTCAAGAGCCCAGATTCCACATTTGAGGGGAGGTGGCTTACACTAGGTAAAAGGGGCGGGAGTGGGATACTTTATCGTTTATTCATCTGACAGTATTGAAATAACACTCTCCATGGCCCAAATAATATGAAGATTAATTGGAGCTGCTTTTATTTTGAAACATTACCTTCCCTTTAATGGAAGCATATATATGATGTTAAGTGATAGAATGTATAAACTATGTATCTGGCAAAAATAATTTTCATTAACAAATTTGATTATACAGCAGCATTTCTATGTGAAACTTGGCTTTTCTTCTTTATAAATATGACCCCTTGCTATCACACCTTATGAATTTTAGCAACAATTCTTTAACATACCACTAGAATGTTTTGATACATATCCCCTCAATGTACTTTATGTAAATACGCACAAAGCCAAGGTGACACTTGTCATTGTATCACAGGTTGAGCCAGGAGTTCGGATTGTTCCCCAGCAGTGTAAGGAGGAAGCAGTTCCTACAGTGATCAGCAAACGTGAGAAATAATGATATTGTTGGCCTTTATAATGACTTTCAAATATTTTACTGTTACTGGTTTTGTAACAAATTTGTACCACAAGAGATGATCACATATTATATTAACAAAATACAAATATGCGTACAAGCTTACATGAAAGCTTCTGCTCTACAAGTAGAATATTAATAAGTAAGAAGCAAAGTTCTAATCTAGCTTCTTCAGCAAACAAAAGGGCAAATGGAATCCATTGCACGGAATGCTTGAGAAGCGATTGTCCCAGAATGCTCACATACATGGTTGACTGATACTCACTTCAGGACGTGAGTTTTTCAGGGTCCATACCGAAACCAACCTCTGAAATTATGTACCCCAAGAAGGTGACCTGTTTGTGGTGGAACTCACACTTTTCTAATTTTCAAAATAGGTTATTTTCTCTTACTCTTTGCAGGACTCGGTTTACATCTCATTGGTGGCTTTCCATGGAGGAGGAATGGATCAGAATGTCATCTAAGTATACCATCACGCACTGTTGCAGCATGTCCTGGAGGACATCATTCAAGAATTCTTGGAAAACCGTAGGAGCATTGCAGAGACCAAAGGGCATTACGAGGTATTCGTAATGCCCGCTCCTGGTTTTAAATGCAGTTTTCCATTCATGGCCTTCCTTTATCCGTACCAGATTATACGCCCCTTGCAGTTTGAGCTTAGTGAATACCTTAGACCCTTTCAATCGATTGAATAGCTCAGTAACCAGTGGAATAGGGTAGGAGTTCTTAACTGAGACATGATTGAGCCCCCTGTAGTCAATACAGAGTCTCAGTTCACCACTTTTTTTCTTCATAAAGAAAAATCCGGCCCCAGCCTTGGACAGTTTCCTATAGAAGAACCCACACAGATCGGGCATACAGTCCCTTTATTCTTCTCCCATGGCGACTGTATTTGTCTCTGGGGCTCTATCGCAGCGCTTTCCAGTTCGGAATGGCACGTGCCAGGGATGCCCGCTCTCCCACTTGCTTTTTGCCCTTTGTATAGAGCCTTTAGCATGTGCAATACGCCTTCATCCGGATGTTCGAGGTATGACTGTTGGGGGAGAGGTTTATAAGGTGAGTCTCTTTGCTGATGATATTCTTTTGACCTTGTCCTCGCCCATGACTTCTCTCCCCAATTTGTACTCTCTACTAACTACCTTTTCGTCATTGTCGGGCTTTCGGATAAATCACTCCAAGTGTGAAGCGCTTAACGTTTCCTTGCCGCATGGCCTGGTGAAACTTTTATCCCTTAATTTTGATTTTAAATGGGTTCCAAATTCTCTCTCTGCATTGGGTATCAAATTTCCCACCTCTCTGTCCGCACTGTATGGTGTTAATTTTCTACCGTTGTTCCAATCGATTTGCGCAGATTTGCGCAGATGGGATACGTATCACTTATCATGGATGGGTCGGGTCAATGCTGTAAAGATGAATATCCTCCCCAAACTTTTGTATCTATTCCGCTCTCTATGCATTCCGATACGGCGCTCAGACCTCGACTCTCTACAGCAAAGTATCTCGAAGTTTATTTGGGCTTCCAAACGACCACGGATTAAGTTGGAGATTCTCTACCGTTCCCGGCACTCTGGTGGCTTGGCTCTGCCTCATCTTTGGAACTATTATAAGGCTGCTCAGTTCGCAAAATTACTGCAATTCCACAATGTGACGGATCCACCACGATGGGTGGCGCTGGAAAGTAGCACCTGTCCCGTGCTCCCCACTTCAGCATTCATATGGACCTCTCGACCGCATCCGGATCTGCGCCTTTCCAGTCTGACTTTGTCGCATTCGTGCCTCTTATGGAATCGCCATAAAATTAAAGACGCTCTTACAACCCCGATTTCAATGATGCAGTCATTTCTTTATTATCCTGACTTTCCGCCGGGGTTGGACCTTGGTCCATTTTCGTGGTGGATTGGGAAGGGGATTATACGAGTACAAGATGTGATGCAGGCATCTTCTCTGATGTCCTGGGACTCATTTCAGGCTCGATACGAGGCACCCAACGGGGAATTCTTTTGATTTCGTCAGGTTCACCATTTTGTTCGTTCTCTTCTTGGCGGTTCAGCTCCCCCTCGGAGAACCTTGTTTGAGGTTCTATGTAACTCTCTTCCCCGTTGTAAGGGAGCTATCACTAAACTCTGTTCTCATTTAATGTCAGTATCCGTGTCTCAACCCCCATCTTACCGTTCTAAATGGGAATCAGATCTGGGAGAATCGCTGGATTCTGACAAATGGTCTCGGATTACGGAGAATAAGGCTAGTCTGACACCTTGTGTGATGATTAAGGAAAATAGCTACAAGGTCCTTTCTCGTTGGTATTATGCCCCACCAGACTCTCACATACTTTTCCGTCCTCGTCAGATCGATGCTTCCGTGGGTGTGGCTCTCGTGGGACCTTTCTGCACATGTGGTGGGAGTGCCCTTCGGTGAGACCACTCTGGAGTTATGCCTTTCATCAATTAAGCGTGGCACTTGGTGTTACTATAGACCCCGATCCTTGGACGGGTCTACTAAATCGCCCCTATAGAGCCCTGAGTTTTTCTGACTTGGAACATAAACATATATACAGGATTTGCTCAGCGGTAAGATGTCACGTGGCCTACCACTGGAAATCGGTGCCTCCGGGTCTGGAGCAGTTGGACGGTAGGATTTGGTACTTACTACGTATGGAGAAACTGACTGCATACTCCCGTGCTTCCTCCTCTTCCTACTTGCGTATTTGGGCTCCGTGGGTGATGAATGTGTTACCCCCTGACTTTTGTCGGGACCTCTTGATTCTCTGAGGAACCGGTCGTGGGGCAGTGGTTGATCTGGGGTGGGTACCCCCCCCCCAGGCGCGACAAAATAGTTCCCAATTCTGTCCGGTTGTTCGCAGGGGTTCCCCCCCCCTTTTTTTTCTCTCTCTCTTCCCTCCCTTTCCTCCTCCACTTATCCTTTGATAGGGGCTCTCTTACTTGCAGAGTTCATTTAAGCCCGCCTCCAACCAGAGCTGCCGAGGACACTGAGGTGAAAACTATTGGTGGCCATTGCATTGTTTCCTGTTTACTGTATTTTTCCTTTATTACTGTTTGCTTCCTATGTTTTGGTTGTATAAGTATCTTTGCACTGCTACATCTTGTTTGTACTTTCAAATGACTTTTCAATAAAATGTAAATTAAAAAAAAAAGAAAAAAAAGAAGAACCCACACAGAAGTAACGCCTCACCCAGAGCCGAGCGCTGAGATATATAGTAATTGGTGAAACCCAAAAATCTTTGAATTGACTTAATCCCCAGGAAGAGGCCACTGCAAGACTGCCGATAACTTTTGAGGATCCATAACCAAGCCGGAAGAGTATATAACATATCCTAAGAATGTCACCTGTGGTCTATGGAGTTCACATTTCTCCAGTTTACAACATAGGTTATTCTCCCTTAAGAGTTGTAATAAATACCATGGACATATCAGAGCGATGAGCCTCCAGTGTAGGGGAGTGGATAAGGATGTCGTCCAGGTAGACAACCACACAACGTTGCAACAAATGTTTCATGACATCATTTATGAACTCCTGGATGACAGCAGGGGCGTTGCATAGACCAAATGGCATAACCAAATATTCATTGTGCCCGTTCCGGGTATTAAATGCTGTCTTCCACTCATGGTCCTCTTTAATTGAAACGAGATTGTAAGTGTTCCTCAGATCGAGATTGGTAAACACCTTTGAACCTTTCAGGTGATCAAATAATTTCATAAAGGTATGGGGTAGGCATTCTTAACCATCAACTTATTCAGCCCTCTGAAGTCAATACAAGGACGTAACTCCCCATCCTTCTTTTTGACAAAAAAGAATCCAGCACCGTCCGGTGAGGTAGATTCACGGATAATGCCCCTGGGCAAGGCATCAGACACGTACTCCTCCATATCCTTATTTTCGTCAGTGGACAGCGGGTATACATGGCCCCTATGTCACGGTTTGCAAGCAAAGACAGGAGTCAGACAGTAAAGTAAAATTCACCTTTATTAAAATAAGGGTACAATAAATATAGCAATATTTAGAAGGTAGCAGAAGGTAACCAAAGATGCAGGGACTCTATCAGAAATAGGAGTATGTCTCTAGATTTCCAGACTGCAGAGACTAGGCTGAAACCAATGGTAGTATCATATGCCAGAGAGGAGGAGTAGGTCTGAAAGGTCTCCCCTAAGGATGATAACCGGGAAGACGACTGGCTCACGTCTGCAGCCAGCAACGAGAAGGCCGTCTCCTGATGGAAAGGCAACAAGAGTGACTACTGACTCACGCCTGCAGTCAGTAAGGTCAGGGTCTGCCAGAGCCACAGGTCTGCACCAGATAGGATGTCCACTAAACAGGAGGTGGCACAAAAGGTTGCTGGATAGAGCCCCAGGTCAGCACCATGTTGGCTAGTCAGATAAGCCTAGGTCATACATGGAGCGGCTAGTCAGAGCCACAGGTCTGCATCTGTTTGGGTGTCCACTACGAGGGGTCTTGTTAAATACGTCTGCAAAATCAGAATAGGCCTCAGATAGACCCGATGGCTCAGCACAAGCCAGTCTAACTGGACACCACAGAGAAGCCTTGTGTCACGGTTCCCCAGAGATGTTCAGGAGTCGGTAAAGTAAAATGCAGTTTATTAAATAACAATAAAGATAGCATACAATGGTAATAAGGCAGAAACAAGCATATGGTCACAGCCAGCAAGCTCTACTATCAGGAATAGTAGACTGCAAAGATTGACCACATTGCTGGAGACTAGGCCGAAGCCACTGGTAGTCTCAGCTGGAACAGGATCCGTTGAGCAAGGAATACTCATGACTCACGCCTGCAATCAGTATAGCGAAAGCAGATACTAGACTCATGCCTGCAGTCAGTATAGCGAATGGGGATCCTTGACTCACACCTGCAGTCAGAATAGGAAGCGGATATCTGACTCACACCTGCAGTCAGTATAGCGAATGCAGATCCTTGACTCACACCTGCAGTCAGAATAGGAATCGGATATCTGACTCACTCCTGCAGTCAGTATAAGCTAGTCTACCAGAGCCCCAGGTCCGCACCAGATTGGGTATCTGCTATGTACAGGGGAAAAACAAGAGAATAGTCAGACAAAGCCACAGATCAGCACGAGAGAGGGTAGTCAGACAAGCCAGGTCATACACAGTTCAGTTAGTCAGCCAGTGCCACAGGTCTGCACCAGATTGGGTGTCCACCATGTAAGGATAAGGCAGGAGAATAGTCAGACAGAGCCACAGGTCAGCACCAGATTGGATGGTCAGACAAGCAAGGTCATACGCAGAGCCCAAAGACACAGAACTGCTTTGTACAACAACATAAGGGCAACTGAGTCAGGACTCAGTCTGCCCTTTAAACCCCTCCTCAGGAAGTAGGTAGGAGGAGCAGCTCAGAGGGAGGAAGTAGGTAGGAGGAGACTACAGGAAGCAAACACATAAAACAGAGGCCTGCTTCACTTAGAAGCCTCGCGCCTGCAGATGACGTGTGGAATGACGACGAGCGTCACTGAAGCTGCGGCGCTGGAACCAAGGTAAGCTGTGACAACTTGTCACACTGCGGACATTATCTTGAAAGTTTTCCAATCAATCCTAGGGTTATGTGCTTGCAACCAAGGAAACCCTAGGACGATGGCATAGTGAGGAGAGTTGATCACCTGAAACTTTAGGGTTTCCTTATGAAGGGCTCCCACCAGCAGGATGAGCGGACAAGTTTCGTGAGTAATGTGTGATAGCAGAAGGGGTCTGCCATCAGTGGCCTCAACTGCCAAAGGAGAGGTACGAGGGATAAGAGGAATTCCATTCTGGGCTGCAAATTCAGCGTCCATAAAGTACCCAGCAGCACCTGAGTCTATTAATGCAGCAACTGAAACAGACTCATTGGCCCAAGAAAGGACCACAGCACACATAGGTTTGTCCTGCGAGGCCTCAGGGGACTGAGAGATGCCACCTAAGATCTGTCCCTGACAGGATCTTAGGTGCGGGTGTTTCCCGGATGTACCGGGTAAGCTCTCAATAAGTGTCTTGGTCTCCCACAGTATAGGCACAGTCCCTCCCTCTTTCAAAAGGACCTCTCTTCCCTATAAAGCTGGGTGGCCCCAACCTGCATAGGAGTCGGAACCAGGAGGCATGGGAGGTGAGGGAGGACTGGGTGGGCAAGCTAAGTGAGATGTTGTTGTGGAAAGATGCCTTCTAAGGCACTCCATAAAAAGAGGTCTGTCTCGGACCCGAGTGTCTATTAGGATGATAAATTATATCAGTTCATCCAAACCTTTAGGTAATTTGCTGGCAGCAATCTCATCCTTCATATAGTCACCAAGCCCTTGGGAAAAGGCGGCTACAAGAGTCTCACTTTTCCAGCCAACCTTGGCTGCCAGGGTCCGGAATTCAATTGCATAATCCGCCACTGTAAGATTGCCCTGGCGGATGGTCATAAGTTGTTTCGAAGCCGAGGTTGCGCGACCTGGCACATCAAAGACACATTTAAAGGGATAGTAATGTTTCATAATAAAAACAGCTCTAATTAATCATCATAGTATTTGGACTTTGGAGAGTGTTATTTCAGTTCTGTCAGAGTTGTAGTTCCAGAGTAATTCAATGACAAAGTGTCCCCCTCTCGCCCCTTTTACTGATGTCACACTGTTCAGCTAGAGCAGAAGGGAGGTGCCCAGGTAGACTGCAAAGAGGGACAATCTTCAATTAAGATAAGGGAAAAACCTGAAAAGCTTGTCAAGGGGGGCAGGTATTTCATTGTTTTCATAGGAATAAGAGTGTCCCCTTCTGTTATCTGTCTGGTCTATGGACTGGATTCCACATCTGAGAAGAGATGGCTTACACTAGGCAAAAGGGGCGGGAGGGGGAAACTTTGCTTATGAATATCTCATAAACCATAAAGGTTTGAGAGATAAGACTTATATCATTTTTCATGTTTTTTTAATGCCTACAAAATAAAATAAAGTTAAAACGAAGCATTACTATCACTTTAAAGGAGGCCACAAATTCATTATAGTTGTAGATTATGGGTTTGTCAGTCTTCCATAAAGGACTGTCCCATGTGAATGCCTTGCCAGACAACAACGAAATTATCAGACCAACCCTACTGTGCTCACTAGGAAAGGCATGCTGAATCATTTCCAAGTATATGCCCAGTTGGTTCAAAAAACCGCGACACAGCTCAGGATCCCCACTGTAACGCTGAGGGAGTGGAACGGATCCAGACAATCCTCTTACCATACCTGCATCACAGACTGCCTGAACTGCCGGTGCCAAGGAAGAAGCTGGGGTGGCCACCGGTGACAGTTTAGAACGTTCTAAGTGAGACGTACGGCTAAGCAAGGTTTGCAAGGCCAAGGACAAATGATCAATGCGTTGGTCCTGATCCTGCATCCTGTCTCGTATGCGCTGGAAAGATGAATCACTATTACCGTCTGTTGTCATGACCCTCACGTACGGTCAGGGTTTGCAAGCAAAGACAGGAGTCAGACAGTAAAGTAATATTCACCTTTATTAAAATAAGGGTACGATAAATATAGCAATACTCAGAAGGTAGCAGAAGGTAACTAAAGAGGCAGGGACTCTATCAGAAATAGGAGTATGTCTCTAGATTTCCTGACTGCAGAGACTAGGCCGAAGCCAATGGTAGTTTCATATGTCAGAGAGTATGAGTAGGTCTGAAAGGTCCTCCCCTAAGGATGATAACCGGGAAGACGACTGGCTTACGTCTGCAGCCAGCAAGGAGAAGGCTGTCTCCTGACGGAAAGGCAACAAGAGAGACTACTGACTCACGCCTGCAATCAGTAAGGTCATGGTCTGCCAGAGCCACAGGTCTGCACCAGATAGAATGTTGACTAAACAGGAGGTGGCACAAAAGGTAGCTGGACAGAGCCCCAGTTCAGCACCAAGTTGGACAGTCAGACAAGCCTAGGTCATACACGGTGCAAGTAGTCAGCCAGAGCCACCGGTCTGCACCAGACTGGGTGTCCACTACGAGGGGTAACACAGGAGAGTAGTCAGACAGCCACAGGTCAGCACCAGGATGGATGGTCAGACAAGCTAGGTCATACACAGAGCGGATAGTCAGCTAGAGCCACAGGTCTGCACCAGATTGGGTGTCCACTACAAGGGGTAACACAAGAGAGTATTCAGACAGAGCCACAGGTCAGCACCAGGATGGATGGTCAGACAAGCCAGGTTCATACACTAAGATCAGGAGCAAGGAAACTGAACTAAGCTGAACACCAACGTAAGGGTAGCTGGATAGAGATCCAGTTCCCTTTAAATATAAGGCTCCAGGAAGTAGATAGGAGGAGCTGGATCAGCGCCCAGCATAAAACGGTGGCCTGCATCAAACATGCCTACTCGCGCCCATAATTGACGTATCTCGCCGAGATGCGTCATTTGCCTGCAACACCGCTGCGTCAAATGGAACCTCTGAAATGCCTAGCCAGAGGACACGGGCGTCCACTACTGATGCCAAGAGCGCCCAGGCTAAGTCCCAGAAGACAAGTGTGGGATGACGAAGAAGCATCATTTACAGCGATACAACTCCAGCGCCAGCTGAAGCGGCGGCTCTGGATCTAGGTAAGCTGTGACATCCTAGAAGACATAGTACCAGGAATCAGGTCAGTAGTACAGTCATACGGCCTGTGGGGAGGTAACATACTGGCTTGTACTTTGTTAAACACGTTGCAGAAGGACATATAATCTTCCGGCAGGACCGAGGATGAAGTACGCAGCACTCTCGTGGGGCATGAGAGACAGGAATTAGTACACTGAGAGGCCCAGGACATGCTGTCACAAGTACACCAGTCAATCCTAGGGTTATGTGCGTGCAACCAAGGGAACCCAAGGACAATGGCATAATGAGGATAATTGATCACCTGGAACTGCAAAGTTTCCTTATGAAGTACCCCTACCATCAGAGATAAGGGAAGCGTCTCATGAGTAATGTGTGAGGGTTGTAGGGGCCTTCCATCTATTGCCTCAATAGCCAGTGGGGAGGAGTGAAGCTGCAACGGAATGGAGTATTTGGCCACAAACTTGGCATCCATAAAATAACTGGCAGCCCCCGAGTCTAACAAGGTTGGGGCAACCACCGATGAATTATCCTAAGAAAGGATAACCTTGAGAATAGGTTTACCCTGTACAACCTCAGTGAACTGGGACATTCCACCCAGGGTCTGTACCCAACAGGACCCTAGGTGCGAGCATTTCCCTGCCGTACGAGACAGGACCTCAACAGGTGCCCAGGTTTTCCACAATACAGACAGAGACTCTCCATCGGAAGGCTCTCTCCTCCAGCAAAAGGCGAGTGAACCCCAGTTGCATCGGTTCTCCTCCAAAAGAGTCAGAACTAGGAGGCATGGGAGGTGAGGGAGGAATGGGTGGGTGAGCAAAGTTAGGTGACAGTCGAGACGGAGGCCTATGAAGGCGTTCCCTAAAGGATGGTCTTTCCCGGATCCTGGTATCAATCAGGATAGTAAATGAAATTAATTCATCCAAATCACTAGGCAGCTCACTGGCTGCAATCTCATCCTTTATAGTGTCACACAACCCTTTGGAAAATGCGGCTACCAGTGCCTCATTGTTCCAACCCACCTCCACCGCCAGAGTACGGAAATACACAGTTCGAGCTCCCTGGCGGATGGTCATAAAGTGCTAGGAGGAGGAGGCCGCGTGGCCCGTAACATCGAAAACTCGCCAAAAAGAGGCCACAAACTCTGGAAATTTGTGTACAATGGGTTTGTCCTTTTCCCATACTGGCCTCAGGAGCACCAGGAACAACCGGTGTTGGAGTAGGAACCGAGGAGGCCACCGGTTGTCTATCAGAATGTTCAAGATATGCAGTATGGTTTAGGAGGGTTTGCATGGCCAAAGATAATTGATCAATACGTTGATCCTGATTCTCCATCCTGGCCAGAGTTCTCTGCACAGGTGGGTTACCAGTACCGTCTGTACTCACGACCCTTACATACTGTCACGGATCTCAAAGACGAGGCAAGAGACAAGTACTGTATAACTCTACCTTTATTTAAATAGGCAACGTAATAAAAATTACCACAGAACACTAGGAGTGAGAGAATAGCCCTAGCCCAGAACAAGAGGTTCCTACCAGAAATAGGAGACTTTTACCGGTGGGTCTTTCTAAAGGAGTCTGGAGCCGGGGATATGAACCAGCCACTCGCAGTACCAGAGTACATAGTGACAATGCCCACAGGCATAGAGCGTATACCTAGGCCGGAGCCACAGGTAGCACCAGAGAGAATGGTAGACAAGCCTGGGGTCAAGCATGGAGCAGGTAGTCAGCCAGAGCCACAGGTCTGCACCAGAAAGGATAGTCCAACTAAGCAAGGGGTCATACACGGAGTGAGTAGTCAGCCAGAGCCTCAGGTCAGCACCAGAATGGATGGGCAGACAGGTCAGGGGTCAAGCACGGAGAGGGTAGTCAGCCAGAGCCACAGGTGTGCACCAGATTGGTTAGTCAGATTAAGCCAGGGGTCATACATGGAGAGGATAGTCAGACAGGCCACAGGTCAGCACCAGAATGGATGGTCAGACAAGCCAGGTGTCAAGCATGGAGCGGGTAGTCAGCCAGAGCCACAGGTCTGCACCAGATTGGATAGTCAGACTAAGCCAGGGGCCATACACGTAGCAGATAGTAAGACAGAGCCACAGGTCAGCCCCAGAATGGATGGTCAGACAAGCCAGGGGTCAAGCACAGAGAAACTACAGGAACTACTGCACTGGAAACCAACGTAAGGGTGACTGATCTTGGTGTCCAGGCAGCTAATATACCCCATGATGTGTCTGGGAGAAGCACTAAACAAGCTCCAAGGGTAAAAAGCAGTGAGTGCGTCACAGAAGGCTACCTCTGAGGTGTGCCCGCTTGAGGGCAAGAATGCAGAAGTGACCTGCCTATGGAGACCCGGTCCGAGCCACGAGAGGGCAAGAACGTGGCCCAAGCCACGGGGAGACATGAACGCAGCTAGAGTCGTGAGGAGGCATGAATGCGGCCTCAGCCTCAAGGAGACATGAACGTGGCTCAAGCAGCGAGGAGTCATGAACGCTGCCGGCTCCCCGCTGCTGGCCGCGAGGTAAGTCGCCACAGTGACAAGTATAAACATACACAATTGGAATATGCTTAATGGGAATATACACTTATCTGCAGCTATACACATAAATACATATAATTAAAATATAATCAAGTATATGTTCAAAATCGCAGTATCTTTATAAAATTAGAACACAATGTCAAGAACAGAGATATAAAATAATATAATATAATTTAGATGCTGACTGAATCTAGTTTGTAACTTTTTTTGTACACCCAGCATATTGGATTCCTCACTTACAAGAGATCAGGTACACGACATAAGAGCTATTACAATTAATATATCTCCGATCTTATATATTTTATTGGTGTTATTGCTCATAAAAGTGCCTTGAACACCCACTGGTGAGAATGCACCTTATGCAATCCTTCCTTGCACAAGGATCCTGGTCTATCTTGAAATTGTTTAGCGATATCACTCTGGGATATGATATTTTTTAGGCTTCTATTTTTCTTAAAAACTATATATGCTGCATTTACAGATACAGTAGTTGCTTTCAAAAATGTAATGTACACCTTTCTCATTCAGAACAATATTGAGAATTATGACAAGGATTTTTTTTTTTTACCTACTTGGGGCTTGAGTAGGGTGGTTTTTTGCTCTTTTTGGGTTTTTTTTTGCCTTTCTCTTGATCAACTGTGGTGATATGGCATGGCCTAAACTTGATGGATGCTTGTCTTTTTTCAGTCTGATCAACTATCTTACTATGTTTTATTTCCCAGTGCCACCAACATCATTGTTTCAAGGATTATTTTGGATTCCATAGTAAATAAACAGAGAGCCACATAGGTAATCACAGACTTATCCTATAACATAAAGTGGTAGAATGCTTCGCTCCCTGTGTCGTAACCGCACATGCGCAGTAGAGACTGCTGTTCCAGCAGGGAGCTTCGATGTGAGCCGTCTGGAGCTCCCCGGTAAGGATCAGTGCATTTGGCAAGTCTCTACTGTGCATGACCGCTCCGGACGGCTCACCACCTGTCTCTGCTCCCCGCTCTGGGGCAGCAGCCGGGTCCGCTGGGTGTATACAGGCTTTCATACTAGTTATTAATATGAATATAATATGCAATAAGCAGATGATACTTATCAGCCGATGATCTCAGCGCGTATGGGAGAACCCCTGGTGTATCTGACTACCGCCCATGCAATCTTGCACATACACAGCACTATGTCACCATTACATGCCCAGCTCATGCTCTGCGTCTGGCAGGGTTAATGTAAACACAACCTCGTGTTCTGCAGTCTGCAAAAATCAGCACTTATTATTATTACTGTGTGGCCTTGAAAAATGTAACAGAATGTAACCTAATGAAGACCATGCACAGAAACTTCTAATAAACATTTTATGCACAGAACACTTGTAAAAAACACATTAACCCCTTATTAATCCCTAATTAAGACACTCAAGAACCCCTTATTATCCCTGGAATGGGACCATATTTTATACATCCTCATACAATCATCACCCACCACAAATGTTAGACTGTTTCTTCTGAGACACATTAATTGCTTTCTGTGATGATGACATGTTCACATTGTGGCTGTTGTTACTGATGCTCAGGGTATAAAGTTTTTGCTGACTTCCTTGTCACTATGTTTTCTTGTAGTTTTGCCCCTACATTTCTCTCTCTCATACTCTATGATGTGCTCTTCCACTCAATATGTAAGGAATTTCATAGACTCAGATTCTTCAGAGTGCTGGTACTCACACCTTGGCACAAGAAATGTTACTTTTAAAGCAGGGCCCAGCAATGTAGTATTGTTTTTAAAGGAGACTATGTGAGGAGCCTTC
Source organism: Rhinophrynus dorsalis (assembly GCA_037306005.1). Classification (NCBI taxonomy): domain Eukaryota; kingdom Metazoa; phylum Chordata; class Amphibia; order Anura; family Rhinophrynidae; genus Rhinophrynus; species Rhinophrynus dorsalis. Next base: position 596,156,557 of record CM074719.1, read on the forward strand.
TTAAAATATGATAATGTCATACACAAGCTGGTTCACATCTATATTGTTGCTATTGTAAAAATCATAGGCTATGCCCTACATTTTTTTTCTTACGTCCAATATGGGACACAGGCACCATGGGGTTCAGTCCCTCCTACTGCAGGGCAGGACACATCACAACAGACAGAGTTTTTGGGGTGGAGACTCCCTCCTCATCCTCCAGCTCAACCCCCTCCACCCACTAACGCCTAGAATTCATGTGTCCTGCTAGAAAGCTGGATGGGAAAGACACATATCTTCTTAGATATGGGGCTGTATAATCCCCAATTAGGTGGGTTACCATCACTGTGGAGGGAATCTTGCTGTCAATTGTGCCCTCATGACAGGTCTCTTGAGGCACTGCCTCCTCTCTAAGATGGTAATCTGAACACTGAAGACTAGTGAGTAACCCTTTGAGTTCCTTGGTCTACTTTATGTCCTAAACCTTTCCATACAGGGGGGTTGTTGTGAGCCTTTGTAGTCTCTGTCCTCATTCTGGGTATTTATTATCTCTCTGTTTCTCTCAGAGGGCTTTGGAGTGAGGATGGCTACTGTAGTCTATGGTATTAACCCTTTCTCTACCGTTTTTCTCTACCGTTTTTACTATTTACTGTGCTTAAGTTCCCCTGAGGGAGGTTTATTTTCACTGTTTATTCCACTGTTTGTCCCTTAGTTTTATGCTCCTCTCAGATGTTCCCTGGGGGTTTTTAGTCTCTTAGCAACTTTTTCACTTTAGACAGATTTAATGCAACGACCTCTTTAAGAATGGGAGCCCGCCCACCACCGTCTTTGCTCCATTGGTATCTATGGTAAAAACTTCTATGGGGCATATCTCTGCAACCATTTAAGAGGGAACTGCAGAGGGATGTTTTCAGGAACTGGTCAAGGAATCTGGAGCATCTGCTGTGGAGTACAGCAATCACCCGAGAATAACACACAGAGCAGCAACTTGAAATGAAGTGAAGGGTCTCCTCTGTTGGGCAATGGCCTACATTCTGGCCATATCCGTCATTCACATTCCATAGGTAGAAAACATTCTGGCAGCTTTCTAAGTTGCCAAGACATAGATGTTGTCTTTCTTCCACAATGACTCAATATCTCACTTAAGGTTCAGAGCTCTGCACTCCCTGTGAGACACCTTGCCATCATTCCAGATCTCAAGGTTGTTCTTCAAGGGGTGGCTCATGCCTTCCCTTCCTTCAAAGATTCCACTCCTATGTATGATCTTAACCTGCTTCTAGGTCTATTGCTTCCACCTCCATGCACCAACTGGCGCTCAGACGTCACTATGGAAAGATGTCTGCACTGTTTCCTGCCTGTCAGTCCGGGAACAGAATACAATTCTCAAACACCAGTTAATATATCTGGCGACTAGCGCTACTGAGCAGCTAGTTGCCAGATGGGTATTTATTTGGGACACATTTATTCAGGGGTGGTAGTTCCACTTTAAAGGTAGGCAGGCAATGTAAAAAATCAGCAGGGAATACAAGCAGGATGCTAGGTTGTATAGTTAGAGTCATTAGTAGCAGGAAGAGGGAGGTGGTCATACCACTCTACAGATCTCTGGTTAGAATTGACCTAGAGTATTGTGTACAGTACTGGACAACCCATCTCCAGAAGGCTATCGATATTCTGGAGAGCTTTCAGAAAAGGACTACTAAAATGGTCAGTGGTTTATAGTATAAAAATAATTTTTCGCAATTGATTTTTGTTTTGTTTTTAAAAGTTATGTCTTGAAGCAACACTATCCTTACCATGACCTGAAAATCCTCATGGATTTAGAATTTTGACCTTGCATGTAGGTTTTAGAGATGACATCCAGTAATTAGTAATCATATTAATTCTTGATGTTATGACTCATTTTGGCATGACTTCTGGACTACAAATTCTGTACTCTGGAACTTCTTTTTTTAGGGGGGGGGGGCTTTCCCCCCAAACTGAAGCAGGTGGAAGGCATGCACTTTCCGTAAGCAGAGTTTGAGGTCCAAGAGTCTTGTCCACATTCATGGATACGTATCACGGTGCCCGTGATTGCTGCAGTTCCTTGTCTGTCACCAGTAGGGGGCTTCTATTGGCTGTCTGCAGATAGCCCGCCTCTTATTGCCTATCTAAACCTGGATTGGGCACCCTTTGAGTGCCCTTTCGTGTTGTTTCTGACCTTCTTGCTATCACTATGCCAGTGATAGCTGGGCCTCTGTTCCAGTGTTCCTGAGTTCCTGTTCTCATGTGTTCCTGAGTTCCTGATCTCTACTGTTCCAGTGTTTCCTGCATGCTGAGTAGTTCCAGTCCTGGTTCCGGCCTAGTCTCTGGTGTTGCAGTTCCTGCTGAACTTCTTCTCTGCTGTTTCCTGACCTGACTGATCGTTGCTGGTTCCTGTCATCGCATCGCCTGTCTCCTGTATCCTGGCGACCTCCTGCTTGGTCGCATCGGCGACATTGCTTGTTACTCCAGTGTGTGGTCACTGGTTTGCTCCACAGCCTATCGGCTATACAATTCTGTGTTGGTCCCAGCGTGCGGACGCTGGTTTGCTCCTAAGCCTTGCGGCTAGACAAACTCGCTTGTTACACCAGTGTGCGGTCACTGGTTTGCTCCAAAGCCTTGCGGCTAGACAAACTCGCTTGTTACACCAGTGTGCGGTCACTGGTTTGCTGCAAAGCCTATCGGCTATACAATCCTGTGTTGGTCCCAGCGTGCGGACGCTGGTTTGCTCCAAAGCCTTGCTGCTAGACAAACTCGCTTGTTACACCAGTGTACGGTCACTGGTTTGCTCCAAAGCCTATCGGCTATACAATCCTGTGTTGGTCCCAGCGTGCGGACGCTGGTTTGCTCCAAAGCCTTGCGGCTAGACAAACTCGCTTGTTACACCAGTGTGTGGTCACTGGTTTGCTCCAAAGCCTATCGGCTATACAATCCTGTGTTGGTCCCAGCGTGCGGACGCTGGTTTGCTCCAAAGCCTTGCGGCTAGACAAACTAGCTTGTTACACCAGTGTGCGGTCACTGGTTTGCTCCAAAGCCTATCAGCTATACTATCCTGTGTTGGACCCAGCGTGCGGACACTGGTTTGCTCCAAAGCCTTGCGGCTATACAAACTAGCTTGTTACACCAGTGTGCGGTCACTGGTTTGCTCCAAAGCCTATCAGCTATACAATTCAGTGTTGGACCCAGCGTGCGGACGCTGGTTTGCTCCAAAGCCTTGCGGCTTTACGATTCCCCTGTTGGTCTCAGTGTGTGTACACTGGGTTGCTTACGATCCTGTCAATTTGCCATTACCATCTGACTGCTGCTACTATCTCTGGGCTGCCCTGCCCGGTATTGGTAAGGCCGGTAGAACCTTTTGCCACATTCCATCTGAGGTTGCCTTACCCAGTATTGGCAGGGCCGGTAGAGCCTACATTATGAATCTATTGAGGCTGCCTTGCCCTGTAATTTGGTAAGGCCGGTAGAACCGTTATGCGATTCCATCTGCAGGTTGCCTTACCCGGTATTGGCAAGGCCGGTAGAGCCTAACATTCTATTTCTTCAGACTGTCCTGTCCGGTATATTGACAGGACCGGTAGAGTCTGCCTTCTGTCTTTGTTATATTCTGAATATATCTGTATGTAGGTGATTGCCATCCTACGTTATCAATTTATTATTTCAATAAAATTGATTTTTACCTAAAACTTGAGTCTGAGAGTCATAATAAACCGTGACAATACGATATGCAAGACTAACTGAATGTGAACCACAGAGCAAGTGAAAAAATCATAGTGGCCATTAAGATTTTCAAGCCATAGTTAGATAAGAGTTTATCATTAGGGTGTGTTAGAGTTCCCTTCTCTTGCATCCACTGGGTGAAACAAAGAGAGTGGGTTAAAGCATGCTCATCAGGAGGCAGGACTCTTAATAGTTAATTCAAAAACTAGAAGAGACTCCTACACATCCTCTTCCCTACTTAACCTCTCAACCAGAGGACAGTTTTTAAAAATGCCCTCATATAGGAGGCTACAGGGCTATCTCCCTCTAGAGCTTTATCTAAATATTTATCTTCATCATACAGATTCCACTGTAGGGCACCCAGAGACATCCAGTCTGCGGCTCTGGTCACCCTCCTACGTGGGACAACTCCATCTTTTCCCTTCATTGGATATTCCTGGTACACAGGCGCTGCCTGGGAGTTTGAGTGGTCCTCACCCATACAGGGTAGGACCCCCTGGATATTGGAGCTGATTATCTTTATTGACTATGGTACAGTGAGTAACCTGTGGAAAATTGGGGGGATTCGTAAGGTTTGATCTTTGTATTTTAGCCTCTGGTTTTGTTTTTTTTAAATATTATATTTTTTTATAAAAATCATTGTGTGATTATGCGTTTGTTCATTGTCTCTATGTATCATTACCAAATAAGCCTTATAAGGCCTTGGGCTGCGTAATGAATAACTTGTACTTACCTGCCTATTTTACTCAGTATTCTTACTTTAACACAAGCAGGGCTTAAAAAGTGATCCAAGGCCTTCTAGTCTGGCCTGCAGGTTCGAGCCTCACTAATTGGTGGCCTGGTGAGTAGGTTTCCCCACAATTACTGGTGTTAAATCTAAGATCGTATACATACACTGCCTCTGGTAAGCAGTGGAAGTTCCTAGCTTGTATTCTTGAATTGCATCTTATCCCCTTGTGGTTATTTAGTAACCAATCTGGCACTCGGTTCTCTACTCCCCACTAGCGAACAGTGAAGTGTATAATGAAAGATGCATAACTCAGTATCAACAGAAGTAAATATGAGACATGCTGTTCAGTCCTGGGGATCCAATATGGCTGCATCCTGCCCCGCTCTATTTTCGTGATCTGTTTACTACCACTCAGGGCGGTTTACAGGAGGGACTTCCACAACTTCTCCTCTAATTTACAGCAGTTGCTTGGCAGGCTTTTACAATAACTATGGCATATTTGCTTACAACAAGGGAATCCTTTTTAATAGTTTTTTGTTCTGCATCTTTTTAGGGGAATGAGTTCTAGGATATAGCTTTGTTTCTATCCTAAATAGAGTGGCTTAAATTCCTCTATTGCTTACAATGTTCTTCAAATTTTTGTCTTCTTATACTGGAGTGAGTCAGTATGTCAGAGCCCCGGGAGGTAGACACTGGACAAAATGGGAGCAAACCTAACCCTACTCTGCTTCCATGCAGTCATTTCAACTATCTACCTCCTATACAGAACCTGAGTAGCTTAAACCCCTGCACCAGTCCATCTATGCAGTATTAGACTCAATTGATAAGACAATAAGCAAGTGGCTTGCTAATCCACCACATTCCGTAAGGAACAGGGAAGCTTCCTCATGCCCTTCCATAGATAACGTATCCTCTGACGAAGAAGGGAAGGTTTTTTTAGAAATTCTCCTAAGTATATAATTTTGCACAAGACTATGTGGACATACTACACTATACCATACTGTTCAGACATACTACACTACTGGTCCAAGATGCAGCAGCCTTGAAAGATCTGGACAAAAGAAAAATTGATTCTGGCTTAACAATGATCTTCTCTGGAACTAGATAAATCCTTAGATCTGCCTTTGCATAGGCTTGGGGAGGTAGAGCTATGGAATTGTGGGGGATCAACTCACACTGGCTCTTTAAAAACTTGCTCCCAAATTATGAAATACTACAGCTAATATCTTTATTACAAGAAGCCTACCGCTTAGGCAATGAGGAGGTTCTAGAAGTAGCCAGGACGTCAGATAGATGTTCGGCCATTTCTGTAAAATGTTGTGTGTTCTTTATGTCCGGACCGAACCCTGCATCTGCTCAGGAGAAAGATCTCCATCTTTTGGAGGTTGTCTGCTACCTTAAAGGTATAGTAATACTTAAAATGTAAAAAAAAAAAAATAATATGTCGTAGAGTTTATCCCCCTGAGTAAAACAAGGGTACTCCCACTGCTGAAAGGTGTTTTATTCAAAAGTTTACAGCTCAAAGTTGAATTTTTTAGGTGCAATATCACAGTGGCCTGAAATTGTACAGTGGCGCTATTGCTACACTATCCTATGAAGGTTTATGGTCCCGGGAAAGTTTTATGTGCACTGTACTAAGCCTTTTTGTAAGGCTTTCTGTTTGTCATCACTGAGGTCCCAGGGCTGGTCTGGCCTCTTTCAAGGTAAGCATTGCCTCTTGGATCAAGGCTACTATACGTCAAGCGTACGAGATTAGGAAGAAACTGGTTTCCTTCAAGATCACAGTGCATTGCATGAGGTCAGTAGATGCTTTTTGTGCCTACAGAACCAGTCCTCAGCTGAACAGCTGTGCATGGCTGCAACTTGGTCCTCCTTGCATACTTTCACAAAACACTACCTCGTCAATGTCGGCTGAGGTCAGCTTTGGCCAGAAGATCCCTCAGGTAGTTTTGCCAGTTGGTTTTGAGCCCTGTTGGCTCTTGTTTGGTGTGCTGTGCTAGTTCGGTGTCCATTGACACCTAAGGTTATTCAGATCCAGAATAGTCCTAGGAAACTCTGGTATCATGGGGATGTGTGAGAGATCTTTTCTCCTTACCCTACCAAGGAATTTGAGCTTTGGTATATCCTCATGGTACATGTGTTCCATATTAGGCGTAAGAGAAAATAGAATTGTATTGTTCTTATCTGCTAAATCCTTTTCTCTTTAGTCCACATAGAAAACAAGTCTCCCACCCAGAGTAATAACCTTACTTGTGTTGCTTTCCCAGGAGGAGTCCTCTTTGGTCTTAGTCCTAGGAGATTTTCTTTTCTTCTTACCGGCTTGTTTTCCTTCACATGAATTCTGGGAGCTTGTAGGCAGGGGGTTGAGCTGGATAAGGAGTAGGGAGTATTCACCCCAAAGACCCTGTCTTTTGTAATGTCCCCTGCCCTCCAGGAGGGGGGACTCAACCCCGTAGTACCTGTGTTCCATATGGGCTAACAAGAAAAGGATCTAACGGGTACGAACACTATAAAATCCTATTTTTCCACTTACTGTTAAATCCTTTATAGAACACTATAAAATCCTATATTACAAACTGCTCCTGAGTTTCAACCTAAGGTTGTGTTGGCCATATGACCAGGAATTGGTTCTATACTCCCCATGTCCTACCCTGTCCAAGAAGAAAGAGGAACAACTGCATTCTTTGGATATGGTTAGATGCCTTAAACACTATGTCTGAAACACTCTGTGACTTGAACAATCTATAGCGCTCTTTGTTATTCCAGAAGGCCCTAGAAAGGACAAACCTGCCACAAAGTCTACTTTAGCTTCATGGATAAAATCTACTGTAAGACAAGCTTACATCCTCAATTCCAAACCAGTTCTGTTATGAATGACAGCTCACCCTACGAGGTACATGTGTACTTCATTGGCCCCCTGACATCATGCTTCAGTAGATCAGATCTGTAAAGTAGCCAGTTGGTTTTATGTTCATATGATCATCAAGGTCTACAAAGTTAACATAGTTGCTTCATCTGACAGCAGTATTGGACATAAAGTTTTGCAAACAGCAATTCTATAATATTTTCTTTCCATCAGTGTGCTTTTGGGACTACTTGGGATGTCTCCATGGTCCCTGTGCCCCCCTTTGGACCCATGAGAAAATTCAATTTTTTTACTTACTGTTAAATCCTTTTCCCTTAGTCTTTTGGGGGACACTTGGCATCCCATCCCAAGAAAACTTCTGGAGACTGGGGTGCCCTGCCATTTCTTGGCTTCTCTGTCTTGGTGACTTCCTTCTTCCTATCATTTTCTATATGTAAACTGAACTCTAGGTAAGGTTGAGGGTGTAATAAGGGAGGCTGTTCTGCCTCCTGATGGTGGATACTTTACCCAGTGCTCCCTGTGTCCTCCAATGGACTATGAGGAAAACAGATTTAACATTAAGTCCAAAACTACTATTTTATACTGTCACAATGACTATGTTACCTCTTTAGATATACTCTAGTCACTTTATGAATGAACTATCTGTTTTTCTCCTTTTTGTATTTTTGGTCTTGAGTATTAATTTGTGTTGCTGCCAGGTGAATCTGTCATATGGAAACTTAAACACATCCATTTTTTTCTTTCAGCTCCAGATTGTGACTTGGATATCATCCACGTTACCCAGATTGATGGGGCAAACCTTGCCCATGACAGCTCATCCATCAATGCTCTGAGAAACTTTGACACAAGTGTAAATACAGAGGTAATATCACAAGAAGAATTACATCTTACAGGGAGGGAGAATTTATTGGCTGTTATTAATAGGCATAAGAAAAGGAAAACTAAAGTGCAAAGAATTGAAGAGAACTTGTCAGAAGTAAAGAATAAATTCACAAAGTGTGAGAAAAATGTCACTAATAAATTACATTGCATTTCTCTTCAAGGAACATACAGTGATGTCATGTACGATGACTTTGAGGGTCAAGCACATTTTGAAAATAATTCAGAACATTCCACACATACAATTCACAGAGGAAAGAAAATGAATAAGAGAATTCACATAGGAGAAAAAACATTTCAGTGTTCAGAATGTGGGAAATCATTCACCAGACCTTCAGGTTTGGTTTCTCATCAGATAATTCACACAGGAGAAAAGCCTTTTCAGTGTTCTGAATGTGGGAAATGCTTCTCAAGTAGAAATGGTTTTAATAAGCATCAGAGCACTCACACAGGAGAAAAAAAATTTAAATGCTCTGAATGTGAAAAATCTTTTACTCATACATCATACCTTCTTGCACATCAGAAAATTCACAAAAGTGAAAAATCATTTGTGTGTTCTGAATGTGGGAAATCTTACTGGACAAGGTCAAATCTTCTTGTGCATCAGATAATTCACACACAGAAACCATTTTCATGCTCAGATTGTGGAAAATGTTTTGCAGATCAACCAGCTCTTGTTAGACATCATAGGACTCACTCTGCAGTGACACCATTACAATGCTCTGAATGTGGGAAATATTTCAAGTTTAAATCAGTTCTTATTGAACATCAGAGAACTCACACAGGAGACAAACCACATGTTTGCTCTGAATGTGGGAAATCCTTTATTAAGGTCTCAGGTCTCGTTGTACACCAGAGAATTCACACAGGAGAGAAACCATTTGTGTGTTCTGAATGTGGCAAATCTTTTACCCAACGTTCCATTCTTCTGACACATCAAGCAGTCCACATAAAGGAATGATTTTGTCAATTCTTTAATTGAAGAAAATGTAAGTACAGGTTATGACTGCTCAGTAGCACAGTCATAAAGTTCTAAAGATACTTTTCACATTTGTGCAACTTGTGAACAGCTGTGAATCTGCCCATTCTCTACAATTTCTTCTAATTTGGAATAAATGTATTATGGGTTTTGGGTTAGTTCTGGAGCAAACCAAATGCATAATTGGGGAAAACAAACATTTTAAAAATCCCCATCAATTTAAATGGTGCTTTTTCCTTGAATGATTGTGAAGTCTCCAATGTATTGCTTTGCATTGCTTTGGAGACCTCTATAGGGGTTAAAAGCTCCAGTTAAGGGGGGGCGTTCCTGGCTACTGACTGAGATGGCTGTGTGAGACATTTTCTCCTGGGCAGAAGATTATTTTTTTATATACTCAAAACCCAATGGATGTCTTTCCACCCCTGCCCTTTTGCTACACTAGACTCCCCGGGTACTGCCTAGATGCCAAAAAAAATCAGACGTTTCTGGAGGGTTTGTGGGGCCGGATGGCCCACTGGTGCCGTTTCAAAGCTGTGCCTCCTGCCAGAGCGGCAAACGCCAGCCACTTCTCTGCTGGACGGAGGGAGCCTTACTTCGGCTTCCACTACTATAGAGCCACAGTCTCAGAATATGAACCCCTTGCCCCAGTTACCGGTGGAGGTCCTAGGCTCCCTTCATACCAAGGAGGACCTGAAGCTCCTGGTAGGTGAAATTAAATGTACACTTCATGCAGATTTACGCTGCGATCTCCAATTCCTGTCCGCCAGGGTGGATTCTGTAGAGGAATCGGGCACTGAGTGTCTGATCCCTTCCACAAGTTGGAGCAATACTTTCTGGAGCAACTGGAAACCATCTTTCACCTGCAATATCATCTGGATGACCTGGACAATCGTGGGAGGAGGAATAACATTAGACTCTGCAATGTACCAGAATCTACCCCCCAGCAAGATCTCTAGCAGTTTCTGAACTCCTTCCTGGCTCACGTCCTTCAACGACCAGAATCACTGACTGAGCCCATAGAGCCCTACTACACAGAAGGGGTCCCGGCAATGAACCGTGTGATATTATGTGCAGATTACACTACTACGAAGACAAGAAAGCCATCATGGCGGCTTACCGCAACAAGGACTCCATCCCTTACACGGGTGTAGAGGTCCAGATATATCAGGATCTCTCATCACATCTGTACCTGCTGTGCCTGCTCATGGAGCACCTCCGGAAACTGGACATTAAATATAAATGGGGTTCCCCTTTCATCTGTTTGCTGAGCATAAGGGGCAATCAGCCACTCTTCAAAACCCGGGGGCACGGAGGAGTTTTGCAAGCTGCTAAAATTAATCCCCCGGCAGATTCGGAACCCCCTCTTCATTGTCTCAGCGGCTAATCAGCAGCTCCGATGGTACCTAATTGCAGAGGCGCCCCGCTGGAAGAAACTGAGAGAACCCCAGGATGAGGGAGACATGGAATAACTCCAGTTGATAAGTGACTATATCTACTGAGACAAATTAGCCCACAAGGGACTGCATTGTCTAGCTTGTGTCACCCCCTTGACCCCTGCAGACGTACCAATGCACACGGACTCCCCATTTACAGTGAAATGCCTCATCCCAGAGTGATACCGTGGCATCTTCACACCCTACACATGCTGAAGCATCACTCCCCCTGGAATGGTGCCCCCCGCACCGGGATAAGCCAGAGGACTCAATTTGTCCCCATGGGCAAAGGGACTCTTGATAGCAACATTTGTGGTCAGGTATTCGGTTTAGAGGCTTTACATTGTCTGAAGCATCCCACTGTGGCACTGTTGGCTCCAATGTACTGGGTGCAATGGTGCCGGAGATGGAAATCTTCACCCTCGGTATATATGATTCTGTGTTGATGTTTGATATTGTTACTCTGGGCATAGCCCCTCTTCCCATGGTGCTGGTGGAGCATGGTGGAAGTGGAAACTGGGAGGATGGTTCTCCTGGGCAGCTAATTGAGCTGGTTCTTGGGCTGGTCTCCCTTGGGGCCTCCCTCCCCTCTCTCGGGACAGGGCTTTGGCCCTCCCGGGTGAGACACTGGCTAGGGGTACTGGCTCTTGAGTGTTTCTACTGGCGTGTCGACGGAGGATGTGGGTTGTGGTGAGTTGTGGGGGGGGTGTTTATAAGGACAATGTGTTGTATTTCACTAATGCTGCAGGGGATCAGTAGAGGTTTTTATAGAAGGATAGGGCATCTGTATCCCAGATCCTTTCCCTTCTGGCTCATACCCTCCTGGCCTCTGCTGACACCCCTGTAGTGGGGGCTCTCTGCATGCATTAGTTCGGGTTACATTTATACAGTTTGTATGTTCTAAGGCATATTTGACTTCCCATTTAATACTTATTACTCTATAATCTCAGGTTAAATTGTGACTACTGTTGGCCCATGATTATGACCCATTTCTGTTATTTCATTACCATCTTGGTTATTATGGTGTTCAAGTTCTCTTATGTCTGCCCTGTTGGCCCTTGGGCCTATTCCGCTCCTGTCCTGTGATACGCCCACCTCGCTCACCTCAAGGAGGAGGATCACACATTGGTTCAAATACTAACTTTTATTTCCTTTCATTTGTGTTCTTTCCCCCCTCCTCCTTTTCTGACTCCTGCTCCCTTCACCCTCCCATCCCCGCCTCCCCTCAAGATGAGGTTTGTTCTCTGTCTGATATGGTGACTTCCCTATCTTGCCTGTTAATATGCCTTTACCACATCTCGAATTTACATCTTATTATGTCAAAGGCTTCAACAGCCCTGAAAAATGTTCCATGATACTACAGGAGCTCATCCTCTGACATAGTCTTTTTCGGGAGACCCACCTGGTCAGGGAAGCTCACCCTAAGTTAGCTACTAAACATTTCCCTGCAGTGCGGACCATGTCCTCTCTTGAAAAAAGAGAGGGGTTGTGATTCTCTGTAGCAGATTCATACCATGGGTTTGCACAGACTTCATAGCTGATGTTCAAGGACAGTACCTCTTCCTCAAGGGTAGTATTACGAGCACACAGATTACTTTGGCCAATATTTATGCCCCTAACACTTCCCATCTCTCCTTTTTAAATCCACGCCACAACGCCTAGATGAATTTCGTTCTGGTCTATCTGTAGTGGGAGGTGACTTTAATATTGGACTTGACGCAGTCATAGACCACTGTATTTCCAGACCCTCCCATTTGCCTTCTCTTGTCACTCATATCTCTAAGTTGTTCGGGGATCTACTAACTATTGATTCTGGCGTTCCCTTTATCCTTCTTACAAGGATTATTCATTCTACTCCCGCCCTCGCCACTCCTATTCTAGACTTGACGATTTATTTTTAGGATATAGCAACACAGGCTGCTATTGGTAACATCACTCTCGGACTATGCCCCCATCTTTCTTACGATATCTTTCCAAACACATTCCACTACCTTCAACGAGATGGAGACTTAATGAGACCCTTTTGACAGACCCCCAGATTAAGGAGAGGGAGAACTGCGGGACTTCTTTCAGAATAACGCTACCCCTGAGGTTTCTACACCCTTTGTATGGGAAGCCTATAAATACTATATTATTGGAATTTTCATATCTTTTGGTAGCTGGCAGTAGAAGCTGAGAAGTAAGGCTATGGATAATCTTCTTGCTGATATTTCGATTCTTGAATCCCAACACAAACAATGCCCATGTGGACCCATTCTGGACCAACTTACTACTAAACATGCGGAACTGTCAGCTATACTTTTTGCCCGAACTCTAAAATCTCATACCTGGATGAACTACCAACACTATCTCCAAGGTGATAAATGAGGCAAAATCCTGGGTAAACTCATCAGGAGGGCAAGAGCCTCTTCACATGTTCATCATATTGTACTTCATGGAGGTTCCGCCATGCATTCCTATGACGGTATAGCTTTCCTTTTGCAACTTTTATTGGGACTTGTACAATTTAAAAGATTCCGAGCCCCTGGGCCAATTTCTGCCCCCCCTCCCCTGAGCTGCGTCACTTTCTTGACCAAGCAAACATCCCCTGTCTCTCCTCTGCTGAGATAAGCCTTTTAGAAGTGTCCATTACTACAGATGAGGTGTGCGGAGCACTCAAGTCCACACCTTTGGACAAGAGCCCTGGGCCAGACATTTTTTCTCTGCTTTACTATAAAATATTTCTCAACTCACTTCTTCCCTACATTATTAAATTATTCAACAGCATTATGTCTGGGGTATCCTGGCCAGAGCACTCCTTGACGGCACATATTACAGTGATCCCAAAACCAGGCAGAGACCCTACACACTGTGGCAACTATAGTGCGACATCCTTATTAAATAATGACCTTAAGCTCTACACAAAAATTTTAGCCAACAGGCTCAAACCATATTTGTAGGGTCTTGTCACCCTGGACCAGTCGGGGTTTGTCCAGGGAAGGGGAAAATATAGAAAATATCATCAGGACATCTCTTCTTCTGTCGTTGGATGCAGAGAAGGCCTTCGATCGAGTCAATTGGGCCTACATGTCTGAAGTTTTTGGGTGGATAGGTCTGGGGCCACAATTCTTAGGTGCAATTCTTTCACTTTACTCGACTCCCTTTGCGCGTGTTTCAGTCAGTACATACAGAGTGTGAGATCCGTGCATTGAACCGCTGAGATAATACTATTCAAGCAAACGACAGGGTAGATACTAGAATATCACTAGTCATATACCTGCCCACTATTACCAGGACGAACGCAAAGTATTATCAGTTCAGGTACAGATGCTGTAAGCGAAAATATCTACATATTGACTATTTTTGAGCTCATTTTTATTTTTGTAGTAATATCATTACTTTTATAGCTCTATATCTGTGCTTTTTTGTATGCCACAACAAGGACTTTTTTAGCATTAATTTTCATTGTACACGGGTCAATAAATATTGTATATTATATATTTTTTCCATATTTTATTGTATTTGCATTACATGATAGAATATCTAGAGCTCTCCTTTTGCAATTGTTCCATTTATATATATGTAAAATTTTACAAAAATTGCATGTTTCTTGACATTCGGATTTAAACAAGAAATGAATGGTATAGAACACGCAATTCCAGAAACACGAACACCACATTCAATGCTTTCATTCAAATCCATACGTTCATTACTTTAATTCGGTCATTCACACACTTACATGCTTACACCATTCATAACATGTATTACACTTGACGTCGAGGTCCAGCAATCTCCTCTACACCCTGGACTTCTTGCATGTTGTGTCAAAAGATAAAGAGATGTTTAAAAAAAAACATAAAACCCCGAAGCCACCATCCCCACTTCTGCCTACAAAGTAACCCCCCTTTAATCCTTCTCAGGCCATTTCCCAAGCCAGAATGAGTAAAAAAAAATAAACAAGGATTGGCTTTTATATGGCCATCCCAGGTCAAATTAATTCCCATGCTCCCATTGGCTGGGATTGTGGTATTATGCAGGGCACCTTGCAGCTAATCAGCATCTAGCTGGAGGGGTCACAGAAATAACCAACATCAACCTTTCAGCTAGCCAAATAGTTTAGCACATTAGATCTATCCAACAAAAATATATTTTCAAAACTAGATCAAGCATGCAAAGAGCATTTTATCATTCGAAAGTAAATTTAAAAAAATAATTCAAGCCAGCTTGATCAATCTAAACATATTAAGTGCTGAGTGCTCAAATACATGAGTCATACTTGATAGAACAAAACAAATGACAAAAAAATTAAAAAAAGCAAAAATCTTTCACATTAAATTTCTCACTCATGCGAACAAAAGAATGGAACTTCATGATTAAAGTTCTGTGAACATTAACATATGGAATGTTATTTATGTGATTATAGTAATTATAATGGCATGTATGATGTCCTTATCAAAGCACAGGGGGGACAGTGTTAATGTTCTCTAAACCGCTATTAACTATTTTATGTGCAAAGCATACAGTGCATTTCTTTTGTAACTTGTATGATTGTAATTCTGAGTAAAGTATTTTCTGTGGATACATTTCTTGACTTGTTACAGCTCCATAAATTCCAGCATTCAATGGTTTATGACGTGCCCAGATGAAATTATTTTTTCATAATCCAACATAAACATCTATAGTGATATGAATGAATTGTATTGGTGACATTTTTGTAATAGTATGACATGTGAGGCCACTCTTGCTCTTACCACATAGTTAACATTTCTCTAGGGGATTGTGTATAAAACATGATACTTATACAAATGGATACAAATGGTGGATAGGGCCCTGGTTCCGATTGTTTATAATCTAGATGAAGAAGGGGAATAACTGAAACGCTTGCTACATTCAGATGGAGTTCCATTTAGTTAGAGAGAAAGTAAAGGTTGGAAAGCCTGCAAAATTGTTCCTCTTGGTTGGCTGAAATGGGCGAGGGTAATGTAACGTTGCCATAAGACCATTTTGGGACAGTCAGTGGTGTTGCCTGTAAGCTTTTTTTTTGTGGGAGCTCTTCTAGTGGTGCGTTTGATGCTTGAAGTTGAGAATGAGAGATGTTTGTAAAGGTGGAACAAAGCTAAAGATTGTTTACTGAGTGTAAATGGTGGTTAGAGGTGCATTTACAGTGGTGCCCTATTGTAGGGGGCTCTGTAGGTGAGATACAACCTTTTTATTGTAATGTTTGAGGATACAAGAAGCCAGTGTAGCACCTGATAGAACTGGACAATGGAAAACCAAGAAGTGATATGAAAGATCCTAGTAGGCAGCAGTCATAACAGAGTGGAGACAATATTGCAAAAGGAAGACCAGCTTGGAGGATGTTGCAATAGTTACGCCAAGTCATGTTGAGGGAATTGACAAAGATTTTAGTAGTGCCCTGCATAAGTGAATAGGTTATTCTAGAGATGTTCCTAAAAATGTCTGGAATTTGTATTTGGAGAGTTAAAGAGAGTACATTTTGGTCTAATGTTGTAAGTAGAGTGCCTCAGTGATCAGTACTGAACCAAATGCTTTTAATTTGTTTACTGAAGTGTGCATTGAACATAGTGTCTCAGTCTTTGTGATGACACAAAACTATGCAAGGCAATGCACACAGAGCAGAAAGATTTTGATAAACTCAGTGAATGGGCAGATCCATTGCCAATGAGTTATAATGTAGATAAATGTAAACGTATGCATTGTTTTTGTCTTTCTCTGGCTCAACAAAAGTTGAACTTGATAGATGCTTGTCTTTATTCAATCTCATCAACTATGTTAACGTGTACAGTCAAACGTGACTGGTCAGGGATGACGTTTGAGTTGTAGTCCCAATAGCTGGTTGCCTATCCCTGAAACAGAGACTCAAGCAGATTGTTAGAGAGGAGGGACTGGGTAAGATGGTAGTAAATAAGCTGTTCAAGTAGCTTGGGTGCAAAGGGAATAATGGATATAGATCAGTAGCTTTCAAGTGAAGAGGGGTCAAGGAGGATGGCTGTTTGTTATTAGTGCTTGTTTAAAAGAGGATGGGAATATTCCAGTATTTAGAGACCAATTAAATAAGTGGTTTAGTGTTAGAACTATAGTAGCAGACAGAGGACAGTGAAGTGAATGGGATCAAGTGGGTAGTGAGGTGAGAAGAGGACAGAAGCCCAGCAACATCATCCGTGGATAGAGGCCCAAAGAAACTGAGGGCAAACTTAAGTGTGAGCAGAGGACGAGGAAGGATAGGTGTGACATGCGAGGGCTGACATGAGATACCATGACTAATTTTGTCAGTTTTGTCCTTGAAATGATTAGCAAGGTGGTGCATACAGTATTAGAAGGAGAAACAGGTAGCCATAGTAGCAAATTAAATATAGAGAAAATAGTTGTGGATTAGATAAAAGAGAGAAATGAAAGACTAATGGTAAAGGTGTTTTTAGTGAAGAATGCCAAATTCTATGACCATACAATGAATTTCTAATGGACAAAATTCAACCAACTGCACTGCGGGGGATGAAAAATATTTTTAAAAGTCTCACTGATTTAAGCTAGGCTTTTTTAATGGCTAGATTGTTAATGAGGAATCTTCAAATTATTTGGATGCTAGAGTGGTTTCCTACATATATGGAAGCATTTTGAATCTTGGATGTGGCAAGAGCAATATCAGTGTTTCTGCACTCGTTTTATACCCCTTTATAGGATGCCAGAGAGATTCCCAATGCCAAGGGTATTTTATGTGCCAGGAAACAGTGGATGGGTCTGGGGGTGGGGTCATGTGAGAAGTGGGGGTGTGGCCATGGGCAGAGTTATGATCACCTAGAATGCCTTGCCTAGGGGTGTCTGGGATGTAAATCTGGCCCTGGTTATTCTTGTCTCCTGTGGTGAAGTTGTTTTGCTACATTTCTGTTCTTGTTCTTAGTACATCAGCCTGTCATAATGGTAACATAGTAACAGTTGATGAGGCTGAAAAAAGACATGCGTCCATCAAGTCCAGCCTATGCCATATGACCCCGTTGATCCAGAGGAAGACAAAAAAAAACATTGAATCCATTTCCAATTTAGCTCCAAGTGGGTAAAAAAAATCTTCCTGACTCTAAATAGCAGTCAGATATTTCCCTGGATCAACATCCTATCTGCATTGAAGCCAATCGTCATAATTCTCAATAATGTACTGTGCCAGACAGGCATCCATTACTTTTGAAAACAGTTACACTATCTACAAGCACAGCATCCCAAGGCAAAGAATTCTGTAGCTTTACCCCCTTACTGTAAATAATCCCTGCCTTTGTTTTAGTCGAAAGCACCTTACTCTAGTCTTAATGGATGACATGTCATTCTCAGCTCAGGTCTTTGAGTAAATAATTAATCTGTGTTTACATGCTGACAGTATGTACTATGTTACCTTCACTACTTCCATAAGAGTCAACCATAGCTCACAAAAAAAGAGGAGTGGGAGAAAGCGCACACCATCTGAGAGCGGTTTGTATGTGTAAGAATCAATGAGAGAAAATAAATGATTCTACTTACAAGATTGTTTCTTGTAAGTTATGCCCATATAACAGTGTAGTCAGTGGTCCTAGTTTTCTTTGATCATTAGAGGTCCAGTGTAACACTGTATGTCAGGTTTCCCCAAGCTACCCCCTTCAACTGGAGGAACTCACCAGGTGGATGCTTGAGGTATGCCTGTAATAGAAGCCTGGCCCGGCTTCTTGTGCCCACAATCAGACTGGGTTAATCGGAATGGATAAATAAAATACTTTATTGTATTGAAATATTAAATTGGCCCTACGCGTTTCGTGAGGGTATAATCATCCATCTGGTGAGTTCCTCCAATTGAAGGGGCTAGCTTGGGGAAACCTGACATACAGTGTTACACTTAGAGGAAGTTTCTCTTCTTTTACTTTGTACAGACATCTGTCCCAATAAAAATTCTTTAAAGTGATAGTAAACCTTGAAAATAAGTTTATTTTATATTGTAGCCCTTAAAAAAACATGAAAAATGATATGTGTCTTACCTCCCAAACCTTTATAGTTTGGGAGATATTCAGAAGCAAAGTTTCCCCCTGAGTGACGTCACCGTTCTAGCTTTCAGATTTGGAATCCGGTCCCAGGACCGGCTGTGCCTCTCCAGAAGTGCCAAGATCACGATCTTTAAAAAATAATTTCTTAATTGGAATGGTCTACAAAGTGTGCTTGCAAGCCAGGCACACTTTGTACACAGTTCCAATTAAGTAGTTCTTTTTAAAGATCGTGATCTCGGCACTTCTGTTTAGCTATGACGAAACATTTACGAAAAAAGACAATCCTGCGCTCCTCTATATACTGTGAACATAAGTGCCCTGTATTTAGCATAATAACTCTTAATAAATCTAAGTGAAAATAAGTGAGAATTTCGTTCCACAAATTGGCCAATCTGTGTGTAAGCTTACCACCAACGCCAAGGTATCTCACTTTGTGGTAAGTCCTACTCTAATACACCTATAAAGACCCTATCTAAATAAAATTGAAATTAAAAACAGACATTCTCTGAAGAAAGATGTTATAATAAACGTGTCAGTGGGGACCCTTTAAATATCTTTTTGATGTTTTTTTATTTCTTGTGGGTCCCAGTGTAGTGCAATTAAAAACAGACATACAACAAGACAAAAAAACCAAATTAGGTGTAAAGGGAGGACTTACCTGATACATGGCCCATAAGGGCCTGCATTGAAAACTATGTTCCATTTATATCCTTCCCCACAAGTCATGTGAGGAATGGATGATACCAAACAGGCAAGGGGGATTACTTACTGGAACAGGCCAAAAAGCCTTGTTCTTAAAGGCCAAGTGAGAAAGAATAAAGAATGGTGAAATGAAATAAAGTAATCATGTGTTTTTATATCTTTGTGAATAAATTGGATAAAATGAGAAGCTGCTTAGTTGAGCTAAAGGAGATATGTGTGAAACAAAAGCAGAAAAGAGAAGAAAGCTCATAGCGCTTAGTAAATCTAAGTGAAAATAAGTGAGAATTTCGTTCCACAAATTGGCCGTAGCTATGACGAAACATTTACTGGGAAGAATATATTTATTTTATAACTGCAATATGTCCTAATACAATAACTTGACGATTGTGTTATGATTGTGGAATTGTAAAAAAACAAACAAGAATCCCAGTGCTCTGTGTCTGGAATTATGTACTGTCCGACTGACTCGCCTGTCTCACGGGGAACCTGAATTTACTGTGGCAGGGATTTAACTCATGGTCATAACTTCAATCAGCTTCAAATAGATGGCAAGGGTGGCACCAGCTTAATGTGCCTATTTTTCTTTGGTAAAAGAACAGCTTCATTACTGAGGGTTGTTTATTTCCACAACAAGTGTCCTGACAAGTTTTATCAAGTATGCCAGTTATGTTTGGAATACCTATTAATGTGTACTAGTATGCTGCCACTTTAATATTGTAAAACACATAACATTGGTACTGTATATGTTATGCATTCTCATGTGAAGCTTTAAGAAATGTGAGAATGCCTTAAAGGGATAGTAATACTTAAAAAGTAAAAAAATATATGTTGTAGGGTTTATCCCCCTGAGTAAATCAAGGGTACTCCCACTGCTGAGAGATATTTTATAAAAAAAATTATAACAGCTCAAACATGCATTTTTTAGATGCAATATCACAGTGACCTGAAAATTTACAGTGGCGCTGTTGCTACACCATCCTATGGACTGCTCTGGTCTGTAGACCATAAATCTCCATAGGATGGTGTAGCAAAAGCGCCACTGTAAATTTTCAGGCCACTGCTATATTGCACCTAAAAATGCACATTTGATCTGTTATAATTTTTTAATAAAATATCTCTCAGCAGTGGGAGTACCCTTGTTTTACTCAGGGGGATAAACCCTACAACATATTTTTTTTTACATCTTAAGTATTACTATCCCTTTAATGAAGGGCCTTGTAGGCACAAAACAGCTGTTGGCCAGTGTTGCTAGCTGGGAAAACCCATGATCCTTACATCTTCTTTTGTAGTGCTGTAATTATATGAGCGAATAAATATTGCCAGCTTTTAAGTGGGCAAGTGTAAGCCTCCTTTATTTCTACTGTGTACATTGTTTACACGATTGCATCTAGCAGACGCATGTGCACTGAGACGCTGACAGAGTTGTATGAAATGGATGTTTGAGATGGAAATGGTCAACGTGTGCTCATCCCTTAAAGTGATAGTAATGTTGATATTAAGGCAATGTCGATTTATTCAATATACTTTTTAATAACGAATCTTACCTTTCTAACTGTTCATAATGTTGTTGTCTTCATTTTATTTTATATTAAAGTGTCCCCCTCCCGCCCCTTTTCCATATGTAACGCTCTCTCTCTCTCTTCAGATCTGAAATCTGGTCTCTTGACCGGACAGATCACAACAAAGAACAATCTTCTGTCTATCAGCATAAGGAAAACACTGCCCCCCTTGATAAAAGAGGTCAGTTTTTCCCTTATGCTGACACAAGATTGTGCCTTGTCGCGATCCATCCAGACCGACTTGCTGAAGGGAGGCAGCTTTATGCATGGAAAAGGGGCGGGAGGGGGACACTTTAATATGAAATAAAATGAAGATTATATTATGGACAGTCAGAAAGGTAAGTTTTGTTATAAAAAAAGTATATTGAATAATCAACGTTGCCTTAACATCAACACATTACTATCCCTTTTAGTCATCAAATCTCTATCCCAGGGCAGAATGATTAATTAGTCTTCTTTGAGTGTTATAAGACCTTTATTCCCTTTTGTTTGGATTTCCTGTGAAAAGTCTTTGCCTTTTCCAATGTCCACGTATCACTGCCCTGCCTTCCCACCCATGGACTCCTGCCCAAAAAATTCTGCCTTGTCCAAAAGCTACCTCATTGTCTGCCACCTGCCAAAGACCTCTGCCTTGTCCAAAAGCAACCTCATTGTCTGCCACCTGCCAAAGACCTCTGCCTTGTCCAAAAGCAACCTCATTGTCTGCCACCTGCCAAAGACCTCTGCCTTGTCCGAAGTCGACCACTCTGCAAGCCATTTACTCCAAACATCTACCAGCATTACTACCGCCTTCCAAACTCTCAGGCAACACCCTGCAAACTGCCTTCCAAATATGCTATATAAGTGTGTTTATTCTCCTGTCTAATGGCTTAGCTGCCCCCAGTTTAGCATACATCTGGGACTAAAAATAAATAAATATACAGGAAAACACAATGATCATGGAGATACTAATGTCTGAAGTGA
Organism: Rhinophrynus dorsalis; assembly: GCA_037306005.1. NCBI lineage: Eukaryota > Metazoa > Chordata > Amphibia > Anura > Rhinophrynidae > Rhinophrynus > Rhinophrynus dorsalis. The sequence goes on from CM074719.1 coordinate 596,178,382, forward strand.
TCTAGTCAGACCACGGTGCTAGTAGGATAAATGTGGTCAATAAACGCAATGAATAAAATTGAAAGACTATAAATATTATACGTTCTGATGATAAAACTACAACAGCTGAAAAATAGTAACAGATTACAACACAGTCCAAATGTGATTCCCACGCATGGAAAATGACACCTCAGTGTCCAGAATAGTTCAAAGAAATCTTTTCACAGTCACTGTTAATATTAGTAGTTAGTTTAGATGATGCCATGAATATGAAGTGTGGAATCTTTAAATTTGAATAAACATGGTGGAAATTATGTCAGGAGGATGTTAGATTCTTATTCTGGTGAAATGCTGATTATTAAAGCTAAGGGTCCCTGTCCACCAGTAAAAAAATGGAAATTTGGATAAGATAAAAGGAGCAAACAGACAGGAACTTGGCACAGTCCTTCTGGGTGATGCTTCAGAGTGCTAGTGAGAGTAGACAGGTCCTGGCGAGTGGTATCCTTTTGAAATGTTGCAAGCTAAATGTCGTGCGTGGCGAGTTGTTGATGCAGTATAAATATACCAGGTGACTTCAGAAAAGGGTCAGGTGAAGACTACAGGATGACCCGTAAAAAGGGTGAAGGCATCCTGAGGAAGTACTGGTTTTAAAGAAGCATCAACCATTGGGAGGGAAGAAAACATAGGTAACCTAATCAAGCTTAAATAAACCACCCACACAACCCTCAGGTAAGATGATGGGATGTGCCACTATTAAATGTAACAAATTGATAAAACAATTGATAAAAACACATTCTCCACTCTATGCTGTCAGCTGAAAATGTGGCACTAACGTTTCCCAGGGACTGCTGCTAACCTGCAATAGTCAGCTGAGCGAATGTTCGTCTCATCATAATTGACTACTATATGAAGTAGCTGTAACAAGTGCATAACACAGCATAAGCAGCTCAAATAGGACACACTGCAGAATGGATGATTTGAAGAGCAAATTTAATTGGCTATAATGGATTGGGACCCCAGAGATGCTATAAGTCCAGGTTGGGCTCTATGGGAGCACACAGGATGGCGAATGTGATTTTATAAATTGTTTAAATAGGTACTATAACCTCCGCTCCTCTCCTAACAACTCACTGAGTATCCCACACTACTAGAAAGAAGCAATCAATCTGTCTTCTTCTTTAGAGCTCAGAAAGGCTGGAATAACCTACCTGAAAAAAAGTAATATTTTCTGCCCAGTCTAAAACCCCTAAAAACAACTGCTTCTTTGTGTCTAAAGAAAATATTTGACTGTATAGATTTTTTTATGTTTGTTTATATTGTTATTGTTTGCCTATTTTGTGTAAACGTGTAACATACTTGAAAATGAGAGAAATCTCAATGTGTTCTTCCTGGTAAAACATCCTATATAATAATTCGCTAGGATGTTTGTCAGAAGCCATCATGCACAGTAGAGACCGCCCGAACGCACAGAATGCTGGGAGTTCTGTGCTGGGAGCATTCTGTGCTTTTGGGCAGTCTCTACAGTGCATTACTGTGTTGGCGGCAGGACGCAGAGCAGGACCGGCCTCTTAACATCACCTGGACCTTAGCCTGTGTACACGGGCTTTTACACTAGTTTTTTAGGAGTCTGCTTATTTTTTAAACCAGATCTAAATCCATGTTTAAGCGGAGATATTGGTGAGGATACTGGCCAAAATGTGGGTAGAAATTTAGGCTAACTGTGGCTTAAAAGGTTAAAAAAAATATTGATGAAAATATTGAGGCCCAACTGTTATTGAAAATGAGAAAAGCAGTGCATCTTGGGCATACTATAATTATGGATGATTTTAACTATTCAGATATAAATTGGGGACATGAGACCTGTCAGAGTGCTAAGGGAAGCAGGTTTGTGAACATGTTTAGGGATAGCAACATGTCATAAATGGTGGAAGTGCCGCCAAGAAATAACCATGTATTGGACTTAACAAAGAATGTAGGCATGTGTCCAATATTAAAGCAGGTGAACATTTGGGAAACTGCGATCACAACATGGTTTCAATTTGACGAAGCAAAAACTTTGTAGGTTCAACTAAAACTCTTAGACTTAGATTCAATTGTGCACGGTAAAGCCGCCGTTAAGGCAAAAAGCCCATCGACCATTCGCCATGTCTGAGTTTAGTAGCAACTAGTTTGCAAGCACACTTTGTAGACTGTTCCACTGAAGTGTTTATGTTTAGATCGCACGTTTTTAGCTCTGCTGAAGAGCCTCCATCCGATCAAATGAACGGATTCTGCAGCCGTCAGCTAGAGCGCTGACTTCTCTCACGAGGTAACTTTAGCAAGGCATATCTCTCAGACCATAAAGGTTTGAGAGATAAGACTTACATCGTTGTTCATATTTTTTTAATGACTACAATATTAAATAAATATAAAATTAACTATGACTATCCCATTAATAAGACGGCAACTTGAATGGCTTACCGTGCTTAAACTGCCACCGGCTGTTTTTTTGGGGGGGTTTTTTTTTGCCGAGGGGACAATTGAATTGAAGCCTAAGAGAGTGATAATATGTAAAACTATTACCTGCAACACTAAAGCCTGCCTCCACCACAGAATGCAGAGCACTCAGGACTGCAGGGATAGTGTTACACAGTATAACTACCCATGCTTTCCTAGTTCCTGACAGAAAGCTCTCTAGAAACAGAAATCTGATGAGGCCCACATAGGCCAAAATATACATCTGTGGTTTTGCTGTCTCTCTCGTGCGGAGAGGTCTTGCCTGACATTTTGGAGCTGGACTGTCTGAGGGCAGGACTAGTCTGATATGGATATGGAAATTTACTCTCCGCAGTGGCACATGGGAGTGAAAAACGTGACTTGTAGCACCTTTGTGGGGCCACTATGTATAAGAATAAGATGCTTTATCTTGTTCATTTGTGCGTAATTGACATCCCCTGTCTGGAAGCACATGAGTCCTCTCTGGGGGCTCAAAAAGAAGAAGTTCCCAGGTATGAATACAAAGATTCCAATAGCACTCTTGGCTATGAGACAGACCAAAGTGGAACAGCACGTTAACTACTACAGGTAAGTGCCCACTGCTCACATGCACAAAAAATGACATGTACAGTACTGTGCAAAAGTCTTAGGCAGGTGTGAAAAAATGCTGTAAAGTAAGAATGATTTCAAAAGTAGACATGTTAATAGTTTATTTTTATCAATTAACAAAATGATAGTAAGTGAACAGAAGAAAAATCTAAATCAAATCAATATTTGGTGTGATCACCCTTTGCCTTCAAAAAAGCATCAGTTATTCTAGGTACACTTGCACAAAGTCAGGGATTTTGTAGGCATATAGTCAGGTCTATGATTAAACAATTATACCAAACAGGTGCTAATGATCATCAATTTAATATGTGGGTTGAAACACAATCATTAACCGAAACAGAAATAGCTGTGTAGGAGGAATAAAACTGGGTGAGGAACAGCTAAACTCAGCTAACAAGGTGAGGTTGCTGAAGACAGTTTAATGTCAAATGTCATACACCATGGAAAGACTGAGGACAGCAACAAGTCATAAGGTAGTTATACTGCATCATCAAGGTCTCCCCCAGGCAGAAATTCAATGCAGACAGGAGTTTCCAGATGTGCTGTCCAAGCTCTTTTGAAGACGCACAAAGAAACAGGCAACGTTGAGGACCACAGACGCAGTGGTCAGCCACAGAAACTTAGTGCAGCAGATGAAAGACACATCATGCTTACTTCCCTTTGTAATCGGAAGATGTCCAGCAGTACCATCAGCTCAGAATTGGCAGAAAACAGTGGGATCCTTGTACACCCACCTACTGTCCAGAGAAGTCTGGTCATAAGTGGTCTTCATGGAAGACTTGCTGCCAAAAAGCCATATCACAACGTGGAAACAAGGCCAACCAACTCAACTATGCACGAAAACACAGCAACTGGGGTGCAGAAAAATGGCAGCGGGTTCTCTGGACTGATGAGTCAAAATCTAATATATGACTGTAGCAGAAGGCAGTTTGTTGACTGAAGGGCTGGAGAGCGGTACAAGAATGAGTGTCTGCAGGCAACAGTGAAGCATGGTGGAGGTTCCTTGCACATTTGGGGCTGCATTTCTGCAAATGGAGTTGGGGATTTAGTCAGAATTAATGGTCTCCTCAATGCTGAGAAGTACAGGCAGATACTAATCCATCATACAGTACCATAAGGGAGGCATCTGATTGGCCCAAAATTTATTCTGCAACATGACAATGACCCCAAACATACAGCCAAAGTCATTAAGGACTATCTTCAGAGTAAAGAAGAACAAGGAGTCCTGGAAGTGATGGTATGGCCCCCACAGAGCCCTGATCTCAACATCAATGAGTCTGTCTGGGAGAACATGAAGAGAGAGAAGCAACTGAGGCTGCCTAAATCCACAGAACTTTGGTTAGTTCTCCAAGATGTTTGGAACAACCTACCTGCTGAGTTCCTTAAAGGGGAACTATCACTCCAAATAAAGACCCCCACCAATTCCCCATCTAGTGAAATATACCATGCAACGCCTCCTAGAGTTGACTGGGACTGACAGCACTGGTGTCTGTAAGCAAAGATGTCTGCGCTGTTGTCTGGCTATCAGTCTTGGCACAAGTAGGATTTCTCAGTAACGCAGTGATTATGCTGGCTAATACGACCATTGTTAAGCTTATCACTAGATGGTTAATTGTTGGGGGAGACTTTATTTGGGGTGATAGCTCCCCTTTAACAAACTGCGTGCAAGCGTACCTAGAAGAATTTATGCTGTTTTGAAGGAAAAGGGTGGTCACACCAAATATTGGTTTGATTTAGATTTTTCTTATGTTCACTCACCATCATTGTGTCAACTGATAAAAATAAACTATTAACTATTTTTGAAAGCATTCTTACTTTACAGCATTTTTTCACACCTGCCTAAGACTTTTGCACATTTCTGTATATATATTTATAAACCCGAAGCTGCAATAAACCATACCACACCCCTATACTATGTACAATGGAGGGAAGAAGGAACTAAAAAATAAACAATTGTATGTAAATAGTACTTTAATACAAAACCAATACACTTTAATATAAAACCAATAAATAAAAAACATATCTCAACCATATTACTTTTCTTATTGTAAAATATAAGTTGCCTAACCCAATATCTATAAAAAAAATATAAATGACAACTAGAACGTCCTAATACACATATAAATAAAACCAAAATTAACTCCCAATCAGTCCTTGATTAGAAAGATGGGTGGATAGTTGAAGCGTGTACTATAGTCCCAGAAATGAAATGATAAAGTCATTTAGTGTGTTATATAGTTACAATGTATCCCCAAAGAGTGAGCTAACTCCTCCATTATACAGCCGGTCAAAGTGCATTGCAAAGCACTCAAAGGGTTAATGTAGTGCACTTATCATATGTTTTGTCATTCTCCTGAGTGACATCCTCCAGACGTAGATAGTGGGGTTGTTACTAGTCTGGTGTCGATCCTCCCCTTCAAACGTCCCATTCTATCTCTCACCACACTCTACAGTTAGGTCTGACATCAGGGAAAGGGGTTATATTAAACTCTGAATATTTATTAACCTAGTAAGTATTCAGTAATGTGACTGACAGCAGTCACAAAAATTAATACTTTACAATGCATTAAAAAGTATTACTATCTGCTTAAAGGAAAAGTAATACTTAAATATTACTAATCCCCATATTGTAGCTATGGTAAAAAAAAATGTAATTGTCCCCAGGTTCATCTCTCAAACCTTTGTGGTTTGAGAGAGAACCGAAGGCAAAGTTCCCCCCTCCCTCCCCCTTCCCTGAAGTCAGCGTTGTACTGACTGCAGGGATATCCAGTCTGACTTTCATCAGGCGGCTCTGCAGCTGAGCCGAGATCACGTTAGTAAAAAAAAGAATTTTTTCACTGAAGCGGTCTTCTACGTGTGCTTGCAAACCAACCATAAAGGTTTGAGAGATGAACCTGGGGACAATTCATTTTTTTTTTACCATAGCTACAATATGGGGATTAGTAATATTTAAGTATTACTATCCCTTTAAAGGAGTGGTGGATTTAGTAATTTTGTAATAATATTATTTGAGGGAATTATTTAACAAGTTATTACATACACCTAGACAGGAAAATTTTACTTGGTAGGAAAGTGTACTGACTGGTTCTTATCTGCTGTCAGAATCAATGTTTTAGTGTTAAAAAAACAACAAACAAACAAGATAACTATAACAATATCAATTGAATTATAATCCTAAATCAAGAGTTGTAACATTTTACCACCTCCTGAAGATTCACAAATCAGTCACAAATTCCTTGGAGAGACTTATTAACCCTTTTGAGTGCCAGAGGGGTACGCAACGCATTGCTTTGCAATGCGTTGCGTACCCCTCTGGCACTCAAAGCGTTAAGGAGGATGTATTAATACAATTTTGTGTTGGAATTGATTTTCTAGTTCTACACCTACCTAAAAACATCTTATTTACATTAAAAATTATCCTCTTAAAGGGATTGTAATACTTCGTTTTATCTTTATTTTATTTTGTAGGCATTAAAAAAACATTAAGAACGATATAAATCTTATCTCTCAAACCTTTATGGTTTGAGAGATATTCACAGGCAAAGTTTCCCCTCCTGCCCCTTTTACCTAGTGTAAGCCATCTCTTCTCAGATGTGGAATCCAGTCCATAGACCAGACAGATAACAGAAGGGGACAATCTTCTTCCTATGAGAACAATGAAAGCCCTGTCCCCCTTGACAAGTTTTTCAGGTTTTTCCCTGATCTTAATTGAAGATTGTCCCTCTCTGCAGTCTACCTGGGCACCTCCCTTCTGATCTGGCTGAGCAGTGTTACATCAGTAAAAGGGACGGGAGGGGGATACTTTGTCATTGAATTACTCCTGAACTACAACTCTGACAGAATTGAAATAACATTCTCCAAAGTCCAAATACTATGATGATTAATTAGAGCGGCTTTTATTATGAAACATTACTATCCCTTTAAGGCCACCTGTTTCAAGAGAAGGGTAGTAGGGAAGTGAATTGGTATTCTTTATTTCTGCTGCTTCTACCAAGGCACAGAGGACATAATGCCATCTCATTGTGTATGCTACCGGAAAGGAGTTAAGGGACTTGCTTGCATTAAAGTTTTATCGCTGGCAACATATTTGTGCTGTAAAGCAATCATATGCTCTAGTGAATACACAGAAGTGCAGCTGGTGGAGTTGAACGCTAAGACCAGAGATGCTCTGCTGGAAGATTCATATATTCCTCCAATTCTCTCCAGTAAAGGATTCATTAAACTGGAAGTTTCACTTTCACTGCGAAGACACTTTATGTAATTGGATTTAAATACTAAAATTTTACTTTTTTTTTTTTTTTTTTTAAATTGCCAAACCTTATCCTATATAATAAATCGCTAAAACATGTGTAAAGATGCAGTCATGCGTAGTACAGACTGCCCGTGCCGTGGCTGATACCGTGTCCAGCTCTGTATCAGCCGCAGCGTGGGCAATCTCTACTGCGCATGACTGCCCCACGACCGGCTGGCAGTGGCACTGTGGCCTGCGTAACGGGCTCTTCAGCTAGTTAGATATAAGCTTTTAAAATGTCCCAGTGACGTCACCAGCTCCTCTTTCTGCGGTACCCGCTGTCACGCACAGCTCTTCAGGATGTCCCGTTCTTCAGATCTCCTCCTCCGCTCTTCAAGGACAGGTGCTCCGACTGTAGTGAGTGAAGTTGCTGTCAACAAGAGCTTTTCAGGAGAGGCAATATGAGCTAATTTCTGGCACTCAAAGGGTTCTCACTCCACTCAGATGGAGCAAGATGAGAACCTAAGAAGGAGTCCAGAGTGTGCCATCTGAGCGTGGTGAGAATTAACCGTCTGAGTGCCAGAGAGGTATCCAAAGCATTGCAATAACTCTTTGGTACTCAAAGGGTTAAACGAGACAAGAGGAGGGGCTTGGCAGAGAATGACCACAAATGAAGAAACACAGGGGGCAGGCTGATGGTAGAGGTGGAGAAAGAGCTCTGCTAATCACTCTATTTGTTATCAAGATGGCTGCGCTCTCCCTCTTGCTACCGAAGGGACAAGGTAGAATTTTTGGATCAAAAGGGGAAAAAAGATTAACTTATATCAGGGGTTTTACGTGGTATAACCCAATATGGGGGGGTGTAACACTCAGATCAGAAAGTGCCCTTGTAAGATGCTAGTGAGAAATTAGTAGAGGAAGAACTTCACTAAGAGAGAATATAAACAATAAAGCAACAGAACACATTACTAGACTGTATTGCTGGGTAGGCCTCAGTGAGCCAGAAGCTAAGGGGGGGCACTGGATGGGAAGTGTAACTGTCGAGCATCTAGAGACGCCTTGCTGTGGCCAAAGCTGGATTAAAGGTGCAGGCCGCAAAGCCTGATAGCAGGTAGACACCTCTAGATACAGGCTGCTACTCACTGAGACTGGAACAGAGAGTAGAAGCTACCTGCCTTTAGATTTGTCTCTGCAGCACAATAACAGGAACGAACATGCAGAACAAGGGGTCGGACATTAGGAGGCCAAGCGACAGTCAGCATTAGTCGAGAGACCTGGATCCGACAAAACAAGAGTTGGACATAGCAGCTTACAACTAGACTGACTTGAGTAGGAGTCGACAGTGTAGGGCTCAACCAGTAGTTGGAAGATCAGAGCAATTGGAGGGAAACGTCGAACTCAACCAGTAGCAGGATGGTTGCGGATACAAGGGCGCAGGCAGAGAATGGTCGAAAGGCCGGGTCAGTAACTAGCAGGCAATACGGTACCAAGGGTACAAGTTTCTGTGTACAATGGATATTTCCTCTCTGCAATTGATTACTGAAAAAGGATGTGTGGTTATCAATAGAATTTTACAAATTAAAGGTGATTTAGATTTTTTTAAAGATATTTTGTTGTTGTAATTATTTACCTAATATTTTACAAACTTGAAGACCACCATACGGGAGCGCTCACGGGACCACCACAGCATAAGGAAACCACATTCAAAAATTCTTACATGTTTTATTAATTATGAAATGTTAAAAGTATCAAACATGTTCCATGACCCCTCACGGGGAATCAGAGGTACATATGTTAACACCTAATGCGTTTCATGGAAAGAAAAACACAATCATAGGCCTATGATTTTTTGAATGTGGTTTCCTTATGCTGTGGTGGTCCCGTGAGCGCTCCCGTACGGTGGTCTCCAAGTTTTTTGAAATCATTTGCTGCGATTGACGGGGGCAGCGCCGGTTCCACCGACCCCCACAAACAGTGGTGAGTGCAATCAATAATGATATTACAGTGATGATAATTCACACTTGTAAGGATTTATAGACAGTGCAGTATCGATTGCTTTTTTTTGTCTAGAGTGTTCTAATATTTTACAAGCAATTTTATTTGAGGATCAGGTATTCACCTATAAGCAAATGTATTTATAAGGTTATGGGAAGAGTGCAATATTTATCATAAGAAGCATTTGGTGTAACCCAAGTCCTCTGGAAGATATTTATTAATTACATTATATTGATATGGAAAGGAGATTCCACTTTAGACTACAGTATAATGGTTTGCACAGAATTTCATATACGTACGAGGGACATTGTGCTTGTAAAATAAGTCCTTAACCCTTTGGTTAACCCATTTCTTGACCAATGTTAATGCAAGCATCGACTTCGACATGCAATTCCTGCAGGGTTGATGCAGAAGGATTCTGATAGAAGTGGTGATCCAAAAATCCCTACCATTGCTTGATGAAGGAAAAGTCTGGTGAAGATGCAGGGCCCAGCCCGTGTACCAAGCCACAGAGGTTTCAATGGTAACATGTTCAATGCATTGGCAGTGTGACGGAATGGTTGTAACCCTGAGAATGAACCCTGTCTTTTCAGTGACCTCCATTATTTTCACCATGTGTTCCATTCTTGAAAACATTAATGTCCCATGTGTGTGCATGTATTCGTGTGTGCCATTTACTAGCAATAAATGGGTTAATTAGTATGTATGTTTGAAGTACCGTGTGATGGCGCCATTGAGTCTAGTTAACCTAAGAGATTCAGTGTTATCAGATAGCCCCCCTGTGATCACCAGTACAACTTGAAGAAATGGATTTTAAAAGCTGAACAGATACAAAAGGTACAGCAAATCTGTGTGAGTGGAATGTGTGCCCCATCCTCCATACGTCAGGCTAAGCAAAATATATCTTGTAAATGGTAGTTTTGACATCAGATCTTGTAGGGGTGGGTAGAAGGAAGTCTAAGAGAGAAACTCAGGGAGAGATGGGAATGTAGGTGCAGGGGAGAAGGCCTCCCTACAATGGAGGGAGGCCTGGGGCCAGTCTGGAGTTTGACTGGCCCATGTGCTTGCTAAAGGAGTACTGGGGAAGCTGGGACTGGTGTGTGGCCTCACCGGAAGAGTTAGGGTGAGTGGGTACTGAAGTGGCCAGGTCCCCCTTCCAGTTGTGGGCTGTAAGCCAAGCTGTGGCAGCTGCAGCCACAGAAAGTTCTCTGTTGTTCCCATAACAAGGTTGGTGGCGCAAAGCTAACCTGCGGTGGCTATGGCCCGAGAATAAGGAAAGTGACTGTGGATTGTCTCGTGGGACTCCTTCTCCAACCCCTCTGCAAGGACTACAAGGTACAAAGAAGTATTATGCAAGTCATCACCTGGTGAAAGTGCAGGGAACTGTGTGACCCGCTCCTGCCTCTATTGGGACTGTGTGTAAGCTCCATAACAAATCTAAAATGCACTGTGAGTATTAAGTGGAACCCCTGCCAAGCTGTACAACTTTGCTGGCATGCCAAGAAGAGAATAGCAGGTGTGTAGTTTTTATGCTTTCCCCGTTTGTTTGCCTGTAATTATTGTCCTATGTTTGTGTGCCGTGACCTCTCTAATAAATGCAATTCATTATCTTTTGTCTGGCTGGATAAATCGCTTAACCCTTGGTCTACCAAGCAGTAACACCTGTACCCATTTTTGCTGCATTAGTGTGCCAGGAACATCTGGAGTAATGGTTTGAATGAGATGTTATACAACCAGATCTATGTACCACTGAACTATGAAAGTACCCAGAATCTGTACTACGGGTGTGCATCTGCCATGGATGATACTACTCCACATAAGAGTTGGCTTGCTGTGGTGTAGAACAATCTACCCTTTCATATGTCTCTGATTAGCATTCATCCAAACCATTGTTCAGGCATCGTAACTTTCCTAACAGAACAGGACTTATCAATAAAGAGCATGGATTTCTGTTTCTAGTGGCATCAGACTCAGCACCTTGTAGCAGTCACCCTGCTTGGAAGATAGATAATTCTGCAAACAATGTAAAATGGTTTGAGTCAACAAAACTTTATACCAGCAGCTCTATGGAGGCCACTTTGAGTGTTCTCTATTGCAAACGGGTTTTGAAATGCCATTCTTGGAGCCGACAGTCCTCAGGTGTTATGAGCTAGTACCTAATAACAGAGTGCTTTGGCTTTCTGCAACCTAACCAGATTGGCAGGAAGAACATAATCGCATAGTTCAGACATCATGACCAACCTGTGAGGCAATGGCTACCATGGAAAATCTACAATAAATAAAATATATATGCTCTACCGGCGGAACACCAACATTTAGAACATTAGGTACTTATCTAATATTTCTGATACAGGTTAGTTAATTTCCCTCAAAAACAGAACAATAATACATTGTAATAGAGTTCTATTACAAAGAATCAACTTAAGGGGTAGTCCACCAGCTGGAACTGAAAGTGTTCAACCTTATTCACACTTTATTCCCAAACTGCAAATCCCACACTGAACCTTCTCATGGTTCTTTTTGGTCACTGCTTATGATGGTGTTCAGCAGGCAATAGAGTATTCCACATAGTAGGGTTAAAGTCCGTGGTTGATCAAAACCATCTCTTATCAGGCACTTTTCTAGCAGTCACTCAACCAGAAGGAGTTTATCTTTTGAGGCTAATACTGACGTGATTCATCCTAAGTGACCTCAATCATAGCATGAACAATGTGACCTTCCAGCTGTTGGATGATCCAATCTCTACTGTGTTTGTCAGTTCATTACATTTTTCACATTGTCTTACCCTTGCATATCATGAAACATCTGCTGAAAAAGCAGGGTTAAATGTCTTTACAGCTAAAACTCTGTCTGTCCACATCCACCTTTATACCCATCTCAGTAAAACTTTAATTATTTACATATCACAGATAGCCTATTGTTAATTTCAATCTGCACAGCTCTACGTTCATTCCTGGAGTTATAGTTTTCAGTGTTGAGAATGTATGTCAGAGGCCATTCACACCCTTAGGTCTGAGCTGGATAAAGGGATGTCTAGCAGAATCTGGGACATTGTTATAGTGTTTAGTGTCTTTCAAAATATAAAATATACCTACGGACAGCCAAAAAAATGTCTTCATGGCTTGAGAACAGAAAATAAGACCCTGTCACGATGGTAGAGGAATGAGTACTTCTGCAGAAGGTTTGTGTATCATGTATATTTCTTTATTTTTTTGCATGTTTCCTTTCCTAACTGGTCAAAGAACAGTGGGCCCATCCCACTGGTGAATGCTGCTAGAGATATCAGTAAAGTGGAACACTCACACTAAGTGCAGAACGGAGAATCATACACAGCCTTAATAGTGTGTGACAACTTGTCCATTTATACAGTCCACTTCTAGAAACATAAGGCAGCCATTCTAAAGAGAATAAATGGACACCAATAAATGCTCTTTGCATAGACTTAGAACATATTTATTACTTTAAACCACATATGCCTTCTTTAATTATTTATTACTTTAAAAATTATATGCATTCTGTAATTTTAACAAGTTTCTCTGTTACTGATACATTCCACTCATATGTAATGTGATTAGCAGCTATCTGTCACACTCTGCTGTATACAGAAAGGACTCATTATTCCCAGATCACTATCCTATGTGAAATAAAGTTGTCACTGGAACTTATTCATCAATCTAAACAGGTACAACTCCCCCTTGTGGTACAGTAGATTTGCTCCAGAATGGCTAATCTTTTGCTTTCTGCATAAGGCCCACTGACTTGCCTATTATATTATAATCAAGGTGAGTTACCTGCATGGTTCTGTCACTGCCCTGTATGATATAAAGCAGGAAATCTCAGACTTGTATGTTAAATTGTATGTAGAGTGACATACCTGCATGGCAGTGTCACCGTCCTGTATGATATATTGCAGTTATAACTTACAAGCTGCAATTTATAGAAACATGAAAAACTGTAAAAAAAGGAAACTATACAAGTGGATTAAGTCCTGTGTAGATCCCCCCCAAAATGCCCATTTTTCATTCCTTGTATTATGGGTGTTCATCTTTATTAACAGCACAAATGTCAGAAACACTCCAAAACACATACTTTTTCCTCTTTAAGGCAATCCAATAAATGTATATATATTTTTTTAATATGCAGTTTAAATACATTGTTATTATTATGGAAAAGATAAACTTTCATCTCAATACTACCATGGAGCAGTATTATGGTAAGAGTAGTATGTGTGCTTATTGTATAAAGTATTAAAAGACACCTGTGGAGGTCAAACCACCGACCCACCAAGCTGTTTGCAGCATTCACAGTGCACAGTTTAACTCAGTTGCTGCGTGCAGCCAGATATTCCTTTGCTCTAGCAGAAATTCTATCCACAGACAGACACCAACAGAATTAAGATGGACACTCCATTCTATTACAATTACAGATCTGACACATGGCCACAAGAGGCACCTGGGAGTGCACAGTCTGTGCATGCATTTAAAGGGATAGTAATACTTCGTTCTAACTTTATTTTATTTTGTAGGCATTAGAAAAACATGAAGAATGATATAAGTCTTATGTCTCAAACCTTTATGGTTTAAGAGATATTCACAAGCAAAGTTTCCCTTCCCACCCCTTTTACCTAGTGTAAGCCATCTCTTCTCAGATGTGGAATACAGTCCATAGACCAGACAGATAACAGAAGGGGACACTCTTATTCCTTTGAAAACAATGAAATCCCTGCCCCCCTTGACAAGCTTTTCAGGTTTTTCCCTTATCTTAATTGAAGATTGTCCCTCTCTGCAGTCTACCTGGACACCTCCCATCTGATCTGGCTGAACAGTGTTACATCAGTAAAAGGGACGGGAGGGGAAAATTTGCTTGTGAATATCTCTTAAACCATAAAGGTTTGAGAGATAAGACTTATATCGTTCTTCATGTTTTTTTAATGCCTACAAAATAAAATAAAGATAAAACGAAGTATTACTATCCCTTTAACTACCAAAAGTGTCTTTTACAACAGCGATTGTCAAACTATGTTCCATGGAACCTCAGGGTTCCCCGAAATAGAATAAGGGTTCCACAGAATCACTATAAGTAATGGCAGACAGTGGCCATCAGTGCACGTGTGATTACCAGTGAATGTGTGTGCTACTATTATAGCTCAGGGTTCCAGTCTGTAATAAATATTTCAATCTAGCCCCCTCTAAGAAAAAATAATCAACACATACAGTTAAAGGGAAAGAAACGACTTACCTTACATTTGCCAATAAATCCTAATGACCACTCTGTATTTTTTTCTTGCTCTGTGATTCAAGAGATAATGGGCTCGATGCAATTTTTCCCCTTTAGGCAAAAAAAAACAAAACAGCCGGCATTTTTTTTTCAAGCCTGGTAAGCAATGCAATTATCTGTGCTATGATGAAAGGCCGGCAGAAAAGAAGCATTTTGGGCCCATTTGACCCCATAGAAACATACTCCAGACGGTGGAATTTGCCATTCAATTGACTGCATTAGCAGTAAGATGCGCTAAGGGACCACTTTAACATGGGAAAATCTGCACCCACTTTTTTGGGCTGCAGAGTCCCTTAAAGAATCTTTAAACCTGCCGATTCATCGACTGAATGTGTAAAACGTTACACAGTGGAGGGCCCCATATCAGTACATTGAAAGTACCTAAAAAATTGGTCCAATGTTAGTAGAATTATCCCTATGAATGCCAGTGGGGTATTCTTACCTCACTGGCACTCATAAGGTTAACACGACTAAGGTACAAAGCAACAACCCCTGAAAACAAACACTTACCACTAATACGGATGCCCAGCACCCTGGTCGTCTACAGTCCATCTCATTCTTCCATCTTCTTTCTTCTCTCTCATAAATAAATATTCCATGAAAAGAACCAGCAGATCTATGCATAGTTTAAAGTGGATGCGTCACCTATGCACAACATCCCATAAATAGTTAGGTGACACATCCAATACCATCAAAACGTTATTTATTTTTTGACGCTAATAACCCTATCTGTCACCTGAAGAAAGAGACCAGTTCAGTGGAGTATAAATAAGTCACTGCTCTATGGGACACTAAGACTTAACCTTTATTACTCTAAATTAAAATATGTACAAGTATCTGATACGTGACCACCGCTCCTGGAAGTTCTGAGGCTTCTACAGTTTACCACCCAGCGAGTGCTGAGTCACGTATGTTACAGCTATTACTTAGAACTGGAGATACGCAGTGACTGTATCAATAGTGCAGATATATGTTGGTTCTGCGACCACTGTTGCTGGGAGTTCTGAGACTTCTACAGCCTACCGCCCAGAGTACACTTGATAGTGTCTGACCCAGAATGACCCATTTATGGGAACTCGGCCTTCCAAGATTGTAATTTCACATTATATGTGGAGGAGATCCACCTCAGCAATTTTCAATCAGCAATAGTTTTGAGTGAATTAATACACAGATAGATAGTGAACTAGGCTGATTATTCTTATTTTAGCATAATTCCTAAGTGATACAGTATATACTATGTACATATTTTAATTTAGAGTAATGAAGGATAAGTCTTAGGGTGAGAGGTTCAGAAAGTGGTGGTAACTGAAATTGTCTGTAATCAGAATAAAAATGTTCTTACACCATGATCCGTCAATTCTCAGACATGTTTCCGTCATTTTTGCATCCAATTCCACCATCTCCGTCAAAGGGAAAAAGCCGTCTTAAAAGTGGGCGTGGTTTAATCTTCCGTCATAATGTAAGGTATTTTCAGAAAAAAACATTCGTTTGAACGTCATTTTTTTGTATAATTAACGTCATTTGTACCCAACATAATAAAAAAGTTCTAAACTTGGAGAAGAAAAATTAAAGTACTCAGAAGCAATTTTTCGTTTCAAAGACAAAATCAAAGACAATTTTTAAGATCAGAATTTTTAACGGCAATGTTCAATGAGGTCTTCTTACAGTCATTTTTAATTCTTTAGATGAATTTTCAAACTTGACGGATTTACTTCTGAAAATATGGTCCTTCTTTTACCACCAACTCATGATCCGACAAGTTTTTCATTATGATGACTTTTTGAACATCTCGCCCTTAGTGTCCCATAGAGCAATTACTTATTTATACTCCACTGAACTGGTCTCTTTCTGCAGGTGACAGGGTTATTAGCTTCAATTAACGAGAATTTTCTTTCACATATTAGTAATACTATCTCCCTGGAGCTTTTCTTTTTCCATAATATACTGACACTATAGACCTGTAGTGGATTCAAATGAAGAAGTATTCTTATCCCTACATTTGTCTGTCCACTTTCTACATTTACAACAAACAAACAAATGGCTTCCATCCTGCACGTTTATTGTTGCCCAATAAAAAAAATGATCTATACATGAAGAAAATCTCAGATTAGGAGCATTTAAATGTTTTTTGCAGTGTGAATCATTTGATGTTGAACAAAATCTGGTTCATTTGTAAAACCTTTCCCGCAATCAGAACATGAAAATGGTTTCTTCGTGTGAACTCTCTGATGAGTAAGAAGATTGGAACGTTGGTTAAAAGACTTTCCACATTTAGAACACACAAATGGTTTCTCTCCTGTGTGAATTCTCTGATGCACAACAAGAAATGAGGAATAGATGAAAGATTTCCCACATTCAGAACAAACACAAGGTTTATCTCCAGTGTGTGTTTTCTGGTGTTTAGTAAGAGCTGATCTACATGAGTAGCGTTTCCCACACTCAGAGCATGTAAATAGTGTCTCTTCAGTGTGAATCCTCTGATGTTTAAGAAGAGCTGGTTTATCTGCAAAACATTTTCTACAATCCGAACATGAAAATGGTTTCTGAGTGTGAATTATCTGATGGACCAGAAGATTTGATCTTGTGTAGAAAGATTTCCCACATTCAGAACAAACAAAATTTTTTTCTCCTGTGTGAATTCTCTGATGCACCAGAAGAGAAGAGGAGCAGGTGAAAGATTTTCCACATTCACAGCACTGAAATGGTTTTTTTCCTGTGTGAGTCTTTTGATGCGCTAGAAGATATTTCTTTTTGAAGAATGATTTCCCACATTCAGAACACTGAAATATTTTTTCACCTGTGTGAATTTTCTGATGAAAAATTGGGCTTGAACGCTGGTGCAGTTTCTTTCCTCTGTTAATTTTCTGATTTGCGACTGGTTTCTGTTGTGTGGAAAGATATGAATTATTTGTGGAACAAGCTTGATCCTTAGAGCTGTTGTCCATCTCATCATTGTGTGCTCTTTGATAAGATATACAATCTAATTCATTGGTGACATTCTTTTCACTCTCTCTGTATTTTTGCTTCCTTTCTGACATGTTCTCTTGAATTCTCTGCCCATTCGTTTTCCTTTTTGTGTGCTTTTTAACAAAATTTGATGGATATTTCATCCCCTTGTGCTTCATCTGAGAATCTGGGAGAGTTAATTCTTCATTTAAAGTTACATCTGTATTTAGGATTGTGACAGAGTTTGTGGTAGTCTTACTGGATGAACAGTCAATAACAAGGTTTGCTCTTTCATCATCCTGGGTAACATGGACGTTTACAACACATTCTTGTGCTGAAAGAAAAAAATGTGATGCCTTTTAGTTTAGAATTCCATTGTATAAACTCAGCTGTTGGGGGAACATTATTCTGAATTAAGAAACTTTTTTAGATTTTATGTATTTTTTAAAAAAGGTTTTTGAATAGAAAGGGGTATACAGTAACGAAATTCTGTTTTACAATATTCATAAATAGAAATATGAGGCACCTGACGACATAGTAGAGAACACTTTCATAAAGGACAAGTAACGCCTCCTAATAACAGCCCTTCACTTACTTTACCAAGGCCAAAAAATCCTAATAGCACTTATGAGTTTTGCCCTTGTGCCTTTGTTGAAGAGACAACAACTTCAACCAGTCGTGAATGTCATATACATAGAGGCGTACAACAAACACATGTGACGAGCACCCATCAATCACAAACAAGAAAAAGTGTCTTGTTCTGAGGCACAGTGGCCTCCCAATGGTGCTACAAGTCAGGTTTTTCACTCCCATGTGCCATTGCAGAGTGGAAATTTCCACATCCATATCAGACAGTCCAGCTCCAAAATGTCAGGTTTATTCTCTCCACATGAGACAGACAGCAATAGACGTACATTTATGCACGTTGGATACCCCTCTTGCACTCAAAGGGTTAAGGATTTTTCATTAGTATGCAGTGAATTGGGGTCCCAAAAAATTTTTGCACAAGGGCCCTCATTCACTAGATCCAGCACTGTTAATAACCCTGGTCCTTAAAGGGATACTAATGTTTCATAAAAACAGCAGCTCCAGTTAGCTTCACTAGTATTTGGGCCACGAAGAGTGTTATTTCAATACTGTCAGAGTTGTAATTCAAGAGTAATTGAATGATAAAGTATACCCCTCCCACCCCTTTTAAGTGTAAGCCTCCTCTCCTCAGATGTGTAATCTGGTCTATTGACAAGACAGACTGCAGCAAGGGACAATCTTCTTACTGTGTTCATAAGGAAAACCCTGCCCCCCTTGACAGGTTTTTCAGGTTTTTCCTTATGCTCACTGAAGATTGTCCCTCTCTGTGATCCACCCGGACAGTCTTGCTACTCTGAGGTGAGCAGTGTTACATCAGTAAAAGGAACAGGAGGGAGATACTTTATCATTCAACTGCGTTGCCCGTCATGTCATGACCGTTGGGCGCACGTGTGTGAAATGCAGACACACTGAAAAACACAGACATATGCAACACACAGGCAGACACATACCATACATCCCAAGTGTCCCTCTTTGAGGGCCAAATCCCTCTGTCCCACCCTGTTGTCCCTCTTTTTAGGAGGTCAGACTGTGTGCAGGGCCGGCTCCACCTATAGGCGAGGTAGGCGCCGGCCTAGGGCGCACATGTACTGGGGGAGCGGGCATGCAGCAGAGAAGAGCTGCGCCCGCACACACCACGCCGGGAACCACAACACAGTCAGGTCTGTTTTGCTACAGCACTTCCTCATTGAGTCGGATCTTTAGTAATGCAGAGCGCGCTGGGAGTCATGATCTCCCGCCGCGCTCTGCATTACTGAAGAGAAGACTGCGCGGGAGCTACAGGTATGTGATGGGGGGCAAGTTGGAGCTGAGGGGGCATACTGGAGCTGCTGGGGCCAAGATGGAGCGGATGGGGGGCAAAGTGGAGATGATGGGGGCAAGTTGGAGATGATAGGGGCAAGTTGGAGCTGAGGGGGCATAGTGGAGCTGCTGGGGGCAAGTTGGAGCTGATGGGGGTAAGTTGGAGCAGATGGAGGTCAAATTGGAGCTGATGGGGGCAAGTTGGAGCTGAGGGGGCATAGTGGAGCTGCTGGGGGCAAGTTGGAGCTGATGAGGGTAAGTTGGAGCAGATGGAGGTCAAAGTGGAGCTGAAGGGGGGCAAAGTGGAGCTGGTGGGGGCAAGTTGGAGCGGATGGGGGCAAAGTGGAGCTGATGGGGGCAAGTTGGAGCGGATGGGGGGCAAAGCGGAGCTGTTGGTGGCAAGTTGGAGCTGCTGGGGGCATAGTGGAGCTGCTGGGGGGAAAAGTGGAGCCGATGGGGGTAAGTTGGAGCTGATAGGAGCAAGTTGGAGATGATAGGGGCATAGTGGAACTGAAGGGGGGGCAAAAGTGGAGCTGGTGGGGGCAAGTTAGAGCGGATGGGGAGCAAAGTGGAGGTGATGGGGCAAGTTGGAGCTGCTGGGGGCATAGTGGAGCTGATGGGGGGCATAGTGGAGCTGGTGGGGAAAAAGTGGAGCTGGTGGGGGGCAAAGTGGAGCTGATGGGGGTAAGTTGGAGTTGATGGGGGCAAGTTGGAGTTGATGGGGGGCAAAGTGCAGCTGATAGGGCCAAAGTGGAGCTGATAAGGGGCAAGTTGGAGCTGGTGGGGGGCATCTCTAGACCAGGGGCAGACTGGCCCAGGGGGCAGA
Source organism: Rhinophrynus dorsalis (assembly GCA_037306005.1). NCBI lineage: Eukaryota > Metazoa > Chordata > Amphibia > Anura > Rhinophrynidae > Rhinophrynus > Rhinophrynus dorsalis. The sequence goes on from CM074719.1 coordinate 596,198,607, forward strand.
GAGAGGACAATCATGAAAAGAGATGGGGTATAAGTAGGCAGGGTATAAAGGGGTGGGACACAAGGGATGGAGCGAAATGGGCGGCAAAATTAGGTTTTGCCTAGGGTGGCAAAAATCCTTGCACCAGCCCTGACTGTGTGGTGTGTATTACTTTGCTCTACAGCAATAAAGCTCATAGAAATATTTTTTTAAACTTCCGTATATGTGCTTATACATTAGTCTGTGCAAATAAAATACTTTGGTCTTGCACTAAATAATTTATTCAGTTACATAAATAGTCAGTAATAGGTCATGAAATAACCTAAAAATTCTTACTAATGCCCTGCCCACCAGCCATGCCCCAACAATATCACCTAAAACTACAGTGTCCCTCTTTGGCCATGTGAAATGTTGGGAGGTATGCACATACACACAGTGAGCGGCAGAAACATGCAAAAGACACGCACACACACAGACACACTGGAGATGGACACACATATGTAACAGAGATGTACACACACAACATATATGAGCAGAAACACATGCGTGCATGAGTTGTGTACCCCTCTGGCACTCAAATGGTTAAGGTATAGAGAGGCATGTGAGAGTTAAATAGCAGTGGAAGTGTGTTCATACCTGGGAACTTGTGGAGTCCCTAGAGGGGAGTCATGTGGTGCTGATGTGGAGAAACAAATGGGGCAATCTGGGTTAAAAAGGGGGCGGGGCTTAATCGCGAGTAGGGGCGGGGCTTAACATAAATGTGGAAAAGTGTTAGTAATAGGCTGGGGAAGGAGGAGAAGTGGGAGGGAAATGCAAGTTTACAGTGTGAGGGGTATGACACACTCCCTGAGGGCTAAAACTTGATACACAACCCTGTGGCAGTCAGTGGGTTAAGTGTGAATCTGATGGCTGTCTGTCCTGTGTCTTGCATGGCAAATGATGACAGTGAAGAAGTAATTGAGCAATGAGGGCCTACCTTAACCCTTTGAGTGCCATTTTGTTCCTCAGTGGCTGTAGTACAGGTCCTGCTGAGGCCACTGGGAGTCAGGGTGAGTGACTGTGTGTCAGCCATATTTCTTTCTGGCTGTGTGTGTGTTTGGTGCTGTGTGAGTGGGGCATGTGTGTGTAATACCTGGGAACTTTTACTTGTGGAGTCCCTCATGTGGTGCTGATGTGGAGAGAGCAATGGGGCAATTTTGGTTTAAAGTGGGCGGGGCTTAATCACGAGTAGGGGGCGGGGCTTAATATAAATTAGGAAAACTGTTAGTAATAGGCTGGGGAAGGAGGAGAAGTGGGAGGGGAATGCAAGTTTGCAGTGTGAGGGGTTTGAACACACTCCCTGAGGGGTAAAACTTGATACCCAACCCTGTGGCAGTCAGTGGGTTAAGTGTGTACCTGATGGCTGTCTGTCCTGTGTCTTGCATGGCAAATGATGACAGTGAAGAAATAATTCAGCAGAGGGCCTACCTTAACCCTTTGAGTGCCATTTTGTTCCCCTGGTGCTGCACTACAGGTCCTGCTGAGGCCACTGGGAGTCAGGGTGAGTGACTGTGTGTGTTAGGGTGACCACATTTCCCTTCTGCCATTCCGGGACGTGGTCACCCTATTGCCTTACCTTGAGTCCCTGGTGGTCTAGCGGAGTGCGGAGTGCAAAGTGCTCTGTGCCTCCTCCGGCACAGAGCTGAAGCTCCCACGCGCTGTGCTCAGTAATGCAGAGCGCTGGGAGATGATGTCATCTCCCAGCGCTCTGTATTACTAGAGCGCTTGCCTCCAGATCAGGTAAGTTGCATTGCCGCCCTGGATGTCAGCCTGCAAGCGGCGTCCATGATGTGACACACCGCTTGCAGGCTGACATTCAGGGCGGCTTGGCTTCATTCCGGGACACTTCATTGTCCCGGTTGAAGGGGACCCGGGACGCGGGACATGTCCCTGAAATAAGGGACAGTCCCGGACGTTCCGGGACCCGTGGTCACCCTAGTGTGTGTGTGTGTCAGCCATATTTATTTCTGACTTTGTGTGTGTATGTGGTGCTGTGTGTGTGAGTGGGGGCATGTGTGTTTGGTGCTGTGTGAGTGGGGCATGTGTGTGTGTGGTGCTCTGTGTGTGTGAGTGGGGCATGTGTGTGTTTGTTTGGTGCTGTGTGAGTGGGGCATGTGTGTTTGTCTGTGGTGTAGGAGCAAGTGGCGGCCATATTGTTTTTTTCTGACTTTGATAGTGGTGGGCGGGCTGCATAGTGGGGGCGGGCCAACTCCCTGCATGACTGAATCACCCAATAGGAATAGTAAATCATGCTTTATGCCTCCCCTGGGTGTGTTTTGGCAGGCACAAAGTCTTCTTTTATATATATAGATTACTCTTGTACTACAACTCTGACAGTATCGAAAAACACTGTCCATGGCCCAAATACTATGAAGATTAATTGGAGATGCTTTTATTTAGAAACATTAGTATCCCTTTAAGAGCTTACATATCACATACTAGCACCAGTAAAACAAATCTCTAATGTTAGATCCCTAAAATCTACTCCTTGCTTTTCTAATCCTTATGTAGACTGTCCATTACAGTTATTTTGTTTCTGCAGTTTGTAATGCATGTCCAGTTCTAAAGCACTTAACTCTTTGAGTGCCAGAAGGGTACGCAATGATTTTGGGGACAGGGAGTGGCTCATTTGGTTAATTATCTAGTTTTAAAGCCAACACACTAACTGTGAAGTTATGAAAACCTAGTCCAATTCCCAGTGAAAAGAGTTTGTTGTGACAATTCACTTTATCTCCTTGTGCCTCAGACACTAAGGGCTAGATTCTATTACAGGTGCTAATTTTATCACTGCTTTTATCTCCAGTTTTCCCCATAGACTTCAATAGGAAAATGTTTGCTAAAACGGGTGTTAACATTTAGCACCTGCAATAGAATCTAGACCTAAAAGCTTAGACTTCAAGCTGTATATGGCAGGGACTCACTGTACCATAAAAATGCTGTTCAATACTTGGTAGTACTACATAAGGATATAATTATTATTATGTTACCTCAGGTAGTTTACAGACAATCCTGACTTATCACTTTTGAGAATGAATGAACGCCCCCAACAATCAATACTAGATGGTTAGCCTCATTTAACAAATGGTTAATTATTTATAGATGGTAGCAAGAAGTATTTAACTGTATAAGCACAATTTTAAAGCAGAACTTTCACCTGATATACAGCCGCCCTGCAATAATTAAGCAGGAAGCGACTAGCTTTATAATACATATATAACCTCTGAAATGTATCCGATTATAAAGAAATCCTTTATTTTAGGACACTGACGGGCAGGTTAGTGCAGTGTGCATGCCTGAGCCGTCAGTCCCTTCCAGTTACCATGTGACACACTGCAGTGCTTCTCAGTGGAGAGCGGGGCTGACAGCGCAGGCGTGCAGACAAGATGTCTGCGCTGATGTCTGGCTTCAGGTCTCCTACAATAAAGGATTTCTTTATAATGGGTACATTTCAGAGGCAACATAAATATTATAAAGCTAATTACTGCCTGATTAATTATTGCAGGGTGACTTAATAGTGGATGAAAGTTCCGCTTTAAGTGTCCGTGTTCCTTTAAGTGATTGACTGCGTCCAGTAGTTACATATTTTGTTTTTGTCTTTATTTCTCACCTCTGCTGATGTCTGCAGGAATTTCCTCTTTCTTACAGTGCTCGGCATCAATCCCATCTCCTGGCTCCATCTGTGAAACAATATAAAGTGTCACATTGACTATGTGCGTCCCATACATAAGCATAGGGCTGTCCTAGTTCAGTCCTCAAGGGCCACCAGCAAGCCAGGATTTAAGGATTTCCCTGATTAAGCACAGGAGTTAATCTGTGACTTATTTATTTTGACTCATCTGTGCACAAACAGGGAAATCCTTAAATCCTGGCCCTTGAGGACTGAACTTGGACAGTCCTGCATATTATATATATAAACAAAAACAAAATGGTGGAAAGCACCCACTCTTAACCATTTGAGTGCCAGAGAGGTACACAACGCATTGCAAAGCAATGCGTTGTTTACCTCTCTGGCACTCAAGGGGTTAACTGTCCATCTGGCCCAGGTGCACAATCCCTGAATAAATTTGAATATTTAAAGAAGTTGGGCAGCACCCGTGGGACTTTTTAATTAAGATTTTTATTAATGGTATCAAGTAAATAATAGGTCAGGTCAATGTTTCGGGAAAGGTTTGTTTAGAATGAAACGTTGACCTGACCTGTTATTTACTTCATATCATTAATAAAAAGCTTAATTAAAAAGTCCTACGGGTGCTGCCTAACTTCTTTACAGCTCTGCATCAGCCGCGGCGCGGGCAGTCTCTACTGTGCATGACTGCATCGTTACACACGTTTTAGCGAATTATATATATACACACATGTCTTCAGTAGCATAGCTGAAGAAACCTAAAGGATGCATGAGTCCATGAGTTCAGCCTTTGCCATATTTGTGTTTTGGTTTTTTTTTTTTGTGAAAATGTTTTATCAGGAAGGATGTATTGCGATTGGCTCCCGTTTTTCAAGCATGTCCTGGGTACTCAGGCTGAGTTGACCTTGGCGTGACTATAACCTGTGACTGTGAGGTTTGAACAGATTCTACAGCTGGTGCATTAACCAATGGAGCCATCTTGCTGATCAAGTCGAAGGCAAAAAAAACACACTGAAACCAACTGAAACCATATTTAAGCCAATCTGAAGCAATTTCCAATTAAGCTCAAAGTGAGTAAATAAATCCTTCTTGACTCCATGAGGCAGTCAAATCCCAAGATCCACATCCTATCTGAATTGAAGCCAAGTGTCATGAGTCTCAATATTGTTCTGAGCTAGAAAGAAATCAATTAAATGTTTTAAATAATCTAGAGTATCTGCAAACATAGGATCCTGAGCCAAAGAATTCTACCAGCTGGATAGAGAATCCGTTCTCTGCACCGCAGTTTTTCATGTGTTTTCATGCATAGTTGAGTCACTTGGCCTTGTTTCCACACCAGAGGTATGGCTTTTTGGCAGCAAGTCTTCCATGAAGATACTTCTGATCAGACTTCTCCGGAAAGTAAATGTGTGTACCAAGGTCCCACTGTTTTCTGCAAAATCTGAGCTGATGGCACTGCTGGACATCTTCCGATTACCAAGGGAAGTAAGCATGATGTGTCCTTCATCTGATGCACTAAGTTTCCGTGGCTGACCACTGCATCTACGGTCCTCGGTGTTGCCTGTTTCTTTGTACTTCTTCAAAAGCGCTTGGACAGCACATCTGGAAACCCGTGTCTGCTTGAAATTTCTGCCTGGGAGAAACCTTGCTGATGCAGTATAACTACCTTGTGTTTTGTTGCTGTGCTCAGTCTTGCCATGGTGTATGACTTTTGACATTAAACGGTCTTCAACAACCTCACCTTGTTAGCTGAGTTTGGCTGTTCCTCACCCCGTTTTATTCCTCCTACACAGCTGTTTCTGTTTCAGTTAATGATTGTGTTTCAACCTTGTGTTTCAACCTTGATCATTAGCACTTGTTTGGTATAATTATTTAATCATACACCTGACTATATGCCTACAAAATCTCTGACTTTGTGGAAGTGTACCTAGAAGAACTGATGCTGGTTTTCAAGGCAAAGGGTGGTCACGCCAAATATTGATTTGATTTAGATTTTTCTTCTGTTCAATCAATTTGCATTTTGTTAATTGATGAAAATAAACTATTAACGTCTATTTTTGAAAGCATTTTTACTTTACAGCATTTTTTTCACACCTGCCTAAAACTTTTGCACAATACCGTGTGTATATTATATATATATAGTTTATAAAACTTAGTATACTATAAGTTTATTTATAAAATAACTCCCATGTTAGTTGAACCTATAGCAGGTAAAACCAGTTCTCGTACACTTGCAATTGTGGTTTGAGAAGTGGACCTGGGGCCTACATGTGCTGGTGAGATATCAGTCATGTTTACTCAGGGGAGGGCTGGCCTGGGGGGCAGGGGGGCAATTGCCCCCTGGGCCAGTCATATGTTTGGGCTGGTGGGCCACTCCCTCTTTTTGCTGCAAATGTAGCTACAGTAGTGATACCACAGTGCTTACAATTGAAATGGAGCTACAATCCAAGTGGAGATACACTAGTAGCAAAACCCATTTCTCTTGTAAGCTCTATGGTATCACTAGTGCAGCTTTATTTACATTGTAAGCTCTGTAGCTGCACCAGTGTAACCCTATTTCAATTATAAGCTCTGTGGTATTGCTTGCCTTACTTCACAACACTAACCCTTTGAGTGACAGAGGGGTATGCCACGCATTGCGGAGCAATGCCTGGTATACCCCTCTGGCACTCAAAGGATTAATGGCAATTTTAAAATTAACAAAAGAGGGCAGGCTTGGACAGAGGGCTGGAACAATAGTAAAATCGGGCCACTTGATTGTAGCTGCCCTCCAGGCCACAAATTGCCAGCCGTCCCCTGTGTTTACTGTCGGATTTCTATGTCTGCAGTTTTCTACCTGATAATCCTGTGTGATCCAGGTATCTTCCTCTGTACAATCTTGTGACTCAGGAGGGATGTGACAACTTTCTGATGTATTTCTGTTACTAGATTCATCTGTTTGGGGAAAAAAAAGACAGTGATGAAAACACACACGCACACAAACACACACAAAATAATACTTTAAATATAACAAAATTTAAAAAAAAAATAACTTTAAATGTAAATGAAAAAATGATTTATTAAGCTCAATAAAGCTTAATGAACCTAATAAAAAAATAAGCAAGGCTGGGACAAACCAGCTGCAATAGGGAACACACAACATTTTCCATTGATTTAAATGGGGCTTTTAACATTTAATGCTATAGAGGTCTCCAACACATTTCTTCGCAATGTGCTGGAGACAGCTGTAGCATTCAAGAGGTTAAAAGCTCTATTTAAATCAGTGGAAATATTTACTTGTTCACCCTGGTGCTTTGCCGCAGAACTGTTTCACTTTTCCTTATGCATATGGCACATAGAATAATTACAAAATTGTGTAAGAATAAATCCAAGTTCCTGTACTGCACTGTTTCCAATCACATTCTTACTGATAATAAAAATAAAGGGAATCCTCACAGTCTCTTAAATCAGTCAAATCTTTCATTTATCTCTGCTCACCATGTGTATGTAAGAGGGTTCCCACCTCCTTAGCAGTGTTATGGCAAAACATTTAACCTTTATAATTATTCAATCAGTCACTATTGACAGGAGTAGTTCCAGAAGATTTGAAGGTAGCAAATGTAGTACCGCTTCACAAAATAGGTAGCAGGAAAGAGTCTGGAAACTGCAGACCAGTAAGTCTTAGATCAGTAGTGGAAAAAAGAATGGGAGTTATGTTAAAGGAAATAATTAAGTGTCTGAATTTACTTGGCTTACCAGATCCAAAACAGCACAGGTTTACAGCAGGTATATCTTTAAACTAACCTCAGATTTTCTTGACAGGGTAACAAAAATAATGGACCAAGAGGGAGCAGTACTGTTCCTCGTAGAAGATTCATTAATAAATTGGGTCTGGATGTAAACATTGTTGAATGGGTAAGGCAATGGTTAAGTGACAGAGGGTTGTAGGTAATGAAGAATATTCATAAGAAGGTCATGTTACTAGTGGGGTACCCAATGGATCTGTACTGGGGCCCATTCTCTTTTTAATGTTTTTATTATTGATTTTGCAAAAGGTCTTCAAGGAAAGGTAGGTTTTTTGTCAGATGATACAGAGATCTGCAACAGGGTAGACATTCCAGGGGGAATAAGTCAAATTACAAATTTTTAAGGTAAATTAGAAAAATGGACAATAGTGTGGCAGCTGCAGTTTAATGCTGATAAATGTAAAATAATACACTTGGGACATAAAAAAATCAGCTGCAGAATATAGTATTAAGGATACCATCCTGTCAGCGACAGCAGATGAAACAAACTTGGCAGTAATTATTTCTGATAACTTAAGGGTAGGCAGGCAATGTAACAAAGTGGTGGATAATGCAAGCAGGGCGCTGGGTTGTATAGCTAGGGGCATTAGTAGCAGAAAGAGGAAGTGGTCTTGCCACTCTACAGACCTCTGGGTAGACCTCATCTAGAGTTTTGTGTACAGTACTGGAGACCCAATCTCCAGAAGGATAGAGATATTCTGGAAAGAATTCAGAGAAAGACTACTAAAATGGTGTCTTATTTACAGGATAAAAATGATCAGAATAGACTAAAGGATCTCAACACGTATAGCTCAGAGGAGAGAAGAGGGAAGGATATGATAGAAACATTCAAATACATGAAGGGATTCAACAAAATACAGGATGGAAGTATAGTTCAAAGGAGTAGAAATGTTAGGACAAGAAGTCATAGTTTAAAACTAGAGGGCAGAGATTAGATGTAATATAAGAAAGTTTTACTTCGCAGAGAGGGTTGTAGATAAGTGGAATATCCTACCAGCAGAAGTGGTAGAGGTTAATACAGTAAGAGAAATTAAGCATGCATGGTATTGGCATAAGGCTGTCCTGACCATAAGACAAAACCAATGACAAAGTAAGGGTTGAGATTTTTACAGTAGGAAAAATGGGCAGACTTGATTTGCTGAATAGCTCTTATCTGCCATCAAATTTCCTGAGGTTATAGATAAATCTTATACAAGAGAGGATGGAGGTGTTTGAGGAGAGATAAAGGTAAATAACATCTGAATATATGGGTCCATGGTCAGACCATATTTCTGGCTCAGTTTTTGATTCTTCTAAATGATGTATGCTGTTTTTTCTAGAAAGAGATAATCTATTCTAAAGTAGAATTTATTATGTGCCAAGTAGAATGCATAATCCCTGGCTCTAGGATGACATAATCTCCATGTGACAATGAGTGTCATATCCTATAGCAGTGGTGCTCAAGGCACCCATAATACGCAATCTGAAACTTTTGGGGCACCCCTAACATGGTTAATGTAATTTTACTAGGGAATAATAAAGGGTAAAATTCATAAATATACAGATATTATTAGGTCTCAGAATCATAATAATAAAAATAAACATATTGTGCATAACAATTTTCATATTTCTACAATTCATAGAAAACATGGGGCACCCTAATTTGATGTCACCAGCACAACAAAGTGCCACGTGGTTGAGAATCACTGTCCTATAAGGTCCTACCAGTCTTCCTAAAATGAGACTTACTGGAGGACTAGTCAAGGGATAGGCTGAGAGATATATTAAAATAGACTGGCTGGTTAGAGATAACAGGACCTGTACTCTCTAACAGCTGGAGGTCCACAGACTGATGCCCTGCTGTGACTCAATCCAAGGATATAATTCCAGGTTAACATGGCATAAGGGGGCATTAAATTGATTATAAAGTTTACAGGGGGTTGGAGAAAAGGCTGTTCTGAAGGTGCTGGGCTGCTGATGAATGTTTCAGTTTATGTTACCAACAATTGTACAACAATCTTCTGATTGCGGGATTAAAGCGGAACTCCCAGTCAAGATATATACTCTCACTGAGGCGAATTTGAATGATTGTCAGCTTGTCAGTTTATGCAACTTAGCTTTACTGGCAGGCAGGGAGTGCCAGGTTGGAGGGAGAGCCATCTGGAATGTTAGTATATTGATGACAAGAGGTGGTAAGGAGAACAGAGCTGATCATTAGTATCAGGCATGCATGGAGTGGCACATGGGAAGCAGGAATGTTAGTATCTGGCTGGTAGGGAGAGGCAGGTGGGAGAGTGAGCAGTGTGGAATGTTTGTATCTGGTTGCAATACCATCTAGTACTGTCTACTATGCACAAAAATAAGCTAAGTATAAGACTCATAAAATATAGCCACCATAAATATAGATGATTTTAAAACTCCTTTCAAAATCACTTATTTGTTCCAAAGTGACAGTTCCAGTTTAGCATATGTTTAATTATAGACATGTTTAATTAACCCCTTGGATCCATAAATGTATCCAACACAGGGGCGGACTGTCTTAAGAGCGGATTGTATATCTCCTGGTGGGCCGCATGCTCCTGGGTTGATTGTGGAGATCAGAGGATCTCACTTGACTGGCACACATTATTTTGAAGGAGACCTCCATGACAGGCCTTGCTAATGCAGAGCACTGGGACATGACCTCATATCCTGGCACCCTGCACTCCCATGCTATACGTAGTCCAGAAGGGGGCGATGATATGGATATCCGTGTGATGGAGGTTGCACAGACCTCTCTTTTCCCACACTGGACCACCATGGAATGCAAGACAGAGGAGGAAAGACAGATAAAAAGCAGATATGTGTAGAAGCAGGGGAAAAGAGGGGACAAAAAAGATAAGTAAAGGGATGGCGCAATTAAAGATGCAGAGAACTGAGGGGGTCTGAGGGAAAAAATATTAGGAAAGAGGGGGAAGGGCATGGGGAGAGTGAGGAGGAGGCAACAGGGTGAAAGAGAGGGGAAGAAAGGGGGAAAGGAAGTAGTCAAGGTGGCTGTAGCTAGAAAGAGAGCGGGGGTAATAGGCTGGGGAACAAAAGAAAGAGAGGGGAAAGCGGCTGGGCGTTGCTAGGGTTGTATGTAATATATATATACATACATAAAGGCACACAATGGAATACCAGCTAGTACGACAATCCCCCAGGCTGCTATTCCGCTACAGTCCATCCCTAATTCAACACATTGAGAAGCATTATGTTGGGTGACCGCAATCATAATGTATAAGTTAAACAAAGGGTTAAATCTCCTCTTACCCCTTGAGCTGTACAGCCGGTATTTCTTCTTTATCATTTCCTTGTAATGTTCCTTGTGTTCCTCTAAATACTCCCACTCCTCCTTGGATAAATAGACAGCAGTATCTTCACATCTTACAGGAACCTGAAACACACAATGACACAGTCAGTGTTCAGACACTGGTTACAATGGTTTTATCAGACACTTCTAGAGTATAAGGCTACATTCCCAGTGGAGCTTACCTCTATAGTTGGTGGATGAAGGGCCTGGTCACTGTGGTCACTGTGTGTCAGTGGGTTAGGTGAAGGTTCTATGCAGTGGTTCTGAGTTCTCCAGTATTCCTCTGATACTCCAGGACTGACATCCTGTGCAAAACGCTCACTGTGCTTCTTAACAATAATACAATCCTGTACACAGTGAAATAATACAGTTTACGAATGGATTGTTTTTTTGCAATGAGAAAGACAAGACTACATGAGCTCCATCACAGTCACAAATATGGGTGCAGGTTATACTGATATCTCTGGCTGGGCAGAGGGAGGTTCTGGTTCGGCATCCAGGGTAGTGAATGCACACCAAAAAAAAAAGAAAAAAAGTATTGTAATTCGGGGGAAAACTAACTGCACCATAGGGAAAAAGTACAAATTCCCCAAGTTCTCATTGATTTACAGAGATTCTCTTTTCTAAGTAAAATGGAATGTTTTTGGATACATTCTAATTCTATACAACAGTGGGATCTCAATGACCGTACTGAGGTTTGTGCCTATAGTTGTTAAACATTTATAGGAACAGCTGGATCATTACCGATCCATGTAAAAAGTGCATTTGTTTATTTTTTATTCCTTGAATTTTGTACCGAGCATCATCCTTCTTTTATTTATGCATGTAAGTGTATTTTTTATATTTTGAGTATTTATTTTCCTCGAAGCCGCTTCATTTTATTACTAAACTTTTGGGGAGTGCTTTAAGTGTGATATATTTGAAGGCATAGACAATGTGGACCTATAAGACAACAGATGGAGTGTTGTCTATGGCCACATTCTGGACATTAGATGATTGACTAATCTCCCAGATAACCAGTTAGGTAAATTGGGGAAACATTTCTGATTTTATTAGGATATTTTTGTAAGTGTATTATTATTATTATTGTTATTTTTTGTGGAAATTTTGTTATATGAGAGACTCACTTCTGGCATGTATAATTTAGTATTGCTCTTTGATTATAGGGGATGGCATCTTAGGGTCACGTGTTGAGGGGCTCAGTTGCTAGAAGCCAAATAGATTTCCATCCACCCACGCTGCCCTGGATGGGTCCTCTGTATCACATAATATGAATGGATTAAGATCATTGGCTATCTATGGGGGTGGAATATTGGCTGTTTTGAATCCTCCATTTCTTTGTGTGTATGTGTGTGTATTTTTACAATATCCCTTTTCTGTTGCCCTTGAAGATGAAGCATTCCAGCTGAGAAATGCATTGGGATATAAATGTTTTATATATGTTTATTAAAATATATTTATATTTTGATATACTTGGTAGTATTACTTTTGCATTCCATTTTACCTTTCCTTGAAAGTGAAATTTTGAGACGGCTAACAGAGCAGATCAGTGTTCCGGCTCACTGGGAGTGGTACCAAACTGAAGTGAAATCAGTGTATGTGCTTCAAAGGAGAGGCCGTTTTTGCCTCTGTGATACGTGAGTGGACACCTCAATGGTGTTCATGGAGAAGGTGGAAATAGTGGGTGTGAGCACTGTTCATCTTCTATTGTATGATATTAGTGTGATAAAAAGCTCCATTTTTTACATTTGTTAGATTCATAAACTTAAGTAAAATGATAACATTCCACCAGCTGGCATACATATTACAAGCACGCCCTCTGTAATTCACTTAAGAGACATAGAAAAAATCCGTAGAAAGTTCCAGAGTTTCATATGGAAAAACAAAAATGTCCCAAATAAGACTCAAAAAACATTAACAGAACAAACTGAATGGAGGCTTTGGCCTCCCTGACCTGAGATTACACAATGTGATCAGTCTAACAAGATTTGCGACTGACACACGCTCACGAGCGAACATCCATACAGATCAGCAAAGAGACCAGAACTTTATCCCATTTATTAATTTCCACTACTTTTTGCATGCATCCCCTTCAAACATTCCACCACACTGCTTATCAAACCCCTTAATCTTCAACACTATGAAACCACGGCAATGTATCAGGCAGTCTCTGTTGCACAATAAACACTCATTGGTATTTTTACTATTAGAAAAACAATTCCGACTTCCAATATGGGGAGATGGATCACAGCTTTCCTCCACTGGATGGAGGAAGGAATCACGAGACCTCCTTGACCTAACTTCTAAGGTCATGATTACATTCTCAGCTCTAAAGAAGAAATAAAAGGTACCGCAGAACCATCTGTTTACTTATCTGTAGGAAAAGAACTATGTAACTAAAATATTACAAATAAATAAACAATTAGACTATAACATATTTGACTGCTACATTCAATAGGTCACTAATGTTACATAACACATTCCTAATATATTAATTAATCCTTCAGCAAATAGACTATTCTACACAAAGGGCGGTTGAGGTTTCCCAAATATCACACCAGAACTCTTATCCACATGCATTAGAAGAAGGCTAAAATATTCACCACGAAGTACAATACGAACTATCCCTTATGGCATATATGTCCTCAAACATAGCATATGGGTGAAAGCATAAGTAATTCCTTCACAAAGAAGAGGCTTGCCTTATGGTGTTCAGGGACAATAGGAACAACTAACACATTTGATTTTATCTGCTACTGAATTCTGCATTGTGTGTAAAATTCCTCCACTTAGCTTTTATACATACGGGCCATAAAGTCTTTACTCAGAGTAAACATGCACTTATATGTCCCTGGGACCAGGGGAGGGCTGGCCTGGGGGGCAGTGGGGCAAACTGCCCCCTGGGCCGGTCATAGGTTTGGGCTGGTGGGCCACTGCCTCACTCAATCTCCTTCTTGCTGTTGTAAATGGAGCTATACTAGTGATACCACAGAGCTTACAATTGAAATGGAGCTACAATACTGATACCACAGAGCTTACAACTGAAATGGAGCTGCACTAGTGATATCACAAAGCTTACAACTTAAACAGAGCTGCACCAGTGATACCACTGGGCTAGTGGTACCTCTAGTAGCATAACCCATTGCCATTGTAAGCTCTATGGTATCACTAGTGTAGCTTTAAATTGTAAGCTCTGTGGTATCACTAGTCTAGCTTCCATTCAATTGTAAGCTCTGTGTTATCTCTAGTGTAACTCCATTTCAACTGTATGCTCTGTATTATCACTAGTGTAGCCCCATTCCAGTTGTAAGCTCTGTGGTATCATTTGTCTTACTTCACAGCATTAACAACAAGTTTACAATGAACAGAAAGGGATGGGCTGGGACAGTGGGCTGGAACGATAGTTGAAATGGACCACTTAATTGTATTTGCCCCCCAGGCCACAAGTTGCCAGCCCTCCCCTGCCTGGGACCTTCATATACAAAATCATCTCATCAGTCCCTGGATTATTTTCTAACTAGATCTATCTTCGGACACTGTTACTAAGGCAGCTTATATAGTAGAGGCATCCAAGCTTTTTTCAGATGTGGACCACGTGATCAGAAACCCATATGTGTGAGGGCTGCATTTATTTTTAAATGATACCATGGTAAATTAGAGCCTATTAGGTAATCAAAAATATGTTGTTTTTTTATTAGTAATACAAAAGCAGTACATAAAAAAGTTTAAACAACTTTATTTATATGCAAAGAGGTGGTCAGAGATGCTCAACTAGGAACGAGCCTGCCCTAGAATTGAGCAGGCGCTATAGGAAAGTGTCCTACCCAGGGTGCAGTCTCTTTTAGCTCACTAGTGCCTTCCACAGAGAGGAAATATATTATACATAATACTGATCCTACCACTAAGGAAATCCAGCCACAAAATGTCAGGCTCTTTGCATATGGAAATTATCTTTATGGTCACCCTTATCTTTATGTTTAAGTTCAGGGCCCATACAAAGGGCTCTCCAAAGACCTGTTCATTAACAGAACAGTACATAGGACAAGGGGCCACCCGCTTAGACTTGAGGAAAGGAGATTTAATCTACAACAGCGGAAGGGTTTCTTTACTGTAAGGACAATAAAGGTATGGAATTCACTGCCTGAGGAGGTGGTGCTATCGAATACATTAGACGCCTTTAAAAAGGGCCTGGATACTTCTTTAAAAGAACATAACATAGAGGGCTATGTACGTTAGTATTAGGGTTAATATTTTACTTAGGGCTTGTTGATCCAGGGAGAAATCTGAATGCCATTTGGAATCAGGAGGGAATTCTCCCCCCCCCCCATTCGGGGCAGAATTTGAAATTGCTGTATTGTTGTGTTTTTTTTGCCTTCTTTTGGATCAACGATGGTAAACAGGAATAGGAAAAGGGTTGAACTAGATGGATGCAAGTCTTTTTTCAACCTAAATTACTATGTTACTATGTATGTTACCCTAAGGGAAACAGGGAAATACAGACTTGGATCCCTTGTTCATAGTGCTTAGAGAGATCAGCTGCACCTCATTGACGAGGACCAACAAGGGCGACACTTACGTCTGGGGTTGGCTGCTTCTCTTGTTTCCTCTCTGCGAAAGGCACTAGTGAGCTAAAAGAGATTGCACCCTGGGTAGGACACTTTCCTATAAAGCCTGCTCAATTCTAGGGCAGGCTCATCCCTAGTTGAGCACCTCTGACCAGCTCTCTGCATATGCAACTTTATTTATACAAACATGTACCTTTAAATGCCTAGTGCTAGTCTTTGAAAAATTTGGTAAAATCAATGAGAATACTAGTATTAACCCTTTGTGTGCCTGAGGGGTGTCCAACACATTGACTTGCAATGCGTTGGACGCCTTTCTGGCATGCAAAAAGTTAAAAAACCTAAACTATCCTCGAGAACTTTAGTGGCGACTGGCAAGTGATGATTAGGCCCAACTGGTCTACTATATCATGATGTGCTAGCTAATTAGGTAAACATGTTTTTGCCAAAAATCTGAGGTGGGATCAAGTCAGATAGCACACATAGTCTATAATTACTCTCAGTATATCTTTGTTATTGTGTACAGACAGATAATAGTGGTATATTTGGGAACTTTCCCAGAATCCCTCACCTCTCCAGTCAGCAGGCAGATGATCTCCAGGATGAGATTCAGAACCTTCTCAGTCACTGGACCCTTGTCTGTGTTCATTATCACCGATTTATATAGAAGTTCCGAGAATTGGCTCCGGTCCTTTTGGATGTGCTTATCCATAATAAGACTTCTGCTGAGAGAAATGTGCAGTTACACAATATATCATAATTAGCCTTCAAAGCAATATCAAGTTCATAACTCTAAATAAGGACCAGTGGGGTATGCTTTGCATTGTTTCACAAAGCACTGCACTCCCCTAGATGGTTATTCCAGGATGGTTATTCCAGTGCAATAATGTGCTCACAGGAGTTCAAAATGCACATATATGTCATGGGTTCCAACATACATCTCAGGGGCGCCTACCAGGTCATGTCTTTAGGAGTTCCCTGCTAGTGCACAGGTGCATTAATTAAATGACTGGACCTCTGATTAACTCACCTGTACTCAAGCAAGGAAATCCTAAATGTGTGCACTCCTGTCAAAATCTCTGCAAGATGATGCAGGAGTTACAATGAACACACACACACAAACACACAAACAAACACACACACACACACACAAATATACTCATATGCACAATAGACATATACACACACAATATACACCTAATACATACAAGCAATAGGCACACACAATGCAGACACAATACACACAAAACACAAGTTACACAAAACACACAAACAATATATACACTACTAGCAATATTGGCATGGTGTTGCACATGTGGTTAATAAAACAATGACTGCTTTAACCTCTTAATGATCGTCCGCATAGCCAAAATCTAAGGGCTATGGGGCATTTTATTTTTTTGCGCATGCAGCTGCATGGGGACCCCTGAATTCCATGACGTGCCAGGACCGTTGCTGGTCCTTAACCCTTTCAGTGCCAGAGGGGTACACAACGCATTGCTTTGCAGTGCGTTGCGTACCCATCTGGCACTGAAAGAGTTAAGTGCACAGCCATGTGAGGGTCCTGGCATGTCATGAGGCCTTAAGGGGTTAATGACTGGCTTGCTGAATTTTCAGTGCCTAGCCCTTTCAGCTCCAAAAAGGTGAAAGGTGTGCAACGAATTGCAAAGCACTGTTACACAACTCTCCATCACCGAACGTGCATGTGTGAGTGAGCAACAGCGCGTGAGAGTGAGAATGTATGTGAGTGTGTTTGAGAGTGAGCTTGTGTGTTTTGTGTGTATTGCATATAGCATTTTGCATGTAGTGTGTGTATTGTGTTTTGAGTATAGTGTTTTGCTTATAGACTTTGGCATATGGTGTGTAGCGTTTGGTGTATAGCGTATTGTATTTGGCATATAACGTATTGCGTATAGCTTTCTCTGTATAGTGTTTGGCGTTTTGCATTTGGGAGTCCATTGTATAACAGAACAGGAGCAGCTGCACTGTACGAGGAGTGGGCATTTGGTGTATTGCATATATCATTTGATGTATTATATATATACCATTTTGCATCTAGCGTATTGTGTATGATGGTTGGTGTATTACGTATAGCGTTGGTGTATAATGTTTTGCATATGATGTGTGGCATATTGCGTATAGCATTTGGTGTACAGCATTTTGCATTTGGTGTCTTTGTGTATAGCATATGGTTATAGTGTATAGCATTTTGTGTATAGCATATTAAGTATAGTGTTTTGGCATGCAGCTTTCTGTGTATGACATTGGGCGTATAGCATTTGAGGCCTGGAGCCCTAAATATGCACCTCTATCTGCAACCGAAAGAAACCTTTTCCCCTTTAACTTGTGTGTTGTTGGGGGATGTGAGGTGCAGTCTGATCCGCTGCTAGAGGCAATGTGGTGAAGGGGAGTGTGAGGCAATGAGGTGAAGTGGAATGTGTGGTGAAGGGGATGGAAGGTGTAGAGAGAGAGGAGGTGTTTAGTGTGGTGGAGGGTGAAGTCCTTGCACAGATTTTCACAGGAGTGGGCAGGTGTGGAAATCAAGCCCCATGCTGTACCAATGGGACAGACAGTGTAGAGGAGATTTGCATAGCTCCTCCTTACTGCTACCCCTGGGTGGACAAAGCTTCTCGGTCACATGAGGATTCCTTTTATATATATATAAATCACAGGGGGTGAAATGAAAATTGTCACTGAGTTAATTCAGATGTGTCGAATACATGGCCACTGTGCCACTTATGGCCTTCTAAGCCATTTTCTCCAGCCTACCACATTGTCCCAAGTGCCACTTCCTGACTCTGACTTCTGGGGTTATATGGAGCTGCCATATTGCGTATTATTGAGTAAGCTCCATAAGCAGGGTCATCATTGGGGAGGGGGATTCCTGTTGACCTGGGAGAGACCAGTTGTGATGAGTGAACACAAAGAAAAATTTACTGAAGCTATGAAAAAAGTGAGAGACCAAATCTCTGCTTTAATATTATTATTATTACTCCGGTAAACTACTAACTCACTTATTACATTTCACTGCATATCTGGTGAAGAAATATGTAAGAAGGTTGGCTGGGCAGGACTCCTTTTATTGAAGCTTAAAGAAGCAGCTCCTGTCTGGGTCTCATGCCTTTTCCTTTCCCAGAGGTTAAATGTGTTCTGAATGAGCCACTTTCTTATCATATACTCAGTAGTGAGTATGAGAAAGAAGAGGATCATGCAGCACACATTTAGGGGCAGGAAAAGAGACATCTCCCATTAAGTAAGACTAAGACCCTGTTAGGAGATGCTTTTGCAAGAGTTTAAAAAAAAAAAAAAAAAAAAAAAAAAAAGAGGCCCATCTGGTCCAGGTTCTTACCTATCTTCCTCCCATGATATGTAATTAAATGTAATCCTTGAGCTGCAAATAGGAAGGTGGGTCTGATGAACTACTAATTAAGTCAATTGGGTGGAGGCTATTTGAACAGGACATGCTGAGAACATCACAAGTCAAGTTGGGGGTGTAACTATCGTAAGAAGCGTGCATTTTAATTTTTATGGTAGAACCCAGTGGGTGGCAGTAAGGCCTCTCTGGCTGGTAACCTGAAGGAAGATGACAATTTAAGATTGTGGCAGCATTGTATGAGAGGGGACCTTTAAAGGGATAGTAATGTTTAACAATAAAATCAGCTCAAATTAATCTTTGTAATATTTGGGCCGTGAAGAGTGTTATTTCGATACTGTCAGAGTTGCAGTTCAAGAGTAATTGAATTAAAAAGTATCCCCCTCCCACCCCTTTTACTGATGTAACACTGCTCACCTCAAAGCAGCAATACTGTCCAGATGGATCGCAGAGAAGGACAATCTTCAGTGAGCATAAGGAAAACCTGTCAAGGGGGCAGGGTTTTCCTTATGTTCACAGTAAGAAGACTGTCCCTTGCTGTGACCTGTCTGGTCCCAGGACCAGATTCCACATCTGAGGGGAGATGGCTTACACTAGGGAAAAGGGGCAGGAGGGGGATACTTTATCATTCAGTTACTCTTGAATTACAACTCTGACAGTATTGAAATAACACTCTCCATGGCCCAAATACTATGAAGATTAATTGGAGCTGCTGTTTTTGTGAAAGATTACTATTGGAGAGAATTTTAATCCTGAGAATGTTGGCTGAGGTCTCCTGCTTCCTACCTATCCCCACCTTACTCACTACATTTTATCCGTTCCTTCCCCATAAGCAAATCTGCTTAATTTTTTTCCCCCGTTTCCTTTTCTCTCTCTCTCTCCCCCTTTCAGTCTTCTCACTCCCCTTACTGCACTTTTTCATTCTGGTTTACCTTACAATAAGCATGTGAACTGAGGGTCAGCAGACAGTGTTTGCATAGTTGTAAGGGTGCCAGATTTCCAATGACAGTCGCTGGTTTAGCGCCATACTCCTGGATCCTACTGTCCCTGTTGCTGTCCTTGGGTTTTAAAACAAATCTCAACCTCATAATCTATTTGCTTATCAGTAAAAGATTAATGTTATGAAACTTTCTACATGTTAATATTGCCTACTTACATGATTTAATGTACTATTTAGGTGTGGGTAATGTCTATTCTACTGTACAAGTGTGGTTTTAAGTCTGCTGTATGAAGTTTTCTGTAGAAGATATGCTGCAACATACTATGGACCAATGGTGGGGCTCTACAATATGACTGGCCAATGGAAAATGTTCCTTGAAATTGTTTTGAAGTGTAGGCAATTATGTGATTGTCTCTTATCCTTTTCCATTAACTGCTTATCTTATTACATTAAATGCATCCCTATATACACTTACAATCATCCCACCTTCTACTCTTTCACACAATATATGGACATGTTCATATACACAAAAATAAATATATACACACACACACATTTCACACAAAGGAATACCAAGCTGCCAGACTTGCTGTTGTTGTGTATGTGTTTAAGCCTGTGGTGGGAAACATATTCATTAACCCCTTAAGGACCATTGACGTGGCAGGACCGTCACGCTGGTCCTGCACTTAAAGGGATAGTAATACTTAAAATGTAAAAAAAAATATGTTGTAGGGTTTATCCCCCTGAGTAAAACAAGAGTACTCCCACTGCTGAAAGGTGTTTCATTCAAAAGTTATTAATTTTCAAAGTTGAATTTTTTAGGTGCAATATCACAGTGGCCTGAAATTGTACAGTGGCACTGTTGCTACACGATCCTATGGACAGCTCTGGTCAATTGACCATAAATCTCCATAGGATGGTGTAGCAACAGCGCCACTGTACAATTTCAGGCCACTGTGATATTGCACCTAAAAAATTCAACTTTGAAAATTAATAACTTTTGAATGAAACACCTTTCAGCAGTGGGAGTACTCTTGTTTTACTCAGGGGGATAAACCCTACAACATATTTTTTTTTACATTTTAAGTATTACTATACCTTTAAGGACCAGTGACAGTCCTGGCACGTCACGTACTTTTACTCACCGCGCTCCTACAGGAGCGCAGTGAGTAATACCGGGCACTGAAGTTGATCGCTCCAAGACCGGAGCGATCTCTTCCAGTGCCCCGTTTGACATGCCGCCCCACGTGATCAGTCATGTGGGACGGCACGTCAAAGTTTCCTATGTGGTCCTTAAGGGACGGCACGTCCCGGACCGCCGGTCCTTAAGGGGTTAAATTAGCGTTGAGATATTATAATGTGTATCATTTTCATAGGCCCAAGTGTGTGGCACTTGGGATGTGCACTGGAATCTGACCAGGCACTCTGATTTTGATACCCCTGATTCAAATGGTGCTTTTAAACCTTGTTTGCTAGTGACCTCTATGGCATTCAAGGGGTTAAAATTAACATTTCAATCAGTGGGGATTTACATTTGTCCCATATGAAGAAGTTGTTTTCCTCCATAATGGCTACTACTTATTTTGATGAATAAGGACCAAAATGTGACTGTGAGATAGGTGTGGGAGGAATGTGTGCATGTGTGTGTAATTAGATAAAAGGTGGTACAGTGTTAGCCACAGAAAAAGCAGTTTCTAACGCTACTTACAAAGAAATGCTTCATGTGAACGGTCTACAACATGTGCCTAGTTTGCAAGCACACTTTGTAGACCATTCAAATGAAGTATTTATTTCTAACTAGTGTGATTACGGCTCTGCTGAAGAGCCGCAGGATGGTCTGCGGACCGGGATCTCCTTCTCTAACACAGAAAGCTGACATCAGTGCACGGAGAGGGAACTTTGAAGGTTATAGCTCTCAAACCATAGAGGTTTGAGAGATAGGACTGGGTGCAATTAATTTATTTTTTTAATACCTACAGAATTAAAGTTACTTTTAACAAAGTATTACTAACACTTTAGATTTAGAAATCTAATATCAAACTTTCTGAATAGAAGAACATTGGATGCTAATTGTGATGGCATGTCAGGCAGAAAATGAGGAGGGGGGGTTACTTTTAAGTTATAGGTCAGAGGTGTACAAAAGGGGTGTCCCTGTGAGGATTTGTTTCCTGGTCAGTCTACCTTGGCCTTAGTTAACATTTGGTGACCATTTTGCCTACCTCCATCCTAGAATTCCATAGTAAACTGCTGATGTTATACCAGGTATGGCTTCAGAGAGGTAGGGAGAGAAATGTGTTTAACAGAGTATGGGAAGACATTTTGATTATTCTTGTTCTGGAATTGCCAAGGTGAGAGAAAGGCACTGCTGGCTGAGTCTTCCCATAATAAGGTACTGTCCAGATCTGCATGCTAACTAAGGGTCTGAGATAGGAACATAGTAACTTAGATTGAAAAAAAACACAAGTCCAACATTTGGATCATAACCCAGAAAAATTAGAATTATATAAACTATGCTGCTACCACATAAATTAGTCTTTATCTGAACTTCCTTTTTGCCTACTAATACACAGTATAACCCTGTATGTTTCTTCTTGAAATAAATGTATCTAATCTTCTCTTATCTGTATCCAATGTATCTGCCATTACCACTTCCTTGGGCAAGGAATTCCACAAATTCACAGACCTTACTGCATCTGCTGAAGTTGAAACCTCATTTTCTAGTTGTGACGGTACTAGCAGACACCCAGCCTTGGTGTCCCCGTCAATGGTCACTTCTTCCGCTACGAGCCAGATTGACATCCAACAGCATATCGCAATATACCCCGATCGCCAATCAAGACTAGTATCAGGGTAACCAGCACGCACTCTGCATACAGCAAGCTTTACTTCACCAGACAACACCAGTGTAGATTAAAACAAGAACTGACTTTATTGGAACAAACCACACATATTTAGACACAAAACCTACATTGAAATACATGGGCAGGCAGGATACAATAGGTGAGTCACAGGGATAGTATAATCACAATATACAAGACAAAGGGCCAACAACAGAAGGTCCCAGCAATTACAATAACACAGACATGATTGCATTACTATACAAAAGGCTAGCAACAAATGGTACAACACAATACAAAAGGCCAGACGTGATTAGGTTAGCACACCACAGGGGGTCTCAATACAGTTCACAGACCTACAGTGACTGGAGTGGCTACAATACACACAGAGCTTGGGTGAGGGTGAACAATGAAACAAAAGGCTGGCGGGACAGCAATATACATTTGCAGCATCCTTGGCCAAACTCACTTAACCCTTACTGCTAATTTCCTTGGAAACAAGCCAGCAGTCTATGGTTGTTAGTCTTTTGGGAAGAAATAGTCTGAAGACATGAGATCCCATATCTCTAACACACCAATATCTCCATAGTCGCCACAGCTCCTTGTGTTCCTTGTTTAAAAGTCTCCGGGAGAGGCCATACCCTGTTCCATGGCTAGGTCCCTAGTCTGTGGGCAGGAGGCTGGCCCCCAGGCCCCTCCAGGAGCCAGGGGCCCAGTGGTTCCTGTGACACTAGTCTAATCTCAAGGGGTGGCCCCTGGTTATTTAATCAGGCCTTGGAATGAAAAGCTCACAAGAGAGCTCCTTATACTGACCTCTCATATATTTGTACATTACGATAATATCTCCTCTTAGTAGTCTTTTCTGTAGAGTAAATAAACCAAGTATGTCTAGACATTCCTCATACTTCAGTCTTCCATTCCCTTAATTTTGTTGCTCTTTCCTGTACTCTGTCCAGTTCTAGATTATCCTTTTTCAGAGCTGGTGCCCAAAACTGCACTGCATAATCAAAGTGACGTCTGACCAACAATTTGTACAGTGACAAAATGGTATTATCCACTCTTGTTTCAATAGCCCTTTTTATGCAAGACAAGACTTTTTTTTTTAATCTCTCTTTATTGAAATTTTATAACTCAAAACATAGAAGGAAGGGAGCGTGTGATGACGTAGTACGTGCTGCATCTGTGGGTGGTGCAGCTCCGAAGGGGGACGAGGAGGTATCCTGTCCGTTGGATCGGATCGTGCTCTGCGTATGGGCTTGGGAGTTCGGGCCAAAATGCCCGATTTGGCTGGGCCAGTTTGATTGCGGCTGGCGAGAGTCTCCCCGACGGAGGTGGATAGGAGCTCCTGCTGGTGGGCGGATAACTCATAGTCGTGACACGGCTGGGAAGCTGGATTGCCGGAGCGAGGTGTAATAGCGGCGGATGCACGGAAATCGGAGGAGGACTCCGGCAACGAGAGGACCTGTAGAGAGGGGAACAGGTACCTTGTTATATTAGCCTGCATCTTGAACCTCGAAGGACTAAAAGGTAGAGGGTCTCACTTGGGAAAGCACGCCGAGCAACCTACTATACGCTGATATGTATCTTGTTTGGCTAGACGACTAGGAGTGTGGCGTATTTTTGTGTATCTTGCTTTTGGCGGAAACCCTCTGAGGCCCAATATCATGTGAAGAGATTAAGTTTGGGGGAGCTACCCGTATGGCCTGGCCAAAATTGGGAAGCTGGATTGTTAATTTATAGCCTTTTGGGTGAAGAATGGGCCCTAAGAAGGATAAAAATAATGCACCAGACAAGCCCAAGCTTTTGAGTACATATTATTCCCCCAAAGCCTCTGTCAATACTCAGAAGAACGTTGGAAGAGAACAAGATAGCATTTTGAATGCCACAGATAATGGGGGAGGCTTGGATGAGGTACACGCAGAGTCTAATGGTATGGATCAGATAACAACTATGACCCAATTATATGAGAAATTAACTTTAGACATGAAGACCAATACCATGTCGTTAAAGCAGGATATTGCAGTAGTTTCTGAAAATCTTTCTCAGCAGGCTGTGCTCATTTCAGGCTTACAAAAGGAGCTTCAATTGGTGAAGAAAGAGAATTCTGATTTAAGAACATCAGTCTTGGCTACTGAGATGAAAATAGCTTATATGGAAGATTATACCCGGAGAAATAATATAAGGTTGAGAGGAATCAGTGAGGATATAACGGGGGATAAATTGGAAAAATTCTTGATGGACTTTGTTTTAGTCTATATTCAGGAAAGCCAACTAGGCACCATGCCATTTGAAAGATTTCATAGAATCCCCAACGCTAAAGATTCGAGGTTTCGAGATACCCCTAGAGATGTGATCGTGCGATTTAATAGTTTTTTTGTAAAAGACTTATTAGTGAGAGAATTTAGAAAGAACTCTGAGAAAGACTCGAATTATAGCCATTTAAAGATACTCTTGGACTTATCAACTGCAACTAGGACAAGGAGAAGAGCATTTAGAAATGGGACCCGACGCCTACAGGAAGAAGATATCAAGTATAGATGGGGACATTCAAACAGAGTGGTTTTGTCATTTAATGGCAATTCTATGACTTTTGGTACCCCGGAAGAGTTAGAAGTCTTTATACAGACTTTGCCTAAGGTTTAAATGATGTATGAGGAATTGGGGAAAGGGGGACCTTTCGGGGAGGGAGAGGAGGAGTGTGCATCCGGGTGCGCGATCGCCTTTGGGCACGCCTATGGTGTGCGGGGGGGCGCTCGCGCAGGGGGATGAGCATAAAGGGTTTGTTTTTTTTTTCTTTTTTTTTTTTTTCGGAAGGGATGGGGTGCACTTGGTGTTCATAATTAGGGATAGGGTTATTACGAAGTTTAGAGGGTGTAGGGTTAGATTTGGCTTATTATTGAAGCCTAAGTGGAGCACATTTGAAAGTAATTGGGGTTGGAAAGGGTAGAGAGATTTCACTGGGGTTAAATTTATACAGGGGAATTTAAATATAGAGGGTTAATTATGATGATCCCATCCATCTAGATTTGTTGAAGATGCACTATAGTTATTTAAAGTGTGCTACACATGTATTATATTGATTAATGATTTTTTTTTTTTTTTGCAATTCACATTGTCTACTTAAGTATATTCACTAAATTTTTTTTTTTTTTTCTCTCTTCCCTCTTCTACCCCTAGGGGAGCCTTTGGGCTTGAAGGGACCCCATGGTCTCCAGTTGATATCTGTTGTGTATATTAATTTTTTATGATGGTATTGGAGAAGGTATATTGGTTAAGTTCCCTCTCTTTTAAGATAGGGATGAAAAGTTTGTAATTTATAAGGGAGATTTTGATTTGTAAGTGGTATAGTCATTATATTTAAAAAAAAAAAAAAGAGAAAAAAAAAAAAAAAAAAGAGAAAAAAAAAATTGGAGTTACCCTATTCGGAGCTGCACTCCCATGAGTATGAGCCTCTTCAAAGGGATGGGGCAAATATTCCATGGCCAGGTTCCATGGGATGATATGAAAGTAGATGTATGTATGTATGTGTATGAATGGATATGCAGTGAGGATTCTCATTTAGTTAGGGCAGACAGGGGAGGTAGGAAGATGGTGAAATCTAAGGATGGCACTTAAAATGGTAACAATAAACTCCCGGGGTTTGAATACTCCATATAAACATTCTTTCTTATATCATATGTTGATTCAGGAGAACATTGATGTATGTTTTGTCCAAGAGACACACTGGAAGGGAATAGCATCTCAATATTGGAGGTATAGGAAATATCCAGTAATATTTGATTCTAGTTATCAGGGATATAAAAAAAGAGGAGTAGCAATTATGATAAGGGATAAAGTAAAATTCGAAGCCATATATTATGAGTCTGATAGTCAAGGCAGGTATGTGATTTTGATTGGTAAATTAGATGACTCGTTGTATACGTTGGTTAATATATACGCTCCGAATACTTCTCCAGTACAATTTATTAAAAAAATATATGAAAGAGCTTTGAAAGTACAAAAAGGTACCCTTATTATTGGAGGAGATCTGAATTGTATTCATGATGTAGATTTTGATAAAAAATTGAACTCCCGTACAAATGTGGACTCGTGATCG
The DNA here is from genome assembly GCA_037306005.1 of Rhinophrynus dorsalis. Taxonomy (NCBI): domain Eukaryota; kingdom Metazoa; phylum Chordata; class Amphibia; order Anura; family Rhinophrynidae; genus Rhinophrynus; species Rhinophrynus dorsalis. The sequence goes on from CM074719.1 coordinate 596,225,153, forward strand.
AGAATTGTTGCAAAAAATTTTTCAACATTCTTAGATCAGAACGATATATTTGATACGTGGAGGGTATATAATCCAACAGATAGAGATTATACATATTATTCTCCGGTTCATCAGTCCTATTCACGAATTGATATGTTCTTGATGGATAATAAAGCTTTAAAACGGGTTGAGAAGACATACATAGGAGTTATTTCATGGTCAGATCATGCGCCAGTTTTTGTTGTAATTTGTAATAAGGGGAGTAGTGGGGTTAGGAAAAACTGGCGATTAAATAATTCTTTATTGTATCCCACAAAAAATAGAGAGGCATTGATAGAACAGGCGCAAAATTATTTGAGTGATAATGACAACGGTACTGTAAATGATGCTACGTTATGGTGCGCAATGAAATGTACTCTACGAGGGTATTTGATTAAGCTAGGTGCTCAAGAGAAGAAGAAGAGAGGATTAGATATATCTGACTTGTACATTAAGTTAGCTAATTTGGAAAAAATTAATAAGAATGATCACTCCCCACGGGTCCTACAGGAAATAGATGAGACCCGGAGGAGCATCAAGGATAATCTGATGAAGAGGACTGACGAAATGCTGGAGACATTAAGGCAGAACTGGTATTATAGTAATAATAGGGTGGGGAGAGGAATGACTAATAAATTGAAGGGCAGGTTTGTTAAATCAAGGATAAAAAAAATAGTATGGAAAGGCAGGGTAAATCTTTCCCCACAAAATATTGGAGACGCCTTCAGGGATTACTATCAAATTTTATATAATTTAGCAGGACCAATTAGGAATGAAGACCAGATGAAGTTTTTCCTTCAAGGGTTAAATTTGCCTAGACTTTCGGAAGAGCAATTATCTCGATTGAATGAACCAGTACAGTTACTAGAGATTAAAAACGTGATTCGAGATCTTAAAAAAGTTAAGGCCCCTGGCCCGGATGGATTTTCGGCTTGTTTTTACCAATGTTTACTAGATGTGGTTTCCCCGATTCTGTTGAGGGTTTTTTTGGGGGTTTCGGAAGGAAGGAATTTTCCTGATGAGATGTTGAGGGCAGCTATAATCCCTATTCTGAAACCAGGGAAGGATGGGAGTGATATCAAAAATTATCGCCCAATATCTCTTATAGACGTAGATGTAAAGATATTTTCGAAGATTTTAGCTAATAGAATTGGGGAAGTCATCGTAGATTTAATCCATCCGGACCAGACAGGGTTTATAGCGGGAAGGGGGACAGATGACAATGTTCGGAAACTTTTGAATTTGATATATGAAATACAATCAAGTAAACAACAGGTGGCTTTCATAGCGTTGGACGCGGAGAAGGCGTTCGACCGGGTTAGTTGGGCCTTTTTGAGCCAAACCCTGAGATCATTCGGCTTCTCTGGTCCTATTTTGGATAATATTATGACATTATATAATAAGCCACAGGCTAAAATAGCAGGCCCCTTCCTGGATTCAGCATATTTTAATATAGGAAATGGAACTCGGCAAGGTTGTCCGTTGGCTCCTTTGTTGTATGCATTAACTATGGAGCCTTTAGCGGCTTCAATTCGGAATTCGGGGGATATTGAGGGAGTCTCATTTAGAGGCGACTCAAACAAGATAACACTCTTCGCAGATGATGTTCTCTTGACAATTACAAATTTGGAGAAATCGGTTCCAAAATTGTTGGGCATCATGGAGGATTATGGAAAATATTCTAATTATAAACTCAATCTTCTTAAGACTCAATATATTCATGCTAACTTGACTCAGGACCAATTAAGATTGTTGACAAGTGAGTTTGGTAGTATGAATGGGAAGCATACACTAGAATATCTAGGGATTCAGATTTGCTTTGCAATAGACAGATGGGTTGAGATTAATTATATTCCTCTATTATCTGAGCTGAGAGAACATTTACATCAGTGGAAAAGACTAGAGTTTTCATGGATGGGTAGATTAAATATTATTAAAGCTTATATTCTTCCTAAGCTGACATATTATTTTCGAACTATCCCACTACATGTCTCTATTCATATTTTGAATAAATTTGAGAAGTGTTTTTTGGAGTTTGTGTGGGGCTATAAAAAACCTAGAATTTTGAATTCAACTTTGAAGCATGGGCTGTGTCAGGATGGGGTTGGTTTCCCAGATTTGAGAGCCATTTTTGAAGCAGTTATGTTCTCACATTTTTTAGCATGGGATAGGAAGAGGAATTCTGGTCTAGCCTGGTATAAATATGAGAAAATGCAAAGCCAAGATATGGATCCATTTAATTGTTATTGGTTAGATTGGGAGAACATCAAGAAATTGAATATAGCAAACCCCATTATGAAAAATATTTTGGTTAATATGGTTAAATTTAGAGGAGGATTTAAGACTGATCTTATGTTAACACATAAGGCTCCAATTGTACTCCTACAATTTTTGATAGAGAGTTTAGATCTAAGATTATGGATCATAGGGGGGATTGTTATAATAGAGGATATATATTTGGATGGGGAAATCTTAAGCTTTGAAAATCTACAGATTAGATTCTCTTTTCCCGATAAAGAAAGGTTTAATTATATTAGAGTGAGGTGGTATTTGAAGAAATGGTTAGGAAAAGATAATACAATTTTGGATCAATTTTTGAATGATAACTATAAGGTTAAATTAGTATCTAGAATTTTATCTTTAAGGCAGAAATCCAATAAAATTTATAAAACTAGGTCAGAAACGAGATGGGAAATTGAATTACAACTGAGTTTCCCAATAGAAAAATGGTTCTCATCCTGGAATATAACAAGGAAAGCGGTTCATTGTATTAATCTGTGTGAACTTCAATTTAAAATATTACATAGATGGTATAGAACACCTAAAGTGTTGCATAGAATTTCTCCACTCATACCAGATAGATGTTGGAGGTGTTCTGAGGGAGTTGGTTCAATATCCCATATCTGGTGGGAGTGTGAGAAATTGGATGTTATGAAAAGGAATATCGAGGGGTTAATTAATGGGTTATTTAAATCTAAGATTCAGTTGACGATTCAAAGTTTTATACTTCATATTGATATCCCCATTCAAGGTAATCTTCGGAAATACTTGCTTATAAATATTTTCTTGGCTATAAAAATATGTCTGGCTAGGAAATGGAAACGGGAGGAATTGCCCTCATGGAATAGTATTATCAATCAGATTCAATATCAGTGTGCTATGGAAAAATATATTTACAATAAGAATAAGAAATTGCTAACCTACAGGGAGATATGGACCCCGTGGGTAGAGTTAGCTCATCGAGAAAAATGGAGTTTTGGGAGCTGAAGTATGAGATCCTCAGGGAGAGAGATAGAATGATTATACTGATCTGCCTAAACTTACGGAGATAGGTGTCACTGCAAAAAAAAAGAGTATAAGATTGTGTATTGTTTGTGAGAATGATTGGTATGATCGGTTCCTTTTTCTTTTCTTATTTCTTGATTGATATGATTGTAAAGGAAAGACTATTTATGGTATACTTTTAATGTTAATTATTTCTTTCCTGATGGTTGGAAATGTTGATGTAATGGCTTAAAATAAAAAAAAAAAATAAAAAAAAAAAAAACATAGAAGGAAGAACACATACATCAAAGGATGCAGAATATACAGTACGACACATGAAATATCATCTGTAGGTACCCACACAGGCCCTCCCCCCCACAAATAGAAACAGTACAGGCAAAGGGGGCCATCCCATTAGAAATTAGGGAGCCCACTGGGGGACCACATTACCAATTAGGAGATCCCATACCCCCGCATATGAAGGTTCAGCATGCCTCACAGATGGAGGCAGCATCGATGTACTAGGACCCAACAAGGGGATCATAAAATGGTGGGTCAGCGGAGACTTGCATAGTGTCGGAAACAAAATAAGAATAAAAAGACATGAGAAGTTGAAAGTAAACAGAAAAGCAAAACAAAAATAAGAAAATAAAGAGAGATGGAAAAAGAAAGAAAAGAATAAAGAAGAGAGGGAAAGAAAAGAAAAGTCTTGTCTGGATGGATAAAAGTAATGAAAAAATTAATAGATTCAGTTGTACCGTACTAACCTCAGTTGAAATTCATCACTCTCCAAGAATTCGGACCAGCGGAGCCACCATGTAGCATGTGCCATGCCCCTACCCTCTGCCGTATGTATACGGTCTTCAGCTAACCGTATGTCCTCAACAGAATCCACCCACTCCCTAGATGAAGGAGATCGAGTTTGCTTCCAAAATTTTGGGATTAACATTTTTGAAGCATTCAGCAAGTGAATCGTAAGTGATTTGGTATATTTCCCAATGGGAGAAGCGGTGTGACGGAGAAGAGCAACCATAGGCTCCATTGGAAAGTCGGGGTCTGCCAGTAGTCGGATCATATTGACTACCACCCTCCAAAACTCCACCAAAAGCGGGCATGACCACCAGATATGCATAAAATCACCCCTGTCAACCTTACACCTCAAGCAAGTATCCAAAACCGCCGGGTAGAAGCGATGCAAGAAGGCGGGCACTCTGTACCACCTGGTCAAAACCTTATATGCATTTTCCTGAACTCTAGAAGAATATTTGTGGGAAAGAATTGAAATTTTAGTCCATTGTGCCTCAGTCAAAGCAACTCTACAGTCGGTCTCCCAGGATCTAATAAAAGAATGTGCAAGAGCCAGCAGTATTCTGTGTACGGAGGATATCAACTTCCTGGGAAATGGATCCGAGAGACACAGGGTCTCAAAAGGAGTAAGGGTAAGAGAGAAAAGTGGTACAGAAGGGAGCATGTTAACCAAGTGACATAGCTGGCCATAAAAGTAGGGCAGAGAACTATGGCATTCCCTGCCTTCCAAAATGGCAGGGAGCGACTTGAGTTCAGCATCCGAGGTGACATCCTTCAGTTGGGGGAATAGACATATTCCCGGTAACCACTTCCAAAAGTGGGCCTCCTTTAAAATCTGGTGGGAAATCTTCTTTACAGGTCAGAGAGAGTACGGGGGAGTGAAGAAAGTCCCGTAGGAATCTCAGTTTTTTCCAAGATCGAATTGTAGTCAGGATGGTGGGGTGAGTGATGCCCGAATAAATCCTCTGACGGCGGCCTACCCATGCAGCCACAGAAGAGGGAACCAAAAGATCAGCCTGTTCCAGCAGTAACCAAAGCTTAGGAGAAGAAACAAACCATTCCAGTACCCTGGAAGCCATCACTGAGTCATAATAAGATTCCAGATCAGGGAGGCCTAGGCCTCCCAATTATTTGGGACGGATCAAGTAATTGTATCCCAATCTCCTAGTCATAGAGTGCCAGATAAAGTCCAAGAGCATCCGTCTGAGCGCTCCAAAACAGGACCTTGGGATCACTATGGGAAATGTCTGAAGGACATACAATATCCGAGGTACAATGTTCATTTTAATGACCAACAGCCTTCCAAACCATGAAAGCTTCATCTTAGTCCATCGGGTAATATCTGCCTGAATAGTCAGACGCAGCTGCGTGGTGTAGGTCATAAAATCAGACTTAGTCAGCTTCTCTTGTCCCCTGAGTACTGGGCAATCGTTTGCAGCCATCTCCTCCTCCTCCAATTCCCCCTCCGAGGAGCATGTTGTAGTAACGGCCTTCACTCCATGATCAGGCGGCATATTGGAGAGTTTCAGCGTTCCGGGCCGGAGCGTTATCAAATAGTTACTCAGCGCCTGCAAAGACGAGGGTTTAGGTTCTTTCGGTAGTCCTGAGGTCCAAGATGTTTTTTTAGAAGATTTGACCATTGTGGAAGGTCACAGGTTAGTATATTCCCTAATAAAAGCACTCGAGGAGCAGAAGCTAAACAGTGGTGCGTTCTATCACATCACACGCACACAACGCCTCCGCAAGACAGGACATTGATTGCTTTTGCTACTGCTATCTGACACTAGTCACTGCCTCAATGTTTGTAGTTTACAAGGATTTCCAGGTCTTTCTCTGGCAACTTGTCCCCTAAAATGATCCAGTTACGTTCATAAGTAGCAATGGGATTTTTTCTTCCCAAATGCATGACTTTACACCTCCCCACATTAAACTTCATATTCCATTTTTTTTCCCAGTCTGCCATTTTATGTAAATCCCTCTGAAAAGGACAAACATCCTATCAGAAGCAAAGGCTATAGGCCGTGCTAAGACCGTGGGGAGAGTGTGGGAGTGAAAGGGTTAACAATACCAGACCCCTGGTTACCTGTTACTATTCCTAGCAACCATCAAATTAACCCCTGAAATCCCTCCTGCAGTATCACCCAAGCACTATAATTTGCTGCCACCCCAAAGACTTTATATCTGGGCATCTTAGGTTACCCCAAACACAACAGAATTACAGTATAAAATCACCTTAATAATCAAACATATAGACTTAACCCTTTAGTAGCGTGTTCTAACTGAGCTTCCTTCAGAGTAGTGAGTTCATATTAGAGAACAGAGACAAGAGCTGATTAATTGAACATTTAATCCGAAAAAAGGCTTCACAGTGCTGGTTACAAAAATACAGAAATAAAGGACATACACAAATAACGATTACACATTGGCAAAACAGTCCATAAAATAAAATGGGAGAAACACAAGAAATCCTTAAATACAATTACCGATATTTATTTTAAGAGTCCTTGCGGGAACTTCAGATGGTATTTCCCCTTTCAGTTGTTACAAAGAAATTCACCTTTTTATCCACAAACCCATATTAAATAGGAGTCCACAGTTGCTTCTAAGGGGCCAAACCCCCTGGGTGTTACCTGGGAGAAGGTTTGGCCTGACAGTTTACAGCCCACTCAATCAGACCTGTCAGGGATGGTACTGTAGAGTTCTACCTGAAAAGTCATAAGGCTTCCCAAAACATGTAACCCACAGCACACCTCTATAATGTTATAATAATCATATTCCTCATATTTGTGTGAATATCTGGACACCAAACATGCTGGGTCTAACTGACTGCAAAGTGGCTATTCTTGTAACTCATAGTAGGAACACCTCCCCTGGCACATTTGGTACCCACCAAAAGGATAAAACCTGGGCATTTTAAATATATAGTTTTATTGAACCATTTTACACTATATATATACACATGTTCTCCCTAATTCAGGCTATTTGGGTATCCCCTGGATAAACTTCCCCCCAGAGCAGATGGTCCAATATATTTTATGATATTCTGTTCTGCTCCGGTGATCTACTCATTCAGTTTCTGGTGATGTTATCTACTCAGCTAATTTTATGGCCTAGGACTGGTGCACTATGAATAACATACAGGTCAGCAAACAAACAAACAAATTATATAAACCAGAGGGCCAACTCATGCCTTGGCATAACACATCCCTTTCCAAATGTATTACCCTGCATAATGTAGTGTCATATGCAAGTACTGATATTTTGCCTTTTATATTTATTTGCAGGTCATTTATAAACATGTTATAAAGTACTGAACCCTGAGGTACTGCGCTCTACTTTAACTAAACTGTAAAATTTTCTATTCACAACACACTGTTCCCTATCCTTCAACCAATTTTCTATTAAATTGCAAAGATTATCCCCTAGCCCAAATTTCCTTATTTTATACCCCAGCTTCCTGTGTGGCACTGTATCAAATGCCTTTTCAAAACTCAGATATACCACATCTGCTGCTTTACCGTTATCTAGATTGTTACTTACTTCTTCATAGAAGCTCAAGAGATTCATTTGGCATAAAACCATGCTGATTCCTGCTAATAATCCTATTTTCTCTGGTGTAATCCTGAACATAATCCCTGATTATGCTTCTAGCAATTTTCCCACTACAAAGGTCAGACTTACTGGTCTATAATTCCCAGGTTCTGTTTTAGTTCCCTTCTTAAACAGAGGCACTACATTGGCTTTACGCCAATTGTGGCACTGAGCCTATGGTGAGAAAATCTTTAAAGAGTAAAAAGAGGGGCCTTGCCAACACTGCACAGAGTTTCTGAAGAACTCTTGATTGTATACTATCAGGACCCGGTGCTTTGTGAGTCTTAATTTTGTTCAGTCTTCCCATTACCTTATCTTGTGTTAAACCAATATCTGATAATGGTATGGTTTTGTTACTTGATGAGGATCTTCTACCACTTCTTGTTCCCTGGCATATACTGATGAAAAAGAAAGTGTTTAGAACTTCAACCTTTTCCTTATCCTCTCTAATCAATCAACCCATCACATTTTTTAAAGGTCCAATGCACTCCCTCTTAAAGGGACAGAAATGTTCCATAGAAGATTCTTCTAGTTTTGTAGATGAAAAAAATAAGACTATATGCCACAAATCCTATCTCTCAAACCGCTATGGTTTGAGAGATATTCACATTGAAAGAATCCCTCCCTCCCCTTCTCCTGATGTCAGCTGTAAAGATTACAGCAGGAAATTCGAGTCAGCCGACTCGAGGAGGCTCTTCAGCAGAGCAGAAATTGCGTTATTTAAAAAGAACTACTTCGCTGGAACAGTATACAAGGTGTGCTTGCAAACCAGGCACACTTTGTAGACCTTTCCAATTAAGTAATTCTTTTTAAATAATGTAATTTCAGCTCTGCTGCAGAGCCGCTGACTGGTCCCCGGACCAGGATCTCCTGCTGTCAACAGAGCGCTGACGTCAGGAGAAGGGGAGGGAGGGGGGGTTTGAGAGATAAGATTTGTAGCATATTTTTTTTTTTTCTATGTACAAAACTAGAAGATTTTTTTTTATGGTACATTAATGTCCCTTTAAGTTTTTGATATTAATGTATTTGAAAAATATTTGTGGATTTGTCTTGCTCTCCCTTGCAATTCAAGTTTCATAATCTATTTTTGCTAACCTAATTTACTTTTTGCAACCTTTTTTACACTCCCTGTATTTCAAGAAATAATGTTCTGTTCCTTTAGACTTAAAGAGATAGCAATGTTTCACAAAAACAGCAGCTTCAATTAATCTTCATAGAATTTGGGCCATGGAGAGTGTTATTTCAATACTGTCAAGAGTTGTAGTTCAAGAGTAATTTAATGATAAAGTAGCCCCCTCCTGCCCCTTTTACTTAGCGTAAGCCACCTCTCTTCAGATGTGGAATCTGGTCCTGGGACCAGACAGCTCACAGCAAGGGACAATCTTCTTACTGTGAGCATAAGTAAAACCCTGACCCCTTTGATAGGTTTTTCCTTATGCTCACAGAAGATTGTCCCTGTCTGCGATCCATCCAGACAGTCTTGTTCTGAGGTGAGCAGTGTTACATCAGTAAAAAGTGCCTCCAAGTCACACTAATTACAATACATTAATAGTGTTAGTGCTAAACAACTAACAATATTGTGACTACATGACAGTCTGCGCATTCATTACAAATGCAAGTTTAGGACTAGATTTTAGACCTCTAACATAAAACAACATTTTACAGATGCTGCTGGACCTACATGATATTTAAAATATTTTTAGGTATTGGTATCTAATGTGTAACTGGTAGGTGCCAGATCAGACATATATGGAAAATGAATGATGCATTTCTACATTATACCTCCTAATTGTCACTCTTTGTAGAAGAGAAGCACCAAAACTTAAGTTTGTTTAAACTTCAGTGTGTTTATACATTAATCTGTGTAAATAAAATAGGTTGGTCTTGCACTAAATCATTTATTCAATTACATAAATGGTTGTCAATAGGTCATGAAATATAAATAATAGCAGTAATGCCCCACCCACCAGCAACACCAACTAAACAAATATGTCCATATGAAACGTTAGGAGGTATGTTACAATGGAACCATTACAAACTTTAATTACTGTAGCTGAATTTTTCATGCATCCCTTTTTAAAAGGATTATCTACAAAAGCAGCTACCAACGCACTGTGAAGAAGTATGTTGCAGACCTATCTGTGACTCAATGGGCTATATATATATAATATATTTAAATAAACTGAAATCTGTACTTGCTCTTTATAGTGGTTTCCTCAGAATCGCCTCACTTTATTATTATAACAGCAGCTAATGTAATCTGTGACTGAGAGAAGGTGAAATGTGAAGCCCTGAGGTGGAATAATAGAAATAAAACATTTCACACAGTCCCCATGCCACAAACAGAGATCACTTCTCCCCTGCCCCTGCTGTGTGTGTCAGACATGTTGTATTACCCACGGGCAGCACCGGACCGCTCTGGGAGGGACTCGCTCTACTGATCACAGGCGACCACGATCTTCTTGTCTAGAAAGTTCTAAACACTAGAGGGAGATCTACACATGCTATTGACTTCACTGACAGAATGCATCATCTATGTAGGACTACAAGAAAATGGCTACCAAGCCCGAAAAATAATTGCCCTGAAGCTCGCGTCAGGAAGTAGGCCTCAATTCTACATCCACTGTAAATAAGTGAGAAATACGGTGTAAACCGACTACATCACTAGGGGGTGCTGATTATCGTTGATTAAAGTCGGAGTTTTAAGCCCACCCCTTCTGTGATGTTTCTTCACCCCCTGTGTTGCATGTTGTTCGTCTACTCAGAGCCCTTTGTACAACTACATGAAATAGGCCCCAAGTAAGCCAAAAGCTTCCGGGTTTTATCATGTGACAATTCGCGCAGACGTCATCGGTCTGCGTCCGTTACACACCTTCGGTAAATAGACTTCACAAAGAATCGAGTCGCAGTTTTAGAAGAGAGTGATCGCCTGTAAATAACAATGTGAGTCTGGTACTGTACTTTAGTAATACAAGGTGTTTAACACGGAGAACAGTGATCTGTGTGCTTGGGGTGGGGCTGTTTATGTCAGGGGGAGGGGGTCGTGGTGCTCTCCGGCCATTGATGGACTAAAGCTCCCATCATCCCCGGCCGCCCAATGGCTGGTCAGGGATGAATGGAGATTTAGTCTATGAATAGCTGCAGAGCTTCAGGTTGCATATTGTAGGTGTATGTAAATGTCGGTTCGGTACCAATAACACCCCAAGCACACAGGAGAAAAATAAATTCTGCTTCATTCTCTGTTGTTCAGTACTGCTTTGATTTTTAATTCTGTTGCTCCTCTCAATCATCCATTGCTGGACTAACATCTATTTTGGACTACAGCTCCCATAATATACAGGTCCAACAACAGAAAATTAATTTCCTAAGGTAATCCTACCTCATCTGCTCCTCCCTTTCTTCCACTCCATTTTTACTGGGAGGTACACTAACAATGGTTAGCCACCCAACATGTTATGCCAGCCATAGGCCTGCCTATCAATGCTATAGACACACAGTGTATCCCTTTCATCTCACAAGGTGGTAAGCAACATGTGATACTTCAGCAGCCCTGGACTGCAATGCCCATATATCATCAGCTAATAGTTGACTGATTTTGAGGATAGTAGTTGTAATCCATGGTCAATGCAGCAACTGCATTGCCCCATCCATTTTCTATAGGAATGACTGCACAGGAGTAGGAATGGGAGCCACTTTTTGCTTCAAAAGTGAAATGTTCGGAAAATGGCACTCCTTACCTTCTGATGGAATTCCCACAAAAACGTATGAGAGGAATTTCATTCAAAGAAAAATGCAGAAACATTATGTATTTTCTGTATGTGGGAATTTCTGCCAAAAAATCAGTACATTGTGGCATTTCTGTGACACTCTAGATGTGGAGGAACGAAAAATTAAAGTAACTTTTCACCTATCCCTACAGAGACACACACTGCGCATCAGTGTCAGGGAGTTGTGTACTGAGGCTGGAGCAGTCCATTGTTAGACTTTAATCTGTTGAAGACTGCAATGACTGATTTGGGATGAAGGGAGTTGTCCTCAACAGGGGCAGGTTCAACAACTGACTAACCCTGTTCTAAGGGAAAGTGGTGCAGTTCTGGAGTAACCCACCATCTGCACTACAGGGAAAGAACAAATAAATAAAAAAATGGTTTTTAACATCTTAAATCAGTGGTTCCCATCCTCTCCTCAGAGGCATCCAAGATACCACATCTTTTGGATTTCCTCTCCTGTGTGTATGTTCGTTACTGAAATGTGTTTAGTTAATTAACTCCTAGTCAATCAGATACATACTAAAGACATGGCTTCTTAGGCATCCCAAAGGAATAGTTTGGGGACCGCTTCTTTAACCCTTAGAATGTCAGAGGGGTACACAATGTGTTGTGAATCAATGCTTTGTGCACCACTCTGGCACTCAGAGGGTTTAAATACTAGAGGATTCTCCAACAGACTGCTTTGATATGTGTTGAAGACTTCTAACAAGGGGTTAAATGTCCTTTTTAAATAAATGGGAATGCTTATTTGTTTCCTGCAGTGCATATGGTTTGCCCCCAAATTCTACCAGTTTTACTTAAGTGCATCATCCTCGAGGATGGGGGGGGGTGACAATTCCATGTCAATGAACCCAATAAAAAATTGATTATGCTATAAAATATACAAATTAATCATGTAGTATAATGTACTTCCACAACATTGATGTGTGTGTGTTTGTATATAGATTTGTTTTATGTAATTTTATTTTTCTTCTACTAGGGACACTCTCTGGTTTTGGCTATATGTCCCTGGATACTGATGTCACCCTTTATTTCAACTTTACATATGCTGCTAGTGCATAATATGTAAAGTCAAATTGCCCATATGTTTTTTTATTTTTATTTTTTTTTTTAAAGTGGACCTGTCACCTTGAATTTTCTTTACATATTCGAAAACTTCATTGAAAACTGCTTATGTTTCATGTTAAAGCGAGACTATCACCATCATAATATTGCCCCCAAATCCATTACTAATGTAGAGATAAATAAAACTATACTTTTATTATGCTGAAAAAGTCTGCATTATTAATTAAAGCAGCTTTTTCTGCAGGCATCCAGCGGACAACAGTGCAGACGTATTAGAGGCAAGCTATCTCTGAGTCTGCTCTTTCTGTCCTGTGCACTGTCCGGATTGGTGGTGACGTTTGTTGGTTACCTTAAAGGAGCAGTACACTTTTTTAATGAAAAAGTAAATATTGTAGGGATTTTCCTATTGAGTGAAATAAGGGTACTCCCACTGCTGAGATATTTATATTTCCAGAGTTATTACAGTTTAAACCCATGTTTGTTGACATTAGCAGTGCCATCTAGTGGTCAAAAAGTCAGAGACATACAGTTCTCCATAGAATGTGATAGAAACTGCCCTTAACTTCCTGTCAGTTAGAACTATCAGGAAGTAAACACAGTAAATTCACTTACTGATTATTTAAACTGCTACAACTTTTGAATAAATCCTCTGACAGCAGTGGGAGTGACCTTGTTTTATTCAGCAGGAAATGCTCTGTAAAATGTGTTTTCATAAAAAAAAAAATTACTGCTCCTTTAAGGTAACGGAAGTTGCTGAAGGCGCAGGCCCATAGAGGTTCTCTTGTAAGCTCTGTGCCCTGGATGCCTACAGAAGAAGTTGATTTTCTTTAAAGCAAAACTTTCACCCGCAATAATTAATGTTACCTCTGAAATGTAGTCCATTATAAAGAAATCCTATATTGTAGGAGACTGACGGGCAGGTTAGTGCAGTGTGCATGCCTGAGCCGTCAGTCCCTTCCGATAACCATGTGACTGCGGTGCTTCTCAGTGGAGACCGGGACTGACAGCATAGTTGTGCAGACAAGATGTCTGCGCTGATGCCTGGCTTCCAGTCTCCTACAGTAAAGGATTTCTTTATAATGGGCTACATTTCAGTGGCAACATATATATTATAAAGCTAGTCGCTACCTGCTTAATTATTGCAGGGCGATTTTATAGCAGGTGAAAGTTCAACTTTAATAACGCTGACTTTTTTTTAGCATAATAAAAGTTTGTCTTTACCTATTGCTACATTAGTAAAGGATTGGGGGGGCAATATTAAGTTGTTGATAGTTCCGCTTTATCCAAAATTCCAGCAGGTGTACAGATGGATATATTCACACATTTATTTTCTGGTTAAAGTGACCTGGTACAGCACAGTTCTTTTTTTATAGCATATGAAATGTCACTGAAACCTTCATTAACATATGACATGTCACTGAAATTAGTATATGAAATGTCACTGGTACCTCACAGGCTCCTCAATTAGCATATGGTAAGTATGAATAGCTTCTTAACTGCACGTTTGCTGGTCTTTTGGTTAACATGATACTTAGGCAGTTATTAATCAAATATACAAACTTGAATTAAGCTGAAAGGTCCACTTTAATTTGTATTTACATTTTTTCATCCCAGACAGTAATCTTGTTGAATTTCTGTTTCCATAGATTTTCTGGTCAGTGACCATCAAAGCAAAACAGTGAAACAATGTAACATCCATGCAGTCCTAAGTGTTCGGCATGTGTATGCTATATTTTTAGTTGTACTTGGAGCTTAATGTCAGGGACATATGTGTTAAGCACAAAATAAATATGTATGTAAATAGGATAGGCATATTGACTTGATATAGTCTGCAAGTAGATAAGTGTAGAGTCAGATTTATTTTCCTGTTCCTTTAACCCACTATTATTTGCGTGCTCTGTGCTGGTCATTAGAAGGTTAATAGGTTATGAGCTTCCTAAAGTAGCTGAACCCTTTAAGTGCCAGGGGGAAGCAATGCGTTATGAAGTAATGTATTGTTCATCTCTTTGTCACTCAGTGGATTAAGGTTAATAGGATATGAGCTGCCTAACTTGTTTTAAAACATTAAGTGCTGGGAGGATGAAATTTATTGTTGATCCCACTGCTACTCAATCGGTTAAATGGGCACTATCACTAAAAAAACACTGATTTTGAAAGACCTTTTATGTTGAATTACCCTTTTTTAATTTAGAAAACTATTTTTTTATTTATTTATATATAAATACTAGCAATGTGGGACGGCGTTGCCCGTCATGTCATGACCGTTGGGCGCACGTGTTTGAAATGCAGACACACTGATAAACACAGACATATGCAGCATACAGGCAGACACATACCATACATCCCAAGTGTCCCTCTTTGAGGGCAAAATCCCTCTGTCCCTCTTTCCCACCCTGTTGTCCCTCTTTTTAGGAGGTCAGACTGTGTGCAGGGCAGCTCCACCTATAGGCGACGTAGGCGCCGGCCCAGGGTGCACACGTACTAGGGGCGCGGGCATGCAGCGGAGAAGAGCTGCGCCCGCACACACCACTCCGGGAACCACAACACAGTCAGGTCTGTGTCGCTACAGCGCTCCCTCATCTGGTCGGATCTTTAGTAATGCAGAGCGCGCTGGGAGTCATGATCTCCCGCCTCGCTCTGCATTACTGAAGAGAAGACTGCGCGGGAGCTACAGGTATGTGATGGGGGGCAAGTTGGAGCTGAGGGGGCATAGTGGAGCTGAGGGGGCAAGTTGGAGCTGATGGGGGCAAAGTGGAGCGGATGAGGGTCAAAGTGGAGCTGAGGGGGGGCAAGTTGGAGCTGAGGGGGGCAAAGTGGAGCGGATGGGGGGCAAGTTGGAGCGGATGGGGGGCAAGTTGGAGCGGATGGGGGCATAGTGGAGCTGGTGGGGGCAAGTTGGAGCGGATGGGGGGCAAGTTGGAGCGGATGGGGGGCAAGTTGGAGCAGATGGGGGGCAAAGTGGAGCTGATGGGGGTAAGTTGGAGAGGATGGGGGGCAAAGTGGAGCTGAGGGGCCAAAGTGGAGCTGGTGGGGGCACGTTAGAGCAGATGGGGGGCAAAGTGGAGCTGGTGGGGGCACGTTGGAGCGGATGGGGGGGCAAAGTGGAGCTGATGGGGGCAAGTTGGAGTGGATGGGGGGCAAAGTGGAGCTGATGGTGGCAAGTTGGAGATGATGGTGGCAAAGTGGAGCTGGTGGGCCAAAGTGAAGCTGATAAGGGGCAAGTTGGAGCTGGTAGGGGGCATCTCTTACAGGCATCTCCAGACCAGGGGCAGACTGGCCCAGGGGGCAGAGAGAGGACAATCATGAAAAGAGGTGGGGTATAAGTAGGCAGGGTATAAAGGGGTGGGACACAAGGGGCGGAGCGAAATGGGCGGCAAAATTAGGTTTTGCCTAGGGTGGCAAAAATCCTTGCACCAGCCCTGACTGTGTGGCGTGTTTTACTTTGCTCTACAGCAATAAAGCAATAAACTTCAGTATATGTGTTTATACATTAGTAATAAAATACTTTGGTCTTGCACTAAATCATTTATTCAGTTACATAAATAGCCAGTAATAGGTCATGAAATAACCTAAAAATTCTTAGTAATGCCCCGCCCACCAGCCACGCCCCAACAATATCACCTAAAACTACAGTGTCCCTCTTTGGCCATGTGAAATGTTGGGAGGTATGCACATACACACAGTGAGCGGCAGAAACATGCAAAAGACACGCACACACACAGACTCACTGGAGATGCACACATATGTAACAGATGTACACACACAGACACACTGGAGATGCACACATGGACACATATGTGTAACAGAGATGGACACAAACACACATGCAACATATATGAGCAGAAACACATGCACTCATGAGTTGTGCACCCCTCTGGCAGTTAAAGGGTTAAGATATACAGAGGCATGTCAGAGTTAAATAGCAGTGGGAAGTGTGTTCATACCTGGGAACTTTGACTTGTGGAGTCCCTAGAGGGGACTGATGTGGTGCTGATGTGGAGAGACAAATGGGGCAATCTGGGTTAAAAGGGGGCGGGGCTTAATCGCGAGTAGGAGGCGGGGCTTAACATAAATGTGGAAAAGTGTTAGTAATAGGCTGGGGAAGGAGGAGAAGTGGGAGGGAAATGCAAGTTTACAGTGTGAGGGGTTTGAACACACTCCCTGAGGGCTAAAACTTGATACACAACCCTGTGGCAGTCAGTGAGTTAAGTGTGAATCTGATGGCTGTCTGTCCTGTGTCTTGCATGCCAAATGATGACAGTGAAGAAATAATTGAGCAATGAGGGCCTACCTTAACCCTTTGAGTGCCATTTTGTTCTTCTGGTGCTGCACTACAGGTCCTGCTGAGGCCACTGGGAGTCAGGGTGAGTGAGTGTGTGTGTGTGTGTGTGTCAGCCATATTTATTTCTGGCTTTGTGTGTGTATGTGGTGCTGTGTGTGTGAGTGGGGGCATGTGTGTTTGGTGCTGTGTGAGTGGGGCATTGTGTGTGTTGGTCTGTGTGTGTGAGTGGGGCATGTGTGTGTGTTTGTGTGGTGCTGTGTGAGTGAGGCATGTGTGTGAGTTTGGTGCTGTATGAGTGAGGCATATGTGTTTGTCTGTGGTGTAGGAGCAAGTGGCAGCCATGTTGTTTTTTTCTGACTTTGATGGTGGTGGGCGGGCTGCATAGTGGGGGCGGGCCAACTCCCTGCATGACTGAATCACCCAATAGGAATAGTAACTCCTGCTTTATGCCTCCCCTGGGTGTGTTTTGGCAGGCACAAAGTCTTCTTTTATATATATAGATTATGCTCATTAAGGCATTCCATGCACCTGGCTTGGCAGTATATTACCTCCCCTGCTCGCTGACACTTAACCCTTTCAGTGGCCATGAGTTGCTGTGCAACATCAGTGAGTGGTGGAGGTAATGGAGGGCTAGAACACTGTCTGCACAGTATGCCTTACTTAGCGTAATCTGTAAATCTAAATAACTCCTACTAGTTTTCTCAAGGAAAAATGGATAATACAACAGATAAGCGATTTTGAAAGCACTTTCATAATAACCAGTTGTTTAGGACAGATGATAGTGTTTCCCTTTATGTTGCTTATTTATGTAGTATTTTGGAGTGGGTAATGTCTGTCCTGCCGTCTACAGGATGGAAGCACTCTCGCTCAGAAACATAACAAACATCTGGGTGCGAATGTAATGACAAAAGTTATATTGGCACTCACGGGACATCTCCTTTGTTGACGTAGAGGAAAGCAAACAACATTCTATTTAAGCCATTTCTTTTTATGTGTCAAGTTAAAATAATTCCTTCTTGACTGCAAAAGGTAGTTGGTTTTTTCCCTGCATCAACAACCTGTTTTCAAACAGTTGTCTTAACTCTTTATATATTGTTCTTGGCCTAGAAAGGTATCTGTTAACACAGCCTTCTGGGGCAAAAAATTCCAAATTTTTTCTGTAAAAAAATGAATTTTGTTTGCTGTGGTTTAAAGCGCCTTTCCTATAATATTAATGGATCCTCCTTAATTTAAAATTTTTTTCTGTTTCTTGAAGAATTTTAGTAATATACAATACAACCGACCCCATGGGAAAAGGGTCGGACTAACAAACTTCAAGGCCATGTAGCCAAGGACAGGTCAAGTGCATATCACAATGCGGTAAAGGGATAGTAATGTTTCATAATAAAAGCAACTCTAATTAATCTTCATAGTATTTGGGCTGTGGAGATTGTTATTTCAATTCTGTCAGAGTTGTAGTTCAAGAGTAATTCAATGATAAAATATCCCCCTCCCACCTCTTTGTACTGATATAACACTGCTCAGCTCAGAGCAGCAGAGTGTGTACAGGTAGATTGCAGAGAGGGACAATCTTCAATTAAGATAAGGAAACAAGCTGAAAAACCTGTCAAGGGGAGCAGGGCTTTCATTGCTCTCACAGTAAGAAGATTGTCCCTTGCTGTGAGCTGTCTGGTCTATGGACCAGATTCCACATCTAAGGAAAGGGGGCAGGAGGAGGAAACTTTATCATTCAATTACTTTTGAACTACAACTGTGACAAAATTGAAATAACTCTCTCTATGGCTCAAATATATGAAGATTAATTGGAGCTGCTGTTTTTGTGAAACATTACTATCCCTTTAAGGTCATAAAATGCAAACTATCATAACCAGCCATACTGTTCGAGCTGCTTAAGGTTGGGGAAGAAGAAGAAAAAAAGGGGGGGCTAGGGAGGAGGATTGGGGGGGTAGAATCAGTTAATTAAAGAGGGAGAGAAGAGAGGAACGTTCAAAGAAGCGATAAGTCAATGGAATCTTTGGAGTATTCCCAAATGTCCCATACAGCCTTATGTTTAGGGAGGGAGTCGTGGAGCAGGGCCGTGAGACAGTCGATTAACTCAACCTGTTGAAGTCGAGTAAGCAGTAGATAGAGGGATTTCCAAAACCCAGCTATTAGGAATCTGACAGCTGTGAGGATATGGGAAGTCAACATTGCCAGGGGACGGGGCATGAAGTCGAGCTCAATTGGTGTCCCCAACACCAGGGTTACTGGTTCGAGGGGTAGAGTTACAGATGTGATTGCTCAGATCAAGAGAATTACCTTCTCCGAAAATGCTTTGATAATTGGGAAAGGCCATTAAATGTGCAGAAGATCATCTGTTTCGCCACATCCCCTCCAGCACAAGGCTGAAGGGGATGGGTTGATATAATGCAACCTAGAAGGAGTATAATACCACAGAAGGAGGATCTTATAAATAGTCTCCCTGGTGGACATATAGATCACTGTTTTTGTGGTAGCCGACCAGATCGCACCTTATCTCTCCTCAGAGATCTCCAAGTCAAGTCCCATTCCCACGCCTTCATCTATTTATATTTGATGGGGGCGGTAGATGACAGCAACAGTGTATAAAACCTGGAGTCCAGATGATGATGTGGCCCTGGATCAGAGCTAATCTTTTCATATTAAGTAATCGGGGGAGACGACAAGGTAGGAGCTAAGGAGTGCAAAAAGTGGAATAGCTGAAGGTAGGAGTGGAAATCACTTGGGGAGAGACCAAGATTGGCGCACACAGAATCAAAGGACAGCAGAAAACTCTCACTCAGGACATCGCCCACTGAAGAAACACCGGCTGCACGCCACTAACGGAAAGTTTGCCAATGCAAAACTGGGGGGAACTGGGGATTCCCAAAGAGCGGAGTCAAAAATCTGTAGGGGGAAGAAATGAGCGAAGGGCATCGTTTACAGGCTGCATTAAAGATATATAGTTGAAAGGTGACAGTAGGTAAAAGTGGTGAAGTGGTGGAGCGAGCCCTATCACGGTACCAGGGCCAGTCACCCAAGGTGGCCAAGGATGAACAGAGGTGTTCCATATCCTACCAAAGTATCTGACCCTGGTGACCAGGAATGAAGTTATCTTGGGTGTAAGGCCAGGTAATAATTATGACGATTAGGGACTGTCCCAGCAAACTTTGGGCAGAACAAACCATGTTTCGCCAGTCTAGGATGTCTGCTTCCCTATTTTTTATTTATTTGTTTTCTCCATTATTTTACCCTTTGAGTGCACTCAAAGGGTTAAAAGACTATTAAGTTATTTTATTAAAAATATATCTCTCTTGCATCCACTGGGGAAAACAGGGACCATGGGATAAATGTTCCACCACTAGGAAGCAGGACACTTAACAGTTAACAATGTAGTAAATCCTTCTTTACCCCCAATACTCCCTCTTGAGGTGAGTAGTTAAGCATCCTCAATCAGAGGCATAAGGCAAGTCTCCTCTTGGAGGCTGAATTATTTATTTTATTTGTCTGTTTATTTTTCTTTTTTCCCTGTTCTGTTTTTGTATACAAAAGGAGACCACAGATAGCACCTTCTGGTCTCTACATTGTGGGACATCTTTGTCCCCATCTTTAATAACCAGGATGTGTGTGGGGCTGGGGCCAGCATAGTCTTTGCCTGTTCAAGGTGGGATGCCCAGGTGTTTGTCCTCTGCATTTGATATAGACTCCAGGGTATAGTGAGTAAAAACCTGTGTGTCTTAGGCTAAATTTACACAGGCGTGTCTGCTGCACTGCAAGTAGGTGCAAAACAAGCCACCCCTGCCAACTTACCTGTGTTGTGCTGCATTCCACAGTGTGAATTTCTGTCATGGGGCAAGCGGAGGAGTGCCACAAGGCTGCCCCATATTGGGTTTGGCCTTGTATGTTGGCCAGACTCTGGAGGAAGCAAATGAATTGCATCCTTCAAAATTACTTGTGCGAACGATCTGCGTAGTAACCCATGTGCTGCCATGCAGATCAGTTTGCTTCAACTTGGATGCAAGACCATCCAGGTTGCAGCATGCTCTGCCGATAAATACCTAATTATGCATGCATGGCACTGGGCTACTAACAGCCTTCTCCATGTCTCCCTTCATTTGGGCTGCTCTTCATTCTGTATCGGAGCTGTGACCTGTACCTTCCCTATTGAGCAGTTTCTAAGCATCCACCATTAGCAGGTTCTTAACTTCCAGGCAGGTAAAATTGTGGGAGATCTGCTGATTCCCCTTGCTAACAAGGGGATATTGGCTGTATGTGTGGAGTCAACTGCTTTCATCAGCCTTACTCAAATTCCCATTAATCCCTATCTGGACAACCATGCTTTAATGGCATGGGACTTGAGGCTTCCACCTTGAGGAGTAAATGTTTTTTCTGATAATATCATCCAAACAGTGTTGAAGAAGAGAGCCTGTGTTGGCCAAAATATATCACAGGGTCTGGTGGATGTAGTTTTTATTGAGATGAAAATGATTTGAATCCTCAGTGTTTGAAATGAGCACACCTACTCTGTTTCCTTCAAGGGGGACTGAAAAAAGGTCTCAAACTCCGTTCCCTCAGTTTGCAAGTTTCTACTCTGTTTGTAACAGGCGATTGGAGACATCCCAGAGTGGCAGACCCTTTTGCAAGGGGGGGTGCATATAGCCCTGCTTATAAGGATCCAATGCTTCCTTGGGACTTGAATTTGATCCTAGAAGTCTTCCAGACTTTTTTTTTTTTCTTGAACATCTGCCTTTCTGGCATGTTACCTATAAAATGTTCTTCATGGCAATTTCCACCACGAGAAGGGTACCAGATATTGGTACTCTTTTATGTAGGCTTCATCATCTTATATTCCATCAAGTCAAGGTGGTTTTGGGGACTGTCCCTGACACACAACCCAAAGTGGTGTCTGCCTTTCATATCAATAAATTTAATTTGTGAATTAATTTTGAATCTGTGTTGTAACCCGCAAAACAAAGATGGGAAATCATTACATACTTTGGATGTAGTTGAATATCTCAAACATAATGTCTACATCACTGAGTCATACAAGCAGATACTTTTTTCATATTCCATAGGGCTGGTAGACAAATCCACAATTGCCTCGTTGATAAAATGAGCTGTACGACAAGCTTATATTGTTCTGTCACGACCAAAGAACTTCAGAGTTCAGTTCATTCTCCATGACCCAGGAGTACATCATGGGCACTCAAGCACCAAGCTTCTCCAGACCATCTATGCAAAGCTCTACCTCATCATCAGTACATACTGAGTTTTACCTCTGAGGATACCAGCTTTGGTGCAAATTCTAGCAAGGTGGTTGTAATCCGTTTTCTCCCTGTGTTTTTGGACTTGCTTTGAAATAGCCTTATGTCCACTGCATGGAAAAGAAAAGGGATAGTTATACTCTTAGACATAACCCCCCCCCCCCCCGAAAAGCAAACAAACAAACAATAAAAACTTTCATATTAAGGGCTGGAGTGCCCTTCTGTGTCCTGATGACTTTGCCTTCCTATGCTTTACTATATGTAAATTGACAGTTAGGTGGTGTGCTATGGTTAAAGTAGGGCAGAGGAGAGGCAGGAGCTGTTAAAGTAAAAAAAAAAAAAAAAATGTAGCTGTTCAGTGCCCTGTCTCGCTGTTGAGGAACCTTTACCCCATGGTTCATGTATCTATCCCCCCCTCCCCACATGAACTAAGAGAAGAGTATTTATTGGTGAGTACAAACACCCCTTATTAGAGGGCTTTAACCATTTGAGTGCCCGAGTGGTCAGCAAAGCATTGCTTTGCAATGTTGCTTATTCCTCTGGCACTCAAAGGGTTCACTGTTGGCAAAATACGGGTACTGTCTGAACACAAGATGGCACTGTTGATGATATCTCCTAGCATTAGAAGTACTTCTGTTTTTCTCAGAAGGAAAATACTTATAGTAATTTTTCACAAGTAAGTAAAGAGCTCGACAGGTATCTGTATTGACCTTGAATGTATTTGGAAATTTATAATTCTGCCCTCTCCTCCTCAATAGAATCCTCTTCTTTTATATAAACAAACCCAATTTGGCTAACCTCTTTATGCCTTCTGGCACTCAAAGGGTTAACACTGAGTGCCAGAGGAGTGTGCAAGACGTTGCTGTGCAATGAGACGCACGGCCCTCTGGCACTTAACGTGTTGAAACTACCCTTTTCTAATCCATTTTTAAAACTTTTCATATCTCGGTACTTTCTCCAGTCAACGTCTATGTATTTGAAGAACTGTTGCCGAAATATGTGGTTTATATTCTAGATGAAGGCTTGCCAAGGATTTACAGAGAGATAATTTTATTCAAATCTCTTACAGCTATATCCCTTTTTATACAAGGTCAGCACTGGAAAAATATCAATATGATTCACTAGTCAGAGGAAAAAAAATAGCAGACCATTACTAGTCCACCTGTTGTTTAAACACACAGAAGAGCATGATTTTGTATTTGCTATTCTGGTGTTTTGTTCTTTTTTTCCTGCTAGTCAGTCTGGTGGGCTAGTGGAACTTTCCAGTCCTTTACATGATATCCTTTTGGCTCTGGTAGCGGCTGACTGATGCTGCATACTGCTGTAAACACTGTTGTCTACAAGTATTCTCAAACTGATCTGTAACCACCCCACGTAGCAAGTCTGTTTTTGCAAATCAGATGAATACTGTAATCTTACAATTTTCTGTATTAAATCTCTGCCAGTTATCCGTCCATTCACTGTTTATCTAAATCTAAATATCATTCTGTTTTCTCCTTGCATAGCTTTTTGTCATGCTTAACCCCTCAAGGACTAGCGGTTCCGGGGTGTGTGGTCCTTTAAGGACCAGATAGGGAAGTTCGACGTGCCGCCCCACGTGACTGATCACGTGTGCCGGCATGCCGAAAGAGGGACTTAAAGAGATCGCTCTGGTCTTGGAGCGATCAATTTCAGTCCCCGGTATTACTCACTAAGTGTAGTGAGTAAAATTATGTGACGTACCAGGACTGTCACTGGTCCTTAAGTGCTGGACCAGCGTGACGGTTCGGGTACGTCATCGGCCGCGAAGATGTTAAAGATTGAGAAACAATTTCAAATGCCTAACTTACTTCAAGATCATTAACCCTGTAATAACCAGCCGTGCACAGAGAGGCCAGCAGTTAAGGACCACAGAGCATTTTTTTTTTTTTTTTTTATTTGCGCAATTTGATTCAGGGCTCCCCAAACTGTGTGCAGCCGTGCAAGGAGCCCTGAATTCCATGATGTGCCAGGACCATGATTGGTCCTTAAGTGCGACAGCCATGATGGTCCTGGACCGTCATGGAATTCCAGGCTCCCTGCGCTGCTGCACGCTGTTCGGGGAGTCCGGAATCGGATTACGGGGAAAAAAAAAAAAAGGTCCCTGGTCCTTAAGTGACGGCTGCTTGCAGGCGTGCGCGGCTGGTCCTTAAGGGGTTAGTGATAGTAATGTTTACAAAAACAAGCAGCGCAGATCGTTTATTATACTGAATAGTAATGATGCCTGAGGCTCTCAAAGTCCATAATCTGCTAGTTATGCAGTAAGCGTATGATGAATTTTACCCCTCCCGCCCCTTTTCCCATTCGGAAGCCGCCTCCCCTCGCTTGACCAGACCGACACAATGAGGGACAATCTGCCCTCTGTCAGTATAAGGAAAAACCTGCCCTCCTTGATGAAGGAGGGATAGTTTTTCCTAATACTGACTGAAAATCGTCCCACATAGTAATCGGCTCTTGGACCTGAGGGGTGATGGCTTCAGAACGGGAAAAGGGGCAGGAGCGGTAAAATTCATCATACGATTACTGTATAACTAGCAAGTTATGAACTTTGAGAGCCTTAGACATCCATTCTATTCAGTATAACAAACAATATGAGCTGCTTGTTTTTGTAAACATTACTATCCCTTTAACAAATATAAAAAAGCACCAGGTCCAGGACTGAACTCTGGGGCACTCCACTTACAATTTTAGACCAACTTGTTAAAGGGATAGCAATGTTTCCCAAAAACAGCAGCTCCAATTAATCTTCATAATATTAGGGCCATGGAGAGTGTTATTTCAATACTGTCAGAATTGTAGTTCAAGAGTAATTGAATGATAAATTATCCCCCTTCCGCTCCTTTTACCTAGTGTAAGCCACCTCCCCTCAGATGTGGAATCTGGTCTTAAGACCAGACCGCTTACAGCAAGGGACAATCTTCTTACTGTGAGAACAATGAAAACCCTGTCCCCTTGACAAGTTTTTCAGGTTATTCCCTTATCTTAATTGAAGATTGCCCCTCTCTGTGATCCATCTGGACAGTCTTGATGCTCTGAGATGAGCAGTGTTACACCAGTAAAAGGGGCGGGAGGGGGATACTTTATCAATCAATTACTCTTGAGCTACAACTCTGACAGAATTGAAATAACACTCTCCAAGGTCCCAATACTATGATGATTAATTAGAGCTGCTTTTATTATGAAACATTACTATCCCTTTAAGGTCTCCTTTACAATATCTCTTTGAAGTCTGTCAGTTTACCAGTTTTCTATCCTGCACAGATATTGCCTCCCAAACTGACCCTTTTCCTAATCCAAGTATACTTCAGTCGCATAAATACCCTTATCCAAGTTACCAATTACTACTTTATTGAATGCAAGAAAATTACTTTAACAAGTTCTATGCTTCACCTAATTCTGAATACAAAATTCCAAATATATACTACATCTACAGCAATACCCTTGTCTGCTTTGATGCTTATCCTCTCATAAATTACAAGCAGATTTGTTTTCACATGATCTGTTCTTCACTAATAATAATACTGTTCAATACATAATCCTGAATATTGTCCCTTATACCTTCTAGTTTGTTACCACTTATGTAAGTCAAAATTACAGGTCTGTAATTTCCAGGCTTAGATCTTGCCGCATTTTTGTATACTACATTGGATTTTCTCCCAATCACAGGGCAGTATGTCTGAGTATATCAATACAACCACAAATAACCTTAAGGTGGTCATCTTGGCTACATTGAGAACACACATTTTCTCCATAAACCCAGGAGAAGTCCATAAAGCCTTGTGTCTGTGTTCTTTCTTTAGACTTTGGTTGTTCTATAACTCTTGAATATTCTTGTCTCCACTAGGCATGAAGGAATAAATGTGTAATGGGCGATCAGTGATATAGCATTTTTTAAATATAGTACGGAATTCATCGACATACAGGACTGAAGAATTTTCACATCAGGAGATCAGCCTTTGAAGTGAGAGAGTGAAAGTCTAAGAGGTAATATTTTAACATACTAAAACGTTATGGTAGATGTATTGGAAGACATTCTGCAGAATGTTAAAATTATTTTCAAGTATTACTATCCTTTTATTTTATATTGTAGCCCTTAAACAAACATGAAAAATGAAGTATTATCTCCCAAACCTTTATGGTGGATAACAAATCTGTCCACTAGATGGCATACTAGGCTGAAACAGCCAGAAAAAGGGAACTTTATTTTACTTTTGAATATCTCCCAAACCATAAAGGTTTGGGAGATAAGAGTTATATAATTTTTCATGTTTTTTTAAGGGCTACAATATAAAATAAAATTATTTTCAAGTATTACTATCCCTTTAAACAGCATGGAAATTATTTAGCCCAGTGGGTAGATCTAAATAAAGGCCAGTATCCAAAGGCATCCACTTTAAAAGTATGTATGAATAATTTTATTTATATACCACCAGAGGCGTAACTAGAAGCCTCCGGACCCTGGTACACGAAGTGCCACGGCCCCACCACCACCACATTGGCCCCCCTGACCACATTGACCCCCTCCACAATGCCCCCATCTCCTACCTGGAGCTCCCGCGCAGTCCTCTTAGTAATGCAAAGCGCTGGGAGATTATGTCATCTCCCAGCGCTCTGTGTTACTAGAGCGCTGGCGGAAGATGCCAGGCGCCACTGTATAGCACCACATATTGTATTCACCACTTTACAGAAGAGTATATAATAAGTATAATAGGGGTTACGTTACATTCCATAGTAATAAATCAATATAAAGGCGGTCCCTTCCATAGGAGTTTACAGTCTAATTGGGTAGTAGTATACTAATTGATATGAAAATAAAAGAAGCTGCATATTGCAGTGGTATGAGTAAATATGAACAATAGGTTGCATATTATGCATGTGCTCTAAAAGGTAATACATAACCCTTTGAGTGCCAGAGAGGTATCGTTGGATACCACTCTGGCACTCAAAGGTTTAAGAGTAGTTTTAAAGATAGAACAGGGTAGTCCTAAACTTGATTGGCTGGGGGGCGTTGTGGCGTTCCATATGTAAGGCACAGGAAGAGGGAAGCAGGTGTGGATGGGGAGACAAGGGAGCTTTGTGTTGAGTGGAGGAAGAGTTTAGGAACAGAAGTATTCAAAAGGGTTAAAATGTTCAGGGGAAACTCGTGGTGGGTTTTAAGGGGAAGAATAAGGACAATTGTAGGTAGTTTGGTGCTATTCATTAAAGGGATAGTAATACTTAAAATTTAAAAATACGTTGTCAGGGCAGGCCTGGCAACTTGTGGCCTGAGGGGCAAATACAATCTACTAGCCCATTTCTTCAGCCCAGTGTCCCAGCCCATCATCTTTAGATACTTTTAATATTGACATTAATGCTGCTAAGTAAGGCAAACGAGACCACATAGCTTACAGTTAAAATGCGGCTACTCTAGTGATACCATAGAGCTTACAATTTAAGTACAGCGACATGACTGATACCATATAGAGCTTACAAGGGAATGGATTATGCTGCTAGTGTAGTTCTATTTCATTTGTAGCTCTGTGGTATCATTTGTGTAGCTCCATTTCAATTGTAAGCTCTGTGGTATCACTAGTGTAGCTCCATTTACAGCAGCAATTGGAAGATTGAGTGAGGCAGTGGCCCCGACATGTGACCAGCCCAGGGGGCAATTGCCCCTCTGCCCCCCAGGCCAGCCATCCCCTGTATGTTGTAGTGTTTATCCCCCTGAGTTAAACAAGTGTACCCCCACTCCTGGGAAATGTTTTATTCAAAATCTATTACAGCTCAGATGTGAATGTTTTATGTGCAGTATCCCAGTGTCCTGAAATTGTACAGTGGCGCTGTTGCTACGCCATCCTATGAAGATTTATGGTCAACTAACCAGAGCGAACGAAAGGTGAGAGATGCTCAACTAGGCTCATGAGCTAGCAAATACTTGCAAGAAGCTCACTGGGACTGTGTTCTCGTGCCCAGGGTGCAATCTCTTTTAGCTCACCAGTGCCATACACAGAGAGGAAATCTTCTGAAGCATCTCATACTGATCCTGCCAAGTGACAGTCCAGCCACGAAATGCCAGACAATTCCTCTCTGAACAAGGGAAACGGCTAACCCCAGACGTACGTTTAGGCCTTCTTGGGCCTCGTCAGTGAGGTGCAGCTGATCCCTCTAGGCACTGTGAGCAAGGGGTCCACGTCTGGATTACCCTCATTACTCTTAGGGTGACCAACCCCAAGAGCAATTTGCATATGTAGAACGAAAGGTGAGAGATGCTCAACTAGGTTCATGAGCTAGCAAATACTTCTACAGAGCTGTACATAGGATGGTGTAGCAGCAGCGCCACTGTACAATTTCAGGCCACTGGGATACTGCACCTAAAACATTCAAGTTTGAACTGTAATAACTTTTGAATAAAACATCTCTCAGCAGCGAGATTACCCTACTATATATATATATATATATATATATATATATATATATATATATATAATTTATAATTTTTTTTTATTTTTCTTTTACATATTAAGTATTACTATCCCCTTAAGTGTATCTGCAGTTCTTTAGACCATTGGTTTTCAGATTGTGGCTGAACCTTTTTAATTTTATACAAAATTGCTGTGGAACCCTAACCATGAAACCCATGCTACAACGGCATTCAGTGGATTAACTTGTATTGCTATTAAATGCATTTGAATGTTGGTTGCTTCTGGCATCTTAAATGACAGTCTCATTTTTGCATTTTCATATTCTGAAAGTACATTCTATTAAAGTAGAATTGCCTATACACTGTTTTTGTTTTTGCAGTTTGATGTACCTGACAGTGAGCTCCCTGGATCTTTGTATATAGAGAACCTTCTGACATGGATAGTGATAAATTGTAACATTCCCTGTAGCAGTCAGTGCTCCGTATGCTGTATTTAAAGGGATACTGTCACATAAAAACTTCTCTGGTTATTTTGAAGGCGCTTTGAAAATCACCAATATGTTGTATTAGCAATTTTTTTAAAATTTTATTTAGAAAACTAGCTTTTGCGTTAAATCGAAAATTGATGGTGCTGTTACTATCACACTGTATGGAGAAATGTAACCACTAGCTGACTTCTAACATAAAATTCAGTAGCCTAACTGTCTGATCATCAGATGAATTGTAGGTGAACAGTCTGCGCACTATTAACCCTGTGTGTATCAGAGGGGTGCACACTCTGGCACTCAAAAGGGTTAATGTAAACTGTTTAAACTGTAATGATTGGAGTACTCTTGTTTTACTCATCAGAAAAAGCCATACTGTATGGTTTTTCATTAACCCTTTGAGTGCCAGAGGGGTACGGAACGCATTGCTTTGCAATACATTCCGTACCCCTCTGGCACTCAGAGGGTTAAAGGGATAGTAATACTTCGTTTTATCTTTATTTTATTTTGTAGGCATTAAAAAAACATGAACGATATAAGTCTTATCTCTCGAACCTTTATGGTTTGAGAGATATTCACAAGCAAAGTTTCCCCTCACTGACCAAAATGGTCAAGTCTGCCATCTAGCTGTCAGATTTGGAATCCGGTCCACGGACCGGCCGTGGCTCTACAGCAGAGCCGAGATCTTGAGACATAAGAAGAACTACTTAATTCAAACAGTCTACAAAGTGTGCCTGGTTTGCAATCACACTTTTTAGACCCTTCCAATGAAATAGTTATTTTTATATCTTGCGATCTCTTCTGAAGAGCCAGAGGTTGATCTGCGGACCGGATTCCAAATCTGACAGCTAGATGGCAGACTTGACCTTTTTGGTCAGTGAGGGGAAACTTTGCTTGTGAATATCTCTTAAACCATAAAGGTTTGAGAGATAAGACTTATATCGTTCTTCATGGTTTTTTTTTAATACCTACAAAATAAAATAAAGATAAAACGGAGTATTACTATCCCTTTAAGTTTTCTCTATTCCTTTAACTGTTACGTGCTTTGTTTTTTAGTGACTTTTGAACTCTTGCACAGCTTATTTATATTAGAGACATCATGGCCGCCTCTTATTGAGTGCTTAATTTTATAATTCTGCTATTATAACTTTTATTTCGCTCAGTTTAATTTTAATTCTATATTATTATACAAAATTTGACCCAGCATTAGGATTTACTTTTTACCCTTGTTTGAATGGTAGAGAGAACATAAGTAATGGGGGAGACCCCAAGTGGTGGATGTAATGCTATCCTTAAGACCTTTGACATGACCATTCCATCATGGGCACTGAAATGAAGTTATTATTTATATTATTGTGAAATTGATATTACTTTGTAGGCCAAACATGGTATATTGCATAACAGTAAATTTTCTCTCTGCAGAGGTCTCATTATGGCCGAACACATCCAAACCGATCAGAGCCAATTCTCTGAACTTCTATATAAATCGGTGATAATGAACAAAGACAAGAATCGAGTGATTGAGAAGGTCCTGAATCTCACCCTGGAGATCATCTGCCTGCTGACTGGAGAGGTGAGGGATTCTGGGGAAGCTACTAAAGACACCATTAGTATCATCTTCACCAAAACAAGGGCACACAGACCCTCAATAGAAGCTGCCTGAGATCTAGTTAGAGAAGAGCTCTGGGGATGGTGAGACTTATGGGTAGATGGAGATTCCAGTTCTATAAGGACATGTTGATCAGGAGAGTAAAGCCAACTGAAGAGTAGAGGGGTTTCAGTCAGTTTATAGCAGGGGGTCCAACGTGCGGCCCGTGGGCCTAATGCATCTCGCCAGATTCCAGGGTGAGTTCCACCTGAGAATTTTATAAAACAATTTTTATACCCTGGTAACTAGCACACATGAACTATTAGGCCAGTAAGACATAGTCCCGTGCTTTCCAGTACCGTGAAGTTCTATAATATATATATCCCACACACACATATGGCTTTCTGATCATGTGGCCCCTGGTCTATAGAAATAAGTATAAACACTTTAGTACAAGCAGATTCTGGATCCCCACACCAGGGGATATTGTGTATCAGTTACATTTTTGTTTCCTTTTATTTTCTTACCCAAGTGTTATGCAGTGAGTGATGTCTTGGTATTTTATTAACACACTTTAAAGTGGAACTGTCATGCACTTATAAGTTACCCCCGATTAATTGTTAGTATCTTGGTAATCATGGAAAGAGCATATTAAAGTTTCTTAAGTGCTGGCATTATTTGCAGTCATAACTTCGTATGGGACTTACATCAACATGACAGAGCAGACATCTTTGCAAAGTGGGATCTACACTCCTGCACTTTCTGCCCCTGCCTGTACTACCGCATGGATACAATGGAAATAACCTATGCGTGTGTGAAAAGGGCATTCTCCACTGGCTGTATCCCGTTTGATTCTACTTCAGGCATAGGCCTCATACCACTATTTTCCCAAGCCTAAACTTTCCTATACTACAGATTGTGCATCACTAATTACTCATGGCTTGTTATCTGGAAATGATTATCACATCACTTTGGTTCCTTTGCTTACTACAAGAGAATATTTGTATTACTGCTACTTTTGTTTCATGTAATCTTTTTGCTCCTAAACACAAAATAAAAAAATAAAAGTATTTAGATACTTCAAGGGACACTCAGGTGATAGTGTAAATAAGATCAAGTATCTCTGTCACATATTAAACAGTGAAAGTAATAACTTAAATTTTATTCATCAAATAAAGAATATAGAACACTACAATAGTAAAAATATTCTCAGGGTAATTCCGGATTACATATTGTACCCACCTGCGTTATTAAAGTACTTGGCCAAGCATCTAAGAGTAGCCAGATATTTTATCAATACAATCAGTTAATTGTCGTCAAACTGAGTCATTGCAACAAGACATGTGTATTAGTCAGGTTCAAATCCTTATGGTCTGAGAGATGATAGCGCTCAAAGTTCCCCCCTCCCTCCCCCTTCCCTGACTGAACGCTGACTGCAGGGGAAGCTGTCGTACGACAGTCTTATGTGCATCAGGCGGCTCTGCAGCAGAGCCGAGATCGCGTTTATAAAAAATAATTCTTTCACTGAAACGGTCTTCTACATGTGCTTGGTTTTAGTGAAAGATTTCTTTTTTATAAACGCGATCTCGGCAATGCTGCAGAGCCGCCTGATGCAAGTAATACCGGATATCCCTGCAGTCAGGGAAGGGGGAGGGAGTGGGGAACTTTGAGCGCTATCATCTCTCATACCATAAGGGTTTGAGAGATGACACTGGGGGCAATAAGTTTCTTTTTAACAAAGCTACAATATGGGGATTAGTAATTTGCAAGTATTACTATCCCTTTAACACTTTTAGGGCCAGAGAGGGGTATGCAACACATTGCTTTGCATAACAATGAATGGTGAATTTTTTTATCAGTTCCATATGGTGCAGTGGGTTTGCTCCAGAATTTACTCCAGTACTACTTGGTACATCAGCCTCAGTATCTTTCCAGTATGTGAACTCTATGATTGTGCAGGATTTGGAATCGTCCCTGACTCGTATGGTAGATTATCTGGGTATTATGCAAACATCTAAATAAGAGCAATTCTGAAATACGCCTACTGCTCAATAGGGGCTAAATAAAATAAAATATACAGTATCTTGTGTCCGATTGGGGGAGGCAGGTACCGTGGGTTAAAGCTCCTCCCACTAGGAGGCAGGGCACAAGTCTTCTGACTCCTCCTACTTCCATTAATTCAAATGGCAATTTCAAGGATATACAAAAAGAAAGAGAAAAAAAATTGGGGGGGGGGCATCAATGGTGCTTTATCTGATATAGGAATAGCAAGACAAACATATAGACTGTGCACTCACATTAATATATTGTTGAGAGACAGGCATATACCTGCAGTCAACCAAATGATCATGCACTTTACCCGTCCCTGCTTGGGTAACCGATCCCTGATGATGTACCCTATGGTGCAAATGGTTTGCCCCAGAATTGCACCAGTTTGCTTGTATACATAAAGCCCATAAAGTGTATTATTTCTCTCTGCAGGATTCCATAATGGTGAAGAATTGCAGTAAGCATGCTGATGACATCTTTCCTGGTGTATCAGAAGAATACCGCAGGGCTCTAAGCTGTCTGAGAGAGCCTTCTCCTAACTCACTGACACACAATAAAATCAATGACCAGACCCTTCACCCGTCTGACACAGAGGTACGTATTCACCACTGGGATTGTGGCCTTTCTACAGTTAGTGTTGGGTAAATCCATTGTGTGTCCTGATACTGAATGTGTCATTGTGTGTTTTCTAAGCATGTAGCAGTCTATCTCTCCATGGAGGAGCGGAAGTCTTTAGAGGAAGGCAAAGCACATTACAAGGATGTGATGGAGGAGAAACGCCAAACCCTCAGCTCACTGGGTAGGAGAAATGTTTCTGTCGGCTTAAAGCAAATGTCTGTCTTGTCCGAAATATAAATAAAACTGTTGGGGCCTCATTCATCAAGGTAAACTGTGCAATTCTGGAGCAAGCCAGCGGCACCACAGGGTATAAACAAAAACCCCTCTCTTAAGGGGTAACAGCCCCACTTAAAACAATTGGAATTTTCATATTACCCGTATGTGGCAGTTGGTTTACTCCAGAATTACACCACTGTAGCTAGATGAATGCGGTCTTTTCCTTTTCCTTCAAGTAACATCTCCTTCAAAACTATTGTCCCTCCTCGGTTAACTTGTGGTTGTTGGCTTTTCTAACTGACTGCAAAGTTCTGGGAATCACTCAAGACTGCAGTTATTTCTAACCATTTAATCTCTGCTGTATTTTAATAAATGCATCCTTTAAAGTATCGGTAATCTATATTTCTAGTCTAACTAGAACGTTTGGCTGCATGTCCCTGGCTACTGCTAAAATAATTGGGTAGCTCAAGGGTTAATACTCACCTAATTGCTCACCTGATCCCATGCCGATTCCTGCAGGGTTGAGCAAATGTCTCCTCAGCTTCCTCCTTGATCCAAGATTGCTCTCAGACACCATATGAGCCAAACTTTATGATTTCCCATACCCCGTATTACATATGCAAAAGTGCAGAGTGGGGATTTCATCTCTGTGCATACTCTGTAGTAACATAGGGTTTGAGAATTCAGGAAGCTTGTTCTTCTGAGACGCCATATGGGTCAGTCACAGATCAAGCAGGAGCCATTCCGCCGACCCTGCAGGAATCTGGACGACAGTATTAACCCTTTAGCTACTGGATTAGTGTAGCAGACGTTAGCGACTTGTGGCCAGACTTTCTACTTAACACTAGGAATACTTTCTTCAGAAAGGAATAGTTAAAGGGATAGTAATGTTTCACAAAAAAAGCAGTTCCGATTAATCTTCATAGTATTTGGGCCACGGAGAGTGTTGTTTCAGTGCTGTCAGCTTTGTAGTTCAAGAGTAATTGAATGATAAAGTATCTCTCTCCCACCCCTTTTTACCTAGTGTAACACTGCTCACCTCAGATGTGGAAGACCAGACAGCTCACATCAAGGAACAATCTTCTTACTATGAACATAAGGAAAACCCTGCCCCCGTTGACAGGTTTTCCCTTATGCTCACTGAAGATTGTCCCTCTCTCCTATCCATCCGTACAGTCTTGAGCAGTGTTACACTAGGTAAAAGGGACGGGAGGGGGATACTTTATCATTCAATTACTCTAGAACTACAACTCTGACAGTACTGAAATAACACTCTCCATGGCCCAAATTACTATGAAGATTAATTGGAACCGTTTTTATTATGAAATATTACTCTGTATTTAAGCAATTTTGGAACAAAGAAATTGCATCATAGGGGAGAAATTAAAAATTCACATGGATGTAAATAGGATTTTAAAAATTTCAAATTCTCATTGATTCAACCCTTTGAGTGCCAGAGGGGTGTCCAACGCATTGCTTCACAATGTGTTGGGTACCCCTCTGGCATTCAAAGGGTTAACCTTGCCTATTCACAGTACATTGGAGACATCTCCAGCATTCAGGGGGTTAAAATCCCTCTCTTAAATCCATGGGATTGACTTGTGTTCCTTAGTGTTGCACACTGGGTGGCAATATCTTCATGGCCAGCTTATACTAAGGGATGATATGCCCTCTTACCCTCTATTTGTAAAGGGTAAACTAGGCTAGATATCCCGCAGAATCAGGCTGCTGGATACGGTATTGTTAATCATTTGGATCAAGGCTTCCGCTGACCTGGATTGCATCAAGGCTCTACACCCAGAAGCACTTTCTGCTTGCAACACCTTAAAATGGATGTATTACCTGAATATAAAGTAGCATAGATAGTTAGGCTATATAACAAATATTACTAAAACTGTTTTGTTTTGTTTTGTTTTGTTTTTTTTCTTTATTTGTTGTAATTTAAAAAAATTAGTCCTGCATCTGCTTCCGCATAGACTGCAATCCGTTGCTCTGACTCTTCTCCCCTCTCTCTATCCAGCCTCTTCCGATGATGGAGTCTTCTGTCTGTAAGCTGGAGCGATCTCATTGACTAGATATCGATCTCTGCCAATGAGAGCGCTCCAGCTTACAGACAGAAGCCTCCATCATCTGAGGAGGCTGGATAGAGGGAGGGGAGCAGAGACAGAGAGACAGACTGCAGTCTGTGCGGAAGCAGATGCAGGACTGATTTTATAACTTAAATTTACAACAAATAAAGCTTAAAAAAAATTACAGTTTTAGTAATATTCGCTATATAGCCTAACTATTTATGCTATGTTATATCGAGGTGATATATCCACTTCAATAAACACTGGCTGTCCCTTTCACTTATTCAGTTCCTAGTAACTAAGAGCTCCATCAGCTGCCAATTGGGTGTAGTGATTCTCAGACTTAGTTTTTTTCGTAGTAACGCCCCTAATGGGTTATGTGTACGAAGAAAAATTTATGGCAATTCTGGCGCAAACTTAACAGCATTACAGGAGACTAATAATTCCCATTAATTTGCTTTGGAAACTGTTTGTATTCAAGGGATTCAAAGCCCTATTTACATTTATTGGAATTTTTCTGCTATGGTACTGGTTCTCCCCAGGAATCACCAGCAGGCTGGGGTATGAGTATTTTCCCTTCTGAAGCACAAGTGAGATAATCACAATGTTCTGGCTTGCCCCAGAATTACTGAACTTTTTTTTTTTTTCCTCTCCTCTACATATGACCTATATAATCAGAATGTGTGATGGGTGGGTTAGTTGTGGCATGTTTTCCAAAAGGCAAATATATGTTACCACCATATATGTAGGTAGAAGTACAATTGGTATATAATTGTACGTTGTCCTGAACAGGTTGTGAGAATGTAAATCCTGAGATGGTAACAAAGAATAAGTACGATTCAAAGCAGCGTGTTGGTGATCATCAGGACCCTCAGCAAAAGAGAATCCATACAGCTTTCTCTGCAGGTCAGTGATGGACTTGCCTACTGATATACTCATTGTGGGATATTTATGGTAGACAAACCCTTTTAAAGGGATAGTAATACTTTGTTTTAACTTTATTTTATTTTGTAGGCATTAAAAAAACATGAAGAATGATATAAGTCTTATCTCTCAAACCTTTATGGTTTGATAGATATTCACAAGCAAAGTTTCCCTTCCCGCCCCTTTTACCTAGTGTAAGCCATCTCTTCTCAGATGTGGAATGCAGTCCATAGACCAGACAGATAACAGCAGGGGACAATCTTCTTCCTATGAGAACAATGAAAGCCCTGCCCCCCTTGACAAGTTTTTCAGGTTTTTCCCTTATCTTAATTGAAGATTGTCCCTCTCTGCAATCTACCTGGGCACCTCTCTTCTGCTCTGGCTGAGCAGTGTTACATCAGTAAAAGGGACGGGAGGGGGGTACTTTGTCATTGAATTACTCTTGAACTACAACTCTGACAAAATTGATATAACGCTCTCCAAAGTCCAAATACTATGATGATTAATTAGAGTTGCTTTTATTATGAAACATTACTATACCTTTAAGAACAACAGCCCCTCCCGCACATTCCACTATATATACAGTTGTGTGTAATCTATTTACTCAATCCTTCTTTTTTATTTATTTATTTTTCTCCCCTACAGATGAATCTTGTAACAGAAACTCATTAAAAAGAAGTCACATTCTTCCTTATCCAGAGGATTGCATGGCAGAAGAGAACAGGATCATACAGGATTATCAGGTAGAAAACTGTAGATTTAGAAAAGTGAGGGTCTAATATCTCTCCATCACATGTAAGTCTCAGGTATATGTTTTCTTAAAAAATATTCCTGAAGACGTGCACAGATAGTAGAGCTAGTTTTACCTGTCTTGGTTATAACCAACATGTTTGTGATATTAAAGTGATAGTAATACTTCATTTTTCCTGTACTTAATCTTGTCAGGCTTAAAAAACAAAAAAAAAAACATATAACCCCATGCATGTCTCTATGCCCAAACCTTTCTGGTTCTTTAGAAATTTCAATTTATATTTCCCCCCTCCGTCCCCTTTCTCCTACGTCACCTTTTCTCCGATCTCCGTGCAGTCACGTGTCAATTTTCCCCACCTGTACAACACAACAATAGATTGCAATGGTTCTGCTCAGAAAGTCAATGTTTGTCAGCCAAACAAGCCGCTGCAATGCACCATGGGTAGGGAAAGTTGACACGTGACCACACGGAGCTCTGAGAAAAGGGGAGTGCATTAAACAAACCTAATGGGGATGACAAGATGGCTGGGCATGGCTTACCTCTGCTGTAGACAGTACCAACGGTCTGCAGACCAGATTTCAGATCTGAGAGCTTGACAGGTGATACGGGAGGGAGGGGGGAAGTATAAATTGAAATTTCTAAAGACCTATAAAGGTTTGGGCAGTGAGACATGGATGGGATTATATGTTTTTGTTTTTTTGGGGTTTTTTTTTTTTTTTTTTTTAAGCCTGACAAGATTAAGTACAGGAAAAATGAAGTATTACTAGACCTAGCAAATTGACATTTTTCATGAGCTCGCCTGGAAAGATATTGTTGAGACTTAACCCTTTAAGTTCCAGAAGGGTATGGAACTTTGCAATGAGTTCCGTACCACTCTGGCACGCAAAGGGTTAATTAATAGTTAAGGAGAAGAATTGCTAGGCCAATCCTCAACATACATGTTAGACGCCCCACATTTCACCTGAAATTGCTGTAAAAGGACACTTTGCTGCATGTAATTGGGGCACCATGGACAGAATAGAGCTTTGGTCACACTAAAGTGCCATTGGTAACTTGTAATCTGTAGAAAAGCTGACCCACAGAGTGTGCAGTAAAGAGAGACTGAATCACAGTGATCTTTCCAGAATACGTCCTTCTGGCAATAGACATAGCGTGGACACAAAAGCTTTTTCCCACACTGAGACCTACTACGTGACTTATTTTTATAGACAGTCAGTGACGCAAAAGTGGAGCAATTCTGCAGCAAGCCGTCTGTACCATAAGGAACGCACACAAATTCCCACAGATTTAATTTGACTTTTAGCCCCTTGAATGCTCACAATGCCTCCCTAGCAGTCGGGGGAGAAAAATGGAGCAAGACAGAATTTTTTTTTTTTTTTTTGTGTCAGTAAAACAGGAAGTGCAAAGAAAATGTTGGAGTCAGATGTGAAGTTATAGGCACCAGGGCTCCCAAGATCTGTAGCTTTTCCCATCCCTGCCCTTTAGCACTCTGGGGGGGAGGGGGAAAACACACCTTTACTTCAATTGGAATGTTTGTTACCTATGGTTTTTCCCATAATTGCTTCCCTCCTGCTGTTACGTTCTCCAGTGTTCCTTAAATATGTGACCCACATGACCAATGTGACATGATATTTGTTTCACAGGTTGCTCCAGGAGGCAGGATCATTCCCCAGCAGTGTAAGCAGGAGGACATTCCTACAGAGATCAGCACAGGTGAGAGAGAGAGCACAGTTTCTCCATATTTGTTTTTTATGCTGAACAATATTATCGAGATTCCATCTGAACCGAGAGAAATTGTCATGTCTTCTCTTTGTCCTCTGCCTGCAAATCAGAAGGAGCAGGATCTGAATTCACTGGATGTTTCGGAGTCTTAGGCACTATATGTAGCGGACTCAGTCCTTCCAGAAGACTGATGTTTCCCTTTACTGCACAATTCACTAGAACCCTTAGAGTGTAGTGGTGTAAAAGAACCACGCTTCGGTGGATTAGTTGTACAAGGCTGTTACATGGACATCTGTCCACAAGTTCACTACACAGGACTACAGTTAACAACTTTGCCCTTGTTGAAGTGAATTTTGGGAGGAAGGTGCTTCAGGCTGTAGAAGTGGCGTGAGTAGGCAATTTTCCAAGGTTAAAGGGATAGTAATACTTCGGTTTATTTTATTTTGTAGGCATTAAAAAAAACATGAAGAACGATATAAGTCTTATCTCTCAAACCTTTATGGTTTGAGAGATATTCACAAGTAAAGTTTCCCCTCCCGCCCCTTTTACCTAGTGTAAGCCATCTCTTGAAGATTGTCCCTCTCTGCAATCTACCTTTATTTGACTACCAGTTGGAGTCAGGAAGGAACAGTACACACACTCACGCACGCACGCACACACACACACGCACGCACGCTTTTTTGTTGCCTTCCTCTGGATCAACAGAGGTGTTATTGGCATGGGCTGGACTTGATGGACGCATGTCTTTTTTCAGCCTTATCTGCTATGTTACCTGGGCACCTCCTTTCTGATCTGGCTGAGCAGTGTTACATCAGTAAAAGCGGCGGGAGGGGGATACTTTATCATTGAATTACTCTTGAACTACAACTCTGACAGAATTGGAATAACACTCTCCATGGCCCAAATACTATGATGATTAATTAGAGCTGCTTTTATTATGAAACATTACTATCCCTTTAAGAGTCTGATTTTAGCTTGAGGCTGTTTTTTGGGGGTTTGTTGCAGTGTCCATTGACAGTAGACGTTCATGGTTTTACTTTTGCAGTATTTAATGAATGTTTTCTGTCTCTTCCTGGTTCTTTTTAGGACAGCACTTTGATGTCCTCATGGTCTCTTTGTCCCCCCAGCGGATGACAGAAAAGAGGATTTTTGTGTTACTTACTGATTAAATCCTTTTATTATGGTGACAAATGACATTTCTCCAAGAGAAAACTTCTGTCCCCTGTCTATGGGTGGAGAACCTTTCTGTTTAATGGCTACTCTGGGGTAGTGACCGCTCTTGTTCTTTTCTTCATGGGAATGGTCTTTGGACTCGGTCTGGCTTTGCGCTATGTAATCTGAAGCTGGGAGTTCAGCAGGGCTGAGAAGGCGTCACCTCCTCCTCTTTCAGAGGCTGCTTATTATTGTCCCTTAATTCTGCAGTTGGATTTGCTTCAAAATTGTTTCAGTTTCTCTTTGTACACTGTCCTTGGTATAGTATTCTGTCTTTAATATTCTTTATGATTTTAGAAAAAAAAAAAAGGAGAGCACAACATTTAACCCTTTCAGTGCCGGAGGCTCGGGCCATTTCCTGTACCCTGCAGGCCAGACACTTTTTCAGCATTTTTGCTATCCTTCCGTTTAGGCTTGATTTCCTCTGGGGATTTTTAGTTACATATGGAAAACTATACATTGTTTTTTTCAGAACGAATTGAGCTTTCTCGTGGTACCTTACATGAAGAGAATTTTACATCGTGCTAAAAGCTATGATGTCATAATGACAAAAAAAAGTGAAAATTTACTCATTTTGCTAAAATCACATACTATGTATCAAAAACATTTACCTTGATTGTAAAAGTTTCAATTATTTGAAAAAGCCCCGAGTCCCCCGAATAAAAAAAATACCAAATTTGTATAGTTTTACCTATGTCCATGGCTAGCGTAGAGCCCTTATCACCAGCAGCGCAAAATGACATTTTCAACTTTATAAACTAATATGCGCATTCTAGGGTTTTTGTGGTAAAACTACCCTAAAACAGTGGAATAACTATATAAAACTATATATTTCTGAAAAGTAGACAACCTGCCGCATCTAATGAGGGGTAACTTGCCTTCTTAACCCAAGCCTGGTGTGCACAAATGCCTCCAGAAGATGGCGCTAATGAAAAAAAAGGGCATTTTCTTACATTTCTGCCCATTCAAATGTACTAAAATGCTTGAAAACCATGGCATTTCCAACTGTATTCATTAGCTAGTGCTCTTAGGAGAAAAATGACACCCCATTAGTATGAGTTTAACTACCTCAGGGGATGCTAGAAGTGCAAAATGACACCTACTACAACCTCAAATTTTTCTA
Organism: Rhinophrynus dorsalis; assembly: GCA_037306005.1. Classification (NCBI taxonomy): domain Eukaryota; kingdom Metazoa; phylum Chordata; class Amphibia; order Anura; family Rhinophrynidae; genus Rhinophrynus; species Rhinophrynus dorsalis. The sequence continues at coordinate 596,266,386 of CM074719.1, forward strand.
ACATTTTCTCAAACATTACTTGTCTGTACACAAATGGTTATAACAACTACAGAAGTGAAGAAAGGGTACACAAACCATACCATTTTGAAAAGAAGACACCCTGCCGCATTTAATGAGGGGTGACTTGCCTTGTTACCCCAAGCCTGGAGTGCACAAATGCCTCCAGAAGGTGGCGCTAATGAAAAAAAAAGGCATTTTCTTACATTTCTGCCCATTCAAATGTACTGAAATTTGTGCAGACCATGGCATTTCCAACTGTATTCATTAGCTAGTGCTCTTAGGAGAAAAATGACACCCCATTGGTATGAGTTCAACTATCTCAGGGGGCGCTAGAAGTGCAAAACGACACCTACTACAATCTCAAATTTTTCTAACATTTTCTCAAATATTACTTGTCTGCACACAAATGGTTATAACAACTACAGAAGTGAAGAAAGGGTACACAAACCATACCATTTTGAAAAGAAGACACCCTGCCGCATCTAATGATGGGTGACTTGCCTTGTTACCCCAAGCCTGGAGTGCACAAATGCCTCCAGAAGGTGGCGCTAATGAGAAAAAAAGGCATTTTCTTACATTTCTGCCCATTCAAATGTACTGAAATTTGTGAAAACCATGGCATTTCCAACTGTATTCATTAGCTAGTGCTCTTAGGAGAAAAATGACACCTCATTGGTATGAATTCACCTACCTTAGGGGGAGCTAGAAGTGCAAAACGACACCTACTACAACCTCAAATTTTTCTAACATTTTCTCAAATATTACTTGTCTGCACACAAATGGTTATAACAACTACAGAAGTGAAGAAAGGGTACACAAACCATACCATTTTGAAAAGAAGACACCCTGCCGCATCTAATGATGGTTGACTTGCCTTGTTACCCCAAGCCTGGAGTGCACAAATGCCTCCAGAAGGTGGCGCTAATGAGAACAAAAGGCATTTTCTTACATTTCTGCCCATTCAAATGTACTGAAATTTGTGAAAACCATGGCATTTCCAACTGTATTCATTAGCTAGTGCTCTTAAGAGAAAAATGACACCTCATTTGTATGAGTCGACCTACCTTAGGGGTGCCAGAAGCACATAAATACACCTACCTGTTTGCTTCCTCGAAAATGGCTGCTTGTACTAAAATGTTCATAACTGTTAGCGACATGAAGGAAAGGTATAAAAGGTATACCATTTTGGAAAGTAGACATTCACCCGCATCACATGAGGGGTCACTTGCCTTTCTACCCCCTGGCTGAAGTGCTCAATTATTTCCAAAAGGTGGCGCTATAGGAATAAATACATGTTTTTTTTACATTTCCACCACTTCAAAGATACTAAAATCTTTCAAAACCATAACATTTCCTACTGTATTCAGTACCTTCTACCAACATGAGAAAAATGTTACCCCATTTGTGTGGGATAACATGCAATATGTAGGTGGTAGGATCACTTACCTAAACCCGACACTTTTGTTTTTGAAATTATCTGCCTGCATGAAAAGTGTCATAACCATTATAGATATGCAGGAAAGGTAGAGAAACCATACCATTTTGTAAAGAGGATAACCTGCCGCATCTAATGAGGGGTCACTTGCCTTCTTACCCCAAGCCTGTTGTGCCCAAATGCTTCCAGAAGGTGGCACTATAGGGAAAAAATGCATTTTTTTACATTTCTGCCCCTTTAAATGTATGGAGCTCTGTGAAAACCATGCAATTTTCAACTGCATTCACTAGCTCGTGCTCTTAGGAGTCAAACAACACCCTATTGGTATGAGTTGACCTACCGTAGGGGGTGCTAGAAGTGCAAATGACACCTACAACAACCTCTGATTTTTCTAATATTTTCTCAAATAATGCTTGCCTGTGCAAAAATGGTTATATCAACTACAGAAGTGAAGAAAGGGTACAGAAACTATGACATTTTGGAAAGAAGATAACCTGCCACATCTAATGAGCCGTGACTTGCTTTTCTACCCCTAAGTTAGAATGCACAACTATTTCCAGAATATGGTGCTACAGAAAAAAAATGTTTTTCTTACAAATCAGTCACTTCAAAGATATGGAAATGGTTGAACACTATGGGATTTCCCAGGAGGACCTCCTGCCAGCCTACAAAAAATGGTGCCCAATGCTGTGGGTTGACATACCATATTGGGTGCCAGGAGCGTGGCTACCAGTGGAACAAGGATGGGGAAGCAAACAGTGTACGTGTGATTCTATTGCTACAAGTGGTCAGTCAGTGTAAGTGAGGACTTTTGTCTGCCAGAGAAACCAGCTCGGGGAAGGGACAAGGGGTCAGGCTGTGTAAGTGGGTATATCTACCAGTGGGCAGTGAGCAAGTGTGGCGGTGGTGATTGTGGAGAGGTAAGTGCATATGGGGGATTTGTGGTTACCAGTGTGCATTGTAAGTCCCCTCATGCACTGTTTGATTCCCAGCCTGAATCCAGGGCGTACTGGCACTTGTATCTACCAGTAGGCAGTGGAATCAGGCTGGGGGGGTCAGACTGGGGGAATGGGACTGCCAGTAGGCTGTGGAACTAGGCTGGTGGATAGGGTATGTGGTGGGGGGGATTGGAGGCATTTTGTGTGCATGCCACAGAGGTGTCCTATGCACTGAAAAGCAATGCACTGGACACCCTGTTGCACACAAAGGGTTAATTTTTTTTAGCTGTTATTTTTTTATTCATACCTCATTGGGGGGCATCAGTACCACTTCTCATGCCCCCCCAACAATGTCTGAATAAAAAATAATGGGAAAAAAATGTGTCACAGGGGGTCCAGCGCATTGTAAACCACTTGTATTGGACCCACCTGTAACACATGCAGGTTTTGTGGTGTTTCCCCCCCAAAAAAAAAAAAAAAAAATAATATATATATATATATATATATATAATATAATGTGCGTAGACCTCATTGGAGGGCATTAGAACTGATGCCCCACAATGAGATCTGAATAAAAAGTAATGAGGGAAAGAAAAATCCTTTGTCCGCCACAGGGGTGTACAATGCATTCCAAAGCAATGCATTGGACCCACTGTGGCAAGCAGAGGGTTAATTTTTTTTTCTTTTATTATTTGTTATTCATACCTTGTTGGGGATCAGGTCTACTTCTGATGACCCCCCAACAAGGACAGAATAAAAAATAAATAAATGTGTGTGCCACAGGGGGGGTCCAACGCATTGCAAAGCACTGCGTTGGACCCCCCTGTGGGGCACGCATTGTTTTCCTATTTATTTAATTTTTTTTTACACCTTGTTGGGGGGCTTCAGGACCCCTGATGTCCCCCAATGAGGTCTAAATAAAGTAAAAATTAAGGGGGGGGGGGAGGAAACACTTTGTCTTCCACAGGGGTGTCCAATGCATTGCAAAGCAATGCACTGGACCCCCTGTGTCACACAGAGGGTTAATTTTTTTTAATTATTATTATTTTTTATTCATAGCTTGTTGGGGGACATCAGGGCCCCCCAACAAGCTTTGAAAAAAAAAAAAGAAACCCAAACCAAAGTCCTGTGTGTGCCACAGGAGGGGGGGGGGTCTGCATTGGAAACCCCCCCCCCTGTGGCACACACAGGGTTAATTTTTCTATTTTTTATTTTTTTTTTAATAGACCTCATTGGGGGGTCATCAGGACCTCTCCTGACCCCCCAATGAGGTCACAGTTAAAAATAATGTGTTGCAGGACAATGGACCCTGTGACTGCCAATGGGGTCTCCAGCGCATTGCAAAGCAATGCGCTGGAAGTCCCCGCGGTGCTCATAGGGTTCTTTTTTTTTTTTTTTTTATTTAATTATCTTCAGACCTCGTGGGGGGACATCAGGACACCTTCTGATGTCCCCCCAGTAATTGATCTCCCAGCCGATTGTGCTGGGAGATCAATCTGGCGACTGCAGGAGAGCAAAGGCTCTCCTGCCTTTCACTCCTACCACCGGTAGGAGTGATCGCGATCGGGGAAGTCACCTAAGGTCATCGGTGACTATGTCACCGATGACGTTAGGAGGTTTCCCCCGGTCCCGCCCACTCCTACCCGGAAGTTCGGGGTAGGAGGGCGGCGGAGGGAGAAGCTCTGTTTCTCAGAGCTTCTCCCTTGGCGATATTGATCTCCCAGCGCGATCGGCTGGGAGATCAATACCTGGGAGGACATGAGGAGTAATCCTCATGTCCTCCCAAGAGTGCCAGGCTGCATATCCACTGAAATGCGGCCACTGCCAGCCGGTTATACCGGCTTAAGCAGTGACCGCATTTTAGTGGGTACATTGTACGAGCTTGGCACAGCGGGTACAGCTGTCCAAACTCGTACATTGTACCCACCTGGCACTCTAGGGGTTAATAAATGTACAACGTAAAATATTTAATCTATAAAATCACAGAAAACCATCCAATTCACTGGTCTCTCGGTTGATTGCCTTGATATAACCTTAGCTCATGAATCGCCATTGTATCCTGGCGTTTTGTTGAGCGAGTGTGCCTGGGAACTTTTTTTAAGCACAGTGTTGGTAGCCTTGCCACTTGAGTGTCTGAAATATAAGGACACCTGATATAAGATTGTAGTTACCAGGGTGGTGTTAGTGTTGATTATATATATATATATATATATATATATATATATATATATATATATATATAAAATATATTCCCACTTTTTGCGATTGACTGTTCCTTTAAGGAGAGAGGTGAGAGTGACAAATGACAGTTTATATAGATAATTTTCCTGATATGTATTACTCTATTTGAGAGATAAAAGGAGATTAATGGACATTTGACTTCTGACTAATCATTCTGTGTGGGGGAGATAATTAATGTATATGAAAATACCGCATACTATATATTTTACAGTTTTTCTTTTGCTTTGATGTTTGTTTTTTTTTTTTTTTTTTTACAAATTTTAATAAAAGTTATGTCTTAACAAACAATATATTGGACACAATAATTTTGAGTTTTGTCTAAGGTACATTTTATAATATGAGGATGGGTTACAGAGTGCCTTTAAAGGAATATTAATACTTAATTTTATCTTATTTATTTAAAAAAACGTGAATGATATAAGTCTTATCTCTCAAACCTTTATGGTTTGAGAGATATTCACAAGCCATCTCTTCTCAGATGTGGAATCTGGTTGCTAGACCAGACAGATAACAACAAGGGACAATCTTCTTACTGTGAGAACAATGAAAACCCTGCCCCCCTTAAGAAGTTTTTCAGGTTTTTCCCTTATCTTAATTGAAGATTGTCCCTTCTGCTCTGGCTGAGCAGTGTTACATCAGTAAAAGGGGTGGGCGGGGGACACTTTGTCATTGAATTACTGTTGAACTACAACTCTGACAGAATTGAAATAACACTCTCCAAAGTCCAAATACTGTGATGATTAATTAGAGCTGCTTTTATTATGAAACATTACTATCCCTTTAAAATAGTTTCATTTATTTCCTTTTTTTGTTGTAGTAAATACTATATGGCACCTCCCCTTGATAGTTTGCAAATAAGGGGATAACGTAATCAGATATACTTAGGGTGGTGCTAATATTCTCTATGTATTCTCTTTTTGGTTGATATAAAGTCCCCTACCGTTCTTGGGTAACTGTAATCCATACAGCTGTAATATCATCCCTTGGCACTATATATTTGTGGGAAGAGTTCAGGTCCAGACGTTTCTCCGATATGTATATGTGGAAAATACAGCTCTGTGTCTGCTGTTTAGGACTCTCTCTTCCATTCTGTTAGTTGATTATTGTTGTGTTTTCTCAGGGAATTATGACCCTCTCAGGAAGATGGTTTTATGGTGGGCAGAGTCTTAGAACAGCAATCACACTTGTAGATATGATGAAATAATGTGTAGTAATTGGCTCTGAGTTTGTAATGTGAAGTTCTCTGTGTGTTTGATCAGAGGATCAAAGGGGACTGTTTACCTCTGAGCACCAGAGAAGAATCCAGTGCATTTCAGTACAATGCGTTGGCCATCATTTTCTGGCACAAAGGGTTTTACAGACCACCCTTTTTCCCCCATTATCCACTGACCAACTAGAATCTTTCACTGATTAAAATGATCATCATAAATCTAGAAATAAATATATTTTCTTCTCCATAAATCTTAATACCAATTGTGCGAACCATATAACAAGTCTTATTGTCTTTGCAATCCGAATTTTCTTGTTAAAGGTGAACGATCACCCCTATACAAGTTTGTTTCACTGTGATCTTCATGTAGGGATAAGCTGAAATGTTGTTTAGTTTTGTTGTGTTATACAATGAATGCTTTGCCGAAATGTAATGTTTTAAAAAGGAGCCGGGGCCTGCCTTCCTGATAGACTGCGGTTACAGTTATGAACAGCAGCCTGTCAATCTCTCCCCAATTATCGTCGCGTTCCAACCTCCTCCGATGACTGAGGATTTATCCATATAAGCTGGAGCATTCACTAGCCAATGAGATTGCTCCAGGAGTCCTCTGTCAGGTTGGAACGTGATAGTACTTGGTGAGGGAACAGACAAAGATTGACAGGTAGAGCTGTAACCACAGTCTATAAGGAAGTAAGGCCCCGGCTCCTTTTTAAAACTTTACATTTCGGCAAAGCATTCATTGTATAACCAAATAAAACAACCATTACAGCTTATCGCTATATGAAGATCACACTTGTAGAGTGGTGATATTTCCCCTTTACCATTGTATTAATTTAGCCTGGCTGTCGTTATTGCATTAACCCTTTGGGTGCTAGAGAGCCATCTACCACCTTGCACTGCAATGCTTTGCATACCTCTCTAGTTCTCAGAGTGTCATAGTAATAGTATATGCAATTATTAGTTTTAAATGATCTTATAATTTTATCATTTTTTTAGGATCTATGGGAGAAAGCGCGTTGCATATACCTAAAGTTTGTGTGTGGACCGAGGAGGGTTGGGCTGTTATCACCTGCACATAAAGCAGCCTGTTGCAGGAGAGGGAACTGCAAGATGGTTCATGAAGCTAATGTCCAGATTATTTATTTATCACAAAGTCCATTTTATCATCAACAGATTAATTCCACATTTGCTGCCCATTTATTGTCCTCCCCTGTGTGGAATCTTTGGGGGGATGGAGGGCATATGCTCTAAGTAACACTGTGCTTTATGGCGCGAGGGGTTTGGTTGTGTTTTATTAGTATTTGGAACAGTGCAGAGACGTCAGGCCCCTATGGAAGAAAATACCCGTCACCGTTGCAACCTCTGTTATGCTAGTGTGCAGGTGTCTATGCAGCTCAGTTATGTGCACATTCTGCTAACCGTGTACAGTGTCCAGAGACTCTGCGTACCGTGATCACAAAAGCAGCAATTTTTTTCTATAACAAGAATAAACGACTAAATATTATTTTGCTCCATGTGTTCTCATCTCATACCTTGTGTGTTTTTGGTTTTGTCTCCAAGAGTAAAAGGGTATTCCGAGCATGGATCCTTACTCTGTGTACCAAGAGGGAATTGGCTGCACCTCACTGACGAGGCCCACTAATAGCCGACATTCTCTTTTGGGGGTATTGTTGTTCCTCTTGGTCAGGGGAAATTTGCTTGACATTTTGATACAATCCACAAGAATAAGCTTCTAAATGTTTTCATTGCCAGTGTGTACTTGCTACACACCTTCTTGTCTTCAGCATTTCTGCCCTTGTCTAGGACTTAGATCTTGTTTATTTTTCTACAGGTGAATCTAGTAGCAGAAATAATCCAGGAAGATGTCACGTTCCCACTTATTCAAAGGAATATACAGAGGATGATGACAGGATCACACAAGATTATCCGGTAGAAAACTTCTAGACTTGATAACTGACATGAATGTGACCTCACCAGCCCTTGTAGGTTCCAGTTCCACTTCTCATTGCATCCAGTAAAGTTCATAGATATTAGAACTTGGGTTTTTTTTTTTTTTTATATTATAGTTTTAACCAGCTTGTTACTTTTTATTATACAAATGTACAGAAAACAGAGCTTTACAGACTTCACATATTTTTTTTTTTTTTAAATCTGTTTGTTAAAAATTTTCATAACAATAAAGAAAAGAACAGCCAAAGCATAAGATATCAGTTCACAATGAGAGGAGAGCGCTCAACAGGTGAAAAAGGTAGTTGCAATGGGAAGTGAGATGGAGCTGAGGGCCAGATGGAAGCCTCGGGTGGTGGATACGGAATAACCGAGATAAAGGTTGGGGGGAGGGCAGAAAGAAGGAGGGGGCAGCAAAAGGAGTAAGTTTGCATATTTAAATGGATAGTAATACTTAAGTATTACTAATCCCTATAGGAAAGTACTACTAAAAAAAAAAAACATATCGCCCCCAGTGTCATCTCTCAAACCTTTATGGTTTGAGAGATGAACGCTTTTAAAGTTACCCTCTCTCTCCCCCTTCCCCGTAGTCAGCATGCTAGCTGACTGAAGGAAAATCCGGTCATAGATCATCAGGCGGCTCTGCAGCAGAGCCGCGATCGCGTTAATTAAAAACAAAAAAAAAAAAAAAACTTTCACTAAAATGGTCTTCTACTTGTGGTTGCAAACCAAGCACACACAGAAGACCATTTCAGTGAAAGTTTTCTTTTTAAGTAACACGATCAGGCTGTGCTGGAGAGCCGCCTGAAAGTTGTACGATTCTCTTCCCTGCAGTCAGCTAGAAAGCTGACTACGGGGAAGGGGGAGGGAGAGGGCAACTTTAGAAGCGTTCATCTCTCAAACCATAAAGGTTTGAAAGATGACACTGGGGGCAATACGTTTTTTTTTTTTTTTTTTTGTTTTTTTTTGTAGTACTTTCCTATAGGGATTAGTAATACTTAAGTATTACTATCCCTTTAAATGTGTCTTGTGTTAGAGCTGCTCAAATCTATAACATACTGGTGAAAACTGTTTCCAGTACCTGTATTAGAGAAATGGTCAATGTACCTTTTATTTATGGTAACCACATGACCAATGGGATCCTGAATATTATATTACAGATTGAGCCAGGAGATGGGGGCCTTTCCCAGCGGTATAAGGTGGAGGAGATCCCTACAGAGATGAACACAGGTGAGAACACTAAATAGACAATCTTGACTTCGTACAGTCCCTTTAATATACCTTTGTGTTAAAGGGATAGTAATGTTTCATAGTAAAAGCAGCTCTAATTATCATAGTATTTGGACTTTGGAGAGTGTTATTTCAATTCTGTCAGAGCTGTAGTTCAAGAGTAATTCAATGATAAAGTATCCCCCTCCTGCCCCTTTTACTGATGTAACACTGTTCAGCCAGAGCAGAAGGGAGGTGCCCAGGTAGATTGCAGAGAGGGACAATCTTCAATTAAGATAAGGGAAAAACCTGAAAAGCTTGTCAAGGGGGGCAGGGCTTTCATTGTTCTCATAGGAAGAAGATTGTCCCCTTCTGTTATCTGTCTGGTCTATGGACTGCATTCCACATCTGAGAAGAGATGGCTTACACTAGGTAAAAGGGGCAGGAGGGGAAGCTTTGTTTGTGAATATCTCTTAAACCATAAAGGTTTGAGAGATAAGACTTATATCGTTCTTCATGTTTTTTTAACGCCTACAAAATAAAATAAAGTTAAAAAGAAGTATTACAATCCCTTTAATGGTCTATATATTATTTTGTTTTGCTTGCGTAACAAATCGGTAAAATAAAAGGTGATCAAATGTGCGTACTTAATTCATATTTGTGCATAAGTTAACATGGGAAGCTAATTCAAGTCAAACCATACTATTAACCAAGAAGTAAAGTTTTAGACTACGTTTATACAGGAGGCTAATGTGCAGCTGGCACATAGTGACATTGCTTCATTTTGGAGACTGCATCAGGGACACATTCTGAACTAATGCCCGCATGGCGTCCAACAGAAGAAATAATTTATTTGGTCACTATTCCATATTCGAGTGGCTTCTTTGGATTCAATTAACCTATTCATATAGAAAATGCTATAAAAATTGTTTATCAGGTCATCTCCTGATCTGCTCCTCCATACAAACCAGAGACGTGCAGGAAACATTTCTTTTTTTTATTGAATGTAGAATTATCTCTTTGTAAAAATACAGCTTTCAAAGTCACAAATATTTTTGATGGATATTTTTTATTTAAAACCGTAGTTTGTTAGGTATTCTGCTTTATTTGTCAGTTTATGAAAATTGTGCAAGTACTGGCTGGCACATCGAACACTACTGTCTAATTTGCTTAAAACTGACAAAGCTAAATATCTCATTTACTGTTGTTTAAAGGAGCAGTAAACTTTTGTTATGAAACAATATATATTGTAGGGCTTTTCCTGTCGAGTAATGTAGGGTGCCTTGCAAAAGTATTCAACCCCCCTTGGCAATTTTCCTATTTTGTTGCATTACAACTTGGAATTGAAATTTATTTTTTGAGGGGTTTTTATCATTTGATTTACACAACATGCCTACCACTTTGAAGATGCAAAATACTTTTTATTGTGAAACAAACAAGAAATAAGGCAAAAAACAGAAAACTTGAGCATTCATAACTATTCACCCCCCCCCCCAGTCAATACTTTGTAGAGCCACCTTTAGCAGCAATTACAGCTGCAAGTCTCTTGGGGTACGTCTCTATACACTTGGCACATCCAGCCACTGGGATTTGTGCCCATTCTTGAAGGTAAAACAACTCCTTCAAGTTGGGTGGGTTCAGCTGGTGTACAGCAATCTTCAAGTCATACCATAGATTCTCAATTGGATTGAGGTCTGGCCTTTGACTAGGCCATTCCAATACATTTAAATGTTTCCCCTTAAACCACTTGAGCGTTGCTTTAGCAGTATGCTTAGGGTCATCGTCCTGCTTGGAAGGTGAACCTCCGTCCCAGTCTCAAATCTCTGTAAGACTGAAACAGGTTTCCCTCAAGAATTTCCCTGACCTTGGTGCCATCCATCATTCCTACGATTCTGACCAGTTTCCCAGTCCCTGCCAATGAAAAACATCCCGACAGCATGATGCTGCCACCACCATGCTTCACTGTGGGGATGGTGTTCTCGGGGTGATGAGAGCTGTTGGATTTGCGTCAGACATAGCGTTTTCCTTGATGGCTAAATAAGCAAAATTTTAGTCTCATCTGACCAGAATACCTTCTTCCATATGTTTGGGGAGTCTCCCACTTGCCTTTTGGCGAACAGCAAACATGTTTGTTTGTTTTTTTCTTTAAGCAATGGGTTTCTTCTGGCCACTTCTATGAAGCACAGATCTGTGGAGTGTACGGCTTAAAGTAGTCCTATGGACAGATACTCTAATCTCCCCTGTGGAGCTTTGCAACTCCTTCAGGGTTATCTTTGGTCTCTTTGTTGCCTCTCTGATTATTGCCCTCCTTGCCTGGTCCATGAGTTGTGGTGGGTGGCCCTCTCTTGGCAGGTTTGTTGTGGTGCCATATTCTTTCAATTTTTTTAATAATGGATTTAATGGTGCTCTGTGGGATGTTCAAATTTTGGGATATTTTTCTATAACCCAACCCTGATCTGTACTTCTCCACAACTTTGTTCCTGACCTGTTTGGAGAGCTTCTTGCTTGGTGGTGTTGCGAACTCTGGGGCCTTTCAGAACAGGTGTATATATACTGAGATCATGTGACACTTAGATTGCAGACAGGTGGACTTTATTTAACTACAGTAATTATGTGATTTCTGAAGGAAATTGGTCGCACCAGATCTTAATTAGGGGCTTCATAGCAAAGGGGGTGAACATATATGCACGCACCACTTTTCCATTTTTATTTATTTATTTATTTATTTTTTTTTAATGTTTTAAAACAAGTTATTTTCTTAATTTCACTTCACCGATTTGAACTATTTTGTATATGTCCATTACATGAAATCCAAATAAAAATCCATTCTAGGTTGTAATGCAAAAAAATATGAAAAATGCCAAGGGGGGGATACTTTTGCAAGGCACTGTTAATTAGCTTTTGCTCTTTGCAATAACTGCCTCCTTTTCCCCTTCTCCTTACAGGTGAATCTAGTAACATCACGATGCCAGAAAGATGTCACATCCCTGCCTTTTCACAGTATTGTACAGAGGAAGATAACCGGATCCCACAGGATTATCAGGTAAAAAAAACAAAATAAAAGAACTGCAGGCTTAGAAATCCTACAGGAAAATGTTTGAGATCTCACCAACATATTAATGCCTCAGGCCCACTTCTCCTATTGCACCTACAAGATCTATTTGTAGTCATTTACGGTATATGATGATTTTTCAAGTCTCAGAAATGTTTACTATACCCACATGACCAATGTGACACTTTTTCTAAATCATAGATTGAGCCAGGAGATCAGATCTTGCCACCGCAATGCAAGGAAGAGGAGATTCCTATAGAGATCAGCACAGGTAAGAAGTAAACACTAGACGAAAATGTGCGTGGTCCATAAAGGCTTAACCCTTTGAGTGCCAGAGGGGTATTGAACCCATTGTGTACACCTTTGGCACTCAGTCAGTTAACCCTTTGAGTGCCAGAGGGGTACGCAACGCATTGCTTTGCAATGCGTTGCGTACCCCTCTGGCACTCAAAGGGTTAATATACTTCAGTGTTGCTGGTCTAAGGATTGTAGAACCAATCACCATTACAGGAGATTAACACTAATCTGTTCTGAATGCAATTTTTTTTTAACCCCTTAACGATAAAGGACTTACCAGGTACGTCCCGCAAAAACTGTCACTTAGTGACAGAGGACGTACCTGGTAAGTCCCGGAAGTAGTGCCAGAAGTCCGGGTCCCCATGCGGCTGCACGCCGTTTGGGGACTGCGGAATCACATAGTGAAAATTTTTTTTTTTCTTAGACGGGCGTTAAGGTGACAGCCGCGTGCGCACGCGGCTGTCACTAAGGGGTTAAAACAAGAGTACGGTAAATGTTCCCTTCTCCATCTTGAATATTTTATTTGGTTGACATTTTAGAGGTCAAGCAGATGTCTCTTCTGCAGTCAGTATTAGGTTGCAGTTACATAGGAACACATTTGGAAAGAGTCAGGAACCATCCAGTTGGACCGCCTAGTATTCCTCAATATTGACACTGAGACTAAGGGGAAAAAACAAAGGAAAACATTTGCTTTCAAATACAGTGCCTATGGAAAGTCTACCCTCCCTTGAACGTCTTTCATATTTTGCTGTTGGTGCCCAAGAGTTCTGTGCATTTCAAAGGGATAGTAATACTTAAAATGGAAAAAAATGTTGTAGGGTTTATCCCACTGAGTAAAATAAGAGTACTCCCATTGCTGAAAGGTGTTTTATTCAAAAGTTATTACACTGCAAAGTTGAATGTTTTAGGTGCAGTATCACAGTGGCTTGAAATTGCATAGTGGAGCTGTTGCTACACCTTCCTATGGAGATTTATGGTCTACAAACCAGAGCTGTCCATAGGATGGTGTAACAACAGCGCCACTGTACAATTTCAGGCCACTGTGATCTTGCACCTAAAAAAAAATCAACTTTGAGCTGTAATAACTTTTGAATAAAACACCTTTCAGCAGTGGGAGTATGGTTGTTATACTCAGCAACATATTTTTTTTTTATATTTTAAGTATTATTATTCCTTTAAAGGAACATAAGTCACTTTACTTTTACATACCATACTCCATAAGGTTGGTAGGGAATACATTTTTATTGAGAAAATAAATTACTTTGGGAAGGAAAAAGGCATTTAGACTATTTATGTCTGAAGGAACAGAGGATTCTTTCTTGAAATAGAGGGAATGCAACAAAGTTTATAAAAAGGCAATTGAGATAGCAAAAATAAAAAGAGTAACTTGAAAAGAGCAAGACTAATACAAAGTTCTTCAAATAGATAAATGACCAAAAACGTAACCCTTTGAGTGCCAGAGGGGTACGGAACGCATTCCAAAGCAAAGCAACTGGAGTGCACCTCTGCCAATCTGTCCTCCATTTCTATCATACCGCATAGTGGAGCAGTTCCATATACTTCCAGGTCGCAGTCACATGGGTGGGGTTGTGGTGGATCGTGGCTTTATGTTTGTATTGGGCCCCAAGATTTCTGATGGTAGCCTTGTTGTTAAGACCTCACCATAATATGCAGTGCCATTTTAGGCAACAGCTTTGAAAAAGTATATTCTAGAACAGGAGAGCATACAATGAAGAGTTACAAAATTAAAGGGATAGTAATACGTCTTTTTATCTTTATTTTATTTTGTAGGCATTAAAAAATCATGAAGAACGATATAAGTCTTATCTCTCAAACCTTTATGGTTTATGAGATATTCACAAGCAAAGTATCCCCTCCCACCCCTTTTACCTAGTGTAAGCCATCTCTTCTCAGATGTGAATCTGGTTGTAAGACCAGACAGATAACAGAAGGGGTCAATCTTCTTTGTATGAAAACAATGAAATCCCTTCCCCCCTTGACAAGTTTTTCAGGTTTTTCCCTTATCTTAATTGAAGATTGTCCCTCTCTGCAGTCTACCTGGGCACCTCCCTTCTGATCTGGCTGAACGGGGGGGGGATACTTTGCTTGTGAATATCTCTTAAACCATAAAGGTTTGAGAGATAAGACTTATATCTTTCTTCATGTTTTTTTAATGCCTACAAAATAAAATAAAGATAAAACGAAGTATTACTATCCCTTTAATGAAGGGAATAGATGAGCAGAAGCATGAAGAACGTCTGTCCAAACTTGGTTTATTTACTGTGGAGAAAAGACTCCTAAGAGGGGATCTTGTTACATTGTATAAGTATATGCAAGGTCAATGCAAGGATCTCTTTCCAAGGCCTGATCAGATATCTAGGAGAAATTTGTTACGGTTAGAGGTAAGGTTTCAACTTCAGCAGGGGATGTGGTTCTTTATAGTTAGGTCTGTTAAATTGTATCATTCCTTGCCCAAGGGTAGTGACAAGTACAACAGACACATTTATCAGGAGATTAGATACACTTCTAGTGGAAGTGTTATAATGATCATTAGTATGTAAAACATGGAGTACTGGTAGACAGATTATACTATACTAAAATACCACAACTGGATAGCAAACTTTTTCATGCCATAAATAAGTGGTCTCATTTAAGTTGTGTTTTTAATTGGGCCACACGTTTATCTCTTTGGTCCTTAGCCATTCCAGTTAAGATTTAGGTGTATGTTTTTTGGGTGAAAGTCATGCTGTTAGTTGAACTTGCTTGCTAGTTTCTGCTTTTTCTGCAGAGAAGGCAAAACGTGCGGCTTTCAGTGAACCACAGATTTTCTGATTGACACTGCCTTCCCGTCCTTAACAACACTGTCCCATATTACATGCATGTTTAAAGGGATAGTAAAGGCTGATTTTGTCAAAGTTTAATATTGTTGTTATTAAAAAGATAAATGAATTGAGGTAACTCCAGTCTTTCAAACATGTATAGTTTGCGAGATATACTTTCACAGACGTCAGAGCTCTAGCTGACATAAGGCGATTCGGGTCATGCGACCCTGCGGCGGCTCTTCAGCAGAGCCCAAATAGTGATATCTAAAAAGAAATACTTCATTGAAACGGTCTACATGCTTTCAAACCAGGCACACTTTGTAGACCATTCCAATGAAGTATTTATTTCTAGATAGTGGTATTTCGGCTCTGCTGAAGAGCCACCAGACGGTCCCGGGAGCAGAATCTCATTCTGTCAGCTAGAGGCTGACGTCCGTGAAAGGGAAAAGAGGGGGGAACTTTAGAAAAGTATATCTCTCAAATTATACGTGTCAGAGACCAGAGTTACATCAATTCATTTATTTTTTAATAACTAAAATTTTAAACTTTGTTAAAATCAGCCATTACTATCCCTTTAAAGTTATTAGTGGTTTATTAAAACATGTAATGACTATAATAGGAAGCTTGTTTACAGTGGGTGAGGGAATATGGAGTCACACTTTGCCTGTTACCCACTTTGACACAACATATTTCCCACAACACATCTTGATAAAGCATGTAGAACAATATGTAATTAGCTATTAACCCTTTGAGTGCCAGAATGGAATGCAGTGCATTGCTCTGCAATGTTTTGCATACCCTCTCTGGCACTCAAAGGGTTAAGATAGTGGGCCAAGAAAACCATGAAAATGCTATTGAGGGTTGTTGACCACTGTGGATACCCCAGATGAAAGCTGTGCCAGATTGTCTGAAGCCAGTTGGGGAGCAGATTTCAACCACTGGATGTGCAATTAGAAGGCCAGATAGCTTGATACCTGTTTGGACTGGAGAGAGCTACTCACTGGTGGCAGAAGATCTGCCAGTGGCTCTCGAGCTGCTTGTTGGAGACAAGTGTAGACTATTCCATAGGCACCATAATTTGTTTCGAAATGACACACTGATGTTACAGCCTCAGTCATACAACGGAGAAAATATACAATAAAATAATCCAAAACAATATCCTGCATCTCTTAAAATGCCTTACAAATACATAGACTGTCCTAGATTCAGAGGGTTAACAATACAACCAGTCACACTGTCACCCCAATAATAACTCTCACTTACCTTACTATGTCCAGAAAGTCCTAATGC
The DNA here is from genome assembly GCA_037306005.1 of Rhinophrynus dorsalis. Classification (NCBI taxonomy): domain Eukaryota; kingdom Metazoa; phylum Chordata; class Amphibia; order Anura; family Rhinophrynidae; genus Rhinophrynus; species Rhinophrynus dorsalis. The sequence continues at coordinate 596,282,827 of CM074719.1, forward strand.
TCTCTATGAATTTTGCACTTGTTTTGTTCAAGGTCATGATGGTTTCTGGCAGTTTTTTCAACTAAAACAGAGTGCATGAGCCTGCTTAACCCTATAAAGGGATAGTAATGTTTCACAATAAAAGCAGCTCCAATTGATATTCATAGTATTTGGGCCATGGGGAGTGTTATTTCAGTACTGTCAGAGTTGTAGTTCAAGACTAATTGAATGATAAATAATCCCCCTCCCGCCCCTTTTACTGATGTAACACTGCTCACCTCAGAACAAAAAGTTGGTGTCCAGATGGCTTGCAGAGAGGGATAATCTTCAATTAGCATAATGGAGAAGTCTGATAAACCTGTCAAGGGGGGCAGGGTTTTCATTGTTCTCATAGGAAGAAGATTGTCCCTTGTTGTGAGCTGTCTGGTCTGTGGACCAGATTCCACATCTGAAAGGAGGTGGCTTACACTAGGTAAAAAGGCAGGAGCGGGATACTTTATCATTCAATTACTCTTGAGCTACACCTCTGACAGTATTGAAATAACACTATCCGTGGCTCAAATACTATGAAGATTAATTGAAGCTGCTGTTTTGTGAAACATTACTATCTCTTTAAGGATCAGAGGGCTGTCACTTCTCTGGTCCCAAAGCTTTAAGATGACCTGTGCAGTCAGTGAATTATTAGGTCTTCTGGATCTGCTAGTAATTGATATGTCCACCGCCATTAACATGGCACCGAAGACTTGGCTTGTGTGAAAATCTGTGCATGGTAATTTTGTATAAAAATACATAGTTTTTTTTACATGAATATTTCTGAAATATAAATAACCAGTTTTATTTGACACAAATAAATTACCTTGAAACATTTTGTTTGCGAACACCTGTCAGCCTTTTTGAGTTCTCTGAAATGTCTGAAATCTGTAAATGTGTATGCTATTATGGGTGTTATTTTTAGTAACCTGAGTAGCTTTATAATACAAGACAATTTAAGTCTCTTCTTCAGGCATATTTAAAAGTATGTTTTCTTCGAATCTTGCATTCTAAAGTTACTCTGTTGGCCAATAAAGGTATCACTTTTACTCTATCAATCTCCTGTTCTTTCTACTGCTAACACAGGATCATGTTTTACCTGTTTTAATACTGGGTTAGTTAGGCTTTCTAAACAATGTTAAGGGCATATTAGTTCTTGCCATGCAAATGTCCGTTGTAAATTTTGTTTTATGCATGCATACATATAAGCTTCTGTGTATTGAATATTTGCTTACTAAGGACCTATATGGTATTCATATTTAATTTTCTTTTTGTTAGTTACACTAAGTTTAATCTTTTGAGTGCCAGGGAGGTAACTCTCTGGCACTCAAAGAATTACATGTGATAATGTGCGGAATGCAAGAAATGTGTGCAATCGCCATTTACAGTGTATTTTTGATGGCAAAATGATTGGCACCAAAATGTTACTGAAATGTGAATGTTTTTTTCTTGATTAGAGAATATTAGCTCCAATTAATCTTCTTAGTATTTGAGTCGTGAAGAGTGTTATTTCAATACAGTCAGAGTTGTAGTTCAAGAGTAATTGAATGATAAAGTATCCTCCTCCTGCCCCTTTTACTGATGTAACACTGCTCACCTCAGTTCAGCAAGACTGTTCGGATGGATCGCAGAGAGGGACAATCTTCAGAGAGTGTAAGGAAAAACCTGTCAAGGGGGGCAGGGTTTTCCTAATACTCACAGTAAGAAGATTGTCCCTTGCTGTGATCTGTCCGTTCCCAGGACCAGATTCCACATCTGAGGGGAGGTGGCTTACACTAAGTAAAAGGGGTGGGAGGGGGATACTTTATCATTTAATTACCCCTGATCTATAACTCTGACAGTATTCAAATAACACTCTCCATGGCCTAAATACTATGAAGATTAATTGGAGCTGCTTTTATTTTGAAACATTACTATCCCTTTAATAGATTTCTTGCCTCAAAACCTGAGCAATCGCAAGTAGCACATAAATTTATGGCTTTTATAAAATAGCGAATGCTCCCCTTTCTTGCATTCCGCCCAGTGTGCTTTATACTGTGATTATGGTGCAGATTTCTGAAGACTCCCAGTTCTGATTAACTTCCTTGCTTGGTAAGTTTCTGATTGTTTGTCAGTTGACCAAGTGTGGCAATTTTAGGCTATTTTCAGGAAATGTTATTTTATATTGGTATTTAGCTTTCATGTCCTGCTTTACACTGTAAACAATGAAATGTGCATTTTAAGTTCATATAGTTGAAACTACATCTTTCACACTTCTGTTAATTTGGGGTATGATCAGGCCGTGCAGGCTATGTAAAACAACGGTATTAGTGTTCATATCCCTTTATGGAGCAAGGACGCACATGTACTTCATGGGTTGAACGTGCTTAAAGGACCCATGAAGTACATTTACTTCATGGATTTCAGTGCTCCCTGGGCAGCTGCACACTGTTCAAGGATTCTGTAGAATCTGTAGGCATATATTAAAAAAAAAAAAAAAAAAAAATGCTCCATGGTCCTTAAGTGCCAGTCGCACGGCTGGAACTTAAGGGGTTAAGGGATCCAGGGATTATTTAAAAATAAAAACAATTGTAACCTTAGCTACACGTTTTAATGTGTTTGGAGATATGCAGCCATATGACACCGACTTGATACAATTGTGGTGTCCTAATTAAAGTGGAACTAATGCATTATAACAATTGTACTGGAAGGTTTTAGCTCCCTTGCATATTTAGAAGAAACAAATGATGTCATCCCATAATGGATAGCTATAGGCCATTCGGACAAATGGGTGCCATTGGTATAGGTTGAAAGACTATTGGAGGTTCCAGAAGTGGGCACTTTCACTTTGAATTCACGTTTGCATATTGAAAACTTTATTAATTAAACTGCCTGTGGATTGTATTGGCCAAAAGACCAGCAGATTAATAGTTTAGATAATAATTATATTTTCATTTATCTATGTTGAGCTGTCTGAGAGTGTCACAGTACGTTCATTTATGAAACTGTTCAGTGTTGTTACATATGGTAATTAAACTCTGTACTGCACTCAGAGTTTTATCTTTTAAAAATATCTCTGTGTCCTAATCTGTGCATGTGCTGTGAGTTCAGATATGTAAATTCAAGGTGACAGGTCCACTTTAGGCCCAGTTCACACTCACAGTTTTGTTGCAGCAACCCCTATTGAATTGAATTGTCCCCAGTGTCATCTCTAAAACCTTTATGGTTTGAGAGATAACCAAATGCAAAGTTCCCCCCTCCCTTCCCTGAAGTCAGCGTTGTACCTGACTTCAGGGGAAGCCTGTCGTACGACAGGCTTGCGGCTCTGCAGCAGAGCCGAGATCGCGTTAGTAAAACAGAATTATTTAACTGAAACGGTCTTGTACGTGTGCTTGCAAACAAAGCACACTTAGAAGACTGTTTCAGTGAAATAATAATTTTTTACAAAATGCAATCTCGGCTCTGCTGCTTAGGCGCGAGCCTGTCATACAACAGGCTTCCCCTGAAGTTAGGTACAACGCTGACTTCAGGGAAGGGAGGGGGGAACTTTGCATTCGGTTATCTCTCAAACCATAAAAGTTTGAGAGATGACACTGGGGACAATTCAACTCTTTTTAAAATGACTACAATATGGGGATTGTATGTATGTATATCTTTATTTATATGGCACCACACAGTGTACGCAGTGCCTTACAATAGAAGTAAGTTACATTAAATAAGAAGGGATAAAATAAGTGCCACATTCATAGAAACATTAGGAGAGAAGTCCCTGCCCCAAGGAGCTTACAGTCTAAATGGGTAATAGGAGACAGACAACAGGGTAAGAGGGTGTCAAGTGCTGAGGTTACAAGTGCTGGGTTTGGCGAAAGGTAGCGCATGGTCCTAGTGCTCCAGAAGATAAGATTTCAGGGTAGACTTAAAGACAGAGGGGATTGTTCTAGACGTAGGGAGAGGGGTATGGAGTTCCAGAGGTAGGGAGCAGAAAGCGAGAAAAGTTTGAGATGGGATAGGGCAGAGGGTGTGGATGGTGTAACAAGAAGGGCGTTGTGTGCTGAGTGAGAAATGCAGCCAGGAACATAAGAGGAGATGAGGGAAGAGATGCAAGGAGGAGTATCGGTGTGGAGAGCATTAAAGGTGAGAAGAAGGACTTTGTAATTGATGCTTTGCTGAATAGGGAGCCATGACAGATGTCTAAGAATTATGTGAGCAGGTTCAGTTTTTGGGGAGAGTGTGGTTATTCGTGCAGCAGAGTTTAAAACAGATTGCATAGGTGAAAGATGAGTAGCAGGGAGGTCAGTTAGTAGAATATTGCAATAGTCTAAGACAGGCAGAATGAGGGCATTTACAAGAGTTTTGGTAGTTTGTTGGGAGAGGAACGTGTGGATTTTAGCAATGTTGCGGAGAAAGAAGCAAAATGTTCTAGCAACAGAGTTAATGTGAGGGGAGAAGGAAAGAGAGGAATCAAATATGGCCCAAAGGCAGCGTGCTGAGCTGACTGGATCAATGTCAATTCCATCAACTGTAATGGTGAAGCTAGGTGTTGGGCAAGGTTTTGGAGGGAAAATGAGCAGTTTTGGACATGTTTATCTTCAGCTGACGGTGTGCCATCCAGGAGGAAATGGCCGAGAGGCAGTCTGAAATTTGTAGCTGGATTTGAGGTGAAAGATCAGGAGTCAAGATGTAAATTTGGGTATCATCAGCATATAGATGGTACTTGAAGCCAAACAAATTAATAAGTTCACTCAATGAAAGGGTGTACAGTGAAAAGAGCAACGGACCCAGAACAGAGCCTTGAGGCACCCCCACAGGCAGAGGGACTGTGGAGGAGGTGTTATTGCCAGAGGATACAAAAAAGGAACGTTGTGAGAGATGGGAGGGAAGCCATGCAGCAGCTTGATTTCGGAAACCAAGATTGTGGACAAGAAGAGAATGGTTAACTGTGTCAAAGGCAGATTATAAGTCAAGTAGTATAAGTATAGAAAACTGTCCTTTGGCTTTTGCAGTCTGGAGATCGTTAGCCACTCTACAGAGAGCTGTCTCAGTTCTAAGAGTAAGTGGTAGAAGGGAGACAGGTCGATAGTTAGAGAGACAGGAGGGGCATATTTAAGCATTACTATCCCTTTAAAGGGACTTTTAGCCTTTTGAGTGCTAGAGGTCTGAAACGCATTGTGAAACAGTTTGCTCCAGAAATTCTCAATTATTTTTGCTTTTTTTTTTTTTTTTTTTTTTTTTTTTACAGTTTGACCTCTGTGTCTATAATAATGGATTTTCTTTTAAAGTGTTAGTATTGTCCAAAAAAAAGTTTTTTGCATTTAGAAGAGCTTAAAAAGCTGAGCTGAATGCAAAAAAGTATCTCTCAAACCGCTATAGTTTAAGAGATATGGGCGTTTAAAGTTCACTGTTTCCTACTGACAGCTGTAAAGCTGTCATCAGGAGATTCGTGTCGGTCGACACGGTGGCGCTTGAGAAGTGCCGGGATCTCGTTACTTACAAGGAATCCCTTCATTGGAATGGTCTAAAACATGTGCTTGAACACCAGGCACACGTTTTAGACCATTCCAATGAAGGGATTCCTTGTAAGTAACGAGATCTCGGCACTTCTCAAGCGCCTCCGTGTCGACCGACATGAATCTCCTGCTGACAGCTTTACAGCTGTCAGTAGGAATCAGCGAACTTTAACCTCCTGTATCTCTTAAACCATAGCGGTTTGAGAGATACGTTCTTTTGCATTTAGCTCAGCTTTTTAAGCTCTTCTAAATTAAAAAAAAACATTTTTTGGGACATTACGAACACTTTAAAGGGATAGTAATACTTAAAATGTAAAAAATATATGTTGTAGGGTTTCTCTCCCTGAATAAAACAAGGGTACTCCCACTGCTGAGAGATATTTTATTTAAAAAATTATAACAGCTCAAACTTGAATTTTTTAAGGTGCAATATCACAGTGGCCTAAAAATGTGCAGTGGCGCTGTTGCTGCATTTTCAGGCCACTGAGATATTGCACCTAAAAAATTCAAGTTTGAGCTGTTATAATTTTTTAATAAAATATCTCTCAGCAGTGGGGACATAAACCCTACAACATATATTTTTTTACATCTTAAATGGCTTTTTTCACCATATTTTACTAAAAATTATAATTCTGTAGTTGATTTTGATATAAATGTAGTGCACCAAAATAAATGCTAAAAATACACAACATCACAGCAGGAGGGGGTTTAAGGGTAAAGTACATAGCCTAATAAGCTTTTCCTGGCAATATTGGCCTCTAATCATGCTTAGTAATGTGTGTAAAATACAGGTGTAGGGAAAATGACATCTGTACGATATGCATCCATGAGTCCAGTGTATTTCTCTCTCTGTCTGTCTCCTATAATACTTGAAAAAGACACAAAGCATTGCCTGGCAGGTACAGTAGTACACTACATTTCCATATACCCCAGCCTTTTTCCACCGTATCCTCTGTATGACACTAAAGTGCCTCACACCTCAGCCTTGTACGTAACATCCTGTCCCACTGGTACTCACAGTAGCACACTGCACTGCCTAACATCCCATCCCAGTCCTACTGGTACCCACAGTAGCGCACTGCACTGCCTAACACCCCATCTCTGTCCTACTGGTACCCACAGTAGCACACTGCACTGCCTAACACCCCATCTCTGTCCTACTGGTACCCACAGTAGCGCACTGCATTGCCTAACACCCCATCTCTGTCCTACTGGTACCCACAGTAGCGCACTGCACTGCCTAACACCCCATCTCTGTCCTACTGGTACCCACAGTAGCGCACTGCACTGTCTAACACCCCATCTCTGTCCTACTGGTACCCACAGTAGCACACTGCACTGCCTAACACCCAGTCCCTGTCCCACTGGTATCCACAGTAGCGCACTTCATTGCCTAACACCCCATCCCTGTCCCACTGGTACCCACAGTAGCACACTGCACTGCCTAACACCCAGTCCCTGTCCCACTGGTATCCACAGTAGCGCACTTCATTGCCTAACACCCCATCTCTGTCCTACTGATACCCACAGTAGCACACTGCACTGCCTAACACCCCATCTCTGTCCTACTGGTACCCACAGTAGCACACTGCACTGCCTAACACCCCATCTCTGTCCTACTGGTACCCACAGTAGCACACTGCACTGCCTAACACCCCATCCCTGTCCCACTGGTACCCACAGTAGCACACTGCACTAACACCCAATCTCTGTCCTACTGGTACCCACAGTAGCACACTGCACTGCCTAACACCCCATCTCTGTCCTACTGGTACCCACAGTAGCGCACTGCATTGCCTAACACCCCATCTCTGTCCTACTGGTACCCACAGTAGCACACTGCACTGCCTAACACCCCATCTCTGTCCTACTGGTACCCACAGTAGCACACTGCACTGCCTAACACCCCATCCCTGTCCCACTGGTACCCACAGTAGCGCACTGCACTGCCTAACACCCCATCTCTGTCATACTGGTACCCACAGTAGCACACTGCACTGCCTAACACCCCATCTCTGTCCCACTGGTACCCACAGTAGCACACTTCATTGCCTAACACCCCATCTCTGTCCTACTGGTACCCACAGTAGCGCACTTCATTGCATAACACCCCATCCCTGTCCCACTGGTACCCACAGTAGCACACTGCACTGCCTAACACCCAGTCCCTGTCCCACTGGTACCCACAGTAGCACACTTCATTGCCTAACACCCCATCCCTGTTCCACTGGTACCCACAGTAGCACACTGCGCTGCCTAACACCCAGTCCCTGTCCCACTGGTACCCACAGTAGAGCACTTCATTGCCTGACAGCCCATCCCTGTCCGTCTGGTACCCACAGTAGCACACTGCACTAACACCCCATCCCTGTCCCACTGGTACCCACAGTAGCGCACTTCATTGCATAACACCCCATCCCTGTCCCACTGGTACCCACAGTAGCGCACTGCATTGCCTAGCACCAGCCCACACAGACATGGCTACTAGAGTTCTTTGTTTTATTAAACTTTTTTGTGCACACTGTCTGCAAAATGATCACTAATATCAACTTCTCTAATGTATGTATGATCACTAATGTACAGGGCAGGTTTATGTGAGCGAGACATAGTGTATTGTACGCGTATAGACATTGCAGACCGTGGCTCTATACTGCTATAGCCTTGTTATTATACACACAACATTGTGAGCTCTCTTGGCCACAGAGCCCACACACCCACATATACACATACACACTCCCCCACACACACAGATACACACATGCATCTCCCCCCCACACACAGATACACACATACATTCCCCCCCACAAACACAATTCTACACACACACACACACACACACACACACACACACACACACACACACACACACACACACACACATATCCCCCCTCACACACACACAGCCCCACACACACACACACTTCTCCCCCCCCAAACACACACACAGCCCCACACACACACACACTTCTCCCCCCCCAAACACACACACACACACACACACACGTATCCACACATCCCCGCCATATACCCCCCCCCCCCCAACACATCCACACACCAGAGCCAAATACACGGGGGGGAGGGGGGCAGAATTTCATCCTTGGACCCAGGCAGCACAAAATCTTGGCCTTGCCCTTTTTCTGCTACTTTACAGTTGTACTTTACATTACTAAATACAAGGCTAAACAAACAAGTGACAGGCAATATATAAAGGAAATATGCGTTATTCAGATTTAATGCAGTTAACAGAAGTGGGTGTTACATGCCTATGTAAGTATGGACTGTGGTGGACACATCCAAAGGTTCTGAAGTCTCTGCCCACTCAGTGCAAGCCTGTAAGATTCTACCTTGTAATGTGATGCCATTCATTAACCAGATAATGCGGTGAAATATATTAGGGCTTGCCTTATTTGGTGTGACAGCCACACTTGAATATACTATGAAAAAAAATAAATTATTTGGACTAGATGCCTGTATTTGCTGATTGTATATTTGTTCAGCCAATACTATGATTTGGGAACTGGAAACGTCGATTTGTTGGAGCGAGCTCCTTTTATGTTCATCTTAAAGCATTGTGGTGGGAGTTACCTCAGGATGTTTGTGATGGGACAGCAGTCATTTTAACTGCAAAAAGCCTGGAGTGTTTGTGTGAAGGTAGCCTAACATCCTTCACATGTGCAAAGGTTGCTACAAGTATTTTGGTATGTGGCTTGACCCCAACCTCACTTTTTGGTCTTCATATTGATAAATTAATATCCAAACTTTATCCCAAAATAGGTGCTCTGTTTATAAACAAATCCTGTTTAAGTCCCCCGGTAAGAAAACGTATTGTTCAGCAGATATTAAAGGTATAGTAGTGTTTAATTTTAAGTTTATTTAATATTGTAGGCATTAAAAAAAGATTTACATTGATGTAAGGCTTGTCTCTCAAACCTTTATGGTATGAGAGATATAATTGGCTAAAGTTCCCCCCTCCAGGCTGTTTCAGATAAGTCAGCACTCTTTGGGACAGAAGCAGATTCCGGTCACTTGACTGGAGGACAGCTCTTCAGCAGAGCCGAAATCGTGCTATTTAGAAATAAATACTTCATTGGAATGGTCTACAAAGTGTGCCTGGTTTAGACTGTTCCAATTAAGAATTTATTTCTAAATAGCGTGATTTCAATGACTGGAATCTACTGCCGTCAGCTAGATGGCAGCCTTCTCTGAAACAGCCTGGATGGGGGGAACTTTAGTCAGTTATAGCTCTCATACTATAAAGGTTTGAGAGATAAGACTTACATCAATGTACAATATTAAAGAAACTTAAAATTAAACATTACTATCCCTTTAATGCTAGTCATAGATTATGGGGACATAGTATATGCTCCCACACTCTAAATCCATCTTGGCAAACTTGTCACTCTGTATAACTCATTATGCCGCTTTATCCTCCAATGTAACTGTTGCCCATCACTGTGATATGGTTAAAGAAATTATTTGGCTAACACTTGAGTCTTCACCTTTCTTGCTTTGTATACAACCACTTCTCTGGAAAGTTACAAGACTACCTGAGCAGTAAGCTCAATCTATCTTTCTATACCAACTGTATCCACTCCACTGCTAACACTCACTAAGTATACCACACTACAAGAAAGGAGCCGGCCAATCTCCCTTCTCCTACAGACCTCCAAACGTCTTGAATAACCTGCCTGAAAAAAATCAGATCTTCCCCCAGTCTAAAATCCTTAAAAAATAACTGCTTCTGTATGTCTGAAAACAATGTGGCTGTATATACATTTTTTAGTATGTATATTTGTGTTATTATATGTTTAGTCTATTTGTGTAAACTTGTATCTCTTTATTGTAAAGAGACATAGCTTGGAAACGAGAAATCTGAACATATTCTTCATGGTAAAACCGTTTTCTAAATAGAATCAACACTAAGAATAAAAGGCCAGATGTATGTTTGTCTGATGCAGTCATGCGCAGTAGAGGCTTTGTCCGATGCAGTCATGTGTAGTAGAGACTGCCCGAACGCAGGCCAGACCATGCGCATTAGACACGTTGTATGATGCAGTCATGTGCAGTAGGCACTGCCCGAACTCACAGAATGGCTGGGAAGTGTAGTTGTGCGGTAATACACCTGCTTTTACAGAGCCATTTAAATAGCTGTTGGTACCTGCTGTGACGCACTTTGGCCTGTGTACACGGGCTTTTACACTAGTAAATAATAATATCCTTGACATGCACAAAGGTAGCCAAATTTCCTTTATGTGCCCAAGGTAGCCTAATCTACTTCACTTGCACATGTGGGTTACTTTGGATCGAGGTAAACGACTCCCTTTGTGAGTATTTGTTGTTATTATTTTGACCAGATGTCCTGATTCTTTTAAGACTTAACGTTGTGAATGTCCGAAGTGTCAAAGCAATGGATTGCAAACCCCTTTGGCACTCAAAAGGTTAATTATCCCATGAAGCTCCCCCTTGTATGTATCTACATTACTGTTCAAAAGTTGGGGGTTACGTCAGAAAAATTACCTTGTTTTCCATGAAAACATAAATCAAATAAGGTAGTGTTTCTCAACTCCTGTCCTCAGGACCCACTAAGAGGCCAGGACTTAGGGATTTCTCTGCTAGAGCACAGGTGTGGTGATCAGAGGGTCATTCACACTGATTAACTCACCTGTGCGCTAACAAGGAGATCATGTGATCAGAGGGTCATTCACACTGATTAACTCACCTGTGCTCTAACAAGGAAATCATCACATCCTGGCCTGTTAGTGGGTCCTGAGGACAGGAGTTGAGAACCACTTAAATAAGGAAATACAGTAAAGATGTGGACAACTTTAGAAATAATGATTTTTAATTTAAATAATAATAATAGTGTCCTTCAAAATTTAATTTCGTCAAAGAATCCTCCATTTGCAGCAAAATGTACATGTTCCATTAAAAATCAGCAATTTCCAGCTACAATAGTCATTTACAACATTAACAATGTCTACACTGTATTTTTGATCCATTTAATGTTATTTTAATGGACAAGATTTGCTTTTCTTTCTAAAACAAGGACATTTCTAAGTGACCCGGAAAAGTAGTGAATAAATATACCTTTAGTAAATGGTGTTCTAATTTAACAATCAAAGTGGTTGCTTTCTAGTTGAGTTTTCAGTTGTGGGAATTGAAAGAATGTATGTTTTGCCTCCTGGTATAGGATTGTTACAATGGGAAGGAATATATGGTTTTGTTGGAAAAATAAACTTCCTAGAGTATTTGTTCTAAATCTCGGTTTCTCAAGGTACCCCATAACAGTCTGGAATTTTTGGGTCACTCCTAACATTTTATTAATCTTCTGTCAAGAGCATAATGAAGATTCAAAATACTTAAAATACATAGGTTAATCTTGGGTCTGACAAACGCATACCTCCCAAGTGTCTCTCTTTAGGAGGCACAATCCCTCTTTCCCACCCCGGTATCCCTCTGTTTAAGAGATCAGACTATGTGGTGTGTGTATAACTGTATCACGTTAATAAAACGTACACTTACACAGTTACAGTGGTGTGTCATGTCCGCGTTGTGGTGCAATGCATTATTACCTCTCTGGGACTCAACCGTTTGAGTAGCATAGGCATCTGATATCCCTCAATCCCTCCCTTGTACATTACTTCCCTGCAAGTTAAGAGTGTATAAGGGTTTAAACCTATTGACAGCTCTTTGTGTAACTGAATAAATTATTTGCAGCGAAGAGTATTTTATTTACAAAAACTAATTTAGAAACACATATGTTGAAAATTAAGTACACGGTTATGTGAGTTTTATTACTGTGGAGCAATGTGATACACACTACTTATTGTGATCTCCAGAAAAGAGGGACAAATGGGTAGAAAAGAGGGACAGGAGGATTTGGGTCTCAAAAAGGGACTGTCCCTCCTACAGAGGGGCACTTGGGAGGTATGCCATTACATCAATGTTTGTTTTTGGTGTTTTTTTTCTCCTTTACTTTGGACCAGAATTGCAGTATTATGCCTGTGTGTGTTTGGGTTGTGCAAATGGAAAGCAGAAAATAAAAGGAGCATTATACCAGCATGTTAACCCTTTGAATGCCAGAGGGGTTTGTAAGGCATTTCTTTGCAATGCATTGTTCACCCCTCTGGTACTCAAAGAGTTAAGGTATTGAGTGGCATGCAGTATACACTGGGGTGTCATGTCAGAGTTAAATAGCAGTGGGAACTGTGTTCATACCTGGGAACTTTGTCTTGTGGAGTCCCTGGAGGGGAGTCGTGTAGTGCTGGTGGGGAGATCTCAGTGAGGCAGTTTGGGTTAAAAGGGGGTGGGGCTTAACATAAAAGTGAAAAAGTGTTAGGAGGGAGGAGAAGTGGGAGGGAAATGGAAGTTTGCTGTGTGAGCGTTTTCCAGACACTTCCCCCTCTGCTGTTGGTCTGTCCTGAGGTGTAAAAGTTGATAACCCACTCACTGCCACAGGGTTGTGTAAGTGTATACCTGATGGCTGCCTGTCCTAGGTCTTTCATGGCAAATGTTGATGCTCATGACATAATTGAGCAATGAGGGCCTACCTTATCTCTTTGAGTGCCATTACGTGTCCCTAGTGCTGCAGCTTCCCTTCAGTGGCTGTACTACAGGTCTGGCTGAGGCCACTGGGAGAGAGAGAGAGAGAGAGTGTGAGACAGACTGTCTGTGTGTTTTTAGGACATATTTCTTTTCTGGTTGAACAGGAAGTTGAGGGAGGGCAAACCCTGCCGACTCCTGTGTAAATCACACCTCCTCTATATCTCCAGCATTGGCATTAGGGAGGTGATTTCTATATCCCCTCCTTACTGCCACCCCTGGGTGTGTGTGTTTCCTGAGGAGACCTAAATTATGTAATGAGGCCTTCTCTGCCACTTTTCTGCCCATTCACTCAGTGTATCTAAATCCTTCTGCACAGAAAAACATCCAGCTCTGTAAGTATTTCCTTACACCGCTTTGTGTCATCAGCAAAGACTGGGACACTACTTTCAATTCCCACTTCTAGATCATTAATAAACAAATTAAAAAGCATTGGGCCCAGGACTGAACACCACACTTAAAACTTTATAGGACCTTGAAAAGGTGCCTGCCATCTCTTATTTAACCAGCTCTCTATCCATGCACAGATATCGCCTCCCAAACAAAAGCCGTTTAATTTATGCAGTAACCTGCTGTGAGGCACTGATACAAAGGCTTTTGCAAAATCCAAGTATACTACATCAACAGCAGTTCCCTTGTCCACATTACTACTTACCCTTTTGTAAAATCCAAGTACGTTAATCTTCATAAAACCAAGCTGGCTCCTACTGATAATATTGTTGGTCTTCACATAGTTCTGAAATACTGTCCATTAATAAACATTCTAATATATTATAAAAGTAAGATCTCCGGCACATCCTATAATATAAATGGCCAGATGTATGTTTGGCCGATGCAGTCATGTGCAGTAGAGACTGCCCAAACTCGCAGAATGCTGGCCTGTGTTCATGGGCTTTTATACTAGTTTAGATACATTTAAAATGGATGTGCCACCTATGGGCAACATATCCAATACCATGAAAACATTTTAAGTTTTGATTTTGTTTAAATTTAACTTACAAAAGTCTGGGCTGCAGCCACTTCCGTATAGACTGCAGCCCGACGCTCTGCCTCTGCTCTCCTCCTTCCTCCGATGACGGAGGCTTCTTTCTGCAAGATGGCGTGCTCTCATTGGCTAGATATCGATCTCTGCCGATGAGACCGCTCCATCTTACAGACAGAAACCTCCGTCATCGGAGAAGGGAGGAGAGCAGAGGCAGAGCTCTGTAACAGCAATGAACTGCAGTCTATACGGAAGTGGCTGCAGCACAGACTTAAGTTAAATTTAAACAAAATCAGAACTTAAAATAAAAAAATAAATAACGTTTTCATGGTATTGGATATGTCGCCTAACTATTTATGGAATGTTGTATGAAATCTCATTTTTAGTTATGCAGTGCCTTCTATTGATGAATAGCGGTATTACATTTATTATTACTTTGATATTATGGGCATATTAAATTCTCTTGTTTAATAACTAACTAAATCAGTGGTTCTCAATCTTTTTTTGTTCAAGGCACCCCTAACACACAATCTAGAACATTCAGGGCACACCTAACATATTTAATGTACTTTATTAAGGGCATAAGAAGTGTACAGTGCATAAATATACAGTTATTATTAGGTCTTATAATCTTAATAACAAAACTAAACATATTGTGAATAACAATTTCTATACATCTTTATTTAAAAGTCCATTATTGTTAGGCTTCATAAAAAACATGGGGCACCCTGAGCTGATGTTCGTGGCACACCAAAGTGCCACGGCACCCTGGTTGAGAATCACTGAACTAAATAAATGGTCTACTTAGCCACAGTACTCACTAGGGATCATTTCCTTGTGCATTTTGGTCCCAATCCATAGCTGTGCTATTACTGAATCTAGACAGAGTCCTCATACCGAGGCCATGTCTGATAGCACAGAGAGCAAGTCGTTTGACCTGGAACAGCGAGAGAGAGACTTGGTCTCATTAAATGTGTGTATTTAAACAGCCTATAACATTATAACATGTGCTTTTTGTTTTACAAACAGGTTAATAATTTAAGACATTTGATTTAGTAATTGGGGAATGTAATCTCAGCAAAGCTTTGTTCTCGATTTTGGTCAGATTAAGCTGTAGAATTACTGACAGGTCTATAAAAACCACCTCTCTCCACCTTCTTATGCTGCAGTTTCCATCACAGGGGTGGAATAACTTAATGGGGAGGAACTATCATGCAGCTCCTTTCAGGATGGAAGCTCCCAATGAGGGGGGGTTTAGAAAGGTGATAGGTCCTCTTTCAGTAAACTAAGTTAAATATCTGCCTAATGATTTGCTAATACAGGATGGCAAGAAAATCCTCCAAATAGAATTTTAATTCAGACATTAAAATATTGAACTAAAGATAATAATCTCCTTATGACTTCCTAAATATCTGGGTATGGATTTCCTAGTAGGCAGGATAGACAGCTACTTAAAGCACCAAGTTTTGAGGGGAGACTGAACTTTTCTGGCCACTCCCACTTTCTGAATTGTGGGTGTGGCCAGTGCAATCTCCGTGCCCATTCACCATTTCAGTACCCCTTTGCTGGCTTACTGTTTAACCCCATGAATGCTACAGAGGACTCCAGTGCATTTTGGTTTTTTATTTCACTGATTCTGGACATACATAACAATTAAAATAGCTGAAATCTATTTCAGGTGTTTGTGTTCCTTTAAACTGCCAAGGGTTTATTATTGAGTCTCTTCTCTCACCAAAAACAATTGCTAAGCATAAAACATTAGTTAAGTTGGGGGGTGGGGGTATTAAGAGTGGGTGCAAAGATGACTGGTCCTTCCCCATGTTTCTCAGATGAATCTCTGATTAAGATAGGCCTCTGTTAAAATGTTGCTATATAAACTTTGGACCAAGTCTCAGGTACTGTCTTCCTGTTCAGATACACTGCCCCTTATGATTTCTAGAAAGCTGTCCACTCTAGAAGGTCTGTCTTTCAATTGTGAAGGGATGCTCTGTTCTCCAGTTGTTCTCAACAGGTTCTCATAAGCTATTAGAAGAACACAGAGGATGACTGGTATGGCCATCCTGTTGGAGAACATAATGTTGAGTGAGATGTCCGTTCCTCCATCTGTTGGGTAATTCCATTTACTTAGTGTTCATCCTGAGTATGTAAGTCCTACTGTTTTGGGGGTTTTTTTGGGGCATAGAGGTTTGAAGATTAAAACAACTGATTTTTGGTCCAATATTTATCTTCCCTTCCAGAGCACATACATTTGGAGCAAACAATGTTTTCTGAATATAAGACCAAGCCTTTTTTGAACAGGTTGTAAGGTCTTCATCTAGACCTCTCTAGCATTTTTTATTCCTCTGTATTTTGCATTTTGGTTGTACCCTTTCTGGCTGCTTGTGTTCTTGCCTATTTGGTGAATTAGCTGCCATGGATGTCCAGATAAATACCATCATTTTCTTTTCGTGGACTTAGTCCATGGTGGCATTCACTAATTTTACCCATCCATTGTTTGTTTGGCTATTTGTAGCTTAGAGTAAGGGTAGGTGTCTCTCTCATTCTTTTGGAATCTATCTGAATTGTTTTCTGTTCAGTCAACTCAAACAGAAGAGCTAAGCCATTTGTTGAATGCTGCAATGGAATATGTACAAGACAGGAAAATTACTGTAAGTATGAATCCATTTTCTAGTCTAGCACCAATCTTCTAACTATATACTTGTTCTGCATTTCCAAGATCTTTTGCTGGCTCGCTCTGTGTCTCCTGACTCCTCTCCCTCTCTCTCTAAAAGGGTTATTTCTTTTGTACATTATCTCATTGACCTGTCACTGTCCGCTATACCCCACCCTGACTTAGGCCTAAATTACATTGCAGTTGATAAGTGGTATCCCTGTTTTATTGAACGGTTTTCTATTGAAATCTGTGGAGAAATTTGTAGATAAAATTCCATTATAAAGTTATCAGTTGCAATGGAATCCATGCCTTATTTCGTCTGCTCAATTTAACTTTTGAAATTGTAAAAATGCACACATCTTGTTTTATCACATAGTGCTACTTTACCTTATTTTTCCATGTGTTTATTAGCTGTGCACTGATTATCTGTTTAAGATACTTTAAATAATATATGGGATTTCGTATGTGCTAATAATAAGGACTAAACATAAAATGTGTATAAGATATTAGTTTCTTCATAATATATTTTGTTCCCAACAGCTGAACTTTTTTATACTTTGGAAACACAAACTAAAAGGCATCACATTTTTTCTTTCAGCACCAGAATGTGTCTTGAATCTCCGTCTTAACCAGAATGATGGTGCAAGCCTTGTTAGTGACAGTTCATCCAAAGAGATTCTGAGGAACTCTGTCACATATCTAGATTCTGATGTAACTTTAGATGAAGCATTAAATCTCACGGATTCTGAAATGAGTAGCAAACGGATGGACTATTCAGTCGTTCTAAATAAAAAAACAAATGTACAAAGGATTCAAGAGAGTTTTTCAGAAAAGATGCAAGCTTACAATGTGTATGAGAAAAATGTTAAGTATGAATTGGATTGTTTGTCTCCTCAACAAACACACAGTGATGACATATACAATTGCTCAGAGGGTCAAGCATGTTCTACAAATTCAGATCTTTCCTCATCAGAGGCATGTGGCACATCAGGAAACATGCAACAAAAAGAAACCACATTTTTGTGTTTTTGCTGCGGGAAACCTTTTACCAGCAACACAAGTCTTGTGGAGCATCAGAGAATTCACACTGGAGGAAAAATATTTCAGTGCTCTGAATGTGGGAAATATTTTCTAAGTAGCTCACATCTTGTTTTGCATCACAGAGTTCATATGGAAGCAAAACCATTTCAGTGTTCTGAATGTGGGAAGTGGTTGTCAAGTAGACAAGCTCTTGCTAAGCATCAGAGAATCCACACAGGAGAGAAGCCATTTCAGTGTTCCGAATGTGGAAAATGCTTCTCAAGAAGCCATGCTCTTATTAGACATCAGAGAATTCACAAAGGAGAAAAATCAAATGTCTGTCCTGAATGTGGGAAATCTTTCTATACAAGCTCTGATCTTCAAGTACACCAGAGAATTCACTCTGCAGAGACAGAACTTCAGTGTTCTGACTGTGGCAAACGTTTTCTATATAAATCAGCTCTTACTACACACCAGAAAATTCACACAGGAGAAAAGCCTTTTCACTGTTCTGAATGTGCAAAGTGTTTTTCAAGTAGAAAAGATCTTGCGAGGCATCAGAGGATCCACACAGGTGAAAAGCCTTTCCAGTGTTTTGAATGTGGAAGGTCTTTTAACCAACGTTCTATTCTTCATACTCACCAGAGAATTCACAAAAAGAAATGATTGTCATGTTCAGATTGTGGTAAATATTTTGCAGATAAACCATATTTTCTATAAAATTAAAGGTTTCACGAATAATTTCTCTTATAGATAACTTCATATCGGACATCAGAAACCTCACAGAATAGAAGCACTTGTTTGTAAATGTGTCAACTGTTTTATCCAGTGCTCGGAACACAGAAAAAAACATTCATGCCCTAATATATGGGAATCAAGAATTAATTGTTTCCCTTCAGAACCCCCGTTAGACTGAGTTACAAATAATAATTTCTAGGGGGACACACAAATGTGGTCATGTGCCGAGCTGCCTTTCCGCACTATTCTCTTTCTATTGATGTGTATGGGACGCATTCCTGCCACAGCAGAGGAACACCAGATTGCAAGCTCTAGTTGAGATTAATTTTGTGTCTTTGATGATAAACCTGCTGCTGACAATGGCCTCATAGGACAGTGTTTTGTTCTACAAAATAACAGAGTTGCTTGATAACCCCAGAAAATATTTTTTACTGAAAAAAAGACTTTAATGCCCACTTTTCATGACTCATATCACTGAACTGTCATACTGTTCTACGTATGGTTCCTGTGATCTAAAGTAGTGATTTCCAAAGCAAATAAGTGTAAATGAAAGTCTGCTCAGTACTCCATTGGCACTGCATTCAGTTACTGCATAGTGATTATTGCATTAAAATTGTAACTAATGCACAATACTTTCATATCTTTTCTTTGTGATTTTTTTTTTTCCTGTTTTTTTTTTTTTTTTTTGTTTGTTTGTTTGTTTGTTTGTTTTTTTAGTATTTGTACTGAAGTCAAGTTTTTTGGCTGGTTTTTCACTTCTGTTTTGAGTGAGGGGTTTTTGTTTCACTGCCTATCAGTAAATAGGAATGCTACCCAGCTGGTATTTTACCAGCAGGCCGGTAAAAACTTGGCTTCTGTCCAATGTTAAGTCTATGGAGGTAATGCCATGGCCGGTATTTTTTTTTTTTTTAAGAAATGGTGGCAACCCTATTAGTAAAGGTAAAGGTTACTTACTCATAATAGTGACACTCACATCTCCCTACTATTGCTGCCATTTGGAGAAATCTTTAAGAATAAAAGTGTCCCTTTTTTATATACACAATGGGCATATGACCTGTTAATGGTTCCATGCTGGGTGCATTTCTGGGTTGGTTATGGGAATAGTAAGTGGGTTGCAAAGCCTCCATATTCCTTACACCTATAATAGGCAGCTGAGATCTGCTTATGTCTGAGTAATCGTTTACATCAGGGGTGGGCAACGTGAGGCCCTCCAGCTGTGGAGGACTACAAGTTTGATCATCCCCGGCCAACTGTTGGCTTGGATTCTGCCATAGCTGGAGAGCCTCTGGTTGACCAGCCCAGTCTTACATGAAGGCATCACTGGGACAGTGAGTTGAGTTGGACAAGTTAATTTAAGGTGAAGTCTCCACTGACATGGAGTCCTGGCTAGAAGACATGTAGGAAGTCTGTGGGGAGAGAGTATTATTGACCCCAGTTACACAATATGCAAGTAATGACATCTTGTACCCCTCTAGCTGATAGACTGCAACTCCCACCATCCTTAGCTGAACACATGGCTGTCTGAGGATGATGTAGTCCAACAAACCTGGAGATCTACAGCTGGCACTGTTGCTGCACTTCTCACTGCAGTTAGGTGTTCAAAGCGAGATACTCAGTATATCATTAACACCTTAATTGCCAAATGGGTGTTTAGTGCATGGCTTTAAAGGCTGCTGAATGGGGCACAGATAGTGATTGGACTCTGACCCTTAGGCAGAAATAGACTGCTTGCTGATGTGGTGTTCCACTGCACACTTTGCTGATGCCTGAATGATGGAGATGGTGCATAGTGAAGCAACTCTTCAGTGAGCAGGCTCTCCTTCCATCTAAGGCGCTCTGAGTGAGCGTTACCCTGAGCATCCGATCACAATCGCTGCACGGCTGGCCACCTGTTTAACCCTTAAAACAAAGTGCTACACAATGCCCATTGCGTGCATATGGGGTAGGTGAGAATTTATCTTTTCCCTTACCACACTAATGGAACACATTATTGAACAGACTTCAAAGCTTGAAGTTTACTTTTGGCATTTAGAAATGTATAATCTCTTTTATTACAGTTCTAAAAGATGAATAAAAATACAAAATAACTAACTAAATAAGAGAGTGAAGTAAATATCTCTTACACCCCTAAATACCACTTCCATACAGAAGCACTGGTCTTTCAGTTACACTGGCCTAACCCTTAGGCCATAGGTGGTCAAATGCTGGACGTTATGGTGTTGGGTGCTGGAGCTCCTTATCGAAGCCACTGGGCTGGTTGGAAATGATTGAGAGTTCTAGAACCCGGAGGTCCAGCAACTGACTGCTACCCTTGCATTACGTAAATAAGAGAGGCCATGCTTTTTAGCTATTTTGGATCCTTCCTCTTAAGTATACTTTGATGTTTGGAAAAAAAGGGCCGTGCACGGTAAAAGAAAGTGAAACAGTTCTCTGGCAAAGCAACTGCACCATAGGGAACATAATTCCTATAGATTTAATTAGTTGTTTTTTGTTTTTTTTTTTTGTTTTTTTTTATTGATATTATTACTTTTTTTTTAATTTGTTTTAATGAATTTTGACATTTATCATAGTAAGCATCAGGAGTACATTACAGAATTTGGTGTATTTTTACAGTCTGATACCGGAATCAGATATATTTTACAATAGTGTTTCAGTTCCAATATTTAGAATTTCTATATAAAGTATAACCGTATTAAAAGGAAGAAAAACATTTCCTGATTTAGGCAGAATCGATGAGGGAGAGGGAACTGAATATTTCTATTTGCTGAGGATACACACTAAGAAATAGTTTTATGGTCAGGAAGGTTTGCTTGTTTTAACTGACAAACCGCAGGTTCCATATTGATTTCTATGTTTTCTACCCTGTCCAGTAGCTTTGCAACATTTCTTTGAAGTTGACATTTAGTCCATTTACTAAAGGCAGAAAAGGAGGGGGTTGTAGACTGCTTTCAAGACCTGGCAATAACCGTTATAGCGGAGATTATTATATGTAATATTGAGTATTTAATGTGTATGCTTATTTCTTTTGTTTGTTTTTTTTGTTTTTTTTTAAATGTTGTATGCAAAACAGGGTGTGACTACACGGGACATTCAGCATGTTGCCATGATTAAAAGGGTGACATGAGAATCTCGCACTTTCACGAAGTGCAAGATTCTCATGTTATGGATGAAACATCACCATCAATGTAGTAAAGAAAAAAAGTCATTACTTTAAGTAAAAGCAGAACGAGCAACACATTGCACCACAACTCCCATCATCCTTACCCATCTGTGGCCGCCGAGGATGAGATCGTATTTTCTGTCATGGATGATTCTTTTTGGATGTAGAGACAGACTGTGCATTTGATACATATGTCAAAAGACATCATTATGCTGAGTGCTTTACCTCGGGGAGAAGGTCCCTAGCACTCTTACCCCTCTTGCGTCTATTAATGTTAATCGCTGCATCGACTGTGTCACAGATTCTCTCCTATACCCGCCCTCCTTGCACCCTTCTCGCATACCAGCTAGCCCTATCCATCTCTAAGGTGTTTAAGCTTATTATCTGTCAAAAGATTTGTGTTTTTGTTTCCAAATAAGTGCTTCCTTTTATACAAATGCCCCAATATGCTTTATTAAAAATCTTGTGACTAGAAACATTACTGTGATTCTGTTCTGCAATAGGAGCTGCCCCAGCTCTCTCCCCTTCTCTGTGTGCAGATTGACAGGGTGGGGCAGAGCACACAGAGAAGGGGAGAGATAGCCATGGCAGCGCTCGGCAAGATTTGGATGATATTCTTGGCGGCCACCAGTTGGGTAAGGTTGATGGGAGTAGTGGTGCAATGCTTTTTCCTAAAGTAATGACTTTTTGTACATTGATGGCAAAGTTTCATGCTGCGATATGAGAATCTCTTGTTATCCTGCAGTGCACGATTCTCGTGTCACCCTTTTAATCACAAAGACAAACTGAATGCAGAGTGTAGTCACACGCTGTTTTGCATGCTTTGGAGACCTGCTTATAATTCAAGGTGTTAGTCACCCCACATAGATCAGTGGGAGCTTGGTAGAATTTTAAATTGTTTCCAAAGGTGCAGAATTACACCACCTCTTCCTCGTGCATCAGCCTTTCTGGCTAAAACACAACATTTAGCAATTATGAAAGCACATTTCATTGCTAGATGTTTGCATTATTTTGGGCTGTGCAAAGTATTTTATGGAGCCTTTTCTCCTCCAAACAGTTAATTTGGGTACATTTGGGGGGTGTTTTCAAAAGGTGCAGAAGTTGACAGTGGTTTGTACCCATGCTTCTCCAGTGAAACCCAGATTCAAATTTTAATAACTACTTTCATTTTTTTTAATTACTCGAAACAGTCGGTTGATCTATTTGGCTTTATTTATTTGTTAGTTCTGGCTGGCATGCCAGCCATCCATTCACAGTCCTCCCCCTCCCAACTGTACCTCTTAGCCTGCTAGTTCTAGTTAAGTTGCATAAACTTTCAAATATAGCTACATACTTCAGCTGTGTTTTATTTCATTTAAAACAATAGTTAAACATTCCAGGGGAATTTTGACCGCTCTTTTAAAATCATCTAAGTTGTTATAAGATGTTTGTTTTACTTTGCATACCTCTGTGGTACTCTACGGGTCAAAGTGTTCCTCTGGCACTGTAAGGGTTAAGAGAAGTATCTGTTAAAGGGATAGTAATGTTTCAAAATAAAACAGCTCCGATTAATATTCATAGTGTTTGGGCCATGGAGAGTGTTATTTCAATACTGTCCGAGTTGTAGTACAAGAGGAATTGAATGATAAATTATCCCCCTCCTGCCCCTTTTACTGATGTAACACTGCTTAACTCAGAACAGAAAGGTGGTGTCCAGATAGCTTTCAGAGAAGGGATAATCTTCAATTAACATAAGGAAAAACCTGTCAAGGGGCCAGGGTTTTCCTTATGCTCACAGTAAGAAGATTGTCCTTTGCGCTGAGCTGTCTGGTCAAGTGACCAGATTCCACATCTGTGGGGAGGCAGCTTACACTAGGTAAAAGGGATGGGAGGGGGATACTTTATCATTCAATTACTCTTGAACTACAACTCGGACAGTATTGAAATAACACTCTCCATGGCCCAAATACTAAGAAGATTAATTGGAGCTGCTTTTATTTTGAAACATTACTATCCCTTTAAAGTTACCATAAACACTGGAGACTATGCCTAAACACTCTACTTTCTAGAGTAGTATCTTGACCAACATGGGGCAGTTTACAGTTTGTATAAAAGATAACTCCTAATGAACCAAATCTCGAATAAAAGATCCTCTTCTCCCAAAGGGGAAAAATAAGTAACTGATGAACAGAATATAAAAGCCAACAGACAAAACCTACAACATATAAAAGATTCTTATTCCAAGGCGAACACTTCCAATGGAGATTGGGGGCTCAATACTATTACCCGCGCCAAAACCAGCATTACAGTAAAAACGTGTCTTACCTGTATTCTATTGCAGAATGGTTAATGCGACAAGTATTGCTCGCATTCGATATTTATTCTCCAATTTTATTCGACATGTTGTATATGTATTGCACGATTAACCCTTTGAGTACCAGGGTTAATAGGCAAGGTATGCGGCAGCCTACCTTGCCTGTATATGTGTAATAAATGTTATGTTGCCTTTTATTTAAATGTGCTTTACTAAAAATGTCAGCATTGTTGCCCACATGAATTTTTTAATAAAATGCAACATAACATTTATCACACACATACAGGTAAGGTATGCAGCCACATACCTTGCCTATTAACCATTTGAGTACCAGAGGGGTAGCAAACGCATTGCAAAGCAATGTGTTGCTACCCCTCTGGTACTCAAAGGGTTAATCATGCAATACATATACAACAGGGCATGCTGAATAAAAAGTCAGACGGGAGTACTATATGTCAAATTTCAAAGGGGGGGTTAATATGTCGAAGGGGGGCACTGTTGGATTTCTATGATGTAATCTGGATGTTAGAACAACTATGGTTTTGAAACCATTGTTGTGGCTTCTACGCCCAACAGGAAATGTAACCACAGAACACGTGGTAATACTGACCATAGGTAATAGTACGCTACTTGCACGTTGTTTTTAATTTTCTTCTTATGGGTTTTTTTTGGCTGGGGGGGGGGGTTTGTTTTTGTTTTTTTATTTTTGTGTGTTTTCCGGCGGTGCTTATAATTACTGCTGGTTTTGTTTTTAACAACTTGGGTAATAGGAAAAACAAAACCTGACTTAAAAAAACACACATTTATTTATTTATTTATTTTTTAGCAGGGCTAACAGTATTGAGCCCATGGTCTTTAGGAGGCAGGCAGTTAGACCTGCCAAATGTGTAGAGCCCTGTGTTTATCAGATCGTACACATGCTGCTTCTGCCTCTAATCTGATCAACGTGAGGCGCACTTGTGTAGCCCTCATGTGTGAAAGCGTTCAGTTCAACTGGGAATGAGTGAAGAGTTTATATTTTGTATTTCATGTGAGTTGCAAATTTTTTTTTATATATTTGAATTCCTTTCATTATATATCAGATAATTTACTAGGTAGTGCACTCTGTTTAGTTATGTTGCCAAGAAACACTCTCTTTCTTGTGACACTGTACAAGCTCTAGGTCACATATGACGGGATACTATGTTCTTTAGTTTTCTTCAGCAGCCACTCAGAATGTATTTGAAGCATGGCCATCCTGATGTATTTGGTTTTCATCTGTTAAGCATATGCCCCAGTAACCGGTTAGGTTTTCATCTGTTAAGCATACGCCCCAGTAACAGGTTAGCTTTCTTGACTGTATAACCGCACTGTTTGTCTACCTTTAAGTCACATGAAATAACTCACAGAAGACAACGCAGAAGAGTGGGATTTATGAGTTATTTCATGTGAATTAAAGGTAGGCAAACAGTGCAGTTATACAGTCAAGAAAGCTAACCTGTTACTGAGCTTTATCGGAAAAGGTATTTGCAGCAGGAAGAGCTATTTATGCCACTTTACAGATCACTGATGAGGCCTGTGTACAGCTCTGGAGACCATATATCCAGAAGGACATTGATAAGTTGGAGGTAGTTTAAAGAATAGCTGCAAAAATGGGGCAAGGTATTAATGACAAAGCTTAACATAAGAAACTCAAGGACCTTGATATGTATTGCTTCTAATGTTGCAGTGAATGGGGGGATATGATAGAAACCTTAAAGTATGTTAAGGGAGTTAATGAAGTTCGGGTGGGAACCATTTTTCAGAAAGAGAAATACTAGAACAAGAAGACATGACCTAAAGGTAAAGAGTGGAAGCTTCAGAAGTAATGTGTGCAAGTACTACTTTATTGAAAGAGTGATAGATTCATGCAACAGCCTTCCTGCAGAAGTGATAGGGACTATTGTAGTTAAGGAATTCAAAATGCCTGGGATGGACACTGTAGTAACAAGAAGAGGGGACAAAAAACAGGGCACCCCTGTGTATATCAATCAATGGATCAGTTAGCCATCACCAACACCCTCTAGCTGTGTACTCACAATTAACTTGTGTCAGTAGTGGAGTACACCAAAACTGACCCCAAAGGCAGCTGGGAGGTTAATACTCTTCCGAGATACAGTTTTTTGATAGGCAGCTTCTTTCACATGCTCTCCCTAGGAAGCAAACAGCATATGATAATGGCAAAGCCATAGAAAAGAAGAAAAGCTCCACAATAGTATAACACCGCTATAATGTATCAAATTATGAAACAAAATGCTTCTACTCACATAATGTGTCGGTCAGATAGTTGTTATCAACAAATCTGACATACAAGGCATACGGAGAATTGCACAGTCTCCGTTCAGGGTAGACCAAGGGATTCCCTCTAGAAGAACAGGCGGAGGTTTGGATGTACAATTAAATAAAAATGTATTTTCAATAAAACAGGCTATGCAATGCTTACACATTTCACGGCAAGAGCGCCGCTTTATCAAAGCTAAAAAAACAGCCTATATACTTAAAAATCTGATGTATAAAAGAAGACGCCGCCCCAGCATTCCCCAATTAAATATACTGTAAGAAAAAAACATTGGTCAAAGTGACCTGTCATTCCACATATGGTTGTTTTTTAGCTTTGATAAAGTAATGCTCTTGCCGTGAAATGCGTAATCATTGTATAGCCTGTTTTATTGATAAAACATTTTTATTTCATTGTACATCCAAGCCTCCACCTGCTCTTCTAGTGGAAAATCCATTGGTCTACCCCGAACGGAGCCGGTGCAATTCTCTGTATGCCTTGTATATCAGATTTGTTGATAACTATATGACCGACACAATATGTGAGTAGAAGCATATTGTTTCATAACTTGATACGTTATAGCGGTGTTATACTATTGTGGCTCTTTCCTATGGTTTTGCCATCATCGTATGCTGGGATGGACATGTCTGTTCTAGGAACTATGTAAGACTGTACATAGTTTTATCTGCCTAGGAAAACAGACAGATTAGATAGGCCAATACATTCTTACCTGCCTTTAAAAGCTATACTTTTTTTTTCTATTTGAAGACATGTTTGAAGTAGAAAAAAAATATTTATGGCCTGAAGTTTCTTTTATTTTAAGATCATATGCTCCTAGAGCAATCAAGGCCTCTTTGAGCAGGTTGGAAGTTCAATGTCTAGACCTCTAAACAGGCTGTTGTGTTTAAACAGAGTCCTATTTACTTTATATTTGTTCCTCTATTTTTTCATTGGTTATAAACTTGCCCATTTTGGTGAATTGGCTGCCATGGATGACCATGAAAATAGGAAATTGTTTCATTTACTGTAATTGTCCTTTCTTGGTCACAGCCCATAGCAGAATTCACCAATGCCATCCATCTCTTGCTTGGCTAGTAGTAATTTGGCGACTAAGGCCGCAAGTGGAATGTGAGGGGTCTTTCACATGGTTTCAGTCTGATTTATTGTTTGTCTGATCATCAGAACGGCAGGTGCAAACATGTTTATGAATGCTTCCTTGGACTATGTACAGGAAATTAAATTGATATTCTATATAGAGCAATTTCTATTTTAACTCCAATCTGCTACTTGTTCTTCCTTTCCTTGCCAAGTAATGCAGTGGATGATGACTTTCATACTTTATTCACTCATCCAACACTTTGTCTGGTATCTATCACCCTAATTTGTTCCTCTGCAACTCAATTTTTGCTTGTTTTCACAGTTTTAAAAATTTTAAAAATACATGCATAGTTTTCATATGGATACCAAACTCAGTATGGCTATACTAGCTGAAGTGCACGGGCCACAGTGCCAACCAGCAACCATGGCTGGTGGCCAGATCCTCTTGTCAGTGGCAGCACTGCAGTTAAGCGCAGTAGAGACTGCCCGCGCTGTGGCTGATACAGAGAGAGGAGCTCCGAATTCAGACCATACTCCTTTCTGAGCACCTTCCTGGGACCACTTGGTCCCAGGAATGCGTGCAGAGAGGACTCCGGTCTGAATTCGGAGCTCCTCGCTCCGTATAGCCGCAGCACGGACAGTCTTTACTATGCATGACTGCACAGTCTCTCAGCCGTCTCTACTGTGCATGACGGCTTCTGACAAACATACATTAGCAAATTATTATATAGGATATATATATGTACTGATCAGGTTATTAAGATACTAAATCTTATCTTATATTATATTTTACTTATGTTCTAAATAAAATGTATATAATTGAAATTAGTTTCGTCATATTATATTTTCGTTTGTACAGCTGAATCTGTACTGAGGGAACCTAAACTAAAAGGCATCACATTTTTTCTTTCAGTACCAGAATGTGTCTTGGACACCCGTATTATCCAGGATGATGAAGGAACAAGCCTTATTAGTGACATTTCATCCAGCGAGACTTTAAGAAACTCTGTCACAATTCTAGATACGGACATATCTTTACACAACAAATTCATTCTCTCATATCCCAACATGAATGACACAGGTGCTGCTGTTCTAGCTCATATAAACAGAAAAACAAGTATGCAGAGCATTCGTGAGGATTTGTCAGAAAAGAAGCAGAAATTCAATGTGTGTGAGAGTAATGTGTCTAATGAAATAGATCATATGTCTTCTCAAAACATACACAGGAATGAGATGTGCTACAGTTATGAGGATCAAGGCTGTTCCACAATTAATTCAGATCTTTTCACGAATCAGAGACAAGTTGGGAAACGGAAAATTCACAAAGAAAAGAAACTGCATCAGTGTTCTGAATGTGGGAAATCTTTTAGCAGAAACACGCATCTTATTGATCATCAGAGAATTCACTTGGGAGACAGAACATTTCATTGCACTGAATGTAACAAGTGTTTCACAAATATTCACAATCTTTTTAGACATCAAAGAATTCACACAGGAGTTAAGCCATTTCATTGTTCTGAATGTGGGAAATCTTTCAGCAGAAAATCACATCTTGTTGACCATCAGAGGATTCACTCAGGAGACAAGCCGTTTCATTGTTCTGAGTGTGGGAAGTGTTTCAGAAAAATACAAAGTCTCGTTAGGCATCAGAGAATTCACACGGGAGAGAAGCCATTTCAGTGTTCTGAATGTGGAAACAGGTTGTCAGGAAGAGATGCTCTTCTTAAACATCTGAAAATACACACAGGAGAAAAACCATGTGTGTGTTCTGAATGTGGGAAATCTTTCTCAAGAAGCCACACTCTTATAATGCATCAGAGAATTCACACTGGAGAGAAGCCTTTTCAATGTTCTGAATGTGGAAAAAGCTTCTCAAGAAGCTATGTTCTTTTAAAGCATCAGAGAACTCACACAGCAGAAAAATGTGGGGGATTTTTCTAAACAAGCTTGTATTTTTTTGTACATCAGAGAATTCATTCTGCAGACACATAGCTTCAGTGTTCTAGATGTGAAAAATGTTTGCTGTATATGTTTATGCACACCAGAACACAAACACATAGAGGAAACAAAACAACTATTCTGAAGGCCGGGAAGTGTTTCTCAAGTAGAAAAGATCTTATTAAGCATCAGATAATTCACACAGGAGAGAAGCCATTTGTGTTCAGAAAATGGAAAATCTCTTAACTGGTGATCCAGTAAAGAAGTTCACGTGGCAGTAAAACTACTTCAGTGTTTTGACTCGTGGAACATCAGGGTCTTCAAAAAATTGAAAGATTTTCATGTTCTGATCGTGGCAAATATTTAGCAGATAAACCAATTTTTATTCAACATCAATTAGAATGTTTCTAACAGGAATCATTTCTCTTTGTAGAAACATTCTTATTGGACTTTTGAGAACTCTTACAGGACAAAACTATTTGTTGCAAATGTGTAAAATCTTTTAACCAGTGCTTGAAACTCCAGGAATTTGAATCAGAAAACAGGCTAAATGGCCTTACTAGAGAGATGATTACATTTAACAAGATCTTCTACCATCAAGTTATGGATCTTAGGATATGAATGCCCATCACTTGTATTTAGGAACAAAGCCTTTGATTCTGCACTGTATCATATCAAGTCCCCTTCCTTTTGTTTTCCAGTCTACTTGACTATATTGATTGCATTGACAGAGAAACAGTAAGCTGGCAAGAAAATAAGTGTCAGTGCAAAAACACAGTAAACTGAAGATGGTGACAAATAGGTAATTGTGATAAATTGCCAGGCGAAAGAGAGGTGCAGCATTAAGATGCTCAGAATAAAAGGTACCCCAGCAAGATTAACCAGAGAGACATGGCAAAGTGCCCTGGAAAGGTTGCACCACAAAAAGCTCCCAGACACAATGCGTCATAAGGTGCATGAATAAAAATACCCAGAATGTTCCTAAACAAGGATCTATAATACACATGCTCAAGCAAGAGAAGTGAATATGCACAGCTCATTGGAAGTGCATATCCAAACCGCCCTGGAAAGGGCGGGGCCTGGTCGGAATGCACCTGGGAAGGGTGGGGCCTGTTTGGGTTGCAAAGGAAAAAAGGGTGCAGTAATTGTTCATAGAGACGGTGATCCGTGGTAGAGAGATGCTGCAGCAGCTAGGAAGGCAGTCTGTTGCACCCTCTGTGCAGAGCATAGCAGGACTGGAAAACCACTTGTTAGGTCCTTATGGCGGTGGTATGTTGGTGAAGATAAATATGTCCTCCTCAGGCTAGTACATTTCAGTGCAGCTCTAGGGATTGCAGGGTTCCATTTCCCTGTAAGGCAGCATATAGACAGCTATACGACTCATTAAGATAAAGAAAACTAATGGAAAGAGACAGAGTAAGAAAAAGGAGGTAAAAATTCCCAGTGCTGAGCTAGGTTGGACTAAGATAACCTGGACCTAATGAACATGCCTAGCATATCGGCTTAATTGGTCCAACCTGCACTTTCTTTACACTGCTATAGGGGGGTGGCGGCTCAGTAATTCATTTCCACTTCAGAACTCCTGTTTAACTGAATTAAAAGCTAATTTCTGGAATTAGAGGGAAATTTTCAAATATATACCATGTGCTCCAGTTTTCTTTCTTGCCCCACTGAAGCTTTTAAATTTGCCTTTGGGAGTCAAATTGCAAGAGTTCCAAACCATCCAGATTGGTTGTAAATGTATGTATGTATCTTTAAATGGCTCCACACAGTGTATGCAGCGCCTTACAGTAGTAGTAGTAGTAGTAGTATGTTACAATAAATAAATGGGGACAAAATAAGTGTCACAGGCTTAGAAACAATATACGAGAGGTCCCAGATCCAAGGAGCTTTTAAATGTATAGAATGGTCGCTTCATACGTTTTAATTTATTTTAATGTGGCAAACATTCCTAGTAGGACAGAGTAACACCAGATTGTAAGTGACGGCTGAGCGGAATGCTCCTGTGGAAACATCAGAACCAGTGGAGTAACATTAACGGGTATCATTGTGACGGGCCTGGATTACTTAGGGGCTCGCCACTTGTGTATTCTTCTGTGGTCCAACACACACACAATATTTTATTACCTTACTTGTGGGTGGCATCTGCTGGCATACCATAGAAAAGAAACTTGATTTTAAGGGGAAAGCAAATAATTTCTGAGCAATGCTGCTCACACCACACCCCTTGGCACTCAAGGGGTTCTCTTTTGGTGTCATAGCTTTTGTATTACAGAGGTGATGTCAGTGGCACATGTTTTGCTTACACTGTCTTTTTTCACCATTTTTACATGATATATGGTAGTGAGCATTGCATGATATTTATGGTCAGGTGAGAGGTTTTTTCCCAGTGACATGCAGTGTTCCTTCAGACAGTGACGTGTTTTTTGTTAGTGTTGGAATTGGGTAGGGATGTGAGAGACCCTGGAATTCTTACAGGGGGTCACGATTGGTGCTTGTGGTGGGGAGACTAAAAGCAGAACTTCTGGATATGGAAGATGTGTGCTGATGGGGTGGGGACTCCAGAAATTAGTGCTCCGATTAAAAGAACCAATTCCCTAGTGACGGCTCTTATTGTGCAGTGATAATATATTGGTGTACTTAGCTGAATTCCCATATTTCCACCAAAAAAGAAGAGAAGTGCACACAATCTGAGTGTAGACAGTTATATAAAAACTTTCTCCTTTGTTAAACCCTTCTCCGAGTGACCTTTTAGCATTATCGCCTCCTCCACAGTGGTAATCACCTTGTAGTTGAGACTGATATCTGACTCGCCTTTTAAAGAAGCAATCCAGCCTCTAGGTTTGAAAGCTTTCACTGGATAACCCCCAGTGTTGGTACCGTTAGCTGAATTCCCATATGTCTGCTTCAGTAGCGTTCTCAGCTGTACACTGCTGGATTCAAATGTTCTCCACTGTATAGAACACTCCTTGCTTTTATTGCCAGAGACAAATACTGTTGAGTGATATAAAACAATCGCTGTTTGAATCTATATGATACTTCATCTCTGCCCGCTTTCTATGAAGTTTATGGGAAGTCCAGGAGACTTCCCAGCCCTCACCCCGATGCTAAGAGTGACAGGCAGGACGACAATGGAGGACATTTGAATCCAGCAGTGTACAGCTGAGAATGCTACTGAAGGAGACATACTGGAATTCAGCTAAGTACGCTAACATATTATCACTGCATAATAAGAGCCGACACTAGGGATGTATTGAGATTACAGATGGGGGAATCCACGCAGGACCAGGCTCCCTTTTTATTGTATAGTCGGGAGAGTAATTCTGTTGGATTTCTTTATTACCAGGTGCACACATGAAGACGGACATTGTGATTGATTACAGTTTCCATTCATTGTGTCTCTTCAGGACTTTTTAGATTTTTTAGATTTTTCATCACATTTTAACACTATTTTTGTACAGCTGTAATATGCATTTTTGATGGAAAGTAATGTTTTGATATTGTCAGCCTCAGTGTCTATATTTTCTCTGTGTCTCACTACATGTAGATTGGAATATATTATGTTTGTAACTTAGTGCTCTCCTGTGTATAGTAATACAAAGTTCTGTTGGTTTCAATGGTAATTTTAATCCTTGAATGCTGGAGTGGTCCCCAGTGCTACACAATGGTTTTGTGGCCTATCTAGCATCCAAGGGGTAATTTTTATTTGTCCTCTATGGTGCATTTTGCTTTCCCCAGCGAAACGCATTAAAACAATTAGAATACTATTATTTATGTCATTTTTATGTATTGCTTTTTATTAGTCAGCTGGTATCTCTGCTGACAACTACATTTGTGATTACCCATTGTTTTTTTCTGAATATTCATATTTGTTTTACTGTACTACACTACTGGGTACACTTTCTTTCTGTTTCTTCTGTGCATGGTTTGTCGTTCTTGGGAGAGCTATAAGTAAAGGCGCGGCCCATGGTAAAGGTACATTACATACAGGCTGATTTCGGGCGGCATCAATATTCCCCTTAGGCATGTGGGCTGTTTACCACGTAGGTGGTTAAGCGGAAACTAATTTTGTGAATATAACTCACTGTGGTGGCTAGGGAAAGTTGCAGTGTCCTTTTGATTCAACACAAGGGGAAGCCTCTTTTTCTTTTTTCTCCTCCATTTTCTATAGCCAAGTCAAAACACAGGGTCACTGGTTCAACTCCATCTTTCACCCTTCTGAGGTAGTTAAAATGAGTACCCAGGACATAACTTGAAAGACAATCTCAAATTGCATACCACTCTGGCACTCAGAGTTAAAAAAGGTGAAAGTATTAGCTAAAATACAACTTTTTATTGAAATATTAAAAAATTCCTTTAAATAAAGATATTTTCTCCAAATGGGAACAGAAGTAGAGAGATTCTGCCAAAAATACTCCGCTGTTGTTACCAGAAATATTTTTTGTAGTATGATTCTTAAATATGTATTGAAAATATGCCTTCAGAATTCAAGAGTAATAAAGATTATTTCAAAGATAATGTCTAGGACATTCTCAAGTAACCAGGGCCAAGGTGCAGTAAAGGTTTATAAGGGCTCATAAATCTGTGTCAAACGCACATCACCAGTATGCACTAACATGTCTTCACCATCATACCTCCGTCAATCCGCAGTCATCGCCATTAATCCACTATGCCTTCAACATGTTTAGGACTTACACTGAACTCATTGGCAATGTCTCATTTCCATATGGAAATGCAATTTAATAAACCTTTATCGTATGCATGTGGGTGTGTTTATGTGGGTGTGTTTATATGTTAATGTGGCTAGGGTGACCACATTTCCATTCCAGGACATGTGGTCACCCTTATCCTGCAGCTGAGGCTTCCGCCGGCCTCACCATCTTTCTGAGGCTGACACAGAGTAAGAGTTCACAGTGGGAACTCTTACTCTGTATCAGCCTCAGAAAGAAGGTCAGCACCAGCGGGAGCCTCAGCCGCGGGACTCACTCGCAGCACCAACATACCTGCTCCATCCCAGCTGTCTCGCATGCACCAGTCCAGCCAGCCAATGAAATATATTTGCTATATGGTCTTCATTGGCTGACTTAGCCAGCTAATGAGGACCATATAGCAAATAAATTACATTGGCTGGCTGGACTGGTGTGTGTTGCTCCATTCCAGGACTCTTTGTTGTCCCGGTGGGGGGTGACGCGTGACACAGACCCCCAATAAGGGACAGTCCCAGGCATTCCCGGATGTGTGGTCACCCTAAATGTGGCTGTTATCACATGCACTAAGATCCTATAGTAGCAGCCTCTGCTGTCGGAGTTCACAGACTGAACATCTCCAACTTCAGGGGTGATGTTGGAATCTGAGCAAAGAATAAAGTGCTACACATTCTCCTCTCTTAGAATTAACCATTTCATTCTTCTCTCTTAGAATTAACCCTTTAAATGTCAGAGGAGTACAATACGCATGGCAATGCCATACGTTGCATACCCCTATGGTGACTCAAATATGTTAATGTATTTGACACATAAAAGGACAAATACATAAATCAAAATGAAAATAAAAATTAGAGATTAACCCTTTGATGCCAGTGGGGTACACAACAAATTGATTTGCAATGCGTTGAACACCCCACTGGCATTCAAATCGTTAATCTCTATCTTTGATTTTATTTTTATTTCAGTATTTCTATACATCCGTGTATGACAGAAGAAGTACCTTATACATCTAGCATTGCTGTTTGTGGTGCTGAGGGCGAAGCAGATCTTCTCCACTCCCCCCACTGAACAAGTGGGGAAGCAGAGAGGATGGTCTCAGACTTCAGGCTTGTCGGACTGCTGAAGATATGTAAGAGAGGGCATCACTTACACATCGCCAGCAGTTCAACAACCCTTTGTGTAATGGGGAACTTCTCCTCCCCTCCCCCTGCATACTTAATTTTTAGTGCATGTAGCTGTGTGTCTCCATCGACAAGGCAAAGTAATCTCCACACATCGCCATATAATTTCCCCTTAGTGCAATATCCCCCCAGCGTGTTTTCTGCATTTTATTTATTTATTTATTTTTATTTTAGAAGTACAGAATCTCTCTACTTCCATTCATGTTTATTTGGAGAAAGTATCTTTATTTTAAAGGGATAGTAATGTTTCAGAAAAACAGCAGCTTCAATTAATCTTCATAATATTTGGGCCGTGAAGAGTGTTATTCCAATACGGTCAGACCTGTAGTTCAGGAGTAATTGAATGATAACGCATCCCCTTCCCGCCCCTTTTTCCTAGTGTAAGTCACCTCCCCACAGATGTAGAATCTGGTCACGTGACCGGACAGGACACAGCAAGGGACAGTCTTCCTACTGTGAGCATAAGGAAAACCCTGAACCCTTGACAGGTTTTTCAGATTTTTCCTTATGCTCACTGAAGATTGTTCTTCTCTGATCCATCCGGACAGTCTTGCTGCTCTGAGGTGAGCAGTGTTACATCCATAAAAGGGGCAGGAGGGGGATACTTTATCATTCAATTACTCTTGAACTACAGCTTTGACAGTATTGAAATAACACTCTCCATGGCCCAAATATTATCTAGATTAATTGGAGCTGATTTTATTGTGAAACATTACTATCCCTTTAAAGGAATTTTTACCTAACACAATCACAGTTTGAGTTATACTCTATAATCTCAAATTGATTACTTATGCATGCACAGCACCACATGTTATATCACGTTGCAATGTGTTGGAGACCTCTCTGGCATGCTAAGGTTATACTGATCAACTACTTGCTGTTTAGACGATATTGCTTGGTCAGTGTTCCAGTTCTTCATGTAACGGGGTCATGTTGTTCTTGTCTCATGTAAACTAGTAAAATGTTCTGTCCGTCTTGTGTAATAACCTTTTTCTCTCATGCAATATATTAAAAGATCTGTGTGTCTTTGTTAATACGTTCATTTCCAGTGGGTTAAACAATGTATTTCTCTAAATTACATTTTCCTACCCCTCTGGCAATCAAAGGGTTAAGGTTATGTTGGTCTCCTGTAATGCTCTTTAGTTTTCATGCAATGAGGTACTGGGCTCATTTAATAGTCGTGAGTAATGCGTTTGCTTATGTCTTGTAATGCTGTAAGTCTAGAGACCTGTGGTACTAATAGGCCAGGATATGAGAATTTCCTTGGTAGCACATCAGTGAGCTAATCAAACTGACAGTGCCAACGATTAACTCAACTGTCCTCTATAGAGGAACTCCTCAAATCCTGGCCTCTTAGTAGACCCTGAGGGCATGACTTGCTAACCACAGGTCTACACTTCTCTTATAAGGTGCTCACACAAACACATGCATATACAAATACACGCACATACACAGACTCACACACACGTACAGATATACTCACACACACGTACAGATACACACGTACACACAGACACAGGTACATATATACCCATCTGCTCAGATTTTGCCCCGGGGGCCTGTTGTTTTTTTCTCCTCTGCACTTTTGAATTGAAAGTTGGTTTGTCTTAAACAAAAAGAAATGTTTTGTTTTATTTCTGGTACGTCTGCTTTTAATAAAGTTTTGATCAGCTATAAAACAGGAAATAGAAAAGAGTGCGTGTGTTTGTTTTTATTTGTGAGACTTGATGCCGCTGGTAAAAGTCTTTTCATGTAGCAATCTGCATTTATATCCAGTGACAAAATAAACTTTAGTTAAAACCAAACTTTAGTTAAAACCAGAGTTAAGTTCTAAAACAAATGTACAAAACCCAAGAAATTAAAGTTAAGTCCTTTGAACTTATCTTTTTGCCTCCACGTATTTTGTTGATGACCTCAGCCATAACATCACAAATTGCATCATTAATGACACTGATGCTATCAACAATATCCCAGATGACCTCATCAATGGCATCCCAAATTACTCTTAATTCTACAAATAAGAAAGTAGCAAAACTACACTATAACACTTCTCTAACAGCACCGCATCTCCACAACTCTAGCCTACTACAAACCCATCATGAGCCAGCAACACTAAACTAAAACACTGACAGTGTCCCAAGACACTCCCTTCTGCACTGCATATCTGCATACTGCACTGGAGTATCATAAAACACCACCCTACTAGTATTGTACATAAACATCCTGTAATAACGCTAATGCAAAACAGTGCACGTGGTATAAATTAGTAATACTGCATTAAGATCCAAAACCAGAAAGACTGACACTGCTAGGGCCGGCAGAAAACAAAAATAGCAACGATAGTTTTAACTCGGTTTGGTATTCTATTACCTGTGCTGTGACCAACTACCGAGAGCTAAAAATGCACGACAGTCTCTAGATTAGCACCCATAGAAATCAATAGAACAGCCCATACCATTTGTGGTTCTGTTCTCTAAGGGGTTGCTGTGAACAGTGGTGAGGGGATACATTTTCTGCCATTAATTGTGCACATGCAGAATTCTGGTGTAAAGTCCCCATCACATGTTAAAACCCCCTGCCAAACAATAGAACAGCAGCAAAAACACATACATGCTTGCTTAACTAGGCATTCCTTTCCCAGAAACACACAGATGAATTGATATGGGAGTCAAAGCCCTCATGTCAGTTTGTCATAATCACAGTGGATCCCTTACAAATAAATAAGTAAATAAATAAAAGATCCCTCCAAGCACCAAGTTAAAATGTGTTGCATGCCCCTCTGTCATTCAAGGGTTAAGTGCCCCCATTCCTCCTCCCCCCCCCTCAAGTTTCCCACGTGAAGCTCTTGCCTTAATGTCGAAGGTCCATCGGTGTACTTAATACCCATGTCCCCTGCAGCATTCTACCCAGCATATCAACAAAAAACTATCACCCTGCTGACAACACTAACCAGAAAAAAAAATTCCTCCCACTTAGTCCTGCTTGGGCCATTGCCTGAGACAGAGTACAAAGAAAATTATTAGAGATTAGCGCTTTTCAATGACCAATCCCTGTTCCATTTCGTTCCCACGCTCCCATTGCTGGGGAATGGGGTTACGCAGGGCACAGAACATGCACTAGAGTAACATCACCTACCAGCCAATCGCCATTTAGATGGAGGGTGTCATGCATGTGGACAACCACAACGTCCTCCATCTGTTCAAGGTAAGTGCTTCCCATGGGAAACGCGTGTTGAGCGGTGAATGGGGCATAGATTGGTGTTAGGTCTAGTGTGGGTGGGGGTACTTTGTTTGTAGTGGTAACTCGAGAAGGGGGTGGGTGAGGGCTACTTTTAGTGTTTGGGAGGGTGGGGTGAGGATGATTTTGGAACTAGCTCATGGTCGATGTTTGACATGGTGTCAAACATAGAGTACTTGTTTCCTTTGATGTTCCTGCTTCTCACGCTATTTAGCATGAATTGTGGGAACAGAACGCTGCTACGAGCTTTAGGCTGCAAATTAGATTTGTGTGGCCTATGTTAATTACTGACCCAGCAGGGCAGCTAATAGAATAACCACGGAAACAAAATGGGTATCTCCCTCTAGTGTTTGGAACTAAGTGTCCCTGAATGGCAGAACTGAAATGTGGTCACCCTAGAGCAAAGACGCTCTAGTTTAGTCAGAGGTGATAGAATATAAGTGCATAACAAGATCATATCACTTGAACATATGTAAAAAGGTAACCCCAGCCTATAAACACCATGACGTACACATTTAACGCTGTAAAAACTCTACACTTTTCACCGCACCATGCAAAGCCGGTACATGGCCCAGAGAAAAGTGTTGGGTTTGCACAATACAAGCAAATGGAACCTATTTAGTGACTAAACAGGCAGTTCTATGGATCAGATCATGTAGTAGGTAACACTGAAGTCTCTCACCCTGAGAATTTGGTTCGTCACCCTGGGAACCAGAGATTTTTGTCAAAAACCTGGTCTCAGGCTAAGAGTTCCCAGGTATGAAAACTTGGCTTTGCCTGTCAGAGGGTGGCCAGCACTTACATTGCAACGTTACATGCATCTTTGACACCGAAAGGATTTAAAAAAATATATATAAATATATAATATTTATCAGGGCTCAAAATTTCCACTACCCAATGGCGATTGAAAATTTAGCCCTGGCGAGTAGAAATTCAGCCCTGGTTGGTATGTTTTGGCTTGCAGTGGCGAGTAACTTTTCAGGCCTGGCTAGTAGCAAAGGACTTAAAATTATAAGCCCTGTGCATATATATATATAATATAAATTCCAATAGAAAAAAATGCACTCACAGGTCTTGTTTCCCCTGAAACAAGACCTGTGAGTTTGTTTGTTTTTTTTCTATTGGAATTCCTACATGCTAATGGGACTGGCACCAAAGCATGTTATTACATTAAGTGAGTGCTCCGCTTGGCACCAAAGCATGTTATTACATTAAGTGAGTGCTCCGCTAATATAAACTTTCCTAGTGACGTCTGCGCACCTGCTCTGTCAGTCCCAGATGGCTGTAGGAGGCGTTGCTAGGAGCCATTCGGCTCCGGCTGGGACTGACAGCGCAGGCGCGCAGACGTCACTAGGGCAAGATGTCCGCGCCCCCTCCTGCCTGTCAACTGAGGATGACTGCATATTTCTCCATAAAGAGGTAATAATTCTGGCGACCAGCGCTACTAAGCAGCTAGTCGCCAGATAGGGAATTATTACAAACAAAGTTTCTTAGCGGTGTCCGTTCCACTTGAAGAGTGAATTTCTGCATGTCCCTTTTTCAAAATAATGCAACACATTTAAAAAATTGTTTATTTTTGCTCCCACTTTCACATGGGAGCAAGTTGTTGAAACTTGATAGTTCCCCTTTAACTAAGGATATGTGTTTGGAGATGGAACAGGGCACCATAATAAACTCTGAATAGCTTCAGTGCCAGGAAGGTATTTAATTTGTTGGCTACCACTCTGGCACTCAAACTGTTAAAGGAACCCTAGCACCTAAAACGTATGGTTTGTATTAATTTAACCCTTTAATGGACCAGAGGGGTAGACAATGCATTGAGAAAGCAACACAAACACGCACACACACCCAGTCCTTAAAGTACTAATTAAGTACGGTCATTAAAAGAATGGAAGTACGACCAAGCTTTTTTTTTTTTTTTATCATGTTATAGGGACCTTTAATGTATATTTATTTTTTAACAGAATTTTGTATATTTTGAATTTTGGTTGGTTATTTTTTCTTAACCATTTGGCGATTTATCTGGTGTAGATATCCAATAAATATGTACAGGAAATAGAAAAGTATTTTTTAATTACTGTAATTTTCCTTTCCTGGGCCTAATCCATGGCAGCATTTACAAATATTACTTCCCCCTTCTTTATCTAGTAGTAGATTTGAGGCAAAGAGAAAAGGAGGCTGGAGGGAGGTCTTGTCTGCTGTTGAAATCTATTTTGATTTGATAAGATCAACTGAAGGGGAGGAGCCATGGACTGTAAATGAACATTACAGGAAGTATAAACATTTTTTTTATTATTCTGGCTACAATCTGATACCTGGATATTGTTCGGCACCTTCTAACAAGTCCTGCGTCTTTCCATCCGATGCAGTGAATAATGACTTGTACTTTATCTCACTCTCCTGACTCACTGAGGCTGATGCATGTAGTAGTACTGGAGTAATTCTGGGGCAAACCAACTTTATAATATCATTAAAACGTCCCAGTGGTTTAGCTGGTGGCTTTAAGATCGTAAGTGCTAGCGGTCTCCAATAGATTATTACATTGATTCATGTATACTACATTCCTGGATTCCTTGATGTTGAACGACACTGTATGGTGCATGATAATTACAATTCAGTTTTCTGCAAAATGTGCTCAGTATGGTGGTGTAGCGAACAAGGATGCTACATTGGTGAAACAGACCAAAATTTATAATTAAGCATTAACCAGAACAGACATGCAATGGTTTAAGCAAACTTTGAAAATAACACAACTTTGTACAATCTGACCCCCTCAAAAGAAAAGGAGCTCCCAAAAGCTCTCTTTCCCTCTCCCTCTCTCCTCTCTCTCGTCACATGATTCCATTCCTTCCCTAGTCTGTATACACTAGGAGGAAATGTTAGGATAAGTTCACACTGGTAATGGTTTGATGTGCTGAAATTACATACAAAAGAGCATGAACATTTTTTATGTAGTTTATATGCGGTTATCAGGAGTGTTGAATTCCATGAACATCTTCTCCACCCATAATGCTTTTCTGCAACTAGAACTTCACAGTTTCAGCAGTGCATGGTAATTACATTAAAATGTGATATTTGGTGTCATAACAATAAAATCAATACAAATCGCATGCACGTGCAGTAAAATCACTGTCGGACTAAAAGTTGCAGCAAGATTTATTACCTTGCAATATGCACTGCATTTTTCATCATTAGGAACAGTACCATATGACATAATGATACCAGTATAATACTTGGAGGTTTTTTGTGTTCGAATTGTTGCAATTCAGTCTCCAGTGTGAAGTAGTCTTTATACCGACATTCTGGAACTCTACCAAGCTGAATGATCAGTTACATATAATAGAAGCAAATCATGAACTGGCTGAAGAGTCTATTCAGACCCCAGTGTCACATGTTCTAGTCCCAGCAATGTCAACACAGACTTCCATCCTTCTGAGGTACATAAAATGAGAACACAGGGCATACTTGAAAACGAGAGA
This sequence comes from Rhinophrynus dorsalis, assembly GCA_037306005.1. Classification (NCBI taxonomy): domain Eukaryota; kingdom Metazoa; phylum Chordata; class Amphibia; order Anura; family Rhinophrynidae; genus Rhinophrynus; species Rhinophrynus dorsalis. The sequence goes on from CM074719.1 coordinate 596,324,705, forward strand.
CAATCTCAATGTACCTTGTCAGTAAAGTACTTTAGTTGAAGGAAAAAATGCAAATGAGAGAAATTCTTCATTTTTGCTTGGCTGTAGTTTTCTAAAACTCAAGAGCTGTCGTGAAATAGAGAAAAGGTTACAAAATCAGGACTACAAATCCCAGAAATCTCCCACATGCAACACTACATCCTTTGTCGTCACAGGGGTGTTTGTGGCAGGCACAGGAGCAGAAAGTGTAGCATAATGCACAGAAAAATTCCAAGCTCCGGTATATATAATATACAATAGGTCTGTAATCTGAGGTGATTACATGATATCCTTATAAAGGCAGACAACTTAACCCTTTGAGTGCCAGAGAGAAATCTAACTCATTGCAAAGCAATGCGTTTGATATCTCTCGCGCATTCAAAGGGTTAACCCTTTGAGTGCCAGAGGGGTACGGAACGTATTGCAAAGCAGTGCTTTCCGTACCCCTCTGGCACTTAAAGGGTTAAAATTTATGTATACTTATTGTATACTCCTGGTGCCCGAATGTGGGCTTGTGGTGGAAAGTAAACTTCGGCCATTCAATTACTGTTGAAAACGCCAACAGGCACCTTTCACAAAGGTAGTATTGTGATATGAAAATAGTGGGATCGTTAATACACTAATATAAATTTGAATATATTGAACATGTAAAATTCATACAAAGTTAGTAAGAAAGGATAAACTATGTTATGGGCTTAACAAATTTCATGGCAGACCACCTATTTCATCAGGTGTAATGGCTAAAATTTAAACTGATTCATCCATAGAACATCATCACAGTAACACTTGATTAATACATCAAGAACTCGTGAAAAAAAAAAACAAACAAAAAAAAAAACACTGAATAAAAAGTCTGTACAAATCAATGTATATAGACTATTCAGTTTGAAAATGATTGGCCAAATGGATAATCAAACCTGACATAAAAATTGTATATGATTATATTGCCTGTGTATATAGAATAAGATGAGAGTTGGTACCTTCAGACAGCCTCCCAATTTAAAACAACTGATGGTAAGGGGTACAATGAATAAAAATACAAAAAATGGTATGTCGCACTGCCTGCAAAGGAGGTGTGAAACCTGTGCACACATTTACACCACTAACAAGGTACCCATACCAATATCCCAGTTATACCACGCAGTCAATGGTACCTTCACCTGAAAATCATCCAATGTCATATACCTCATCAAGTGTGCAAAATGTGTAACAGCTCTCTATGTGGGTGAAGCAGGCCACGCATACATAAAAGGTTTAATTCACACAGATCGAGTGTTAATAACAAAAAGACAGAAACACGACCGGGAGAACATTTTTGCAAAAATGAACACAATGTCAAGGACATTAAACTGACTGTACTGATGGGACAGAAAAATATGGGAGGTTAAAATTAATCCTCCAGTTTAATAATTTAAATAATGGCCTGAACAGGGACAGAGAATTGCTGGCACATTATCACATTGTAGATTAGCCTTTACAGCAGTCCTACTGGGAGTGTAAATAAATAACTTTGACACCTCCAAAGGATGACTACAATTTACATCACACTCCTTTACCATTGACTGATCAAATAATCTGGGTCTGGACTGAGCTGATCTTCTCTGATTTGTATTCTAAACAATACAATGTGTACTTGTATACAAGAGAGAAGTTTTCATATTTATCTGTATAACACGCCCGAGTAAGAGACCAAAGAGGTCTTGAAAGCTTGCATCCTAAATCTGCTTAGTTAGTGAGTAAAAGTATCAACTATATATTTGCCTCCTGCATATAGAATAAAACTAGCAGAAGAAGCAGGGGGAAAGGACAGACATTCCAGTGTAACTGGTAGTGCTAGAACCAGATATATCTTGTATGGTGCCCCATCCTTGTGTCGCTGGTAGTCATGAAAAACGCACAACACCCCCGTTTGACAATCCACTCTTGTTCTACTGTCCCATGGGGAAACTCAGAATCGTACATACACTGTATGGCATATCATCCTTGTCCTAGCTATAGTCACAGAACCACACATACGCTGTGTGACACTCATCCTTGTTCCACTGGTAGTCCCAGACCCACATAAACACTGTGTGACACACCGCCCCTCCTCATGCACAGTACACATTGTCCCTCCAACTTACTGAAAGTTCCCATCACATAATTCCCCCACTCCTCACCCACAGCCCTTGCTATAATGTGTCAAGTGCAGTGATCTCTTCTCTATGTAGTGCTGCTATTCCCCATCATGCATCCAAGAGTCCTGATGCATCCAAAGAAGGGCAACACCATGTGGAGAACTGAGCAGTGCACCTGATGTGTTACAGAAGGGTCTCCTGGTGAGGAGTGGGGAGGGAGGATTATGTGATAGGAGCTGTGGGTGAGGACAGGGACCAATGGGAGCTGGGGTGAGGAGAGGGGTGATTTATTTTCTCAGTCACCCAGACACTGCACCCATCCTCTAGCTACAATCTGCTAAATAACTGTTCTGTCTCCCTGCAAATTTTTTGCATTGCTATACAATCGATAATGACCTTTGTACTTAATATCACTGAAATGACTTTCAGTCTGACACACCATCCTGATGTGTGCTGTGTTAATTCACTCTTTGTATTTTCTGTACTTTTCACCTTTTAAAAATCTTAAGACACACCCTTTTTTTTCTTTTGTAACCTAATGTCACCTATCACTATTTTTCATGTGGTTATTGCTCAGCTCATTGTTTTTCAACACCTGTCCTCAGGTCAGCATATACAGTACTGTGCAAAAGTCTTAGGCAGGTGTGAAAAAATGCTGTAAAGTAAGAATGCTTTCAAAAATAGACATGTTAATAGTTTATCAATAAACAAAATGATCGTGAGCAAACAGAAGAAAAATCTATATCAAATCAATATTTGGTGTGATCACCCTTTGCCTTCAAAACAGCATTGTTTCTTCTAGGTACACTTGGACACAGTTTATAAGAAACTCGGCAGGTAGGTTGTCCCAAACATCTTGGAGAACTAACCACAATTCTTATGCAGATTTAGGAAGCCTCAGCTGTGTCTCTCTCGCTTCATATAATCCCAGATATACTCAATGATGTTTAGATTAGGGCTCTCTGGGGGCCGTACCATCACTTCCAGGACTCCTTGCTCTTCTTTACGATGAAGATAGTTCTTAATGACTTTGCTGTATGTTTGGGGTCATTGTCATGCTGCAGAATAAATTTTGGGCCAACCAGATTCCTCCCTTATGGTATTGCATGATGAGTAAGTATCTGCCTGTACTTCTTTGTATTGGGAGACCATTAATTATGACAAAATCGACAACTCCATTTTCAGAAATGCAGCTCCAAACTTGCAAGGAACCTCCACCATGCTTCAGTTTTGCCTGCAGACACCCATTCTTGTACCTCTCTTCAGCCCTTTGGCAAACAGACTGGCTTCTGCTACAGCCAAATATTTAAAATTTTGACTTGTCAGTACAGTACACCTGCTGGCATTTTTCTGCACCCCAGTTCCTGTGTTTTCATGCATACTTGAGTTGCTTGGCCTTGTTTTGCGTGTCTGAGGTATGGCTTTTTTGGACGCAAGTCTTCCATGAAGACCACTTCTGACCAGACTTCTCCGGACAGTAGATGGGTGTACCAGGATCCACTATTTTCTGCCAATTCTGAGCTGATGGCACTGCCGGACATCTTCCGATTGCGAAGAGAAGTAAGTATGATGTGTAATTCATCTGCTGCACTAAGTTTCCTTGGCCGACCACTGGGTCTGTGGTCCTCAGTGTTGCCTGTTTTCTTTGTGCTTCTTCAAAAGAGCTTGGACAGCACATCTGGAAACCCCTGTCTACCTTGACACTTCTGCCTGGGAGAGACCTTGCCGATGTAATATAATTACCTGGGGTCTTGTTGCTGTGCTCAGTCTTGCCATGGTGTATGACTTTTCACATTATACTGTGTTCAGCAACCTCACCTTATTAGCTGAGTTAGGCTGTTCCTCATCCATTTTTATTCTTCCTACACAACTGTTTCTGTTTCAGTTAATGATTGTGTTTCAACCCACTTACTAAATTGATGATTACTAACTAGCACCTGTTTGGTTTAATTGTTTAATGATACACCAACTATGGGCCAGATTCTATTGCATGTGCTAAATGTTAACAGCCGTTTTATCAATCATTTTCCTATTGAAGTGTGTGGGGAAAAATGGAGATAAAAGCAGTGATAAAATTAGCACCTGTAATACATTCTAGCCCTATATGCCTACATAATCCCTGAATTTTTGCAAGTGTACCTAGAAGAACTGGTGATGTTTTGAAGGGAAAGGGTGGTCACACCAAATATTGATTTGATTTAGGTTTTTCTTCTGTTCACTCACTATGCATTTTGTTAACTGATAAATATAAACTATTAACATAACTATTTTTGAAAGCATTGTTACTTTACAGCATTTTTATACATGCTTAAGACTTTTGCACAGTACTGTATATATACCTGCTTTATCACAAGTGTCGTGTTCCCTGGATTTAAGAATCACTGGTTTAGAAGTGTGCACTGACTATGTGATTAAGACTGCAACTTTTACATTAACATATTTCTCTGTTGTCCAATATAGGTTAATGGTAACTCTGGGTAGGTGATCCGCCCCTTTAAGTAGGCAGGAACAATTCTATAATTGATTACAGGGGGTGGAGCCTACCTTCCCTCCTTTGCTGCAGCTATCCAACCAGCTCCAGAAAGATTTTTTCCTTGATGAAGATAACACAGGCAAGAGAACAGTTCTGCTATAGCTTTAGAAGTTTTTTATTTGGAATACCACCATCAATAGGCGGATTACCATAACGGACAGTGCCCTTAGATGTGGCTAACTCAGTATCCAGGTGCTTTTTGTGGACCTTAAGCCCTGGAGGGAAAATCTTGATTACAAGTTCTTTCCTCAGGAGTTGCCCATCGAGGCTTCTTCTTAATACATGGTGATCTGAAGACAGAAGATCTGCAGGAAAGATGAGCAACCCTTTGAGTTCTGCAGGTCCACTTGTCCCACATTGCCCCTCCGCACAGGGGTGTTTTTATTTGGAGTTCCTTTTGCACACTCCTGCACTCACTGGGTCTATATGTATGTCTGTTGGGTGTTTTGGAGCAGGTTTATGTGGTAACTTAACTCTTTAGCTGCTGGATTGGCTTTTCGGTGGTGGGGTTTCTAACACTTTTCCTACTGGTTTAGTGTTTTTTGGGTGTCCTAACATGTTGTAGTGATGTTTTAGGTGTTTTAGTTTTACACTTTCAATTTTTTACAATTTGAGTTCCTAAAGGTGCCCTTTACCGCATAGATGCCATTGCTCCATTCACTTCTATGGGACTGTACTGTTTGGGACATATCTCTGCAACCGTTTAACCTAGCGACTTCAGAGATGGCTCATTTTACTGGTGGATTCAGATGTTGAGGAATGTTCTGCTGTGGGCTCCTCTCAGTTTTTTGGGGATCCTTTTGAGGCTGATCCTGAGTCCTCCGCTGAAGGCCTGATCAGGGCTGTCTTGACTACTCTTAACATTCCCTTAGTTCAGGAGGTTCCTTCTGACCCCTCTGATGTGTTCCAGGAGCCTAAAAAGCCCCTTACTTTCCACCTAACCCCACTCTTGACCACCTTGTGTCTGAGGAGTGGAAATCCCCGGACAGGAAACCCTCTGTGTCGAAGTAATATGCAAAGCTTTATCCCTTTTCTGAGGCCCCGCTTACTCAGTAGGTTCATCCTCCCAAAGTTGGATGCTCCTATTTCCAGGCTATCTAAGTCTACTGCCTTACCAGTCTCTGATGCGTCTGCTCTGAAGGACTGGACTGACAAGAAACTTAAGGTCTCCCTCAAGTCCATTTTTGCCATTGTCGGTTCTGCCATGCGTCCAGCATTCGCTGCTGCATGGGTGAACCGGGCTATTGCAGTCTGGACTGAACAGCTCACCCTGGCTGTCCGTCAGGATGTTCCTACTTCGGATAAGTTGCGCTTTCTCGCCAACATTTCTGAGGCACAGCTCTATGTTTCTGCTACCTTTTTTGATGCCATGTGTTTGGTGGCTAGGGTTTCCACCATGTCTTTGGTGGCCAGACGGGCTCTTTGGTCTGCTGACACTGCTTCTAAGAAAGCAGGGTACCTCCTAGTATGGGATAGATCTTAAGGATCTGAGCAGCGAGGCCACAGGGGGTAAGAGTACTCTTCTACCCTTGGTTCCCAGGAAGAAATTTGCCGCTTAAATGTAATCGGTATTTTAGTTCCTTTCAGAATGAGACACGTCCGGTGAACCAGACGGTTCCCACAGCTCTGCATACCTCCTCCAAGCCCAAACAACAATGGAAGCCCAAGGTCTCCTCCAAGCCCAAGGCTTCCAAGCCATCTTCAGCATAACTCACAGAACCTGGGTCCACACTCTGCTGTGGGTGGTCGTCTGCGACACTATCACAGCATTTGGAAGGATTCAGTGATGGACTCATGGGTTTTACAAGTGGTGACGGAAGGGTACAGGATCCCTTTCGTCTCTCTTCCTCCCTTTCCCTTTCTTCCTTCTCACACGCCTTAGGGCGCAGAGAAACGCAGTCTGTTCGGTGCTGTTCAGGCTCTTCTGGACAAGGACATTCTAGAGCCTGTTCCAGTTCAGGACAGAGGTGTGAGGTTTTACTGGAACCTCTTTGTGGTCTCCAAGAAGGACGGCGGCTGTCGTCCCATTTTGCATTTAAAGGATCTCAATTAATTTGTGATCTGGACTCATCAGCAGGAGTCTCTATGTACGGTGATTGCTGCCATGTTCCCAGGGGAATTCCTTGCATCTCTGGATCTTCAGAACGCGTACTTACACATTGCCGTTCATCCAGAGAGCCAACAGTACTTTCGATTTGCCTGCGACAGGGCACAAGTCTTCAACCGTGTCCTGGGAGCCTTAGTGTCCGTCCTCCACTGGAACAACATCAGAGTTACTCCATACATGTATGACCTGCTTCTGAAATCCCCTTCTGTGGAACTTCTTCATCAGCAGGTTCAGCAATCCATTCATGCTCTCACCCGTCGCGGGTGAATCATCAACTTGGACAAGTCAGATCTTCTCCCATCCCAGTGTCTGGTCTTCCTGGGCCTTCTCTTCGACACTCAGAAGAGCATGGTGTTCCTCACGGACGAGGTGGCTCACCAGATCACCCACAGGGTTTCTGCGGTTCTGGCTCAAGATCCAGTTCCAGCCAAGAAGCTGTCCTCTCTAGTGGGGAAATTCATCTCCACCATACAAGCGGTCCCGTTTGCCATGGCGCACACCAGGGAGCTCCAGAGGTTCGTGACCCAGGTGTGCAAGAGTCAACCGGACCTTCTGAAGATGTCAGTATTTCTTCCTCTTCATGTAGAACTAAGTTTGTCATGGTGGCTCAACCTTTCCAACCTGCTGAAGGGCAAGTCCTTCCTGGTATCCTTCTGGACCACAGTGACGACGGATGCCAGCCTCTCCGGCTGGGGATCGGTCCTGGGTCACCTGAGCTCTCAGGGTCGGTGGTCTCTAGAGGAATCTCTCTTTCCGATCAACATATTGGTGCTTCGGGCGATATTTCATGCCCTTCGACATTGGACAACTCAGTTGGAAGACTGTCCGGTCCGAGTAGAGTCCAACAACGCCACGGCCGTGGCTTACATCAACAAGCAGGGCTGAACAAGAAGTCTTGCCACTTGGTTAGAGGTCAAGACTATTTTGTCCTGGGCAGAAGAACACGTTCCTACCATTTCTGAAGTGCACATTCCTGGTGTAGACAACGTCATGGCGGACTTCCTCAGTCGACACACAGTGGACAGCGGAGAGTGGGAGCTGCACCCAGAGATGTTCAACCTCATTGTTCAGAAATGGGGTCTTCCTTACATCGACCTGCTGGCGACAAGACACAACAGGAAGGTACCGAGGTTCTGCTCTCGGTGGAGAGACCCTCTGGCTCTGGCGGTAGATGCGATGTCCATTCCTTGGTTATTTTGGATCTGTCTGTGGCGGAGCCATTTCGGCTCCCTTGCCATCCAGATTTTCTACTGGTTACATGTGGAAAGAGGATGTTCATAGGCTACCTTTGACGGCTTGGAAATTGAATCCTCAATATTTAGGAAGAAAGGCTTCTCTTCTGGTGTGGTGGCTACTATGCTCAGTGCCCGCAAACCTGTTTCTTCCAACATCTACCATCGTGTCTGGTCGACTTTTCTGTCTTGGCATGCTGACAGGGACCTGTCTCAGGATTTTGATCTGCCTACGGTCCTGGCCTTCTTGCAGGGCGGTGTGGATAAGGACCTCAGTTTGAGTTCCCTTAAGGTTCAGACTTCTGTGCTTTCTGTTTTCTTCCAGGGCATTGCTCATGCTCGTCCTTCCTTTAAGATTGCTGCTTCTCAGTGGGATCTTAACTTGGTTTTGGGTGTTTTTCAGCACCCCCCATTTGAGTCTTTGGCTACTATTCCTCTACGCCTCTTGATGTGGAAAATGGCCTCTCCTGGCGATTGTGTCTGTCTGCCGTGGTGCGGAGTTACATGCTCTGTCCTGTAAACCACCCTATTTGGTGTTTCACAAGGACAAGGCGGTGGTTTGTACTTCTCAGGAGTTTCTCCCGAAGGTGGTCTCTGAGTTTCACATCAATCAGGAGATTGTGGTGCCCTGTTTCTACTTGGACCTCACCTCTGACAATTAGAGGAATTGCCACTTGTGACGTGGTGCATTGTCTCACATTTTATGTACATCGCACTGAATCTATCAGGCAATCAGACGCGCTGTTCGTCATTCCTGAGGGTCCTAGGGCAGGAAGACCTGCATCCAAGGTGACTGTTGTTTCTTGGATCAAGTCAACTATTCGTAAGGCTTATGAGCTGAGGAAGAAGCCTGTCCCTTTCAGGGTCAGGGCTCATTCTACAAGATCTATTGGGGCCTCTTGGGCTTACAAGAATCAGGCCTCCGCTGAATAGTTGTGCAATGCGCCACTTGGCCATCTGTGCACACCTTTTCAAAGCATTACCGTGTTGATGTACTGACATCAGCTTACACCAGCTTTGGGAGGAAAATCCTGGAGGCAGTCTTGCCTGTCTAGGATTTCCTTCGGTTCTTTTTTTTTTTTTTTTTTTTTTTTTTTATTCTCAATATTTTTATTGAAATGCAAAGACATCATCAATTACAAAATACAACCATCCATACAGAACATAGCAAAGTACACCAGGATAAAACAAAATACAAATAATAAAGGAACAAAGATCATCCCCTATCAACAAGTATAGCAGCTGGACCGGTTCTAACCGGGGGAACTCAACACAGAAGTCTGAAGAGCTGACCACATAGTAGTGAAATGCTTCCTCAAGAGAGATAGGGACAAGAAGTCCAGAGAGAAGAAAGGAGAAAAGGTAGAAAGGAAAAAGTGGAAAGGGTAGAGAGGCCCGCCACCAACGTCAAATGGACTCTGCCACCGTTGAAACTCCAACTCCAGCACCATGCCAGTTTACAGATCAATAATCAGCCGTTAATGGTCAATGGCTCCCAAGGGACCAAGCCAGGGACCAAAGGTAGACTGAAAAGTCTCCAAGGCGCCCGTGGAGTGAGCATACATACGCTCCATGTTCAGTATCGCCATCGCTCTTGTTTTCCATTCCAATAAAGTAGGCATGCAAGGCTTCCTCCAGTGCATGGGAATGCACATCCTAGCCGTTGTAACCAGAAGCATCCAACTCCGGAAGGCCTGTCTCGAGCCAATCCGCCCCTGAATTGTCTCGAGAAGGATACCTAACAATAAAACTTCTGGTGTGAAGGGCAGAACCAGGCCTGATATGGTAGTCACCAGGTTGTATACTGACTTCCAAAATCCATGAATCATACTACAGGACCACCATATATGTAGAAGGGAGCCCTCCTGTAGTTCACACCTCCAGCATAAACCCTTTCCCCCATCCCTAAATTTAGCCAATAATACAGGTGTTCTATACCACCGAGTAAGCAACTTATAATTTGTTTCCCTACACTGTATACTCGGAATATACCGTCTAGAAAGAGCTAATGCCTGTTTCCACTGCCCATCAGTAAAAGAGACCTCCAGGTCTTTTTCCCATGCAAATTTAAATTTACAACACAAAGTAGAATGCGGATCATCTAACAGAGTATATAGACAGGACAGCCCCCTACGCAGTCCCCCTTTAGAAATGACAATTTTCTCAAAAGTTGTAAGCGGGCGAGGGTTATTTGTACGAAACCTGGAGGTTGAGAATAAATGCCTAATTTGTAGATAATGCCAAAATTCTGAACGAGGTAAGCCATAATCTCTACACAACTCTAGGAAGGGAGGGATACCACTCTCTCCCCACAAGTGGTCCAGGTCAACCAAACCCACCACCTTCCACCTAGAAAGCGCCGAATATTCAATACCCGGAACGAAATCTGGATTGGCCACAACTGCGTATAGAGGCGAAGGGTGTGGAGACAAAGAATATGCTGTATTGCAGTGGGACCAGGAGTCAAACAAGTGAGATAAGACAGGATGCAGTCGAACCACCGGTACTCGAGAGCCGGTAGAAGACCACAGCAACTGACTGACAGAGATGGGCCTGGGCCATGTCCCGCAACATAAGAGCCCAATCCTTCGAACTATAAGAGCCACAGAGATCAAGAAGAGTGACTAATGTAGTTGCCCTCCAATACCTAAGCACATCTGGGGCACCCAGACCTCCCTCTTCAATCTTCCTAGATAAAACCCCGAGATTAAGTCTGGATGGCTTATTCTGCCAAATAAAAGCCAGAATCAAGCGTTGAAGAGATCTAATATGAGCTCGAGGTAGGCGCAACGGGAGAGATCTAAACAAGTACAATATCTTCGGAAGTAGCACCATCTTAGACAAATTAACCCGTGCAGTCCAGGATAAAAAAATGGATCCCCAGGAGGCTATATCAGAGCATAATGTCTCTTCCAACTTAGCAAGATTTACCCCCATCAAATTCTTTCCTTCGGTTCTTGGTGCTTCCTTCACTTTTGAGCCCTGTTGGCTCTAGTTCAGAGTGCTGTGTAACAGTTCCTGGTGTGTTGTTACCCCTGTTAAGAGTCCATTGACACTTCATTTGTTATTGTTGAGCTATCTCTGATCTGATGGTTCATAACTGCACTGGTGACTTTGGGGGCCTTGCGCCTGGTACTTGCCTACTTCCCGCCTCTGGGAAACTCAATGGCTGGACATCCCAGAGTTACCAGTAACATGTATGGATGACAGAGAAAAGAGGATTTTATTCTTACCTGTTAAATCCTTTTCTCTTAGTCCATACAGGTTACTGGTCTTCCACTCCGTCAAGGGACCATGCTTGGCTCTCCTGTGGCAGACTGTGGGGGCCCTTCGGGGTCATGCTCACAGGAGTCTTCTTTCCCTTCACTATCTAGTCAATAGTTAGTGTCTCAACTCTTTCTGGAGCTGGTTAACTAGCTGCAGCCAAGGAGGGAAGGTAGGCTTCACCCCGTGCAATCAATTCTAGACTTGTTCCTTCCTACTTAAAGGGGCGGATCGCCTACCCAGAATTACCAGTAACCTCTATGGACTAAGAGAAAAGGATTTAACAGGTAAGACTAAAATCCTCTTATATGTATATACACATATACAAAGGTTCTTAATTCATAATACTCTTTATTCCCAACAGCTGAATGTATCTTACGAAACATACACTAAAAGGAATGACGTTTTTTTCTTTCAGCACCAGAATGTGTCTTGAATATCCGTGTTATCGAGGATGATGGAGTAAGCCTCATTAGTGACAGATCATCCAGCAATACTCTGAGAAACTCTGTCACAAATCTAGATACTGACTTAACTTTAAATGAAGAACTGAATCTCATAGATTCTCAAATAGATTATTCGGGTATGGCGTATTCAGCAGATATAGTCAAACACCATACAAAAAGAAAAACTTTTCATGAGAACTTGTCAGAAAAGAAACAATATGGTGTTTGTGAGAGAAATGTCACAAATGAATTAGAATTTATGTCTCATCAAAGAACACAAAGCGATGTGTACAACCGCTCTGAGGATCCAGCATGTTCTTCCAATAATTTGGATCTGTCCTCACAGAGACCTGCAGTACTTGAGGAAATTCAGAGAAAAAAGAAACTCTATAATTGTACTGAATGTGGAAAATCCTTCATGAACAAAACAAATCTTGTTTTGCATCAGAACATTCACACAGGAGAAAACCCATTTCAGTGTTCTGAATGTGGGAAATCTTTCTTTAAAAAATCAAACCTTCTAGTGCATCAAAGAATTCACACAGGAGAAAAACCATTTAAATGTAACGAATGTGGAAAATGCTTTTCAAGAAGTCATTGCCTTGTTAGACATCAGAAAATTCACACAGGAGAAAAACCTGTTCAGTGCAATGAATGTGGAAAATCCTTTGCAGGGCCCTCCTATCTTCTTGTGCATCAGAGAATTCACACAGGAGAAAAACCATTCCAGTGTTCTGAATGTGGGAAAGCTTTCATCAATACCTCAAATCTTCTTGTACATCAGAGAATCCACAAAGGAGAAAAAACCTTTGCATGTTCTCAGTGTGGGAAATCTTTCTACACAAGTTCAAATCTTGTTGTTCATCAGACAATTCACACACAGAAACCATATTCATGTCCTGAATGTGGAAAATGTTTTACCGATAAATCCGCTCTTATTAAACATCAGCGGAGCCATTCTGCAGAGACACCGTACCAATGTTCTGAATGTGGGAAATGCTTCCAATATAGGTTCATTCTACTTGGTCATCAAAAAACACACACAGGAGAAAAATCATGTGTGTGCTCCGTATGTGGAAAATCTTTCACCCGTGCCTCAGTTCTTGTTAGACACCTGAGAATTCACACAGGAGAGAAGCCTTTTGCCTGTTCTGAATGCGGAAAATCTTTTAACCAGCGTTCCAATCTTCTAGCACATCAGATAGTTCATATGAAAAAACCATTTACGTGTCCTGATTGTGGGAAATGTTTTGCAGATAAACCAGCTTTTCTTCAGCATCAGATGATTCACACTGAAAAACCATCTGACTGCCCCTAATTTGAGAATTATTTCTCATGCATCATTTCTTGCTGGACATTAGAAAACTCACACCGGGCAGAAACAGTTTGTTTGTTGTAAATGTAGAAAATAAAACATGTGAAACAACTAGAAAAAGAGATGACTCGCCAGATATTGCAGAAGGATAACAAAGCAAACAGAACTCTAGAATGTCTTCCTTGTAGCCAACAAAGGGCAGTATGTTCAGAAGAAAAACTGAGGCATTCTGTAGCAAGCCAGCTACATCATGGGCTTTTATTCCTTGAATGTTGGTGAGGTCTGCAATGGGAAGCACTGACGATCTCTCTATCATTCAATATGTCAAAAGCCCCATTTTACCTCATGAATGCCAGAGGGGTGTGTTGCGTACTCCTCCGACATTCAAAGGGTTCAATTAATTTTAGGGGAATTTTTTTGTCCCCTTTGATGTAGATGATTTGCTCCAAATTTTTCCACATTTCTTGAAAATATGTCCCGAGGCTGAGCTCCTACTGACCTTTGCTGGAACATCCAGGTTCTTGCACCTGATCCTCTGCTCTCCAAGGTCCTAATACCACATTTAGTGGTCTATGGGGAGATCTATGAAAGTGGAGTTAATGGATAAGAAGCTTTAAAATGGCTGTAACATTGTCTCTGTCAGTTATAAAAGTATCAATGATAGTTTAGAAGGACATGATGCCATGTGGAGTAAGGAAGCTTGTAAAAAGTGGTGCATCGAATTTACAAAGAAATTTCACTGTTTGGGACAATTGAGATAGCGTTTTCACTAAATATTCAAGGCCATGTCTGACCTGTTCTTACTCTTTACTGCCACCACATTTGTAAATGTAACTAGAATACTTTATAAATATCAGCACTCATAATAAGGAATAAGGACATTTTAAGGATCCGTTCACAAAAACGAACAAGAACACTTTTTATAAGTCTCCCCCTAATTTCCTAATACAGCTTGCTGTAATCACTATAGCACCAAGCTGGACAACACAATCCACTGTACTAACAAGATAAAGGGGAACCCAACCTGCAATGATCGTCATACATCTCACTATCAGATAGGAAGCTAAAGAACTGATGTCATTAGCAATTTAAAGTGGAACTGCCACTTTTTTTTTTAATTTTTGAAATCACCTATATTTGTTAGCTTTTCGTTTACATGAAACAATAATTTAGTTTAATTATTTGTCAGTTTATGAAATGATCTGTTCTGTCCTTCAGTGAGTGGCAGTTGGGATTGAGAGCAATGTGGTATGTTAGTATCTGGCCAGCATGTCTGCCAGTATAGTCTAATTTGCAAAAACTGACCGACAAAGTTCAATATCTCAAACTATTATTTGAAATTTGTAAAAATTGTAACGTAAATATGGGTTCATTTGAAAGATCTGTTACACAGTGACCATTCCACTTTAACCCTTTGGCGCTCCTTCACCTCATAGTACATCATCGTTTGTCTTCTGGCTTGTCACTTTTACAGTCATGTTGGGAAAGCAGACCACTGAATGTGGCACTAGGACCTTGGAGATCAGGTCATCAACTGTGAAAAGAACTGAGTAGCTTAGCTATACCAGAGGACAGGGTTCAAAATTATTGCCAATACAAATTCTTTTCTATGGTTGTCATTTGCTATGGTAATCCAGTTAAGCGCAGTATTTTATATAGCGTAAATGTTGTTGTTAAATACTATGTATATACAGTGTTGTCTCTTGCTCTCCTCTTTCAGAAATATTGTTTTATAGTAGAGTAGCACCTCCAAATAGGGTGACCACATTTCCATTCTTCCATTCAGGGACACTGTAGAGATGACACAGCAGAGTACTACTCCTTGGCACTAGCACAGCTATGCAGGAGGGATCACTGCACATACTGGACATCAGTGTGCAACCTGTTCTTTCTCCAGTGCGCCACAGAGTTCTAGACACTAGAAGGAGAACTGCCCATTGAATGCTGTGACAGAAATCTATGCTTGTTGTGAGCTACTAGATAATATACATCATGCCTAAAGCCTTAACTAGCATTGCACTACAACAAAAATGCACTGCAGCTCCTGTCCAATGTCAAAATCAAGGCTCATTTCCCTCTCTAGTGTTTAGAGCTCTGTCTGGAAGCCATTTTCTTTGTGCAGCAGAGGCATCACTTCCTGTCACAGTAGACAATGGGCAGTTCTCCTTATAGTGTTTAGACCTCTGTGTTCTGGAGTCTTAATTCCAGGACTTTCTATTGTCCCAGAAGGGGGCTGGCATGGACAAGGGACATACATTTAAAATCAGGGACTGTCTTGAGCAATCAGGGACACGTGGTCACCCTACCTCCAAATAATAACCCCACTTCACTTCCTGACCATAGTAAGTCCTTATGGCCTCTGCATTTTTCCTCTTTGCCTTATATTTAAGAGATAAACGTGTCAGTTAGTTCTAGATGTCATGTCCATGTAGGCAGGCATGACCGTTACTGGCAAGACTACATGAGCACAAACTATCCCTCTAGTCCTTTACTCCTGAAGCAGATTGCAGTAAGGACCACAAGGCAATTTTTATTTTTCACTAATGGATTCAAAGTTTCTCGAACAGCATGCAGCCCTGAATTCCATGACGTGCCAGCACCATCACGTGACGGTCCTGGCATGTAATTGGTCCTTAAGGGGTTAAAGTTCAAGTAGGCTTATGCAACTTGCATTGTAAAAACAGACAACTATTGTCACACCGGCCTCTATTTACATGTCCTCCAGGACTGACTGAAGATTTCTCTTAAAGCGGAACTTTCAGTCTCTATGAAGTCACCCTCCAATAATTAAGCATATGGCGACTAGCTTCATAATAGAGCTATTAGCTTTCCTAAGTACCAGATTCTGAAGTAATCCTTAGTGTTTGGAGACCGGAAGCCAGGCATCAGCGCAGACATCTTGTCTTAGAGATGCCTGTGCTGTCAGTCCCAGTCTCTTCTAGGAGGTATTGCAGTGTGCCATAAGGCACCAGAAGAAACTGACGGCTCAACAGGAAGAAGTCTGGCCATCAGTCTCTGAAGACCAAGGATTACTTCAGAACCGGGTAATTTATGAGAGCTAATTGCACTATTATGAAGCTAGTCCCCATAATCGTAATTCTTTGGAGGGTGACTTTATAGAGGGTGAAAGTTCCACTTAAAACTAAAGCACAAGTACAAAATTCACAGGGGCCATTTGCTTTTTCTCTGCATAGTAATGTAAGTGAGGGGTTATTATGAGGAAGAGCCATTACAAGATGCCACTTAAAGGGATAGCAATACTTAAGTATTACTAAACCCTATAGCAAAGTACTACTTAAAAAAAACGTATTGCCCCCAGTGTCATCTCTCAAACCTTTATGGTTTGAGAGATGATCGCTTCTAAAGTTGCCCTTGCCCTCCCCCTTCCCTGTAGTCAGCATTCCAGCTGACTGCAGGGAAGCAAGTCGTACGACTTTCAGGCGGCTCTCCAGCACAGCCTGATCGCGTTACTAAAAAAGAAATCTTTCACTGAAATGGTCTTCTACGTGTGCTTGGCTTGCAACCACAAGTAGAAGACCGTTTTAGTGAAAGTTTTTTTTTTTTAGTTAACGCGATCGCGGCTCTGCTGCAGAGCTGCCTGGTGATCTCCGACCGGATTTCCCTTCAGTCAGCTAGCATGCTGACTACGGGGAAGGGGGAGGGGGAGGGCAACTTTAGAAGCGATTATCTCTCAAACCGTAAAGGTTTGAGAGATGACACTGGGGGCAATATGTTTTTTTAAGTAGTACATTGCTATAGGGATTAGTAATACTTAAGTATTACTGTCCCTTTAAAAGAAGCTGCAGGACTTATTCTCTCTTTTATTCAATCGCTTCCCCTCCTCAAATTCAATTTTCACGGTCAGTCCAAATTTTCTGAGTGTCACCTTTCTCCATTTGTGATATCTCTACCCTAAGATTGTATATGTGTTTGTTATGAAGAAACAGGTCTGGATTTGAGTACTAAAACTTTGTAACAAAGGTACTGTTTACACAGCGTCTTTCAATCTAACACATTACCTAAGGAAAAGGTACTGTCACACGGCTGAAAAGAGTAGGAGTAGTTCTGGGGAACAAATAAGAAACCGGTCACGGATTTAACCCTTTGAGTGCATGAGGGGTACGCAATGCATTGCAAAGCAATGCGTTGCGTTCCCCTCATGCACTCAAAGGGTTAAATGGGTCTTTTAAACTCATGTATGGGAGAGGATGCGCCAAGACATTGCCAAGCAATATGTTTGTAACATCTGTACCAATTAAATGGGTTAACCCTTTGAGTGCCGAGTGGTAAACAATGCCCTGTGTACCACTCTGGCACTCAAAGGGTTAAATACCTATTTAAATGCATGAAACCATTTTTACTGAAAAAAATAGCTTCTAGAGCTTTTTAAAAGTAGAGTGTGCCCAGTATTGGAGACATTTTTCATTTTAAAGTTATTTAATTTTTTCCCCCCCTTTGAGTGCCAGAGGAGTGAATGTGTTGGACGCCACTCCGGCACTCAAAGGGTTAAGGATAAAATGCAGTTTTCTCTTGTGATCACTAGGTGGTGCTGTACCTGTTGCTATAGAGAGCTGTAGTCTGTGACTCAACCTCATCCCCCATTATTTTTGGACACCAGTTGGCACTGTCGCTAATAATTTGAGTTAAAAAAAAAAAAAAAAAAGATTGAGCTATAATAATTGTCGAATGAAAATCATCCCGGGAAGTTCACCGCTCCTTTAAATCCGATGGACATTTTTATTTGCTCCATGTGGTGGTAATTTTGCCCCAGAATTGCTCCATTTTTACATAGTGTAACAGCCTCAAAGTGATTTGCAATCTCAAAGAGTGCATATTTTGTGTTTTATCCCATTTTTAACCCCTTGTGTACAAGACTTCATTATTGTCTTGCAGTGCTTTTGCACACATATCCCTTAAGTGGTTAAAGTGTCCTTTTTATGATATTTGTGGGGGTTTTTAAGGTAGATATCTAGACTTTATATCACGTGGTATTTTTAACTCTTTGAGTGCCAGAGGGGGTAAAGGTGTTGCGTACCCCTATATTTATTTTCTTAGGCCTGTAGGCTCTAGAGTGGTAATTAGTTCCGTAACAAAGACTTCTTTTAGCTCTTCCTTCCCCCATCCAAAAAACAAAAAAAAAATGTGGGAACTGGTTTACCCGTGCTCACATCTTGTTAACCCTTTGAGTGCCTCTGACAGTCAAAGGCTTAAAAACCGATTAACGCATCTAGATTTTATAGTGCTGAATAACGTATTTTTACTTCATAAAATGTTAAACTGAAATAGAAATGTAGATTTTTGTAACTGATCTTTGGACCATATACAGAAATTAACCATTTGAGTGTTGGGGTGGGGGGGGGTACATGACGCATTGCACTTGAAGTGTTAATAGAGGATTAATTCGGGAACAAACCATCTACACCACAGAGGACAACTTCATTTTTCCAAAATTACCAACAATGTTTTTTAACGCCTTACATGCTATGCATGCAGTGCATAGCTTTGCTTTGCAATGCGTTGCGTACCCCTCTGGCACTCAAAGGGTTAAATATATAGGAAATGTCATCCATCCCGATAGTGCCCTTGGTTTAGTACAGAGATGGTCATCTGTTGTTTTTCTGGATACAGCCCTACGTATAGAGGTGAAAATGTACTTTAGTTTAGAATAACATTGAATTTAAACTACATAAAAAAAAATAGAAATGTGTTGGTTTGCCTTAAAAGGACAAAGTGTGTTTTGTAGTATTGTTCGTTAGTGCACTTTTAATAAAGTTTTGCTCAGTAAAATACTGGGAAGTTTTGTTTTTTTTTCCCCTGCTCAGAGTTGGATGCAATTACAGAAAGTCTTCCCTTTCACAGTAGCCTATTTCTATAAACTGCAGCGTGGGTGCCCCAGCCTGGTTCCTTTGGTAGTACCACACATTCATTGCCTGACACCCCAGCCTTGTTCCTCTGGTAGTACCACACATTCATTGCCTGACACCCCAGCCTTGTTCCTCTGGTAGTACCACACATACATTGTCTGACACCCCAGCCTTGTTCCTCTGGTAGTACCACACATACATTGTCTGACACCCCAGCCTTGTTCAACTAACTGATAATCACAGACCAACACACACACTGACACTTCAGTCTCGTTCAAATGGTTACATTTAAACAGATTGGGCACTGAGGTTTGTTAATATGAAAAGGGTAGTGTCACATAAAATGGTAAGAATGGGAGATATATGGCATGAAGATTTAACTTGAAAAACTGCACTTTTTTGTTGCAATTAGTAGGTAATGACCCATATGACACATACACACAACTTATATATACACATATATACAATGACATACAATACACATGCAGTACATGTACAATGCAATGTGCAAAAAGGTATTCACAAAACGATGTACGCTATATGGAAAGCGCTATACACAAAATGCAATAAGCTATACGTAATGCGCAATATGCAAATCACGCAATATAAGAAATGCAGTACTCAAAACGCAAAGTGCAATACGTTAAACACCGTAACCAATGCGCTAAACGCTATACACAATACACAAACGCTATACACAAACTTCTATACTCGATGCGCAAAAAGCTATACACAATTCTCTACATGTAATAATCTATATGCTAATCAAAATACGCAATGTGTTCTACACAAAATGCTATACATAATGTGCAAAATGCTACACATACAAAACTCAATACGTAAAAAAGCTATACACAAAACCCTATAAGAAAAACACACACACATGCACATTCAAACATGTAAACCTATTTTATTTTATTTTTTTTTATTTATTTTTTTTTCCCCTATTTGTGCCAGACACGTGTCCAATGCATTGGGTTGCAATGCGGTAGATACACACACACACACACAATGGCTACTCCTGTTTATAATGTCTATGGTGTCTGTTTCATAACGCTAACTTAAAAAAAAGTCTACATTTATTTAGACATTCACACAACTGCATGGGACTTTTTTTAATATATAGAACTCGTTGAAGAGCCCGTTACACGGACCACAGTGCCACTGCCAGCCGGTTGCGGGGCAGTCATGCCCAGTAGAGACGCATATAGCTCTGTATCAGCCGCAGCGCGGGCAGTCTCTACTGCACATGACTTTGTTGTTACACACGTTTTAGTGAAATATGATATAGGATGTGTTTGGTAGAAGCACTCGCTCTTCATTTTAATTGACCAGGTGCACAATCCTAATGTAAAATGGACAGATACTGGGAGAAAAACGAATTTCACAAAGTGTATTTTTGTAATTTTATAGCCATAAATCTTTTTTTGCTCCCAAGAGGCAAAAATATTCTATTTAAATGTAATTTAATAAGCATCACATTTCTCTTTCAGCTCCAGAATGCATCTTAAACGACATCTATGCTATCCAGAATGATGACGAAAACCTTCTTTGTGACATTCCATCTAGGAAGACTCTGAACAACCGCGTCACAATTCTAGATACGGATATAAATTCACATGAAGAATTGCATCTCACAGATTCTCACATAAAACAAACAGGGATAGAATATTCATCATCCCTTGTCAAAAAGTATTCAAAGACTGATACGGACAGAATTCAAGAAAATGAGTATAAACACAGAGCATATGAGAGAAACATCATAAATGAATTAGATTTTATGTCTCTTCAAAGAACACTATATCATGAAATGAAAAACTATAAGGATCAAGCACGTCCTGCAAATTATTCAATTCTTTCCGCAGATCAGAAAATTCACGGCGAAGAGAAACTACATCACTGTTTTCAATGTGGGAAATCTTTCGTTAAGATCAGAAATCTTGTTGTACATCAAAAAATTCACACTGGAGAAAAACCATTTAAATGTATAGAATGTGGTAAATCTTTTACTACGAATTCAAATTATCTTGTACATCAGAGGATTCACACTGGTGAAAAACCATTTCAGTGTTCTGTATGTGGGAAATATTTCACCCATATCTCAAATCTTTATGTACATCAGAGAATTCACACAGGAGAGAGGCCGTTTGTATGTTCTGAATGTGGGAAATCTTTTAACCACCGTTCCAATCTTATTGTACATCAGGGAGTTCACACCAAGAAATCATTGTAAATTTTGTGTTTGTGTAAAATGTTTTGCAAATAAACCACCTTGCATTCAGTATCAGAGGATTCTTACCATAACCGTAAAACCACTGGAATGCTCCTAATATTAGAAATAGAACTGTTTTCAAAATGCAGCACTGGGTTACAGGAACAGACTTCCCATAAGTCCGAATACTCAACTGCTTAGTGTATTGTTTCTTAACCCTTTGAATGCCAGAGGGGTTGGCACTCAAAGTGTTAAGAAATGCTACAGCTGTACCAACCACTTCCACATACTGTCCTGTGGCACAATCAATTGCACCTCTGCATCAGAACCTGCTTTTGCTTTAGGGTGCCTGTTATACTGATCAGTTTATATAGCCCTTCTGGTATTTAACCCCTCGAATGCTAGTGAGGTCTCCCAACCTCTCTAGCAAATGAGGGGTAAGGACAATTTCCGTATTTCTTTGTAATAGGCAAGGGATATTTTCTGTGGCAGAAAGCAGTAGATATGGCTGGGAAAGGGATAATGTACGTTTGGCCATGGGTGGGCCTAAATGGACCAAGGGCAGCACAGGTCCAGGGTTCAAATCCCACCAAGGACAACATCTGCAATGAGTTTGTATGTTCTCACTGTGTTTGCGTGGGTTTCCTCCGGGTACTCCGGTTTCCTCCCACACTCCAAAAAACGGAATCTGTGTGCGCTATATAAAAAATAAAGAATTATTATTATTTATTATAAAAGAGCTCTTGTAATGGCTAGCGGGTAATAGAGTTGGTATAAATGGTCATGGACACCCGCAGAAATGTTTGTGGGGGAGGGGCAAAGCCATAATATGCTCACAAGGCCAGCCCCTATGTTGATCCAGGGAGGAGCAAGGGTAGTGGTGGGGAGAATGCCTGATTTTGCCCTTACCCTGCAGATACCTGTGTATATAGGCTCAGAAGCAATCAGGGATTAGGGTTAACCATATATGAACAAGAAAAAAAAGTGTGTTCAGGGAGGGGGCAAAAGATTACTCTATTTAAACAACACCCATAAGGTTCCCTCTTAACATCCCTAACCACCCTGAAGGTGAGAAGGGGCAGACGCAGTGAGAGAAAGGAGAGAGATAGGGGAAGAGAGAAATAGGGATCACAAATGTAGGTATAAGGATGAAAGAAATAGACATTTGATCTCATGTAAAACACTAAGAATGAGCAATTCCAGAGCATAGCAAGTGCACCATAGTGCGGAAATAAAAGAATCCCATTCATTTACATGTGGCTTTTTTATTGGCTATTAGTTACAAGAGTGAAAACGTTACAGGATGGCATAGAAAAATATGCATGAACGATCAGAGCCAGTACATGATATATAACATTATGGGACATATAACAGTAGGACTTGTGATGGAAGAAGAATAAACAGACAACCGCTTTCCCGGGAGCCCACTCCCCAATAAACGTGGGCCAGGCATCCCCAGGGTAAACCTAAGGGACCAGCTAGCAGCAAGCCCACTTGGCAGATAGTGTACAATTAACTGAGGTTTTGGTGAAAACATAAATGGATATGATATGCTCGTTAATGTATCTTTTAACCCCTTGATTCTAGAGAGATCTTCATTGCAGTACTTCACAATGCATTGTAAACCTTTAATCCTTTGAGTACCAGAGAGGTACGCAACGCAATATGTTGTGTACCCCTCTGGCACTCAAAGGGCTATAGCATTCTGGGAGTGAAATGCTCCATTTTTTTGGAAGATAATTCCCCACTATGGTATAGTTGCTTTGCTTATCCTTTGCGTTCTGCATCAGGCCCCGGGTTTCCTTTCTCCAATATTACTGAGGAATCAACGTGACTATTTTCCCTATGGGCAGGGCTCAAATTTTCCACTCGCCACTAGCCAATGGCGAGTGACAATTTAGCCCTGGCGAGTATAAATTCAGCCCTGGTGGGTATGTTATGGCTTGCAGTGGCGAGTAACTTTTCACGTCTGGCTAGTAGCAAAGGACTTCAAATTTTAAGCCCTGATATGGGCATCAAGCTGCAATCTAATATACAACATAAGGAACTGACATTTGGTTCTCAATCTTTTTTCTTCAAGACAACCCTAACACGCACTCTAAAATTTTCAGGGCACGCGTCACATCTTATAGGTCATTTGTCAAGTAATGAATGAAGAGACATATAGATAAGTATATAATTATTATTAGGTCTGACAATCAGAATGAAAATAACAAGCACGGTGTATTTTCCGGAAATATACATTTGAAACTAAAACGCTCATTTTTGTCAGTCTTCACAGAAGATAAACGTGGCACTCTAAGCTTGGGCCCAAAGCACTCCAAAGCGCCACTGCAGCCTGGTTGAGAACCACTGACTTAGAGATCAGTCTACATTGCCCTTACTGTTGCAAGTGTTGTGCTGTGTAGCCTATTTAAATACTTTGTAGCTTGTCACTTTAAGATATAATGCAAAGCAATTTGTTTCGTTCACATGTGTTGCTATGATTACAGAGCAAGCGTATGAGGTTTACATCCAGGAAGTGTAGTGTTCATTCTTGTTGGGAAGCATTGCTTTGACTCCAATACCATCGTCATGACATTAGTACTGTGTTGACATTGTCGTCATAAAAACTATGGTAACAGCAATTGTGACCCACCACACTTAGCACCAGTTTTCTAGGCATTTGTATAAGATATATAAAGGTGTCTAGGGTGGCTCTAGGACTTCTTGAAAGAAGGGATTCATATCCCAAAACATTGAGTCTTTTCTCTGAATAACAATGTGTTTGCTTGCATTATTTCTTCTGATATTGTTGTGTATTATGTTTTTTTTTTAAGTTTTTATTTTATATATTTTTAAAAATAAGAACAACCAAGGAAAATTAATCATCCGACGTTGTGAAATGGAGCAAGCTGCATCACAAGGAAGAGGAACATAAAGATGTCTATGCGAGCCTGAAAGTCAGAGGGTACATTAGTCAATGGCAGCAGTTCCCAATCCCCCCCAAATTTTATCAAATTTGTGAGGGCATCCACTATGCAAATAAACAATAAAATAGAAGGTGAAGCCACTGGGCGACAGTAGGAGGCTGAGTGAGTTCCTGTTTAAGGACTATTGCTTTAAGTGCATAGAAAAATACAGTTTGAAAGAACAGGTCATTCGAGGAAGCAGGAATAATATCTTCTGTTAGGCTCATAATAGTGTCCCTTGGATCAGAATGATAGGGAATTGAACGTGTAGGTCATGAAAGTGTAGGACTTCAGTCCAAAAATATACCAGTCTGGGGCATGTCCATAACATATGAATGTGTGTTCGCTCCGGGCTGTGACAACACATAGGGTCAAATACAAGACCCATTTTATAGAGACACAACTGTCAAATATAGACGTAAGGGATAGACTAAGAGACTAGGATACCCCCTCCTTAAACTGGAATGAGAAGATCAGTCTCCTCCAACAAGAAATTGGGGAGCAAGATGCTGGAGTGCGACGCTAGAGAACGTAGCTCGGGTACGGTGGTTGCCTACCCGGGGTCTTGCTGCGGCTGTGCCGTATAAAGGTGCTGGCCGCGAAGCCAGATTGGTCCCCTTCGGTTGAGCCAAAGGAGACCTGCGATGACCCCGTGTAGCCAAACAACTACTACCCCAATTCCCAGGGAGGATAATACTCCAAAATAAAAAGGGTACTCACTCAGACCAGAAGAAATCCCCTGTAGAGCAGAAAAAGTATCTGGATACTCTGGAAGCTAGGAGAGTAGTCAGGAAGCACGCCAGGTCATACACAATTCCGGATAATTTCAGGACTAGGAGCAGGAGAGTAGTCAGGAAGCACGCCAGGTCATACACTTTTCAGGATAATTTCAGGACTTGGAGCAGAAGAGTAGTCAGGAAGCAAGCCAGGTCATACACAATTTCTGGAATAATTTCAGGACTTGGAACAGGAGAGTAGCCAGGAAGCAAGCCAGGTCATACACTTTTCAGGATAATTTCAGGACTTGGAGCAGAAGAGTAGTCACGAAGCACGCCAGGTCATACACAATTTCAAGATTTATCAAGGACAAAGAGCAAGAGAATTGTCAGGAAACAAGACCAGGTCAAACACAGAATCGCCACAGAATACTAGTACACTAACTAGACGCTATACTAACACATCTGAGCGCCGGGAACTAGCCTGCTAAATGCCGCAAAACCGGAAGTGACGCGAGCACCCGGCAACGGAATACACAACCCGTTGCTAGGGAGCCCGTCATATCCGGCGAGAACGGAGCCGCCGCCAAGAGAAGACGACGGCAGACAAGAACCGCTGAACAGATGTGGACGTGACAACAACGGGGTACAGTAAACACAGTGCTGAACTCTCATAACTGTCAGTCTGTCATGGGAGGAAATTAAAAGTACAAGGAATAAAACAAAGCCAGTCTGCCCAGTTCTCCCCAGTAAGCACATGCATGTCCATCTGCTAGAGGGAACTAGTCTTTTCTAAAGGTAACAAAGAGGAATAAATGAGTTCTAAGTAAAAGTTAGAGACAGGTTTGTGGAGTTTAGAGCAAAGGAGCAGTGATGAACTGAGCCACAAAAGAATGCAAGGTTGTGAGAAATATGGCAATCAGTCTGAAGCTGAGCCCTGGACTTCTAAGTGACCCCAGTCACCAGAACCCTAGTGTATTTAATGCCAGTAGAATGCCAGAACACACATAACTTTCACGGTTACCCAGAGAAGTTCAGGAGTCAGTACGGTTTAGTTAATGCAGTTTATTAACAAATAAAATAAAGAGGATATATACACTATATACAATAGGAAGGGTAATAGCCAGCATAGGGTAATAGCTACCATGCCTGCTACCAGAAATAATAGGTTGCAATGCTAAACCACTGTGCTGGAGACTAGGCCTTAGCCACTGGAAGTCTCAGCTGGAAACAGGAACTGGAACCCAGGATCTTGATCTGATGAGGAATGAGGTCTGACTCAGCCTGCAGTCAGAAGGAAATATCACTGACTCACACCTGGAGCCAGTAAGGGTGAATACTGACCCACGCCTGCAGTCAGTAGGAGCGAATACTGACTCAAGCCTGCAGACAGTAGTAGTAAGGTGAAAACTGACTCATGCCTGCAGTCAGCTATGCAAGTCTACCAGAGCCCCAGGCCCGCACTATATTGGGTGTCTGATCACCAGGGGAAAAGACAAAACAATAGTTAGCCAGAGCCAAAAGTCTGCACCAGACTGGATGTCCACTATTAGGGGTTAGGCAAAAGAATAGTCAGACAGAGCCATAGGTCAGCACTAGAATGGATGGAAGACTAGCTAGGTCATACATGGAGCCCAAGGTAACAGAACTGCTATGAACAACAATGCAAGGGCAACTGAGTCAGGCCTCAGTCTGCCCTTTAATCCACAGGAAGTAAGAGGAGCAGCTCAGAGGGAGGAAGTAGGAAGTTGGTAGGAGGAGACTACAGGAAGCAAACAGATAAAACAGAGGCCTGCTGCATTCTAGAAGCCTCGCTCCTGTAGATGATGCTGAAGTCAAGGTAAGCTGTAACACTGAGAGACCTAAGTCCCCCTGACCTAGTGGTCTTGCTGTCTTTAATGAGAGAGCCATCCCCACAGTACCCTCTCTTCCTCCCTTCCCATTCTTATGTTTCCCTTTCTTCTTCTATTTCTTCTCTTGTTTCCTCTTTCTGATTAATCTTTCTGTCTATACTTTTCTTGCTTCTTATTTATGTCATGAATGGTATACAGATATAACCCACAGTTATTCTCTCTTCAGGGGCGAGAATGAAGTTGCGGTCTCAGTACATAAGGATATGTATTTTATTGACTGCTCAGCCATTTGTACTTTGCTTGCCCTTATAATATGTACAGTCTGGGTTCTCCTGGATGTGTGGACTGATATACCATTTTGTTTTTGTACTCCCTGTTCTATATTAGTTATGTTAGAAATGCTTGTATTCGTTTATGTTTACCTTTCTGATGTACCTGTATTTCTTTCTTCTAATAGACCTTTAAAGGGATAGTAATACTTCGTTTTAACTTTATTTTATTTTGTAGGCATTAAAAAAACATGAATAATGATATAAGTCTTATCTCTCAAACCTTTATGGTTTAAGAGATATTCACAAGCAAAGTGTCCCCCTCCCGTCCCTTTTACTGATGTAACACTTTTCAGCCAGGGCAGAAGGGAGCTGCCCAGGTAGACTGCAGAGAGGGACAATCTTCAATTAAGATAAGGGAAAAACCTGAAAAGCTTGTCAAGGGGGGCAGGGATTTCATTGTTTTCATAGGAATAAGAGTGTCCCCTTCTGTTATCTGTCCAGTCTATGGACTGTATTCCACATCTGAGAAGAGATTGTTTACAGTAGGTAAAAGGGGTTTGAGAGATAAGACTTATATCATTCTTCATGTTTTTTTAATGCCTACAAAATAAAATAAAGTTAAAACGAAGTATTACTATCCCTTTAAAAGTCTTAAAAAAAAAAAAAAAAGACAGGAGTCGGGTGGATCTACCAATGAAAGAAAACCCCACAAGTAAAGCACTCCCCAAAATAGAGGTATACCATGTCAAATCCCTGCGAGGAGGACACCTTCCTATCCGGGTCCTTTCACGCATCCAGGACTATTTGATCTAATTATGTGTAAGTGGGGAAATGACATGGACGATTTCATCTTCTGTTTATGAGGCACTAATATATCCTAAAGAGGGACACTTGGGAGGTATGAGGCACTAATATATCCTAAAGAGGGACACTTGGGAGGTATGAGGCACTAATATATCCTAAAGAGGGACACTTGGGAGGTATGAAGCCCTAGTATATCCTAAAGAGGAAAACTTGGGAGATATGAAGCAGTAATATATCCTAAAGAGCAGGGCTGAAAGGGATAGTAATACTTCGTTTTAACTTTATTTTATTTTGTAGGCATTAAAAAATATGAAGAATGATATAAGCCTTATCTCTCAAACCTTTATGGTTTAAGAGGTATTCACAAACAAAGTTTCCTCTCCCCTCCCATTTTACCTAGTGTAAGCCATCTCTTCTGAGATGGGGATCAGGTTGTAAGACAAGACAGATAACAGCAGGGGACAATCTTCTTACAATGAAAACAATGAAAGCCCTGCCCCCCTTGACAAGCTTTTCAGGTTTTTCCCTTATCTTAATTGAAGATTGTCCCTCTCTGCAATCTACCTGGGCATCTCCCTTCTGCTCTGGCTGAAAAGTGTTACATCAGTAAAAGGGGCGGGAGGGGGACACTTTGTCATTGAATTACTCTTGAACTACAACTCTGACAGAATTGAAATAACACTCTCCAAAGTCCAAATACTATAATGATTAATTAGAGCTGCTTTTATTATGAAACATTACTATCCCTTTAAAAGTTGAAGACCTTTGCTAATAGCCAGACCTGAAAAGTTACTCGCCACTGCAAGCCATAACATACCCACCAGGGCTGAATTTCTACTCGCCAGGGCTAAATTTTCACTTGCCATTGGCTAGTGGCGAGTGGAAATTTTGAGCCCTGCTAAAGAGGGACACTTGAGAGGTATGAAGCACTAATATATCCTAAAGAGGGACACTTTGGAGGTATGAGGCAATAATATATCCTAAAAAGGCACACTTGGGAGGTATGAAGCAGTAATATATTGTAAAGAGGGACATTTGGAATTGCAGTATTATGCCTGTGTGTGTGTTTGGGTTGTGCAAATGGAAAGAGGAAAATAAAAGGAGCATTATAGCAGCATGTTAACCCTTTGAGTACCAGAGGGCATTGCAATGCGTTGTGCACCCCTCTGGCATTCAAAGTGTTAAGGTATAGAGAGGCATGTCAGAGTTAAATAGCAGTGGGAAGTGTATTCATACCTGGGAACTTTGACTTGTGGATTCCCTGTAGGGACTCACGTGGTGCTGATGTGGATAGGCCAATGGGGAAATCTGAGTTAAAAGTGAGCAGGGCTTAATCACAAGTAGGGGCGGGGCTTAACATAAATGTGGAAAAGTGTTAGTAATAGGCTGGGGAAGAAGGAGAAGTGGGAGAGAAATGCAAGTTTACAGTGTGAGGAGGTTGAACAAACTGCCTGAGGGGTAAAATACACAACCCTGTGGCAGTCAGTGGGTTAAGTGTGAATCTGATGGCTGACTGCCTCTGTGTTGCATGGCAAATGATGGCAGTCAAGAAATAATTGAGCAATGAGGGCCTACCTTAACCCTTTGAATGCCATTTTGTTCTCATGGTGCTGCAGTTTCCCTTCAATGGCTGTACTACAGGTCCTGCTGAGGCCACTGGGAGTCAGAGTGAGTGACTGTGTGTGTGTCAGCCATATTTCTTTCTGGTTTTGTGTGTGTGTTTGGTGCTATGTGAGTGGGGCATTTGTGTGTGTCTGTGGTGTAGGAGCAAGTGACAGCCATTTTATTTTTTCCGTTGGATAGTGGTAGGCAGGTTGGGCAGTGGGAAGTGTATTCATACCTAGGAACTTTTACTTGTGGAGTCCCTCATGTGGTGCTGATGTGGAGAGAGCAATGGGGCAATTTGGGTTAAAGTGGGCAGGACTTAAATGTGAGTAGGGGCGGGGCTTAACATACATGTGTAAAAAGTGTTAGTAATAGGCTGGGGAAGGAGGAGAAGTGGGAGGGAAATGCAAGTTTACAGTGTGAGGGGTTTGAACACACTCCCTGAGGGGTACAACTTGATACACAACACTGTGGCTGTCAGTGGGTTAAGTGTGTACCTGATGGCTGCCTGTCCTGTGTCTTGCATGGCAAATGACAGTCAAGAAAAAAATTCAGTAATGAGGGCCTACCTTAACCCTTTGAGTGCCATTTTGTTCCCCTGGTGCTGCAGCTTCCCATCAGTGGATGTACTACAGGTCCTGCTGAGGCAACCGGGAGTCAGAGTGAGTGACTGTGTAGTGTAGTGTGTGTGTGTGGTGTGTGTGTATGTGCCAGCCGTATTTCTTTCTGGTTTTGTGTGTGTGTGTTTGGTGCTCTGTGTGTATGTGTGGTGCTTTGTGTGCTTATTTGGTGGTGTGTGTGTGTAGTGATTTGTGTGTGTGTTTGGTGCTGTGTGAGTGGGGCATGTGTGTCTGTGGTGTAGGAGCAAGTGGCAGCCATTTTGTTTTTTTCCTTAATTGGATAGTGGTTAGGGTTGCCACCTTTTCTTAAAAAAAATACCGGCCATGGCATTCTCTCCATAGACTTAACATTGGACAGAAGCCAATTTTTTACCGGCCTGCTGGTAAAATACAGGCTGGGTGGCAACCCCAATAGTGGTGGGCAGGCTGGATAGTCCTGTGAAAATCACGCCCCCATTGAATCACCCAATGGGAGCAGTAACTCCTTACTGCCACCCTTGAGTGAGTGTATCTCCTGAGGAGACATACATTTTGTAATGACACATTCTCTTCTATGTGAGTGTCTCCTGAGGAGACATAAATTATGTAATGAGGATTTCTCTTTTATATAAATAGATATTTAAAAATTAGCATTTTTAGATGCAGATAAACATCCAGAGCATACTTTGAAAAATTTCTCATCAATAGAGAGACTGACCCATCTTTGGACTGGTGTAATTTAAAGTCGAACCTTTCCTCTTATTATTTATATGGACATTGTCATTTTCAAGATATTTTTATGATAAAGATTTTTATCTATTTTGATTGTAATTGACTTTCAAATAGGCCTGGTGGTGCGCAGACATTCTGAAGTAATGTTTATTATGACTTTCAAAATCATTTATGTTTATGTTAGTCATTGTTTATGTAAAACTATAATTTAATAGTTATTTAGCTTTATGTGTCAGTGTATGCACATTAAATGGTATTGGAGGTAGCACTGGCTGTCACAGGCTTGCGAGTCAGATATTAATATTCTACTTTCACTCCCAACTGCCACTTCCAAACAGGACATACTGGCTAATTTGCATTAAAGGGGAACATTCACATCATATAAATATGTGCCCATTGTCTTTTACTGCGTAAGTGCAGTATTTTAACTCTGCATATCTTCAGTACTAGGTTAGTAACGCTTAAAAAAAAAACCCCAACGTTACTCTAGTTTTACGAAATGAAGACAATGGGCACAAGTTTACATGATGTAAATGTTCCCCTTTAACTTACAAATTAATAAAGCTAAATATCTCATAAAATAGAGTTTTAAATAAGAAAACAGATGAGAGTTGGTACCGTGTTAGCCGTATAAATACAGGAGGCAAATATAGTTTTTGATACCTTTTATTGGCTAACTAAGCAGATTTAAATGCGAGCTTTCAAGACCTTAGGTCTATTCCTCAGGCATGTTATACAGATAAATATGAAAACATCTCTCTTAAATACAAGTACACATCACATTGTTTAGCATGGAAATCAGATAACAGAATGCAGTCCAGATCCAGATATCTTTGATCAGTCAGTGGTAAATTGCACTCTTCCTCTGAGGCTTTAGAGGTATTTACGATGCTCTTGGGTCTATTGGAAAGGTCAGTCAACTAAATTATATTTTGCAGGGTCGGGCCTGGTTAGTACTTGGATGGGAGACCGCCTGGGAATACCAGGTGCTGTAGGCTTTTGCTTAGAAATTATATTTTGACATAAATTCCTTATCCCTGTTCAAACCACTACAAATTGCATTACATTTTAACATTAATTTTACCTCCCATACCTTTCTGTCCCTCTGAGTGCAAAACAGTCCCATCAATACAGTTAATTTAATATCCTTGACACTGTGTCCATTTTGGCAAAAATGTTCTCCCACTGGTGTCTCTGTCTTTTTGTTATTAACACTCGATCTGTGGGAATTAAATCTCCTATGTAGTGCTTGTCCAGTTTCTCCCAAAGAGGAACATTTTGTTCTAAGGGGTGTGACAATGAGTCTGGCATTACTGAGATTTCTTTGTTACTTTATGGCCTATTGACATCATTTTACGTAATTGAATAGATTTTGAGCAAGCCCAAAGTATTTTAGTTACTCAGATTTATAATCACATATATACCGAAGTGCAAACAATGTGAGTTTTATTGCTGTGTAGCAATGTGATAGACTTATATACACACCACACAGTCTGATCTCCTAAAAAGAGGGACAGAGGGATTTGGGTCTCAAAGCAGAGGGACACTAGGGAGGTATGCAAACATATTTAGTTTAAAATGTATATTTATCCAAATTATTATGAACATTATTCTTGTTTTTTTGTATTATGATTGTTATACCTAAAATAACTCTGTGTGTGTGTGTGTGTGTGTGTATATATGGCTTTCTAAAGATCCTTGCCAAATGAACTATAACGTTAGATATGCCCCAAATTGTAGGCTGTTTGTTATAGGTGCCTTAACTCTTGAGCGCCAGAGGAATACGTAATGTGTTGTGTACTAAACACAACCTTTAGAACCCGGAGTTTCTGTCGCTTGGCTTCGCCTACTCTACTGCGCATGCGTGCGGCAGACATCTTCTGCCCATGCGTGCACCGAAAAATCTTGTGCGCAGGCGTACAACGGCTATGAGGACACGGTTTCGAAACATCCGTTACGGACACCTAAAATGTATGTGTAGAAAACTGGTGTCCTTGTATGGAAACCTTGCCGACCTATACGGGGACTAGTGGTCTGTGTCTGTGGTGTGACTGTATAATAGGGTTCATGTAGAGATGATGTTCGGGCGACTCACCCCCAACACCATTTACATTAGGAGTAGGAATTGTTGGTCATCCAGCTGCTAGTGACTACAACTCCCATTATTTCCAAACAGACTTTGACTGGTTGGGAATTATGGGAGTTGTAGTCACTAACAGCTGGAGGGTCAACAGTTGACTATGCTTAAATTACACATAGATACATTTACTTCTTTGTATACCACATGCTGATTTTAGTGTGTCACCTACCTCCTAGTCACACATTAGATGTACATAGACAATAGACCGAATTTTCTCGCTTTTTACTTGTCTCCTTGTCATGTAATATACACACAA
This sequence comes from Rhinophrynus dorsalis, assembly GCA_037306005.1. NCBI lineage: Eukaryota > Metazoa > Chordata > Amphibia > Anura > Rhinophrynidae > Rhinophrynus > Rhinophrynus dorsalis. The sequence continues at coordinate 596,357,741 of CM074719.1, forward strand.
ATGTATTTTCCGCCACTAGTCATGTCACCTCATGCACAGCCACACATCAGATAGACATTTCTCTATTGCCTCACCTACCTCCCACTCACAGGTCAGACAGACAGTCTATTTGTCTCACCTACCTCCCTCTCACGTGTCAGATAGACAGTCTATTTGCCTCACCTACCTCCCACTCACATGTCAGATAGACATTCTCTCTATTTGTCTCACCTACCTCCCACTCACATGTCAGATAGACATTTCTCTATTTGTCTCACCTACCTCCCACTCGCACGTCAGACAGACATTCTCTCTATTTGCCTCACCTACCTCCCACTCACATGTCAGATAGACATTTCTCTATTTGTCTCACCTACCTCCCACTCGCACGTCAGACAGACATTCTCTCTATTTGTCTCACCTACCTCCCACTCACATGTCAGATAGACATTTCTCTATTTGTCTCACCTACCTCCCACTCGCACGTCAGACAGACATTCTCTCTATTTGCCTCACCTACCTCCCACTCGCACGTCAGACAGACATTCTCTCTATTTGTCTCACCTACCTCCCACTCACAGGTCAGACAGACATTCTCTCTATTTGCCTCACCTACCTCCCTCTCACGTGTCAGATAGACAGTCTATTTGCCTCACCTACCTCCCACTCACATGTCAGATAGACATTCTCTCTATTTGTCTCACCTACCTCCCACTCACAGGTCAGACAGACATTCTCTCTATTTGCCTCACCTACCTCCCTCTCACGTGTCAGATAGACAGTCTATTTGTCTCACCTACCTCCCACTCACAGGTCAGACAGACATTCTCTCTATTTGCCTCACCTACCTCCCACTCACAGGTCAGACAGACATTCTCTCTATTTGCCTCACCTACCTCCCTCTCACGTGTCAGATAGACAGTCTATTTGCCTCACCTACCTCCCTCTCACGTGTCAGATAGACAGTCTATTTGCCTCACCTACCTCCCACTCACATGTCAGATAGACATTCTCTCTATTTGCCTCACCTACCTCCCTCTCACGTGTCAGATAGACAGTCTATTTGCCTCACCTACCTCCCACTCACATGTCAGATAGACATTCTCTCTATTTGTCTCACCTACCTCCCACTCACAGGTCAGACAGACATTCTCTCTATTTGCCTCACCTACCTCCCTCTCACGTGTCAGATAGACAGTCTATTTGTCTCACCTACCTCCCACTCACAGGTCAGACAGACATTCTCTCTATTTGCCTCACCTACCTCCCACTCACAGGTCAGACAGACATTCTCTCTATTTGCCTCACCTACCTCCCTCTCACGTGTCAGATAGACAGTCTATTTGCCTCACCTACCTCCCTCTCACGTGTCAGATAGACAGTCTATTTGCCTCACCTACCTCCCACTCACATGTCAGATAGACATTTCTCTATTGCCTCACCTACCTCCCACTCACAGGTCAGACAGACATTCTCTCTATTTGCCTCACCTACCTCCCACTCACATGTCAGATAGACATTCTCTCTATTTGTCTCACCTACCTCCCACTCACGTGTCAGATAGATATTCTCTCTATTTGTCTCACCTACCTCCCACTCACGTGTCAGATAGATATTCTCTCTATTTGCCTCACCTACCTCCCACTCACATGTCAGATAGACATTCTCTCTATTTGCCTCACCTACCTCCCACTCACATGTCAGATAGACATTCTCTCTATTTGTCTCACCTACCTCCCACTCACGTGTCAGATAGACATTCTCTCTATTTGCCTCACCTACCTCCCACTCACATGTCAGATAGACATTCTCTCTATTTGTCTCACCTACCTCCCACTCACGTGTCAGATAGACATTCTCTCTATTTGCCTCACCTACCTCCCTCTCACGTGTCAGATAGACAGTCTATTTGCCTCACCTACCTCCCACTCACATGTCAGATAGACATTCTCTCTATTTGTCTCACCTACCTCCCACTCACATGTCAGATAGACATTCTCTCTATTTGCCTCACCTACCTCCCTCTCACATGTCAGATAGACATTCTCTCTATTTGCCTCACCTACCTCCCACTCACATGTCAGATAGACATTCTCTCTATTTGTCTCACCTACCTCCCACTCACATGCCAGATAGATATTCTCTCTATTTGCCTCACCTACCTCCCACTCGCACGTCAGACAGACATTCTCTCTATTTGCCTCACCTACCTCCCACTCACTCACACATCAGATATACATTCTCTCTCTTTGCCTCACCTACCTCCAAGTCACACATTTGGTGTGTGTGTGTGTATATGTATATATATATATATATATATATATATACACACACACACACACACACACACATTAGATGTGTGACTTGGAGGTAGGTGTGCGTGTGTACATCATTAGTCTTTGCTTCATCCAATTCCCAGTCACCCGATATAGATATTGTCCCACTCACATTTTACCCACCTACCAGTCACAAATGGGAAATACATGCATTAACTCACCTCACATCCCATCTTCTTCCAAGTTACACATGGGAGATATGCAAAGACATTAACCCACCTCACAACTCCGCTACCTGCAAGTCACATATATGCCAATTATAGATTAAACAGAATCATTATAACTCAACAGCCGTCCTGCTCTTTGTTGGCTATTTAGTATGTAATCTGTGAAAGCAAATCTTAGAGGTTAATGGGTTAGTGTTCTGTCCAAGCTGTAACTTGCATTTTTCTGGCTTTTAATGTAATGGGTGAGAACTATGATCCTGCTCTCCACATTTGATTTGCACTATTTAATACCTCTGTATGTCTATTCCCTATTGTACAGAGCTACAGAATTAGTTGGAGCTATACAAATAAATAAATAATAATAATAATACTGGGTTTGGTATATGTTTTTTTTTGCCTTTGAATTCCACTATAACATTTTAATAAGTATTTTTTTTCTGGAATGTATATTATTTTCATTGACAGTTTTGTTCGGTCATGTGCTCTTTCTCTCATCTGCTTTTTCTCATGCAGTGTTTTGTTCACACTCGTGACAAAATTTTTTATGCATTATCTTCTCTTGAGGGAGCCTCCTGCTTTCAATAAACCTTTTTATCATTTAATATTTCGTTTGAGCAAGCTTTGAACGTATGATGAACTTTTTCTTTAAATGTTTTGATTGTGGCCAGTGCTTTTTTTTGTATCAGGAGGGCTTTCTGTGAACACATTCTTAATTGTACATTTAAACCTATTTCTTTTTTCATTCAAGCTCCCCTTTCTTTGTTGATGAAAGTGCATTTGAAGCTAAGCTGCGTGACCAAAAATCTGCATATGCATATGGAAACCATTATCCACTTTTAACTGTTCATTCGTGAACCTGTAATTTCAGAGCCCAGTATCTCGGAAACAGAACAACTGATAAACAAGCGGTAAGTGAAAGGATACTGTCCCCATAACATCTGTTTCTGTGCCAGATTTGGTAGATATCCATTAAGAAGAATTTATTACATCGTCATTTCTTTTTTCTCTTACTGAACTGATCTGAGTCAAATTGACAGTGTTTATGGGGACTGGTACTCTAGCCTTTACCCTCTGAATGTCAGAGGTGTATTCAGTGCATTGAAAAGCAATGCCTTGCACACATCTCCTGGCACTGAAAGGTGTAAAGGGCAACTGTCTTGAGGATAACACACTATTGGCAGGTCTGTTCTGATGGGTGCATACACACTGATAAAACCAGGGCTGCATTTTGAGATGTGGTGGAGTATTAAGGAATAGTCCTTAGAGTGTCATTGCTTATGCAATGCATCCTCTGGCACTCCAAGTTCAGTCCTCAATGGCTACCAACAGGCCAGGATGTAAGGATTTCCCTGATTAATCGTAGGTGAGTTAATCAGTGGGTCATTCATTTTGACTGACTCATCTGTGTATAATCAGGGAAATCCTTACATCCTGACCTGTTGGTGGCCCTTGAGGACTGAAATTGGACAGCCCTGGGATAGAGCATGGGTCTCAAAAGAGACCCCAGTTGCTCCATTGTTGTTCCTATGAGAGAGAACATCTCAGTGTTCAGTCTTGTTGGGCTACAAATTAATTTTCCATAGCCCCTAATGAAAGGCTTTCATGCCACGCTACCTCACAGCAAAACAATAAGCGTCAGTATTTCTGAATGACCGGTAACAGACACAAGCCTTCATCAGATTGTAAACAGAAACAGCTGGAGTGTAATATGTGTAAAATAAACTACATAAAGGTGTCTGACTGCTGCGTCAAGGACCCTTACCCAGGAAAATCATTATGTTAAACAAAATAAGAGCCACTGATTCCTAGTATACATTTCTAATTTTTAAGGAAAAGCACAAGTTAATTGTTACTCATGGATTTTGACTTACTAAGCAGGCAAATCCTTAAATCCTGTAGCTGGATGAAACTTCAGCACCCCGTTTTAGTAGAAGCTATTGGTAGTCTAATTTCTATGGCTTTTTTGTTACTTTGGTTGTTCTACCTATAACACTGAAATATTCCTGTCTTCACTAGGCCTGAAGGAATCATTCTGCGATATGAGTGCACAGAAAGAGCAGTGATTATATTATAGAAATGTTATAAATATATTGTGGAGTTCATCAAACCTCAGGATTGAAGAGCTCTTGCTAGGAAGATTGAAAGTGAAATATCCCAAGGTAATAGTCTAAATAAATCATTGTGGATATGGGGAACAGCCTACTAGTGGAGGTGATAGGTGATAATACAGCATGAAAATTCAGTGACATCATGGGTAGACCCAATATCTGAAAGTCCGTTTCATCAGTATGTGGGGAAATGTCAGACTTGAGGTTCCAGTTGAATCTTACATTTCATCAAATTAAAATGGGCCTGTCACCTTAAGTTATGTTTAGTTAATTTGAAAGAGAACTAAAAACTGCCTATATGCTGTGCTAGCCATTTGTTTGTAATGTTAGTCTTTTTTTTGAGAAATTAACCTTTACACACACACACACGTTATATTTGTAAATAGTTATCAATGGGCAGCACAGTGGCTCAGTGGTTAGCACTGTTGCGTTGCAGCGCTGGGGTCCTGGGTTCAAATCCCACCAAGGATAACATCTGCAATGAGTTTGTATGTTCTCACTGTGTTTGCGTGGGTTTCCTCCGGGTACTCCGGTTTCCTCCCACACTCCAAAACATACTGATAGGTGAATTTAGATTGTGAGCCCCAATGGGGACAGGAACCAATATGAGTGTAAAGCGCTGCGGAATCTGTGTGCGCTATATAAATAAAGGATTATTATTATTATTATTATTAATATTGAGGGACTGAAGGCCAATTTATGGTATATTATATAAATGTAGATTTCTCTCAGCAGACCTCTCCTAATGGCGAAACACATCAAGAAGGACCAGAAGCAGTTCTCAGAGCTTCTCTATAAGTCCGTGATGATGATCAAAGACAAGGAGCAAGTGACTGAGAAAGTCCTCAATCTCACACTGGAGATCATCTGCCTGCTGACTGGAGAGGTAAGTGATTCTGGGCAGGCTACCAAAGACAGTGTTATCTAGCTCGCCAAAAGGATATGCTGAGAAATAGTTTAGAAGCTTATTGAGTAGGAGTGTCCATGTAATGATCTAATTAGAGAAGCGGTCAAGGGTTGATTAGATGTTTTTGTGTATAGATATCCTCAAACCATATTTATTCAGCAGGTTAGAACACACTTCATTTTGTTAGAGGAGAATATGCTTAGGATGATTAGAGGGACTTCACTTAGTCTGATGTTGTACAAGGAGAAGCACATTTGCACAAACATGTCCTGGATCCTCTCACTGAAAAGGCCCTTTATATATTATACATCAGGCATACATACACACTGTAATGTAATGTGTGCTATGGTGAACTAACCTCTCATAATAATAATTCACTACTTTACTTACAATGTCAAAAAAATACAAACTGTCCCAGTGAATTTCGTCCTTGTGCCTTTGTTCAAGAGAACATCTTAAATCAGTCTTGGTATGTCATGTCCGGGGAAGCAGACATGACATTGAGCCTAAACCTTGAAGATTGGCCAGATACCAATACATAGTTAAAGCTAGCTGCCAAGACCCTTATATGACCTGCTCCCATGTTTATCACACTGGTGAAGCTGTTAAAGCCTTGTTGTTACTACAAAATTAATAAAGTTTTCACTGTGTACAGGATTGTATTATTGTGAAGAAGCGCAGTGAGCATGTTGCTCAGGATGTCAGTCCTGGAGTATCAGAAGAATTCCGCAGAACCCAGAACCACTGCATAGAACCTTCACCTAACCCACTGACACACAGTGAAAACAATGACCAGGCCCTTCATCCACCAACTGTAGAGGTAAGCTCCACAGGGAATGTGGCCTTATACAGTAGAAATATCTGATAATACCATTTTAACCAGTATCTGGACACTGTGTCATTGTGTGTTTCAGGTTCCTGTAAGATGTGAGGATGTTGCTGTCTATCTCTCCATGGAAGAGTGGGAGTATTTAGAGGAACACAAGAAGCATTACGAGGACATGATAAAGGAGAAACACCAGCGGTCCAGATCAGGGGGTAAGATGCTTTGTTTAGCCCTTTGGATACTTATACAGGCCTCCCAATGCATTGAACTGCAATGCTTTAGAGATATCACAAGCATTCACAAGGTTAATAGAAATGCTGTCCTATGGTGTTAGTCCAGCAATCAGTAGGTCATATTCTGTTGTGAGAAAGATAGATAAGACAGTTGGGAACATTTAGCATCTAAAACCCTTGTCATAATATTCGCAGCTAAAATTCTGTTACAAAAATTTTAAACTGCATTCTCTCCCTCAGTAGTGCTGCCTGGCTCTGATGATCTAGGACTCTAGCTACAGGATGTTAGTATGGTGCTAGAATGCGGAGCTTGAGAACAGACTGACCACGTTCAGTCTTGCTGCTCCCTAAGTCAGTTAAAAGGTGCCAACTGCAAGGTGGGATGGCACAGGTAATGCTTAGGATGACTGGGCAGAGATTGTAGAAATAGTCAGGAGTGGAGTGCTAGAGCCTGCTGCCAGGCAGCAACAAACCGAACTAGACAAAGATACAAGATACACTGTAGGCTGGAGACTGACTGCAGTAACAGGAACTGAAAACCAGGCAGAGTAGTTAGAGAGAGGCTGCATCAGAGACTGGACACAAGGTGGAGGTGGAGTCGCAGGAGACAGGCTGCAGTACAGGCATGGAACACTGGAGGCATAGTATAGAGGAAACTAGCAAGAGCAGTACAGCTGGAGAGCCACCTGAGCAGGACTCTGGGCTACGATCACTAAAAGGTACAAGGTCCACAATACCTAAGCCTACTGCAGCAAGTAAGAATCAGGGGAAAATATAAATGTCTGGAACAAGTCCAAGGGTGCAGCATACAACAACCATTAGTAACAAGCTGGAACAAGTGAGGAAACAGCACAATCAGAGTCAATCATCGAAGAACTGGAAAATGTCCAGTTCAGCAGCCGCAGACAATATTGCGACAAGCTCAGTGTGTGACAGCAAAGACAGTAACAGGTTCGGTAATTGCATATCAGTACAGGAACAGCAGCAACAAACAATAGTGTGTTCAGGCACAATGCTGAGGCAGCAACTGGAGAGCAGCATCAAACATCATACGCAGGAGAAGGCAAAACTAATTGCTTTGAGCAAGCACCATTGGAAGAGGCTGTATAAAGGAGACCGGGGGGAGATACTTTAAAGGTGATAAGGGGCCAGTATGGCGATATGATAGCGAATGCATGTCAATGGCATATCACTAGTTTGCACTGAGATGTCTTCAACATCTTTTCCCTTTGAATCTGCCACAACCTCCAGCATTGCCACGAATCCACCGTGCGTTCTACAGTTTTACGATTTCTCTCTAACTAATTTGACAATAGCTCATTTCCGTATGGAAATACAGGTTAACCTCTTAACGACTGCCCTATCCGGGTGAGGGTGGCCATTAAGGACCAAGGTGTTTTTTTAATTTGTGCAATGAATTCTGGGATGAGAGTGGCGTGTAGGACTGTTACTGTTCCTTAATGTCCGGAGTGGCTTGACGATCATGGTGCTTCACCGGGTATTAAGGGGTTAATGAGCCATTGTCAGATTCATGTTGTTATGTTTATATTGTAATGTGGCTATTCACATGCACTAAGCTCCAATAGCAACCACTGCTGTTCGAGTTCACAGTCCCGACATCTCCAGCCTGTGGTTGGAGATGTTGTAATTCAGCGGTTCTCAACCTTTCTAGTGCCGCGACCCTTTGATAAAATTTCCCAAGTTGTGGCGACCCCTAACAGTAAAATTATTTTCGTTGCTCCTTCATCGCTGTAATTTTGCTACTGTTATGAATCGAAATATAAAGATCTGATGGTTTTAGGCGACCCCTGGCAAATCGTCATTCGACCCCCTAAGGGGTCCCGGCCCACAGGTTGAGAACCACTGTTGTAATTGCTCTGTAGCTCTCTTCAGAACCAGAACATAGCAGCTGCCCTTCTTTAACCCTTTCAGTGCCACAAGAATGTGGATTGCACACCCCATTGCACTGAAACTGTTCCAAAATGAGAGCATGGCAGAGAAGCTATATATATCACAGCTTCTCTGCCGTTTTGTGTAGACTGAACCAGTCAAGTTGGCTATCCTCCTATCAGCTGATTCAGGAAAACACAGGACTTACAAGGCAGTCTGCACCTGAATGCCTTGTGAGTCCTGTGTTTACTTAAATCATATGTAATCTGTATCTGAAGCTTCAAAACCCTTCCCTTTGGAAACAGGACATCGGTAGGTATCTATATATAACTATACCTTTTAAAGATGAATAGTACGTTTGTGATAGTGATGTTAAGTAAATAAATGATGGCGATTTGAAAGATAAATGGATAATAATAGTTAGGCAAACTGAGTGACAGTATATATACCAAATCCAACTGGTGCTTCTACAACATAAATTGTAATTTTGTGTGCAATGTATATAAATTGAAAAATAATATTCAAGATGATAATGTGTTAAAGACTCCTTGGTGATACTGTAAAATGATTGAATCAGTGAAGATGAATCCATGTCAGTCTGTGAAAGTGGACTGTGAATAAACACTTACAGCCACGTAATGCCCAGTCCATCTTAATAAATGGAATACAGCTGATGTTTAATATATCCATATAAATCCTCCTTATTCATATGCAACGTGTAGTCTTGCATTCGTCATATTCGATAGTAATACACACTTTGTATGATGTAAAAGACATCCACACTTTATATGTCTACAATAGGGGTGTCTGCTGAGGTTTGTATTAAAGCAGAACTACCACCCTATATAAAATCGCCCCCCAATTATTAGGCATATGGCAACTAGCTTCTAATAGCGCTATCATCTCACACAAGTACCAGGTTCTGAAGTAACTTTTTTTTCTTCTGGGATCGATGGCCGGGCTTCTTCAGAGCCTTCTGCACGCCAGCGCCGTCAGTCCCTTCTGGTGCCTTAAGGTACAGTGGAATGCCTCCTAGAGGAGACCAGGATGGACAGCACAGGCGTGCAGACGTCTCTAAGCCACGATGTCTGCGTGCAAGCCTGGCCACCAGTCTCAGAAGAAGGAGGATTACTTCAGGGCCTGGTACTTATGTGAGATAATTGCACTATTAAGAAGCTAGTCACCATATGCCTAATTATCAGGTGGCGACTTTATATAGTGGTAGTTATGCTTTAAAAAATGTATGGGGGGTCAGAGGCAACTAGCATCACCAGACAAATCTTACAATGTGTGGAATCCTGCTCTCACCATTCGGCGATCTTCAATGTCTCTGGGGGAGGGTGATCTCTCTGAAACGCATATGGAAGAGCTACAGTCACTTGTGCCCACAACTGGTGTGTTGGAAATCAGTGCCAAGTGCACCGAATAGTGAGAATGCGCATATTGTAAGTCTTCTGGTGGTGATAGTTGTTGCTGACCTTTAACCTGTTAAGGACGAGCAGTCCAGGGAAGTTACCTTCCCTTAAGGACCGCTATGATCCCTTCCAACCTGCCGTTACTCTTACCAATGTGTCATGTTGGAGTCTTAAGAGAGACTGCTCCAGTATTGGAGCGGTCAATTTTAGAAGCGGTTTTTACTTACAGTGCTCCCTTAGGAGTGCTGTAAGTAAAAAGTATGTGACGCGCTATGACCGTCACCGGTCCTTAAGGGTTTAAGGACCGTGTCGGTCATAGCACGTCATCTGGTCCTTAAGGGGTTCAATAATTTTATTGTTTGATGTTAGAAGGCGGTCTGTTTCTACAAGTTCCAGCACACACTGATCATAGGCATATAAAGTGTGGATGTTTTTTCACAAATACAAAGTGTTTATCACTGTTAACATCTAAGTGACTAATAGAGTAAAACCGATACCATTATTGGCTGAATGGCTTTGGATGCAACTTTCAAGATATCTAGGTCTCTTCTTCGGGCATAATAACAGTAAAGACCTGGTTTCAGTGTTCATTCTTATTATGTCTGAAAAAGAGACCTAGTTGTCTTGGAATCTTGCATCCAAAGCCACTCAGCCAATAAAGGTATCGGTTTTACTGTACCAGTCTGCTGCATTTCCTAATACGGTACCACTCTTTACCTATATTAACATCTATGGAATATGATGAATGCAAGACTACTTATTGGATATTATTAAAGGGGAACTATCACCCTATATAAAGTCCCCCCCACACACCAATAATTAGGCATATGGCGATTAGCTTCTTAACAGTGCTATTATATGGCACAAGTACCACGTTCTGAAGTAATCCTCCTTCTGAGACCGGCGGCCAGGCTTGCATGCAGACATCTTGGCTTAGAGACATCAGAGACAACAGGAGGCATTGCATGGTACCTTAAGGTACCAGAAGGGACTGACGGCTCTAAAGCAAGAAGCCTGGCCGTCAGTCTCAGAAAAAGGATTGCTTCAGGTAGTGGTACTTGCGCCCGATAATAGTGCTGTTAAGAAGATAATCGCCATATGCCTAATTAATTGGGGGGGGGGCTTTATATAGGGTGGTAGTTCTGCTTTAAGGAAGATATATATGCATATATATATTATAAATCTGCTTTATTACATTTATTGAGAAAGACTGAGCATTACATGGATTTTAGTAGTTATTCACAGTCCACTTTCACAGATTGATCTTGATTCATCTGATCACTGATTCAATCATTTCACAATATCAGGGAGTCTTTACCTTATTTCATCTATAACATAATATGACTGTTGATATAGAATGTTTTTTGTCAGAATTCACTAACATATAGACTTACCATTTATGTTACGGTAGCACCAGGGAGATATGTCATATATATTGTCACCCAGATGACCTAACTATTATTCATCTTTCAATCACCATAATTTATTTACTTCTTATCACCATAGAAAACTTACTATTCACCTTTAAAAGCATCAGATGGATTTGGCATACGTATTGCTGCTTGAACTTTACTTCATGTAGTTTCCATTGTTATTATTTTTGTATTCTAAATTATAGGTATAGTTATTATATAAATACCTACTCCATTTTGTGGATTTTTTTCTGATGCTCTGTTTCTGATTAAATTAGATATGATTCAGGTAAACACAGGACTTGCAAGGCATTCAGTTACAGAATACCTTACGACTCCTGTGTTTACCTGAATCAGCTGATCGGAAGATAGTCAGCACTGCTGGTTCAGTCACTAGGGAGGGGCAGCAAAGCTGTGATATATAGCTTCTCTGCTGTTTTTTTGTTTTGGAACCCTTTCAGTGCCGCAAGTGTGTTACATGCTTATAGCACTGAAAGGGATAGGAGAGTGATGCTGTTTGAGGTGCGGATCCTCTCCACCCCCCCCCACTGGGCACTTTGGGGGAGGGGCAGAGAGGATGCACTCAGACATCAGGGTTGTTGAACTTCTGTTGATGCATAAGGAAGGGAATCCCATACAGTTTGACAACCCTGCATGCTAACAACCCTCCCCTTGCATTCTTAAATATTAATGAATATGTGTGTCCGTCTCCAAGGCGATGTGCTTGCCATATATCTCCAGACACATCAACATAACACTGCCCCTTAGTGCCCCCCCCCCCCTTGGTGATCACAAGAACTTGGATCAGGCCACAGGTAGAGCAACAGGTAAACTCAGGAACAGACACCTTGTTGTGACAATCCCTTTTATGACAGCAAAATGAAGAAAATACTCTCTCTTGCTCACTCACACTAATAAAATATGTAATTGTGTGTCATGTCCTGAACAGGTTGTGAAAGCTTAGAAACTGAAATAACAAAGAATGAGAGTGATTCAGAGCCGAGTGGTGATCATCAGGACTACCAGGAGAACAGCCCCCATCAGGACACCAGTACAGGTCAGTATATACACACTGTTCTAACACAAACACCATTATTCTCTGTGGATAAAAAAAAGACTATATCATTTCTATTTTTTTTTCCCGACCTTCAGATGAGTCTAGTAACAGCCATATGCCAGAAAGCTGTCACGTTCCTTCAGATTCACCAGATTGTACTGAGGAAGATAATGGAATTTCACAGGATAATCGTGTAGAAAATGACAGACTTGGAAATCCTGCAGGAAACGTCTCTGAAATTTCACCGGTACATGTAGGTCCCAGGTCCTCTTCTCATATTACTCTTGGATAAGTACAGATACTAGAACTCATTTAACTTATTATAAAACCAGCCAACATGGTCTTATTTTTCTCTCCCCTTAAATACAAAGTTTTATAGACATTAAATTAAAAACAAATAAATATATATATATAATTATTAGTAGAGCTGCTGACATCTGCCATGTATCATGGAATTGTATTCATTAGTACATTAGAAAACTCTTACAGAAATGTACATATATATGACACTAGATATTGTATCACAGGTGGAACCAGGTGGTGAGATCATTCTTCAGCAGTGTAAGAAGGAGGAAATTCCTACAGAGATGAACACAGGTGAGAAAGTAAATTAAATAAACAATTGTTGGCCTTTATAATAACTTTTAATGTATTTATTGTTGCTGGTGACAGGATTATCAAACAAATCAGTACAGTAGGAGATGATCGCTTATTAATATGAACTCATTTGTGCACAAGCTTAGATGAAAGGTTGTCTCCAAGTAGAAAATTACTATTAGATAGTAATTTTTTTTTAAATCTGGGTTCAAAGGGGCAAAAGGCCAGTTGAAACCCACCACAGGGACTTCTTCAGGAGGGCTTGTCCCAGTTTATTTTGGATAGGCAAATCTAGCATCTGCCATATATGATTTGGCTGGTACTCATTTTGGGACCACAGTGATTATCGTAAGGCACATCTTTAAAGGCTATTGAAATCACTTACACAAATGTTTGCATGGTGGCTCCATAAGATTTCCTGCGATTATGACCAGTATCAAAGTTCCACCATGTTATGTTCAACTACCACGTGTGCAGAGAAAATCATCTACGTAAACAGCCCAATAAAAGCTAATCCAATGAGCTTCTTCTCAGGAAATTATAGGTGTGGGATCACCGTGGGCACTTCTGTGGCTCCACATATGCAGTTATTTTCCTGGGCATGTGGGAAGACCAGTGTGTGTTATATACTAGTAACTCTTTTATTGCCAACTTAGTTTTGGTAGAATTGTATTAATGATGGCTTGGTGCTGTAGGAGGGAGATGAAGAGGACTTCTGAGGTTTTGTCAGATATCTCATCAGTAATGTATTGAATATGGTTTATACCGCCTTTTGGTGGCAGCTCGGTAGATTTCCTGGATTTTCATTTTACTTGCTGTCTCTCCTTTATGATTAATTTCTGTGATTAAGGCTAAATGCCAAGGATCTCAATAAACTCAGAAACAGCGCACATGACAAGAAAAATAAAAGTGTAATAATTTAATAAATATATAAAAACACATAATAGGTAATGCAATTACAAGAGCCCTTCTTGGGCTTTAAGCGTATAAACTCGGGTTGTTAGTTCCTTATAGCCAAACGAACTGCACCCTCTCTGTCCTCCTGTTGATCAAGACAATCCTACTTCTCCTGATGGTGTATCCTAAGGCTCAGTATCTGTGGTGAAGGCCTGCTGAAGTTATTTGTTCAGTAAGTTCTAATTTAAGTTGTTAGGCCGAGTCCCGTCTCACTACAGTACCACAGAGGATAGATGGTGTTTTCTAGGTGACCGATACTTGGCCTCATGAAGAGGAGAGTTCAGACTCTGGGAGCCGTTGGAAGAGGGATAGTTGGGGCGGAACGGGAACTTTGCAGGGGGCGGGAACAAGACCTGAGGAATGTGAGAATGATTGGTGTTAATGTTGGCCCAAACCTTTTCGCAGGCTGTCTGCTTTTGTCAAGGGCATATGGGAAATGACGGGGCTTCCTTTCTAAGGTGTTATTTGTACCCTTGGGTCAAAAGTTGAAGTTCATGTGAAATTAGTACCACTAGGAAATGCAGCTTTACACCATGAACAAAGATAAAAGTCAAGATTAAAAATAAGTACATACTAGATTGACATAATATATAAAGATATTGTAAGGAAATATATGCATATCATAAAATCAATGCAGAATGATTTTATCATCACTCAATTGTGCTGGGTTTATATAAAATCATATAAAACATGTTGTGAGTATTAAAATTAGAAAAAAAATGTATATATAAAAATGATGGTAAATGTTTAAAAATGTGAAATGATGGGGAGAAAAAAAGGGGTTGGGATAACGTGGAGATTGTGGGCCATGAGAATGCTTGTGAGGTATTTCTTCTCCTAGCACACCCCAATGACCAGTAGTTATCAACAAATTTCCCTTTCTATTTTATTTTATACTATTGATCCATTCACTCTTTCTGTCTGTTTCCTGTTCCTTTTTTGACATCAAATGTTCCTCCAACATTCTTGTGCACTTGATAAACTAATTTTTTATCATTGTCCGTATTACTGATGATGCCTTTAGTACATTCTGAATTTAAATAACAATGTATATTTTATTGAACATGCGTATGATCATTCAGTGATACTAAATATATTACTCAACAGCTATGTTATTCCACCAAGATCTTACAAATCATAACGGACCCCCCTCCTTTTTGTTCCTTTCTTTCAGTCACGGAATTAAGTGCCACTTAATCAAGTATTACACTTTTCTTCCAAACACACAGTATACTGACACATTATCCGCTTACTCAATTTACCACCCCTTCACTCCATCACCTCAATAATATCTCAAGCACACAAGCAGGAATCTTTCACTATATTGATATCAGTCCGTTACATCACTCACTCATTTTTTATTAACATTCGTATTTCCCAGTCGGGCACAACACTACACAAATCCTTACACATCACTTACTCTTGATTCCCATTTTCTCAACACATTCACACTTCTGCAATTATGCTGACACATAAGCATTCTCATGACCCACAATCTCCACGTTCCCCCTACCCCTTTTTTCCCTCATTACACATTTTTTAATCCTTTACCATCATTATTTTCATATATACTTTTTTTCTAATTTTAATACTCACAATTCTCATAAAGCATTTTATATGCTTTTACATAAACCCAGTACAACTGAGTGATGATAAAATTGTTCTTCGTTGATTTTATGATATGCATATATTTACTTATACGCAATGTTTTTATATATTATGTGAATCTAGTATGTACTTATTTTATTCTTGACTTTTATCTTTGTTTATGGTGTTAAGCTGCATTTCCTAGTGGTACTAGTTTCACATGAACGTCAACCTTTGACCCAAGGGTACAAATAACACCTTAGAAAGGAAGCCCCGTCTTTTCCTATATGCCCTAGAAAAAGCAGACAGCCTGATAAAACATTTGGTCCAACATGAACACCAATCATTCCCACTTTCTTCGAGCCTTGTTCACACCCATCGGCTCCCAGCGTCACGGTCATAAAATGTTTGTTTTTCTGCAACTCCTCACCACTGCTAATGCGCACAGTATTTTAATTTGCAGTGCAATGTACTGGTGAAGGATCTGGCACTGTAATGGAGCTGTAGTACTGCCTCTCTCCTCTACTCGAGAGGGTAGCAATAGTGGGAGAGTGGTTTCTAATGCTTATTCTTTAAAGCGATGACTGGCATAGCGGGTGCTTGATTTTTTTTTTTTTTTTTTATCAATTTTTACATGTTGTTCTGTTTATTTATTGTTACAAAGTGACCAGGGCGGAGCGTTCTCATTAACAATTAGATCTCTTTCCTATGTTTCTCCCGGTCTCTGAAGTGGTTTCTTCTGTGCTTTGAATAGCGCCCTCACTTCCAGACACCATTTGTTTTTGCAGTGCGACAGCAGCAGGCCAGTTATCTCTCTCTTGCTGTTTCTTTGCATTGTATTCTCTTGGGAAGTTGGTAGTACTGTTCTTTATTCTGCTCTTCAGCACAGGGAGTAGATCTACTTGAGGTGTATAACTGCTGTTTGGGTGTATTTTATCTGTTCTATAGGAATCTTTGTCTGTTTTTGTTTCTTTGGGAAGGTAACTTACCATGTGTGAGTCCAAGGTGGGCAGATCTCATTTTATTGCATAAAGTGCAAAACTTTTTTTTACAGGATGGTCAGCAAAAATATTACACCACATGTGCCAAAGTTAACACAGCATCAATGTCAGCAGCACCTTGATAGGTGGCATATCTCCTGTGTTGAAGGGGAACTTTCACATCGAATACACTTGGTCTCGTGTGATTCATCAATTAAAATGTGTGGATTTGTTTCTGTTTTTTTTTTTTCTACACTTACATACTTTAAAGGGATAGTAATACTTCGTTTTATCTTTATTTTATTTTGTAGGCATTAAAAAAATATGAAGAATGATATAAGTCTTATCTCTCAAACCTTTATGTTTTAAGAGATATTCACAAGCAAAGTTCCCCTCCCCGCCCCTTTTACCTAGTGTAAGCCATCTCTTCTCAGATGTGAATCTGGTTGTATGACCAGACAGATAACAGAAGGGGACAATTTTCTTTGTATGAAAACAATGAAAGCCCTTCCCCCCTTTCAGCTTTTTCCCTTATCTTAATTGAAGGTTGTCCCTCTCTGCAGTCTACCTGGGCACCTCCCTTCTGATCTGTTTGAACGGGGGGGGGATACTTTGTTTGTGAATATCTCTTAAACCATAAAGGTTTGAGAGATAAGACTTATATCGTTCTTCATGTTTTTTTAATGCCTACAAAATAAAATAGAGTTAAAACGAAGTATTACTATCCCTTTAAGTGATATTTGGTATAAAATATATACTTCATGCGGTCACTTCCGCATTCTGCGGCACAAGGGGTAACGGTGGCACAGGACTTCCCAGTCCTGAAATTCTTGCAAGCTCAGTATAATTACAAATGGAGCTTGTTACAGTAGACGAGATTCACATCAATACGAAGAGAAGCGTGAATGCGCTCCTTGGGAGAACTGGAAAGAAGGTGGGAGGAGAATTTCAGGACAAAGTCCTGCGCCCTTGTTGCACAGAATGTGGAAGTGACCGCATGAAGTATATATTTTATACCAAATATCCCTTAAAGTATGTAAGTGTAGGAAAACAAAAAACACATTTATTTTAATTGATGAATCACATGAGACTAAGTGTATTCAATGTGAAAGTTCCACTTTAAAGTTAGAATCAGAACCAGACTGGGCCAAACACCTGTCTCAATCCATTGTAGACATCCTAGCATCTCTGGACAACGTGTTGAGTAAGTGGTTTTCGAAATCAAGAGGCAGGTTGAAAAGGAGGACATCCTCACCATGTACAGAGTCCATTTTCTAAGAGGAAATCATCATCTACTGATCCTTACTGGTGCTCTTCCATGGTCACAAACCAGATTGCCTATGATTTGGAGGTGGAAGCCTCAGCATTATGGATAATGATTAGTCTGCTGTCATATTTAACTTGAGATGTTTTATTAACCTTACAGATACATGAAAATGCAACCTTAAGATCCTTAAAGGGATAGTGATGTTTCATAATAAAAGCAGCTCTAATTAATCATCATAGTATTTGGACTTTGGAGAGTGTTATTTCAATTCTGTCAGAGTTGTAGTTCAAGAGTAATTCAATGACAAAGTATCCCCTCCCGCCCCTTTTACTGATGTAACACTGTTCAGCCAGATCAGAAGGGAGGTGCCCAGGTAGACTGCAGAGAGTGACAGTCTTCAATTAAGATAAGGGAAAAAGCTGAAAAACTTGTCAAGGGGGGCAGTGCTTTCATTGTTCTCATAGGAATAAGAGTGTCCCCTTCTGTTATCTGTCCGGTCTATGGACTGCATTCCACATCTCAGAAGAGATGGCTTACACTAGGTAAAAGGGGCGGGAGGGGAAACTTTGCTTGTGAATATCTCTCAAACCATAAAGGTTTGAGAAATAAGACTTGTATTGTTCTTCATTTTTTTTAATGCCTACAAAATAAAATAAAGATAAAATGAAGTATTACTATCCCTTTAACTTAAAACCACTTTCCCCTGAGGAATTCCTAGAGGCATGCTGATACCTCCAAGCCATACCCGATATGACATCCTACAGTTTAAAGGTCAGAACTCCCACCTTTTCTAACTATACTTTCGTCTCAAGTGTTTAATCAGATTCCAAGACTGGGTGTCATCCATTTAAACTGCCCTTATCGTAATTGTAGTTCTAAAACCGCAAAACTGAAGACTAAGACTGTTGTGATTGTCTTTATGTTGTGTAGTTACTACTGCTTCAGAGTGCAGCTAGGAGGGAAGTCCGGTTAACTTTTAACTTTTATAAAAAGATATTTATAGATCGTAGGAATTACTCAAAGCCGGACACTTGGCTTGGTTCATTTTCTGTACTTTTCAGAGTACAGAAATTGCAGTAAAGGACTCCGTGTTTAATATTGGTGACACATCTGTTACAGGTCAGCAAGTTGTTGCTGTTGCAGAAAGTGTAAAGGCATAAGCTTCTCACTGGGAATTCTGATGTAAGGTGTTGGTTTGGCATATGTTGATGATAGAAAAAGTGTGGTTGCATGACCTTTTTCAGTTACTGTGCAGAGACCTAGAACTAGCATTGTTATATATGTTGAAGTGGATAGACATGAGTGAGATGTTCTTGTCCACCTTGAGACTAATGATAGAGCAGTACAGGAATTGTTGTTTCACTAGTCATCATCAGTGTGTCTCATTTTTATCAGTCCACAGGCAGGGAGGGGTAGGATGTTTCATTACTCGTGTATTCACTCCTGATTATTGAGGTGGTTTAACGAGTTAGGATTTGCATTTATTGGCAATGGCAGCCTTTGATGTAGTACAAGGCTCTTTTAAAGGGATAGTAAACCCCCCGAAAAACTTTAAGCCAAATGCTAGGAATAATAAAAACATACTGAACTCCCTCATTCCTATCTCTCAAACCGTTATGGTTTGAGAGATGTAAGAAAATAAAGACCTCCGCTCCCTCCCCCTTCTCATGCGTCCGCTGGATAGCGGACGTCATGAGATCCTGCTTCGGGGACCAGACGGCGGCTCTTCAGGAGAGCTGTCATCGAGATATCTAAGTAATTACTTCATCGTATGGTTTACAACATGTTCTTGCAAGCCAGGCACACATTATAGACCATACCAATGAAGTAATTATAGTTAGATATCCCGATGACAGCTCTCCTGAAGAGCCGCCTACAGTTGGGCAACCGGATTCTGCCTCCGACAGATTTACAGCTCATCAGGCAGAAAGGGGAAGGAACGGAGACGTTTATTTTCTTACATCTCTCAAACCATAATGGTTTGAGAGATGGGAAAGAGGAAGTTAAGTATGTTTTTATTATTCCTAGCATTTGGCTTAAAGTTTTTTTTGGGGTTTACTATCCCTTTAAGAGAGATTTGTGTACTTCTCATACAATAATGGCGTTTAGATGCTCCTTTAGCAGTTCAATAAGATATGTTGGGGGAGTTAGCCAAATAAAGCATGATAAAGCAACTTGAACCCACAAGGTGATATTGATAATGGACAGTCCTTTTTTCTGTTGTAGATAAGGATGTTGTCTGTAGCTTTAATATTTGTAAGATCAATACAGGAAGAAAGTATATGCCTAAAATGAGAAGACCATATAATTAAAAAAAAAAAAAAAATTCCTCGTTTTCATTGCTTATGACCCTACCAAAAGCGCAGACGTCACCTCTCTGATTAAGAAAGGAATAGTTTTGGAGACTGAGATCCTAAAAGACGCAGCTAAAAGATACTCATTTTTTACTCCTTTAGTAATTGTTTCTGCACCCACAAGTGTGTTATGGTCAATCTATTATCAAAAGAGTAATTTTTTTAGTAATAATTTTGTGCTGCCAGACATATACAACACCATTATTATTAAAACTAATAATCTGAGATGTGGAAAGTACATGATCCAGAAGAGAGAATTCTGTTCAGGCTCACACCCATGTTGTATATGTCTACAACCATTCAAATGAAGTATTTGTCTCTTGATCTCGCGATCTCTGCTCTGCTGAAGAGCCTCCGCCAGTCCCAGACCAGGATCTCTTGCTCTAAGATAGAGCGCTGATGTCAGGGAAAGGGGGGGGGGGACTTTGTAATTGAATATCTCTCAAACTGGCCTCAATTACATTATTTTTTGAATAGCTACAATATTAAATTACATTTTAAAGATCCATTACTATCCCTTTAATTTTCTTTATTCAGTTCTTATATGAATAGATTAATACAAAGACCTGCAACTTCATACCATTTAAATTAATGAATAAGAATTGAAACATTTTACAGAAATACTCTACATTACACTGTTTTCCCAAAATTAATTCATGCAGGCCAGAGATGAGCAATTTTGCATCATTCCAGCTGTGCCATAGAAGAACAATAAAAATTCCCATTGATTAAAAATGGACAGTTCTAATTAGCATTCAGCTCACCATTGATATCTGACTTTATAGACTTGTACTGTTCCACTGCCTACAATTGTGTGTCTTCAGAGGGGACCAGTTTACATCTGTTTCAAATCTGCTGGGCAGTGGACCTTATACTGTGCACCTTGTGGACACGGTTTTGTTGGAAAGGAGGGAGAGTGATCTAAGAGATGCACTATGCCCAAGATAGGGCTATGTGACTACAGCTATTGAGGGTATTTGTTATGTAGGCAATATTTATGTATTTATTTATATAGTAATGTTTCACAAAGAAAGCTTCTCCTATTAATCTTCATAGTATTTGGGCCATAGTGTTAGTTCAATACTGTCAGAGTTGTAATTCAGGAGTAATTGAATGATAAAGTATCCCCCTCCTGCCCCTTATACCTAGTGTAAGCCGCTTCCCCTCAGATGTGGAATCTGGTCCTGGGACCAGACAGCTTGTGGCAAGTGACAATCTTCTTACTGTGATCATAAGGAAAATCGTGCCCCCCCCAATGACAGGTTTTTCCTTGTGCTCACTGAAGATTCTCCCTCTCTGCGATCCATCCGGACAGCCTTGCTGCTCTGAGGTGAGCAGTGTCACATCATTTAAAAGGGGCGAGAGGGGGATACTTTATCATTCAATTACTCTTGAACTACAACTCGGACAGTATTTAAATAACGCTCTCTATGGTCTGAATACCGTGAAGATTAGTCTGAGCTGTTTTTTTTTCTGTGAGGCAACCCATTAACTAGATTCTTTACTGCTGGTGGAAAAAAAATCTACTTCTATAGACCTACATCAGAGGGAGACCTAATTCCACCTTGTGGCCTCTGATTACATCTCCATATTTTTATTGGTAGTCCTCAGCCTTCATCTGCATTGGTGCTGTTATCCGATTTGGTGCTGTTATCAGATTTAGCAGTATACCATTATACTCTGGACTGAGTGTACTTTTACTATAAAGGTATTCTGACTTCCTCTCTTAGTGACATCTGGATTTTTTCCCTTTAAATTAAAACAACACGTGCACTTTCTGGTCTTGTACCTTCCACACCCCTGGGCTGACAGTGGGGGTAGTCATGCACGTGTGGGCAAATGCATTCTGGGATTTATAGTCTTGATCTTCTAACCTTTTCTGGTTCATGGCAGTTCTAGAAAACTTCAACTCAGCAAATCTGATGGAGAATTTGTGCCATTTGTAACATTATTTGATTCTGAATTATTTATCTGATTATTCAACTTGGCATAATTGCCCAACTGTCAGTTTAACACCTGATGCTATAATAAGCACAGACTAAAAGCAGAGGTGGGAACCCGTGGCCATCTAGCTCTTAGATTTCAACTCTCAGAGCAATGTGTTGCCTACCCCTCTGGCACTCATACGGTTAAAGAGATATGTAAGTGGTTATAATAAATGCATACTGTGTGTGTTTTATATTCAGCCATTGTTTGTTTGTTTTTTTTCTTGTCTACAGATGAAACAAGTATCAAAAACAGACCTGAAGGATATCTCAACCCTCCTTATTCACAGGATTGTACAGAGGAAGATAACCAAATACCACCAGATTATCAGGTAGAAACCTGTACTCTTACTAGTTGTAAAAGAGAAGGTTCTACAATGTCACCAGGACAACTAGGTTCAATTTCCACTTCTGTTGCTTCCTGATACGCACGCAGATACAGGAGGCTGTTTTACGTGTTATGGGGCCAACCAACATGGTAGATTTCTATACACTTTATAATCCTCTATGAAAAACTAAGAAGCATGGATGTCAGAGCTGCTAAAATCTTAATTGCATCTTTGACTAAGTCTTCAGGTTTTTCTCAAGTATAATTGCAGTGTTTATCCCAAAGAAAGAAACGTGCTATTGTCTTTGTCTAAAGTGAATTAGTTCTTGGGAACAAACTGCACCATAGGGGTCAAAATAAATTCCCCAAAATTTGCCATTGATTTTAACCCCTGGAATGCTAGAGAGGTGTCAGTTCATTGTTTTCTAGCATTGAACTGGGTTTAAAGTCCCATTTAAACAGAAACATTAGTGCCCATGTGCAGATCTGCTCCCCAGACCTGCAGATGAAGCCATGGATGTCTTGTGTGCCCGGGCGGAGCAAATCTGGGGTCTGACAAGAGAACCCTCTCCTCCGTGTTTGTGTGCTTCTGTAAAACACTGAAGTCCATCTGCGTGTTGCAGGTTCCCATAGACCAACTGTGTTGGGCTTGAAACACAAAGAGGGTCTGTGTGTGTGAGCAAGTTTTCCCGAATTTGTAACGGAGATGCACAGACTACCGGGTTGAGGATTCCACCCCCTTTCCCCTTGGCTGACAACAGTGCAGCCCTTTGCAACATTTGTTCCCGTTGGAGAAGATTTGGTAATAAGAGATAATTTCCTTTTAAGTGTTTTAGTGCCAGATGGGTATGCAACGCATTGCTTTGCATAACCCTCTGGCACTCAATAGGTTAAATCATTTTGATCCTCTCACACACCACACACAAGTATAGTTGACTTGCCACAGAAACGATGAACTTTACCTTTATACTTACCCCCTTAAGGACCAGCGGTCCTGGGACGATTCCGTCCCATAAGGACCACTTTTGTCCTTGCCGACGCGCCGGTACACGTGACCTGTTGCGTGTATCGGTGCGCCGCTTTGGGGCCTAAAAGAGATCGCTCCAGTCTTGAAGCGGTCAATTTTAGGCCCTATTTTTACTGACAGCGCTCCCAGTGGAGCGCTGTAAGTAAAAAGTATGTGATGTACTATGACCGTCATCGGTCCTTAAGTATTTAAGGACCATGACGGTCATAGTACATCATGTAGTCCTTAAGGGGTTACTACCCAATAGCCTGTATGTATAAAATGTGCTGTTATTCTGGAGAAGACCAGTTGCACCACAGGGAACAAATAAACATTCCTTTATGGTCAAAACAAGAGAGAAACAAAGGCGCCTCCTTGTGCAGAATACATAGTAAATGAAACTCCACCAAGATCACCCAGTGATTGGGTACGTACAGAGGTAAGTGCTGTGATTCTGCTTATTCCACAGCTAGACAGGCTTTCTAAGATATCACACAGTCCCAAACCCAGCTTCCACTGGGATCCTCTGGATGTGGGCTGCTCCTATAACACACGTTCTCTCCAAACGGCACAAAGTCACTGAAATACCGTAAAATCTCAGTTATAATACGCACCTGTGTATAATACGCAGGTGTAAATTATACCAGAGATATTAGGTAAAATAATGAGTTCCTGTGTATAATACGCACCCCCAAAAAAACAATCTCCCCCACCTCAATATTAGTACTTGCCTGCCCCCCTTTCTGCAATCAGTCTCCCTGACGTCTAGGACCCTCCCATGTGGAGGCAGCATGCGCATTGAATCTATGGTAGGTCCTGACAGGGCAACCCAGATATTCAGAGTTCCAGGAGCGGAAGAAGCGGGCGGCGAATGCAAGAACACCGCCCGCTGCGCCTATTTCACGGCTGCCTCCAGAGAGGGGAATCCTGGTTATTAAAGTGGGCTTTAACATTTGAGTAATGCAGCATAGAAGAAGTGGGAGTTGAGCGCAGGAATGCCACCCGCTGCCTCCAGATGGGGGGTCCTGGACGTAAGGGGGTCTGATTGCCAAAAGGGGGGCAGGCAAGTACTAATATTGAGGTGGGGAGACTGGGAAAGGGAACGGCGATTGAGGGGGTTATTTAATTTTTTTTTCACTCATGTATAATATGCACCCCCACTTCACATAAGGTGAAATGGGGTAAAAATGTGCGCATTATACCCGATATTTTACAGTAGAAGAAATATATATTGGTGATGGTCAGAAATATATGTGACAAGTAGGCAGATGAAGAGATTCCCATCTCCACTCTGGTGTCTTTAGGTGTCCTCCTAGTGTCTCCAGATGTCTCCTCAGTTGGAACTGGATATACTCCAATATATCATTATTGGTAAATGACCATCAAAAATAACCAAAAATAAAAATAACAAAAATGTTGAGCGGCTCCAGAGAAGGTTTAAACTAATTTATTGTAAAAATAAAAGTTACATACAATGGACACTATATACAGCAATATATAAAATCAAAATAATGAGTACAACCAATACATATTTCTTCTTATTTTTCATAATCCGTGAAATAAACATTCCTGCTAAATTGAGCTTTTAAAGGGATAGTAATACTTAAAATGTAAAAAAAAAAAATGTTGTAGGGTTTATCCCCCTGAGTAAAGCAAGGGTTCTCCCACTGCTGAAAGGTGTTTTATTCAAAATTTATTACAGCTCAAAGTTGAATTTTTTTATGTGCCATATCACAGTGGCCTGAAATTGTACAGTGGCGCTGTTGCTACACCATCCTATGGAGATTTATGGTGAGAGTACCCTTTTTTACTCGGGGATAAACACTACAATATATATTTTTTTACAATTATTACTATTAGTGTTGAGCGAGCGTGCTCGGCCGATGCTCGGATCGGCTCGAGCATCGCTCTGCTCGGCACATGGCGGTACTCGTCGAGTACCGCCATGTGCTCGCCCGACATGTTCGGGTGGCAGGGATCTGTGCCGGAAGGAGGCACAGATCTGAAGACACTCCGCTGGACCACCAGGGACTGGAGGTACGGGGGCATTGCGGAGATGAAGGGGGACAGTGTGGAGATGAAGGGGGAATGTGGAGATGAAGGGGGACAGTGTGGAGATGAAGGGGGACAGTGTGGAGATGAAGGGGGACAGTGTGGAGATGAAGGGGGACAGTGTGGAGATGAAGGGGGACATTGCGGAGATGAAGGGGGACAGTGCGGAGATGAAGGGGGACAGTGCGGAGATGAAGGGGGCATTGCGGAGATGAAGGGGGCATTGCGGAGATGAAGGGGGCATTGCGGAGATGAAGGGGGACAGTGTGGAGATGAAGGGGGACATTGCGGAGATGAAGGGGGACATTG
This sequence comes from Rhinophrynus dorsalis, assembly GCA_037306005.1. Classification (NCBI taxonomy): domain Eukaryota; kingdom Metazoa; phylum Chordata; class Amphibia; order Anura; family Rhinophrynidae; genus Rhinophrynus; species Rhinophrynus dorsalis. The sequence goes on from CM074719.1 coordinate 596,383,493, forward strand.
CGGAGATGAAGGGGGACATTGCGGAGATGAAGGGGGCATTGCGGAGATGAAGGGGGACATTGCGGAGATGAAGGGGGACATTGCGGAGATGAAGGGGGACATTGTGGAGATGAAGGGGGCATTGACCAGGCACCCTCCCCTCATCAGAGCAGGGGGTGCCTGGTGTAATGCTCGTGTCGCCCCATTGAAGTCAATGGGGCTCGGGTGCTCGGCCGAGCACTTGAGCCTCCGGCGGTGCTCGGTCAGAGCACCCGAGCATCGGGGTGCTCGCTCAACACTAATTACTATCCTTTTAACCCCTTGAATGCATTGGAGACCTTTCTAGCATTCAGTGGGTTAAAATGCTGTATTTAAGAGCATGGGAATTTAGGAATCAGTATTTTTTTTTCCCCTACGTTGCAGTTGATTTACTTCAGAATAACGCCAGTTTGCTTTTATAAATGTTGGCCAATATACCCACATGACCAATGTAATGCTTTATATTGTATCACAGATTGAGCCGAGAGTCGGGATCCTTCCCCAGCAGTGTAAAGAGGAGGAGATTCCTACAGAGATCAGCACAGGTGAGAAACACACAGACAACATAAGGAGACATTCAGTGAGGGGCAGTTCTGGGGCTTTTAACCTCTTAATTACTGGAGAGGTCTCCAACATATTGCAAATCAATGCATTGGGGACCTCTCACTAGCAGCCACGGGGTTAAAGGGATAGTAATACTTATAATAAAGTGAAGCTCTGAGTCTTCATTATTCTATTTGTAGCACATAGTGCTATATTTCACTACAGGCTTGTAGTTCAACCTCAATCGAATCCGAAAGGATCCCCCTCCCGCCCTTTCTGGCCGCCTCCCATCAGTTGTGGAATCCGGACCTGGGACTGGACAGCCCGTAGTGAGGGACAATCGTCACTCAGTAAGTATAAGGAAATCCCTTGACAAAGGAGGACAGGATTTTCCTTATGCTTAATGAAGATTGTCCCTTGCCGCGCTTCATCCGGACTGGCATGAGAGGCAGAGACGCGCAGGGGAAAGAGGCAGAAGGGGGATCCTTTCTGATTCAATTGCAGTTGAACTACAAGCCTGTTAGTATTGCAATATAGTGCTATGTACTACAAATCGAGTAAAGAAGACTCGGAGCTGCACTTTATTATAAGTATATTACTATCCTTTTAAAAGCCCAATAATTTGGAATTTCATCCCACTAATGCAGCTCATTTGCTCCAGAAATGCACCTTATTGATTTGCTCTTTGAGTGCCAGTGGGGTGTGTACCCACTGGCACTCAATAAAGGAGCAGTAAACTTTTCATTAACCCTTTAAAGACCGGCTGACGTTGAAAGTGCGGATGGCCGTTACGGAACATAGGTTGTTTGTTTGTTTTTTTTGTCTTAATGGATTCCGGGGTCCCCAGAATTCCATAACATGCCAGCACTGTCATCGGTCCTTAAGTGCTGGTGTGATGGTCCTGGCACATCAAGGTTCGTTAAGGGGTTAAAAAAACAAACAAACAAAACATGTTCTGGAGCTTTTTTTTTTTTTTTTTTGTACTGCGAAAACAAGAGGGCTCGTGCTGCTGGGTGATGATGTTTTTACTCAAGTTATAACTGGTCAGACTGTCAGGAAGTGAGTAAAAGCATCATTACTTCCTCAAAGTTCAAGCTGACAGCATGACTCCACTTCTGTCACAGTCAATAGAGAACCGTTTTCAGAATAACGAATTGCAATTTGACCACTTGTTGAGACTGTTAATGATAGAAACAACAGTTTACACTGTAATAACTCTGAAAGTATCCTTCTTCCAGTAGTGGGAGTGCCCTTGTTTTACTTGGCAGGGATAACCCCATAATGCTTTAAAAAAATAAATGCTCTGCTCCTTTTAAATGTGAAAATGTCTGACTCTTTCAGTCATTTTAACCCTTTGATGCAATGCGTTGCATACCCCTCTGGCACTCAAAGGGTTAATATATTTTAATGTTGAAGGGTTAATGTTGAAGACTGTAGAATCACGTATTGATAACTGACTGAACTTATTTTTGGGTTAAGATTTCAGTTAATGGTTAGGAATTCAGCTTGAATATTACTAATTGAAAGGTGATGTTTTAGAGATGATCCGGATGTCTGTCAGACATCTAGTATTAGGGAGCATTTACATAACAACACACTAGGGGATCTTTACTGTTATGGCTGTTAAATCCTTTGTTATGGAAAAAATGAGTTCTTGCCGGTACACACATCGTTATGCTGTCAGAATTCTACTCCTTGACCACCATCCTCTGCAACAAGCTTGGGTCACAAGAACTCATGTTACGGCCTAACGCTCGTTGCAGCTTTCTGTTCCCACAACTCATGCTAAATAGTGGGAACATCAAAGGAAACCAGCCAATGCTCAGTGTTTGACATAATGTCGAACATTGACTGTGAGCTAGTTACTCAGTCTCCCTCCCCAACATGAAACCTAAAAGTACCCTCCAGCCATCCATTTCACCTAGCATTACAAATAAATTCAATTCAAATCCTAGTTCTAACACTATCCTATGGCCTATTCCTACACTGCACACCTGTAACAATAGCACACTCACTTTGAGGTCAGAGGTCCAGTGGTGTCTTCTTCACCTTGGTCCTCCTGGGATTCTCCTGCAATTTAAAAAAAAAAAAAAAAAAAAAAAAAAAAAAAAAAAAAAAAAAATAAATATATATATATATATATATATATATATATATATATATATATATATATATATATATATATATATATATATATATAATATTCCTGCCGCCGCTGATGTCATCGCAGCCTCCAATAATGAACTTTTTTTTAAAAAAAAGAACTCCATTTCTATTTCTGCTCAGTCTGTTGCCTGAGCCAGTGTGAGGAAAATATGAATAGAGATTGGCTTTTTGTATGGCCAAACTCTGTTCATATTCATTCTCAAGCTCCCATTGGCTGGGATGTGGGGTTACGCAGGATCTAACATGCCCTGCAGTAAACTCACCTCCCAGCCAATCAGCATCTAGCTGGAGGGGTCATGAATGTGCATTTCATCATCCATCCAGTTAGCCAATTATTGAATAGCTGGAGGGGTCATCAATGTGCATTTCGTCATCCCTCCAGCTAGCCAATTATTGAATAGCTGGATGGATGACAAAACCCACATTCATGACCCCTTCAGCTAGATGCTGATTGGCTGGGAGGTGAGGCTACTGCAGGGCATATTCCGGGCCCTCCGTATCCCCACATCCCACCCAGTGGGAGCATTGGCACAACACACATGCAATACACACACAATACACACATGCTGTACATATGGACAACACACACGCACAGTACACACACACACATGCAATACATATGCATAATACACACACACAATATATACACGCACAACACAAACAGACAATACACAAATGAACAACACACACAATATACCACAACACACACTTGCAAATCAAACACACACAATACACCACAATACTTCTTAGTAAATAAGTGAGGATTTAGTTTCACTCACATGCGTTGTACACACACAGACAACACACACAATAAACACACACACCATACGCATAGACACGCACACTATACCACAACACACATACGCAAAACACACATGCGCCACACACACATACAGTACACGCATGCGATACACATGCAAAACACAAATAGACAATACACACACTAAAACATACACACAACACACACACAGGCACAACACAAATGCCACAATATACACACAAGCAATACATGAACAAAAAACACACACACACAACATACACACACAAACAATACACTACAACACACACACACAATACATACATAACACACACACGCAATACATATGCACAACACAGACAATATACACACAAACAATACACACACACGCACAATACTTACATGCAATACATTGTCAACACAGACAATACACACATACACACACACACACACATTACAAAGTGCACAACACGCACAGACAATATACACATATGCGAAGAAAAAAGGGGCGCTCCTAGTGTAATATATCCAAAAGATACAGTGACCTTCACCAATACACCACCGTACTTACAATAAATCAGGCCACTAAAAATGGCCAGCAGGACAGATGAGGGTCTCAGACTGCCCTCACTCAGTCAATCCACAGTGGAGATGGATCGCAGCTCACCAACAATACCAAGGCACCTCTGTCAAGATCCTTAAGAAACCAAAAAAAAAAAAAGCAACCAGAAGGGGCGCTATCCACTAATAATTGGAGTGCATTAATACACAATAAAGTGAAAGATAATACTCACAAAGTGAAAATCACCGGCTAATCCAACTACGCCGGTGAAATTAGCGTGCAGGGTATAACTATCTGCCCTGCTCAGAGTTCCACCTCCCGCAGGAAAAGTCCACTCGTCCAAAGAATACAAAATTTATTCTTAATATAATAATGTAGTAATTTTAAAATACATAAAATAAATTACAAACAAATTAAAATTAATGCCAGAAACGTTCAACGCGTTTCAAGGCTACAGCCTCTTTATCAAGAGCTAATCTGGCAGCTTAAAAGATAATGAATTCCAAAGGATCCTACATCTCGGCGTTCCAAACTTATAGTGTTCATCAAACGGTACCAGAAATTCAAATGAGTGCAAAGACTCAAGGGAAGATCCGCCATAGTCCGGCGGCGTCCCATCGCGCACGTGCACAAAGCATCCAGGGTAATTCAGAAGCAAAAGACACAGGCGCAGATGAAGACAACGCCACCACGCTGGTACGTCATTCCCAAGTGACGGAGAGCGCTCAAAAAATAAACAAACTGAGTCCACATGCGCACAAAACATCCGCTCAAAAGAGCCTTAAAAACAGAGTGCGCATGCGGACCGGGATCACAACACAATGTGACACCTCAACACCCGGCTCAAACAAAGCCCCAAGGGCAAAATTCGCATGTGGACCCAAAATAACACACTCAACATGGTACCCGAATAATACACAAGTGTTTAAAATAGCACATGCCCCTATAAGTCAAACCTATTATAAAGAACACATACATCACACAACATAAAGGCACATAGCCATAACAGAACACCACTCGCATGAACACCAAGAGGAAGGACACCTCTAGTATACAAACACATTTCATAAGATGAGTGGACAGATGAAACTTACATATACATATATACAAACATATACCAATAAATAATAATAAAAAAAAATCAATAAATATTTTCTGTACTCTCATTAAGACCACAAGGAGTCATTGTCTGTAATCTAAAAATCCAATAGGCCTCTCTATGATTAAGCTTATTCATACCCCCATTAGTACCTATCCATTCTATATGATTGTAAGAAAACTGGGATCACAATTATGTATCTGCATACAATGACGAGACACACTATGCTGGGAGAACCCATTCTCAATGTTGTGTCTATGTTGTCCAAAACGTTCCCGCAACGTCTGTGTGGACCTCCCAACATACTGTAATCCACATCTGTAATTAATCAAATAGACCAAATGTGTTGAGCCACAATTCATAAAGGACTTAATAGTAAATTCCTCACCACTATAATTAGACTTGAACTTGTCAACTCTATTCAAAATATATGGACAAGTGGCACACCTAGACACTCCACACTTAAAACTACCTACTATATTCAAAAAATTATTTTTGTTAATATACACATATGCCCACAATACACAAAACACACACGCAATACACACATTCAAAAAAAACCCACAGTACACCACAACACACAAACAATACACACGAATGCGCTACACACACCATACACACACTTGAACAACGAACATGCGCAACATACACAACACAAAACACACATGCACAAAACACTTTCATGCAATACATGCACAATACACGCACATAAACACAAATTCAACAATCCAGTCATTGAGGACATTGTCTCCTTTCTGGATTTACCTGGATATCAGGGGAAAATAAACCTACGTGTAAATCCACTTAAATATTTTAATCTTATTACTACCAGACAGGTATCACATTCTGTGTTTATTTAGTCATGCATACAACTGCGTGGGACTTTTGATTTTGGGGGAAGGAGTTATTTATTTTATAAATATATAAATATATATATCATTGTACATTTATTTATTACTATGTGCCTGCTATATAAGTTCCCTAAAGCTTTGTACTATCTGTGTTGTTTATCATGTGCTTCTCTGAGCCCTGCAATGCTATTTCTGCTGCCATAAAAGATGTTAATGTCTGCATGTCATATCCTTCGATGCCATGTTTTATTATGCCAAATGCCATATGAGCCATTCTAAGGCATTGAGTGCTTGCTTGTAATATCACAGATCAGTCTACATGTATTTCATTTCTATTTATGTACCACAGCCTAGTGGTAGAAAGGCATACAGCCTCTCATTTGATGCAGGTGAATGTCTCCTTTCTAATACCAGTGGTGGTTATTACCATTTTAATGCACCCTGCCAATTTCAAGAATGAAAACAGAAAGTTGTAGTCTTCTGCTTCTGGCACCTCCTAAGGTATCAGCCCATACCAATTAGGCACCATTTTTCTCAAAAAAAAAAAAAAAGTAAATAATGAATAGGAGTATAAAGGCAAGTGACTCCTCATTTAATGCAGTGTAGTATCTACTTTCAGGAAATGTGTATTTTAAGGAGGTTATTTTGATGTTATGGTTAAGTATGGCTTCAAATGATGTATAGTGCATGAAATGTCATTGGAAATTCTTTTATGTGCTCTTACCAATCTGGGACCCCAGGGAAGGACACGTGTTTTGTGGATCTGTACATATTTGGTATCAGTGCACTCAGGAAATATGTTGCATTCACATATCATACATGTTTTTGTTTGTTACACTAAGAACTGTGACTTTAGTGTACATTTCTGAAACTTTCCTGAAGACTCCTATTTTTTTAACAAACTTTCATTGCCTTATTATTTTGTGTAGGGAGAAACTTCAGGCATATTCTATTTTCAGGAAAAATATGCTTTTATATAGTTTATTGAGCTTTTGTAAGGTAGTTTTACCAGGAAACTGATGGAATGTTCATTTCTAGATCAAAAATGTTAAAGCGGAACTAACACCTCGAAAACACTTTATCTTCAGTAACTCCCCATCTGGTGACTAGCTGCTTAGTAGCGCTATTCGCCAGAATTATGACCTTATTCAAAATAAGTATGCATTCTTACTAGGCTGACAGCAACACGGAGCGCGAACATCTTGCCATACTGACGCCTGCACTGTCAGTCCCTTTTGGAGCCGTCCGGCTCCTAGCAACTCCTCCTAGACCCGGCTGGGACTGACAGCGCAGGCACGAGGACGCCACAATTGCAAGATGCACACACTCCGTGCTGCTGTCAGCCCGGTAAGAATGCATATTTCTTTTGCATAACGTAATAATTCTGGTGACTAGCGCTACTAAGCAGCTAGTCTCTGGATGGGGAGTTATTGAAGATAAATTGTTTTCAAGGTGATACTTCCGCTTTAACCCTTTTAATTAAGAGTCAGTGCAGACCATGCAAACAGGTAAAACATATACATATTTGTTATTTTTGTATTTAGGGTATTAAAATAATTGAAACTTTCATAACCATCATAAATGATTTTTAAATGCAGTATATGAGATTGACAGAGTAAGTAATGATTTAACCCTTTGAGTGTCAGAGGGGTACAGAACGCATTGCTTTGCATACCCCTCTGGCACTCAAAAGGTTAAAAAAAAAAAAAAATTGTATTTACGATGTTGCTTGCCACTTCATGTAGCACCATTAAAAAGCTGAATTTGTTCTGGAACAAAAAATGTACAGTTTTCAATTTATAACTAGAAAGCTAAACCAAAAAAGAGAAGAAAAACAGTGCAACACCACCCTCTAAGCGTAGTAGTAGTTTGTACTGTGTAGAACTATCCCCTTTTCCCTCCTTGTATCCACTCACATTTGTTGGAGGCTTCTCCTGCCTCTCATTGTATTCGCTTGCACTGGATTTACTATGTCTCTCCAGGCTTGTGACATCACCCTGTTAGGATGTTAGTGGAGTTCCTTTGTTGTTGGCCACGTATATATGATAAAGATGAGGAAATTCTAGAGATCCCAGAGGACCTCTTGCTCTCATCAGTTTTGCGGTGGAAGCCATAACTGATGAGGGCAAGAGGTCCATTGGGATATCTAGAATTTCCTCATCTTTATCTTATATATGTGGCCAATAAAAAAGGAACTACACTATCATCCTAACAGGGAGTGAAGAAAACAGTGTGTTGTCACAAGCCTGGAGTGACATACTAAATCCAGTGCAAGCGAATACACCGAGAGGCAGGAGAAGCCTCCAACAGATGTGAGTAGATACAAGGAGGGAAAAGGGGATAGTTCTATACAGTACAAACTACTACTACGCTTAGAGGGTGGTGGTGCGCTGTTTCTCTTCTCTTTTTTGGTTTAGCTTCACATATAGTGACGTAGGTGGTGACCTGTGAGACCCACATACAAAAACAGCAACATTCCACACCTCTGAAAAGAAAAAGGGATTCCATACAGACTAAGCGCTTAACGGAATACACAATTTGCTCATAACTAGAAAGCTACCCATGGAAATCGTAGCTAAAAAGATGGTTAGCAAAAATGTTGAAAAATTGTGTGGCCACCAGGTTAGAAAATAATTCTTCAAGCCCCTGGCATTGAAAGAGTAAAAACTATCCCACTCCTTCTGCGCTTGTTCTGCAGACCTCTATGGTCCAACTTCTGATGTTAGAATCCCTGAGCTGTAGTTGCCAGTCTTTCTTACTACCCCTTTTGAAATGTGAGACTACATTAGCAATTGGCTAACCATCTAGAACTATTCCTGTTAAAAATGTTCAGCTAATGATACAACCCTCATATCGTAATATTTTGGAAAAATTCAAAACTGTAGTTTGTTCATAATACTTCTTGAATTTATACTATGGGATCCAAAACGAAGAGTCATCATGTTTTTAATTTCAGCACCAGAATATGTTGTAAATATGTGTTACTCAGAAGCATGAAGCAAACCTTGTTTGTGACCCTTCATCCACAGTTCTAGATATGGAATTAACTAAAACAGAACATACAGGGTGTATTCAACTGTTATTGGAATTATTAAAAAAGTAGAGTGTTTGAGAGAAATGTAACTGATGAGATATATAACTGCTCTGAGGATCAAACATGTTTCACAAATAATACAGATCTTTCCACATGTCAGATACCAGTGGCACGGCAGAAAATCCAGTGGAAAGAAAGTGCACTGGTATTCTGAATGTGGTAAATCTTTCATCTGCATCGGATATATTTTTGCACATCAGAGAATTTACACAGGAGAATTTTTTTTTCTTTTTCTTTTTTTTCTTTTTTACTGTTCTGAATGTGAGAAACTTTTCTCCAGCTCTAACATATGACTTCATATGTCCTGGGGCCAACAAAAAAAAAATCTAATTTTGACTTTTAAAGTCAGACTTTCGACTTTTAAAAGTCAGAATTTTGTGTTTTAAAGTCAGAATTTGATTTTTGTTGTTGGCCCCAGAGCTCTTCTGTAGACTTCACATGAGAAAAAAAGCAAAAAAACATTTCAATGTTATGAATGTGGTAAATGCTTCACCAGCAACGCAAGCCTTGAAGTGTATCAGAAAAGTTGCCCAAGAGGAAAAAAAACTTTTAACCCTTTTTGAATGCCAGAGAGGTAGCCAACTCATTGTGCCCTTCTGTTAGACACAGTAATTATACAGATATACCTGACTTCTATATGATGCACTTCTACCTGTGTAAGTCCGTCTCTTACACACACAGTAATTATATAGATATGTCTCACTGTTGCATGATGTCTTATTATGCTGGGTGTACAATTGTTCATAATCAGGACCTTGCTCTCCAGAATCAACTTGGCAAGTGGGAGACGTGTAACCAGCCTAGCCCCCAATTTCAGTGGGACTTTGGCAACACAGGCAGCCACATCTAGGCCTTTCATAGATGCCATGGCGTGGCCTGATGTCTGTGAACTGCGTTTTGGTGCCGTAAGATGTGAAGTAGTCAGAGCTGTACTAAAGGAGCTGGGACAGGCCTCACATCTTACTTCCTCTGGATTGGCTGGAGGGGGAGTTACAGACAGCAGATCACCAAGACATCTATCAAAGACCTTTCTGCAAAGTTACTATAGATTTGTAATTTATGTCTTATCAAAGAACTCACCATTATGAAATATATATATAAAAATCAGGAAATTCATAGAGGAAGAAAGTGCATAAGTGTTTGAATGTGGGAAAATCAGCAACAATAAATCTTGTTATGCATCAGTGAATTCACACAGGAGAAATATCATATTCTGGATGGGGGAAATCTTTTGCACCTACAACAAATCTTTATGCACATAAGGAGAAGAAACCATTGTTTATTCTCAGTGTGTAAAAACATAATCGATCTAATCCCTACACATACATGAACTGACACTAGAGAAACTACCAGAGAGCTCACACAAATGAACGATTTTCACATCATGATTATGAAAATGTTTTGCAAAGGGTTGTTTTTTTTTTTATTTTTTTTTTTTTTTTTGAGGTGGGAGAGGGGGTTACATCTAATCACAAATAAACTTAAACTGTCTGACTTTTCCTAATGAGAGAAGTGCTCTCTTACAGATCAGCCTATACAATCAAAAACGTGTGCTGTAGAAGGAGCCATTTATTAACTATAAATGTGGAAAATATTTTACCCAGTGTTCCAAACTTGTTAAATTCTACAAAGCTTTAAAAGCAAGAAACGCAGCTGATTATGTTCCTTTGTAACACATGGAAAACTAATCGACATAGTCATTTTTAGAATGTTTGCAAATGGAGTTCTTTAGTGGGACACTTAGCAATGTTTACAAAGAGCCATACACACAAAGAAAAGGGCAGAATTTTGTAAAAAAATAACTGCACCTAAGGTGAAAGAAAATTAAAATTACCAAATCTTCCACTGATATAACGCTCTTAGGGCCAGAGATGTTGCAATGCGTTGTGACCTCTCTGACACAGAGGGTTAAATGGCACCTTTAACTGCTTGGATGTTACAGGTCTCAAGCACATTGCTTTGCAATGTGTTGGAGATCTCTACCATTCAAGGGGTTAAAAAGTACCATTTAAAATATTGGGAAGTCTGTTTGTCCCCTGTGGCAAAGTTGCTAACGCTAGTCTTTAGTTTCACTACAGTAGGCCACGTTTTTATAAATATCCCTAATTTACCACCGGTAACTGTGGGCAGCTAATCTGGTAGTGTAATAAAATGACCTAGTTTAATGTAGTCAAATTCCTTAGATATACTTGGATAATTGATTCAAAATAATTTAATTTTGGGAACAAATAAATGTTCCTCACTACATATAAATACTTGTTTAAATGGCTTTAAAATCTAACCGCTTAACGCCACTTCAGGACAGGCTGCGGCACAGCTCTGTATCACAGCCTGTCAATATTTGCCTCTTCCCCTCCCCAGCTGTTCCCCTTTATCATCTCCTCCTCTGATGGAGGAATCCAGAATGTGAGCTGGAGTGTTGTCATTGGCAAGATCACTTCGGTGCTGGTTCCCACATCTATATATAAAAAAAAAAAAAAAAAAAAAAAAAAGAGCCTCATTACATAATTTATGTCTCCTCAGGAGAGAGAGAGACACACACACACACACACACACACACACACACACACACACACACACACACACACACACACACACACACACACACACACACACACGCGAAAGTCTCATTACATAATTTATGTCTCCTCAGGAGACACACACATACACCCAGGGGTGGCAGCAAGGAGGAGTTACTGCTCCCATTGGGTGATTCAATGGGGGTGTGATTTTCACAGGACTATCCAGCCTGCCTACCACTATCCAACTGAGGAAAAAGCAAAATGGCTGCCACTTGCTCCTACACCATATATACACACACACATACCCCACTCACACAGCACCAAACGCACACACACACACCACCATATAAGCACACAAAGCACCAAACACACACAAAACCAGAAAGAAATATGGCTCACACACCACACAGTCACTCACTCTGGCACCCACTGGCCTCAGCAGGACCTGTAGTACAGCCACTGAAGGGAAGCTGCAGCACCAGGGGAACAAAATGGCAATCAAAGGGTTAAGGTAGGCCCTCATTGCTGATTTTTTTTTTTTTTTTTTTTCTTGACTGTCATCATTTGCCATGCAAGACACAGGACAGGCAGACATCAGGTACACACTTAACCCACTGACTGCCACAGGGTTTTGTATCAAGTTGTACCCCTCAGGGAGTGTGTTCAAACCCCTCACACTGTAAACTTGCATTTCCCTCCCACGTCTTCTCCTTCCCCAGCCTATTACTAACACTTTTCCACATTTATGTTAAGCCCCGCCCCTACTCATGATTAAGTCCCCGCCCACTTTTAACCCAAATTGCCCCACAGGCCTCTCCACATCAGCACCACATGACTCTCCTGCAGGGACTCCACAAGTCAAAGTTCCCAAGTATGAATACACTTCTCACTGCTATTTAACTATGACATGCCTCTCTATACCTTAACCCTTTGAGTGCCAGAGGGGTGCACAACACATTGTGGTATAATGCTCCTTTTATTTTCCTCTTTCCATTTGTACAACCCAAACACACACAGGCATAATACTGCAATTCCAAGTGTCCCTCTTTACAATATATTACTGCTTCATACCTCCCAAGTGTCCCTCTTTACAATATATTACTGCTTCATACCTCCCAAGTGTCCCTCTTTAGGATATATTAGTGCTTCATATCTCCCAAGATTCCCTCTTCAGGATATACTAGCGATGTGGGACGGCGTTGTCTGTCATGTTATGACGGTTGAGCGTACGTGTGTGAAATGTAGACACGCTGATAAACACAGACCTTTCTAAAGATGCCATTATTTTCATCATATCGTAATTTACTGTAAAAAAAATTTAACAAAAGAAACTTTTTTTTTTTTTTTAGCTTTTACACAAGAAATCTTTTACACATCTAGAAACGCTAAATAAAACCCTGCTAAATAGATAATATTTGTCTTGGGTTTAGAAATACCCAATGTTTACATGTTTTTCTATTGTTTTTGCCAAGTTATATGTCAATAATTAAAAGTAGCAAAAATTGAGGTGTTCTAAAACTTTTGACCGGTTGTTTGTATGTTATAAAAAAAAAAAAATTCTGTGTTTTTCAAAATGGAAAGATTTACCTTGTTACGTCATTTTTGATGATGCCTGTGGTACAAGCTGTCCCATAGGCAAGTAATCTCAAGGCTGGGTTTCCCCTTTTTAGGAGACTCTCCACCCAACACCTGCATTTCGCTCCCCACAGTATGCCTGTCCTAAAATAGTACCTTTGAACTCTCCTGAGACCTAAACATTGGTTCTAATATCTTATATTTGAGCTGTAACGTCTGGTTTTCAGGAGGCCAAACTTGTGCTTCATATAACATGTGAACAGGCTTGGCAGTAGCCAAGTTCAGCCCAGCAGCAGCAAGGAACATTAGTTTTAGACTGAATACTTCATATCTCTGGTGATGTCCGATTAACTCCACCTTGGTTGATCAATGCTTTCCTTGTATCCTATTGAAATGTCATTGCCTACATGGTGACACTCAAAAGGGCCGACATCAGAATGTTGCCTGCATTAAAAGGGTGACATCCGAATATCTCCTGGCTAAGAGGCTGTGATATCAGAATTTCGCCCCGCTTAACGGATGTCATGTGGACACACTGTCAGCATAGAGATGTGGCAAATGAGAAAGCAGAATGAACAATGGGAGCAGACCTATGAAGTGAATTGATGGAAATGTGGTAAATTATGGAATGTTTCATTTTAAGCCAATGGTGCTATTTGAGAGTTATATTGGTCTAGCTGTGTTGCTGTTATCTTGTAGTGAAGTCACGGTAAAGCTGTGTTTAATTGTGCATAGAAATATACACAAATGTAAAGGAAGGTTTCCTTCAACCCTTTCATTATCACTGAGCTGTCTAATGTACAGAAAAGTTTTAAAGATCAATTTTTTTACAGTTGGGAAGAGGGGTAGCACTTTAATGCACAGCCCTCTCCTGGCTGCTGGCACAAATCCTGGTTCAATCGAAGAATGTCAGAAATATGTTTGTGAGTTTGAGGCTGGATTATTTCTGGAAGCATTAATGTTTTTTCATGTGATACAGGTGCAAACAGTAGCTGAGTAAATTAACACTGCCTTGTCTGCTCCCATTGTTAATCCTGCTTTCTCCTCTGTTGCATCTCTCTCTCTCTTTAAACAGGCAACATTCTGATGTCGCCCTTTTGAGGGTTGCCATGCGAGCAACGACATTTCAATACCAAACCCTTTCCTTCATTTTGATGTATGTAGTGACAGGCAAAGCCTGCATTTGTTTGTCAACCTTAATTCCCAGTTGTTCGTTAGAATCACATTTTGTTACAGTATTTAGTTGTTTGTTAATATTTGTATTGAAGTAATTGCTGTTCGATTAGATCACAATCTTTGCATCCCTTCTGTAGTACTTGAACCTAAATACGTTTGGTAATCATGGCTGTATAACCTCTAACACAAACAATTACCAATACGTTTAGGAGTAACAATATAAAACCTAATGAAAGTGCACTCCTTACTTTCTTGGGTGTATCATGCCAACATACTGGAACCAGAAATGGCAAAAAATAGCATGTGTTTGTCTAATTACACTTAAAATGCAGAGATCACTGTAGATATAGATTCTCTCAGACATGTAATACCAAAGGGAATTAAAAAATCTTTCATGTAGGTCCTAACCTTGCAACATTAGCAACTCATAGTTCTAAAAGGAATTGCAGTAATTCTGGGCAAACCAACTGTGCCATATGGGGGGAAAATGCACAATAACTCCATAAATTTTTAAGGATGGGGAACAATTCTATAACATACAATATATATATAAATTTAATTGTAGGCCCTGTGGTGGGCAATATGGCTCTGTCCTTCTTAGGTCAGTGGCATCATGGGGCTTCTGGGATGTTCCTAGCTTGCCGCCTCATACAGGCAGGCTAACAACATCCAATCAGAAATTGGCCCTATAATACCAGTGATCATAACAATGATCACCATTTGCCTGGTCAGGTCAATATTTGCAAATATTGACTCTGACCACCCTGGATCTGCCTCCCTCTCCTCACTTGAGTTTTAGTGAGGGAGGGGGACAGATCTGTATTAGAGTGAGAGATTTAGGTAGTTTTAGTTTATAAATTTCTATAATGTGAGACCCAAAGGCTGATCCATTAGCCCTTTCATTTCCCTGTATTAACCCCGTCCCTGCCACTGAGCACTACATAAGCACTGATCTTGCACAGCAGCACTTTTTGCTGTCTGCATTTTTTAGGGGTTATTTTTTTTAGATTTAAAAAAATTGTGAGACCCAAAGGCTCTTATAAGAGCCATTAACTGCTTCTTTGCTGTAGATCACTGCTTAGGCATTCATCTATCAATTTTAGTAATGTTGCAGCAGTTGCAGCGTTTTTATACAGCTGAGGAGGCTTATGCCATCCTTGCCTCATTCTGAGGCCACTGATTCATGCTCCGACTTTGACCCTGGTCAGTGCTCAGATACATCGTCTAGTGATATACCTGTGGTTGCTAGGCCCCCCGCCAGGAGACGTGTTGTTCCGGCTGGAATTGCTGAAGAGGAGTGGGAAGAGCCTAATCTCCATAGGCCGGATATCACTCCTTTCACTGCAGATCCTGGCATCAGTCTTGATGTCACAGGATTTACCCACCCCCCTGCAGTTTATAGAGCTCTTTCAAGGGGATGATGTCTTGGGGGGAAATTGTCTCCCAAACAAATTTATATGCCCAGCAGTACTGTGCTGCTAAGCCACATTCTGAAATACGCACCTTACAAATAAAGCCTTTTAGACCCCAATAAACCTGTGCATGGGTGATATCACTGTACTCGGGAGATGTTGCCGAACACATATTGGGGTGTTCTTTGACAGTAACACATAACCGTTTCTGTGAATTCATGCCTGAACTACAATGTATGTGAAAAATAACACAAAAATATTGCTACCCAAAAGTTTCACAAGTGCTGATGGTAGAATTAGTGCAAGGAAAGTGTAAACATACCACCATTTGAAATAACCTAGTGTGTCTACCTTTCAAAAATATAGGTTTGATGGGGGTAAATTTTATTGGCCAGCTTCAAAAATGTCCCAAATAGGACATGGGTGCATGTTGACCAGATGTTAAAATTCCAAGTTGGAAAACTGAAATGCGTATCTCCAAAATAAGGCCTTTTAGCCCCTAAAGAACTTGACAAACCTATACATGGGTGGTATCACTGTACTCAGGAGATGTTGCTGAACACATATTGGGTGTTGTTTGGCAGTAAACCTTTAAAGGAGCAGTAAATTTTTTTTATGAAAACACATATTTTATAGAACTTTTCCTGCTGAATAAAACAAGGTCACTCCCATCGCTGTCAGATGTTTTATTCAAAAATTATAACAGTTTAAATAACCAGGAAGTGAATTTACGGTGTTTACTTCCTGATAGTTCTAACTGACAGGAAGTGACAGGCAGTTTCTATCACATTCTATGGAGAACTGTAGGGCTCTGACTTTCCTCTACATTAGAATCTAACAGGAAATCTAATTAGAATTTGACCAGTAGAGGGCACTGCTAATGTAAAAAAAACATGGGTTTAAACTGAAATATAAATCTCTCGGCAGCGGGAGTACCCTTATTTTACTCAGTAGGAAAATCCCTACAATATATATTTTTTCATAAAAAAAGTTTACTGCTCCTTTACATTCTCAGTAAATGTATTCCTAAATTGCAATCTGTGTCAAAAAAAAAAAAAAAAATGTTCTCTTTAAACTTTGGCATAGATTGGTGTTAAAATGGTTACATGAAAAGAGTCAAAACACCCCATGTTTAGTACCTTGGGTTGTCTGCTTTTAAAAAATATAAACATGTCGGGGTTAGTCAGTGATTCATGACAGATACCAGTGTTCTAATGTCACTATCACTAATTTCGAAAAAAAAAAAAAAAAAATGGTTTTGATATAACAAAGTGCTGCTTGTACTTATTGCCCTATAACTTGCAAAAAAAGCAAAAAAATTGGGTATTTCTAAACTCAGAACAAATATTATGATATATTTAGGAGCTTTTTTAATTTCCTTTTGTAGATAAGTAAATGATTTTTCAAGTAAAAGTCATGAATAGTGGTTTTTATTTACAATTATTAATATATTTTATTTTTTTTGTTGTCCTTTAGTTATGTATGTATATGTCTTTATTTATATAGAGCAATACATGTAC
The DNA here is from genome assembly GCA_037306005.1 of Rhinophrynus dorsalis. Classification (NCBI taxonomy): domain Eukaryota; kingdom Metazoa; phylum Chordata; class Amphibia; order Anura; family Rhinophrynidae; genus Rhinophrynus; species Rhinophrynus dorsalis. The sequence goes on from CM074719.1 coordinate 596,400,788, forward strand.
ACCACGCTTTACAGAAGTTGAAGTAGTACAATACAAAAATACAGAACAGGGTTAAGAGCATTAGGATAAAGTGCGATCATTGCATTATTTGTGGGGGAAAGTTCAGCAAGGGAAACATACACTGGGAAAGGGACCCTGCCCCAAGGAGATTACAGTCTAATCAGAATTCATGACGAAATACAGACAGTAGGAGGAGGATCATAAGTGCAAGTACAAGGCATAGTGAAGGAAGTGCGGAAGGATTCTGATGTGACTATCGGTGTCCAAAAGGAGGATATTGTCACTGAGATGCCTTCTTGAGCAGGTGGGTTTTGAGGAGAAGCTTGAAGTTGATGAGTGTGGATGATTGGTGAATGGTGATAGGGAGGGCATTCCAGAGTTAAGGGGCAGCCAATGAAAAAGATTGTAGCTGAGAGATGGCTTGAGTTGTGTAGGGAGAGGAGAGTGAGGCTAATTATTTTAGCCAATATGAACAAATGTGTACCAGGATTTTTCTGGAAGTTGTATTTAGATCTGGTAATTTCCATTAATCAGTGACTAGAAAATCACCAGACTAGTAAGAAATTAATGCTTTATTCTAAATGGTTAACATTTTGATCTCCTGACAAGTAACCTTTTTCATTGACTAGGCAACCTCATTTGATATGCTTCTAACCCTTTAACCCCTTAACGACCAGCCGATCGGCGCGCTGCGGTCACTTAAGGACCGCGGAGCATTTATTTATTTTAATTCTGGTTCCGGACTCCCCGAACGGCGTGCAGCCACGGGGGAGCCCGGAATTCCATGACTGTCATAGTATGTCATTGGTCGTTAACTCAGATCAACCCTTGACATGACGTCAAGGGTTGTTAAGGGGTTAACAATGTCATGGGTTGTAAAAGGTCCCAAACGAAGTTGTTTGACTTATCAAGCGTAATCTTTTTTGAAAACATCTGCACGTGCACAGCTTTGTCTGTGGTTTAGACACGGTAAGCATGAGTGTCATATAGGGTTGGAAAATTATCACTGAGCTCACCAATAAGGAAAAAATGTTTCTAGTCTACCGAATGGTAAAGGGATAGTAACGTTTCATAATAAAAGCAGCTTTAATTAATCATCATAGTATTTGGACTTTGAAGAGTGTTATTTCAATTCCATCAGAGTTGTAGTTCAAGAGTAATTCAATGAAAAATTATCCCCCTCCCACCCCTTTTACTGATGTAACACTGCTCAGCCAGATCAGAAGGGAGGTGCCCAGGTAGACTGCAGAGGGGGACAATCTTCAATTAAGATAAGGGAAAAAAGTTGTCAAGGGGGGCAGGGCTTTCATTGTTCTCATAGGAAGAAGATTGTCCCCTTCTGTTATCTGTCTGGTCTATGGACTGCATTCCACATCTGAGAAGAGATGGCTTACACTAGGTAAAAGGGGCGGTACCCCTTTGGCACTCAAAGGGTTAAATGATGCATCTGACTGTCTGAAGCCTGCTTCTTCTTCCTCCTCATTGCATGTTTTGGTAAACCCTTGTTAATGGGATTCTTATAACCGTTTTCAAAGGATACCATATTGTGGTCACTGCTGCTCAAATATTCCCTTATCTGTATATTATTTAGCATTGTTTGAGAGCACTACTTCCAGCAAGTCCTCATTACTAGTTGGGATGTGAAACTGTCATTAAATGGGCTTAAAAATTTTCCCTTTGTTGTGCTGGAAGTCCAGTTTCTCCAGTCCATTTCAGGATCGTTGGTATATCCTATTATGATTACATTTCCAGACCTAGAAGTCTCTTCCATTTGCCGTAAAAGTTGGGCTTCTTCAAACACTCCTATATTAGGTGGTTTGTAGGAAATTCCCATTAACATATTTTATTATGTGTGCCCCCAGTGTGTATTTCAGGGCTTCTACATAAAAATCCTCATTGATTAGAATGGGGATTTTTATCAACACCTTAAACCTGGGCTTATAATTTGAAGTCCTTTGCTACTAGCCAGACCTGAAAAGTTACTCCCCACTGCAAGTTGTAACATACCCACCAGGGCTGAATTTCTACTCACCAGGGCTAAATTTTCACTCACTATTGACTAGTGGCGAGTGGAAATTTTGAGCCCTGCCTTAAACACTAGATGGGTCTCAGTTCATTGCTTCACAATATGTTCTCGACTTTGCTAGCGTTCAGAGGATTTAAAGCTAATTTTTTTAAAAATGTGGGAATTTTGGCAGTGCTTCCCCCCCCCCCCCATCATGGCACTTTGGTATTTTGCAAAGTGATTCTTCTTTAGCATCATGCATAAGGCTTGTAATCTCAAGACCAACTGGTTGATACATCCTGTGGAAGTACATAAATGTAAGGGGTGTATCCGTTGCCTGTATACGGATATATTGTCACTGGAAAAAGTTATGGGGAGAGAGGGAAAAAAAGGATATAGTATCTCGGTTAAGGATTACATGGACTATGAAAGTAAAGGTGTGATCTGTCGGCGTAGAGGCCATGCTTCTTGTTAGATTTGGAAGACTATCTCCTTATTGAAAGACAGAATGAACAATCATAAACTGGCTATAAAAGGAGCCTTTGAAGGTGTTCTGTTTGAGAGGGAACTTTTTCAACAACCAGTGGCACTTTATTTCTGGGAAGTGAAAGTGTCTCTTATTTCAAGTCCATTTGACAACTCCACGGGACAATCAGAAGAGGCAACAAACCCAGATGACTGCTACAACAAGACATACCTTTCACTTATATCCTTGCTTTGAAAGAACTGAATCAAGAGCCACATAAATACAACCTTTATCTCTAAACCATAATAATACTAATTGTCTGTAGCAGTCAGGACCAGGACAGCAAAGAAACAACCTGATCTCCTTCTGCTTGCAGATCCAGTCACTTCCATCATGAAATGTACAAATCTCTTATTTAACAACCAATAGTCACTTCCCCAATCAAGCTGCAGTCAACTGACTAAATATGTTGTGTCTCTCCCAGCAAGATTTCCTTATTTCTAACTAATCCAATGTAAAATGACTGCATTTCATCACACTGACCTCACTCTTGGTCTGGAATACATCACTTTGATTTCTCGTATGACCGTTCCCTTTGTAATCAATTTTTTTTTTCTTTTCACATTTTTAAAATGTGAAAAATACACACCTTGTTTTTTTTCATATACTGATAATATAATCCTTTCCTTGTGGTTATAGCTTAGTCTTGTCATGGATTATGCTGTGTATTTCAAGAATTACTATCGTATTATTTTTAATGTTTTTTTAATGAAATAATTAAAAACAAATGTGTGAAATCTAGCCTATGGAAGTGTAAACTAATAGGAATCAAATTTTATCTTTCAGCTCCACAATTCATCTTGAACAACGTCTATTACACACAGTGTGATGAAGGATCAAACCTTGTTAGTGACAGTTCATCCAGCGACATTCTGAGGAACTCTGTTACAGTCCTAGATACAGACTTAAATTTACACAAAGAATTCAATCTCACAGATTCTCCAACAGAACACACACGGACACAGTATCCATCAGCTTTTATTAAAAAGCATACAAAAACTAACATTCTGACATTTCAAGAGTGTGTATCACAAAAATATAAATATAGTATGTATGACAGAAACGTCAATAATGAATTATACGATGTTATGTCTCATCAAAGAACACAAAATGCTGAGATGAAAACCCCCTTTAAGGATCAAGCATATCCCACAAATTATTCACTTATTTCCACAGATCAGACAGACCAGCGGCCTGTCACACATCAGAAGATACACACAGGAGATAAACAGAAGTACTGTTTTCAGTGTGGGAAATTTCTTGCCAAAACCACAAATTTTGCCTTGCATCAGAGAATTCACACAGGAGAAAAACCCTATAAGTGCACTCAATGTGGAAAATCTTTCACCAGAAATGCAAATCTTACCTTGCATCAAAGAATCCACACTGGAGAAAAACCATTTCAGTGTATGTTATGTGGAAAATTTTTCACCTACATCTCAAATCTTTATAAACATCAGAGACTTCACAGATGAGAATACCTATTTGTGTGTTCTGAATGTGGGAAATGTTTTAACCCACATTGCCAACTTCTATATCAGGGAGTTCAAAGATAAACCACGTGAGGATTCACTCTATAAAACCATAGGAATACTACTATAATGGATTCTCATATAGATCATTTCTTGTTAGGCATCATAACACGGTGGACAAAAGCAATCCATTTGCCATAAATGCAGGAAATGCTTTACCCTGTTCTCTGATCTTGCTGAACAGAATTCTCACAGAACAACCATTTTGTTTGTCTTTATCTGGAGAATTGAATTACAGACTTTCATTTTATAATTATTCAAAATTTATTCTTAAAGAGACTTTTTGTGGTACCTGCACCAATAAAAAGAACTTTTTTTTTTCCTCATGATGGCATAATTTCTTTGGGGTGTCCATTTTCTGAAAGTAGATTTTTGGAAGACAAAATGCATGTGCATACACTGGTTCTGTCAGGTCCTACTTGTGGACAAGTGAATGTCCAATAAAATAACCATTCTTCCTTATGGCTGTAGATGTCTAAGGGGAACATCTCTTCAGGGCAGGGGAATACAGAGTGGTTTGACAACTCAAAAGAAGGTTTTCACACTTTGTAGAATCTATACACTTGCTGGTCTTGTGAAACCCTAATGTTGCACCCTTATGGAAAACAGACATTGGCGTACCTCTAAATAATAACACTGGATGTTTATAACAAAAATACGCAGGCGTTAATGCATGATATGGACAGCTGCAAATAATAGGTGAGACAAAAGCATGTTCACAAGCATGGTCTGGTTAGTAACAAGAGGTGGTAGCAGCACATAGGAGCCCCTCAGCTTTTAATTTCCTACTAGCAAGTGATGTTTCGGGGACTGATTCTCGCCCCATAGGGAGCTGGCATTTCTTAAATTGTACTTGAAACCTTGCATAACTGATTGCCGTAAAAAGAGCAAGTCCCGCGCTCCCCGGAGAGGAAAGTGGGATGACAGATGGTTTGTGGACGATCTGCAGCTTCACCACAATACTTGGTACTGCCGCACCTTTTGTGCATGTTTATAAGCACAAGTTCTCATGTGGAGGTAGACAGGTTCCTTTTTGGGGTTGATGATTAGCCATAGATACAGGTCAATTAGAGAGACAACTGGATGGGGGGGGGGGGAGACCTGCAGGCGGATCTAAAGGCTCTACAGTAGCCTATGTTGCCAAGCAGCACTCTTGAGGCCATATGCACATAGAGGAAAAGGAAAAAAATCTGCAGCTAACAAACTTCACCATAGGGTGCAAATAAAAACGCCCATTGCATTTATGCAGGTTTTTTAGCTCTCTGATTTGCTAATCTATTTTCTTTGTCTATATGGCCTTTATTTCTTTTATAAGTGATATGCAGCTTTTTATGAATATAATGTGTGCTTTTTTCTTTACTGCACTATAATCTGTGTGCTTGTATTTTGTTTAATGTGTGTTCAGATGCTCCATCAGGGGTTTCCATAGTCATTACCAGCAGAAGCAGCTGCTGAGGATACTTCAGTCACATTCTGAGACTGACTGAGTCTTACAGTTCTTATGCATAGACATTTAGAATGAACTTTTTATCTCTGTATACCAATTGAGTTTATGGATATTTTTTCTAGCACAGTAGATCTTCACTGTTTTAAACCAAAGTTTATAGATGTTACTCCTATTCTCGTGCTCCACTCTTTTGTTCTTAGGGGAAAAAAGGATACTGTCATGACCAGAAGATCTTCTATTTCAAGGTTATTACAGCTCAGATTATTATTATAATTTTATTATTATTATTAACCCTTTGAGTGCCAGACAGGTATCTCTAAACTGCAATTTCCTCTTCTGATCAACATGTGATTCTCTTTCTATCAATATGGAGAGCTGTAGTCAGTGACTTAGTTTCTCATGTAGATTGCATTCTAAATATAACTTTTCCTTTTCAACACCAGGTGGAGCTGTTGCTAACAGTCTGCTTTAAAAATAAATAAATCTTCCAGAGGTTTTACTCAGCAAGCGCTACCCAGATACATAGATAGATAGATACATACATAGCTAAACCCTTGGAATGCTAGAGGTGTTTCCCATCAGGCTTTTCAATGCAATGAATAAGCATTCAGTGGATTTAAAGGGATAGTAATGGCTTCCTTTATCGAAGTTTATATTGTAGATATAAAAAAATAAATTAATTGATATGTCCCATCTCTCAAACATGTATAGTTTGAGAGATATATACACTTATAAAGCCTTTCACAGATGTCAGCCTCTAGCTGACGGAAGGAGATTCTAGTCATGCGACCCTGCGGCAGCTCTTCAGCAGAGCCGAAATAGCGATATCTAAAAAGAAATACTTAATTGGAACGGTCTACAAAATGTGCCTGGTTTTCGAGCACACTTAGTAGACCGTTCCAACAAAATATTTCTTTCTACATATAGCTATTTTGGCTCTATTCAAGAGCTGCCATCAGGTAGCACAACCAAAGTCTCCTTCTGTCGGCTAGAGCGCTGACGTCTGTGAACGGGGGGGAACGGGGAACTTTATAAGCTCTTATTTCTCAAACTATACATGTTTGAGAGATGGGACTTATACCAATTAATTTATTTTTTTATATTTACAACATTAAACTTTGATAAAGGAAGCAGTTACTATCCCTTTAAAGTCCAGCTGGGAATGTTTATCTCACCCCTCATTGGTGCAATTGATGTATTTCAGAATTTTACCTTGTTATCTGCCTCTAAAAGGCCTATAATATCAAAACCAATTCTGTGAAAGTATGTAAAGGTAAGGAGTGTATCAATATATATATATATATATATATATATATATATATATACTAGCAATGTGGAACGGCGTTGCCCGTCATGTTATGACAGTTGGGCGTACGTGTGTGAAATGCAGACACACTGATAAACACAGACATTTGCAACACACAGACAGACACATACACAGTGAGCGGCAGAGACATGCAAAAGACATGCACACACACAGACACACCGGAGATGCACACATGGACACACATATCTAACAGAGATGTACACACGCAACTTACATGCGCAGACACACATTCGTGCAACAGACATACACACAGGTAACAGATATGCACACACACATGCAGCAGACATATGTTCACACACACATGCAACAGACGCACACACGCTACAGACACATGCACACGCACGCAACCGACATACGTACATACACACAGACATGCAACAGATATACACACACATGGAAAAGACACACACATACACGCAACAGATACACAGACAAGCAACAGACACACACACACACAGAGGGGACACTGACACAGTGATAGGTGCCCCCCGTGTGTGGAGGTTCCGGCTCTTGCTGGTTCACCGAATCTGCATGTTCTGAGTGTAGAAGTGGGGGCAGTGGCCACCCTGGGATTAGTGTTGGAGATTTACACTGCTGTGTAGGTAACAATCTGCAGTATTCAGAGAGTTAGAAGTAAAATGTAGCCCCCTAGGGACTATAGGACATCACTTCACAACATGTTGCCATCCCCACTGTGCTCCTGAAACGGTGAAATCAATGGTATTTGTTATTTACTTTACTTTGGAGCAGAATTGTAGTATTATGCCTCTGTGTGTTTGACATGAAGTGGAAAGCAGAAAATAAAAGATTATGTGAGAGAGAGACTTATACCAGCATGTTAAGCCATAGAAGTGCCATGCAGTATACAGTGGGGAGTCATGTCAGTTAACCCTTTGAGTGCTGGAAAGGCATCCAGTGTATTGTGGTACAATGCATTAGTTACCTCTCTGGCACTCAAAGGGCTAAATAGAGTGCTGTTAATTTGTCCCAATGACATAAATAATGTAGATTCAGCGCCCCACATTACTGGCCCTGGTACAGTGGAGACACTCTTCTCCCCACAATGTGCCTCGCAGTGTCTGGATCCAGTGCGGGAGGAAGAAGCCGCTGTTGATTGTGAGGAAACAGGCCTGAGCCTAGGGGCTGGCAGGGTTGTCGGCCGTGGAGAGGGCATGCTGGGTGTGTGTAAGTTGAGGACAGAACAGGGATCCATTAAAAAAAAAAAAAAAAAAAAAAGGTCCAAAAAACCCCAGCATGGTCACACCAGAAAAATGTCAAGAGTATATAATATTTTAAAGGGATAGTAATACTTATATTAAAGTTTATCTCTAGAGTCTTGTTTATATTTTTAGTAACGTGTACCACTATATTTAATTACTTAGTGCAGTAGTTAAAACTGTATTGAAGCCAAAAGGATCCTCCTTCCGCCACTTCTGGCTGCCTCCCATTAGAGGTGGAGTCCAGTTGTGGTACCGGATGGATGCAGCGAGGGACAATCTTCATTCAGTAACTATAATGAACCCCTTGATGAAGGAGTACAGGATTTTCCTTTTGTTTACTGAAGATTGTCACTTGGTGCAGGGAAAGGGGCGGGAGGGGGATCCTGGAATATCGTTTTAAGTACACCACTGTAAGCAGTTAAATATAGTTCTACATGTTAAAAAATCTAAAGAAGACTCACAGGTAAACTTTAATAAAAGCATTACTATCTCTTTAACCCTTTGAGTGGCAGAGGGTTTGTGAACGCATTGCAAAGCAATGTGTTGCATAACCCTGTGGCACTCCAGGGGTTAAGAGTTTGAGCAGTATAGGCGTCTGATATCCCTCCCTCCCTTGTACATTACTTCCCTGCAAGTTAAGAGCGTATAATGGTAAACCTATTGACACCTCTTTGTGTAATAAATTATTTGCAGCAATAGTAAAGTATTTTATTGACACAGACTAATGAAACATATATATTGAAGATTAACAGCACATTTATGTGACTTTTATTGCTGTGGAGAAATGTGATATACACTACTTATTGTGATCTCCAGAAAAGAGGGACAAAATGGTAGAAAAGAGTGTAAAAAAGGGAGTGTTCTCCTAAAGAGGGAGACTTGGGAGGTATGAAGCACTAATATCCTAAAGAGGGAGACTTGGGAGGTATGAAGCACTAATATCCTAAAGAGGGAGACTTGGGAGATACTAAGCACTAATATCCTAAAGAGGGACACTTGGGAGATATGAAGCACTAATATATCCTAAAGAGGGACACTTGGGAGGTATGAAGCAGTAATATATCCTAAAGAGGGACACTTGGGAGGTATGCAATGTTGTATTTTATTTCTCCTTTATTTTGGGCCAGAATATCAGTATTATGCCTGTGTGTGTTTGGGTTGCGCAAATTGAAAGCATAAAATAAAAGGAGTGTTATACCAGCATGTTAACCCTTTGAATGCCAGAGGGCGTTGCAATGCATTGTGTACCCCTCTGGCACTGAAAGGGTTAATGTATAGAGAGGCATGTGAGAGTTAAATAGCAGTGTGAAGCATATTCATACCTGGGAACTTTGACTTGTGGAGGGGACTTATGTGGTGCTGATGGGGAGAGGCCAATGGGTAAATTTGAGTTAAAAGTGGGTGTGGCTTAATTGTGAGTAGGGGTGGGGCTTAACAGAAATCTGGAAAAGTGTTAGTAATAGGCTGGGGAAGGAGGAAAAGTGGGAGGGAAATGCAAGTTTACAGTGTGAGGGGTTTGAACACACTCCCTGAGGGGAAAACCTGATACACAACCCTGTGGCAGTCAGTGGGTTAAGTGTGTACCTGATGGCTGCCTGTCCGGTGTCTTGCATGGCAAATGATGACAGTCAAGAAATAATTCAACAATGAGGGCCTACCTTAACCCTTTGAGTGCCAGTTTGTTCCCCTGGTGCTGCAGCTTCCCTTCAGTGGCTGTAGTACAGGTCCTGCTAAGGCCACTTGGAGTCAGAGTGAGTGACTGTGTGTGTGTCAGCCATATTTCTGTCTGGTTTTGTGTGTGTTGGGGTGTGTGAGTGGGATGTGTGTGTGTGTGTGTGTGTGTGTGTGTGTGTGTGTGTGTGTGTGTGTGTGTCTGTGGTGTAGGAGCAAGTGGCAGCTATTTTGTTATTTTCCTCAGTTGGATAGTGGTGTGCAGTGGGAAGTGTATTCATACCTGGGAACTTTTACTTGTGGAGTCCCTCATGTAGTACAGCTTCCCTTCAGTGGCTGTACTCTAGGTCCTGCTGAGGCCACTGGGAGTCAGAGTGAGTGACTGTGTTGTGTGTGTGTGTGTGTGTTTGGTGCTCTGTGTGTTTGGTTGGGGCTGTGTGTGTGATGCTGTGTGAATGGGTCATGTGTGTGTGCGTGTGTTTGATGCTGTGTGTGTTTGATGCTCTGTATGTGTTTGTGAGTGGGGCATGTGTGTGTGTGTCTGTGGTGTAGGAGCAAGTGGCAGTTGGATAGTGGTGGACAGGCTGGATAGTCCTGTGAAAATCACACTCCTATTGAATCACCCAATGGGAGCAGTAACTCCTCCTTACTGCCACCCCTGGATGTGTGTGTCTCCTTTTGGGGGTTGTTGGCACTTTCACTACTGGGCTCAGTGTTTATGAGGTCTAGTGACATGTTTTACTAATGTTTGGAGCACATTTACTTCTGAGTTACAACTTTGCAAAATTTGTGTTTAAAGGCGTGCTTTTACCGCATGGACGCCATTGCTCCATTCACTTCTATGGTACTTTACAGTTTGGGACATATCTCTGCAACTGCTTATCGTAGACACTTCAGAGATGGCTCATTTTGATTGTCTGCCCTTGCTCTGTTATCCGGTAAACGTTTGGTGTGTGTTGGGGAGCTCAGGGGGCTTCAGGCACTGTTTGGGTACTTTTTCTGGGAAAACTATGTTTCCCATGAGCGCTTGCATTGCACACTCGTTCCTGATTGGCTCCCGTCACAGCAGACATTTTTTGCTTTCCCTGAACAAGTAACCTACACAGGGCTTGGACTCTCCTTCTCTGCTCTGCAGATTAACCCTTCGCCTGCCAGATAAGTGTATTTTAGCGATTTCTGGGGTAAACTTTTAATCTTACATACTGTATTTGGGTGATACCTTATACTTTAAAGTTTTGACACTGTGAGAATGTCTAATCCATTGGAGCTTGGGGCCAGACCTAAGACCCCATCTCCAGAAGGATATTGATACTCTAGAGAAAATTCAAAGAAGGGCTACTAAAATGGTGACTGGTCTACAGGAAAAGACATATCAGGATAGACTAAAGGATCTGAATATGTATAGCTTGGAGGAGAGAAGAGAGAGAGGGGATATGATAGAAACATTCAAATACATGAAGGGATTCAACAAAGTACAGGATGGAAGTATATTTCAAAAGAGTAAAAACATTAGGACAAGAGGCCATAGTCTAAAACTAGAGGGACACAGGTTTAGATGTAATGTAAGAAAGTTTTACTTCACTGAGAGGGTAGTAGACAAGTGGAATAGCCTACCAGCAGAAGTGGTAGATGTTAATACAGTGACAGAATTTAAGCATGCATGGGATAGGCATAAGGCGGTCCTTAACATAAGAAAAGACCAAGGACCAAAAAAGGTTTGAGGTTGTGTGTGGTTTTTTTTTTTTTTTTTTTACAGTAGGAAATTGGGCAGACTAGATGGGCCGAATGGTTCTTATCTGCCGTCAGATTCTATGTTTCTATGTTTCTAAGGACGCTGGGGTCTCTGTGTCCCACATTGCTCATTGCTCCTCATGTCAATCAGGGTTACCTAGAGAATTCTCAGGTCATTTATGCCCAGCATGTTCTGCTGTCCCTGAGTCTCCCCCAGGGACCTCCAGCCATGCATTAGATCCAGTTTGGGTACAAGAGTTCAAGGCTGCTACTAGAGACCTCCGGTCTACATTAGAATTCTTTCCATCCCAGGTACATCCAGTCCTGGCAGACCCCTACTCCTGTCAGATCTTCCCTACCGAAACTACAAGGAGTACCTAACGTATCAGATTCCTCTGAAGAGGAACTGTTGGTGGATTCTGACAATGAGGAATGTTCTCCTGTGGGCTCCCCTCAGTTCTTTGGGGACCCCTTTGAGGCTGATCCTGATCCCACGGCTGAGGGCCTGATCAGGGTAATTTTAAACACTCTAAACATTACCTTGGTTCAAGAGCTTTTTTCTGATCCCTCTGATGTATTTCAGGAGCCTAAAAGGCCCCATACTTGTTTTCCACCTAACCCCACTCTTGACCGCCTAGAGTCTGATGAGTGGAAGTCTCCGGACAGAAAACCTTCTGTCTCCAAGAAATTTGACAAGCTTTACCCCTTTTCTGAAACGGCGCTTGCTCAGTGGGTTCATCCCCCAAGGTGGATGCACCTGTTTCTAGGCTTTCTAAGTCCATTGCCTTGCCAGTTGCTGATGCTTCCACTCTTAAAGACTGGACTGACAAGAAACTTGAGGCCTCCCTGAAGTCCATTTTTGCCAGCGCTGGTACTTCCCTACACCCAGCATTTGCTGTGGCCTGGGTAAATAGGGCCATTGCGGTTTGGACCGAACAGCTCACACTTGCTGTCCGTCAGGGAGCTCCTACTCTTGATATGTTGCGGCTACTTGCCAACACTTCTGAAGCCCAGCACTATGTGTCTGCTGCCTTGTTTGATGCCATCCGTTTGGTGGCTAGGGCTTCCACCAGGTCTGTGGTTGCCAGACGTGCTCTTTGGCTCAAGATCTGGTCTGCTGACACTGCTTCTAAGAAAGCATTGCTCTCATTGCCCTTTCCGGGCACTTCTCTGTTTGGGCCAGAACTTAAAGATCTGATTAGTGAGGCCACAGGGGGCAAGAATACCCTTCTGCCTATGGTCTCTAGGAAGAAGACGCCTATTAAACGTAATCAGCTTTTTCGTTCTTTCCAGACTGAGACACGTCCGGCGAACCAGACGGTTCCCTCAGCTCCTCGTTCCTCCTACAAGCCCAAACAACAATGGAAGCCCAAGGTCTCCACCAAGCCAAACAAGTACTGCAAACAAACAAAAAAGAAAAAACAAGAGGTGCTCCTAGTGTATTAACGTTATAGCTTGATAGTTCACCCAGCCACCACCAGTGGTACGACAATCACAAGATAGATGGCTAAACTAACACTTATGTGTTGCTTAGTAATTCTGGCACAGGGATATGAGTATAACCACCCCCCTCTAGCAGTGAATCCAGGCTGCTCCGCTTCCTTGAACCATCCACAGCATGGAAGTATAGAATATATAGACAAGAAAAAAACAAGAAGGGGCGCCTATAGTGTTATACCAGACTAGTCTTTGTATAACAATTAGACCTATAGTAATTCAACTCACATTTGTGTCTTGTTGACAATCGGGCATATACCTGTCATCAACTCAATAAGCATACAGAGTACTTTACCCGTCTCTGCTTGGGTATACATAGATTACTCTCCAACGTCTTTATCCTTGAGATGTGATCTTCATAAATCGAATTGAATATGATCCACAAAAAAATACAATATTCAGTAAAGTAAAAATTATACTAAAAGAAGCCGTCCCTTTTCACACACCTCAGGGCGTAGAGAAACTCCATCTGTTCGACTACGCTATCCAGGCCCTTCTGGACAAGGAAGTTCTGGAACCAGTTCCCATTCAGGACCGAGGTTTTGGTTTTTACTCAAACGTATTTGGGTTTCCAAGAAGGATGGCGGCTGTCGTCCGATTTTGGGCCTGAAGGATCTCAGTTCCTTTGTGATCATTATCACCAAGAGTCCCTAAGGATGGAGATTGCTGCAGTGTCCCCCGGAGAATACCTTGCTTCTCTGTATCTTCAGGACATGTATTTGCACATCACCATTCATCCAGAGAACCGGCAGTATCCCAGATTTGCCTGCGACCAAGGACATTTTCAGTTTTCTGCTCTTCCCTTTGGTCTGACAACAGATCCTCAAGTCTTCAATCGTGTCCTGGGAGCCTTAGTGTCCGTCCTCCATCGGAATAGCATCAGAGTCATTCCATTCATGTATGACCTTCTTCTGAAGGCACCTTCTTTGGAACTTCTTAATCAGCAGGTTCAGGACTGTATTCATGCACTCACCCATCACGGGTGGATCCTCAACATGGACAAGTCTGATCTTGTCCCATCCCAGCGTCTGGTCTTCTTGGGCCTTTTCCTCGACACTAAGCAGAGCATGGTGTTTCTCACGGATGAGATGGCTCACCAGATCGCCCACAGGGTTTCTGCTGTTCTGGCTCACGATCCAGTTCCAACCAAGAAGTTGTCCTTTCTAGTGGGGAAGTTCATTTCCACCATAGAAGCAGTCCCATTTGCCATTGCTTACACCAGGGAACTCCAGTGTGCAGGGGTCAACCGGACCAACTGAAAATGTCAGTGTCCCTCCCTCTTCATGTGGAACTGAGTCTGTCTGTGCACACTTTTTCTAAGCACTACCGTGTTGATGTGTTGGCATCGGCTGATGCCAGCTTTGGGAGGAAAATTCTGGAGGCAGTCTTGCCTGTCTAGAATCTTCTTTTCAGTTCTTCAGTGCTCTTTCACGTTTGAGCCCTGTTAGCTCTAGTTCAGTGTGCTGTGTAACAGTTCCTGGGGTGTTGTTACCCCTGTTCAGTGTCTGTTGACACTTCCTTGTTATTGTTGGGCTAACTCTGATCTGATGGTTCATATATGTTCTGGTGACTTTGGGTGCCCTGCGCCTGGTCCTTCCTTCCCGCCTCTGGGAAACTCAATGGTTGGACATCCCAAAGTTACCAGTAACCTGTATTGGAGGACAGAGAAAAGAGGATTTTAGTCTTACCTGTTAAATTCTTTTCTCTTTGTTACAGGTTACTGGTCTCCCACCCTGTCAAGGGACCATGCTTGGCTCTCCTGTGGCAGACCGTGGGGGTCCTTCGGGGTCTTGCTCACAGGAGTTTTCTTTCCCTTCATTATCTAGTCAATAGTTAGTGTCTCAAATCTTTCTGGAGCTGACTGGCAAGCTGCTGCCAAGGAGGGAAGGTAGGCTTCACCCCTACATTCACTTCTAGAATTGTTCCTGCCTACTTAAAGGGGAAGATCGCCTACCCAGAGTTACCAGTAAACTGTATGGACTAAGAGAAAAGGATTTAACAGGTAAGACTAAAATCCTACTTTTCAAATATAATCAAGAAATCAGATAAGTTGGTAATGTTGTTGTGATGGATATTGACAAGTGTAGATTAGATATAATGCATCACTTGAAAGATAGGGAGTACGATAAAGTACTCTTAAGTGATCCTACTGTTAAAATAAAATAAACTTCAAAGTCATATTAGACCATACCTTGGATCATCAATAGTGAAGAGTATATTGTTACATGTATATCAACGGCAACACAGGTTAGGGACCATATATATATTAATGAAATAGCTTTGCAATGTGTTGAAGATCTCTCTCATCTATTGGGTCAAATGTAAAAATTATGTTCTGGTTTCCAAGACCTTTGGGATCAAAGTTTTGCTATGTTCAGTCCTGCTGTCTAGTGGTAGAGTGATTAAATACACTACGGGCCTTATGTACAAAAGAAAATCTTAATTGTGGGGCAAACCAACTGCAGCACTGGGGATAAATTAAAAATACCTGAACTCACATTGGTTTAAATGCATTCGAGACCTACCTAGCATTCAAGGGTTTTAGAGCAGAACTACCACCGCTAAGAATTATTACCATATTAATGAGCATTATATGCTGGTCCTGGATGGACAGGCGGAACTACCACCGCTAAGAATTATTACCATGTTAATGAGCATTATACACTGCTCCCGGACGGACAGGCAGGAAACAGCGCAGACATCTTTCCATAGTGACGACTGCGCACCTGCACTGTCAGTCCCTTTTAGAGCTGAACCACTCCTAGCAACTCCTCTTAGAGCAGGCTGGGACTGACCGCGCAGGCGTCACTGTGGAAAGATGTCTACTCTGTTTCCTGCCTGTCCGTCCGGGGCCAGTGTATAATGCTCATTAACACGGTAATAATTCTGGCGAATAGCGCTACTGAGCAGCTAGTCGCCAGATGGAGAATTATTGGAGCAAAAGTTTTTTTAGCGGTGGTAGTTCCGCTTTAAAGCTCCATTTAACCCTTTGCATGCCAGAGGGATATCCAATGCATTGCAGCACATTCAATGGGTTAAATCAGTGCAGTTGGCTTGTTCTAGAATTCTTACACACTTTTTTGTTGTTTTTAACATAAGGCCCTCTTAGTCAAAAGTGAACTTAATATTTATCCCCCCCACTCCCCAAGGTACGCGTGGTATGTTCCAGAATTGTTACTACATTAGCTTCTGTCTGCATAAAGCCCATAATGTCAAGACCAGTTGGTTAACGCGTCCTGTACAAGTACATGCATTGAAGGGGTGTACTTATTTGTATGGAAAAGTCGTGAACGTCTGTAGAAAGGATCTTGTATCCCAATTTATACATCTAGAGGCCACACATCTTGCGTTACATTTGAAAGAATACCACCATGGTGACAGACAGAATGAACAATCGTAGACTGGCTATAAGAAGAACTTATATGGGATCTGTCTGCAAGGGAAGTTATCCAGCAACCTTGACACATCATTTTGGGTAAGTAAAACATACTATGTCTCCGTTCGTGCCCATAGTCCACAGACTAATGAGAGGAGGCAACACGAGTCATTTTGATTTATGAGTTTGAAACAATTGCTCTGAAAGGAATGAGTCATGAGATGCCCTGTCCCTAAAACCTAACATTGACGCTAGTTATTTGGCTTCTGCCACAGGACAGCAAAGAATCAGTGTGATCTTCTCCAGCCTGCAGATCCAGCCACTGGCATGAAGTGTACAGTTGCAGGTAGCCTCGCTTATCACTGTATTCACTGCCTCAATCCCTCTATAGCTTCAATCAACTAACTAGATATTTGTTCTGCATCAACAAGATGTCCTCATTGCTAATTAGTGCAATGGAAAATAACTGTGCTTTTCATCATACTGAGCTGACAACTTAGCCTGGGACACATTACCCTGATTTACTCAATGGTAATGCCCTCTACTGCTCCATTTCCTGTTCTTTTCACATTCTGGAATTTGAAAAAACACATTGCTTTGTCCATATACTGCTATATAGCCCTGGTCTTCCTGTGGTTCTTGCTTAGGCATGTCAGTGGATTATGATATGAACTACTGCAAGATTTATTATGCATTTTTATATGTGTTAATAAATATAATTAAAAACAAATATATATGTGAAATTAATTCATTTATTCACAAAAGTTTTTTGCTCCCAACAGGTAAATCTAGCCCACGGACTACTTAAACTAATAGGCATCACGTTTTCTCTTTCAGCTTCACAGTTCATCTTGAACAACATCTATATTACAGAGAGTGGTGAAGAATCAAACTTTATTAGCGACGGTTCATCCAATGAGACCCTGAGGAACTCTGTCACAAATCTAGATACAGAATTAACCTTAAATAAAGGATTGAATCTTGCAGGTTCTCAGGTAGAACACACTGGCATGGAATATGCACCAGATTTTACAAAAATGCATTCAAAAACTAATCTGCAAAGATTTCAAGAGAGCGTGTCACAAAAGAAGTTTAAATACAAAGTGTGTGAGAGAAATATCACTAGTGAATTATACAATTTCAAATCTCATCAAAGAACTCAAAATGTCGAGATGAAAAATTCCTCTAAGGATCTAGCATGTCCCACAAATTATTCAGTCCTTTCCACAGATCAGAGACATGTGACACATCAGAAAATTCACAGAGGAGATAAACTGCGTCACTGTTTTCAGTGTGGGAAATTTTTTGCCAAGACCACAAGTCTTGCCTTGCATCAGAGAATTCACACCGGAGAAAAACCGTTTAAGTGTTCTGAATGTGGGAAGTCTTTCACCAGAAATGCAAATCTTCTTGTACATCAGAGAATCCACACAGGAGAAAAACCATTTCAATGTATGGTATGTGAGAAATATTTCACCCATATCTCAAACCTGTATGTACATCAGAGAATTCACACTGGTGAGAAACCATTTGAGTGTCCTGAATGTGGGAAATCTTTTAATCAACGCTGCCAACTTCTTGTACATCAGGGAGTTCACTTAAAGAAACAACTGTAATGTTC
Organism: Rhinophrynus dorsalis; assembly: GCA_037306005.1. Lineage (NCBI taxonomy): Eukaryota > Metazoa > Chordata > Amphibia > Anura > Rhinophrynidae > Rhinophrynus > Rhinophrynus dorsalis. The sequence continues at coordinate 596,418,741 of CM074719.1, forward strand.
TCATCATGCAAAATGTTTTGCATATAAACATATTTTATTCTTCATCAGAGAATTCACACTGTAAAATCACTGAAATATAGGGATAATTTCTTGTTCAACATCATAACAAACAGAACAGAACTAGAAATCTTTAACCCAGCGCTCAAATCTCACAAAAGAGCAAAATAATTCTCGCAGGACGAACATTTTGCATGTCTCGATGTGGAAGATTGAAGACCTTTTTTGGAGTTTCATTTTATAATAAGAAATTTCTGTAAAGTTTCACAATGACATTATTTAAAGGGACACTTTCACGTGTGCTCCAATAAAGAACTTTAGTAGTTTCATAGGACAATAAATCCTTTGTTGTTATTTATCTTCTGAAAGTCAAAATGCATGTACATATAAATCATTCTGTCTCTGGTGTCATTTGTAGTCATGTGCATGTCCTAAAGTCAAAAGACAGAGTGGTTGGTATACTGGATTCTCACTAGAGCAGGGGCCACCTTTGCGCAGTCAGGTGTTAAGATAAATGAACTGAGTCTGATGATTATTCCAGCATCCTGTTGTGCACAGCACCCTATTGGAGAACACTTTATATGAACGCTTGCATACCTCTAAATTACTACACTGTATTTCAGTAACCCATTACAAACAAAATATTGTAGTATATTATGGACAGCTGCAGGCAATTGCCAAACAAAAAGAATATATTGACAAGGCTGTAGTGTGTTACTAATGAAAGGTACCAAGAGAGATGATAGCAACATATACTATGAACCTCTTGTTCCTCTAGAAGATCTACTTCCAGCCGTTGGTATTGCCAATTGATATATTGGTAGGGACTGATCACCACCATAGAGAGCTGGTATTGCTCACACTCCACATGACAAATCACATGACCTATCACAGTAAAAGGAGCAAGAGTCCAGCACTCTCTGAGATGCAAGGAAAGTGAGATGGGACATGTCTGATGTATGAACGGCACAACTTATTTGCTGCCACACAGTGTTTAGGGCTGCTGCACCTTTTATCCATGGAAGGTAACACAAGTTCTCATGTTGAGTTACAGACTTGCGCTTCCTCTATGGTGATGATTAGCCCCTAGATATTGGTCATATGCAGAGAAAACTGGATGGGGAAGGAGACCTGCAGTACAAACTAGGGGATCTTCAGTATCATATCTTGCCGAGCAGTTCTCTTGGGGTCATATGCACAGAGGAGGAGTAATTGTGAGGTAAGTGTACCATAGAGGACAAATTCCAATTCCCATCAATTTAAATTGGGCTTTTAACTCCCTTCTGAATGCTAAAGAATAATTTCTTCCCTGCTCCAGTATTGAACATCTTTAACATACAGCATATGACTATTGGTATTTCTTTCATTAGTGAATAATAATTTTATGAATACATTCTGCGTCCTCTGTATTCTGCACTATAGTCTGTGTACTTGTATTTTGTTTTGTTCTTGTTCAGATGTTCCATTTGGGGTTTTCCAAACATACTTAGAGCTGAAGCAACTGTTGATTATTCTTCAGTTACATTCAGGGAGTTAATGATTCTTGCATATCCATGTGAAAAAATAACTTTTTATTTATAACTGTATACCAACAGATTTTACGGACATTGTTCTTTTAGCACAGTCGGTCGTCATTGTCTTAACACTGAGTTTATGGGCACTACCCTTACTGTTTTTGTTTGTTTCTTTGTGTAATTGAACATTAACGCATTTTATGAAAAAAAAAAAAAAAAAAAAAAAAAAAAAAAAAATTATACTGCAGTGTGTGTTTGTGTGTGTGTGTGTGTGTGTGTGTATGTATGTGTGTTGTTCCATAACAAAAGCTAAACCGTGAAAATTTGTGGAATATTTGTCTCTGTTGTTCTGTTGGCTTTCTTAAAGGGACACTACATTTTTTTTTTTTTTGTAGATTTAAAAAAAATTAATTCTGTGCTGCAAATCCCACCTCTCAAACCTGTATGGTTTGAGAGAGATATGGTCCTGAAGTTCCCCCCTCCCCCCCTTCTCCTGACATCAGCTATAAGCTGACAGCAGAGGGGACCGACAGGCGGCTCTGCAGCAGAGCCGCAATAGAGCGATTTTAAAAGAATTACTTCATTGGAAAGGTCTACAATGTGTGCCTGGTTTGCGAGCACACTTTGTAGACTGTTCCAATGAAGTAATTCTTTTTAAACAATGAGATTTCGGCTCTGCTGAAGAGCCTCCTCAAGTCTGCTGACACGGATCTCCTGCTGTCAGCTTTACAGCTGACATCAGGAGAGAGAGAATTTTAGCGGCGAATATCTCTCAAACCTTAAAGGTTTGGGGAGATAAAAAAAAACAAATAAAAGCATTGGGGAGAAATAGGAATTCACATTGATTTAAAATGTGGGTTTTCAATCCTTTAAACACTAGAGAGACCTCCAATGTGTTACATCTGAATGGATCATATAAATCTCTAGCGTTCCTGGGGTTGAAAGCCACATGTAAATCAGTGGGCAATTTTAGAATTTCTGTTTCACTTTGGTTTACCCCAATATTACCCCACTTTACTTTTGAGCATCAGGCCCTTTGGCAGGGGTGGACTGCCCCTGGTGAAATGGAGGTCATGGGCCACCGTTTCTCCAACCACATGTATCTCCTGCCCCAGTTATCTTATAATTGAAATGGAGCTTTTCTACTAGTGGTATCACTTGTGTAACTACACTTTGGTCCTAGGAAGGAGTAACTCACAAACAGGTCACCGCCTTTAGTACAGTTTGGGCATACGAAGGACTGATCCACAAACTTCCATATACACTATTGGACACCCAATCCCGGTTCCCCTGCTGACTAGTAGCCACAGATCCCAGTATACACTGACCCCTCCCCATCCTTGTTACCCTGCCCACTGGTAGCCACAAATTCTCCATATACATCTTTGTTCCCTCCCCACTGGTAATCTCAGATCTCCATATACACTATCTAACCCCCAGCCTTGTCCCCCTGCCCACTGGTAGTCATAAATCCCCATATACACTGCATGTCACCCCCAGCCTTGTTCTCCGGCCCACTGGTAGCCACAAATCCTCATATATACTGCTGAAAGGAAGAAAAGATGTGAAAACACACTTCAACACTATATAATGTTAACATGTATCCAATAGAAATGAAACATCTCCATATACTGCCAAAGTCCGGTGCACAAACATTCCGGTTCTCCAGACACGGAAAAGACCACATTGGCCCCCCTCGACCAAATTGCTCCCCAATCTCCACAATGCCCCATCTCCTACCTCCCTGGAGCTCCCACGCGGTCTTCTTCAGTAATGCAGAGTGCTGGGAGATGATGTCATCTCCCAGCGCTCTGGATTACTAGAGTGTGCCGGAGGGAAATTGTGGGTGACAGGCAGAGGGGTTGCAGGGGGTAGCCAGGCCCCTGGAGTGACGGGTCCAGTAAAAGGTGCGACCCCTATAGTTACGGCACTGTATACACTAAGATCTCAATGCTTGAGAAATCTTAATCCATAGACTCTATAGAGAGATGAGCCACTGCTACAGTTTTCCATACAATGTGACCGTAACAATATCATTATTTCATGACAGTATGAAAGTTTATAAATTAAAATAACTCCCAACCATTGTAGAGCTTTTGTTTTACTCAGCAGGAAAGCCTTATATCTGTTTTTTTATAATAAATTTTTGCTGTCGTCCAATACAGGTTACTGTTAACTTTGGGTAGATGATCAGCCCCTTTAATAGGCAGGAACATTTCTGAGAAGTGACTGCTGGGTGGAGCCTACCCTCTCTCCTTAGCTTGCAGCTAGCCATTCCCCAGTAAGATTTGTTCCTTGGTCAAGACACAAGCAAGAGAACAGTTCTGCCATAGTTTTAGCTTTTTTATTATTTTTCTGTTAGATATGGAATACCACCATTAGGGGATTACCATCACTGACAATTCCCATCACCCAGATGTGGATAGCTCAGTTTACCAGGTGCTTGGGGGGAAATCTTGGATGCAAGTTCTTGCCCAGGAGTTCCCCACTGAGGCTTCTTCTTGATACATGGTAATCTGAAGACAGAAGACCTGCTGAAAAAGGTGAGCACCCTTTGAGTGCTGAGGTCCACATGTCCCATGCTTCCTGTCCGCACAGGGGTCTCATTTGGAGTTCCTATTACATACACATTCACTCATTGGGTTTATTCTGTATGTCTGTCAGGTGTTTGGAGCAAGTTTCTGTGGTAACTTAACCCTTTTGCTGCTGGTTAGCACCTTTTTGGGGGTTTTGGGCACTTTCCCTATTTGGTTTCAGTGTTTATTGGGTCTACTGTTTTTTTTTCTAGTGGGCTTTTGAGTGGTTTTACATTTGGTATTCACCTCGCTAACTTTATGTTCTGCGCCCTTTAGGCGCATAGACACCATTGCTCCATTCACTTGTATGGGACTGTACGTTTTGGGACATGTCTCTGCAACCGCTCTACGTAGCGTGGTCCGAGACTGCTCATGGTGTTGGTTTTCCCTTGCTCTGTCATCCCGTGAAAGTTCTGGGGATGTTGGGGGCTTTAAGCACTGTTGGGGTACTCAGCAAAACTACGTTTCCCATGAGCGCCCGATTTGCGCGCTCGTTTCTGATTGGCTCACATCGCGGTAGCCATTTTGTGTATTCGCAAATCGAGTATCCTATGCAGGGCTTGTACTCCCCTTCTCTCCTCCGCAGTTTAACCCTTTGCCTACTAGATAAGTCTTAATTTAATGTTTCTGGGGTGCATTACTTATCATACACACTTTATTGTGGGTGTTTTGATATTTTGACCGCTTTGACTATGTGAGAATGTCTACTCCGTTAGACCTTGGGGCTAAACCTAAGACTAAGGATACTGGGGTGTCTGTGTCCCTCATTGCTCCTCATGTCCCTGCCATTTCTGCAGTTCATATTCATGGCATAGACAACGTTCAGGCAGACTTCCTCAGTTGACACACAGTGGAAAGCAGAGATTGGGAGCTGCATCCAGAGGTGTTCAACCTCATCATCCAGCAGTGGGGTCTTCCATGCATTGACCTGATAGTAACCAGACACATCAGGAAGATTCCAACATTCTGCTCTCGCTGGGCGGATCACTTGGCTCTGGCAGTGGATGCCTTGTCGATCCCATGGATATTTTATCACGGCGCCCGTGATCTGGGAGACATTCTGTCCATCTCGATGATGCTGCTCTCCTATTGGCTGCGCTGTACTGCTCCTCCTAGTGACAGCCTTTTTATACCCTGGGCTGTCACTCAGCTAGTGTCCTTTCGTGGTGTACCTGATGCCTAGCGCTAGTTCTGTTATCCTGATACCAGTGTATGACCCCGGACTGCCTGACCATGCCATTAGTCTCTGCTCCTGATTCTGTGTACCGATTCGGATTGGCTGACGTTCCTGCTTCCTGTTCTGACCCGGCCTGGCTGACGTTCCTGCTCTGTGTACCGACCCGGCGAGACCAACGTTCCTGCTCCGTGTACCGACCCGGCGAGACTGAGGTTCCTGCTTCCTGTTCCGACCCGGCTTGGCTGACGTTCCTGTGCTGTGTACCGAATCGGCTTGGCGGTGGTTCCTGCTCTCAGCTTGCTTGACTGGCAATCCCCGGCAGTTCCGGCTGCTTACGGTTGCACAGTTCCCTCAGATTGTATCTCACGACTCTGGTACTCCGGTATCTTGTCCGATCCTGCCCGGTGGCTCAGAGTCTCAGTGTGCCAGTATCCTCTCACACCGTGCTGCATCGCTTGGTCTTTACTTGGGTTCAGTTGGGCGCTTCCCGTGGTTGCCATTATCCAGACCATTGCGATTATTAACCCCTTCGGCGGTGTTGCCTTGTTATCTACTTGCTATACCAGTGTGGGTTGCTTCCAGTACCTTGTGCGTACTGATTCCATAGGTCAGTTGGGCGCTTCCGGTTGCCATCCATTTTATGTGAAGCACATTAACCCTTTGGGGCATAGCAAGAGCACTGGTGTAGACCGCTCCGTTGTGCCTCCGTTTGGCACGAGCTCTGACCAGTCTATTGTAGTCCACGGTGGGCATCCACAGTAGTAGAACCGTGCTAGTTATCATTGTCTGCCATTACATTTCTGCCATTGTCACCTCCTGCTGCGTTAGGCGACATTGTACCACAGCTATTGCTAGCCACTCTGCCTGTGGCTCCACTGTACATATCGGACTCATACACTGTATCAGGATATTACCTGACCTGTGTCAGTATTGTGTTGTGTACCATACTGGACCTGTGTGAGTAACCCGATTTGTATCCTGTCCTGTGTCAGTTTGATGCCATTTACTGGACCCGTGAGGGTTACATTATTTCTTGTGTGCTTCAATAAAATTGTGTTTTTACCTAAGCCTAACGTGTCTGAGTGTACTGAACCGTAACACGTTTTCTCTGGCTTACACCTTCCCTCCTGTTCGCCTGTTGAACAGAGTTCTTCGGAAGCTGAGAATGGAGCGCTGCCCAGTCATTCTGATTGCTCCGTACTGGCCACGTCAGGCTTGGTTTCCGGAGCTTCTGAACCTCTCAGTGGCGGAACCTCTTTGACTTCCCCTCCGGCCAGACCTCCTTCTACAGGGTTACCTCTGGAAAGAAGACGTTCATCGTCTGGCTTTGATGGCATAGAGACTGAATCCTCAGATTTGAAGAAGAAAGGATTTTCTTCTGGAGCGGTGGCTACAATGCTTAGTGCCTGTAAGCCTGTTTCCTCTAAGGCCTACCATTGTGTTTGGTCTACCTTTCTGGCTTGGTGTGCTGACAAAGACCTGTCTCAGGATTTTGACCTTCCTACAATTCTCTCCTTCCTCCAGGATGTGGATAATTGTCTCAGTGTGAGTTCTCTTAAGGTTCAGACTTCTACGCTCTCTGTCTTTTTTCAGAGGTGTCTTGCTATCATTCCTGATGTCAAGGTTTTCCTCAGGGTGTTGCTCATACCCGTCCGGTGTTTAAGTCCCCTGCTCCTCAGTGGTATCTTAACCTCGTTCTGGGAGTACTCCAGCGTCCTCCCTTTGAGTCCTTGGCTGCATTCCTCTGCGTATGCTAATGTGGAAAATGGCCTTTCTCCAACAATTGTTTCTGTTCGCCAAGTTGCGGAGCTGCATGCCCTGTCTTGTAGACCGCCCATTTTGGTCTTTCACAAGGACAAGGCGGTGCTTTGCACCTCACAAGAGTTTCTCCTGAAGATTGTGTCTGAGTTCCACATCAATCAGGAGATTGTGGTTCCTTCCTTCTGTCCTAACCCTACTTCTAACAAAGAGAGGGCTCTTCATCTGTTGGATATTGTGCGTTGTCTCAAGTCCTTGAGGCAGTATGACACTCTGTTTGCCATTCCTGAGGGTCCCAGGGCAGGGAAGCCTGCTTCCAAGGTTACCATCACTTCTTGGATCAAGTCCACGATTTGTAAGGCTTATGAACTTCGGAAGAAGCCTGTTCCCTTCAGGGTTACAGCTCATTCTGCGAGGTCTATTGGGACTTCTTGGGCCTACAAGAACCAGGCCTCAGCTGATCAGTTGTGCAAGGCGGCCACTTGGTCATCTGTGCACGCTTTTTCTAAACACTATTGTGTGGATGTGCTGGCATCGGCTGATGCCAGTTTTGGGAGGAAGATCCTGGAGGCAGCCTTGCCTGTCTAGGATCTCCTTAGTCTCTCAATACTCTTTCACTTTGAGCCCTGTTGGCTCTAGTTCAGTGTGCTGTGCAACAGTTCATGGGGTTTGTTTTACCCCTGTTCAGTGTCCGTTGACACTTTGCAGTTATTGTTGAGCTATTCATGATCTGTAGGTTCATTAGTGCTCTGGTGACTTTGGGGGACTGCGCCTGGTCCTTGCCTTTCTTCCCGCCCTGCGGAACTTAATAGTTGGACATCCCAAAGTTACCAGTAACCTGTATTGGATGACAGAGAAAACAGGATTTTAGTCTGTTAAATCCTTTTTTCTTAGTCCATACAGGTTACTTGTCTCCAACCCTGCCAAGGAACCATACTTGGCTTTCCTGCGGCAGAACGTGGGGGTCCTTTCGGGTTCATGTTTACAGGAGTCTTCCTTAACCTTCTTACTACCTAGTCAATAGTTAATCTGCAAATCTTACTGGTTGGGGATTGGCTAGCTGCAAGCTAAGGAGAGGAGGTAGGCTCCACCCAGCAGTCACTTCTCAGAATTGTTCCTACCTATAAAAGGGGCTGATCGCCTACCCAAAGTTACCAGTAACCTGTATGGACTAAGAGAAAATGATTTAACAGGTAAGACTAAAATCCTATTTTAATACTCCTTTAAATGAAACACTGCCATGGAAATGCCTGGATGGCCATTACTAGAGCTGAAAATCTTTCCCACCACACTTCAGGTCCTTCAATTACCTGAACCTGCTAATTCAGAGGTTTTTATGAAAACATATAAAGACCTGAGGTGAATCAGTAATCTGCTGTAATCGTTTGCATGCCAGTGTGAGTAAAATAGGTAAGGTAGTCAAATGCATATCAACATATGGTGAAGCCAATTCCTGTATGATTAATAGTGACCACACTACCAATAAGCATAGCAGGTGTGTCTAATACAGTTATTTCCTCTTTTGCTTTTTACCTGTGACATTAGTACATTGCCACTATACTGTAGCACAGTAAAGATCACGCAGAAGGGTTTGTAAGATATATTAAAGCAAGACTGGTTCAATTCAGACAATTGTTTTACTTTCTAATTAAGACATTCTATCTGACTAGTTTATTTGATCAATTGACATTTGAAATAGCAAAGGCTAAACTTTGGCTCTTGATTGGTGAACATAAGCTTCTTAAACTACCTCATGTTGTTGAAACAGAAATCATTCTATTGGAACCCGAAGTGACATTTAAAATCCTGATTGGCCATTTCCATTGATATTCTATGGTGTGTTTGATCGGCTCCTGATGTTCCCCAAATGTAGCTCCTGATGTTGCTGAATGTGATGGCTCAAATCAGGGAAAAAAGGAAAAGCTCCAGACTAGCTTGTTTCCAGTGAATTTGGCTCCCTGTGAGCCATTCAGCTGCAATGTAATCCAAGCCTAAGTGTCTCTTTTTTTTGTTTGAATAACACCTTTTGTTGCAGTCAGTTGAATCTATCCCATGGAATCTTAAAATATATCACATTTCTTTTTCAGCACCAGAATGTGTCATGAACATCTGTGTTACCCAGAATGATAAAGAAGTAAACCTTGTTGGTGATACTTTATCCTGTGAGACTCTGAAGAACCCTAACCCAATTCTAGATACGGATGTAAATTTACATGGAGAATTAAATCTCACTTATTCTCGTTTAAGACATACTGGGATGGATTATTCATCAGGTATTAATAATCATACAGAAAGAACAACTAATGTACAGAAATATGAAGAAAATGTGCCAGAAGAAAAGTATAAACACAGAGAGTTTGAAAGAAATTTTACTAATAAACTAGTTTTTATGTCTCATGAAAGAACCTACAATGATGAGATATACAATTGTTATGAGGATCAAGCATGTTCTACAAATAATTCTGAACTTTCCACATATCACAGACACATTACACATCAGGAAATTCACAGAGTAAAGAAACTGAATCAGTGTTCTGTATGTGGGAAGTGTTTCACCAGAACCTCAAGTCTTGTTCTGCATCAGAGAATTCATACAGGAGAAAAACCATTTCAATGTTCTGAATGTGGGAAATCTTTCTCTAGAACTACATATCTTGTTGTGCATCAGAGAACTCATACCGGAGAAAAACCATTTCAGTGTTCTGAATGTGGTAAATCATTCACCATCAAAACAAATCTAGTTGTACATCAGAGAAGTCACACAGGAGAGACCCCATTTCAATGTTTTGAATGTTGGAGATGTTTCTCAAGTAGACAAGTTCTTGCTAATCATCAGAGAATCCACACAGGAGAAAAACCATTTCAATGTTCTGAATGTGGGAAATCTTTCAGCAGAGGCTCAAGTCTTGTTGTGCATCAGAGGATTCATACTGGAGAGAAACCATTTCAGTGTCCAGAATGTGGAAAATGCTTCTCAAAAAGATATGTTCTTGCAAATCATCGGAGAATTCACATAGGAGAAAAAAAAGTTTCTGTGCTGTAAATGGGATAAATCTTCTACCTAAACCACTCATTCACTAGAGATTTATCTAAGGAGAAAAACATTTGTGTGTTTTGAGTGTCAAATCTTTGTAATTCACATATACCAACTGTTTTTTTCATTTTTGATTGTGGAAAAGGTTTTGTAGATGAATCGGCTTTTAAACATGAGGTAATTTGCTCTGTGGAGACACCATTTCATTGCCCGAATGATGGACACATCTCCAGTATGAATCCATTCTTTCTGTTCATTACACTGGAGATCAACTATGCGATTGCTCTGAATGTAGTTCATTTTTCACCTGTGTGAGTTTTTAATTCAACTGCAGATGTCACGTGGATGGAAACCATACTTTGTAGCCTGAATGTGGAAAAGCTTTTATTGTGGAATATATTATTTTGTAAATAAACTAGATGTTCTCCAACATTAGAGGATTTACAATCTAAAACCATTTGAATACTAGTAATGTAAGAATTGTGTTCTTGAATACTATGCTTGTCTGACAAGCAGCAGATTTTTGTTATTCTTTTTCGTATACTATATCACACTTTCCCGGAAATGGAGATGTTGGATATTACCAACTCCTTGAAGCTCTGACATGGCTGTGGTTCCTCCTCTGAAATGAGAGAGGATAGAGTTTACCCAACGTGTAACTTCTCCCACTGCACGTTGACTTGGTGACAGTACGTGACATGCAAGCAACAGAAACCTGTTCTGAGTGCAATGTGAGGCTAGGGTAGACTGGTCCAGTTTCATAATTCATTCAGAACATGTTAGAGTAGCTGTTGATTATGATGTAATGTAGGGGGTGAGTCCAGAGTGCACAGCGTTCACCCACACTCTTCTCTAGAGTGTTTTCATTATTTCCTATGCACAGTAGGTTGTGTTGGAGCAACTCAATACACTGCATAATCAGTTCAATATAAGGTGTAGTTACGCTGAATACAATGGTCCCCATGTCCCGATTTCCTCCAAACGTGAGGATGTCCTCCTGTCTTCCCAGTGACCCCAGGCTTTCTCTAATGATGTCATGGGGGAGGGGTTTATTCTGTGAGCACCAGTGAACAGTTTAATGCATTGCACAGTGCTCAGACACAAATACACAAAGTCATAGCAACCTGAAGAAAGAGTATCTAATCGGTTGTAGGTCAGTATGTTACATTACATGACCTCTAACTGTCCTGGGCTATGTGGAGAGGGGGAGATTAGAAGATGTATGGGTATTATGTGTATAATACTTAGGGTATATGTAACATGCTCTGCATTTAGGGTATTTGTAACAATGAAAATTAGCATTCTTTGGTCTGTTTTCATAATCCGTTTTAGCCCGGATTCATTTTGAGTTTAGTATAGGTTTTGGGGGTTTTTTTTCCATCCAAGTGAAATTAGATTTTTATTTACACTCTCTTGATGATTCTTCCTTCTCTACATTTAACTGGCAATACTGACGCAGCTTTACCTGTGAAGGTAATAAAATAAACATAGAATGTGTTATAAAGGAAGTGTGTTATGAAGACAGACACTACAGAAGACATCCTAAACAGGAGTAGTCATTATGTGTGTTATCCACCGCATTGCAACCCAGTGCATTGGATAAGTGTCTGACTTTAAAAGGGTTAAAAAATCGTGTGGATTTATGTGTAAGTTTATTTTCCCTTGTTATCCAGGCTAATACACAAAGGAGGCAATGTTTTTAATGAATGGCTTGTTGAATTTTTAGTGCTTAACCCTTTCAGCTCCAAAACTGTGTGCAAAGGATTGCAAAGCACTGCGTTACACAACTGTCCATCATTGAGCATGTGACTGAGTGTGTGAGCATGTACGTGAGCAAGAGCGAGTTAGCATGTATGAGAGCGAACATGTTTTGCGTGTAGTGTGTGTTTTGCATGCCGTGTTTTGCATATTGCCTATAGCGTTTTGTGTATAGCATTTTGCATACTGAGTTTTGCATATAGCTTTTTCCGCATAGCATTTTGCATATAGAATATAGAGTTTTGCATATAAATTATAAAAATATAAAATGTGGCATATAGCGTTTTGCATATAGTTTATCGCATATAACGTTTTGCGTACAGTGTTCTGCATATTGCTTATAACGTTTGCATACCATGTTTTACATATTTCAAACTGTTTTTCGTGTGGCATATAGTGTTTTGTGTATTGCGTATAATGATTTGTGTACAGTGCATTGTGTATAGATTTTTGTTTATAGAGATTTGCATTTTGGGTATAGCGAATTGCAAATAGCTTTTTTGAATATATCGTACTAGTGTAAAAGCCCGTGTACACGGGCCAAGGTCAGGGTAATGTTAATTGCAATGTGTTTCATACTCCTCTGGCACTCAAAGGGTTAAGAGGCCGCTACCTCACTGCTCCACGCGATGCAGTCTTGCATTGCCTCACTCATGTGATGCAATCATGTGCAGTAGCGACTGCCCAAGCGCAGGCAGTCTCTACTGAGCATGTCTATATCGTGACAAACATCCTAACGAATTATTAAATAAGGACTGCGTATGGCAATTTGTGTTCTGCGTATAGCTTTTTCTCTGAAAGGGGAACATTCACCTCTTAAAATTTTTTTAGCATAGGCTTAGTTAAAGGTACAGTAATGTCACAGAAAAAAATATTCATCATTTTGCAGTGATTAAAAAGTGGACTAAATACAAAAAAACCTATCTCTCAAACCGCTATTGTTTGAGAGATATTGACATTGAAATTTTGAGGTAAAGCTGAAAACAGGAGATCCGTGTCAGCCGACACCAGGAGGCTCTTCAGAAGAGCCACAATCGCGTTATTTAAAACGAATTACTTCATTGGAATGGTCTACAAAGTGTGCTTACAATCCAGGCACACTTTGTAGACCTTTCCAATGAATTCATTCTTTTTAAATAAAGCAATTGCGGCTCTGCTGCAGAGCCGCCAGTTGGTCCCCGGACAGGATTCCCCTGCAGTCAGCACAGCACTAATGTCAGGGAAAGGGGAGAGAAGGGGGTAACTTGCAATGCTTATATCTCTCAAACCATAGCGGTCTGAGAGATAGGGTTTTTTTGCATTTAGTTCTACTTTTTAGTCACTACAAAATGATAAATATTTTTTCTGGGACATTACTGTCCCTTTAATAAAGTATTATTAGGAAAGGTGTTGTTTTTCTTTCTACATACTTTTAAAGATATTTCATCTTCAAGCTGTGCTGGTCAGCATAATGCACCACTATGGATCTTCGGCACAGCTCCTCTTCACTTCCTAATTCTCCTCCCACCTCCATCCCATTATACTGAGGTTACATGGGGCAGCTGGGAGGGAGGTGGGAGGAGAAGAGCTGTGCTGAGGATTCAGGGTGCCAAATTATGCGGAAGCACACAGCTTGAAGATAAAATATCTTTAAAAGTACGTACATTTAGAAGAAAAAAAAACACCTTTTCTAATAATACTTTATTAACTAAACCTATGCAAAAAAAAATTTAAGAGGTGAATATTCCCCTTTAAGTCCAATACAGAACACAGGTACCATGAGGTTGAGTCCCTCCTCCTTGAAGGCAAGACAAATCTCGACAGAGTCTTTGGGGTGGAGACTCCCTCCTCTAGCTCAAACCCCACCCGCTAACTTCCAGAATTCATGTGTCCTGCTAGGAAGCTGGATGGACAAGACAGTCTTTTGGCTTTCTTTAGGTTTTTATTATTTTTTCTAAGATATGGGGCTATATAACCCCCCATTAGGCACATTACCATCACTGGTCTTCCCTGCAGTGGATTTACCAGTTCACAGGTGCTTTGTAGACCCTTTCAACCCTGTGGCGCTCTCGTTCATCAGTTATTTCGGGATTACCGGTGAAGGTGCAATCTGACAACGCCATGGCTGTGGCATACATCAACCGCTATAGAGGGATTTGCAGCGCTGCAGCCTGTAATGAAGTGGGCAGTGGCCTAGGCCATCTCAGCCATTCACATTCCACGGTTATAAAACGTTCTGGTGGACTTTCTCAGTTGCCAAGACATAAAAAAGGAAATTGGGGTGTGCATACAGAAGTGTTTTACCTGATTGTTCAACATTGGAGTGTACCGGCAATAAACCTCATGGCAACCAGGGATAATACATTCTTTCCCGAATAAGGGATCCTCTGAGTTTCCACTATGGATGCAATGTCTATTCCATGGAGCTTCCACCGCTCCTATGTGTTTCTCCCTATTCCTCTCATCCCCAGGGTGGTTGGAAGATCAGGATGGAATGGGCATCTGTCATTCTGATTGCTCCTTACTGGCCCAAAACGGTGTGGTTTGCGAACCTGGTCAGTCTTTCTGTTTAGGATCTTTTCTGTTTAGGAGCCTTCCATTCAGGCCAGATTTCAGTTGGTCCAGGGTCATCTTTGGCATGAGGATGTGGAGAAACTGGTTTTGAAGTTATCGCTCTTGAAGCCAACATCCTGAAGCGGAAGGGCTTTTCAGCAGAAGTCATATATACTGTGATACAAGGCTGGAAGCCGGTCTCTCCCAAAGCATACCATAGGGTGCGGACTATTTTTCATATGTGGTGTGCAGACAAGAATGTGTCTCCACAGACCTGTGACTATCCCTTGGTGTAGTCTTTCCTCCAAGATGGGTTGAACAAAGAACTCCGTCTGAGCTCCCCTAAGGTTAAGATTTCTGAGCTTTCTGTACTTTTTCAGAGATGCTTTGCCTTCATTTCAGTCAAATGTTTTTTTCAAGGGGTGGCTCATGTCTTCCCTTACTTCAAGCATCCCCTTCCTGGTGGGACCTTAACCTGGTTCTGGGTGTATTGCAGAGGTCTCCTTTTTAACCTCTTGCTTCCATCTCCTTGTGCCATTTGATGCGCAATATGTTTTTCCTCTTTGCATTGGTCTTGTTCAGTGATTAGCTGAGTTACAAGCTCTGTCTTGCAAGCCTCCCTTCCTGGTGTTTCATCAGGATAAGGTGGTAGTCCATACCTCTCACGAGTTTCTTCCCAAGGTAGTCTTTTAGTTTCACATCAATCAAGAGCTTATTGTATATTCCTTTTGTCCTGACCCTAAGTATGATAAGGAGGGGCATCTCCATTTGTTGGACATGGTGCATTGCCTTAAGTTTCATGTGCATCGTACTAAGCCTTTCTGCAAGGCTGATTCTATGTTTGTCATCACTGAGGGTCCAAGAGCTGGTCAGGCTGCCTCCAAGGACACCATTGATGGGCATATGAAGTCAGGAAGAAACCTTTTCCCTTTAAGATTACAGATCACTCCACCAGATCTAGGGACCAGCACTATTTTTTGTGCCAGTTGTTCAGTGGTTTCTGAGCCCTGTTGGCTCTTGTTTTTGGTGTGCTGTGTAAGTTCAGTGTCCATTGACTTGTTGCATTGTTTATTCAAATACTGGATAGTCCTAGGGAACTCTGGTATCACTGGGAAATGTGGATGATATTTTATCCCCATGGTAGCTATGTTCGATATTGGATGTAAGAGAAAATATGATTTTAGTCTACTCACCAGTTAAAGGGATAGTAATGTCAGAAAAGTATTAACTGTATGGTATATACAATTAAGAGAGAGTACTTGCACTTATTCATATCTCTCAAACCGTTATGGTTTGAGAGATATAGGAAAATAAAGTTCTCTGGTCCCCTTTCTGCTTGATGAGCTGTAAAGCTGTCAGAAGCAGATTCTGGTCTCTTGACCAGACGTGGCTCTTCAGTAGCGCAGATATAACAATATCTAAAGATAAATACTTAATTTGGAACGATCTACAAAGTGTGCCTGGTTTGCAAGCACTCTTTGTAGACTGTTCCAATTAAGTATTTATTTCTAAATAATGTGGTTTGAGCTCTGCTGAAGAGCCTCTGTCTGGTCAAATGACTTGAATCTGCAGCCGTCAACTAGATGGCAGACTTGAGTAAAACAGCCAGGAAAAGGTAATTTTAGCAAGTTATACATCTCAAACCATAAAGGTTTGAGAGATAAGACTTACATTGATGTTAATCTTTTTCTTAAAGTCTACAATATTAAATCATGTTAAATTTAAGCATTACTATCCCTTTAAATCCTTTTCTCTTTACTCCATATGGAACACAGGTTTCCCATCCAGAGAAAAGCACCTTTGTGGTATTGCTTTCCTGGGTAGAGGAGTACTCTTAGGGTTTTTCTCTCAGAGATTTTCTTCTTCTCTCTGCCGCTTACTTCTCCATATGTAGCTTTGGTCAACGATTTCTTGGAGTTAGTGGGCGGGGGGAGGGGTTGAGCTGGAGGAGGAGGAGAGACTCTCAGTTGAGATGTCATGCCCTCCAGGAGGAGGGATTCAACTCCATGGTACCTGTGTTCCATAAGAAAGAGAAAAGGATTCAAAAGGTAAGAACATTAACATCCTATTTTGTATATAGAATATAGTGTTTAACTTTTTTACATATTGACCATAGAGTTTTGCATATTGGGTTGTGCGTTGTGTGTGTTTGTGTGTGTATGTATTGTATTGTAAGTATGTATACATGTGTGTTTTGTGTATATAGGGTGTCTTATTCTAGTGTATGCATATGTGTGTATATTTTTTATTTATATAGGTCCAACCTGTGTACTTGGCACTTTACAGTTTACGTTTAGTATAGAATGAGTACAATAAGCGCAGTGATTAAGTGCTTATATAGACAATCATAATGGGAACACCAGGTGAATATACATTGGGATAAAAGGTCCCTGCCCCATAGAGCTTACAGTCTAAGTATAGTGTGTGTTTTGTGTACATGTATTGTGCTTGTGTGTTTATTGCATGCGCGCGTGTAGAAGGCCTCACAATTCCTTGCAGAGATTTTCACAGGAGTAGCCAGGGGGGTGTCTTCTGAAAACCACGCCCCTATGAAGGACCTATGTGAGCGACAGTATTGAGGAGATTTGAATAACTCCTCCTTACTGTTGCCCCTGGATGTATTTGCCAGGCACACAGAAGTCTTCTTTTACATATATATAACAACCAAATATATAATAGAAAAAGGTGCCAATGCAATACAATACCCCCACTATTATAACACAATAACATCTAATAGTGACTACAGTCGGGAGAGCACAACGCGCTGTTAGCGTTACTGCCATTCCTGCCCGCTTTGTACACTGGGAGTCCTACGAACATTCGTATCCAGTTATCATTCTCTGGTGATATTTTTCTTTATCATTTTTTATGTGAATTCACATCTATTATATATAGAGCTATAAATATTTGGGGGTATTTTATATTAATGTACTGAGTATTGTCTAATAAATTTATTTTTAGTTTTTAATAGAAACTAGCACTCTCTCCAGATTCTTTTTTCATATATGTATCTCAATTAATTGTAATGAATCTAGTATAATATCAAAGTGCGGTATTTGTATTAATAATTAAAAAATACAAATCATGATGTTGCACTGACATATGCACTCATATGGTATTGAACTCACATGTGGAATTTGAAATTTACTAGTAATATACAAAATAATGTAGAGAGTTCCTGGATTTTAGTACGTATTAAAACTGATAATATTCAGTCTACAAATTATTGTAAGTCCATCGCTAGCAACAATTACCTACATACACTTGGTGGACACCATTGTAAATAGATAAATAATATTTCAATATTTCACATAGTCAATTCCAAGAATTAGACATAATTGTATTCCGATGATAATTTTAATAAAAAAATCAAACATTTTACTAAAAAAAGTTTAAAAAGATAAATATGAGAACCTAAGAAGAACATAAGCCAAAACGTTAATTAATTATAGGAAAAATCAGAAAGGCAATTCAGAATCTCCTGTTGTTCATTACTAAATACAATCGCCATGCTTCACAAATCCAACATACCCTACATCAGCGCTTTCCAAACTGTGTGTCACGACACGTTAGTGTGTCGGCTGCAGTGTGTAGGTGTGTCACAGGCAAAGGTGCCATTTACATCATGAGATTATCATGCAACCCAAGCACGAGCTACACTGGGAGCTGAGATAAAACACTATTACTTAATGGTCGCATTTACACAGTGCGAGATTGCCTCTGTGTGCTGCATACAGCTGGAGCACCACAAAAGATCAGTAACAGTTGGAGTGCCTCCGTGTGCTGCATACATAATATGTATGAAGCACTCGGAGGCACTCCAGTTGTTACAAATCTTTTGGCAGTTCAGCTGTTAAAATCTTTTGAGATGCCACCTCCTCTATACCTCTGCTCTCTCTTTGGGCTGCCAGGCTGGAGTGTCCCTGTGCGCCGAGGCTGCCTGTCACATGACTGCTGCTTCTGCTTGTGGTGCCGATGAGACAGGAAAGATGGATAGTACTTCTAAAATCAGTTATGCTCTATTTAATAATGCGACATGAGAATCTTGCGCTTATATATAGCGCAACATTCTCATGTCGCCCTTTTAAAAACCACACGACATGCTTAATGCCTTCCGCAGTATGAATGAAAGGTTTTTATGAGTAATGTTGTGTCCCCATACATCATCTTATTACAATTTATGGATGTGTCCATATCTCTTATAAGGGATTATTAGTTTAACCTTCAGTTTGCTAGCAAAACTGAATTAATGTGTCACGAAATCATGCATGTCTAAAAAGTGTGTCACCAACATGAAAAGTTTGGAAAGCTCTGCCTTTGAGTGTCAGAGTGGTATCTAACACATTGATTCTCAATGTTTTGGAAGCATCTCTGGAACTTAGAGGGTGAAAATAGTTTTAGGGGATAGATCACAAGTTGTGTATAAAAAAAATAAAAATAAAATAGGAATATTGCTAGTCTAGTGTCCCATATCCATAGAAATATCCAGATCATCAGTTACAAAAAATCCGTTTCTACCACCAAAAGGTATATTGAAATGCAGAAAATGCAGTTGATGTACCTGTTCCTATGTGACCAAATGCACAACTTTTTTTTTTTTTTTTTTACTTCCAATGTAACAAAAAAAAAAAAATACCTTATAGAGTGACAGTATAATTATGTAGTGTAGCTTATTACATGTAGTTGCAAGGAAGACTGAAAAGAAATGAAAAGTAGATTTTCTGAATGTTTAACCCTTTGATTGCCAGTGGGGGACGGAACACATTGCTTCCCAATGTGTTCTGTATCCCTCTGGCATGCAAAGGGTTAAGGAATATTAAAAAGGGCATAGAAACTCATAATCTGTCTCAACACTGCAAATAGGGTTGCCACCATTTCTTCAAAAAAATACCGGCCATGGCATTCCCTCCATAGACTTAACATTGGACAGAAGACAATTTTTTACCGGTCTGCTGGTAAAATACCGGCTGGGTGGCAACCCTAACTGCAAATCATCACATAAATGTAAATACAAACATCTCACGTGACAGGAATAGAGCAGGTAACATTAGGACATGTGGTGGTAGGGGGGGAATTAAATGGGTTAAAATAAAGGGAGTTCTTCTGTATGCATGAATTGCAAATTTGGAGAATTAAATGTTGATTTTGAGTGTTTTTCAGTGGATCACATTTGTGATTTTATTTTAAAGGAGCAGTAAAAAATATTTATGAAAACCTACATGTTACAGGACTTTTCCTGCTGAGTAAAAGCCAAGGTCACTCCCACCACTAAGTTTTTTTTTTTTTTTTTGTAAATCAAACTTTATTGGTTTTATGTTTTCAGCAAAAAAGGGGGGAAAAGAGTTACAGAAATCAAAAAGGGGGGAAGGGGAACAAATGAAGGGACAACCCCCCCCCCCCCACTTGACATCAGAGGCAGAACTCCCGATCACTGACCCGCAGTGCCCAGGAGAGACAAGCCAGGTGGTGGTATATCTATCGGAGTGCCTGTCCACCGTTGAAACCAGTTCTTCCATGCATCTGATGTCCTCCACCCTTACAACCCACTCCTTAAACATCGGAGATGAGGGCAAACCCCAACGAACAGGAATGAGCGACTTAACCACGTTTAATAGATGTTGAACGACTGATTTCTTATATTGTGATATGGGGAGGTGTTGTGCAAAAGAAGCGGTGCAGGGAGAAAGGGAGGAGGGTCATCCGTGAGTTTCCTTAAGACAAAATAAACAGATTCCCAGAAGGGGGAGATAAGCGGGCACTCCCACCAGATATGGAGTAAAGTGCCAGATGACCCGACCACATATCCAACAGACATCGGGCTTCTCAGGGGAAAACACGCGCAAGAGTGCCGGTGTGCGGTACCAGTGGGAAAGCAATTTGTAAGACATTTCCTGAATCTTATAGTCCAGGGAACATTTGTGGGTCAAGGTGAATATATTCTCCCATTGCCTCTCGCTTTATGAAATCTGAAGGGCTGTTTCCCATTTCCCAACAAAATATGGAAGGGGAGCGGCCGTAGAGTCCAGGAGAAGATGATATAAAAGAGAAATGCCATGTGGAGGGATAGCGTCACCAGCGCACAAGTCCTCAAAGGGAGTTGTTTGACGAAGGAAACTTTGCAGATGGGGTAGGGAGCGAATTAAATGCCCCAATTGGGTATATTGGAACCGATCAAGTATTGTTGGGGAGCGAGAGGTTAGAATTTCCTATAGAGGTCGAAGTCTGCCATCAGCAGTTAAAAAAGATGCAACCCGTGACGGACCATCAAGGGAGGTGTCAAGAAAGACGACAGGAGACTGCCCAGGAACAAACGCCGGGTTATGGAGCAAGGGTGTCAAGGGGGAAGGGAAAGTGGTAAGACGAAAGCAAGCACTAGAGCTGTGAAATGTCAAAAGGGCAGCATATACCAAAGGGTGGGTCCCAGCGAGTGACCGGGCATGAGTCGGCAGTAGCCAGGGGAGTAAGGACAAGGGGGCCCCCACCCCATCATAAGTTGTTTTATTCAAACACTGTAACAGTTCAGATAACCAGGAAGTAAATTTACTGTGTTTATTTCCTGTTTGTTCTGACAGGAAGTGACTCAGCAGTTTCTATCACATTCTGTGGATAACTGTAGGTCACTGACTTTCTTCAGTTAGAGTAACAGGAGAACTAATTAGAATTGGACCACTAGAGGGCACTGCTAATATACAAAACACAGTTTTAAACAGTAATAATTCTGGAAATATACTTCTCTCAGCAGTGGTAGTACTCTTATTTCACTCAGCAGGAAACACCATACAATATATATTATTTTCATTAAAAAACGTTTATTGCTCCTTTAATGTCAGAAATTCTGGGGGTGGGTCTCATTAGTATATGTGTATGCTTGTGTAAAGAAAGATTGCTTTTATTTGCACGTGTACTCATATGTGTATGTGACTATAATAAGCATTTTTAACCTTCCTTAAACACATTTTATGGGTGTTTAAACAGCAAATGGATTCCTTTTGATGTTTTAATCTGAAGGTTTATAACAGTGGTTGCTAACCTTTTCTTTAACTGGGGCTAGTTTTAATCAATAAAATATGTACTGAGTTACTCTAAAATGTATATTGAAAATATATTAATTTATAACTGTATGTATTAAACCATCTCTAAAGCTGCTCTTACCATCTCTTTGTTCTTTGTCATACCTTTCAATAATAAAGTTCCGTACAGCACATCAGTGACCTTCTTAACAGCTCAAGGTGATAACATTATGTTTTAAGACATATAATTGTTAGCAGAAGACATCCATATTAGAAGACAAACCTGTGGCTGTCCAGTGAGCCAGAGATTTTCTGAGTGACAGTGTCTTCACATCCTTAAAGCGGAACTTTCATGCATATTAAAGTGTCCTCCAAATAATTTTTAACATGGCGATAAGCATATAAATACTTTTATTAACCTTAGTAAATCCGGCATTATTTAGAAACATAACTTCTTCGAAGACTCACCGCCAGGCATCTTGACATAGAGGAATCTGTGCTCCTGCAGTCTCCACCCCTTTCTGTACCTTAAGGTACGATGCAACTTCCACTTACCAATCACAGAGACAGGGACGGATATCGCAGGTGCACAGATGCCTCTTTGGCAAGGTGTCTGCACTGTCATCTGCAGTGAATCTCTGAAGAAGTTACATTATTTGGGGGCACTTTAATATGCATGATAGCTTTGATTTAACAACATTATACCATATTACTATGTTTGTTTAAAATTAATAAAATACTTAAAATATTTAATGAACATAACTTTCACACCACATATTCCCCACAACGCTTACTATATAAGTCTTCTTGATAAAGCGTACAGAATAATCTGTAGGCAACTATTATGGCAGCGGGAGAGAAAAACCATGAAAATGCTGTCAGACCTCTGTCTGAATTACTATTGGTTCTCTGAACGATCACTGCTGGACCGTAGATGAAAGCTGTGCCCAGATTGGCTAGCAGGCCAGATAGCTTCATACTTCACTGTAGTGAAGAGAGCTAATCACTGGTAGCGGAAGAGCTACTTGTTTGAGACCCTTGGTTTATAAGATCAGAAAGAAATAATTAACCTGAAGATGTTATCGCTCGAACAAAGGCAAATGGGTAAAATTCAAAGGGTCATTAGGATTTTCTTGCCATAGTAAGGTAAATGGGTGTTCTTTTTAGGAAGTGGTACTTCTCCTTTAAAAGATCTTTTTTAATCCTCATTATCTTTCCATACCTTGGAGTGGCAGCCTTTTGGTTCTCTGGTTCACTATTGGTACGAAGGTATCCTGTATTACTCATCATTTGTACAGAAATGCTCTAATTTACAATTATGGGGAGTGAGATTTACTATTGATTGAATGCATTCACTTATCTTATGAAATAAAGAGTTTTGCTAAACACAATCGGCATACCTTAATATTTTAATATGGAAAATATAGTTAAAGGGATAGTAATACTTCAAAATTACTATCCCTTATATTGAAGCCCTTGTAAAACTGAATAAAATTCCACCAGAGGCATCTCTCAAACCTTTATGGTTTGTGAGATAGCCGCTTTTAAACTTCGCTCCCCCTGCCTCTCCCCTGACGTCATCGTTCTTGCTGCAGCAGGGAAATCCGGTCCCAGGACCGGCGGAGGATCTTTAGCAGAGCCGAGATCTCGTTATGGAAGACAAGATCCTTCACTAAAACAGTCTTCTACGTGTGCTTGGTTACGTAGAAGACCGTTTTAGTGAAGGATTGTTTCTTCTATAACGAGATCTGGCTGTGTTGAAGAGCCTCTGCTTGATTCAAAGAAGGGATTTCCCATCTGCAGCAAGAACACTGACGTCAGCGGAGAGGCAGGGGGGTGCGAAGTTTAAAAGCGGCTATCTCGCAAAACATAAAGGCTTGAGAGATGCCGCTGGTGGAATTTTATTCAGTTTTACAAGGGCTTCAACATAAGGGATAGTAATTTTGAAGTATTACTATCCCTTTAAATAGGAGAAACAAAACTGCACTCTCTTGTGTGTTTCAGGTAAAAAACAAAACAAAACATAAAAACCATATAAGGACACATGTCCAAGAATGTGTTGCATTACTTGAAAATGGGAAATCAAGTAAACACAGGTTCTTATACTGGTCTCATTGCCCTCCGTTCCAACCCACTAGGGGGTTATAACAGCAGACACAATTTGAGCGAATTTCATGTTCGCTAAGAAAGCTGTGAAGCACTGGTCAAAGTTCCAGTACAAAAATAAATTTACTTATAAAAAGCAGGAGTTATAACTACAGGGGTGCAGATGTGACAGGGCTCAGCATGCAAGACAACTCCATCTAACCCAGGGTCCAATATGTTCTAGTTATGTGTGGAAAATATTTTTGTTTTGAGAGGCCTGAAAAAAATGTTTACACGGGGGTCATCCAGTGAGTAGTTACACCACTAATAAAAAATGTATAACAGGCATAAACATTCGGAATAACAGAGGACAAGATTAAAGGTCCGTGCCTCTGCCGCTGACAGCGGTTTTGTTTGGCTTGACCATACTTCCTTAAAGAGCCAGAGGAATTGTGGTCATGCAGCATGAAACTACTGTAGGAGGTAGGAATGTGGACTTCTTATAGTCTCCCCTGTCACATATTCAATGTATGATTACATATATTATTATTAATAAATATACTTTTGTACTGGAAAGTCGACCTACTTTCTTCTGTAACAATGGTGACTTATATGGAATTTGGTGACTTGACACTACACAAGGGTAAGATTTGAACCTCAGAAACTACAGCTCCTAACATCCCCAACCAATTAGTGGTTCTGTGAAATGTAGGGAACTACTACAGAAGGGCTCAAAATTTCCACTTGCCACTAGCCAATGGCGAGTGAAAATTTAGCCCTGGCGAGTAGAAATTCAGCCCTGGTGGGTATGCTATAGCTTGCAGTGGCGAGTAAATTTTCAGGTCTGGCTAGTAACAAAGGACTTCAAATTTTAACCCCTGTTACAGTATCACGCAGAGATTGGATCACATTTTGTAATTTTAGATTTGTTTTCATGAATAAATGTTGTTTTCTTACTTTCACCAACTCCCAAGATATTGCTGCACTGTGGTTACCTTTTTCCTTGACTTTTTTTTCTTTTGCATTTTTGCCTTTGAATAGTACTGTAAAAATATTGTTTGCTGCAATTGGATGAACCTATTATATGAAAACAAACTAAAAAGCAAGATGTTTCTTTTTCAGCTCCAGAATTTGTTTTGAACATCCATGCTGCCCAGGAAGATGATGGAACCAATCCTCGTAATTCCATTTTATCCAACAGGACTCCGAAGAACTCTGCCACAATTCCAGATACAAACTTACTTTTATATGATGAATTCAATCTCACAGATTCTCAATTTGATAACACAGGGATAGAATATTCAGCGGATGTTATTAATAAACATGCAAAAAGAAAAACTAAAGTGCAGAGAATTCAAGATCTGTCACAAGAGAATTATGAATACAAAGAGTGTGAGACAAATGTTGCAAATGAATTCGTTTTTATGGATCATCAAAGAACACACAGTGTTGAGATGTACAACTTCTGTGAGGGTCAAGCATGTTCCGTAAAAAACACAGATCTTTCCAAACATCAGAGATATCCGGAAATTCACAGAGTAATGAAACGATGTCAGTGCTCTGAATGTGGGAAGTCTTTCACTAGAAGATCAAGTCTCGTTTTGCATCGGAGAATTCACTCAGGTGAAAAACCGTTCCATTGTTCTGTATGTGGGAAATCTTTCACAATCAAAGCAAATTTTGTAGTGCATGAAAGAATCCACACAGGAGAAAAACCATTTCAGTGTTCTGAATGTGGAAAATGTTTCAGCAGAACCTCCAGTCTTGTTTTACATCAGAGAATTCACACAGGTGAAAAACCATTTCAGTGCCTTGAATGCGGGAAATCTTTTACCATTAAAGCAAGTTTGGTTGCACATGAAAGAATTCATACAGGAGAAAAACCATTTCAATGTTCTGTATGTGGAAAGTCTTTCACCAGAGGCTCAACTCTTATTGTGCATCGTAGAATTCACACAGGAGTGATCTGAATGTGGGAAAAACTTCCCAAATAGACCATCCATACAAATCATCAGAGAACTGACAAATAAGTAATTATATTTCAGTGCTCTAAATATGGAAAATCTTTTATCCAGGCTTCATATCTTGAATTCAAAAAGGAGAAAAAACTATTTCATGTTTTTAATGTGGGATTTTTTTTTTTTTTTAAATCTTCTAGCAAATCACATAATTCACATAAGGAAACATTTGATATTTTGATTGTGGAAATGTTTGTTTTTTGTTTGTTTGTTTTTTTAGATAAACCAGCTCTTTTTAAAACATCGACAAAGTCTCCCGAGTTTTTAATTCAGGGAATAAGCTCCCTTTAACTAATTTCAGTCATAACTAGGGACGACTAGTGTCTTTAACATAGTCTTGGTGCAAAGAAGCTCATGACTGTGACATAGGTTTTAGTCTGTTCTAGAAAAATAGAGTAGGAGACAAAGGTAGAGGAGTTGCTCTTCTTTTAAAGAACAATCTAAAATCCAATATAATATAATGTAATATAAGGAAGACAGGTTGTCATGGATAACAGTTGATTATGAGTAAATAGTGAATTGTGTTTTAACCATTATATACCCAAAACTTAGTTTTATCAATCCCAATACCAGACTAATCATAATCAACAATTACCCATGACAAGGTTAGAGAACATTTGATTAGATAGAGCTTCTGTTCGTATTGGAGTAATATATAGGCATCCAGAGCAACATGAATAATTGTTTAGACTATTGATGGAGGAAATAATTAACATTTCTCTGTTGTCCAATATAGGTTACTGGTAACTTTGGGAGGGTGACCGCCCCTTTAAGTAGGCAGGAACAATTCTTGAAAAGAAGTGCAGGGTGGAGCCTTCCTCCTCTCCTAGCTGGTCCCCAGCCAATCCCCCTCCACTAAGATTTGCTCCTTGATGAAGTAAGGCATGCTAACAATTCTGCTATAGTTTTAGCATACTTATTGTTTTTTTCTGTTAGATATGGAATACTAACCATTAGGTGGATTACCATTACTGACATTCCCAAGTTGGATATCTCTGTTTACTGATACTGTTGTGGACCTGTCAGCCCTGAAGGGGAAAAGCTTGTGTAGCATGTTTTTTTCCCTGGAAGTTGCCCACTGAGGCTTCTTCTTTAGTAAATGGTAATCTGAAGACAGAAGACCTGCTAAAAAGGTGAGCAACCCTCTGATTGCTGAGGTCCACATGTCCCACACTTCCCCTCCGCAAAGGGTTCTCCTTTGGAGTTCCTTTTACACACTCCTGCACTCATTAGGATTATCTGTATGTCTGTTGGGGTGTGGAGCAACTGGGTTTCTGTGGTAAATTTACCCCTTGTTTGCTGTTGGGTACCTTAGGGGGTTTTCTTGCACTTTCCCTACTGGGTCCAGTGTTTATTCATTTATTTTAATGTTTTCTGATGATTTTTTTTCCCATTGTTCACACACATATTCTGAATTTTTGGCTTATTTGAGTTCCGCACCTTTAAGGCGGCAGCAGATTAACCCTTCGCCTGCCAGATAAGTGCATTTTAGCTATTTCTGGGGTGATTTACTTAATCTTAAACACAGTATTTCAGTATACCATATACTTTCAGACGTTTAGACACTGTGAGGATACCAATTCCGTTGGAACTTGGGGCTAGGCCTAAGACTAAGGATACTGGGGTGTCTGTGACCCCCATTGCTCATTGCTCCTCATGTCAATCAGAGCTGCCTAGAGAATACTCAGGTCATTTATGCCCTTCATGCGCTGCCGCCCCTATATCTCCCCCAGGGACCTCCAGCCATGCATTAGAGCCACTGTGGATGAAAGAGTTTAAGCCTACTACTAGATACCTGAGGTCTATCTTACAACTTCTTCCATCCCAATTACAGGGGGTCTTCCTTATCTAAGCCGCAGGGTGTACCTGACGTTTCAGACTCCTCTGAGGAGGAACTGTTGGTGGACTCGGATGAAAGTGGATATTCTGCGGTGGTATCCTACCAATTCTTTGGGAACCCCTTTGAGGCTGACCCTGATCCCTCCACTGAGGGCCTGATCAGGGCAATACTCACTACGCTGAACATTTACCTGGTCTCTGAAACTCCCAAGGACCCTTCTGCTGTGTTTCATGAACCTAAGAAGCAGTGTACCCTTCTTTCCACCTAATCCCACTCTTGACCAGCTTATGTTAGATGAGTGGAAGTCTCCTGATAAGAAATCTATTGTGTCTAGAAAGTTTGCTGAGCTGTATCCCTTCTCTGAAGCAGCCCTAGCTGCAGGAGCTGGCAGGAGGCTATTCAGGCATTATGAGTATCTAGTCATGCCCTTTGGTCTCTGCATGCTCCTGCTGTCTGATGTACTGAGAGATCTACAAAGTTGTGTGGTGGTTTATTTGGATGACATCCTCTTTCACTTTCCTACGTTGGAGATTCATCGTTCGGATGTGTCCAAAGTATTACAGCTGCTAAGAGAGAACAACTTGTATTGCAAGTTGGAAAAATGCGAATTTCACAAATCCCAAGTAACCTTTTCTTGGGTACATTATTTCCACATCAGGGTTGGCCATGGACCCCCAGAAATTGTCCGCAGTGTTACAGTGGCCCCATCTTGTTGAACTTAAATCTATCCAAAGATTTTTGGTGTTCGCTAATTACTACCGGAAGTTCATTAAAAACTTCTCTACTATTGTCAAACCACTTACTAATATGACATGTAAGGGCGCTAAAGCCTCAGAATGGTCTCCTAGTGCGCTGCTTGCATTTGAAAACCTCAAGACTGTATTTGCAGCAGCTTCTATCCTGGTGCACCCAAACCCCACCCTTCCCTTTTCCCTGGAAGTTGATGCGTCTGAAATCGGAGTAGGAGCCCTCCTTTCACAGCATTTGGCTCCGGGGGAGGCCTTGCGTCCATGTGGCTATTTCTCTAGGAAACTGTCTGAGGCTGAAATGATATATCAGATTGGGGACAGAGAATTACTGGCTATTATTCTGGCCTTGAAAGAGTGGCGGCATCTCCTGGAAGGTACTAGCTCTCCGATCTTGATTCTGATGGACCACAAGAACCTGACTTATTTGTCTGAGGCCAAACGCTTGTCGTCCCGGAAAGCCAGATGAGCATTGTTCCCTTTCCAGGTTAAATTTTTTTGGTTTCCTACCTTCCAGGCTCTAGGAACGTGAAGACGGATGCCCTTTCACATCAGTTTTGCAGTCCATCTAAGGAGGAGGCTCCTCCTACACCCATTATTCCAACTGATCGGCTTCTGGCTACCATAAGAACTTGTATCACCTCTCCTCACCTCCGCTCAGTTGTGCATTAAACTATTGGAGACTTACCATGCTTCTAAGATTGCAGGTCACATTGGGCGAGACCAATTGATTTGATCTTTATCTAGACTATTTTGGTGGTCCACGCTCAGATCCGATTGTGCTGCTTTTACAGCGGCATGCACTACTTGTGCTCAAAATAAGTCGCCTCAGCATTTGCCTATCGGTCTCCTCCAACCTGTGGCCAACGAGGAACGCCCCTGGTCACATTTGTCCATTGACTGTATCGTTAACCTTTCCGCATCCTTGGGATTCACGGTCATCCTGATGAATGTGGACAAATTTTCGAAAATGGCTCACTTTGTACCACTCAAGGGCTTACTATCCACACAGGATTTGGCGGTAGTATTCACTAAAGACGTCTTTCGACTCCATGGCATACCCAGGGTTATTGTATCAGACCGGTGGAGCCAGTTTGTGTCCCGTTTTTGGAGGTGTTTTTGTGCACAGATGTGGATTCAGCTGGCATTCTCCTCTGCTTACCACCCTCAATCTAACGGTGCGGCAAAAAGGTCTAACCAAGCCTTAGAACAATTTCTCCCTTGCTACATTTCTGACGACCACAACAATTGGGCTACCTTGTTACCTTGGGCGGAGTTCGCCAGAAATAGTGCCGTGAACTCTTCCTCACAGAGTTCTCCATTCTTGATCAACTATGGGTTTCAACACTCTGTCCTTCCAGAAGTTTTTGAGGCACAAGCTATTCCGGCGCTGGATGAGCATTTGAGGGCCCACCGTTCCTCTTGGGTTCGGGTACAGCAGACCCTACGTGATTCTGCACAATGGCAAAAGAAGCAAGCTGACGTAGGCATTTGCCGGCACCTACCTTCCAGGGGGGGAAGCGAGTTTGGCTGTCATCCCGTAACCTGAACCTCCAGGTTCCCTGTAAAAAACTGGCCCCTCGATTTGTCGGTCCATTCCGTGTGCTGCGAAATATTAACCCTGTGGCTTATGCTCTGGATCTTCCCACTTCCATGCGCATTCATAATGTGTTCCATGTTTCCTTGCTTAAACCCCTGGTCTGTAATCGGTACACCTCTAATACGGTCAGGCCTGCTTCTATTATGGTCAGTGATCATGAGGAGTATGTGGTACAGAGCATTCTGGACTCCAAGTGGGTCAGAGGTCGCTTTCAAGATTTGATACACTGGAGGGGCTACACAGGGTGTTGCGGAAACTGCATCTGGAAGGTTCTCCAGTCATTCTGATTACTCTATACTGGCCTTGTCAGGCTTGGTTTCCGGAGCTTCTGGATGGTGGAGTCCTTCCAGCTTTCCCACCGTCCGAATCTTCTTCTACAGGAGTACCTGTGGAAGGAGGATGTCGACTGTCTGGGTTTGACGGCATGGAAATTGAATCCTGTCACGGATTCACCAAAAACGTTCAGGAGTCAGTATGGTATAGTTAAATGTAAAATGTATTAATAATAGAAACATAGAGCACACTATGTACACAAGTAGCAAGCAGAGAGTTACAAGTCAGCGAGCACTACTATAAGGAATAGGAGGCTGCCAAGCCAGACTGGGCCTCAGCCACTAGTAGTCTCTGCAGGAACCAGGAGTAGAAAGAAGAACAGGAACACAGGATCTTGATCAGACGTTGCTGGATGACTGACCCATGCCTGCAGTCAGTATGGAGCGAGGACTGACCCAAGCCTGCAGTCAGTATCAGAACTAGTCTACCCGAGCCCCAAGTCTGCACTAGATAGGATGTCTGCTCGGTATAAGGGACAAACAGACTAGTCAGACAGAGCCTCAAGTCGGCACCAGAGAGGGTAGTCAGACAAGCCAGGTCATACACAGTTCAGGTAGTCAGCCAGAGCCACAAGTCTGCACCAGGTTGGGTGTCCACTATAGTGATAAGCAAAAGAGTAGTCTGACAGAACTACAGGTCAGCACCAGGTTGGATGGAAGACTAGCCAGGTCATACACAGAGCCCAGGTAATAGAACTGCTATGAACAAGGCAAGGGCAACTGGTATAAACTTCAGTCTGCCCTTTAATCCTATGAGCAGGAAGTAGCAGGGAGGAGCAAAAGGAAGATAGAGCATAAATCAGGATCTGCGACATTCTGACGCTTAGCGCCCATAATTGATGTACCCATGTGTCCTGCTTCATTTGAGCGACAATATATTGTAAATGACGCATCTTGGCAATGCGCCCAAAACTCGCGTCACCTCAGTGAATGATGCTGCGGTACTATCACCCAGCCAGCAGACACGGGCATCATCTGATACCACATACTGCGCCCAGACCAGGCACCCAGCAAGACACCCGGAATAGTGCTGCGCCAATCAGCAGGAGGCTTCTTATCCAACGACGCGAAGAGAGTGCTGCTGGATGTTAGGTACGGTAACAAATCCTCAATATTGAAGAAGAAGGGTTTCTCTTCAGGTGTGGTGGCCACTGTGCTTAGTGCCCACAAGCCTGTTTCCTCTAAGGTGTACCATAGAATTTGGTCCATTTTTCTCTCTTGGTGTGCTGATAGGGATCTTCCCACAACTTTTATCTTCCTATGATCCTGTCTTTTTTTACAGGACGGGGTAGATAAGGGGCTCAGCTTGAGTTCCCTAAAGGTTCAGACCTCTACGCTCTGTTTTCTTTCAGAGGCGCATCGCCATCTTTCCAGATGTCAAGGTTTTCTTTCAGGGCATGGCTCATGCTCGTCCTGCCTTTAAGAACCCTGCTTCTCAGTGGGATCTTAACTTGGTTTTGGGCATCCTTCAGCACCCTCCATTTGAGTCCTTGGCTACTATTCCTCTACATGTGCTGACCTGGAAGATGGCTTTTCTCCTGGCGATAGTGTCTGTTCGCAGAGTTGCTGAGTTGCATGCCTTATCTTGTATTTTGGTGTTTCACAAGGACAAGGAAGTTCTTTGCACTTCTCAGGAGTTCCTCCTGAAGGTGGTCTCTGAATTCCACATTAATCAGGAAATCGTGGTGCCTTCTTTCTGTCCATACCCTATATCCGACAAGGAAAGGAATCTTCAGTTGTTGGATGTGGTGTGCTGCCTTAAGTTCTGTGTGCACTGCACTGAGTCCATTCGTCAGTCTGAAGCACTTTTCGTCATTCCTGAGAGTACCAGGGCAGGTAGACCGGCATACAAGGTTACCATAGCTTCCTGGATTAAGTCTATTCGTAAGGCTTATGAACTGAGGAAGAAGCCTGTTCCATTTCGTGTCACGGCTCATTCCACCAGGTCTATTGGGGCCTCTTGGGCCTATAAGAATCAGGCCTCAGCTGATCAGTTGTGCAAGGCGGCCACTTGGTCATTTGTGCACACCTTCTCTCAACACTACTGTGTTGATGTCCTGACATCGGCCGTTGCCAACTTTGTTAGGAAGATCCTGGAGGCTGTCTTGCCTGTCTAGGGTCTTCCTTGTCTCTTCAGTACTCCTTAACTGTTGAGCCCAGTTGGCTCTAGTTTTGTGTGCTGTGTTACCATTCCTGGTGTGTTATACCCCAGTTTTGTGTCCGTTGACACTTTCTTACTATTTGTAGGGCTGCTTTATGATCTGATGGTTCATATATGCTCTGGTGACTTTGGGGACCTGCAACTGGTCCTTGCCTTACTTCCCACCTCTGGACATCCCAAAGTTACCAGTAACCTATATTAGACGACAGAAAAAAAGAGGATTTTAGTCTTACCTGTTAAATCCTTTTCTCTTAGTCCATATAGGTTACCGGTCTCCCACCCTGTCAAGGGACCATGCTTGGTTCTCCTGTGACCGAACGTGGGAGTCCTTTTTGGTTCATGCTCACCTAGTCATTACTTAGCGTCTCAAATCTTACTGGAGGGGATTGGCTGGGGACCAGCTAGGAGAGGAGGAAGGCTCCACCCTGCACTTCTTTTCAAGAAATGTTCCTGCCTAATTAAAGGGGTGTTGCCTTTCCAAAGTTACCAATAACCTATATGGACTAAGAGAAAAGGATTTAACAGGTAAGACTAAAATCCTCATCAGTAAAGAGTTAAGTAATAGGAGGAGGGATATCTTGTTTTACTTGCAAAGGGCATCACTTGGACAACTGGTTAAGGAGTCAACTTGCACTGGAACACAGGATTACTTGTGTAACGGCTTATGGGTTGCCTGTTAACAAATCAAATCCACAATAAATAAATAAAATAAAAGCCTAGCTCCCACTGGAGCCCTCTCTGGTTTATACGTTGCTGGTCTTGGCTAACCCGCTTAAAGCACCCACTAACTGATCCACCCAGACAGCCCAGTTAAAGGGATAGTAATACTTCGTTTTAACTTCATTTTATTTTGTAGGCATTAAAAAAACATGAAGAACGATATAAGTCTTATCTCT
This sequence comes from Rhinophrynus dorsalis, assembly GCA_037306005.1. NCBI lineage: Eukaryota > Metazoa > Chordata > Amphibia > Anura > Rhinophrynidae > Rhinophrynus > Rhinophrynus dorsalis. The sequence continues at coordinate 596,451,775 of CM074719.1, forward strand.
CAAACCTTCATGGTTTATGAGATATTCACAAGCAAAGTTTCCCCTCCCGCCCCTTTTACCTAGTGTAAGCCATCTCTTCTCAGATGTGGAATACAGTCCATAGACCAGACAGATAACAGCAGGGGACAATCTTCTTCCTATGAGAACAATGAAAGCCCTGCCCCCCTTGACACGTCTTTCAGGTTTTTCCCTTATCTTAATTGAAGATTGTCCCTCTCTGCAGTCTACCTGGGCACCTCCCTTCTGATCTGGCTGAACAGTGTTACATCAGTAAAAAGGGTGGTAGGGGGATACTTCGTCATTGAATTACTCTTGTACTACAACTCTGACAGAATTGAAATAACACTCTCCAAAGTCCAAATACTATGATGATTAATTAGAGCTGTTTTTATTATGAAACATTACTATCCCTTTAAGCCAGACTGAAGGTATTACTTGTCTCAAAGCTGTGTGAATGCTATCTGGGGGAAGTTTTTCAAAGGCACATGGTAATGAAAAGGGCCTCTCCTTGCTCTAGGGTAGCAGGAAATCTTCCACGTCTCCACAGCAGTCTCTCTATGACTTAGCTACTGCAGACTGTTGGCTGAATCCAGCCTCTGGACTGTTTTCTGAAAACTCTCCCTGGATTATCAGGCACTATGTGCCATTTTGACATATGTGCAAACCACAAAGACCTCTCCCAAAGGATTTACTGTGATCTCCATCACAATATTTCAAAACTGAAAAATCCCCTCGTCATGATCATACAAAATACCACTGTTCTTTAAGGAGTTAATAATTCCTCAACAAAATACCTTGTACAGAAATTATTTTTAAATAAATAGAAATCTATGGGCCTTATGCATAAAAGGATAGAGCAGAAATTCTGGGAAAAGCCAATCACACCCACAAATGAAAATGTGCCACTGATTCAAATGGGGGATTTTGTTAACCCCTTAATTGCTAGATACCTATAGCGTATGAGGAGATAAAGACCCATTTAAATCAGTGGCTGTTTGGGGAGCTTTTGTCTCCCCTGTGATGATGCATTTGGTTTGCGGATTGTCTTTTATTTTGTATATAAGGCTAAAACATACATTATTTTTGTATAATTTACTTAAGTTTCACTAGTAGTTTATGTTGGACTTTGTAAGAGCAGTAATGTCTTATTTCAGCAGTCCTATAAATGAAATGTGTGTATGTGTCTTTAATGGTCTGTTATTTCCCTACATTGTGTACATTTTATTATATATATTTAAAAAAAAAAAAAAAAAAAAAAAAAAATTAACCCCTTAAGAACCAGTGCAGCTGGCACTTAAGGACCACAGAGCATTTTTTTTTTCCCTGATCAATTCCAGGCTCCCCGAGCGGCATCAAATCTATGACCTACATGTATGTCATTGGCCCTTATTGCACATTGACCCATGACGTACATTTACGTCTTAGGACGTTAAGGGGTTAAAGTGAATCGTGTTCTCTGTCAGGGGGCATGACTGGAAAGCTCCACTGTTTAAATCAGGGGGGAAAAAAAATCAGTTACTGGTTTAGGAGGGGGCAGGTGACTCAGCCAGCCACTTACAAAAAAATCAAACCTCGTGGTGGGGCATTAGGACCCCTCCTATTGCCCCCCAGCTACTGATCTCCCAGCCAATTTTCCTGGGAGATCAATAGTGGCGGCACAGTAAGAGCTCCCCTGCTTCCATCCCACCCCAAGTACTGGGTAGTAAAGGGCGGGATAGGGAAATCCTTGCCCGTCAATGAGGGAGGCTTTGCCTCATTGACATGTGAGGGTTTTTCAATCCCGCCCACATCTACCCAGGTACTGCAGGTAGAATGGAAGCAGGGGAGCTCTCTTGCTCCCCCCACTGTCGCCACAGTAGCTGGGGGGGCAACAGGAGGGGTCCCGATGCTCCATTACAAGGTCTGAATTTTAATAGGAAAAAAAAGTTTCACCGCACACCTGCTAGTGCTATCTAAAACTGCAATGTCCCAGTCACTGCAGCACAAAGCTGACCTTGTTAACTTCTTCTCTGGCTCTTGTTTCATCATGATCCCCAAATGTTTTTCCAAATAATGCTCTCTCCCAATTCCCATCATGCATTGCTATCTGAGTGGCTCTGTGCGGAATTAAATGAGACAGATTCCTCTCATGCACTGCCATCTGAGCGGCTCTGTGCGGAATTAAATGAGACCGATTCCTCTCATGCACTGCCATCTGAGCGGCTCTGTGCGGAATTGAATGAGACCGCTTCCCCTCATGCACTGCCATCTGAGCGGTTCTGTGCGGAATTGAATGAGACCGCTTCCCCTCATGCACTGCCATCTGAGCGGTTCTGTGTGGAATTAAATGAGACCGATTCTCTCATGCACTGCCATCTGAGCGGCTCTGTGCGGAATTAAATGAGACCGATTCTCTCATGCACTGCCATCTGAGCGGCTCTGTGCGGAACTGAATGAGACCGCTTCCCCTCATGCACTGCCATCTGAGCGGCTCTGTGTGGAATTGAATGAGACCGCTTCCCCTCATGCACTGTCATCTGAGCGGCTCTGTGCGGAATTAAATGAGACTGATTCCCCTCATGCACTGCCATCTGAGCGGCTCTGTGCGGAATTAAATGAGACCGCTTCCCCTCATGCACTGCCATCTGAGCGGCTCTGTGCGGAATTAAATGAGACCGATTCCCCTCATGCACTGCCATCTGAGTGGCTCTGTGCGGAATTAAATGAGACTGATTCCTCCCATGCACTGCCATCTGAGCGGCTCTGTGCGGAATTAAATGAGACTGATTCCTCTCATGCACTGCCATCTGAGCGGTTCTGTGCGGAATTAAATGAGACTGATTCCCCTCATGCACTGCCATCTGAGCGGCTCTGTGCGGAATTAAATGAGACTGATTCCTCTCATGCACTGCCATCTGAGCGGCTCTGTGCGGAATTAAATGAGACTGATTCCTCTCATGCACTGCCATCTGAGCGGCTCTGTGCGGAATTAAATGAGACCGATTCTCTCATGCACTGCCATCTGAGCGGCTCTGTGCGGAACTGAATGAGACCGCTTCCCCTCATGCACTGCCATCTGAGCGGCTCTGTGTGGAATTGAATGAGACCGCTTCCCCTCATGCACTGCCATCTGAGCGGCTCTGTGCGGAATTAAATGAGACTGATTCCCCTCATGCACTGCCATCTGAGTGGCTCTGTGCGGAATTAAATGAGACCGCTTCCCCTCATGCACTGCCATCTGAGCGGCTCTGTGCGGAATTAAATGAGACCGATTCCCCTCATGCACTGCCATCTGAGTGGCTCTGTGCGGAATTAAATGAGACTGATTCCTCCCATGCACTGCCATCTGAGCGGCTCTGTGCGGAATTAAATGAGACTGATTCCTCTCATGCACTGCCATCTGAGCGGTTCTGTGCGGAATTAAATGAGACTGATTCCCCTCATGCACTGCCATCTGAGCGGCTCTGTGCGGAATTAAATGAGACTGATTCCTCTCATGCACTGCCATCTGAGCGGCTCTGTGCGGAATTAAATGAGACTGATTCCTCTCATGCACTGCCATCTGAGCGGCTCTGTGCGGAATTAAATGAGACTGATTCCCCTCATGCACTGCCATCTGAGCGGCTCTGTGCGGAATTAAATGAGACTGATTCCTCCCATGCACTGCCATCTGAGCGGCTCTGTGCGGAATTAAATGAGACTGATTCCTCTCATGCACTGCCATCTGAGCGGTTCTGTGCGGAATTAAAGGAGACAAAACTATGGCTCTCCAGTGGATAGAGTACAACGTCCTTCATCCTCAGCTGACTAAGAATGATGGGAGTTGTAGTAGAACTGTAGCTGGAGAGCCACATGCTACTCTTGTTGGATAGCAATGCATTACAAGTGTGATACAGAGAGAAATACAAAGTAAAAAGCTATAATGTCATTCTCTCTTTTACTAAGAATTACCACCTCACCTCTCTCTTTCTGACCCACCAGTCCTGTACTTCTAACTACCTCAACCCTTTGAGTGCCAGAGGAGTGGCACTCAAAGGGTTAAAGGAGAATGAACACATACGAATAATAACCTGTTACTTATTCTACTATAGTCAGAAAATCCTAATGGCCCCTATGAACTTTGTCTTTTGTTCAAAAAAATAACAATAGACATAATGGAGTCGGATATGAAAGTTCCTGACTCTTTTCTCGGACCAAAGCAATACATTGTACACCCTTCTGCACCTTATACAGTTACCATTATCATGTGCAGTGAGGTCCTCTGTTCCTGCCAACAACTGTCCTATCCTTCTCCATGGATGTGACATCAAGGACTAGTGGAAAATGTTATCTCTTGATCCAAGGATCAAGGCTAAAATTCATAGGGGACATTAAGATTTTCTGAACATAGTAAGGTAAGTATGTGTGTGGGGGTGTAATTTCTCCTTTAATACAAGTTACGTCTTAATGCTATCACTAGTACCCAACATGTTGCTGCTTTGGGTACATGCTGGTCACACTGTGTCACTACGTGGTTCTTTATGTGGAAAGGAAAAGATAAGAATCTGCAGTGTAGGGGAAAGAGAGACAATTACTTACCGATATTTCCTTTTCTTCTGTGTATCTCCACTGAAAAAGTATGAGATTTATTTCCTTCCTCCAGCTGGTTGGACCATCCGAATTAATTTAAATAGGCTACACCCCCTTCACTGAAAAAGTATGGGAACTTCCCAAGCCAATTATCGGGAGGGAGAATACCACACACATATATAATAAACCAAAAGACATTATATATATCTATATAAGTTAAGTAAGAAATGGATATAGCAGGTGATTAAATATAATTCTTTCTACCTTATTGTGGAATAACCGCTTGTAGAACTCTTCCATATTTTGCATCTGTAGAGGCATTGATATCCAGTTTATAATGTTTTATAAAAGTGGATATAGACGTCCATGTGGCTGCCTTGCATATTTCTTCTGGAGATGCATTAGCCCTTGATGTCCAGGATATGGCCATGGCCCTGGTTGAATGTACTTTAATTTTAACCCCTTAATGACCCTTGACGGTCATAACACGTCATGGGGAGACCTGACTTAACGAGCCATGATGTGCCATGACCGTCATGGAATTATGGGCTCCCCCCATACGCCATTCGGGGAGTCCGGAACCGGAAACCAAGAAAAAAAAAAAAAAAAGGTCTGTGGTCCTTATGTGCCGGCCACGTGTGCTCACGGCCGGTCATTAAGGGGTTAAGAGGTGGATCTAATTTTGCCTCTTTATATGCTATGATAATACATTGTCTTATCCATCTGGATATAGACTGCTTAGATGCAGCGGTCCGCTCTCTTTTCCCCATAAACAAGTTGTCTGACTTTCTAAATTCTTTAGTCCTCTCCAAACAGATTGAGATACACCTGACAAGGTCTAAAGAGTATAGTCTTTGCTCTCTCATTCATTGGATTAGCACAAAATGAGGGTAAATTTATATCCTGATTTAAGTGAAATTCTGAGATCACTTTCCCCCTGAAGGATGGTTTCATCCTAAGGACGACCTTATCCTGATGAAAGGATAAATAAGGGGCCTGACATGACAGGGATTGCAGCTCATTAATCCTTTTAGCAGAGGTTATAGCCGTTACAAAACAGTTTTCCAAGATAAGAGTTTTAAAGAAACTTGATCTAGTGGCTCAAACAGAAGGGATTCAACAAGTTGGGTTAGAATATTCAAATCCCACGTGGGCACAGTTTCCCTGATTCTTGGGCAAACTTTTTCAATGGCTCTAACAAATCTTTTTACTAGTCCTTCTTCTGCCCAGTGTCTGGCTAGGACTGCAGAGAGGGCTGAAATCTGAACTTTTAGTAAGGCAAGGCTTAGTCCCATATCAAAACCATTCTGTAGAAAGTCTAGAATTACTGGTGCTGTAACCTGATCCTTTTGTATCTTGTTCTTAATGCACCATAATCTAAAAGCTTTGCAAATTTTGTCATAAGTTTTTAAAGTGGATTTTTTTTCTTCCGGATATTATGGTTTCTGCCACTTTGTTTGAAACTCCACGATGCTTCAGTCTTTGCTGCTCAGTCTCCAGGCTGTCAGATGGAAAAAATCTGGAGGTGGATGAAATATTGGGCCCTGTGTCAACAGATCCAATCTGCTTGGTAATGGCCAAGGTTTCAGGAGGAACATTCTTACCAACTCCAAATACCATGTGCATCTCGGCCATCTGGGAGCGATCATAATGACTTCAAATCTTTCCTTCCTCACTTTCCTGAGCACTTCTCTTATTAAGGGAATAGGAAGATGTATGTTAGCGAGAAAGTCCATGAATGCTTTAACGCATCCTGTTCCAAAGCATTGTTTGTTTTCCACCTGGAGAAAAAGTTCTTGTATTTGCTGTTCTCTAGGCTGGCCATCAGATCTATTACCGGGGATCCCCATCTTTTGATGATCTGCTGAAATACTGCCTGATTGAGGGACCACTCTCTTGGGTGTACTTTGGTTCTGCTTAAGTAATCCGTCTGTATGTTCTATATTCCGACTATGTGGGAGGCAGCTATGGATGACACGTTTCTGCCCAGCGGAAGATGTGTGCCATTTCTCTGTTTTGGCTTATACTTTTTGTGCCCCCCTAATTTCTGATGTACATCACCGTTGTCATGTTGTCTGACCTGATGTGGATGGCTTGGTTCTTTATTTCTGCTTGAAAATTTTGAAGAGCATATCTTACCGCTCTTAGTTCTAATATATTTCTATGTAGGCCTTTTTCTGATGTGTATACAATTAACAAATGGATAGGCACTAGAAAATACACTGTTACTACAATACAAATATGTCCACCATAGTGGTGAGGTGCACTCAAGAGCCAAAAAACACTACTAACCAAATAAGTAGAGACTCAAGGGGAGAAAGAAAGATTATCGCCCCAAGATATCTACAAAGAGTAGCTCTTTCAATGAGGCGCTCCGTAACTAGAAAGATACAATCAAGTACAAAATATCAAAGTTTATTTAGATACAGAAAAATACCAATGACATAAAATAATTTAAAACCACAGTGGGCTGTGCATAGAGCCCTAGTCCATCAGTTCCCTAGTATATAACATGGTGTACAAGATATATATATATATATATATATATATACACACAATCAGCCTGGACTCACCACGGAGAGACAGCACACAGTTCAAATAAGTTTGAAGATTTATTGCATAACAGCACGCTTCATCAACGCCAAACGTTTTCGGTCCTTCACCGGACCTTCATCAGGGCAAACAGTGGTATGAAGAACAGCAGAGAAATAAATACCTTACTGAAGAAGTAAGACCACCCCCAGCGTCCCTGAGGCCCGCCAAATGCACCCAAGCGTGGATGACGCTAACCGGAGAGCCGGTGGATTACGTCACACACAACGGGCAAATGGTCCGGTACCCTGGGAAGCATAACAAATCACTGTATACAGAGACCCAGAAACAAAACGAGAGAGAGAAAAACAAAAAAAGAAAGACAGAAGAGGGAAGAAAAGACTGATGTGTAAAAACAGACGATACTGAGATGAAGTAGAAAAAAACTTATATAATAATGAGTGTAATAAATCGTCAAAAAAATCAGAAAGAATTTTTTTAAAAAGAATTGCGAGAAGATAGAATAAAGAAAAATAAAAAATAAAGAAAAATAGTAATAGATAGGTAATAGGCATATCCCAAGTGAGGAAAAAAAGATACATTAACAAGATACATATGTAACAGGGCATTGAATCAATGTTGCATTACGGCAGAAACCCGCACAATAGAAATAACGATAAAAACCCAAAGTCTCAAACCAAAACGCAGAACATATCCAAAATATGGAATGTCAAAATGAATTTTATATATATCAACAGACAAACCTACAGGACTGGACACCCACATGAAACGTGACATACTGGGTGCTGTGCAATGCGGGGAGAGCCCCACATCGCAAAGCACCCTATTGCCACAGTTGATATACGATAAAAGGAGCCCCACAGAATGGGGCGCTCATAGATCACCAAGGAACAGCATGGATGCCACGCAATGTGGGGAGAACCCCACACCGCAAGGCATCCAATTTCCACAAAAATTAGGCACACGAGAATTACATAAAGAAAAAAGAAAAAGCAAGATGTGTCGGATGCCGTGCAGATGTAGGTAAAACCCCACATCGCAGAGCGATCCAACTCCACAATCAGTATAAATATGTAAACCAAGAGCACCCCATCAATCGGGGCGTTCGTAGAGAAATACAGAATATGGAGTAATGGGTGCTATGCAATGCGTGGAGAACCCAGCATCGCACAGCATCCAGTGTTACCACATGTCAAATGGCAAGTAATCATCATACAACGAACCGAGTGTAACAAGGACAGAAATCACAGAACTGATGTGTGGGGGAGACCCCAAACCAAATAGCAACCCTTCATACCACTGTTTGCCCTGATGAAGGTCCGGTGAAGGACCGAAAACGTTTGGCGTTGATGAAGCGTGCTGTTATGCAATAAATCTTCAAACTTATTTGAACTGTGTGCTGTCTCTCCGTGGTGAGTCCAGGCTGATTGCGTTTGTAAATTCATATGGGACGTGCACCAGGCTTTCTCTGTTTCTTTAAGTTGAGTGCCACTGCCTGCTTCTTGTATTGTATATATATATATATATATATATATATAAAATTATAGTACCCAGTATATAATATATTCTATACAGTTCCTATAAGGTAATACCCAATACACAGTGGGTCCTGTACACAATGATGCAGTGTCTGCTATACATCAAAATACCTAAAAATACAGTGAGCTATAAATCCAAACCTCAAGTGCTGAGGTAATTTACACCACAAATAAGTGACACAGTGAAATACAATAGTGTGTGTAATGGAGAAAAAAAAAAAGGAATACTTATCCTGCAAACACATAGACAAGACACTGATCAGGACGTCTAGAAGGGGACTGGGGACGTGGGATCTTATCCGGACCAGCTGACCTTCCCCACGAAATCTGCCATGTAGTTCTGATGGCCCACTATGTGGGCAGCCAAGATGGTCAGCAGGTTTTTCTCTTCCCACTTTCTCTGCTTCCCTGCTTAAAGCTGGACTGTGGAATCCCCCTTGGTTTTTCAAGTGCATTACTGCTGCATAGCAGTCTGACTGGGCTAAGACTGGTTTTCCTTTCAGCTTATCTTTGAACTTCTGAAGGCAATGGCTCTTATTTCCAGATGATTTATGTGAAGAAGTGCCTCTTTTCTTGACAATAGACCTTGGACATTCTTATTGTTCCAGTGTCCTCCCCATCCTCTCAGACTGGCGTCCGTGGTGACCACTTGCTATACTGGATCCTTCTTTAGATTGGATAGTTTTGTCCACTATTTCAGTTCCTATTTTAGACTCATCAGTATTGGAATTTTTTGAGACATGTTGACAGAATTCTTGTTCCACTTTTGTAAGAACCATCTTTGAACTGGTCACATGTGACATTTTACCCACGGAACTACCTGTATGGCAGAGGTCAGTGCTCCCAATAGACTCAAAGTCTTTAGCAGACAGATACAATGTTTTTCTGGCTTTGTTTACCATTTGTATGATGCTGTTGATCCTTTGAGGCGATAAGTAGGCCTGACTTTTCTCCGTTTCGAAAATAATTCCCAGGAATTTTAATCAATGACTTGGCAGTAGTTGGCTCTTTTTCACATTGACTATCCATCCTAGATGTTTCAAGTGCATTCGAGTCTCCAGGACGTGCTGGATTGCTTGAATTCTTGAATCTGCTACTAGGAGTAGATAGTCTAGGTATGGGATTATTGTCTTCGTAAACACTCTCGGAGCCAAGGCTAGCCAAGTGGTAGTGCTCTGAACTGCCAATGTTTGTCCTTGTAGGTGAATCTGAGAAACTTCCAGTGTTTCTTCCTGATGGATATATGATAGTATGTGTCCTGTAGATCTATGAACGCAAGAAAAGTCCCTGGCCAGACTGTTCGGAGTACCGATGCCACCGACTCCACCTTAAAAGCCCGGAATTTCAAAAACGTCAAATCCAGTATTGTCTTGAATCCCCCCCATTGATTTTGGAGTCAGGAAGATTGTTTTCTTTGACTTGTTTGGGGCTTCTATGATGTCGCTTTTTTGGAAGATCTTGTATTGCCTTGTCCAATAATTCTTCCTTGACAGGATTTTGAGGAACCTTTGAGATTTTGAAGACCATTCTTTGGGTTATAGTGTTGAAATCTCTCGAAGTTCTGACCTACCCAGTTGTCTAGGTCTGTTTCTTTTTTCCAGATGGCAAGGAAGTGTGCCAGTCGTCCCCCTACTGGTACAAGAGACAGGGCCCACTGATCTTCATAAGAATTCTCTCTTTCCCTGGTTCTTCTGTGGTCCTTCCTTCCTGAACCCAGCTCTAAATCTCTGGGAGGAGGACTGTCTTCTGGTGTCATAGGAGCTTTTTTGTTGAAACTTCCTTGAGTCACGAAAAGGCTGTCTTCTTGACCTGAAAGTCATATGTGAAGGGGATGATCTATTCCTGCGATCTTGCAGTAACAACAAACTGAACCCTCCAGATAGTTTCTTTATTTCTTCCAGCTGTCCTCCAAACAACATGTGTCCCACAAATGGCAATGATATTAGCCTGCTTTTTGATGAAGAGTCAGCTCCCCATGACCTTAACCATAAGGCTCTACGAGCAGAAATGGACAAAAAAGAGGATTTTGCTGATAACTTTATGGCGTCCATGGAAGCATCACATTTAAACCCTACAGCCTCCTTGATTAGAGCTACATCTTTTGATAACTTGGATCTGGAAACAGAGGATTCTATTTTCTCCTCATGTTCCGTTAGCCCTATCCTAATGGTTCTGGAGACACAAGCAAGGCAGTGGCAACATTGATATTCTGCCCCAGAAACGAAAACTGCTTTTTCCAAGCACTTTCCATCCTGCAATCCATGGGGTCTTTTAGGGAAGATCCGTCTTCCATAGGGATAACTGTTCTCTTGGAGAGATGTGAAATAGCCGCGTCAATCTTTGGAGGTGATACCCAGGAAGGCGTGTCCTCTTCTTTAAAGGGGTACATTTTTTGGAATCGTTTTAGCACTGTTACTCTTTTATCTCCCTTGGTCCATTCAGATTTGATGATATCAGAGACTGGGTGATGTACAAGAAACACTGGGCTGGTTTTCTTGTTCCCCAAGAAGGCTGTATCTAATATATATCTTGCTCTTTTTGTTTGTCAGATAGGCCCAGAGTTTTTTTGCAGGTGTTTTAGAAACGGCTCCAGCTTGTCCAGGTTGAATGATAAGCATACAAAATGTGAGAGGCTTCTGAGGATGAACAGCACAATGGCCTGTTCCTCGGCTAGTCACCTCCCAGAAGCATCACGTTTTAGCTCTCTATTGCCATTAAAGAGGAGATATTTCCACTTACATATTAGACTAATCCAGTCCAAAAACGCGATCCTGTTCAAAAATGATGAGCAAGTTCCCCCTGCACAGGAACACCAGCTAACCCCCGACATATGTTTAGCCTTGTTGGGCCTCCTCAGGAGGGTGCAGCTAGATTCCCTAGGCACGGACAGCAAGGGGTCCATGTCTGGATTACCCTTCGTTCTTAGGGAGACCCCCTAAGAGTATTCAAAATAAGCATACAGAATGTGAGTACCTAATATATCTTGCTCTTTTTGTTTGTCAGATAGACCCAGAGTTCTTTGCAGCTGTTTTAGAAAAGGCTCCATCTTGTCCAGGTTGAAGGCACCTTCATGTTCAACAATTTCTCCTTCTTCAGATGAATACGCTGACAGCAGGTCTTTAACACTGTCCAAGTTGCCTTCCTCCATTCTGTGGGATGTACCCTCCTCAGGGTCTTCATTAAAGGTTTCCTGCATGGAGGACCTCATCCATGATAAAAACTGCTAAAATTGGCCTAGTACATCTTGCCCTGCTGCTTTTTTGAGGCAGTCTTGACAATATTTATTAAATAGGATAGGATATCTGGTCTGCTCATATTCTTATAGGAGTGTACAGAAGTGTGATATAACATGAATTTTTTTAACCCTTTGAGTACCCCTCTGGCACTCAAAGGGTTGAACAGATAGATCCATGGGTTCCTATCAATTGCACTTTCCTCCAACATCTTTTTTTATGAAATATTGAGAAAAGCCAGAAACCAGAACAGTTTCAACAACACCAAGGTACAGCTAGCTAACTATGCTGAAAATGTACTTCTAGAAAGTCTCAAATTCTGTCCATCAGAAATTTTGGATGATTTTCAATTGGATATAGACTTGGAGCGGTTCTAGAGAACATCATTCATTTTTTTTCCAATATTCAATTAAAGGGACAACAACAAGACTGCATCAGAGCGAGCTCTGTGATGGGTAAATATGTCTGAACTAGTTGAAGATCCCGTTACACGGGCCACAGAGCCACTGCCAGCTGGTAACAGTGCAGTCATGAGCAGTAGAGACTGCCCGCGCCGCGGCTGATACAGAGCTAAACGCTCTATCAGCCGCGGTGCGGGCATTCTCTACCGTGCATGACTGCGTCATTACACACATTTTAGCTAATTATTATATAGGATACCACAATCATGCTGAAGAAATTGTGGGAGATGATGCAGTCTGTAAATGCATCTGGGGAGACAAATTTGAATGGATTGTCTGCTTCATTTTGTATTTATTTATTTAGAAAATGTTTTACCAGGAAGAATACATTGAGATTTCCCTTGTTTTCTATTATTGGATTTTGGGATGTATAACAAAAGCTACGTTATACCTCTAGCTAGATAAAGTAACAAACGTTCATCAAACTTGTTAACACTGATGTTGTTAAGTTAAAACAGGAGGAATTTTGGTATTTTGAATGGTTATTTAACTGAGAAGAGCATGGGGTGCCCAATCGGTAGATCACGCTCTACCACTAGATCAGTGTTTATTGGTAGACCACCAGAAGACTGACTCGGTATAGTGTTTACATTGATTCCTCTATAGCACTGAAGGAGTTAAAAGCCACATTTAAATCAATGGGATCTGGATTGGAAATGTAAACTTTGAAGGATGAGAAGGACATTGTGTTGAAACCTGCTGCTAAAGGGGTGCTGTGATGGCCTTAGACCGGGATTATTATGTGAGAAGGATTTAGTGATGGTGTGTTTATAGGAGGCTGGCCAGAGACCCTTTAGAGGAAATCCACAGATCTAGTGATGTCAGAGTGAATGAGTCACTGGAGGAAGGTGTCAGTGTTAGGGACCTGTGCATCTGTCTAAAAAGCATCCTGTCACAGTATTCCATACACTCCCCAAAATCCATAAGATATTAACCAGGACACCTTATAGTGACAGGGGTTGACTTTGTTCACCCCTGTAATGATCCTGGTGTACCTGATGGCAAGGAGTCAGAATTCTAGTCTAAATAAAGGTTAAGCACATTACTCTGCTCTTTGCCATCTTCCTCGGGATAGCTCCACAGCTTTCTGTCCGCATCCTTGGCGTGATCCAATTATGTATAACATTACAGTTTGTTATGTTGATGCTAGTGATTTGTTAGGAGAGGATATCATTTGGCCTAAATTATACCAAACAAAATATCATGGGACAGTGCTAGAGTACATTGTTGAACAGGTTAATTTTTTCTTTTTTTCAAAGTATGTTTATTGAAGCATTTTATAAAACCTGTTACACTGAGCATGAATGATTATGCACAACAACACAACCAACATTAGTTATAGCAGCATAGTTAAAACAAGCAATCCAAAGATAGAGAAGCCATATATATTTATGGTCCTGTCTTATTAGGGATATGTAATTAGGATCGTTTATCACCCTCCTTGCTCAGGGGAGTAACAAAAGAAAAGAGAAAGGAAAAGGTGTATAGTGACTCAAGAAGAAAAAGGAGAGATAAAGAAGAAAAAGACCACTTCCTTTGGGCCCTGACCCGACCGCAATCCAAAACCAGTTGTCCCAACGCAGCTCTCAGCTATGAACATTAGAGAAGAAGGTAATTATGCACTGTGATATACCTCCCGAGACTCGTCTCTCAGATCTGCAGCTAGGGCCCAGGAGGTGGATCGAACAGCCGCTAATAATAGTATGTCTAAGATGCTTTTGTTTCCATAACAGATGCAGCATCTGGTAGGGAATGCCTAAAATAGCCTCCTGGGGAGCATGGGGGAACCAATATAGGTAACCACCGAACACTGTGGAAATGTACATGTAGGCCTGTGACCAAAATGGCCTCAGATTCAAGCACAACCAAATGTAATGCAGATGATCTCCATCACCAGACTGAATCCAGTGCACCATTCGGGAGCCTCCCCAAAATAGTATCAGTGTAATGCCTGGCTGAAATCGTTCCTTAGTGTCTGAAAGTCCCTGACTCTATGGGTGTGTGGATCGATCATATCATCCACCATTTCAATACCCCTATGTCCGCAAAATGTGAAGTTTGGAAATATAAGTTTCCTGAAAAGGGAAGATAAACGGAGAAATGTCTAGTACCGTATAAAATCTTGAAAGATTGCCAAGCTTTCCTTGAGCCATCAAGAAGTGGATTGCAGAGTATAGCCGCAGAAAGATCTGATGCGGGTGCTTGCAAAACATACTGTAACTACAAAGGATAGGCTATGCTCTGATCCCAGTCTGCTCAAGATAACAGTATCTTGAGTGAGTGTCTATTGTCCCAGAAGAGATACTGCTGGCCTGCTTCCCAGAGTTGCATACAATGAATGGGAAGCATTGACAATCCTCTGATTGACTGGTTTGTGCTTCCTGGTCTGAAATGCAGGCTCCAGATTAGTTGTCATGCCTCTGAAGCTCAGAGTAGGGAGAGCTACCTTCTATGGCTGGCCAAGAGTTCCAGGAGTTCTGATAAAAATAAATGTAATGTGCGTGCCACAGCTGTGTGTTGTTGTACTCTGGTTGTGAGGTGTGGACACAGGTCTAGGCTGTGTTCCGACTCCCTCTTTACCCAATAACGCTTGTATATGGGACGCTTAGTTCAATTTGGAATGATTATTGCTCAAAGTGATAAAAGAACACCAGGTGAAGTCCTAAGTCAAAAGGCACAGTCATCACAACTCCACTGGCTATGATTCTGTATAAAATGTTTAAACCCTTGGTGGAATAGATCCATCCTTTCTTTTGGACATTACCAGTTTCTTATTAGATTTGGGGAAGTTTGTATTGCTGTTAGAAGCTGTACTGTTAGTATCAGAACAAAAACTCTGTGTGTGTGTGTGTGTGTGTGGGGGGGGACCCAGTTCTTGATCGATCTCTAGGAACAGGTCCAATGTTGTGTGCAGGGTCGATGTTGGCTCCATGGACTCCTTCATGGGACAATTAGATGAGTACCTGGATGGCATTACTTTTACTGTGCCTGCTGATGAGAATTCAGCAAGAATTTATTGGAAAGGGGATGTCACACTGGCTAACAGGACAGGAGGTGAACCTGCAGGGCAAAAGGGGGGTTACTAGGCAGAACAGATGAAGCAAGAACTAGCAAGGCTAGGTTGCAAAACTAGGGAACGTTGTAGACTGCAGATGAAGGTGGATAACAGGACTAGGAGCTCACAAACAATCAAGGTCCCAGCATCCAAATAATCAAACAGAACCAGGGCTGGATTCTATCCCCCACGGTAAAACATGTGGATAAAACAAACACCGAACGCTAAACAAGCGCTTTCCACAGGTATTCTGTTCCTGCACCAGAAAACAGAACCAGCATAGGCTGCACAGATTGCCATTACTACAAAACTGGCATAGCATGTTTCTTTAATCAACTGTGTGTTGATTTACGCTTACAAGAACACGGAAAATGGCAACTTCAAAGGAAATTGGCTAAAGTTTGACGTTCCAAGGTCACGTTAAGGCCAATTCCAAGCCCCAGCCAATCCAAAGCCAGCAAAGTATCAAACCCAGCCCCAAAATGTATATACAGTTAGGTCCATAAATATTTGGACATTAACACAGTTTTTGTTTTCCGACTGTTTACCAAAATAAATTCAAGTTGCAGTTAAATAATGAATACGGGCTTGAAGTACAGTCTCTTAACTTTAATTAGAGGGTAGTCACATCCAAATTGGAGGAAGGGTTTAGGAATTATAGCTCTTTAATATGTGGCCCCCCCTTTACCCCCCCCCAAAAAAAAAGTAATTGGACAATTGACTCAAAAGCTGTTTCATGGACAAATGTGGTCTATTCCTTCATCAAATAAGCAGGTAAAAGGTCTGGAGTTGATTTCAGGCGTGTAAGCTCTCCTGTCCTCTGATCTACGTTTTTTCCTTATGCTCAACGAAGATTGTCCCTCTTTGCGACGGGAGGGGGATACTTTATCATTCAATTATTCCTGAACTACAACTCTGACAGTATTGTAATAATACTCTTCATGGCCCAAATACTATGAATATTAATTGGAGCTGATTTTGTTAAGAAACATTACTTTCCCAGCCATTGTTTGACTACAAATTCCATCATCCTTGACTGGCCAATTGGCAGTTGAGGATGATGTGAATTTTATTCCAGCAACAGTTGGATGACCACAAATTGCCAAACCCTGCTCTAACAATTTACTATGGTCTGAATATAGGAAGGCCAGGGTGATTTCACAATTCATTACAAGCTCTTAAATTAAACAGTGAAACCAGCCTAACATTTTGCACCCTAACGTGAACTAACACAGAGTTCACACTAAATTGTATTAGTTCTTCTATAAGTTATAAGGTCTTAGAATCAATTTGTCTATAGACTTAAATATTTTAATTTGGTCTACATCTTTATCATATACTCTGTTCTAAAGAATTTATGGTTTGAGGGTTCAAATTTCCCTGTTATTTCTAAGCCCTGGTCAGTATATTTATTGTAAACTATATGGATCAATTCAATAGACAGCAAGTTATGAATATTCAGTTTCACTGTTGGTTGAAAGATCTGTGTTTCATCCTCTTTACTGATGGTTGCTTTGTTCAATACAGTGTGAACTTATTGTTTAAATGTCTTATCGATTGCAAGCTGTGTGTCTATCTGTACCATTAACTCTAGGTCAGCTACTAAAGATTGCAAACTCATGGGGTTAGTTTCCCTGTTCATTGGAAACTCTCTTAACAAGAAATAATTATGGCATGCAAATAAAAAAAAACAAATGGTATCCGGTTCTGCTCCTCCAGGCGACCGTGGACTAACAGAAGTGAAAGAATAGCCATATCTCCCCTTGTTCCATTGTAGATCTGAAGGATGTATTTTCAAATCCGTACAAAAGGAAAAGTTTTGACCTTCTGGTGCAAACCAAGTAAAGCATAGGGCACAGATAAACGTTCAACAGATTTCTATTTATAATCCCCATTTCCAACAATCTGAATTTGCTACATAAACAGCTGTCTTGTCCCAGAACAGCACCAGTTTCCATTAGTATACCCAACTCACTTTCTGTACCGGGAATGTGAACAAAAATTGTAAGCTCTCCTCTCTTCTGATCTATGGACATAGACCAAGCGTGGTCTTCTGGCTGCTGCTGGAGTATAAATCCCATTATAACTGATTGTTAGCGAGGTTTTCGCATTCAAGAGGTTAAAGGTCCCATTGAAACACAGGGGTATTCGGGGGTAGGGGGCAAACTAATCGCCTTAAAATACTTAGTTTTAACTTTATTTTATTTTGTAGGCATTAAAAAACATGAAGAATGATATAAGTCTTATCTCTCAAACCTTTATGGTTTAAGAGATATTCACAAGCAAAGTGTCCCCCTCCCGCCCCTTTTACTGATGTAACACTTCTCAGCCAGAGCAGAAGGTAGGTGCCCAGGTAGACTGCAGAGAGGGACAATCTTCAATTAAGATAACAGAAAAACCTGAAAAGCTTGTCAAGGGGGGCAGGGATTTCATTGTTTTCATAGGAAGAAGATTGTCCCCTTCTGTTATCTGTCTGGTCTATGGACTGCATTCCACATCTGAGAAGAGATTGTTTACAGTAGGTAAAAGGGGCGGGAGGGGGAAACTTTGCTTGTGAATATCTCATAAACCATAAAGGTTTGAGAGATAAGACTTATATCATTCTTCATGTTTTTTTAATGCCTACAAAATAAAATAAAGTTAAAACGAAGTATTACTATCCCTTTAAAAAGTCAAACGCAGCACGGAGATAAAGGAGGGTTAGAGAGCAAGCCAATCTTAGCACAAAGTACAAATACGAATTTTCGTTGATTTAACTCTTTCAGTGTCAGAAAGGCACCCAAAGTGCTAGCACTCAATGGGTTAAACGAGACTTTTAAACCCTTCAAATCTAGCGAGGTCTTCGTCAATTTGGAGCCCTCGCCTGCATCCAAGATGTTTAAAAAAACTACTTAAATAATGTGGACGTTTTAGTATTCCATCTTAATTGCCATTTGCTGATCCAGAGATTAAGCCAGTTTCCACTGACCGGCCTGAACACAAGTCACTGTAGTAACACCAGCATCCGGGCACACTGTGATGACGCCCGCATAGCTCCCCACGTGACGCTAGTCTGCTCCACCTCCAACACAAGCTTGACGTCACGCTGAATCGCGCTGCTGATTGGCTAAATAGACGAGATCGTCCGCCTGTAATCATCAGTGAGCGATTCGGTAATGTCCGTGGTTAATACATGTGTGACGTAGCATAGACAGTGGGGTAGTGATCTGTACGTGTGTGATAGCGATGTGTGAGGGGGTCCATGAATATAAAGGGGGTCCGTATGATCAGCCCGTATACACACACATAGGCTGATGGGACATAAATGGGAATTCTCACGGTTTGACCCTGAGATTTAGGATATTGATCAGATATCAGGGTGAAGGGCCATATTCCCAGGGTGAGAGATCACAGTGTTGAATACTGTGTTGTCTGTAATAAATAGTTGCTTATTAGTTTCTAAATTGCTGCAGTTTCTGTAAGGAAGATAGAGGGAGAGATCCTGCTTCTTTTCTGTATATTTGGGCACAGACAGGGAAGCTCGAAGTTTCACCATGTTAAGGGTTCCTTGAGGACCGATAAGTAAATCTCCCAGTTAGAGCAAGTAGGGATACATCGCCTGAAATCTACATTCAGGGGAACCTCAAGGGTTAATATTTCAAAGATCTTAGGGTTGGCTGATTTGGAAAGTTCTCATGTATGCTAATATACTAAGAATATGTGCACTATTGGGGGTAAATTAACATTCTCTTATTGACTTAAATGTATTGGTCTTAAACCCCGTGGAACTCATTGCATTGGAGACTTCTCTAGCATTCAGTGGTTTAAAAATATAGATTTAAATCAGTGGGGCATTTTGTGTCCTCTGTAACTTAGTTATATTAGCCCATAATTGCTTCACTTTGCTTTTATGCATAAGATCCACAGTGTGTAAGTAGGTTGTCGTACCTCCCAAGTGTCCCTCTTTTAGACTCAAATCCCTCTTTCCCACCCTGATGTCCCTCTTTTTTAGGAGATCAGAATGTATCATGTGTGTATAAGTGTATCGTATTGCTCAGGAATAAAACACATTAATATTTGAATAAATGTCAGTATATGTGTTTCTAGATTAGTCCGTGTAAATTAAAATTGTTGGTCTTGTTATAAGTCATTTATTGGGTTACACAATGAGGTCTCAATAGGTCATTAAATAGCCTAAAAATTCTCGGTAATGCCACGTTCACCAATCAGGCCCACAATAACACCCCCTAAAACACAATGTCCCTCTTTGGCAATTTGAAATGTTGGGAGGTATGGGTTGTGTGTGTGTGGTAGAGGAATGAGGGGTGAGGAGGGAGATGGAAGGGAAGAGAGTGTGTGTGTATAGATACGTTCTGTGGGTTTGAAGGAGGAATGAAAGCTTCTATGAGGTACAAATGGAAGAAAGTCTGAAGGACTGATATCCTAAGAAGAAATGGGGTAGAACAACAGCATTGTAGGTGACAGTACAAATTCCCCAAATTAACAATGATTTAAATGTGGCTTTGAATCCCCTGAATGCTAGAAAGGTGTTGGAGTCCTTTTCTAGTATTCAGTGGATTGAAACCCCCTATTTAAATCAGTGGGATGTTTTATTTGTTCCCTGTGAAGCTGTTGCTTTGCGCTGTAATTGCTCCATTTCCTCTTTGTATATCAGCCCCTCTGACCTTCTCCTATGTCTACTTTAGGCAGATTTTATTCCTCTCGTTTCCATGTTTTTTTTTCTTCACGTTTTACTCCTCCATCACAGGCAACTTGTACACATTTGTGCGTATGTGGATAAACAAAGTGGGGTTAACCTTTTGAGTGGCAGAGGTATGTGCAACTGTACCCCTCTGCCACTCAAAGGGTTAACCACTGGCACCACATGGGACAAATAAAACATGTTCATTGATTTCAATGGCAATTTTAATCATTTGAATGCTGAAGTGCTTTCTTGTGCGTGGCAAAGCAATAGTTGCAGAATGTCTCCACTCTTGACTATTAATATGTCACATAATATGTCACATTGGCCTTCTTCCCCAGCTTCATTATTTTACTCACCCTTAACTCACTCTCTCTTAAAACAGAAGTGAGGCAATTATTCAGCAAACCAACTGCACCACAGACAACAAATAAAAATCACAGTTACGTTTGAGACATCTAGAGTCCAAGGAGTTAAAGCTGTGACTGTTTTGTTCTCTATGGTGCAGTTTGTTATCTGTAAAATTAATCCATTTTTTTCATTTGTACATATGGCCTTATGTTCCTAATTCCACCTCACTTGACTGTTTTTCCTCATCCTCACAAAACACACACATCATATTTTATAGTTGAACCTCCACTCCAGCAATTAAACTGTCTTCCCTTAGATTAACCCCAGCGAGACTGGTGTGGGATAGATCCACCAAAGTAAGGCAAATGGACAGTACAGTAACACAAATAGGATGATGTCAGAGTATTTATTTTAAAACGTAGGGGTCATATATAACCTCTTATGGACCAGAGGGGTGAGCAACGCATTGTGATGCAATGAGTTGCACACCCCTTTGATCCTAATGGGTGAAACAAAGTGGAGCTATTTGGGGGCAAAATAATTGTACCATAGGGGCCAATAAAATAAAAATCAATTGATTTCCATGGATCTTTAAAACTCTTGACCGCTACATAGGTCTTAACGCATTCGAGAACTCTATGTGTAATGAGTTGCACACCCCTTTGATACTGAAGGGTTTAAAAAAAGTGGAGCTATTCCAGGGCAAAATAATTGTTCAATAGGGGACAATAAAATAAGAATCAGATGAATTTTGATTGTTTTTTTCAAAACAGAATAATAAATTGTCAAGTGGTCACAAAAATCCGATGAGAATCATACAATATAAGAGAACCACTGTGTTGGCATTACAGCAGAGTCCTACTTACAAAGGAAGAAAACCTGTTGGTTAGTGCTATAACTAAATTTACATGTACCAATCAATAGTTAAGTAACAATTAACATTACTGGAAATGATAGTAAAAAGGGAAAACTTCCTTGGGGGGGGTAGGTCTGTCTGACGACATCTCATGGGAGTCAGTGGTTCTATAGTTTGAATTGAGGGTCAGAGAAATTAGTGGAGATGTCATCCATCAACGAGATGCAAGATAGTTAATCCATGGTTGCCAAATTTGTAAAAAAAGAGAATCTGTGAGGAGCGGAGGAATGCATTGTCATCACATAGCTAGATTTTAGTGCCCAGTCCATCAAAGATGGGACTTTAGTTTGATTTCAGTAAATGGGAATAAGTGTTTTGTCTGGACTTACAAGGTATTTATAGAGAGTAGTTACAGGCTCATCCTTCTCAAGATTGTGATTGTGCAAGTTACGTACAATGTACTGAGGTTTCATATACAGTGTGATGCCTGTGATTTTATGTACTTGCAGAACTGCGTTCCAGTATGCAGAGATGCTGGACATTTCTGCTTCACATTTGATGGAAACATGGTTTATGCTGATCTTTTAACCCTTTGAATGCTAAATAGGGTTTTTGTTTGCCTCCTTACTTGTATGGAGGTACTTCATGTGTAATGCTGTTATGTCATAGAAATATAGCAGATATTAGCAAAGTTAGGCATCAGAGACAGCCATGGGGGAAGTGGTAAGTTGCGAAAGACCCTCTTGCAGGTGTTGCTAAGAGCTACCTCAGTGCATGTTTTCGGGTTCTCTGTGCTTGATCACTGGCAGATCAGTTAAAGTAAATGGACCACTGATTGATCCATTTGTGTTCAAGCAGAGAGAGATCTAGGAAAAAAAAACTCTATTGGTGGCTCTGGAGGACAGGCATTGGCTACAATGTCTTATAATTCATCTCCTGTGATCATTTATATTCTTTACTATTAGAAAATAAACTAAATACATATGTGACCGTTAATGCTGTAAGCAGTGGTCCATAGGTATTAAAGCATAGTAGTGAACTTCTGGATCACACATAGAACAAATCAACATTTCCCACATTTCAGGTAATTTTATTGGGCTTTTTAATTGCTTGAATGCTAGTTATTACTCTTTATTTATATAGCGACAACTTATTCCACATCTCTGTACAATAGGGAGTAGACATACAGAGACATAAAACAGTACAGACAGGACATAGAAAACAAAAAGGATCAGAGGCCCTGCTCATGAGAATTTATACTCTAGACATAGGGCTGTGGGACACAGAAGTTATAAGTGCTATGGTGTGTAAGTGTCTCATGCCACATGAACTGCTGGTCAGTGGACAGGAGAAAGAAGTGCTTTGCAATGCAGTAGTTCAGTCACGAAGTCTCTAACACATTGTGAATCAATGTCTTGGGGACCTCCGTAGTATTCAAGAGGCTAAAAATCTAATTTATATTGCAGTGACAGTTTTGTCCCCTAAAGTGCAATTGGTTCACCCTAGAATTACACCTTTGTTTATACATAGGGCCAGATGTGCATAGTATGAGTTACAATACAGTGACAGACAGTCTGGTTATCTCTGATTGAAAACAGATGCTGGAGCCACTGATTGGTCCACATGTGTTCAAGCAGAAAGATGCTGAAATCATTTTCTGCAAGTAGCTCTTGAGATCAGAAGTTGGTAATCCCTGCTATATAGTTTCTTTTTGGTGATCATTTATCTTCCCAAGAAGAAATTATCAAATGAACTAAAGACTAGACAGGTGTGCGAAGCAATAATTTGTACACCATTCTTGTCCTTAACCTCTTAACGACCAGTGGTCCAGGGAAGTGACCTTGCCTGAAGGACTGCTTTGATCTTTGTTGGCGCGCTGGCACACGTGACTGGAGATGTGTACTGGGGAGCTGAATCGGGGTCTGAGAGAGACCACTCCAGTCTTGTAGCGGTCAATTTCAGATCCAGTTTGTGCTTACAGTGCTCTCGCAGGTGCGCTGGAAGCACAAAGTACATGACGTTCTAGGACCTTCACCAGTCCTTAAAGCGGATCTATCACCCCTATACATGTTTGTCTAAAACGTTAGTTTATATAACGATTGAATTGAAAACTGTTTTTATAAAAAAAAAAAAAAAAAAATCATTATTTTGCCCAAATTAAACTTCTAAAACTTCTGGACAGACTGCAGTTACCAGCTCTGTAACCGCATTCTGTCTCTCTTCCTCTATACAGCCTCCTCCGATGACGGAGACTTTCTGCCTGTAAGCTGGAGCAGTCTCTGGCCAATGATTTTTTTTTTAAAAATGACAACCGTTTTTAATCTAATCGCTATATACAATAATGTTTTATACAAACATGCATAGGGATGATAGATCCCCTTTAAGGGGGAAAAAAACAGTGATGGTCCTGGCATATTACCAGTCATTGAGGGGTTAAAGGTTTAAGTAACAATATATTCTAAACAATATAACGGTGTATAAGCTAAAGTATAATGTAGTAACAAGCAACCAGATTAAACCAAAGGCTACATACATTTGCATCAAGTCCACCAAAGGGTTGCACATTATGGTAAAACTTTTCTATGTTTGAAAAGCAGGTTAAACCTTTAGTGCTGGAGATGATTCCAACACATTGATTTGCAATGCATTAGAAATCTCTCTGCTACCCAAGGGAACAGTGTATCAGGATTACCTGTTACCTCTGATAAAGTTTGTGGTACACAAATAATTACACAAGTTCAACTAACAGTTGCTCGTGGTGGTGATCCTGGCTATAACCAAAACCTGCCTTTTCTCTTTGAAAATGAAGGATTTACCATAGATAACCCCAGAAAAACCCATAGTGACGCAGTACCTTTTATCAGTGACTCTGTATGTTTTTTGGCATTTAGTTCACCATGGTGACCTGGTACCTTTCTTTTTAGAAACTCACTCTTAGTCTCCACTTTGTGGCCTTTCTGATGTTCTGGGTGTTCTAACATTGGAATAGTCTTATCTCCAACAGGCATGAAGGGATAGTCCTCAGGAATAAAATGGCATCAGGAGAGCAGTGATATGATAGAAGTTTAAATACATCACATCATTCATCGAAATTCAAGATTGAAGAACTTTAAGAAGAAGTGACACTTGAACACTGGAGACTGAAAAAACCCCAAGGTATGGTTATTATTGAAACATAGTGTGGTCAGTGGTGATCCATGGAACAGCCTTGCTAGAAAAAGTGGTAGGTGATAAATGCAGCATGTGATTTCCGTAACATCATAGTTACTGACAATCAAATGCCTTCGTCATGTCTAAGCAGATACAGATATAGGTCTTTGTGTAGTTAATGAGGATTGTAATAGACTTTCGACTGTTACTACAGCCAAAGACAAGGCCTGTCCTCAGTACCCAAATGCGGCCGGGCTTTCAGAATTTCCTGCCGCCTACCATGCTATGTTAATTGTAATGTGGATGTTTAAATTTGTTGTAACGGACCTGCGGCCATCCAGAGTTGAGGACTGTAAGTGCACTTTGTGAAGCAGTGTGTTACACGTCCCTCTGGTCATTAAAGGGTTATTTTTTGGATGGTTCTTGTAGAAATTATTTTTCTCTTGTGTTCAGTGGGCAAGGCACAGAGACCATGGAGTAAAGGTTCCTTGTGTTCATTTGGAGTTACAGAGACCATGGGGTAAAGGTTCCTCCGCCGTGAGGCAGGGCACTTTGAAAAGTTAATGAAAACTGAAATGAACAATTTCTTTCTCTCTTCTGCCCTACTTTATCCCTTACACGCCATCTAATGATGATTTTTTTAAGTGTCCTTACACAGGAGACAGGATTATACATTCTGTAACTGTAGTTTTCTCTCCACAGAAATCTCATTATGGCCAAGTGTGTTCAGAAGGACCAAAGTCAATTCTCTGAGCTTCTTTATAACTCGGCGATGATGAACAAAGACCAGAATCTGGTGGCCGAGAAGATCCTAAATCTCACCCTGCAGATCGTCTGCCTGCTGACTGGAGAGGTGTGAAATAAATAACAGACAAATGTCCCTGACATAGTTGTTTCTTACAATTGATTTCTGTAACTGTATCACTTCAAGGCCCAAAGTTAGAAAGTAGGTAGTATGGCTGCAGTTGATTCCTAATATGGGGATATGACCTTACTGGAACTAGTAAACATTTGTCCATCTAGCAACACAATAAGCATTCTAAATAAATAATTCATAGGCTTTATTACCTTTTTCTGTTCAGGATTGTGTAATTGTGAAGAAGCGCAGTGAGCATGTCACAGACGGCAACAGTCTTGTTGTGTCAGAAGTATTTTGCAGGACCCAGAGCCCCATTACTGAATCTTCCGCCAACTCGTTGACACACGATGGTAACAGTGACAGCAAGTTCCTTCATCCACCAAGTACAGAGGTAAGCTGTGCTGCGAAGGGGGCATTATGCCATGGACATGTTTGATAAAATCATTGTATGTGCCTGGTCAATGTCTGTATAATTGTATGTTTCAGATTCCTCTACAATCTCAGGACGTAGCAGTCTGTCTCTCCATGGAGGAGTTTGATTATTTAGAAGATAACAAGGAGCAATATAAAGATGTGATGAAGGAGAAACACCAACCTCTCAGTTCATTGGGTATTATTGCAGTATAGGCTGAGAATCACAATAAAAGGCTGATAGGATCGGGCATACATTCATTCAAAATCATCTATATGTTATGTTACCCGTTTTGTTATTTAAAATTGTAATTTGAGAAACTTAACTTTATTCGTATGTCAGTTTATGCAAGTTACTTTTAATATTGGTCAAAGAACCGACCTTAGAAAGATGGCAGTCGGAACTAATAACAGTGGACCTATGTAATGAACCACTCAATCAGACAAAGATACAATAAATAATCAATTTATTTGGCTTAGGGCCCCATATCTATACAGCCACCAGTCGCTAGTGTAACGATCAGTAGTTGCGTATGCGTGTATGTCTTTTAAACCACTGTTCAAGTACACGTCAGTGATTTTTAACACACGCCTAGGTTTGCTAGGTGCTAATTTAATGCTTTTTCACTGCTTACAATGTGTGCAAATTTAGCGCCCATTGTGCATTTTTACCTGTCTAGTTTGTCACAGCATGGATAATAGAATACTTGACTGTGACTTAAAACTACCGATGGTGGTTTGTTTTCCCTAATGTTGTGAATCTTATCGAGCCCCTAGTCTGCCAATTATTCCTACTGTAAAAATCTCAAACCTTATTTGGTCCTTGGTTTTGTTTTATTTTCGGGATAGCATTATGCCTATCTCATGCATGCTTATATTCCATCACTGTATTAACCTCTACCACTTCTGCTGGTAGGCCATTCCACTGATCTAACACCCTCTCAGTGAAGTAAAACTTTCTTACAATACGTCTAAACCTCTGTCCCTCTAGTTTTAGACAACTGCCTCTTGTCCTAACATTTGTAATCCTCTGAAATGTACTTCACTTCTGCACATTGTTGAATCCATTCATGTATTTGAATGTTTCTATCATACCCCCTCTCTCTCTTCTCTCCTCCAAGCTATACATGTTCAGATCCTTTAGTCGATCCTGATATTTCTTTTCCTGTAAACCAGTCACCATTTTAGTAGCCCTTTTCTGAATTCTCTCTAGAGTATTTACATCCTTCTGGAGATGGGGTCTCCAGTACTTTAATATGGCCAGAAAATCCCAGTGGTATCTTGGAATTCTCCCCTTGTCTCTTTAAAGGGATAGTAATGTTTCACAATAGAGGCTGCTCCAATTAATCTTCATAGTATTTGGGCCATGGAGACTGTTATTTCAATACTGTCAGAGTTGTAGTTCAAGAGTAATTGAATGATATAGTATCCCCCTCCCGCCCCTTTTACTGATGTAGCACTGCTCACCTCAGAGCAGCAAAACTGTCCTGATGGCTTGCAGAGAGGGACAATCTTCAGTGATCATAAGGAAAAACCTGTCAAGGGGCAGGGTTTTTCTTAAGCTCACGTAAGAAGATTGTCCCTTGCTGTGATCTGTCTGGTCTAGAGAGTAGTGAGCAGTGTTACATCAGTAATAGGGGCAGGAGGGAATACTTTATTATTCAGTAACTCTTGAACTACTACTCTTACGGTACTGAAATAACAGTCTCCACGGCCCAAATACTATGAAGATTAATTGGAGCTGTATTTTTTGTGAAACATTACTACCCCTTTAATCAGGAGCTAACCTCTTTAATGTCATGGAGGTGGGCATGACAGTTCCTAACAGGACCAGAGGTCCTTAAACTCTGCCACTGTACGTGATATTAACCCTTTAAGAACCAGAAGGATGTCCAATACATTGCCTATCAGTGCATTGCACACCTCTTTTGTGTTTAAAAGGTGAATAGGCTCAAGCACTCTGCATGCTTCAGTTGGAAAACTGCCAGAAACTGTCATGTCCACCTCTATGGACATGACATGCAGCACATATTGAAGTGGTATCTCTTGTACAGAGTCTCAAGGGCAAATTCTATAGGGGTCATGAGGCTTTTGTAGCCATAGTGATAAGTGGAGAGTTATTATTAGGAGGTGTCCTGGTTTTTATGTGATACATAACTGTGCAAAATATCACCAACAGGGTGTGAGACTGTAAGTCCTGAGGCAACGCGGCATGAGAGTGACTCAGAACTGAGTGTTACTGATTATCAGGATCCCCAGGAGAAGACAATCCATCCAGATACCAGTGCAGGTCAGTGTCAGACTTGAAATAAAAGGCAATGAGCACCTTCTACAAATGACACCTTCAATCAATGTGCAAATTCATATGTGTAAAGTTCTAAACACTATCCGATCTTTCTCTCGCAAGTCTGCAGCTCTTTTCAAAATGTCCTCAGTCGCACTCAGTAACATCTATGTAGAAAAGAAAAAACAGAAAAAAGCGCAAAGGCTACCTGAGAGTAGCATCCGATATATCAAATATAATAAATCATTCTACTTACAAGATATATTCTTGTAAGGAATGCCCAACATCATAGCCGGAATCTGCTCCTGTAGTTTTAAAGAAGTTCTCCTGAGTCAGCACAGTTCCGGAAATCCCTACAGTAGCTCACGTCCTTACAGGTGTCCGGTGGGTAGCAGAGTGGTACTCCTTATAGGTAATGAAGACAGAAGACTCCTCTAAGAGCAACTCTGTATCACTAAAAGATCTTACCCCCCCCCCCCCAAAGTAGGAGTCACTCACCAGAGGTCCTATTTCACGCATGCACAGTAAGCCCGACCTGGTTTCACCAGGAGAACACCGCTCCAATACAACACAGGAGTGGTTAGATAAAGACCATTTATTAAGTATAATACAATAAAATATATAATTCTGACAGACTTTCCTACTGATAGACTGTGGGACCAAACCACTGAAACAAAAGAGGGATTATGCCCTAGGTCAGTTATTCTCAGCCAGGGTGCCCAATGTTTCTATGAAGACTGACAAAAATGTGAGTATTGGCTTTTAAATGTAGACATAAGGAAATTGTTATGCACCGTATGTTTCTTTTTTTTTATTACTATAATTGTGAGACCTAATACTATCTGTATATTTATGAATCGAACCCTTTATTATGCCCTTGATAAATTACATTAAACATATTAGGGGTGCCCTGAAAATTCCAGATTGCATGTTAGGGGGTGCCCTGAGCAAAGAAGGGTTGAGAACCTCTGCCCTACATATACATGTCTTACTTTGTTTAGCAGGAGGACTTATCTCGGCAAGTGTCCTCCATGCAACAGGAAGTTATATCTGTTTACTATTTTTTTATTTTCCACTCTGCTGTGGTCTATAACTAAATAGAGACATTTTACTACCTTCAGAAGAGTTATATGACCCTTTAGAATCACGGGCAAATCTCTCAGGCTCCAATCTGCATCTCCCAGTAATGTGTTTGTGACTTCTCCAGTATTCAAAGTGTTAAAGGCTCCATTATGTATCCCCGACTTTTCAGTCAGATTTGACCACTTTTTATTTGTGTATGTAGCCATTTTTTTTCTTCTACTTTTTCTTTTTTTTACAGCTGACTCTAGTGACATAAATACTTCAAAAAGAAACCACAGTGATCAGTATCCACAGCATTGTACAGAGGAAGATGAAGGGATCAGGCACGATTATAAGGTACACATTTGCAGTCTTAGAAATCCTACAGAAACACATGTAGGTCCCAGTTTCACATCTCAACTTGCTGTCAGACAAGTATAGTGATACAACTAACCATGGTTCAAATTTTCTTTAATAAATAGATGGTATACAAAGATATACCTTAAATACTGAATTTTTCATGTGTCGGTCGTACTGGAATCTTTAAAGGGATAGTAATACTTTATTATTACTATCCCCCGTATTGTACATATTTGTAAAATAATTTAATAGCCCCCAGGTTCATCTCTCAAACCTTTATGGTTTGAGATATAACCGAAGGCAAAGTTCCCCCTCCCTCCCCCTTCCCTGAAGTCAGCGTTGTGCTGACTGCAGGGATATCTGGTCTGACATTCATCATGCGGCTCTGCAGCAGAGCCGCGATCGTGTTAGTGACAAAGAATTATTTCACTGAAACGGTCTTCTACATGTGCTTGCAAACCAAGCACAAATCAAGCACACTACAAACCAAGCACATGCAGAAGACCGTTTCAGTGAAATAATTATTTTTTTACTAATGAGATCTCGGCTCAGCTGCAGAGCCGCAAGCCTGTTGTACAACGCTGACTTCAGGGAAGGGGGAGGGAGGGGGGAACTTTGCCTTCGGTTATCTCTCAAACCATAAAGGTTTGAGAGATTAACCTGGGGGCTATTAAATTATTTTACAAATATGTACAATATCGGGAATAGTAATAATAAAGTATTACTATCCCTTTAACATTGAAACTATGTTACATAGTTAACATAATAACATTGATGAAGTTGAAAAAAGACGTAGCCATCAAGTTCAACATTTGTCTTATCACCTTTGTTGATTTAAAAAAGGCAAAAAAGGATAAAGGGGAACTATCACCCCTATACAAGTTTACCTCATTGTCATCCTCATATAGCGATAACCTTTAATCATTGTATTTTATATATATATATATATATATATATATATATATATATATATATATATATATATAAATAAAATACATTCTGTGGTGAAATTTACATTATTAAAAATGAGCCGGGGCCTTACTTCACGACAGACTGAGGTTACAGCTCTGCACTGCAGCCTGTCAGTCTTCTTCTGTTCCTCCCCAAGTATTGTCACGTTCCAACCTCATGTAAGCTGGTTGTAACGCGACAATATTTGGGGAGGGACAGAAGAAGATTGACAGGCTGCAGTGCAGAGCTGTAACCTCAGTCTGTCCGGAAATAAGGTCACAGCTCATTTTTAATAATGTAAATTTCACCACAGCATGCATTTTAGTAAAAAAAAAAAAAGATATTCACTGTCAAAGTTCCCCCCTCCCTCCCCTTTCCCTGATGTCAACGCTTTAGCTGACTGCAGGGGAATCCAGTCTCTTCAGCAGAGCCGAGATCACGTTATTAAAAAATAAATCCTTCACTGGAAAGGTCTACAAGCACACTTTGTAGACTGTTCCAGTGAAGGATTTCTTTTTCAATAACGCGATCTCTGCTCTGCTGAAGAGCCTCCACTTGTAAAGGGACTGGATTCCCCTGCAGTCAGCTAAAGTGTTGACGGCGGGGAAAGGGGAGGGAGGGGGGAAGTTTGACAGTGAATATCTCTCAAGCCATAAAGGTTTGAGAGATGGGACTTTGGGCATTTAGTTTAAGTTTTTAATAGCTACAAGAGGAATATTTTTTAAAATGATGTATTACTATCCCTTTAAGGCAAGATGTCTGTGCTGTCTTCTGGTTCCTGCTGAAGATGTGTTTTTATTGAAATACTACATACTTATTGAGCTTAAAGGGATAGTAATGTTTCACAAAAACAGCATCTCCAATTAATCTTCATAGTATTTGGTCCATGGAGAATGTTATTACAATACTGTCAGAGTTGCATAATTGAATGATAAAGTATCCCCTCCTGCCCCTTTTACCTAGTGTAACACTGCTCACCTCAGATGTGGAATCTGGTCTTAAGACCAGACAGATAACAGCAAGGGACAATCTTCTTACTGTGGGAACAATGAAAAGCCTGCCCTTCTTGACAGTTTTTTTAGGTTTTTCCCTTATCTTAATTGAAGATTGTCCCTCTCTGCTATCTACCTGGATACCTCCCTTCTGCTCTGGCTGAGCAGTGTTACATCAGTAAAAGGGGCGGGAGGGGGATAATTTATCATTCAATTACTCTTGAACTACAACTCTGACAGTATTGAAATAACACTCTCCAAAGTCCAAATACTATGAAGATTAATTACAGCTGCTTTTATTATGAAACATTAATGTCCCTTTAAGGACAGTATGACTTTGCATATCACCAGGTTAGTAATATATTCTGGGGCAATGTAATTAATATGAAAGTTCTGCTTTTAATAATTGTGAATTAGGCAAACTGTTATTTGTCCCCTGTGTTGCAGAAGATTGGCCTCAGAACTGCTTCACATTGTCTTTATGTTAGGCTCATAGATCTTTTGTATGAAAAACAAAGTGGTGTCATTACAGGGCAGACCCATTGTGACAAATCTGCAAAATTACCATTGATTTAAATGGGATTTATATCCCCTTGAACACGAGGGTGTTTTCTTCAGTGCAGTAGCTTTGCTCCAGAATTGATCCATTTTTCTTCTTACATAAAACCCATAAGAGGGTTATATAAAACTAGTGTCATAAAGTATGTGTCTGTAAAATTGTCCCAAAAAATGCCAAGTAATAACTTCAGTTTGTGCCTATGATGCATGAAACTATCAAAACTACTTAGGCATATTAGTTTTTTTCATGTGCCGGCTCAGAGAACGAAATGACTCTGGTTCTTGCATGTTAAAAACGAAACCAAACCCTGGTCTTTAAGGGTTTAAAACTCAGTGATACTATCCAGTGATACTATCTAGCCCATATGACCCATTATTTCAGATTTTAAAGAATGTTTAAACATACCACTAAGAGTGGGTTTTATACATCCCCAAGTTGTACCTTAAGTATGAGACCAATGTGACACTTGCTATTGTATCACAGGTTGAGCCAGGAGATGGGATCTTTCACCAGCAATGTAAAGAGGAGACACTTCCTACAATGTTAAACACAGGTGAGAAATATACCACACATAAAGAAATGTGTACGTGCTGGCCTCACTTATTCATTAAATCCCTTGGCTGCTAGTGATTTCTCCAGCTTATTGCTTTGCAGTGTGTTGGAGACATTGCTAGCATTACAGGAAACGTTCACTATTTCACTTAAAACACTCTCTCTCTCCCCCTCTTTCCTCTC
Organism: Rhinophrynus dorsalis; assembly: GCA_037306005.1. NCBI lineage: Eukaryota > Metazoa > Chordata > Amphibia > Anura > Rhinophrynidae > Rhinophrynus > Rhinophrynus dorsalis. The sequence continues at coordinate 596,484,414 of CM074719.1, forward strand.
TCCCCCTCTTTCTCTCTTTTATATATATATCCAAGATGTAGAATTGTGTTGATTTACCGAAGATGCGTTGTTGCAGTATATTAAATATGTATATACTAGTGTAAAAGCCTGTGTACATGTGCCAAGGTCCAGGTAATGTTAAAGGGATAGTAATGTTTCATAATAAGAACAGCTCTAATTAATCATCATAGTATTTGGACTTTGGAGAGTGTTATTTCAATTCTGTCAGAGTTGTAGTTCAAGAGTAATTGAATGATAAAGTATCCCCCTCCCGCCCCTTTTACTGATGTAACACTGCCCAGCCAGAGCAGAAGGGAGGTGCCCAGGTAGATTGCAGAGAGGGACAATCTTCAATTAAGATAAGGGAAAAACCTGAAAAACTTGTCAAGGGGGGCAGGGCTTTCATTGTTCTCGTAGGAAGAATATTGTCCCCTTCTGTTATCTGTCTGGTCTATGGACTAGATTCCACATCTGAGAAGAGATGGCTTACACTAGGTAAAAGGGGCGGGAGGGGAACTTTGCTTGTGAATATCTCTCAAACCATAAAGGTTTGAGAAATAAGACTTGTATCATTCTTCATGTTTTTTTAATGCCTACAAAATAAAATAAAGATAAAACAAAGTATTACTATCCCTTTAAGAGGCTGCTACCTTACTGCTCCACGCGATGCAGTCTTGCGTAGCCTCACTCACGAGATGCAATCATGCACAGTAGAGACTGCCCGAATGCAGGCAGTCTCTACTGTGCATGACTGCATCGTGACAGACATCCTAGCGAATTATTATATAAAAGCATATGTAATGCATTCACCACTTCATTTTTTTTCTGCAGATGAATCTTGTAACAACCTAAATAAACCGGAAGAATGTCACATTCCTCCTTATTCCCAGAATTATATAGAGGAAGATGACAGAATCACACAGGACTATCAGGTAGAAATCTACAAGCTTAGGAAATGTCTGAGATCTCACCAGCACATGTTGGCCCCAGGTTCACAGCTTATAGAAAAACATAGAATTTGATGGCAGACAAGAACCATTCTGACCATTTAGTCTGCCTGTTTATCTTACTGTAAAAACTTCAAACCGTATTTCATCCTTGGCCTTGTCTTTAAAGGGTAACTATCATCCAGTTGTTGCCCCGCTGGCAGATCTGCTTCCCTGGGAGCAGACTCACTGATGAGACCGAAGCAGCGATGTAAGCTGTGACTACTGACCAGCAGGGTAGAGAATGGAGGGGTGGCTGCATGTTAAAGAACTACTACAGAGACCAGGGTAGCAAATCCTAAATCTAAAGAGCTACAGTGCATGTTTTTCTGAATATTCTTAAATGACTGAGCCACTAATTAGTATACCTGTCTCACACAGGGATATCACAAAAACATGTATCGTTGGTAGCTCTTGAGGAAAATGTTTGGCTTCCTCTCCTATAGATCCATTTTATTGGGCTTGACATGGGGAATCTAAGAGGACAGTGTGCACAAACCAAGATTTTGTGGATTTGCAGCCACAGACTTCCAGGTTGCGTTCCAGCCATGGGGAACAGTTTTCTGACACCCCTCTTACTAAATGGCTGATAGAAGCCACTTAACCTAAGTCTGATCCCATTGGCACAGGCTTGGTAAACAGACATAATTTCCCTTTAAAGACTACAAGGGTGTGTGATACATTGCGTCACAATGTGTCGCTCGCCCCTCCAGTACTTAAAGGGATATTGCATCTGGAGTAGTGCAGAGATATCTTCTGTTACGGGTGCCATAGACAAACATGTACAAGGAATTATTTACCTCACATAATGAAATCATGTTCATGTGTCAGTGCTGCTGGAATCTTCTGTATGGATAACTTTTGGGTCATATGCACAAAACAAAGGAGAAGCAATTCGGAGCAAACCAATTGTGCCATAGGGGACAAATGAATATTCCGTTGTGTTTAAATGGGGCATTTAACATCTTAAATGTTAGGTATCCAACATACTGCTTTGCCATGTGTTTGAGACCACTAGCATTTAAGGGGTTAAAATCCTTAATTAACTCATTAACGACCAGCGATATACCAGGACCATCACCGTTTTTTTCTTTTAGGACCGGTGACAGTCCTGGCATGTCACGTACTTTGTGCTTACATCTCCCCTGTGGGAACACTGTAAGTACAAACGGGGCCTGAAATTGACTGCTCCAAGACAGGAGCTGTCTCTCTCAGACCCCCACTTGGCGCTCTGGTACACATCACAGGTCACGTGTGCCGTTGCACTGACAGCGATTAAATTGTTCCTTAAGGGAACGTCCCTGGTCATTAAGGGGTTAAAGCAGTGATCATTTGTTTGTATTTGTTGTGGTGCAGTTGGTTTGTCCCAGAATTGCTTTTGATTTGTGTACACAGCCCTATATTATTTATCTTCATATGTATGGAACCCACATCACCAATATGACTCTTGCCCTTGTATCACAGATTGAACCAGGAGACGGATTTGTTCCGCAGCAGTGTAAAGAGGAGGCAATTCCTACAGAGATCAGCACAGGTGAGAAATACATAGTAAATAAAGACAGTAGATCTTATCAATCATGGTAAACAGATACCGTTCTAAAAGCAAACCAACCACACCACAGGGGGCAATGAAAGCTCCCATTGAGTTAAATGGTACCTTTACTCCCTTGAATGCTAGACTCTTTCACATTCAAGAGATTAAAAGCCCCTTTTAAATCAATGGAAATATGCTTGGGTACGGCATATTGTGTACAGGGCATACAGATTATTGGGAGGGGCTGGAAAGGATCCAGCTGTCTTGGTACATATTGGTACCAAAGAAAAAGAAGGAGTAAGATGGAGGTCCCTAGATATGATTTCAGGGATTTATGGTGCAAGCTCAAGACAAGGACCTCCAGTGCAGGTAGACAGGTAGTACTCCAGTGCAGGGAGCTTAACACATGGCATTGGTGTAGGAAGGAGGGTTTTGGGTTTTATAGCACTGGGCTGACTTTGCTCTTGAGTTCAATCTATATGAAAGTGATGGACTGCACCTAAATGGTAAGGTAGCCACAGTTCTAGGGGACAGAATGCTTAAAAGGATGGAGAAGCTTTTAAACTAAGAAACGGGGGGGGATAGCTAATAAAAATGGGGTACAAGTAAAGAATCCTTGTAAACTACAAACTTGGAAACAGTGACCTATGTCAAACAGCAGTAGCAAAAGCAAAGTCATGTCCTGCTTAAAAAGGGGTATTGAAGTAAGAATGGGTAACATAATTTTGCCATTGTACAAATTGTTGGTAAGACCTCACCTCGAATATGCAGTGCAGTTTTGGGGCACAGTCCTGTAAAATGATGTTCTAGAGCTAGAGGGAGTACAGAGAAGAGCAACAAAATTAATAAAGAGAATGTAGGACTTGACGTATGAGGAACTACTAAACAAACTTGGTTTATTTACCCCATAGAAAAAATGAATAAGAGGAGATCTTGTTACAGTGTATAATTATATGCAAGGTTAATACAAGAATCTCTCTGGTAAGCCTTTCATTCCACGGCCTTATCAAATAACTAGGAACCACCTCTTAAAGGGGAACTCCCACCTCTGTTGAAGTACTTGTTATCTTAAAGTGCTTATCCGAGTTTATCTTCCATCAATTTTTTTCTTTTTTAATGTAATGCAGTTAAGCCTGAGAGTTAAAGGGATAGTATTACTTCAAAATTACTATCTCTCATATTGTAGCCCTTAATAAACTGAGTTAAATAACACCAGCGGCATCTCTCAAACCTTTATGGTTTAAGAGATAGCCGCTTTCAAAGTTTCCTCTCCCCTGCTGTCAGTGTTCTGCTGCCAGCAGGAGAATCCAGTCTCTGAATCAAGCGGAGGCTCTTCAGCAGAGCCGATATCTCGCTATGGAAGGAAAAATTATTCATTGAAACAGTCTTCTACGTGTGCTTGGTAACCAAGCACAAGTAGTAGACTGTTTCAATTAATCATTTTTCCTTCCATAACGAGATATCGGCTCTGTTTAAGAGCCTCCGCCTATCCCGGGACCGGATTCCCTTGCTGGCAGCAGAACGCTGACAGCAGGGGAGAGGAAATTTTTAAAGCGGCTATCTCATAAACCATAAGGGTTTGAGAGATGCCGCTGGTGTCATTTAACTCAGTTTATTAAGGGCTACAATATGAGGGATAGTAATTTTGAAGTAATACTATCCCTTTAAGCCTCTAATATCAAGGGGTGTCCCCTGGTCACCTGATCAGGCCTTGGAATGAATAGCTGACCACAGAAATCCTTGTATTAAACTCTCATATCACTTGTACAATGTGATAAGATCTCCTCTTAGTTAAATAAACCAAGTTTGTCTAGTCATTCCTCATATGTCAAGTCCTCCATTCCCTTAACGAATGTTATTGCTCTTCGCTGTACCCTCTCCTTTTTCAGAACTGGTGCCCAAAACTGTACTGCATATTTGAGGTGAGGTCTTACCAATGTAAACATTTTTTTTTGTAAACATTGCTTTTTTTAGTGACACATTTGTTTTTTTTAACAGGTGAATCTATCAGTTGGGAAGCCCAATCTGAAGGGCAACACGGAGCACTGCCTGATGCAGAATTTGTTATGGATAATAATCATGTTACCTCAAGCTATCATGGCGTAACCTTTGTTAGTGACCATTCATTCAGTCAAAGCCAGAGAAAATCTTTGACAATTCCAGATAGGGTCGGGAATGTACATGAAGAATCCAGTCTTAGAGAACCAATCAGGCAACATATGGGAAGAGAACCTTCAGCTACTATTAATATGTATAGCAATGCAAACACAAGCACGCAGGTAACTCCAGAGGACTCTTCTGTGACATATACCTGCAAAGAGTGTGGTAGTAATTTTACTAATAATTTAGATTTTCTGTTTCACCAAAGAACACACATTAATGACAAGGTGTATACTTGCTTTCAGTGTAAAGCATGTTTCACTAACAACTTAGATCTCGTTACACATCAGAGAATTCACAAAGAAGAATGTGGGAAACCCTTTTTTTCTAAACCAAACCATTTTGCACATCCGAGATTTCATGCAAGAAAGAAACGTTATTTGTGTTCTGTTTGCGGACAGTCTTTCAGCCAGGCTACAGAACTGGTTAAACATCAGAAAAGTCACCCAGAAGGAAAATCGTTTGCATGTCCTGTGTGTGGGAAATGTTTCAGTTATAAATCAAATCTTGTTACTCATCACAGGATTCACACAGGAGAGAAACCTTTTGTGTGCTCCATTTGTGGAAAGTCTTTCACCCAAAGTGCACATCATCTTGCTCACAAGAGAATTCATACAGGAGAGAAACCGTTTTCATGTTCCGACTGTGGGAAATGTTTTACCCGCAAATCAACTCTACGCACACATCAGACAATCCATTCACGACCATTTACATGTCTTGCTTGTGGGAAATGTTTCATAAGTAGATCAGTTCTTGTTGCACATCAACAGATGATTCACGCTGCAGACAAACCATTTCCATGTTCTTAGAGGCTGATTCTGAGGGAAACCTATGCATCATATGGGACAAATAAAAATTCAGACTACTGAGAAATGTGTTATTCCAAATTTGTTGCAGTTTTATCTGTTTTTTTTTTTTTTTCCATGAACAGTGTCCTCAGGTGTCCCATAAAATTCACTTACAGTTTACTTGTTGTTCTAGCAGTTATTCTATGCATTTCATAGGAGAGTTGATTCACCCACTTCAGTTATACAAAGAATGTCATAATAACCACTTTATCACTTTGTGATAGCTTGAACAGTTATTACTTTTGAATATAACAGTTGTCAGCAGTGGTGATTCCCTTGTTTTACTGCATACAAGATTAGTGGCTCAACTTCAAAGTAGAAGGATATCCACAGTCACAGCCTCCAAATTGAGTGAACAGCTGAAAAGAGTAACTGACGAAATGTAGTCTTCGGAACTAAAGTGGTTGCAGCGAAGGAGCATCCGTACAGGCTCTACAATATGCAATAATGAAAACAGGAAATTCCCGCACTCCCCTTAAATAGATCTGACGAAGACTGACAATAAAATCGACTCTTTATTTCAACAGTTAAAAAGTACCTTTGAATCTTCTGGCCACATACAATTGGAGAGACTTATGAAGCTGCCTTTTGGATCTTGCTGATTATACAGCATCATAAGTCTCTCCATTTGTATGTGGCCAGAAGATTCAAAGGTACTTTTTAACTGTTGAAATAAAGAATTGATTTTATTGGCAGTCTTCGTCAGATCTATTTAAGGGGAGTGCGTGGGTTCCCTTGTTTTAATCAGCCCTATAACACATAGGTTTGTTTAAAAAAAAAAAAAAAAAAAAAAAGTTTACTGCACCTTTAAAGGGATAGTAATGTTTCACAATAAAAGCAGCTCCAGTTAATTTTCATAGTATTTGGGATGTGGAGAGCATTATTTCACTACTGTCAGAGTTGTAGTTCAGCAGTAATTGAATGATAAAGTATCCCTTTCCCGTCCCTTTTACTGATGTAACACTGCTTACCTCAGAGCAGTTAAGTTACAGTAAGAAGATTGTCCCTTGCTGTGAGCTGTCCTGTCAAGAGACCAGATTCCACATTTGAAGGGAGGTGGCTTACACTAACTGAAAGAGCCGGGATGGGGATATTTTATCATTCAATTACTCTTGAACTACAATTCTGACAGTATTGCATTAACACTCTCCATGGGCCCAATACTATGAAGATTAATTGGAGCTGCTTTTTGTGAAACCTCACTATCCCCATAAGCCTTCATATTTGAAAACTTCGTCCAAAACTGCCGATGTGCTATGTTAGAAATAACGACAACAGATGCATGAGGCAGGCACGTAAAGAGTTAATTAACTAATTAACTCGGCTTCTCACACACAGTAGCCCCTGTTTATCCCCTGGCCCCGTCCACTAGCCAGTTTTTGTTTAGCAAAACATAGGATGGAGCAGTTACCAGGACTGAGAAGCCAAGAACATTAGAGCACCCCAACCCTCACAGAGTCTGGGTTTCCACAGGGTTGGATGCACTAGGTTCTTCACTGGCTAAAGAGAAAATAGAATTTATCCGTGAAAATAAAATTCTCTTTTTCTCTTGCTTCCATTGGGACTGTGGGATTTTCCAAAATCACAGGGAGGGAGAAAAAAACAGAATATCCCAGACTAAAGATCGGCTAGACGTTTTATCCAAACATTAACTTTGTAGAATTTGGCAAAACTACAAATATAATTTTTTTTTTTTCAGAAAATGCTTGGTGTTTTGTGGCCCAGAATGTAGTGTCAGATCTTGTAGAATGGGCTGTACATCGAAAAGGAACTGGCTTAGAGCTCAGTATATAAGCTTGTTTGACAGTCCATTTAATCCACAAAGAAATGGTGGCTTTTGTAGCTGATCTTAGGGCTTTCTGGAACTAGAAACAGAGAATCAGCTTGTCAGAATAAATCAGTTGCACAAATGTAATGCTTCAGACTTCTTACAACATTTAATGTATTAGGTTGTGTCTCTTTATTGTTTTGTGGGTTAACACACAAGGGAAGTAATACTAGTGACTGATTGATATGAATCAAGGAATCTATTTACATATCTTGCTTGTGGGTCAAGAATCCGGAACTGTTTTTAAAACTGCTTTATTGTGATGAAATAGCAGGTAAGGAAATTTACAAGAAAGTACAATGAGTTCAGAATTTTTTCTGGTAGTGGATATAGGTATTGACCCATTAATTTGGAGTAGTGACGTTAGTCCACATAGAAACCATAGATATAGCAAGAGAAATGTGAGTATCACTCCAAGAGTTGGTGTGATCCCAGGCAGTATGTATGACTGCTCGTTAGTGTAGTCTTGCATTTGTTGCCGAAAAGGAGCTAGATTTTCTGCTTTTTGACATTGTGTTTCCCTCCCTGGCCTCTGACATGGTAACCTCTCCCTCCCCAGAATACAGTAATGTTAGAAAAGAAAAGGGACTCCCTGAAAAAATAAACATAATCCTGACCTTGACGTTTTATTACTGTTAACAATCAAGATTAAAGGGGGGGCGTGTCCTGGCAGCCATACTGGACGGTCGCATTTTGGAGCTGCTCTGTCGTTCCCAACTCTGTTCTGGTGCCATCCTCCCAGAGGAGTCATTACTCTCTGCCATAAAGTGTTGGCTTTGTCTCCCTGTGTTCAGGACTACCTTACACTACCTTTCTTGTTTAATTCCGCACCTGCGGTGACTGGCTTCATACAGGTTGCGGCCTAGGCCGCACATACGCGGCCACACGTGGCACGCTTGCTGGCCAGAAACAGACATTCTGCAAGGCAGCTCCCGCTGGGGCTAGTACGATACCTGAAGTGGCCTTTCCTTTCCACCTGGATGCTGTGGTCCATTGTGGCACCAGTTGTTGCCCTTCCGAGGCAGCCTGAAGATCTGTGTGGAGGTGTCCCGGCTGCGTGCCTCCTTTGAACCCAGCTGCGTCCACACATCTAGTGGCTGTTCGGAGGTGTGCTTCTCTACGCTCTGTGTTTGCATGAGACTAGATCCGGCTGTCTACACCTGCTCTTCAGCTGCTCTCATTACTAACTATGTTACCGTGGTGGCTGTTCCCTACAGTGAGTAACCCTTCTAGGGGCTTAAGTTGGTGCTATTGCTGAGTGACTCTCACAGCTGATATTGGACTTTCCTTTATTATTGGGCCTGCCCCTTATAGCTGTTGCCCTCTTTATAGTGCTCCATCCTGCTTTATTGTTTTATCCCTAGGTCCCTTTCCCTCCCAATAGGCCTTCCGCTCCTTTTCTCTGTCATAGAGTATACCAGTGGTCCCGAAGCTGTCTGGGCTCTCTGCGTCCTGTAGAGGCACGGATGGTGCGTCCTGTAGAGGCACCATCCTATCTATAGGGGAAGCTCACTTGCTACTGTGGCCCGTCCAGTTTGGCTGCTCCTTTCGGATATCTAACTATACCTTATCACTGATAACTGGTCATCACACCTATTCCCTATACTACTGGCTGTCTCTAATTTCAAGTTGTTCCTACAGCTGAACCTCTCAGTTGGACCTATGTTTATGTGATCCTGATCTGTGTTTGAGGTTGCACTTAAGTCTACATTCAAGCTTTAGGGTCAGCTTTGTGGTCATGTGGCTACTCATCTCCATGTTTGTTGTTTTTCCTTAATTGTAACCCATATCTACCCCGTGTATAATCAAGGCCTTGTGGTGCTCTCCTTTGATTCAACAACATTCTGCGAGCCTAGCTGTTTAAGTCCTTACGGTTGTCCAAGAATCATCGCCCTGTTTGTTATTTTTCCTATTTTGTGTAACCCTGCCTCTTCCATGTATTTTTTTTTATCTCAGCAGTGACAACTATTAGGATATTCCCCACTGGCTTGTGGCTTACTGACATCGCAGCAGTGTTCCACAGGGTCTTTGCTACCATGTAAATTATCCTTATATCCTGTGGGCTTCCCAGTCTCTTGCCTGTGGCATATTGGTATGTGATCTTCCTGCTCTGTGCCCTCCAGGCCTCCTTCTTCAGTTGTGATACCCATCTCTGTTTCCTTTGACACCTTGCTTGTTTTGCTTCAGTACTGTCATTATGGAGCGTTTTGTACAGTCTGCGGATCAAACTAAAACCCCGTGCCCCCAGCGTGGAGAGAAAAAGCAAGATATAAATAAGAACACTCAGGTCTCCCTTACTGAGGAACCCGCTGTGAACCCTTCTGCTACTGCTGTTATACCATCAACAATTGCTGAGGACACAGCTAAAGCGGTTCTTGCATTGCTTACGCCAGTTCTGGATACTAAACTAGATGCAATCCAGTCTTCAATTCATTCTATATTAGGTGAAGTTAAGACATATGACGAACAGATCGCAAGTCTTACACAACAAGCTGATGAGTGCGAGACGCTTATGGGCGATTTCAGTGGTACTATCCTCAGCTTGGAAGCCAAAGCTAATGCTTGTACTGAAAAAATTGATGATCTGGAAAATCGCAGCCGTCAGAACAATCTTCGCATCATTGGTCTGCCTGAGACGTTTCGATTTGACACGTTTTCTGAGCACAGAGCCTCTGGGTGGTTTGATCTATGGTTCTCCTGCCCCATACCCCCTTTGTTTTTGTCAGACTAGCGTCTCCTCGCTGGGAGAGGCGTTGGTTTTATCCGTCTCTGTTCATCTTTTCTGGCTTCTCTGTCACTGGTTGCCACCATAACAGATTCTTCCTGTCTAACTAGATCTACTCCTCATTCTCTCTGCTTTACTTCCTGGAATGTTGGGGGCATCAATAGTCCTGTAAAGCGTAAACAAATTCTGAGTCATTTACGCCATTTGTATTCTCAAGTTGCTCTGTTGCAAGAAACTCATCTCACAGATGACGAACATGCTAAACTTCGAAGAGAATGGGTTGGGCATTGTATTGCTGCTTCCTATTCAAATAAGAAGTGGGGTTTAGCCATTCTTGTCCATAAATCCCTTGCTTTTGTACCTTTACAGATTATTCACGATCCGGAAGGATGTTTTCTGTTAGTACACTGTAAGATCAATCAAAAACCTTTTATAATCTGCAATGTGTATGCCCCCAATTATCCTATTTACTATTTTTTCGCATCTCTTCTTCTTCACTTATTGCCATACACTCCCGATAATATTTTGGTAGGTGGGGATTTTAATATTATTCTTAACTAGACATTGGATAGAGGCGGGCGCCCTACCGTCTCCGAAGCTCCTTCCTTAAATCCCTTGCAACGCTTTATGGATCAGGTCCCTCTTACTGACATTTGGCTCCTTACTCATCCTATGGATCGACAGTATAGCTTCTTCTCTCATCCCCACAGTACTTTTACCAGGCTAGACTATTTCTTAGGTTCCGCGATTATTCTTCCTTTGGTCACTGCCTATCAAATTCACAATATCCTTATCTTGGACCATGCGCCTGTTACCCTGCATCTATCCTTTCGTCTTCCTATACATTCCTCCATTTCTTGGTGTGTGCCATCCTTTCTCGGCCAATCCCCCGATTTCTGTGCTAGTCTTTGGTACACATGGTGTGTGTTTCAATCTGATAATGCTTTTTACTCTTCTGATCCGGTTCTGTTCTGGTCGGTGGCTAAGGCTGCCTTGACTGGCCATATCATCTCTTATGTTACAAAGATTCGGAATGAAAAGGCGAATAAACTCGCGCAGCTACAACGTACGCTCACCGCTCAGTACTCCGCTTACTTTTCTGTGGACTCTGCTTTAAACCATTCTAAATATTTCAGAGCAAAAAGGGCACATGAAACGGTATTGTCTATCACTGCGCAATGTCAATTGTCTAAATGTTCGGCGCATTTCTATCCCAATGCTAACCTGCAGGGTAGACTGTTAGTTACCTGACTAAGCTTACACATGGACCTAATATTATTCGTTTTATACAGCTGCGAAACTCAGCGGTCACAATGGACCCGGTGGATATTAATGCGGCTTTTGTTGCGTTCTTCTCCAACCTATATGGTCCTGAAATGGATGACCCTGCTGCTTGATCTGATTTTTTTTTGCAGCATTTGTCTCTGCCTATACTTACGCATGATCAACGCACACTTTTGGAGGAGCCTATCACTGCTAGGGAGTTAGAGTTGGTGCTTAAATCCTTACAGAATGCCAAATCACAGGGGCCGGATGGTCTTCCGGCTGAATTTTATAAAATCTTGCGGGAGGACATTTCTCCCACATTATTATCTCTTTATAATACTAAATTCAATTTGCATGTCATGCCTTCTTTTTTCCATTCTTGCTATTATCCTACTGCCTAAACCTGGGAAGGATCCTAACCTGGTTGAATCTTATCGGCCGATATTGCTGTTGAATTCGGATTATAAGATCTTCAGTAACATTATGGCGAATACACTCAATCAACTACTGCCTCAGCTCATTACACCGGAACAGATGGGCTTTATTCTGGGTCGGTACTCAGTGACTAGTATTCATACAGCAATTGCTGCTATTATTAGCCCTTCCCTTGTAACAATAATCTGCTTGTAAATCTTGATGCCAAAAAGGCTTTTGACACAATTCTCTGGCCTTATCTATTCCAGGTTTTAGAAATTCAGGGCTTTGGTCCGCTGTTCCGTGCTCTAATTGAATAGTTTTATACTAAGCCCCAAGCCACAGTTTCCACCAACTCTGTGAACTCCTCTCTCTTTCAACTTTTCCTGGGTACCAGACAGGGTTGTACCCTCTCTCCACTTCTCTTTAATCTAGTGTTGGACCCCCTTCTTCGTACATTATTGGCATTACCAGAATTTCAGGGCATTAGGGTGGGAACTGTGGAAAACAAATTTGCGGCAATCTACTGCTATTTATCCGAAATCCACATTCTGCTCTTCCTTCCATTATGCAGGTTTTTGAGAGCTTTCGGAGACAGGTGGGTTTTACATCTAACTTTGGCAAGTCTGAGGCAATGTGGCTTTCCCCGTGACCCCCTCCTTCCCTACCATTTTCCTGTCCATTACAATGGTCCGCTCGTCATCTCAAGTTTTTGGGTATTCTTTTACCTAGGGATAGCTCTACGCTTCACCAGACCAATTTTAATCCCTTGCTACATAGGTTGGCTTCAGACTTTCTTGCCCAGAAGGCATTGCCCCTGACGTTCATTGGTCGTATTAATTTAATCAAAATGATAGTCTTAACGCGCATTTTATATTTACTGCACATGCTACCATTTTATCTTTCAGCAACAGACATTCAATCACTTAATCGTCGCTTTCAGGGGTTTATATGGAGTGGCAAACGCCCCAAGATGAGTTTGGCCAAATTAACCCAACCTAAACGGTCTGGCGGGTTTAACATCCCACATCTATAATTTTATAATGTAGCCTGCATTCTCCAGTATGCGAACGACTGCGGTTTATACGGGCCAACGTTTTTGTCCGTCATTGAATCTTTCTTATATTCTGCATACTCCCTTATCTGCTCTTCCCCCTCCCTGTTTGGCTAATCCTTTAGTGGTATCTACTTTGAAGGGTTGGCAGTACATTCGTTATCACCTTTTCAAATCACGTTATATTTTGTTTTTTCTACCCTTTATGCGTAATTCTTGTTTTCAGGGTGGGGAAACTGACACCCAGTTTCTTCAATGGGCCTCTCGAGGTAGTACATCGGTGGGTCACTTGCTTGATCCCGTAACTCAACAGATGTACTCTTTCCCGGATTTTAAATAAAAAATATACTTCCCCGTCTAATAATCTTTTTGCTTTCTTACAGGCCAAACATTATGTTCAATCTCTTCTACCAGTTTTGTCCAAACAATTTACAGATAATCAGCTGGATTGTTTAATTTAAAAGCTTTCGGTAGTGTATTTCAAAACTTTTTATAGAACTATTTTTTCAATGGCTCCTACGAATTTGAACCCTTTGAGTGTGTTGCTGACGGTGGGCCAGCTGGAATCCAGCTTTTTGCATAGATTGCGCTGCTGTCCATCTGCCTACTTTCATGACATCTCTTATAGATTATTGCACAGGATATACGTGACTCCTTTGGTAGCCTACCGCATTGGTCTTGCCTCAGTTTCTTCTGTCCTAAATGTCAAACTCCCAGTGCAACTTTAATCCATATGATATATACATGCCCACATGTCTATTCCTTTTGGACCAAGGTCTTCTTTTATATCATAAATAAAGTTTGGTTTCCTATTGATTTCATTTCTCCAGCTTTTATCCTTGGGGTCTATACTTCTTCCTCCCAGTTAACGACCTGTCAAACTAAATTAGTTGACTTTGCTGTCATGGTAGCATTAAAATGCATTTTGGCACTTTGGTTATCGCCCCAGTCCCCCCTGCTTTGTCAATGGATGCTTAAGTTGTTTCACGTCACTAGATTACACTGGACGCTTGCCCTATCTGATAAAGGAGATGTTGGGCGCTCGCTCCATCACTCTCTGGGAACCCTTTATACTATCCTTGCCTATTGCCCGTCAAACGGTCTTTTACATTTGCTTTCGATATATATATCATGGATGGAGAAGAGATTATTGGCGGATAGTGCTTTGGAGTCACTGTTGGGGGTGGGGGAGGGGGGCCATTCCTCGTTCCAACATTTAGATACTGGGCATGAGAACTCTTCTCTTTTTTCTTTCAATCACTTTGGGTTTGGGTCCTTCTGGAGGCATGCACCTGTTTTCTGTTATTACTGTTCAGCGAATTTTCCACTTGGGTCATTATTTAACGGAATAACTAAGCTGGGTACCCTGGTGGACGCAGCTTTCCACTCAATTTGCATTGTTGTTATCTCTTAAAATATACAGTCTTTCCAGTATTCTTATGTGTTTTACTCGATTAGTCAGTGCTAGACATATTTTTCAATTGTGGGAAGAGATTTCCTCGCTGTATACCAGACACGCTGGTGTTGGGTTCATCTTTTGGAAAAAAAAACTATTATCTGAAATGTCCCATGTCTACATATGTCATGTAAGGCTCTGTTTGTAATTTGAAAAATTCAATAAAAAAGTTTATAAAAAAAAAACAAAAAACAATCAAGAGTAACTGCACTCTAAATGCTTCTTAGCAGAATAAAAACAGGAAGAAATGGTGTGATAGATCGCCCAAGGACTGGCCTGAATCAGTGTTGTGCCCAAAAGACAGAACAATGACAGATACATGGAGTACAGGACTGAATCCCCTCCACTTGAGTTATTGCCCAAAAAAGTACCACCTAGAGTCTGGGAAAACACCAGAGATAGTGGAAGACCCTGATTGGTCACTACCCAAACATAACTTCCCCCAATAAAATAACATAATCAGTACTTTATCAGAACGTCATTATAGTCATAACCTCCCGCTTTATTCTGGGTTCATATTTCAGACAAAATACTCCAAACGACATGAGTCTTCTACCCCGTCCTGTGACTGCCTCATCTTAACCCCTTAAGGACCATTGCCGTGCCAGGACCGTCACGACGGTCCGGCACTTAAGGACCAATGACAGTCCTGGCACGGAATGGAGTTCAGGGCTCCCGGCGCGGCTGCACGCTGCTCCGGAAGTCCTGAACCGGAAGAGATAATAATAAAAAAAAAATGCCCCGTGGTCCGCAAGTGCCTGCCGCGCGGGATTGCGCTGGTCCTTAAAGGTATAGTAATACTTCGTTTTAACTTTATTTTATTTTGTAGGCATTAAAAAAACATGAAGAATGATATAAGTCTTATCTCTCAAACCTTTATGGTTTATGAGATATTCACAAGCAAAGTTTCCCCTCCCCGCCCCTTTTACCTAGTGTAAGCCATCTCTTCTCAGATGTGAATCTGGTTGTATGACCAGACAGATAACAGAAGGGGACAATTTTCTTTGTATGAAAACAATGAAAGCCCTTCCCCCCTTGACAAGTTTTTCAGCTTTTTCCCTTATCTTAATTGAAGATTGTCCCTCTCTGCAGTCTACCTGGGCACCTCCCTTCTGATCTGGTTGAACAGGGGGGGGGGGATGCTTTGTTTGTGAATATCTCTTAAACCATAAAGGTTTGAGAGATAAGACTTATATCATTCTTCATGTTTTTTTAATGCCTACAAAATAAAACAAAGTTAAAATGAAGTATTACTATCCCTTTAAGGCGTTAAGCACTGAACAGGAAGCAAAAATGTACATCCAAAAAATAATCTGCACTAGTTAGGGTATAATAGAGCTGTATGATTTGTATTGTAGGTAGCCGTTTATAGCAAATACAGACTAGCCTCGAATTAAAATTTTAATATAGTCATGCATCCCTTTGCTTCCTTCCCTCGATAGAAGAAAAGGACAGTGGCTGAATGCTATGATATACCTACTCCAATTTCGGCATGCTGGTAGGCACTAAAGATCAAAGAAAAAAATCAGAACATGTAGCAGAATGGAGAGTCAGTACACATACAGACATAAGTAATGAAGCCAAAGAAAAAAGGAAATAATCTCACAGCACTAGCGCACCATAATATATACATTTAATGACTACAATAAAAGTGATAAATAATAACTGGCATCTGGATAGCAGCAAGGGATGAGAGGATTCCCCAGAATGCCCAAAGTGCACAAACTAAACTAAAAAGTGACCCTGCGCACCTCCATACCAGAATGTAAATGTGTGCCCTACCTAGTGCATATATAATAAGTTTAGTAATAAATATGAGGATTTAGTCCATCAAATGGCCAAGAGATGTCAAGATCACCAACCTCACCAAGGTACCTTTAAAAATAAACAAGGGGTAAATCAGATGTTATAAGGAAATGCGTCATAAACTTTAAGAACCACTATACGTATTGCCATCATGTATGCAATTAAAAACAAGGGGACAAACAAACAGTTGTATTAAAAAAGGTGTAAGAGGGGACTTACTTGAAATGAGACTCTTATGGCCTGCAGGAAGTGGTTACTAACCAAAGAGGACTGTGAGTTCTTTCATCTTATTTATAGGTCAGAACTTACCACCCCTACAGGCCACATATGGAATAACAATTGAAATTACATTTGAAAATGGCAAGGGTTGTGAGCCAAACACATATGCCTTTAAGGACTTTTAAGAAAAATAAAATGTGAGAATTCAATTGTGAATGTCCTGATAATATGAATTAAACAAAGAAGCAGCTAGAATTAGCAAGAGGAATTTGTGAAACCAAAGAAAAAAGGAAATAAGCTCACAGCGCTAGCTCACCATAATATATACATTTAATGATTAAAATAAAAGTGATAAATAATAACTGGCATCTGGATAGCAGCAAGGGATGAGAGGATTCCCCAGAACCCCCCAGCTGTAAAGCTGACAGCAGGAGATCCGCGTCGGATGACACGAGGAGGCTCTTCAGCAGAGCAGCAATCTTGTTATTTAAAATGAATTACTTCATTGGAATTGTCTACAAAGTGTGCCTGCAAACCAGGTACACTTTGTAGACCTTTCCAATTAAGTCATTCTTGTTAAATAACGCGATTGCGGCTCTGCTGCAGAGGCCGCAAGTTGGTCCCTGGAAAGGATTCCCCTGCAGTCAGCACAGCGCTGACATCAGAGAAAGGGGAGGGAGGGAGGGGGGAACTTTGACAGTGAATATATCTCAAACCATAGCAGTTTGAGAGATAGGGTTTTTTTGCATATAGTTGAACTTTTTAAGCACTACAAAATGATAAGGGCATTACTGTCCCTTTAACTTTTTGCATATGTATGTCCATGAATGCATGCAATTATTTTTCAGATATACATGTTTATTGTTAAACATGCAAAAATAGTCAAATTGGTGTCAACACATGAAGCTAATTAGTAGATGACTATTTGTTACCCCTTGTACCACATACACAGATGAGCATAGCAGATGTCTAATGCAAAGTTCTGTGTTTTTACTTTTGATGATCTGGAGACCCACAAGGTTAGTGCATTGGTATATGACTATATATTCTTAAATATTCATTAGATATCCGTTAAATCTTGGTGCTTCAACAACCCAAAGTTGTTGAAGCAGAAACTGTCTTAAGCAGGAGCTGAAATTACATTGAAACTCATGAACAGCTGCAATGTAATTCCTCTTGCAGAAATAGATCAAGATATGTGGTTGTTCTGTTGGGAGCCAGTTATCTCCACAGTGTGCTTCTGAAGACCTTAAACTACCATAATGTAGAAGCTACAATTAAAAAAAAAAAATACTCCCAAAGATGTTTTTTGGGTGAATTTTCTTTCTATTGTCTTATTTGGCTCAAATAGAAACCATAATATTCATCTTGTCTCAAAGCAGAAGATTCCCACAAGAAAGAAATAATTTGTTATAGGGTTGACCAGGCTTCTCAGCTTGCTCCATTGTCCTAGCACCGACTCCATGCTTTCTTCAGATAATAAGATTCAACTTCTTTTACCATACTCCTAGATATCTCCGTATAATTACTTCATTGGAATGGTCTACAACATGTGCTTGCAAGCCAGGCACACGTTTTAGGCCATACCAATGAAGTAATAATACGGAGATATCTAGATCACAGCGCTCCTGCAGAGCCGCCATCTGGTGCTGGAAGCAGGATCTCATGACGTCTGCTATACAGCGGACGTATGAGAAGGGGGAGGGAGCGGAGGTCTTTCTTGCCTTACATCTCTCAAACCATAACGGTTTGAGAGATGGGAATAAGGGAGTTCAGTATGTTTGCACCATTGCTCTCTTTTGGCGTCACGTTGTTCAGGGGGGTTACTATCCCTTTAAATAGAAACCATTACATCATATTGTTATATAAGAGAGTGTGGGTAAAGATGCACAAGATGCAAATGTACTGCTACCTCTATATAAAGCCTTTGCAGGGCCTCATCTAAAATATGAAGTACAGTTTTGGGCACCAGTTCTTAAAGACATTATTGAACTGGAAAAAGTGATAAAAGGGATTGGATGAGCTGAGTTATAAAGAGTTATAAAGAGAGACTAGCCAAACTGGGTTTGTTTACATTAGAGACAATACATCTATGAAATGATTTACTGAAATCATTAAGAAATTATTACTATTTACAAATATATTCAAGGTCAGTACAATGAACTCTTCAATGAACTATTTACTCAAAGAGGTGAGCTAAGAACGAAAGGTCATCCATTAAACCTAGAGGAAAGGCACTTTCAAATAAAACAATGGCAGGGATTTTTTTACAGTAAGGGCTGGAATTCTTATGGAATTCTTCACCTCAGGATCTTGCGTTTGCAGATACCGTGTTTTTTTTAAGTAATGGATATCTATCTAGCACAGAACAATACTGAGAATTATGACAGCTGGCTTCAAATCAGATAGGATGTTGATCCGGGGAAATATCTTACTCCCATTTTGAGTCAGGAAGGATTTTTTTTACCCACTTGAGGCTTAATTGGAATTGACTTCAGTGGGGTTCTTTTTTTTTTTTTTGCTTTCCTCTGGACTATCAAGGGTGATTTGGCATAAGCTGGACTTGTACGCATCATCTAGGTTAGTATGTGAGGAGCAGTTTTGGCACCTTGTCTCTAGGCTTAAGCAAGCACTGGGTATTTCCTAAGTTTAGCTTGGTTCTGGCCCCAGAAATCTAGCTTCAGAGCATAGATAAAAGGAATATTAACACACACACTCAACTTATTATGGCCAGGAAATACTAATGGCCATTGAATTTTGCCCTTTCACCTTGGTTCAAGAGATGATCCTTTTCAGCCAGTTTAACCCCTGGAGGACCAGAGGAATGTACAATGCAATGCACAGTGGTTTCAGTTGGTATAATATGAGATGAAGTCCAGTAGTCCTGCCAGCAACAGTCATGCCTGCATCCACGGACATGACATTCAGGACTGATTGAAGACCTTTTCTATTTAATTTGCTGTGGAACACAGGAAGCATGGGGTAAAGTATCATCCCACAGGAGAGCAGACTACTTCCATAAAAAGAACTCTCTGGGGGCTGCAACTCCCTCCCTACATCAGTTTACCCTCACCAGGCATGCTCAGTTTTAAAAGTGACCTCGTTGGAGATGGTCAGGGCAAAAATTCTATTTTATTTTTATAACTTATATGGGGCTGTTCAATCCCCCATTAGGCGGGTTCCTATTTTCTGTTCTTCCAGGATGGATACAGAAGCAGCAGACTCGTATTGCTTGAGGATAGCTTTTTAGAACTTTACTTAGCTACTCTCCTCTCTTAACTCTCTTTTTCATAGGAACTTGATGACTGAAGGAGATTCCAGGTCCTATGAATATGACCCCCTGCTTGTCTAGCCGCCAAAATGTGAGGTCTGTAGTTGTTTTAGAAGGCTCATTTTGAGCCTCTGTCTTCCGTTCCTTTTTGTTTCTTGATTGTTAACACCGCTTTGCTGTAAGCCCCCCCCCCTGATTTTTCATTCTGATAAAGTCGTTTTGCAAACTCCTGTTGAGTTTCTCCCCAGTGTAGTTACTGCTTTTCACATTAACCAGGACATTGATTTTCCTTCTCTTTGTCTGGCAGGAACTTCACTGTTTGGATGTAGTTAGGTGCTTGAAGTAGTGCGTTCATCATGTGGACTCTTTTTGTCATTCGTGAGAGCCGTCTTGCAGGCCAAGCTGTGTATAAGGTGATGGTGTCTTCTTGAATCAAGTCGATCATTTGCTAGGCCTATTTCCTTAGGAAAAAGCTGGTGCCCTTTAGGGTCAATACATATTCCACGGAAGAGGTGGGTGCTTTCTTGGCCTACAAGAACCAGGCCTATGCAGAGCAAGGGGGGCAAGGTGTTTGCTAAACAACACTATGTCAATGTTCTGACTTCTGCTGAAGCCAGTTTTGGGTGGAAGGTCCTACAGGCTGTGTAGTGTGTGGGCATTATGCAGTGCCAGTGCAGGTATCCTTCTTGTCCTTACTTACTTGGGGTGATGTCCGTTGACCCCCGAGATTCATGATTGTCTCTGGTTATTATGAGATTATTTTGTGTTTTGAGGGGTTTTCTGTCCATTACTGGAATCTTGGTAGGATAGTGTTGGTATATTCCCATGGTTCTTGTGTTCCACAGTGGACTTAGAGAAAAATGATTTTCTCTTAGTCCATGTGGAACACAGGACTTCCCTCACAGAGAAAAAGTTGTTAGGGTTCTCTGGTCCTGGTGACCACTTTCATGCCCTACTTATTTTTTCAGTTTTTCTATGCATTAAACCTGAGCATGTCTGAGGGGGTTAAGTGGAGAAGTGAGGGAGGCTAACCTCTTTTTATGTAAATGCCCTGCCCTCATAGGGGAGGATACTTTACCCCATGGTTCCTGTCAGGGCCGGCCCAACACATTGTGTTGCCTGGGTCCAAGGATGAAATGCTGCCCCCCCAAACTACACCCACCAAAACACGCCCATATGGCTGCTCTAAGCAAATGTAACCCTTTGAGTGCAGGGGTATGCAGTGCATTGCAATGCACTGCATACCCCTCTGGTACACTAAGGGTTAAGCCCCAGGTCTTTCAAAGCCAACCAACTCCCCTGGTTACATTTTCTGTGCAGTTAGTATAATGTGAAGACAAATGGAAGAACTGCACATTTTAGATGATATTTTAAAACTGTCCATTTTTTTTACAATTGCAGCAGTGTTAGATAGCAATCTTTCACATAGGACACCACTTTAACCCTTACATAACCAGGGATGTCTGCTCCTGTACTCAAAGGGTTAGAATTTTCTGCTCCTGTACTCAAAGGGTTATAAAATCTAACCATACAGGAGCAGAAATCCCTGGTTATGAAATTAAGTGGTGTCCTGTGTGAAAGATTGCTATCTAACTCTGCTGCAGATGTAAAAAAAATGGACAGTTATAAAAGAGCATCTCTCTCCGTCCATGCCACCC
Organism: Rhinophrynus dorsalis; assembly: GCA_037306005.1. NCBI lineage: Eukaryota > Metazoa > Chordata > Amphibia > Anura > Rhinophrynidae > Rhinophrynus > Rhinophrynus dorsalis. The sequence continues at coordinate 596,505,639 of CM074719.1, forward strand.
ATGTCTCTCTCTCTCCCTCCATGCCACCCATGTCTCTCTCTCTCCCCCTCCATGCCACCCATGTCTCTCTCTCTCTCTCCGTCCATGCCACCCATGTCTCTCTCTCTCCCTCCATGCCACCCATGTCTCTCTCTCTCCCCCTCCATGCCACCCATGTCTCTCTCTCTCTCTCCCTCCATGCCACCCGTCTCTCTCTCTCTCCCTCCATGCCACCCATGTCTCTCTCTCTCCCTCCATGCCACCCATGTCTCTCTCTCTCCCTCCATGCCACCCATGTCTCTCTCTCCCCCTCCATGCCACCCATGTCCCTCTCTCCCTCCATGCCACCCATGTCTCCCTCCATGCCACCCATGTCTCTCTCCCTCCATGCCACCCATGTATCTCTCTCTCTCCATGCCACCCATGTCTCCCTCCATGCCACCCATGTCTCTCTCCCTCCATGCCACCCATGTCTCTCTCTCCTTCCATGCCACCCATGTCTCTCTCTCCATGCCACCCATGTCTCTCTCTCCATGCCACCCATGTCTCTCCCTCCCTCCATGGCACCCATGTCTCTCTCTCCCTCCCTCCATGCCACCCATGTCTCTCTCTCCCTCCCTCCATGCCACCCATGTCTCTCTCTCTCTCCCTCCATGGCACCCATGTCTCTCTCTCCCTCCATGGCACCCATGTCTCTCTCTCCCTCCCTCCATGCCACCCATGTCTCTCTCTCTCTCTCTCCATGCCACCCATGTCTCTCTCTCCCTCCATGCCACCCATCTCTCTCTCTCCCTCCATGCCACCCATCTCTCTCTCTCTCCCTCCATGCCACCCATGTCTCTCTCTCCCTCCATGCCACCCATGTCTCTCTCTCTCCCTCTATGCCACCCATCTCTCTCTCCCTCCATGCCACCCATGTCTCTCTCTCTCTCCCTCCATGCCACCCATGTCTCTCTCTCTCTCCCTCCATGCCACCCATGTCTCTCTCTCTCTCTCTCCCTCCATGCCACCCATGTCTCTCTCTCTCCTTCCCTCCATGCCACCCATTCTCTCGCTCTCTCCCTCCATGGCACCCATGTCTCTCTCTCTCCCTCCATGCCACCCATTTCTGTCTCTCTCTCTCCCTCCATGCCACCCATTTCTGTCTCTCTCTCTCCCTCCATGCCACCCGTCTGTCTCTCTCTCCATGCCACCCATGTCTCTCTCTCTCTCCCTCCATGCCACCCATGTCTCTCTCTCTCCCTCCCTCCATGCCACCCATTCTCTCGCTCTCTCCCTCCATGGCACCCATGTCTCTCTCTCCCTCCATGGCACCATGTCTCTCTCTCTCCCTCCATGGCACCCATGTCTCTCTCTCTCCCTCCATGCCACCCATTTCTGTCTCTCTCTCTCCCTCCATGGCACCCATGTCTCTCTCTCCCTCCATGCCACCCATGTCTCTCTCTCTCTCCCTCCATGCCACCCATGTCTCTCTCTCTCTCTCCCTCCATGCCACCCATGTCTCTCTCTCTCTCCCTCCATGCCACCCATGTCTCTCTCTCTCTCTCCCTCCATGCCACCCATGTCTCTCTCTCTCCCTCCATGCCACCCATTCTCTCGCTCTCTCCCTCCATGGCACCCATGTCTCTCTCTCTCCCTCCATGCCACCCATTTCTGTCTCTCTCTCTCCCTCCATGCCACCCGTCTCTCTCTCTCTCCCTCCATGCCACCCATGTCTCTCTCTCCCTCCATGCCACCCATGTCTCTCTCTCCCCCTCCATGCCACCCATGTCTCTCTCTCCCTCCATGCCACCCATGTCTCCCTCCATGCCACCCATGTCTCTCTCCCTCCATGCCACCCATGTATCTCTCTCTCTCCATGCCACCCATGTCTCCCTCCATGCCACCCATGTCTCTCTCCCTCCATGCCACCCATGTCTCTCTCTCCTTCCATGCCACCCATGTCTCTCTCTCCATGCCACCCATGTCTCTCTCCATGCCACCCATGTCTCTCCCTCCCTCCATGGCACCCATGTCTCTCTCTCCCTCCCTCCATGCCACCCATGTCTCTCTCTCCCTCCCTCCATGCCACCCATGTCTCTCTCTCTCTCTCCCTCCATGCCACCCATGTCTCTCTCTCCCTCCATGGCACCCATGTCTCTCTCTCCCTCCCTCCATGCCACCCATGTCTCTCTCTCCCTCCATGCCTCCCATCTCTCTCTCTCTCTCCCTCCATGCCACCCATCTCTCTCTCTCTCCCTCCATGCCACCCATGTCTCTCTCTCCCTCCATGGCACCCATGTCTCTCTCTCCCTCCCTCCATGCCACCCATGTCTCTCTCTCTCCCTCTATGCCACCCATCTCTCTCTCCATGCCACCCATGTCTCTCTCTCTCTCCCTCCATGCCACCCATGTCTCTCTCTCTCTCCCTCCATGCCACCCATGTCTCTCTCTCTCTCTCTCCCTCCATGCCACCCATGTCTCTCTCTCTCCCTCCCTCCCTCCATGCCACCCATTCTCTCGCTCTCTCCCTCCATGGCACCCATGTCTCTCTCTCCCTCCATGGCACCCATGTCTCTCTCTCCCTCCATGGCACCCATGTCTCTCTCTCTCCCTCCATGCCACCCATTTCTGTCTCTCTCTCTCCCTCCATGGCACCCATGTCTCTCTCTCCCTCCATGCCACCCATGTCTTTCTCTCTCTCTCCCTCCATGCCACCCATGTCTCTCTCTCTCTCCCTCCATGCCACCCATGTCTCTCTCTCTCCCTCCATGCCACCCATTCTCTCGCTCTCTCCCTCCATGGCACCCATGTCTCTCTCTCCCTCCATGGCACCCATGTCTCTCTCTCTCCCTCCATGCCACCCATTTCTGTCTCTCTCTCTCCCTCCATGCCACCCATTTCTGTCTCTCTCTCTCCCTCCATGCCACCCGTCTGTCTCTCTCTCCATGCCACCCATGTCTCTCTCTCTCTCTCCCTCCATGCCACCCATGTCTCTCTCTCTCCCTCCCTCCCTCCATGCCACCCATTCTCTCGCTCTCTCCCTCCATGGCACCCATGTCTCTCTCTCCCTCCATGGCACCCATGTCTCTCTCTCTCCCTCCATGCCACCCATTTCTGTCTCTCTCTCTCCCTCCATGCCACCCATTTCTGTCTCTCTCTCTCCGTCCATGCCACCCGTCTGTCTCTCTCCTCACCATGTCATACATGTGTCTCTCCTCTCCCCATGTGTCTCTTTGCCACTTATCTTCTCCTCCTCTTTTGTCTCTCTCTCCTCCAGCTCCCTGGTGTCTAGTGGCAGGCAGCTTGATCCTCCCATGCTGCCTCTCGCACTCCCCACATGGTCTGATGTCTGAGCGCCGGCAGGTCACGTGAGTCCCGGCGCTCTGACCTCAGTACAGCGCGGGGAGCGAGAGAGGCAACATGGGAGACACCTAGCCAAGCGCGCCTGCTGTCACAGTGATTAGTCTGGCTCAGTCTCAGTCAGGCTGACAGACTGAGGCTGAGCCACACTAATTACTGTCACAGCAGGCACGCCGCTCTTTGTCCTGTGCCGTGTTGACACAGACCAGGCGGCTGGCTGACATACAGTGGGCGGCAAATTGCCGCCCCAGTCAAAGTGCCGCCTGGGTCCATTGACCCACTGGGACCCATGTTAGGGCCGGCCCTGGTTCCTGTATTCCTCATGTACAAAAAAAAAACACACAAAAATCCAGTTTTCTCGTGTGTCCAGTGCAGGTCACGGTGATCATGGAGTAATGGACCTTCACCAGAAGGCAGGACACTTAACAGTTAAAAAACTAAAAAACAATCGTCCTCCTGCTCCTCTGTCCTACCGTAAAGAAACCCTTCCACTGCTGTAGATTAAATCTCCCTTCCCCAAGTCTAAGAGGGTGGCACCTTGTCCTTTGTACTGTTCTGTTAATGAACAGGTCTTTGGAGAGCCCTTTGTATGGGTCCTGAAAATATTTATATAGTGTTATCATATCCCCTCTAAGATACCATTTCTCTAGTGTGTACAAAGCCTTTCTACATAACTAAAACTTTCCATTCCCCTTACTAGTTTTGTAGCCCTCCTCTGCACTTTCTCTAGTTCCATAATGTCCTTTTTTCAGAAAGGGTGCCCAGAATTGAACAGCATATTCTAGGTGGGGTCTTACCATGGACCTGTAAAGAGGCATAATAATATCTTCCTCCCTTGAGTCAATACCTCTTTTAATACATGCCAATATCTTATTGGCCTTTGCAGCTGCCAGCTGGCACTGCATGCTACTGCTAAGTCTATGGTCTACCATTACTCCCAAATCCTTTTCATTAGTAGATCTCCTCAGAGAAACGCCTTTTAAACTATATGTTGCATTTTTATTATTATAACCAAAATGCATAACATTACACTTGCCTATATTGAATTTCACTTGCAATTTGCCTTCCCAGTTACTCAATTTGTCCAAATCATCTTGTAATGGTCTCCAGATCAAACTCATTACTCCCAGTAGGGGTATTCATTTTATTTTTAAATTCTTTTGAATACTTCAGTTGGGTGAAAGAAGACCTAAGACAGATGCACCCTGTGGTCTTCTTCCTTTGTTTGATAGCTGCACCAAGTTCCCCTTTTGATCCCGTTGTGACAAACAGGGTGAGTGTGAGGACAAGGCCCAGCTTAGTCTTCACTCATATTGTTTTGGACTGACCTGGTGATTGAGCTTTACACCTTGTTCCAACTCAGGGTACCATCAGTATCCTCTGTGTGAGTCTATGTATGCTGAAAACACCATTATACACTTTTATGGGAATGTTTTTAGTCATAGACTCTGTTTTCAGTATATCGACACTGCTGCACTCTACTCCACAGTATTAATATCGTAGTATGGGGCTTTTACCTAGGTAGTTTTTTCTCTGCATCTGTGTGCATTTTTCAGGCTACCTGGACAGCAGTCCACTAAAGGGCTTGGTACTCTGCAAGAGAAGCTTGGAGGGTTATTTTCACAGTGCCAGGGCTTTTACCCATCAGGTTAGGCCCAGGATCAAGGCCGTGTGGTCATAAGTCGAGAAGATCTTATGCTAGGCAAAGATGTATGTCCCAGAAATATCAGCCATATTTATTCCAGGCATAGAGTACTGGGAAGTAGACTGTCTCAGCAGTAGACACAAGATGGGGGGAATGAGAGTTCAAACAATACATCTTTAAATAATACCCATCAGATGGGGTTACTCAGATATTTACTTTATGGTGTCTCACCACCACTGCAAAATTCCAGATTTCTGTCCAAAGAAGTAACCTCAGCTGTTGATGGTATGGTTAACCCCTGGAAGTAGAATCTGGCTTATCTGTGGTGATGATTCCCAGGTTCCCCAAACTCAAGTGTGAAGAGACTCATGGCATTCTGCTGGCACCATCTTGGCCATGATTGAAGTGATATTACTCCTTATTAAGCTTTTTGTACGAGACTCATGGCATCTACTTCTGTTTCCAGACTTGCCCAAAGTCCCGTACAGCATCCAAGTCTGGACAAGTTTTTTATTAGCTTGGAATGTGAGGTCTCCATCCTGAAGAATGAAGCCTAAAGGTTTTCCAACAGTGCCATCCAGACCATGCTGAAAGCAAGTAAACCAGTCCTGGGCAAAATAAATCACAAGGTCTGGCAGATTTATTTTGCATATTGTATTCAAAATGACTTTACTCTTTATTGCATCAAATTGCCACAGCTTAACTTCCTTCAGGGGGAATAGAAAGGTTCCCTCAAAGTCCACATTTCTATTAAGGCAAAGTGGTTTTGGGGACAGTTCCTGGTTTCCCACACAAAGTGGTGTCAGCATTTCTCATTAATAGAAAAAAATATTTTGCTGTCTCTGTCCACACAATACAAAAGAAGAACAGTTATGTGCTTTGGTTGTAATTAGGTTCCTCAAACATTATGTCCATATCACTAATTTATACTGAAAATCAGATACTCCCTTTGTCATTTCAGATGACCCAAGGCTGGACCATAAGACAAACCTGCATACTTTGCTCACAAGCAGTAGCTTTCAAAGTTACGGCCCATTCTACATGATCCATCAATATGACCTGAACCCTAAAAAATACAAGTTTCTGTAGATCAACTGTGCAAATCTGCCATTTGTTCATACATTTTCCAAGTTCTATAACGTAATATGTTTTCTGTAGTGGGTGCCAGTTTTGGAAGCAAACAAGCTGCAGCTGTTTAGTCAGTTTCTTTTCCATCCCAGTGTTTTTGGAGCCTCTTTGGTATGACTTCATGGTCTTGGTGTCCTTCACTAGATGCAAGAAAAAGGGTGATTTTTATACTTACCAATAAATCATTTTACTTAGTCCATGGGGGGGGGGCATAGAAGGTGCTGAGGTGTCCCACTGTTTTGTGGTTTCCCCGTCCTATTGAGTTCACCATCCTGTAAACAGGTGGAGTTCTAGGGAAAATATAGGGCACAGAAGAGGAAGGAGTTGTTTTTTTCAGTTTTGTTAACCGTTAAAGCAGAACTTTCACTTAATATAAACCCCGTCTACTTTTTTTTTCTTCTTCAAAAATGCAGTTTTTTTTTTGTTTTTTTTTAAAGACAAATAACTGGCTCTCTTACTTGTTGAGCCAATACTGCAATAGTGTTCTTTTGTAGGCAGGCACTAAAGAGAGCTATGAACAAATTCACTGAACAGTGTGCTCTTTGGGGAGAGCAGAGTAGGTGGTGGGAGAAGTGACCAGTACATAAAGGAAGGCCTGCTTTACATTTATATGCCGGTGGTACAGCTTGTACCGCAGGCAACATCAAGAGGGAAACTTTATTAATGCATAACTTAAATAAAAAATAAAAATGGTATCTGGAAAAAACAAAACTACAATGTATAGCAAGTTTGAAGAGCAGAACTAATTGGGCCAAACTTGATTGGAGGTGATAGTTCTGCTTTAACCCCTTCAGTGCCAGAGGCTCGGGCCATTTTCTGAACCCTGCAGGCCAGACACTTTTTCAACATTTTTGCTATCCTTCCGTTTAGGCTTGATTTCCTCTGGGGATTTTTAGTTAAATATGGAAAACTATATATTGTTTTTTTCAGAACGAATTGAGCTTTCTCGTGATACCTTACATGAAGAGAATTTTACATCGTGCAAAAAGCTATGATGTCATAATGACAAAAAAAAGTGAAAATTTACTAATTTTGCTAAAATCACATACTATGTATCAAAAACATTTACCTTGATTGAAAAAGTTTCAATTATTTGAAAAAGCCCAGAGTACCCCGAGTAAAAAAATACCAAATTTGTATAGTTTTACCTAAGTCCAAGGCTAGCGCAGAGCCCTAATCACCAGCAGCGCAAAATGACATTTTCAACTTTATAAACTAAAATGCACATTCTAGGGTTTTTGTGGTAAAACTACCCTAAAACAGTGGAATAACTATATAAAACTATATATTTCTGAAAAGTAGACAACCTGGCGCATCTAATGAGGGGTAACTTGCCTTCTTGCCCCAAGCCTGTGGTACCCAAATTCTTCCAGAAGGTGGCACTATAGGAAAAAAATGGCATTTTCTTACATTTCTGCCCCTTCAACTGTACTGAAATCTGTGAAAACCATGGAATTTACAACTGTATTCAGTAGCTAGTGCTCTTGGGAGAAAAATTACACCCCATTGGTTTGGGTTCACCTACCACAGGGGATGCTAGAAGTGCAAAAAGACACCTACTACAACCTCTAAATTTTCTAACATTTTCTCAAACATTACTTGTCTATACAAAAATGGTTATAACAACTAGAGAATTAAAGAAAGGCTACACAAACCATACCATTTTGGAAAGAAGACAACCTGCCGCATCTAATGAGGGGTGAATTGCCTTCTTACCCCAAGCCTGTTGTGCCCAAATGCTTCCAGAAGGTGGCACTATAGGAAAAAAATGGCATTTTCTTACATTTCTGCCACTTCAACAGTACTGAAATCTGGGAAAACCATGGAATTTACAACTATATTGATTAGCTAGTGCTCTTGGGAGAAAAATGACACCCCATTGGTATGGGTTCACCTACCACAGAGGATGCTAGAAGTGCAAAAAGACACCTACTACAACCTCTAAATTTTCTAACATTTTTTCAAACATTACTTGTCTATACAAAAATGGTTATAACAACTAGAGAAGTAAAGAAAGGCTACACAAACCATACCATTTTGGAAAGAAGACAACCTGCCGCATCTAATGAGGGATGAATTGCCTTCTTACCCAAAGCCTGTTGTGCCCAAATGCTTCCAGATGGTGGCACTATAGGAAAAAAATGGCATTTTCTTACATTTCTGCCCCTTCATCTGTATGGAAATCTGTGAAAACCATGGAATTTCCAACTGTATTCATTAGCTAGTGCTCTTAGGAGAAAAATGACACCTCATGGTATGAGTTCCCCTACCTTAGTGGGCGCTACAAGTACCAAACTACACCTATTGCAACCACTAATTTTTCTAACATTTTCTCAAACATTACTTGTCTGTACAAAAATGGTTATAACAACTAGAGAAGTGAAGAAAGGCTACACAAACCATACCATTTTTGAAAGAAGACAACCTGCCGCATCTAATGAGGGGTGAATTGCCTTCTTACCCCAAGCCTGTTGTGCCCAAATGCTTCCAGAAAGTGGCACTATAGGAAAAAAATGGCATTTTCTTACATTTCTGCCCCTTCATCTGTATGGAAATCTGTGAAAACCATGGAATTTCCAACTGTATTCATTAGCTAGTGCTCTTAGGAGAAAAATGACACCTCATTGGTATGAGTTCCCCTACCTTAGTGGGCGCTACAAGTACCAAACTACACCTATTGCAACCACTAATTTTTCTAACATTTTCTCAAACATTACTTGTCTGTACAAAAATGGTTATAACAACTAGAGAAGTGAAGAAAGGCTACACAAACCACACTATTTTTGAAAGAAGACAACCTGCCGCATCTAATGAGGGGTGAATTGCCTTCTTACCCCAAGCCTGTTGTGCCCAAATGCTTCCAGAAGGTGGTACTTGGGGAAGAAAATGGCATTTTCTTACATTTCTGCCCCTTCATCTGTATGGAAATCTGTGAAAACCATGGAATTTCCAACTCTATTCATTAGCTAGTGCTCTTAGGAGAAAAATGACACCTCATTGGTATGAGTTCCCCTACCTTAGTGGGCGCTAGAAGTACCAAACTACATCTATTGCAACCACTTATTTTTCTAACATTTTCTCAAACATTACTTGTCTGTACAAAAATGGTTATAACAACTAGAGAAGTGAAGAAAGGCTACACAAACCATACCATTTTTGAAAGAAGACAACCTGGCGCATCTAATGAGGGGTGAATTGCCTTCTTACCCCAAGCCTGTTGTGCCCAAATGCTTCCAGAAGGTGGCACTATAGGAAAAAAATGGCATTTTCTTACATTTCTGCCCCTTCATCTGTATGGAAATCTGTGAAAACCATGGAATTTCCAACTGTATTCATTAGCTAGTGCTCTTAGGAGAAAAATGACACCCCATTGGAATGAATCGACATACCTTAGGGGTGCCAGAAGCACATAATTACAGCTACCTGTTTGCTTCTTCTAAAATGGCTGCTTGTACTAAAATGTTCATAACTGTTAGAGTCATGAAGGAAAGGTATAAAAGGTATACCATTTTGGAAAGTAGACATTCTCCCGCATCAAATGAGGGGTCACTTGCCTTTCTACCCCTGGGCTGAAGTGCACAAATATTTCCAAAAGGTGGCGCTATGGGAATAAATACATGTTTTTTTTACATTTCCACCACTTCAAAGATACTAAAATCTTTGAAAACCATAACATTTCCTGCTGTATTCAGTACCTGCTACCAACATGAGAAAAATGGTAGCCCATTTGTGTGGCTTAACATACAATATGTGGGTGCTAGGAACACGTACGTAAACCTGACACTTTTGTTTCTTAAATTATCTGCTTGCACTAAAATGGTTATAACCATAATAGATATGCAGGAAAGGTAGAAAACAATGCCATTTTGGAAAGAAAACAACCTGACGCATCTAATGAGGGGTCACTTGCCTTCATACCCAAAGGCTGGCATGCACAAATGCTTCCAGGAGGTGGCGCTAATGAAAAAAAAGGCATTTTCTTACATTTCTGCCCCTTCAAATGTATGGAGCTCTGTGAAAACCATGGAATTTTCAACTGCATTCGTTAGCTAAAGCTCTTAGGAGTCAAACGACACCCCATTGGTATGAGCTGAACTACCTTAGGGAGTGCTAGAAGTAGAAAACTACACCTACTACAAACTGATGTTTCTAACATTTTCTCAAACCTGACTTGCCTCTACGAAAATGGCTATAACACCTTCAGAAGTGAAGAAAAGGTAGATAAACTATACCATTTTGGAAAGAAGACAACATGCCGCATCTAATGAGGGGTCACTTGCCTTTTTACCCCTAAGTTAGTTGGCACAACTATTTCCAGAATGTGGTGCTACAGGAAAACAAACAAACATTTCTTTTACACTTCAGTCACTTCAAAGATACTAAAATGGTTCAATGGCGTGGGATATCCTAGGAGGACTTCTTGCCAGCCTAAGAAAAATGGTACTCAACTGCTGTGGGTTGACATACCAATTTGAGTGACAGGAGTGTAGCTACCAGTGAAATAGGAATGGGAAAGCAAACAGTGTATGTGTGATTTTATGGCTAACAGATGAAAGAAGCTAGGGCGTCAGCCAGTGTACGCGCGGACCTGTGACTACCAGTGTAACAGTGTGGGAGGGTGAGGGATTAGGCAGTGTGTGTGGGTATGAGCAGAGGAGCAAGGATGGTGGAGATGGTGGGGCAGTGTCTGAGAGTGTGTATGGGAGATCTGTGACTACCAGTGTGCACTGTATGTCCCCCTCATACAAAGTTTGATTCCCAGCCTGAATCTAGTGCATACTGGTACTTTGAGTCTACCAATAGGCAGTGGAAACAGGCTGGGGGTCAGGCTGGGGAATGGGACTGCCAGTTGGCTGTGGAACCAGGCAGGGGAATACGGTACATGTGTATGTGTGGGGGGGAATCGGAGGCATTTTTTGTGCATGCCACAAGGGTGCCCAATGCACTGCAAAGCAATGCGTTGGACCCTCTGTTGCACACAAAGAGTTTTTTTTTTTAATTATTATTTTGTATTCATACCTCGTTGGGGAGGCGGTGTCAGGAACATTCCTGGTGTCCCCCATCCAGGTCTAAAAACAGAATAATAAAAAAAAAAAAAAGTGTGTGTGTGTGTGTTACAGGGGGTCCAACGTATTGCAAAGCACTGCGTCGGACCCCCCCTGTGGCACGTGCATTTTTTGGGGCTTTTCCCCCAATATTTTTGTGTAGACCTCGTTGGGGGCATCAGAACCCATACAATGAGGTCTAAATAAAAAATAAAAGGGGAAAACAAAATAATCCTTTGGGTGCCACAGGGGTGTCCAGTGGATTGCAAAGCAATGCATTGGGCCCCTGTAGCACACAAAGGGTTAATTTTTTTATCGTTACTTTGTATTCAGATGGCCACCAAACAAGCTCTGATCACAAAGTAATGATAAAAAGTCCTGTGTGTGTGCCACAGGAAGGGGGTCTGCATTGAACCCCTATCCCAGTGGCACACACAGGGTTAAATTTTTTTTAATTCATTTTTTTTTATTATATACCTCATTGAGGGGCATCAGGACCCCCTGATCCCTCCCCAATGAGGTCTTAGTAAAAAAAAATATATATGTCCACAAACGGAGTGACCCTGTGAGTGCCACAAGGGTCTCCAGCGCATTGCAAAGCAATGCATTGGATCCTTGTGGCACTCAGAGGGTTAATTTTTTTTCTATCATTACTTGGTAATCAGAGCTTGTTGGGGGGCCATCAGGACCAATCCGGATGACCCCCCCAACAATCTCTGATAACAAAGTAATGATAAAAGCCCTGTGTGTGCCGCAGAAGGGGGGCTGCATTGCCCCCCCCGTGGCACACACAGGGTTAATTTTTTTTTTATTTACTTTTTTTTTATTATAGACCTCATTGAGGGGTATACAAACCCCCCTGATCCCCCCAATGAGGTCTTACAAAAAAAAAAAAAAAGTTATCAAAAAAAGTGTCCCTGTGAGTGCCACCGGGGTCTCCAGCGCATTGCAAAGCAATGCATTGGACCGTTGTGGCACTCAGAGGGTTAATTTTTTTTAAATCATTACTTTGTAATCAGAGCTTGTTGGGGGGCCATCAGGAGCAATCCTGATGGCCCCCCAACAATCTCTGGTAACAAAATAATGATAAAAGCCCTGTGTGTGCCACAGGAGGGGGGGGGGGTGCATTGGACCCCCACCTGTGGCACACACAGGGTTAAATTTTTTTTTTTTTTTTTTTTTCTAATTATAGACCTCATTGAGGGGCATCAGGATCCCCCCTGATCCCCCCAATGAGGTCTTAAAAAAAAAAAAAAATCCCCCCCCAAAGAATAGACCCTGTGAGTGCAACAGGGGTCTCCAGCACATTGCAAAGCAATGTGCTGGGACCCTGTGGCACTCACAGGGTTACTTTAATTTTATTTTATTTTTTTTATTTTTTTTTTCATACATTTCAGACCTCGTGGGGGACATCAGGACCCCTCCTGGTGTCTCCCCAGTCATTGATCTCCCAGCCGATAGGCTGGGAGATCAATGATGCGACCGCAGGAGAGCAAGAGCTCTCCTGCCCTTCACTCCTACCACCGGTAGGAGTGAACAGGATCGGGGAAACTTCCCTAACGTCATCGGTGACCATGTCACCGATGACGTTTGGAGGATTCCCCCGGTCCCGCCCACTCCTACCCGGAAGTTCGGGTAGGAGAGAGGGGGAAGGAGAAACTTTGTTTCTCCTTTGTCTTTATTGATCTCCCAGCCCGATCGGCTGGGAGATCAATAACTGGGGAGGCATGAGGAGTGATCCTCATGCCTCCCCATGAGTGCCAGGGGCTTTTTTTTTTTTAATGCGGCCACTGCATGCCGGTTATACCGGCTCATGCAGTGACCGCATTTCACTCTTACGCCGTACGAGCGTGGCACAGCAGGTACAGCTGTGTCCACTCGTACGGCGTAAGTAGCTGGCACTCTAGGGGTTAAGTGCCCTGTCTCCTTGTGGAACAACTTTTACCTTGTGGTCCTGTGTCTCAGCTTATATTTATCACTATAATACTCCTCTAATCTCTCTTTTTGTTAATTGAACATTGTGTTCAGTTTTAACACAAACATGTTCAGAAGATATAATTCTTGTTCTATTCATTTTTTAAATCAATTCAAGTTACATATTTATAAAATTTTAAATGTCTATCATTCTCCCCTCATATTAATGCCATTGCTAAATCCTGTCATTTTCTTTTGCGTAACTTCGCTAAAATCCGTCCTCTGCTCCTCCACAGCTAAAATTCTTATACACACAATCATCCTCTCCCACATGGACTATTGCAACATTCTTCTGTCTGGCATTCCTGCCTCCCATCTCCATCCACTTCAATCTATACAGAATGCTGCAGCACGAATTACTCTTCTGTCACCTAGGTTTGTCCCTGTCCCGCTCCTCCTCAAAACTCTCCAATGGCTGCTTATCAAACTCCCGATATCTTACAAAATCTTACATCTCTCTTTCAAGACACTTCTCTCCTCTCCTCCTTCTTACATTTCCACTCTGATCTCCCATTACACCCCATCCCACCACTTAAGTTCGGCCAACGATTGTCTTCTCTCAGCTCCTTTTGTGTCTACAGCCCTGTCATGTATCAAACCTTTTTCTCTCATTGCTCCGTAACTATGGAATGCTCTACCATACAACCTGCACCACTGCACCTCGCTGATAACCTTCAAATCTCACTTAAAAACGCACCTCGTGGATAAAATCTCAACATGCTAGAAGGCACTGATGTTGTACAATGAACGCTCTTATAAATTATTTACTTTACTGATGTCCTCCATCATCATCAGAACTAGCACTGTATTCAGCACTTGACCCTTATGTACTCTGTATGTCTCCCATTACCACTTTAGATTGTAAGCTTTCAGGCAGGGACTTCCCACCCAATGTTTCACTCTACAAAGCACCCGTAACCCTGTATTGTTTAAAACCTTAAATTGTAAAGCTCTGCGTACACTTGTGGCGCTATATAAATAAACATATTAATTCATTCATAAATATAATAGGAGCAAATTAAGTCGATTGTAGCTGAACAGAGAGGTTTGCAGACAAATGAGAAATAAGCAGGCTTTGAAACTGTTTAAATCAGAACTGCCAGATGCATCATTTAAAAAAATATAAAAAATGATATAATATATGCAAACATGAAAATAAGCTAGCTAACACTGAAAATGAGAAAAGTAGTGCAAAAAATAACAAGAAAAATCCTAACCAATTCTACAACTATATAAATGGCAAAAAGATTAAAGGGTCAGTAATGTCCCAAAAAAAATTCTTGTAGAGTTTTGTAGAGCTTCAAAAAATAAACTCTATGGCAAAAATCCTATCTCTCAAACCGCTATGGTTTGAGAGATCTAGGCATTGAAAGCTCCCCACTCCTTCCCCTTCTCCTGACATCAGCGATGTGCTGACAACAGGATATCCCTGTCCGGGGACCAGCTGGCGGCTCTGCAGCAGAGCCGAAATAGCGTAATTGGAAAAGAGTTACTTGTAACACTGGAAAAGACTACAAGGTGTGTCTGGTTTGCAAGCATGCTTTGTAGACCGTTCCAATGAAGTAATTCTTTTTAAATATTGTGACTTCGGCTCTGCTGAAGAGCCTCCTCAAGTCGCACGACTTGAATCTCCTGCTGTCAGCTTTACAGCTGACATCAGGAGAAGGGGGGGGGGACTTTGAATGCATATAGCTCTAAAACCATAGTGGTTTAAGAGATAGAATTTGTACCAGAGAGTTTATTTTTTTGAAGCTCTACAAAACTCTGTTTTTTTGGGACATTACTGACCCTTTAGGTTGATATTGGTCCTCTTAAAACTGAGGCAACTTAATTAATTAGCGAGTATAAGGCTATGGCTGATACCTTAACCCCTTGACGGTCCTGTCATGAGTGGATTTAAGGACCCATGACGTGGCAGGAACGTGATTGCGGGCTCCCCACATGGGTGCACGCCGTTCACAGAGTCTGGAATCGAATGCAAAAAAAAAAAAAAAAAAAGCTCCGTGGTCCTTGGGAGGTATGACTGCTGAGAACAAAATCCAAAAGTCTTGAAAAGGTTATGGTGAAGTTTTATTTGCCCCCTACACTGCAGCTAGTGTGCTCCAGAATTACTAATTTCTTTTGTGAATAAGGCCTTTGGTGAACTATATAAAGACAATCTGTCTTATTTACAATTCCTATTACACTCAGAAACCAAATGACTCCCTATATAAAAAGAAACTACCCTAAATCAGTACAAAGTTGCTTCTCGCGGCTCTCCAGCTGCTGTTGGTCTACAGGTTCCATCATACCCAACAGCTAGAGGCCACTAATTGCACAGATTTCCATTATATTTACCCATTCCTTTCTCAATTAAGGAAAAGGAACTGCCTGTCATTCAAATCAGTCGCTTCCTTGCTAGAGCTAGTCCCTTGTCACTACACCCGCTGTGATATATATAATGCTATATAACTATCCTACAACCAATTGTCTCCTTCCTGGTAGAGATATTCACATCTCCCCCCGCTGTTCACACCATTGTCTCCTTCTTCTTAATTGGCTAAAGCATCAAAACAGTAACCTGGGAGACAGGGCGCGTGAAGATGACGTTGAAGTATGTGTCACGTGACATTGTGTGTTTCGACCTCTCACGTCTGTAATGGCATGACGTCACCAGATTGTGCTCCGTTGATTGGCTAGAGGAGCAGCGCATCCGCCTGTGATCAGTAGAGCG
The DNA here is from genome assembly GCA_037306005.1 of Rhinophrynus dorsalis. Classification (NCBI taxonomy): domain Eukaryota; kingdom Metazoa; phylum Chordata; class Amphibia; order Anura; family Rhinophrynidae; genus Rhinophrynus; species Rhinophrynus dorsalis. The sequence goes on from CM074719.1 coordinate 596,521,465, forward strand.
AATCCCTCCCAGAGCGGTCCGGTGCTATCCGTGGGTAATACAAGATGTCTGAAACAGCAGGGGTCGGGGAGCAGTGATACGTGTGTGTAGTATGGGGTTGTGTTAGAGGGTTTATTTACGTGTGGGTTTGGGTGGTTTATCACCAGTAACACCTCTTCTCATAAATAGGACACCTTCACAAAGAGCTTCCCTATTATTCAGTGCTGCTCAGTGTTCATCTCGTATCGCTTCTCATCTCTTACCTCCACTGCCTCGTCTGCTCCTCACACAACTCCCTTTCCCCCCATCCCTGTTCCTTGGTTTAACAGAAAACAGTGGCCCTCCAGCTGTTGAGCTACAACTCCCATCACCTTCATTTAAATGTTGGGAGTTGTATTTCAACAACAGATGGGGAGGGCTACAGGTTGCCCACCTATGAAGGAGAGAGGCAAACGCATTATAATCACACAGTCTTTGATATATATGTATGTCACACACGTATTAAATGCCATTTTGAATCCATTCCTCCACATTGTTATCACTTAAAGGGATAGTAATGTTTCACAATAAAACATGGCCCATGTAGAGTGTTATTTCAGTATTGTCAGAGTTGTAGTACAAAAGTAATTGAATGATAAAGTATCCCCCTCCTGCCCCCTTTACTGATGTAACACTGCTCACCTCAGAGCAGCAAGACTGGATGGATCGCAGAGAGGAATAATCTTCAATTAGCATAAGGGAAAAACATGTCAAGGGGCGTACTGTTTTCATTATGTTCACAGTAAGAAGATTGTCCCTTGCTGTGAGCTGTCTGGTCTCAAGACCAGATTCCACATCTGAGGGGACGTGGCTTACACTAGGCAAAAGGGGTGGGGGATTTCTATACTACAGCTCTGACAGTATAGAAATAACACACTCTATGGTTCAACTGCTATGAAGATTAATTGTAGCTGCTGTTTTTGTGAAACATTACTATCCCTTTAATGTCAGAGATACTCTGCTTCTGTCTTCAGGGTGCACCAGCAGGTCCCTTTTTAGGGATATCTCTGATTAAATAGTTGTGGACCAATCACCATGAATGAGCCACTGAATTCCTAACTGTTAACAAACAAGGATATCTCGAAAACTTGCACTGTTGGTGTGTCCTTTGAACTGTTGTGGAGCAATTACTTACACTACACACATTATCAATCCATTATGTCTGTATCTTCAGTTACAGCTTGCTTATACTCACTGTACAGTTTGTCTACATGTACATTTGCTTTTTTTCATCTCACCCTCACAAATTACTCCCATCATCATGCATCTGCCTGACCCACTATTTCAAATTATTGTCTTCCTCACACACCATAACCATCTAAAGGAAAATGTAAAACATTCCTCAGATTATCTCCTTAATTAATGGCAGGGCTCAAAATTTCCACTTGCGAGTAGAAATTCAGCCCTGGTGGTTATGTTATGGCTTGCAGTGGCAAGTAACTTTTCAGGCCTGGCTAGTAGCAAAGGACTTCACATTTTAAGCCCTGTTGATGGTCTGCAAAATCTAATAATATATGCATGTGTTCATGCTCTGTAACTCTTACAATAGCCTTCTGAAGCTTTTTTAACACTTAATATTTGTGTCCCCCAGGTCTGTAGGAATAATTCTCTGTAATAAGAGTACACCAGGAAAGCAGTGATATGATTGTCAAATTTACCTAATTCAGAACGGAAGAAGAGCTCATAAGTTGGAAAGTGCACAACCCAGGGGTAATATTATAGCATTGGATGCACCCATACTGCATTGATTTGAAGGACACCTGTATGGTATATATTATAACTAGTGCTTTTTCTCTGCAGAAGTATTCTTATGGTGAAACTCTTGCAGAAGGATCAGAGCCAATTCTCTGAGCTCCTCTATAACTCAGTGATGATGATCAAAGAGAAGAATCAGGTTACTGAGAAGATCCTGAATCTCACCCTGGAGATCATCTGTTTGCTGACAGGAGAGGTGAGGAATTTTGGGCACTCTTCCAAAAACACCATTATTATCTACATTTCCACTACCAAGGCCAGCAGACTGTTATAGTGGAAGCTGCTTGAGTCCCAGTGTCCTTTTGGTGGATCTGAATAGAGAAGAGCTCAGGGAATGGTGTTGTGGTTTGTTAGATGGAGAATTCTGAGCGTTAAGGATACCTTTTATTCAGTGGAAAAAAAGAGGTAGTCCCTGGATGTTAAATGATTTCATCTGAAAAAATTTAATTCTCTGCCAAATATCTGCTCGGACCACTCTTGGTATTATGTGATATCCAGTGGAGGATATTTCTGCCTCCATGTGTGCAATGTTGTTTTGGGCTTGTGAGGGATAATAATTAACCTCCAGGACTGTGCATCTGTGTAGTATGGTTTCTGCCTCTACTCCATTCAGAGATTAAGTGTGGAATACAAACAGAAAAACACCAACACTGGGACACAGCTTAACAATATGGGTCACTCTAACCCACTTCTCATGCATCAACACTCACCAGCTGTTTCTGCCAGTGTTCATGGAAAACCAATTTTTAACTTGTGTAAGAGGGCTAGGTCCCTTTAGGATCTATTATTTTGGCATTTAAATAGCCATTACTTGTACGTTTTACACATGAGGTTGGAGTGAAGCAACATATGCTTACCTCCTGACGAAATTGTCCTAAAGCGGTCATAAAACACATAGAGCGATAAGTTATAACTTTTTAGTGCCAAAGGTTATAGCTGTTTTGATCAACCATTTTTCCATAATTACATTACTCGTCTGGGCCCCTTAAAGTTCTCAGCAGGTGTCATTCCCTTGTGGGAATACTAGGAGAAACAGCTGGTGAGTAACATTGTGGAAGGACTGTTTTTGTGCAAGAGGGGAGTTTGAGTAACATTGTAAAGAACCAGTGTGAGTTAAGACTTTGAGATATGAGCACCTCTGTATCGGCTGTGAGTCTGATGGACTAAGAGATTCAAAATATGAATAGAATGAGGTATGTCCCATCTCTCAAACTTGGATAGTTTGAGAGATCAAAGCATCTAAAGTTCCCTTTTCACAAGAAGTCTGCCATCTAGCTGAGAGAAGCAGATTCTGGTCCCGTGACTGTCCTACAGCTCTTCAGCAGAGCCGAAATTGCACAATACACAAATAAATACTTCACTGGAACAGTCTACAAAGTGTGCTTGCAAACCAGGCACACGTTGTAACTGTTGTAATGAAGTATTTATTTCTGTATCGCGCTATTTCGGCTCTGCTGAAGAGCCGCAGGACAGTCACGGGACCAGAATCTGCTTCTCTCAGCTAGATGGCAGACTTCTTGTGAAAAGGGAACTTTAGATGCTTTGATCTCTCAAACTATCCAGATTTGAGAGATGGGACATGCCTCACTCTCTATTCATATTTTTAATCTCTACAGTATTAAAATTTAAGCAATACTATCCCTTTAAAGGCTTAGTAATGTTGCATAGACTACAGCTAGGATCCCTCCTTACAATGTGTACAATAGCTCCGTTATGTTGGTAATAGTGAAAGCGCTATATTTCCGATGTTATTACATTATTAATTCTCCCCCTCCCTCCCCTTATGCTGACAATATTCTTCTTGCCTCAGTAGTGGAGGAGGATCACGACAAGGGACAATCTTCATTCGGTATAAGGAAAAACCTGCACTCCTTCATCAAGGAGAGCAGGTTTTCCCTTATACTGAATAAAGGAAGCTTGTCTCTCGTTGTGATCTGTCCGGCCAAGCGACCGGACTTCAGATCTTAGGGGAGGTGGCCTCCTGCACTGTAAAGAGGTGGAAGGGGGAGAATTACTAATGTAATAACATCAGAAATATAATGCTTTCACTATTACCAATATAACAGGGCTATTGTACACATTTTAAAGCGGAACTAACACCGCTAAGAAACTTTGTTTGTAATGATTCCCTATCTGGCGACTAGCTGCTTAGTAGCGCTAGTCGCCAGAATTATTACCTCTTTATGGAGAAACTATTATCAAAGCCCGTATACACGGGCTAAAGTGCACCCAGCGGCCCCGGCTGCTGCCCCGGAGCAGAGACAGGCGGTGAGCCATCCAGAGCTTCCCGCTCTGGATCAGTGCGTTCGGCGAGCCTCTTGCTAAACATGTTGATCCTTAACGGGGAGCTCCAGACAGCTCACAGCGAAGTTCCCTGTGTGTGAAACCACATGTGCACAGTTGAGACTGCTGGAACAGCAGCCTGTACTGCGCATGTGCGGTTACACTCACAGGGAGAGACGCATTCTATCACTTTGTTATGGGATATGCAGTCATCCTCGGCTGACAGGCAGGACGGAGCGCGGACATCTTGCCCTAGTGACGTTCGCGCGCCTGCTCTGTCAGTCCCTTCCGGAGCCGAATGGCTCCTAGTAACGCCTCCTACAGCCGTCTGGGACTGACAGAGCTGGCGTGCGGACGTCACTAGGGCAAGATGTCCGCGCCCCCTCCTGCCTGTCAGCCGAGGATGACTGCATATTTCTCCATAAAGAGGTAATAATTCTGGCGACTAGCGCTACTAAGCAGCTAGTCTCCAGATAGGGAATTATTACAAGCAAAGTTTCTTAGCTGTGTTAGTTCCGCTTTAAGTAGGGATTCTAGCTGCAGTCTATCTTTAACATTACTAACCCTTTAATTATTCCTGGAAAATTGTCTTCTCCTGTGATTTTCTGATCTGTTTGTAACCATAAAACTTGGACCCAAAGGATGCATCACAAAAGTATGTAACAGGTGGCACTGCTGTTATGTTTAATTATCTTAACCCATTAAGGACCAGAGAGCATACCACATATTGTCTTTTACATTTATTACAAAATTATTTAATCACAAACCACACCTAGCATATTCATGAATGGGATTTTGCAAAAAAGATAACCGCAAGTATTCAACCCCTTAAAACTGAGGCAAGTATGCATATTTGTGTCAGACACGTTTTCTTTTTTTTTCTTCTTCACTGTGTTACGGAAACTACAACAGACATTTGGGCAAATGGAGAATAATCGCGATTATGCCATCATGTACTCGAGATGCTAAGGTCGGGTGTATAAAGCCCTGGGACCTGATGGCATGTATTTAAGGTTACTTAGGGAGCTAAGTTCAATATTGGCAAGGACACTATTCTTTAATCTATTATCGTAGTCTTATTGGAGGAAACAGACCTGGTATTTATTAAAAAGGTTCAAGATCTAAACTTGTGAATGGCCGTAACAAGAAGTTAATTCAGAAATATTTTTTGTATGTGTATAGGAAACCAGTTTATCTAATGCGAAGAGCTGTTTTAAATGGAATATTTTCAAGTTGGTCCAAAATTGTACATAATAGATCATATTGTTGTTCAGACTTGGGACTAATACATAATTTGTTTATTAATGATGTACGTGGCTACATAAAGTGTTTCCACTTGAGACAACACTAAATGGTTTCAAGTGATGTCTTGTCTTGTTTGCCTTCCTCTCGATCAATAAATGAGATCTGGCAAAGGTTGAGAGCATGGCATTTTTTTCTTTCAACCTTCAGCTATGTAACCATAATCTTTGGTATTTTTCTCTGTAAACAGGACTGTGTTGTTGTGAAGAAACGCAGTGAGCATGACACAGACAGCAGTAGCCTCATTGTACCAAAAGTATTCTGCAGACCACAGAGTCCTATTAGTGAACCACCTCCTAACTCACTGACATATGAGAGGGGAAACGGAGACAAAAACATAATTCGGCCACTGAATACAGAGGTAGGTGCTTCTGGGAATGTGGTGTTATACAGTGAAGTGTTTGATAAAAATATTGTATGTGATTGGACACTCACTGTATCATTTGTGTGTCTTCAGGTTCCACTTCGGTCTGAGGATGTTGCTATCTATCTCTCCGTGGAGGAGTGGAAGTATTTAGAGGAACACAAGGAGCTTTATAAGGATGTGATCAAGGAGAATCCTCAGACTCGAAGTTCAGTTGGTAAGTGAGAGAGAATCTGTTTTTCAGTTTAAGCAACACGTTGGGTACCTCACTAGCTTCCAAGTGTATAAGCCTGAGTGCCAGAGAGTTATCCAACAACGTGCTCTGCAAACAAGAGATCCGTTTGTGCTGGTGTCATCAAGTTGGAAAAATAAGTACACTCAACTAGCTTTTATTTAAAGGGATAGTAATGTTTCATAATAAAAGCAGCGCCAATTAATTTTCGTAGAATTTGGGCCATGGAGAGTGTTATTTCAATACTGTCAGAGTTGTAGTTCAAGAGTAATTGAATGATAAAGTATCCCACTCCCACCCCTTTTACTGTTGTAACACTGCTCAGCTTAGAGCAGCAGGGTGGTGTCCAAGTGGATCACAGAGAGGGGCAATCTTCAATTAACATAAGGGAAAAAACTGTCAAGGGAGGCAGGGCTTTCATTGTTCTCACAGTAAGATTGTCCCTTGCTGTGAGCTGTACGGTCCCAGGATCAGATTCCACATCTGAGGGGAGGTGTCTTACACTAGGTAAAAGGGGAAGGAAGGGATATTTTATCATTCAATTACTCTTGAACTACAACTCTGACAGTATTGAAATAACACTCTTCATGGCCCAAATACTGTGAAGATTAATTGGAGCTGCTATTTTTGTGAAACATTACTATCCCTTTAATGTAAAAATAGTAGAATGGCTATTTTTTACTTTTCTTCTCCCAGAAATGGAGCTGAGTAAATATCATACTATAAAACAAGTAATGATTTTTTTTAAAGAGCAGCTGCACAAAGCAAATCCTAATGTAAAATAGCATTGTATTGTGGTGCTGCTTGTGATAATGTTGTGTTTTCTATTATCCAGTGGAGGATATGAACTACGGGTTTAAAGTCCCTCCATTAGGAGGCAGGGAACGTTAAGAAAAAAACAAAACATTTAAGAATGGAACACTCCCTCTTGGTCCTGCTTATTCTCCTGCTTGCTTTCCTTAAATCGTGTGGTTTTTTTTTTTTCTTGTTTTTTTTTTTTCTTCCTCACAATAAGATATAGGGTCTGACAATATAACCTTTATTTCCCCTTTTATTTTTCACACCATAGTGAGGCCCAGAGGGAAATTATGGTGTTCTCCTATGTATTACGCTTTCCTCCCTCCACTATGGCATCAGTCTCCACTGCTCCCTTTCTGCCCTTCTTTTACAGAGTGGATTCAAGGACCTGGTGCACACAGTCTACATCTCTACCATGAGGTGGACTCACCAGTGGTAGAGACAATGAGACTGTGAATATATTGCTCTGCTCATCTGTTTGGTTCTTTTCATGTTGTTTGGTCACAATGTAAGCTCCTCTTCCTGCGAGGTTGTAATCCAGGATGCTCAGGAGTGAATCTCTGTTATCAACAAGGGGCACCTTCCAGTTACCACTTCTGCTATGCTAAAGTGGGGAGGGGCAAGAATCTTGGTGGCATGGGAGCACATGTGGAGCATTTGCATTTTGTCCAGCTCTCTTTATAAGACCTGCCATGCAGATCAATCAGTTTAACCTACCTGCCATTCCCGCCCCCCCCTTCCATCTGTTTTAGATAAAGGGGGATTTTGAAGCACAAGAGGAAACTCACTACATTTTAGCAGTTGATTCTGTGGGTTTGTCAGGCACGATACAACATTCTCCTTCTACATTACATCAGCATTATGTTTCTGTGTAGTCTTGCATCAGGATACAAATATTAGGATAGAGGGAAAGCCCTTTATATTCCTTCCATGCAAAGGATTGCATTATGGCTACACCCAGCTATACATTATGGATATGAAGAGCAATACACAGGCTTTGAAAGAGAAATTCCTTTTTTTGGAAATATTCCAGTATGATGTATATCCTAGATCAGTTCTGCACATACACACTGAAATATGAATCATTCTAACGTTTGCATCCTTTTTCTACCGCTGCAGCCGTATTGTATAATATAATTAATCAACTTCTAATGCAGATCTCGCTTTTTTGCATTCGTCACTGAGCTACTCTAGTCAGTCTTTGGCGTCCTCTTCCTTCATCCACCACTTCTGTTCAAATGAAACCCAGATGAGCATAGCCATCTAAGAACCCTATCTAGGAGACAGCAATGCACAAGTCCACTTCAGACTGAAGGCTGATCAGCCTGCTGTCTGTGAGTACAGTAGTTCTTCATGGAGATGTGCACCCAACCGGTTCCAGATTTGTGGGTTCTCAGGATTGAAGTCTCAGAGATTGTTTTGACATTTCTTTATGCCCAAAGTGCCAAATGACTCCAAAATTGCCAGAGCCCTAAAGATGGTGGTCTTATACCATCTCCCGCACCGTACGACCAGAAGTACAAGAGGTTCTACTCCAATGTATTTGTGGTGGTCAAAGAAAGGACGGCAGTGTTTACTCACTGTTAAACATAAAGGCATTAATCCGAATGCCCAGATCCCTCCTTTCAGTCAAAACCATTTGGCCTGGCCATTACACCAACATCGCTCACTAAAGAGATTTAGACTTTCTCGGGTTATAGATGGTATGGAGTGCTGGAGTGAACATACTGTTCAGGTTGTGTAATAGCTTTATGGAGACGTAATTATAAATTAAGCAAGAAAAGTGAAGGGTGTGTCCGGGTTAGGTTTAAAAAAACAAAACAACCCTGGCTAACACTCTATTACAATGATTGTTAGTGTAATTACACTGGAGAACAAAGCAAAATAATGAATTAGAGGTGGATTAAGAGAAGCATATACTACACCTCCATAGTTGAATGGTTTTAATCTATTGCACAGTACAATTTCTTAACAGAGTTTGAGAATAAACAGAGCACATACTTTGTAATAAAGTTTGGATGTTAATTTTTAAATGCCTTTCACTCTCCTCTGGTACTTAAAGTGACAGTGACGTATGGTTTTATGTAAGTGTTATATTGTAGATATTAAAAAAATGAGTCCATTGGTGTTAGTCTGGTCTCTCAAACTCTGATAGTTTGAGAGATATATGATTATAAACTTCCCTCCTCCCACACCTTCCACATACATCAGCTGTCAAGTTCTCAGCATGAGATTCGAGTCGTACGACTCGAGGTGACTCTTCAGCAGAGCCAAAATAGCGGTATGTGAAAATAAATACTTCATTGGAATGGTCTACAAAGTGTGCCTGGTTTGCAAGCACACTTTGTAGACCGTTCCAGTGAAGTAGTTCTTTTTACAAAGTGCTGTTTCGGATCTGCTGAAGAGCCTCCGACTGGTCCCGGGACCAAGATCTCATGATGTCAGCTAGAGGCTGACGTCTGTGGAAGGGGAGAGAGGGGGGAAGTTTATAATCCTATATCACTCAAACTATAAAAAAAAAAACCCTATATCTGCACAAAACTTAATGTTTAAAAAGTGCCCAGCAGTACTGCCTCTGCTCCCGTCCCGCTACCCAGCGTCCTCCGATGACGGATACTTTCTTTCTCTAAGCTGGGGCGATCTCATTGGCAGAGATCGATATCTAGCCAATGAGAGCACCCCTGCTTACAGACAGAAGCCTCCATCATCGGAGGAGGGAGGGGAGCATAGGCAGTTTGGCAAACCGGAAGTAGGCTGCCAGGCACTTTTTAAACACTCATTTTTGTGCAGATAGAGGGTTTTTTTTGTTTTGTTTTAAATGTTTTCCCTAAATTCCTTAACTAATGAGCATTACTTATATCTATATGAGAGATCCACTTTAAAGTGCAGCTCCAATTCTTTGATATGGCTTTTTTTTTTCCTCTTTATTACACGTAGCATTATGTTTAATTACTTACAGTTCTGTAGTTCCGCCCGCCTCCCCTTAGATCTGCAATCTGGTTATGGGACCGGACGGATGCAGCGAGGGACAGTCTTCATTCGGAAACTATAAGGAAAACCCTGCCCCCCCCCCCCACTTGATGAAGAAGGGCAGGATTTTCCTTTTGCTTACTGAAGATTGTCCCTCACTGCTCTCCATCCAGACCAGACTGAGAGGCAGAGTGATGCAGGGAAAGGGGCAGAAGGGGGATCCTTTCACCTTGCATAGAACTAACAAACAGTAATTAAACATAATGCTACGTGTTCTAAAAAAACATACAGAAGACTCAGAGGTGCACTTTAATAGAGAGATTACTGTCCCTTTAACTCTTACCCCAAAACACTCCTAATATCTGACTGCCTTTGACTGTTTTTTGGGGAAACTTTAAAGCCTGTATAGCTCTGTATTCAGGAGGATAAAAATGAAAGGTTCTGTGGCAAACCAGTTGCATCACATTGATCAAATAAAACAAATCCCCAAATTCCTGTCGGCTTGAACTGGACTCTTAAACACTTGAGTGCTAGAGTGGTCTGCATTCATTGCTTTGTAATGTGTTAGAAACCTTTGTAGCATTCAAGGGATTTAAATCCCCATTTAAGTACATATAAATATTGCAAAAATATAGGAGCCTTCAGGGAAATTTTAGGAACCCTGGCTACCATGCTGCTGGATTCTTAAATTTTTTTTATTTTTTAAAACTCTGATGTCTTAACCCTCTGAGTGCCAGAGGGGAATGCAACACATTGCAAAGCAATGCATTGCATACCCCTCTGGCAGTCAGAGGGTTAACAATTCAGATATGGGAAAATGATTGGCTACTAGTTTATCAGAAGGGAAATGTATCAAAAATGTATAAGATCCAGACCTATTTATAATGCATACTTATTCACAATATCCTGAACAGGGTGTGAAAATGTAAATCCTGAGATAACCAGGCACGAGAGTGACTCAGACCTGAGTGTTACTGATCATCAGGACTCCAAGGAGAAGAGAATCCATCCAGACACCAGTGCAGGTCAGTGACAGACTCGCCTAATGCTAAACTTATAGTGGATAACTATATAACAAACTACTGATACATTTACTGTTCATGACATGTAGATGTGAAGGTCTGTGTGATGTTTGCTTTTTGTATCCAGCACTGGACCCCTTGCTCACAGTGCCTAGAAAGATCGGCTACACCTCACTGACGAGGCCCAACAAGGTTGAAACGTACGTCTGGGGTTGGCTGCTTCTGTTCTTCAGAGAGGAATTCTCTGGCATTTCGTGTCTGGACTGCCTTTTGGTAGGATCAGTATGATGTGCTTTAGGATATTTCCTCTCTGTGAAAAGCACTAGTGGGCTAAAAAAGATTGCACTCTGGGTAGGACACCACTACTAGAGAGTCTGCAAATTTGTATTGCAGGTTCGTTCCTTGTTGAGCGTCTTTGACTTCCACTTTACATATGCAAATTACCCTTGAGATTTGTCACCTCAAGGGTAATAGGGGAATCCAGCACTGGACCCCTTGCTCACAGTGCCTAGAGAGATCAGCTACGCCTCAATGAAGAGGCCCAACAAGGCCAAAACGTACTTCTGGGGTTGGCTGATTCTCTTGTTCAGTGAGGAATTGCCTGGCACTTTATGGTTGGCCTGCTGTTATGGTAAGACCAATATGATACGTTTTAGGATATTTCCTCTCTGAGAAAAGCACTAGTGCTCTAAAAGACTGCACCCTGGGTAGGACACCACTCTTACAGAGCCTGCAAATTTGTATTGCAGGCTTGTTCCTAGTTGAGCGTCTTTGACTTCCACTTTACATGATGTTCGCTCTTTTCCAGCACAGTCACTGGTAGCCTCACTGACACATTTTACTCATACCGTGCAGATCAGTGATAAACACACCCAATGAAGGACTCAATGTGGTGCTGAAAGTAGAAGTAACACCTGATAACTACCCACTTACACAATTCCTTAGTCAAAAAATCCTTATTGCCCTATGAATTTTGACCTTGGTTTATAGCGGACATGACAGACTCGAGCAGTTATTTCATACTGAAGCATGGCACATGACCCTACTTAAAGGGATAGTAATACTTTAATATTACTTATCCCCATAGTGTAGCTCTTTAAAAAATTAATAGCCCCAGGTTCATTTTTCTGAGAGAAAACCATAAGCAAAGTTCCCCCTTCTTTTTCACTAACGCGATCTCGGCTCAGCTGCAGAGCCGCCTGATGAAAATAAGACCGGCTATCCCTGCAGTCAGTACAACACTGACTTCAGGGAAGGGGGATGGAGGGGGGGACTTTGTGTTCGGTTTTCTCTCAAACCATAAAGGTTTGAGAGATGAACCTGGGGGCTATTAAATTATTTTTTTAAAGACCTACACTATGGGGATTAGTAATATTAAAGTATTACTATCCTTTTAAAGTGCTAAGATTCCAGAGGGTGGTGCTTGTGTTCCTTGTAGCAGTTGTCATGTCTGTCACAGTGGACCTAACACTGAAGATATTTTCTCTTGAACAAACACACAATGGGCCATTATGCTTTTATGTCACAGTAAGGTAAGTGGTGTCTGTAAGAGATGTTACTTCTACTTGAACACTTACTGAAGGCTGATACCTGGAAGAACTGGAGTGATTCTGGAGTACAAGTGCATCACTGCAGAAAAATACATAAATTCCCATTGGATTCATTGGGGCCTGTAACCCTTTGAGTGGCAGGAGAATGCAATACATTGCTTTGCAATGCATTGCGTACCCCTCTGGCACTCAAAGAGTTAATCCCTGGACCATATTGAGCTCCAATACATTGCATAGCATTCAGGAGTCTAAAATCCCAGTTAAATGAATGGATTTTTTTTTCTCCCCTGTGGGACAGGATTACTCAAGTTCTGAGCACATCATACTGTATATCAAATAAACTGTATTCCACTATATCTAAATATATCCAGTTTAAATCCAGTCCCACTCTCCATGTGATTGGAGACTCCTGACTTTTGCATTTTGGCTTGCACTGGGCAACCTGAGGCCCTCCATCTGTTTGGCAGTGCAGCTCCTTACCCTCAGCTGTTAGTTGGCTGAGGATAATGGGAAATTTAGTCCTGAATGGCTGCAGGCCCACAGGGTACTCATCAGTGACTTGGACATTTCATCTTCTTGTGTGTGTGTTATGAATTTTTAACTTTTTTTTCTCCCATAGGTGAATCTGTTAAAATAAATACATCAGAAAGCTGTCACGTTTCTCCTCATCTCCAGGAATCTACAAAGGAAGATAACCAGATCACACAGGAGTATCAGGTATCAATCTGCTGACATCAGGTCTTTATTAGCCACATGTGATAAAAAAATAAGAATACCAGTAAATGACCTGGTGTTGCCCAGTCTTATCTATTTTACACAATTGTACAATGTACATAGTAGCAGACCCTTCTTTTGGACTCTGCACACTGCCGCATTCACCAGGACATTGCAAATTTGGAATTCCCTTAGCAAAGCTACTGTAATTCAATGGTGAAAAACATTGTTGTCAGACTACAATGCCAGTAGTGTAATGACGGGACAAATTCCTCTAAGGTCTCACAATCAGAATAATAAAAACAAGAATATTGTATATAACAATTTCCAGAAAAATACATTCCAAACTTAACATTTACTTTTTTGTCAGTCTTAAAGGGATAGTAATACTTCGTTTTATCTTTATTTTATTTTGTAGGCATTAAAAAAAACATGAAGAACGATATAAGTCTTATCGCTCAAACCTTTATGGTTTGAGAGATATTCACAAGTAAAGATTCCCCTCCCGCCCCTTTTACCTAGTGTAAGCCATCTCTTCTCAGATGTGGAATGCAGTCCATAGACCAGACAGATAACAGCAGGGGACAGTCTTCTTCCTATGAGAACAATGAAAGCCCTGCCCCCCTTGACAAGTTTTTCAGGTTTTTCCCTTATTTTAATTGAAGATTGTCCCTCTCTGCAGTCTACTTGGGCACCTCCCTTCTGATCTGGCTGAACAGTGTTACATCAGTAAAAGGGGTGGGAGGGGGATACTTTGTCATTGAATTACTCTTGAACTACAACTCTGACAGAATTGAAATAACACTCTCCAAAGTCCAAATACTATGATGATTAATTATAGCTGCTTTTATTATGAACATTACTATCCCTTTAAAGTGGCCCTGTCACCTTGAAATTTTGTTTTTCTTTCTTCAGATTTGAAAACATAATTCAAAACTGCCTATGTGTCATGTTAACCAAAATTCAAGCAGATGTCTACTTTACGAAATAGTCACACTTTTATTTTCATGAAAAATGAAAGTGAAAACTTAGTTCTTAATTAACATATGAAATGTCAATGAAAATCTTTATTAGGTCATGAAATGTCTACCAAGAGGATCAGGTACTTTTATGTGGATATGCAGCATTGGACATTGAACCCTTATTGAATAATACAGAAAGTTTCACTTTACCTTATCATTCCATACCTCATCAGCCATCATTATCATATAGAAATCCTCTTCCTTTTCACTCATTATCTCTGATATAGATAAGTAATAACTTTATTCATTTCATCCTAACTTATCACTTGGAGTTACTGAAGGATTGTTGTAGAGACTGTCTGCTGTTGAGAACAGTATTATAGTGACATCACATCATCTATACCCTTCTATAAATACATATTTATATATTTTTCTGTGTGTACATTATATTCTCTTTGTGGTTTCCCTGATCTATGTCTTTATGTACAACTGGATAGTGCAAGGGTGTATTGTGTTTGGGTTGCAATAGGGGGATAGAGAGGAACCAAGGGAGGTCTGTATTTAGACCCTTGTCCCAACCACATATTATTGTTTTTGCTAACATATGAAATGTTACTGAAAAATGTAATTAGCATGAAATGTCACAGGTACCGCAATTAGCATACATTAGTGTACTGTACCAAGTATGAATATCTCCTTAACTGTGGATTTGCTTGTCATATGGCTAACATGACACAGGCAGTTTTTAATGACATTTTCAAATACTGTATGGAAACTTGAATTAAGGTGACGGGTCCCCTTCATAGAAGCAAGATGCACACGAAAATGCCACGGCTCCCTAGTTAAGAACCACTGTTCTAGCTGCAAGTGTTCTACTAATAATCAAGGACATCAGAAATCTGATACATGTGTTGCTACATTCATCTGGATTGGTTAACTGAGTATTTCTAGGAAGCAAGCATTTAACCCTTTGAGTGCCAGAGTGGTACGGAATGCATTGCAAAGCAATGCATTCCGTACCACTCTGGTACTCAAAAGGGTTAAAGGGATAGTAATGTTTCATAATAAAAGCAGCTATAATTAATCATCTTAGTATTTGGACTTTGGAGAGTGTTATTTCAATTCTGTCAGAGTTATAGTACAAAAGTAATTCAATGACAAAGTATCCCCCTCCTGCCCCTTTTACTGATGTAACACTGCTCAGCCAGATCAGGAGGGAGATGCCCAGGTAGACTGCAGAGAGGGACAATCTTCAATTAAGATAAGGGAAAAACCTGTAAAACTTGTCAAGGGGGGCAGGGCTTTCATTGTTCTCATAGGAAGAAGATTGTCCCCTTCTGTTATCTGTCTGGTCTATGGACTGCATTCCACATCTGAGAAGAGATGGCTTACACTAGGTAAAAGGGGCGGAAGGGGAAACTTTGCTTGTGAATATCTCTCAAACCATAAAGGTTTGAGAGATAAGACTTATATCGTTCTTCATATTTTTTTAATGCATACAAAATAAAATAAAGATAAAACAAAATATTACTATCACTTTAAGATAAACATGTCTCTTCAGTCCCGAAGAAGAGACCTAGTTGTCTTGAAAGCTTGCATTTCAGAGCTACCTAGTTAGCCAATAAAGGTATCACTGTTATTCTACCAGTCTCCTGCTTTTTCTATGGCTAACACTGTACCACTTTGTACCTACATTAACCTGGGCATAAAGCAATATTTTTGTGCTGGGACTTAGTCGTAATGTCAGACTTTTGTGACAGAACATAGTGCATTGCTGAGTAAAGCAGGACTTCAAAATCCCAGCATGCATTTCTAGATCTGTTTGCCAGCTCATTGGTGTGTTCTCCACAGAACATGGATTGTGACTTTCAATTCTGTTTGATTTATTTATTATTCCAAGTGTTACAGCTGATGGAATCTGTTTACCTATAAAAATGCTGTGCCTTTTGTTTGTGAACATTGTGACACTATTGTATTTCAGGTTGAGCCAGAAGATCTCTCTCCAGATGAATGGGAGGAGGAGGAGGAGGAAATTCCTATAGAGATAAGCACAGGTGAGAAATTAAAGTGGAACTGGTACCCACAAAGAGTTTAGTCTTCAGTGTGTTTAGTTAACCCTTTGAGTGCCAGAGGGGTACACAACGCATTGCTTAGCAATGCGTTGTGTACCCCTCTGACACTCGGAGGGTTAAACTCGAGTGACTCATAACTGTCTAAGACTCTCGAGTCTATGGTAAATTACCATAGAGCCTCTTAGACAGTGATATGACGACGAGTCCTAAGACTCTATGTTAATCAATGCGTGCAGTAAACACAGTAAAACCGCTATTGTGAGTGACTAAGACAGGAAGTTCCGATTTACTTCAGGGGCAGGATTTTTGGCCAGAGAGAGAGAACACCACTAGAAAGAGACGAAGCAAACACGTTCTTGCTGCTTACTACAGTCGGACCCGGAGTGATGGAGACCCACTGTCCATCTGTTCCTCACCTCGTCCCGTTTTTGTCTCAAGGAAATATGGTCAGCCTACCATTGATTTTAAATAGGCCTTTTAACACTTGATTTCTAAAGGTCTCCATTGCAAGTTAAAAGCCTCATTTGAATTAATGGGCATTAATTCTGCCTTATGTCACATTGGATTTTCCCCAGAATTACACCACTTTTTCATTTGTATATGTGGCTCTTCTCTTCAATACAACCAGACAAACAGGGCCTTATTTATAAACACAAGGTGGAGCAATCCAACTGCACTACAGAGACAAATACGTTGTATTGCTTGAAATAGAGTTTTTAACCCTATGAACGCTAGAATTTTCTCCAACTCATTGATTCACAAAGCATTGGAGACCTTTCTAGCATTCAAGAGGTCAGAAACCCCATTTAAATTAAAGGAAAGCCCCATTCAAATTAAAGGAATTTTTAATTTGTCCCAGTAGTGCTGTTACTTACCCCAGAATTGATCCACTGAACTTTGACACAATGGATACTCTGATTAGAAGACTGAAATTATTATCTGGACTAGATAATGTTAAATAACATCTGAAGAGCCATGTGTTGCCCATTATCACTGCCTTCAGTCTCTCCTGAGGGTTTTAATTGAGCAGTAAACTTTTTTTTTTTTTTTTTTTTTTATGGAAAAGGGTATTCCCAATGCCGAGATAGGCATATTTCCAGAGTTATTACAGTTTTAACCTATTTTTGTTTTTTTAACATTAGCAGTGCCCTCTAGTGTCAATTTCCAAATAGTATTCTGTTACATTCTAATGGAAAGGAACATCAGTGACAAACAGTTCTCCATAGAATGTGATGGAAACTACCAGGTCACTTCCTGTCAGTTAGAACTATCAGGAAGTAAACGCACAGTGAATTCACTTCATGATAATTTGAACTGTTATATGATTTGAATAAAACAACTGACAGTGGTGGGAGTCCACTTGTTTTACTCATCAGGAAAGATAGGATTTTAGTCTTAACTGTTAAATCCTTTTCTCTTAGTCCATATAGCTTACAGGTCTCCCACCCTGTCAAGGGACCATGCTTTGTTCCTGTGGCTGGACGTTGGAGTCCTTTTGGGTCCATGCTCACAAGAGTTTTTTTTCCTCTTCTTCTCGCGATCTAGCTCAGTAGGGTTATGGTCTCAAATTTAACTGGAGGGGAGTAGCTAGGTAGCCTGCTATGGAGGAGGGGGAAACTCCACCCCTTCCAATTCTTGAAGAATTGTGCCAGCCTACTGGGAGGAGCTGTCGCCACCACATGGTACCTGTAAGCTGTAGGGACTAAGAGAAAAGGATTTAACAGGTAAGACTAAAATCCTATATACCTTACAGGTACCATGGGGATGTACCAACATTAAGTTGCCAGGGTGGGAAGAGATGGAAAGGACCAAGCCCATGATACCAGTGTTCTGAAGGGACTAACCAGGACACAGAACAACCCAAACTAAGAAAGTGTCACCAGACACGGATAAACGATACACAGCACACAAGAACAAGAACTAACAGGGCTCAAAGGTTAAATAACAATTAGGCACAGGAAAGATAAAGTACTAGACAGGCAAAACTGCCTCCAGGACTTTCCTGCCAAAGCTGGCTTCTACCGAAGCCAGCACATCCACATAATAGTGTTTGGTGAAGGTGTGCACAGAAGACCAAGTGGCCACTTTGCACAACTGATCAGCAGAGGCCTGATTCTTATTGGCCCAGGAAGTGCTAACAGACCTAGTAGTGTGTGCAGTGATGAGACAGGGAATGGGTTTACCTCTGAGCTCATAAGCCTTGCAGATGGTAGCTTTAATCCAAGATGCAATAGTCACCTTGGATTCCGCTTTACCAGCCCTGGGACACTCAGGGATGACAAACAGCATCAGTCTAATGAACGTAGTTTTCTCAATATAGAGTATCAAATACAGAACCGAATCCCCAAAAGCTCCCAAGACGCTGAAACTGTCCACCGGATAGTTAGGCAAGGGGAGTCTCTCAACTCGGTATACAGAGCGGTTGCAGAGATATGTCCCAATATGTCTGTCTCATAGAGATCAATGGAGCATTGCGGTTATGTGGTAAATCCCGCCGGAATTAAAAAATAACGTCTAAAGTAAAAAGTGTCTAAAAAACACACATTAACACTAATAAACATAAATACATATAATAACAACAATGGAAAAATGAGGAAGGAGTCCTTCAGCAGCCCAAATGCTGGCAGGGAAAGGGTTAATTACCACAAAACTGCTCAAAATGCTCCAAAGACCCTCAGAACAGAATTAACAGTACCCAGAGTGAGTACAGGAGTTACAGAGAACTCCAAAGAAACCCTTGTGTGGAAGGGAGCTGTGGGACAAGTGGACCATGGCACTCAAAGGGTTGCTCACTTTTTTTTTTCTTCATCTCTTCTTTCTTCAGATTACCATTGCAAGGCAAAAGCCTCATAGAGACTCCCCCTAGAGAGAGAGACATGGGTTACATGGTTCTCTTCCAGGGCTGAAAAGGTCCACATCCAGCTCCTGTAAACTGGGCAGGGGAAGCCAGTAATTGTAATCCACCTAATGGGGGAATTTTGACACCCCATATCTAATTAAAATAACTAAAACAACTAAACCTAAGCCGAACTGTTCACTGCCTTCCTACCAGGATGATGGAACAAACCTAACTAGAGGGAGTAGCTTGGTAGCCTGCTATGGAGGAGAGGGAGGCTCTATCCCCTGTATTTCTTGAAGAATTGTTCCAGCCTACTGGGAGGAGCTGTCGACTCCCCATGGTATCTGTAATCTATATTGGACGACAGAGAAAAACTCTATAACACATAGGTTTTCATTAAAAGGTTTACTGCTTCTTTAAAAGAATAGTAATGTTTCACAAAAACAGCAGCTCCAATTAATCTTCACAGTATTTGAGCCAAGGAGTGTGTTATTTCATAGTATTTGTGTGCCTGTATTTACTCCTTTTTTGTTTTTTTTTCTCTCCACCATAGATGAATGTAACAACAGCAATACATCAGAAAAATGTCACATCCCTCCTTATCCACAAGATTGCCCAGAGAAAGATAACCGGCTCACACAGGATTATCAGGTAGAAAACTTCTTCTGTAATATGTTTTTGCTTGCTCCCATGCCAGTTTTGGGAGGAGAGACTTTGCAAGCGTTCTTTTGAGAACATTTATTTTTTTCTACTTCCCAGTTTGTGTTTTTATTTTTCAGGATTGCTTTTCATTGCAAATGAGAACAAGAAAAACCCTAAACAATTCTACAAGTATATTAATAACAAAAAAGTTAAGGTTGATATTGGTCCTCTTAGGACTGAGACAGGTGAATTGATTAGTGAGGATAAAGCTATGGCTGACACCCTAAATACATTCTTTGCTTCAGTATATACAAAGGAAGCAGCAATGGCAAGCTATGGGCAAACAGACAAAACCACGGAATTTCCTTCAACATCTACATGGCTTACTGAGGACAAGGTCCAAAAGAGACTGGAAAGGGTTATAGTGAATAAAGCGCCTGGACCGGATGGTATACACCCAAGGGTACTTAAGGAACTTAGTTCAGTAATAGCAAAACCATTATACTTAATATTTATTGATTCACTTTCATCAGGCATAATGCCCTGTGATTGGAGGAAAGCTGATGTAGTTCCATTGTTTAAAAAGGGAGCAAGATCCAAACCAGGAAATTATAGACCTGTGAGCTTGACTTCCATAGTGAGTAAGATACTAGAAGGGTTATTAACTGACAGTATTCAGAACTATGTGAAGACAAACAATATCATTAGTAGGAATCAGCATGGTTTCATGAAGAACAGATCATGTCAGACTAATTTACTTTCATTTTATGAAAGAGTGAGTAGTAATTTGGACAGGGGAATTGCTGTTGATGTAGTATACTTGGATTTTGCAAAAGCCTTTGATACAGTGCCTCACAACAGGTTACTACAAAAATTAAAAGCCTTCGGTTTGGGCGGTGTTATCTGTACATGGATTAAGAACTTGTTAAATGATAGATGGCAGAGAGTTGTTGTAAATGGAACTTTTTCAAATTGGTCTAAGGTTATAAGTGGGCTGCCGCAGGGTTCAGTCCTGGGACCAATTCTTTTTAATTTGTTTATTAATGATCTAGAAGTGGGAATTGAAAGTAGCATCTCAATCTTTGCTGATGACACTAAGCTATATAAGGAAATACATACAGAGCTGGATGTTTTTTCCATACAGAAGGATTTAGATAAACTAAGTGAATGGGCAGAAAAGTGGCAGATGTCATTTAATGTAGATAAATGTAAGGTTATGCATTTGGGCTGTAGAAACAAACTTGCTACATATACACTAAATGGGAAACAACGTGGGAAATCCTCATTAGAGAGAGATTTAGGAGTACTGATAGACAATAGACTTCATAGCAGTGTGCAGAGTCACTCAGCTGCTGCAAGAGCAAATAGAGTACTAGCCTGCATAAAAATAGGTGTAGAAGCAAGGGATGCTAATGGTACCCTACCTCTGTCTAAATCCTTGGTTATGCCTCATCTAGAATATGGCGTACAATTTTGGGTGCCTGTTCTAAAAAAAATACATTACTGAACTGGAAAAGGGTAGAGACGTGCAACAAAACTGATAAAGATCTGAGTTACAAAATGAGACTAGCCAAAATGGGTTTGTTTACATTAGAGAAGAGACGTCTAAGGGGTGATATGATTACCATTTACAAATACATTCAAGGTCAATACAAAGAACTATCCAATTAATTATTTATGCTAAGAACTAGAGGTCATCCATTAAGACTAGAGGAAAGGTGCTTTCAACTAAAACAAAGGCAGGGATTCTTTACAGTAAGGGCGGTAAGGCTATGGAATTCTTTGCCTCGGGATGTTGTGCTTGCAGATAATGCAACTGCATTCAAAAAAGCAATGGATGCCTATCTAGCACAGAACAATATTGACAATTATGACAGCTGGCTTCAAAGCAAAATAGGATATTGATCTGGGGAACTGACTACCAATTGGAGTCAGGAAGGAATAATTTCCCCCCCCCACACACACACACACACACTTGGGACTAGATTGGAAATGGCTCCAGAGGGCTTTTTTTTTGCCTTCCTGTGGATCAACAGGGTTGTTTTTAGCATGGGCTGGACTTGATGGACGCATGTCTTTTTTCAGCCTTATCTACTATTTTACTATGTTCAATGTCCCCATGATCTCTGTGTTCCCTAAAGAGACGTAAGAGAACAGTTTTTACTGATTTAAATCCTTTTAGTCCATTGGTTGACACATGACATCATTCCTGGGAAACCATTTTTTTTCTTCCCCACTTTGAAGTCCATGAATATTCCTTTCCTGTCCCTGGTGGACTTGCTAGTGGAAAATTACAGTTTCTAGGCTACTTGGGGATTATGTTATGTGGGAGAGGCTCTAGTCATCTAATTGTTCTGTAGTGTACTACCTCCAAGTCATGGAAATTATAACCTGTATCATTGTTCCCCAGAGAAGAGAAGAAAAGGAATTGCATACACAATCCCATTTTAAAACTGTTGTTCTACATTAAATTATGCAATGAATGTTGTGAAAGTCTTTTGCTTCCCCACTTTCCCTGACATCTGTTCCTTCGACACTGAAGTAATTGACGTATTCCACTAACAAAAACATTTTGGGTCGCCATGAGAACCTTTCCTAGCAAACAGAATGAACAATTCACGGCCTCTTATTCATCCTGAATGCTACTTACATCAAGGTTAATGTTCAAGACAAAGTGAACTGACTCCTAGAAATTGAAATTCTCACTTGGTATGTTTTGCCAAGCAGACTTGTTATGGAGACACTGGCTTTGTTGGTGGAAAGACCAAATCGGCTCCTTCACTACAGAAGGAGTTGATATCTGAAAAAGGGGACGGGAAAAATAAAACTTTAATAAATGGAGAGCTGCATTTTAAAGGCAAATTATCACCTCAAGACAATATACGCTTCCATATGAAAATGGAAGCAAAAACAAGTATATCCTGAAATGTAATTTTGCATAAAAATGTTATTTACTAAAACACCTTTAAAATTGACTTTGTTACGTCAATTTGGAGATTGTCTGTGGCACAAGCTGTGCATCTAACTGTAATGCTGGCAGTCCCATTGGTGTGCCTCTAAGGCTGCCTGCAACAAAGAGAGAAGTGAGGGAGCAAGCCAGACAAGGAGTACACATTAAAAAATAACATCCTGCACTGTGCATAAGTTGTCTGGCTTGGTATCCTTTTAAAATATCACATTCTAAACGGTTCGCAGCTAGAAGCTGCATTTAGCACATCGCCTTGATTTAAGGGGCAACATGAGAATCTCGCTCTGCATATAAGGGCAAGATTCTCATGTTGCGTCTTTAAATGGCGCTTCAACGCAACCCTGCAGCATCCATGTTATTGCCCACATTACCCCTCTGAGTGCCTCCGACCTCCTATCATCTGCAAGTAGAACACACCAATTATGGATTATGTTATAAGACAACAGGAGAATATAGCAGGTCTAAAGATAAGTCCGTATACCTTCTATAACAATGGAAATTAGAAAGAAGGAGAAGACTGGGAGCAGAAGATTAGAAGAAACACTTGACATCGGTTTCCTCATTCCTTTACTTCTAACTTATCTTTTGACGTGCTGTATTCTCCTGTTGTCTTATAACATAATGCACTATTTCTGTGTTCTGCTTACAGATGGTAGGAGGTCAGAGGCACTCAAAGGATTAATGCGAGCAATAAAATGGATGCTGCGGGGTTGCATTGAAGCACCGTTTAAAGATGCAACATGAGAATCCCCCAGTTATATGCAGAGCGAGATTCTCATGTCGCCCTTTAAATGAAGGTGACACGCTTAATGCGGATGCTAGCTGCACGCCGTTTAGAATGCTCTATTTTAGAAGTGAGCCATCTGCCTTGCTTCTTCATGTCTCTGTTTCATACAGGCATCTTTATAGACACATTCAAGGAGAAAAGCGGCAGGTGAATGACAAGGAGAGCGCTCAACAGGTTTAAGATGGCAGCACTCTCCTTCGTCAGGAAAGAAAATGAGTTGCACAAAATAGCATTTGACCACTTGAAAGGGGCATTTAACCACTTGAAAGGGGCATTTTAGACAAAGTAATAACTTTTGAAAATTATTTGGTGGGGTTGTATGTTTCATGATGATTCTGCTTTAAAGTGTTACTGCCACCAGTCACCCTCTTAAATGGTGTGTGTTTTTTGTGTGTGAAAAAAGTAGAAAATAGTATAGAAATATTCATGGACCTTGCATTTCGAAACCCTTTTTAAAGGGATAGTATTGTAACAATATAAAGGCATATCTGATTATTTATTGTACGGTATCGGTGTTGTTTGATGTTAAATATATTGTAAAGTTTCCCCTTCACGCCCCTTTTCCCTTCGTCACTCTTCTTCCCTTCATATCTGAAAGCCAGTCACTTGGTCAGATCGCAATGAGGGACAATCTTGTCTTTGTATAAGAAAAACCCTTCTCCCCTTGACAAGGGAGAGCAGGGCTTTCCTTATGGTGACACAAGATTGTCCCTCGTTGCAATCCGTCTGAACAGGCTTTTACATTGGAAGGGAAGAAGAGTGACGTATGGAAAAGGGGCGGGAAGGGGAAACTTTACAATATAATTACAATCAAACAACACCTATACGGATGTTTAGAGCTCTAAGGAGCATTAAAAAAGGTACAATGAATAATTGGGCATGTCTTTATATAGTTATATTACTATACCTTTAATGTGTAAGCTCCTTAAATACCCTGGAATCCTTCAATTAAAAAAAATAAATAAATAAAATAAAATAAAAATGTAACATCTCGCCCCCCCGCTATCGGATAACTCTTATAGAAGTAGAATAACAATATTATGTTTTGGGCCAATGTGACGCTTTATATTGTATCACAGATCGAGCCTGGAGATGGGATCTTTCCCCAGCAGTGCAAGGAGAAGAAAGTCCCTACAGAGGTCAGGACAGGTAAGAAAACGTGTGACTGCCTGGAATCAGTCAATTTAACTCTTTGAATGCCAGAGGGGTACACAACGCATTGCTCTGCAATGCGTTGTGTACCCCTCTGACACTCAGAGGGTTAACAGACTTTAGCGTTGCTGCATTGTTCAGGAGGTGATCTGTTGCTTAGTTTTTGGTCAAGTTTACAAGAAATTTTGAAGCAATTTATTGTAGACTTGTCAGGGAGTTTATATATGTTCCCTATGCTGCAGTCTGTCCTAGATTTGCTCCACTTTGTCTTTATACGTACGGCTCACTGGGGATGATCCACTAAGTCATGTGCATCCAATGTGCTGCCCGTGGGGGTGGAATATGACCTTCCTGAGATTTAAAAAAAAGAAACAAAAAAAAAAAAAGAAAAAAACCTAATTAACTAGCACTCATTAACTACTAGGCCAGAAAGGCCTAACTAACGTTCTGTAAGAATAGTTGTATGATAAATCTCTTCATTGTCATTGACTTGTTCAATAAATCCATATTTTTTTTAATAGCTAACATGCTATATTCACCATTGTTATCAATAAACTGAAGAAAAAAATAAAAAGGGAAATGAATATGGCCCTCAAATGTATGACTTTAATGTGTTAGTAATGTCCAGAAATAATTTGTAATAGATTTGTAGAGCCTAAAAAAAGATTCTCC
This sequence comes from Rhinophrynus dorsalis, assembly GCA_037306005.1. Taxonomy (NCBI): domain Eukaryota; kingdom Metazoa; phylum Chordata; class Amphibia; order Anura; family Rhinophrynidae; genus Rhinophrynus; species Rhinophrynus dorsalis. The sequence goes on from CM074719.1 coordinate 596,546,567, forward strand.
TTTCCACAAACCCCATCTCTCAGACCTTTACGGTTTGAGAGATATTGGCAATCAACGTTCCCCCTTCCCTCCCCTTCTCTTTATGTTAGCTGTAAAGCTGACAGAAGGAGATCTGTGTCAGCCAACATGATGAGGCTCTTCAGCAGAGCTGAAATCCCGTTATTGCAAAAGAATTACTTAATTGGGAAGGTCTAAAAAATGTGCTTCTAAACCAGGCACGCTTTGTAGAGCTTTACAGTGAAGTAAGTATTTTGCAATAACGGGATTTCAGCTCTGCTGCAGAGCCGCCAGCCGGTCCCGGACCAGGATCTACTGCTGTCAGCTAGACGCTGACGTCAGGGGAAGGGGGAACTTTGATTGCGAATATCTCTCAAACCGTTAAGGTCTGAGAGATGGGGTCTGTGGCAGTGCTATTATTTTTTTTTTTTTACCCTCTACAAATCTATTACAAATTATTTCTGGACATTACTACCACTGTAAGATGGCGTGGCCCACGACTGATAAAACTTGTACACCCCTTAAAGAGATGGTGCTACTCTATAAATGAACCCCCAGTTAGTGTTTATACTTTTCAGTAATGTTCTATACCTTCCTCACTGTCGATATCGGTGTAGTTTTATTGTAAAGTTTTCCCGAAGTTGTTGCTCTTCCCTCAGATTTGAAATCCGGTTGCTTGACCACAGTTCGCAACGAGAGACAATATTGTGTATGTCTGTATAAGGAAAAACTGCCCCCCTTGACGAAGGGAATCAGGGTTTTCCTTATTCTGACACATTAATGTCCCTTGTTGAAATCTGTCCAGACCAGCTTTCAGATCTGAGGGACCAAGAGTGACATTGGGAAAAGGGGTGGGTGCGAACGTTTAAATATAATTACAATAAAACTACACAGATATGGACAGTGAGGAAGGTACAGAGTATTATTAAAAAGTAAAAAGAATAATCGAAGATTTATAGTGTGACATTACTAAAACTTTAAGTGGAGCAAACCAGTTGCACCGTATGGGACAGGTACAAAGTCCTGTTTCAAACGGGTCATTTATCATCTTGAATTCTATAGAAGTCGCCAATGTTTTGCTTCATAAGGCATTTGAGAGCTCTCTAGCATTCAAGGGGTTAAATAAAATCCCCATATCAATCAGTATTCATTTTTATTTTGGTCCACGGTGCAGTTAATTAATCCACTTTTGTTTTGAACACAGGGCCCCAAGTTGTTAAATAAATGAAAAGTAATGTGTACGTTCCAACTGTGTGGGGTAGAGCTTTTCCTTATTAATAAACAAACCCTTTAACATTGATTTGTTTAACCCCTTAACCTTCAGAGGGGTGCGAAGAAATGTTACACCTCCCAATGGTCCATTATGGGTTAACTAGTTGAAGAGCCCTTTACACAGGCCACAGTGCCACTGCCAGCCGGTTGCGGGTCAGTCATGCGCAGTAGAGACTGCCCGCGCCGCGGCTGATACAGAGCCGGACACTCCTTTGGAGTGGCAGTGCCACTGCCAACCGGTCGCGGGGCAGTCATGCTCCTTCGGAGCGCCCCACTCTGTATCAGCCTTGTCACGGGCAGTCTCTTCTGCGCATGACTGCGTTGTTACACACGTTTTAGCAAATTATTATATAGGATGTTTCAGTTTTGAACTTTGGATGACGTTACTGCTGTCTGTGCTTCGTCTTACTCTCTTGCACATAATTACTTAAAGGTTTAGTAATGTCTTTTTTTCAATAAAATTTAATGCTGTAGATATTACAGAAATAAACTAACTGATGCAAATCCCATCTCTCAAACCTTCATGGGAGAGAGATATACGATAACGTTCCCTCCTCCCTTCCCTTTCACAGATGTCAACTGTAAAGCTGACAGAAGGAGATCCTGGTCCCGGGACCACAGGGCGGCTCTTCAGCAGAGCCGAAATAGTTCTGTCCAATGAAGTATTTCTTTTTAGATAATGCTATTTCAGCTCTGCTGAAGAGCCGCCGTCTGGTCCCGGGACCAGGATCTCCTTCTGTCTGCTATACATCTGACGTCTGTGAAAGGGGAGGGGGGAATTTTATCGTATTTCTCTCACACTATAAAGGTCTGAGAGATGGAACTTGCGTCAGTTAGTTTATTTTTTTTAACATCTACAATATCACACTTGGATAAAAACAGACATTACTATCCCTTTAATAAACAAACCTTTGAACTATACAATGTGTTTCTATCCTGTATCTAAGATGCGCTGATTTATTTAACGCCGTAACCTTCACACATCCCAATGGTCCATAATGGGTCAGTGTTTAAACCTTGAACTTTGGATGACGTTACTGCTCTCTCTGTGCTTCCTCTGACTCTGTTGCACATAATTACTTAACTCTATCCACAAACCAACCCGGTGGAATGTTTTCAGGATCTCCTCACATGATCAAAAGTGGATTAACCTCCTGAGTGCCAGGAGGGCGTGCAACACAGTGCTTTGCAATGTGTTGTACACACCTGTGACACTCAAAGGTTTAACCCTTCACGTGCCAGAGGGGTACGCAATGCATTGCAAAATAAAAGTTCTTTGAGATAGTAGATGTGTTCAACCAAGTTCACGTTTTTGCGTGTGACCATTTAACTTTCACCATGTTGCCTGGCTAAAAATCTTGACGTAACAATCTCGCATTGCAGGACAACACGAGATTGCAACGTCGCCTAGTCAATGGGCATGTTTAATAGTTATACAGTCGTTCAGTCACCTTCTGTTTCAGTATGTGAGCCGATCCTGCCTCTCCCCTTCTCTGTGTGCTCCGCTTCTTCCTTTCGTTCTGCACGCAGAGAAGGGGAGAGGCAGGATCGGCTCACATATTGATTTACTTGTTAAGTAAAAAAAAAAAAAAAAAAAATAGGGTTACTATCGCTGTAATTTACAGAATGTATTGGCTCTTGTACATTGTGCACCCTCTTCAGTGGTTTTTCCTTGCTCTTTTGCGGTCTGCCTTGCAGTGATAAGTTAGTCACTCGGACACATTTCCTTATTTCGCAATTCTGTAGTTTTTCAGAGCTGTATCTGATTACCTCACCCTGACTTTTCCTCCGTGCAACATTTAAATTAAAGAATGTGGGGGCAAGAAATTCCACTTGACAGTCATATGGCATTAACCTTTCAGACACAGCAAGATTGCGTAACCGCGTGAGCGCCCCAGAGTGGTCCACATCGGACACTGGAAATTATCTGTAAAGTTTTATTATGCCAAAATGAAACATATATTCATTCATACATACTCTTTCACCATGTCCTTGCTTTACTCTGCAGGAATAGCTATACAGTATATGTTCACTTTTGAAGGTGACTGAACGGCTGTATAACTATTAAACAAGCCCATTGACTACAGCTCCTGGGCAGTACGGAGCGCAAGAAAATGAGACTTATCCAGCGTCCAAGGGGTTAACTTATAGCCAGGAAAGCGGTATATAAACTAGCTCAAGACCAGAGTTGACACTCTTGACGTATACTCTAAACAATGTGAAATAATTAACCCCTTCCCTTTTGACATCTCTTGTGGCATGCTGCTATGTAGCGTAGCATCATAGGCAAAAATGAATATATAATGTCAACCTTGCTATGCTGGAGCAGCATTAACCCCTTCCCTTCCAGTGTCTTGTGTGGCATGCTGCTATGCAGCGTAGCATCATAGGCAAAAATGAAGAGATAATGTCAAGCTTGTTATGCTGGGGCAGCATGCAACCTTTTTACTATTCAGCATGAGAATCTCGCGCTGTCATGCAGTGCAAGATTCTCATGTCGACATTTTTAGTGTGGCGACATGGTAACCTTGTCATTTGGTCGCACGCTCTTCTTCATGTGACCTTTCAAAAGGATACCATTCAACCAGCAGGGGTGAGCTTGTGACTCCAACAAGCACAGATCTCAATGAGGTCATTCAAAGTTAAAAATTAAAATTAAAGTGGAACTAAGCATCTCACAGCAGTGGGAATGCTTTTATTTTATTGATGGGAAACAGCATACAGTATTTTCATCATAAAACTTGACTGATCCTTTAACCTGACAATACACCAGTCTGCATCTTTGTCTATAACTAGGGTTACCTCCTGTCTGGTTTTGTCAACACTGTCGGGATTCCAGAGGTTCTGAAACCCAAACAGATTTGGTTAGAGCACACATCTTTCACAAGAGCACTAATTCTAATTGGCCGGTCGCTCAGCTACTTGCTAATTTAAATGGGTCTTTTAAATGCATAACTTGCTTAATAACATTAAGCTTCCCGTTGAAAGAATGATAAAGTTAGAAACTGACCTGCACTAAGATTTCTTCAGCTCTGGAGATCTTAGTGCGTTGGTTCCATAGAATAACATAGGAACTGGAGGAGTCCTCTCCAAATTTATCACTGCTTAGTGAATCTCCCCCCCCTGGACTCCTTGGCTTTTACTACGGGACTACAAATATGTTAGTGTATGTGTGTTTGTATTCCACGAAGAAGGCAGGTGTAGTAGGAAAAGGTGGACTAATTGTGGCTCCCTGGCACTCAAAGTGTTAAAGCCATAGGAAATTGTGGAATGTTCAGTCTATGGTACAGTTGCTTTGCTCCAGAAAGACACCAGTTCCTTTACATCAGCCTTAGGGTGTTTGGGAGCAATAATTACTTATATAAATGTTGAAGGGGAGTGAAGCTGTTGTACTAAAGGGATAGTAACACTTTTTGTAGGTGCAGTATCACAGTGGCCTGAAATTGTACAGTGGCGCTGTTGCTACACTGTCCTATGGAGATTTATGGTCAACTGGCCAGAGCCGTCCATAGGATGGTGTAGCAACAGCGCCGCTGAACAAATTTCATGTTATTGAGATATTACTCCTGAAATAATTCACGTCAACTTTTTTTGTGTTTTGTTTTTCTTTCCTCCCTTCTTTCAAAAAACACATTCCAACAGTGGGAATTACATTATTATCCCTTTGAGGCCAGACATAATTACAGGGTAATCCAAATGCAAATTGAAAGGGAAAATACACATACGCACACACCCACACACACCTATATACACACATACATACACACACCCACCTACGTACCCCCGCGCACACACACACACACACACCCTGCACACCCACCTACATACATACATGCATACATCCACACACACACCCACACATACATCAACACACACACACACACACACACACACCTACATACACACCTACATACATACATACACATCTCCACCCACTTTTTTATATAGTGCAGGCTGAAGGGTTTCCACTCTCAACCGGAAATACATCTTGTAAGGAGAGCCGCACTTATGGAACACGCTACATTTTATGCTATATTGGCATTTAATAGTTAAGCTCTAAGAAAGTGTAAAACGTGTCTGATGTCTTGGAATATACCAAGTGTGGTCAGTGATTTGTGGTCCCATTGTGTTTTTATTTGATTTAATAATGATTAAAGTTTTGGATTTCATCATCAAATATTTTCCTCGTGGTCATCTGTCCTACAAGCTGTTGCTGTAAAATCACTCATGTGAACTAGACCTGTGTCAGTCTCAGGGTGTATTTATTTTTTTCTCTCATGCAGGTGAATCCAGTAACAGAAACACACCAGAGACATGTCCCTTCCCTCCAAATTCTCAGGACTTTACAGAGGAAGATAAAATGATCACAGAGGATTATCCTGCAGAAAACAGCAGGCTTAGGAATACTACAGGGACCGTGTTGGAGGCCTCACCTGCACATGTAGGTCCTAGGGCCAATACTCTCTTTATTGCTGCAGTAGTGCATCAGGAATAAGCACCTTCTTAGTGTTGTATCGACCAGCATATTTGGTTTTATACTTACTGTACAAAGATATATTGAAATTTATCTAACACACCTGAGAAGTGTGTAACAGAAATGTACAAGAGACTTGTGTATAAATTCAAATTGTCACAATTCTGGAGCAAACCAGCTGCACCATAGGGGACCCAAAACTTCCCATTGATTTAAGTGTTTTTTAAATCCCTGAATGGTAGATATGTCTTCAGACCATTGCAACTAGCATATAAGGTGATTCAAAACTTCATTTAAAGTGGAGAGATTATCAAAATTAAATTAACATAGCGATATGCATATACATACTTTTTATTATGCTGAATAAGTCCATCATTAGTGAGCAATACAACTTCTTCGGAAGGCATCAGCGGCAGGGATCTTGCTGTAGCTGGTCTCTGTTCCTGCGCCGTCGGTCCCTTCCGGTATCATAAGGTACCAAGGAACGCCACTCCCCAGTCCTGCAGGTGAACGGAACGGACAGTGCAGACTCCCAGATTACTTTACTGCAAGATGTCTTCCCGAAAGACTTGTTTATCTCACTAATGCCAGACGTATTCAGCATAATAAATGTATGTATATGCCTATTGCTATGTTAATAAGGATTTGTGGGGCAATTTAATTTTGGTTATGGTTCTGCTTTAAATTGGGAATTTTTATCTGTCCCTGCTGTACAGTTGGCTTGCTCCAGAACTGCAATACTATGCCTTCATCCACAAGGCTCAATGGGGCCTTACATATAAACACAAAGAGCCGTATGTTCATCAGAAAAATTGAGGCGTTCTGGGAGCAAACCATTTGCACTGTAGGGGAGCACCAAAAATTTCCATTGAGTTTAAATGGGAATTTTAACTCATTGAATGCTAGCGAGGTCTCCAATGCAAAATGTGTTGGAGACCTCTCTAGCATTAAAGGGGTTCAAATCCCCATTTAAATGGATTTTATTTTATTTTGTAGGCATTAAAAACATGAAGAATGATATGTCTTATCTCTCAAACCTTTATGGTTTGAGAGATATTCACAAGCAAAGTTTCCCCTCCCGCCCATTTTACCTAGTGTAAGCCATCTCTTCTCAGATGTGGAATGCAGTCCATAGACCAGACAGATAACAGCAGGGGACAATCTTCTTCCTATGAGAACAATGAAAGCCCTGCCCCCCTTGACAAGCTTTTCAGGTTTTTCCCTTATCTTAATTGAAGATTGTCCCTCTCTGCAGTCTACCTGGGCACCTCCCTTCTGATCTGGCTGAACAGTGTTACATCAGTAAAAGGGGCGGGAGGGGGATACTTTGTCATTGAATTACTCTTGAACTACAACTCTGACAGAATTGAAATAACACTCTCCAAAGTCCAAATACTATGATGATTAATTAGAGCTGCTTTTATTTTGAAACATTACTATCCCTTTAAATCAATGGGTTTTCTTTTAATTCTCCCCTGTAGTTCAAAGGGTTTGCTCCCAGAACTCCTCCACTGTTCTTTTGGACATACGACCCAAAGTTTAGCAATTCTGTAGAAAACTAACAGCCCTACAGCTGACATATATAATCTCCCCTCGATTGAACTAGTGTTTTCAAGCACTTGAATGTGAGCAAAGTCTCCATCTTTTATAGCATTCTAGCATTCAGTAGTTTGAAAGCCCCCATTTAATTCATTAGGACTAAAGGGATTTGCGTTCATACTAGTGGTACAGTTCGTTTACTCCACTGTGTATTTATTCTTACATGACTAATGTGACACTCGTTTTTGCATCACAGGTTGAGCCAGGAGATGGGATCGTTATCCAAAAGTTTAAAGTGGAGGATATTGATAACGAGATGAGCACAGGTGAGAAATAAAAGCAAAATACAGACAATGGGGATAGGGGATCTATCACCGCTATACATGTTGATCTAAACAGTTAACATAGTGACTGGATGTTATAATTTTTTCATTATTATTTTTTTTTTTTTAAATAAAATCGGTATTTTGCTGAAATTAAACAAATAAATATTGCCCTGCACCCTACTTCCAGACAGACTGCAGTTACCAGCTCTGTTCCGCAGTCTGTTACACTTCATTGGTTTCCCTCCCTCTATCCAGTCTCCTCTGATGACGGAGGATTTCTACATGTGAGCTGGAGCAATCTCATTGGCTACAGACCATTTCAGCTTACAGGCAGAAAGTCTCTGTCATTGGAAGAGGCTGGATAGAGGGAGGGGAGCAGAGGAAGAGTGACAGACTGCACTACAGAGCTGGTCACCGCAGTTTGTCCGGATGAAGGGGCGCAAGGCAATATTTATTTGTTTAATTTCAGCAAAATAGTCATTTTATTAAAAAAAAATGAATTATTTAGACCAACATGTATAGGGGTTAATAGATGCCCTTTAAAAATAAATTGTACCCTATTCTTAGTGTTAACGTGAATGTTGTACAACACAGAACTTAGCAGCCTGCAGTGGGCTAACCTGTGCTTTTTAGCCATTGTGCAAGAAGAGAGAGGAGAAACGAAGGGACGCCCATTGTGTATATCAATATTTCCAAAAATGAGACCACCACCAAAACCCTATGGGTGTGTACTCACAAGGGAAGTGTGTTGGGAAAAAGGATTATGCCTGATTCAACTCGCACAGCAACTGGAGAAATACGCTGCCCCCAGGAACAGTACCGACACTTGATGTTTTCTATTTAATTGCTGCTCCCTCCAAGAAACACGCTCTCCAAGAGCAGTATGAAAATCCAGAAACAGAAGAAAAAAGAAAGCGGCAAATAGTGTAATACCGTAACTGTATCCACCACATCTCACTTCTGTTCATTTACTCAACATTTTTATTACGGTATTACTCCATTTGGCGCTTTCTTTTTTTCTTCTGTTTCTGGATTTTAGCCATTTTGGTCCTCCTGCAACGAACCAGCTTCTGTCATTGGTTCTCCTTAATCCCCCAGGATTAGTTGATATATGTGCTCTGTTACATCATCTCTGTGCTCCTGCATCTGAGTGCAGAGGACTACAAAGTATAGAAGCCGGATTGGGAGCCTAAGACCCAGCCAGCTGAAAACAGAAAATAGGAATTTTTTAAAATTTATTTATTCTTTTGACCCTCGAGTGGCGGACGGGTGGTGCTATCCCCCTTTGGCAATTAGAGGATATTTTTCCTTTTCACCCTCTTCATCCTTCCTTCCTTCCCTCCCTCTTTCCAGCTTCACCTGCCCTTCATTTCAATCTCCCTACCGCCCAGCATTCAAGTTGTTAAAAGCTCAGTTTGAATCATTTGAAAATTTAGGAAATGATGTTTGCCCCCCCCCCCCCACACACACACACACACACACATAACCTAGCTGGGTTGCTCCAGAACTGCCTCAATGTTTCCAAACTTGTGTCTTCTTCTCTTGCTTAAAAAGGAACATTCACATACAGAAAACTTTTGAGCACTTGTTTAATTACATAAGAAACATTAGGAAAGGTGCTCGCTCTCTTTTTTTTTTTTTTACTTAATTATTAAGATATTACACTTCGAAGTTCTCCATTCCGCATACTGTGGCACGGCTCTCAGGACTTCCCAGCAGCCTGTCATTCTCCTCCCACCTCCCTCCCAGCTGCCCCCGGGAGCACGTTCATGCTTCACTTCGGTGTGGTGTGAACGGCTCCTAGCGTTACAGGAAGCGGCGATTAGCATTATACTGAAGTTGAGAACTTTGAAGTGTAATATCTTAATAATTAAGTAAAAAAAAAAATGTTTCTTATGTAATTAAACAAATGCTCAGAAGTTTTCTGTATGTGAATGTTCCCCCTTTAAATGGTGTGATATAGGCAACTCTCATACATACCTACATCCAGACATATACATGTACAAGTGTACTCTCCAACATGTACACATGCTCCCTCTCACATGCACACTAGTTCAGTCACATATGCACACACTCATTCACTTTCTTCTCCTCTCCCTCTTTCTTTTCCTCTTGCACGCGCTTTCCTCTTGCTCGCTCCTTTTTTTCCTCTCTCGCACGCTCCTTTTTTCCTCTCGTGTGCTATTCTTTTTTCCTCTTAAACGCTGTGCACTTCTCTTATCCTTGTGCTCTTCACGCTTCTCTATTTTTTCTGTGCACGCTTCTCTTTTTTTTCCCCTCTCGCTCTTCTTTTTTCCTTGAGTGATTTTCTTTTTTCCTCTCACGCTTCTCTTTTTTTTTTTTCCTCTCTCATGTTTTTTTCTCTCGCATGCTCCTTTTTTTCTTTCTTTCTTTCTATCGCACGCTCCCCTTTTTCTCTCCTCTCACGCTCTTTTTCTCTCTCTCTCTTTCTCGTCTTCAGGTAGCTAGATAAGAACAGTTCTTGCATCATAGAGAACAAACAACAATTTTCATTGCATTAACTGTTTTTTTTTTTTTACTTGCTGGAGGATGTTAGAGAGATTTACAATACAACTGCGAGCTTACATCACTCTGTTTGAATATAGCTATATACCTATTTTCCCTGCTGATCTTGTTCTCACTCTAGTTGTGTATGGCTATGTGTGTGTGCACGCTTGCACTGTATTCACTCATTTTTTCCTCCTTGCAGCTGCATCCAGCGTCAGAAATGTTCCAGAAAGTTCTCAAATTCCATCTTGCTCGCAGGACTGTATGGAAGAAGAGAGCTGGGTCGGATGGGATTATCAGGTAGAAAGCTGCCGGCTTATAAATCCTACAAGAACACGGAGTCTGGTGTACTAAGAAGAAATGAAGCTGCTCTGGAGCAAACCAACTGCATTATGAGGGGAAAAATAATCTCCAAATTCTCTCTTCTTTAAACTGGGATTTTCATGCATTGGAGACCTCTCTAGAATTCCAGGGGTTAAAATCCCCATTTAAATCAATGGAAAATTATTTGTTCCCTATGGTGCAGTTGGTTTGCTCCAGAAATGCTGCAGTGCTTTTTAGTATATCCACCTGGGTGTCTGATCTCCCCAACACATGTAGGATACAGGACCACTTTTCCTATTGCTCCACATAACCACATAGGTGTTAAAGGGCTAATTGAATATATATATATTTTTTTTAAGTCAGGGAGGTGGATGGGTAGTACAGTGAGAGAAACTGTACAGTGTGATATCTCCAGTTGCAATGTTATCAAAGCCTATCAAGTCTATGCACTGAGATATCTACCACTTGATGAATTGCTAGTCGATCGGTTCCATAGAACAACGTAGGAATTGGAGAATATATCACACCTTCCTTCATCTGTGTTTTTTTATTCAAAGTAAAGTCTGCGGCTTAAGATTGATCTGCCACTTTGTAACATATTTGTAATTTTGAAAGCGCTTATAGAATAGCTAATTTTGTATTCAATGGTGGACACTGGGACAATGTGTTAAAGTATCGTACACCAGAAGATAGGGCACTTAGTAGTTAATGTCTTAAAATTTTTTACTTAACCCTTTACCCTACATTGGGGGCAGTTTTTCAAGTGTCCTCATAAGGGTGCTACAGGGCATTGCCAGTTCAAGTTGCAGCAGCCTACATGGGCCTATTTGATAGTCTTTTTAGTGCAGAATGAATTTTTCTTAGGCTGTGTGGATTGTTCCTACTCACACTTTTTCACAGCAGCATGGGCAGGGGGAAGCCATGGAATACTGGGGAGGTCAATTTAAAGGAGCAGTAAACTTTTTTTATGAAAACCTATGTTTTATAGAGTTTTTCCTGCTGAGCAAAACAAAAGCACCCCCACTGCCGCCAGTTTTTTTTTGTTTTGTTTTTTGTTTTTTTGTTTTTTTTTGTGTGTGTGAAAGTATTTTACCAGGAAGAATACATTGAGATTGTCTCTAGTTTTCAACTGTGTCCTGGACTCATTTTATCTACCTTAGAAAGGAGAAAGGCTGAGCTGACCTTGCCGGTACTAGAACCTGCAACCTTGCGGTCTGAGCAGATTCTACAGACGGTGCAGTAACCAGCTGAGCCATGTCTCCGGCTTTATTAAACATTTACACAGTTCAAATAACCAGGAACTGAATTTACTGAATTAACTGCATTTACTTCCGGATAGTTCAAACTGACACGAAATGACTCCACAATTTCTATAACATTTTAAGGAGAACTGGATGTCACTGACTTTCCTCTCCATTAGAATGTAACAATAACTAATCGTTAGAGGGCACTTTTAATGTAAAAAAACCCCCATGGATTTAAACTGTAATAACTCTGGAAATATGCATCTCTCTGCAGTGGGAGTATTATTATTTTACTCTGAAAAAAGCCATACAGTATATATTTTTCATTAAAAAAGTTTGCTGCTTCTTTAAAGGGATAGTAATGTTTCATAATAAAAGCAGCTCCAATTAATCTTCAGTGTTTGGGCCATGGAGAGTGCGGTACTAGAAGCACAAAACTACATATACTATAACATCTGATTTTTCTAACATTTTCTCAAACAGGACATTCCTGTACAAAAATGGTTATAACAGCTACAGAAGTAAAGAAAGAGTAGACATAGCATACTATTTTGGAAAGAAGATAACCTGCCACATTTAATGAGGAATCACTTGCCTTGTTACCCCATGCCTGGTGTGCACAAATGTATTGAAATCTGTGAAAACCATAGAATTTTCAACTGTATTCTTTAGCTAGTGCACTTAGGAGAAGAATGGCACCCCATTGGTATGAGTTGACATACTGTAGGGGGTGCTAGAAGTACAAAACTACACCTCCTACAACCTCTGATTTCTCTAACATTTTCTCAAACATTGTTGGTTGACATACCATATTGGGTACCAGGAGCGTGGCTACCAGTGGAACAAGGGTTGGGAAGCAAACAGTGTATGTATGATTTTATGGCTATCAGTGGTCAGTCATTGTACGTGAGGACCTGTGACTGCCAGTGAAACCAGGTGGGGGTTGGGGTCAGGCAGTGTATGTGGGTATATCTACCAGTGCCAAAAAACAAAAGAAAGAGAGGGGAGAGTCTCATAGTGTAGATAACAGTTGGTGAGAGACTCCATGTGAGTAATATCTTCACTTATATTTTGGATTTAGTGTATTATTCCAATACAAACAGGACAGCTCTCCTTGCACTTTGTGTTTTATATCTACCAGTGTGCAGTGAGCAAGTATGGCAGTGGTGGTGGGGGAGGTAAGATAGTACATATGTGGGATCTGTGACTATCATTGTGCACTGTAAGTCCCCCACATACACCGTTTGATTCCCAGCCTGAATCCAGTGTGTACTGGCACATTTAGGTCTACCAGTATGCAGTGGAACCAGGCTGGGGGGTCAAACTGTGGGAATGGGACTTACAGTGGGTTGTGGAACTAGGCTGGTGGGTAGGGTACGGGGGGATATTGGAGGCATTTTGTGTGCATGCCACAGTGGTGTCCAATGTATTGCAAAGCAAATCACTGGACCCCCCTGTGGCACACAGAGGGTTCTTTTTTTTTTTTTTTTTTTAAATATTCTTTATTTATAGCTTGGCAACAAGCTTTGAATGTAAAGCAATAGTTAAAAAAAAAAAAAAAGTCCTGTGTGCCACAGGAGGGGGTCTAAAATGAACCCCCTCCCCTGTGGCACACACACGGTTAATTTTTTATTTTTTTTCATTTATTTTTATAGACCTCATTGGGGGCTTCAGGACCCATCCTGATGTCCACCACTGAGGTCTTAGTAAAAAAAAAAAAAAAAAAAAAAAAAGTCCCAAAAGAATTTCCCCTGTGAGTGTCACAGGGGTCTCCAACGCATTGCAAAGCAATGTTCTGCGGACCCCTGCGGCACTCACAGCGTTATTTTTTTTTTTTTTTATTATTATATTTTACTTTTTACTGTCAGAGATTGTGGGGGGGCATCAGGACCTTTGCCCCCCCCCCCCCCCCCACAAACTCTGATTACAGATTAGTGAAAAATAGCTCTGTGTTTGCCACAGGAGGGGAGGTCTGCAATGAACACCCCCTCCCCTGTGGCACACACAGGGTTCATTTTTTTTTTTTCTTTCTTTTCTTTCATTTTTTTTTTTTATTATAGACCTCATTGGGGGACATCAGGACCCCTCCTGGTGTCCCCCAATGAGGTCTTAGTAAAACAAATAGTGCCCAAAAGAATTGACCCTGTGAGTGCCACAGGGGTCTCCAGAGCATTGCAAAGCAATGCGCTGGGGAACCCTGCAGCACTCACAGGGATAATTTTTTGTAATTTTTTTATTTTCATTCAGACCTCGCTGGGGGACATCAGGACCCCTCCTGATGTGCCCCCGGTTATTGATCTCCCAGCCCAATATGGCAACTGAAGAAGAGCAAAAGCTCTCCTTCCCTTCTCTCCTACCTCCGGTATAAGTGATCGAGATTGGGCTAAGCTTGCTAACGTCATTGGTGACCATGTCACTTCCCCTGGTCCCGCCCACTCGTACCCGGAATTTCGGATAGGAGAGAGGGGAAAGGAGAAGCTTTGCTTCTACTTTGTACATATTGATCTCCCAGCGCGATCTGCTGGGAGATCAATACCTGGGTGGCATGAGGAGTGATCCTCATGCCCCCCATGAGTGCCAGCCGAGTTTTAATCTAAAATGTGGCCACCTCAAGCCAGTTATACCGGCTTTTGCAGTGACCATATTTTAGATGTACAACGTACGAGCTTGGCACAACAGGTACAGCTGTCCAATCTCGTATGTTGTAAGTAGCTGGCTCTCTAGGGGTTAAAGGGAAGTCCCTTTCGGATACATTCTGACAGTACTACAACAGTAGCTTAAATTAATCACCAGGGTGGAACCAGAAGCAAGGCAGCCTGTTTGGAAGTACAGGAAATTCTAAAGGGCAGAAAGACTAGTACTGGCACTGCTGGCCATTTTCACTCATGGATTTGATAACTGGAAGAAGGACAACTATTGATCCAGGACAGGGGCGGACTGACCATACGGGCATTCGGTCACAGACAGAGGGCCCGTGACCGAAGGGGGCCCGCCACTGCTTCCAGCGCTGCTCAGCTGCTCTCAAACCACCGCCGCCGGCGCGCCGTTCTACTAATACAGAGCGCCGGGAGATAACATCATCTCCCAGCCTCTGCATTACTAGAGGCGCGCGGGACTTTGCCACGCCACTAGACCACCAGGGACTGGAGGTACCGGCAGTGTGGAGATGAGGGGGCATGGTGGTGGAAGGGGCGATGTGGAGATAGGGGCATTGTGGAGATGAAGGGGACAATGAGGAGATGATGAAGGGGACAATGAGGAGATAGGGGCATTGTGGAGATGAAGGGGGCATATGGAGATTTCTGCAGGGGGCCCAGACCTCTTTTTGGACCAGGGGCCCTGGGTCCTGTCAGTCTGCCCCTGATCCAGGAAATGGAAACTCAAGCAGGATACCTTAGAAGCATTCATAGTGGGAGTTGTTCTGTTACAGCCTAACTATCTTTTGTACATGATAAAGCATCCCCAGTGCTTCAGCAATATTTGCTATGTTGATTCCATGGGACCACAAACTGGCATAACTACTTTCCCCAGGGGGTTGTTGTTTACAGTGGTTCTTGCAAAATTAAAAAAAAAGAAAAGCACTGTCTCCTCATAGCTCCAGCATGGCTGCTTCAAGATCGGCGCTACAATATTGAATTCTAAGGTTTTCTGACATTTATTCAAACTATAATGAAAGCCTACAAATCAATCCTTTCAAAGCCATCACAGAATCTGGAAAACATACATCAATTTTCATGAGCAGCCAGATTTGACATCCAGAAGATCTTACATTTTTTTTCTAGGTGTCATGCGTATGGCTTCCCCTTATAAGGATACAATTCCTCCTTGGAACTTAAAGGGATAGTAATACTTCGTTTTATCTTTATTTTATTTTGTAGGCATTAAAAAAACATGAAGAATGATATAAGTCTTATCTCTCAAACCTTTATGGTTTAAGAGATATTCACAAGCAAAGTATCCCCCCCCCCGCCTGTTCAGCCAGATCAGAAGGGAGATGCCCAGGTAGACTGCAGAGAGGGACAATCTTCAATTAAGATAAGGGAAAAAGCTGAAAAACTTGTCAAGGGGGGAAGGGCTTTCATTCTTTTCATACAGAGAAGATTGTCCCCTGCTGTTATCTGTCTGGTCTTACAACCAGATTCACATCTGAGAAGAGATGACTCCCTCTAGGAAAAAGGGTCAGGAAGGGAAACTTTGCTTGTGAATATCTCTTAAACCATAAAGATTTGAGAGATAAGACTTATATCATTCTTCATGTTTTTTTAATGCCTACAAAATAAAATAAAGTTAAAACGAAGTATTACTATCCCTTTAAGAGATTCTTGAAGTTTTACTGCAGAAACCTTTTTAATCATTGATCTCAGCATCACTCAGATACATATTGTAGAAGTCTGTTTTTCTAATCACTGTTTCTTCCGCAAGAAGAGTGTCAGAGTTATGTAATCTGTCCCGCAGATCATCTTTGCTAATTTTCATGAAGATAAGGCAGTTTTCAAACTGTCCCTGCGTTTCAACCCAAAGCAGTTAAAGGGATAGTAATGTTTCACAATAAAGGCAGCTCCAATTAATCTTAATATTATTTGTGCCATGGAAAGTGTTATTTCAATACTGTCAGTGTATTCAATACTGACAGAGTAATTGAATGATAAAGTATCCCCCTTCCGCCCCTTTTACCAAGTGTAAGCCATCTCCCCTCAGATGTGGAATCTGGTCTCTTGACCGGACAGATCACAGCAAGGGACAGTCTTCTTACTGTGAGCGTAAGGAAAACACTGCCCCCTTGATAGGTTTTTCCCTTGTGCACAGTGAAGATTGTCCCTCTCCGTGACCCATCCGGACAGTCTTGCTGCTCTGAGGTGAGCAGTGTTACACTAGGTAAAAGGGGCGGGAGGGGGATACTTTGTCATTGAATTACTCTTGAACTACAACTCTGACAGTATTGAAATAACACTCTCCAAAGTCCAAATACTATGATGATTAATTAGAGCTGCTTTTATTATGAAACATTACTATCCCTTTAAGTACAGTGGAGGAATGGAGGAGTTTTTCTGGATTTTAGATGATAACTAAAATCTTCTTGTAGGAGAAGACCAGAAACATATTTTTTTTCCATGTACTTAATAAATAAGTTGCTCTTAATTTGTTTAATGGAATATCTTGCTTTTGTACCTCTCTTTTAAACAGCAGTATGCTCTATTTATATACTATATTTCATTTGTTTATATTAGGATAATGTTAATTCTTTGTTTACAGTCTCCTAATGTGTCTTGTCTGAGTCAGTCATTTCTATGGAATCCCATTGTTTTGTTGTGTGGAAGTGGGATTTAGAGACAGGCTTCAAAAGGGATCACTATATACAAGGGAACCGCAGATTAAAAGCAAAAAATGTCCTGCTTTTTCCACAGTTACTGTATAAAATGAATCTTACATATGGGACAAGTGTGACTCTTTATATTGTATCACAGATGGAGCCACAAGACCGGATCTTTCCCCAACAATGTAAGGAGGAAGAAATTCCAACAGAGATCGGCACAGGTAAGAAATAAACTCTACATAAAGTATGTACCCGTTAGATTCTTTCACTTTAATTTGAGTGCCAGAGGGGTACACAACACATTGTAAAGCAATGCTTTGCATACCCAGCTGGCACGTAGACGGTTAAAGGAACACTTAAGACCTTCTAATAATAATACTCCCACTGGGCAAAATATTAATCTTTAAAGGAGAACTTGCACTGATTTGAAATGCACCTCCAATACATTTAGTACTAGCACCCAAAACATATGTTCACAATGTATCTAAATGAGAAGTCTGCTGGCAAATGGTGGAGGCAGCTATTTAGGCTAAATTCTGTCCTCCTGATCTTTAGCCACACCCATTATGTAGAATAACCAATCAGTGATGATCACTCAGTTGTTGACCTCTAGTGGACCAATGCACGTGTGCTGACTTGTGCAGTGAATATTTATCTCAGTGATTTCAGCTCAGTCGTTTGAGTGTTTGTTTGTTTTTTCCATCAAACATTGCACATATAAATAAATACAAAATGTCTACCTGCACAGTTGGATAAAAGGCAGCATGCGAGTGATGACAGTGTTAATATTAATTTGCAGGAAAAAAAAATGTAAATTTTACAGTAGCGTAAATGCAAGCTAGAGTGTTTTATGGTGTTACTTCCTGACAATACATCCATGGACTCCCAAATTCCTCCTACTGAAGTCTTCCTTCCTAAGAACGCTTCATTGGGCAGCTTTTGGCATCCTGGAGTCCAGCCACAAAGAATCCTGTCTGCCTCCGCTGACATAATACCCAGTGGCAATTACAGGTTTTTTTATTTTTTTTTATTTTATTTTAAATAACCCACACACAATTGATTTATAGTGGCGATTAGGATTTCCTGTTCAGATTAAAGGAATAGTAACATCAACATATAAAGTTATATTGGATTGTTCATTGTAATCTTATATAATGCATACTACCGTTTTTGATGTGCTTATCTTTGTATAGTGCCTGGAATTTGAGTTGAAAGTTTCCCCCTTTTCACTACGTCAGTCATAGTTCCCTCAGATCTGAAAGCCGGTCCGGATGGATCGCAACGAGGAACAGTATTGTTTTGTGTTTGCATAAGGAAAACCTTCCCCTCACCCTTGGTAAAGGGAAGCAAGATTTTCCTCATTCTGACACAATATTGTCCCTGACTGCAATCCGTCTGGACCGGCTTTCAGATCTCTGGGAACTATGACTGACATAGTGAAAAGGAGCAGAAGGGGAAAATTTTAAACTCATTCCAAGCACTATACAAAGATAAGGACATAGAAAATAATATACAATATAACTTTATATGTTGCTGTTACTATCTCTTTAAGGTAAGTGGCGGTTATTTGAAGGGGTTAGTGTTCCTTTAATATTCCTTAGGACTGCGTGCACAAAAAGGTGGATCAATTCTGGGCTAAACCAACTGCACCAGCAAAAACAAAACCCACAAATTCTTATTGTGTTAAATTAGGATTTTAACCCATTCAGTGCCAGAGAGTGTAGAGCTTCCCAATGCATTTATGACGACTCTAGCATCTAAGGGGTTAAAAGTCCTCTTGAAATAATGGAGTGTTTTGTGTTTTTCAGTCCTTTGCCATTGGTTTGCTTCACTGTTGACTTTGTGCAAATGGTCCTTAGTCTGGAAGGCTTGAGCATTATGTAGAAAATCTGTGGTACAAGACGTTACTACTTATTATCTGGACTGTGTATTTTGTGGACAGGTTTAAAGGGGTGGTAATACTTAATTTTAAGGAAATTTAAAATTGTGCACATTTTGTAGACGGTTTTAATTAAGAATTTATTTGTAAATATTGCTTTTTTAATATGCACAATTTTTTACACTTCCTTAAAATGAAGTGTTACTGTTCCTTTAAAGGGGATCTGTCAACTCTGTAAATGTTTGCCTCTATGTAATCTTCTTATAACATTAACATGTAATCTGTGTTTTTTTTTTTATTTATTTATTTATTTAATGAAGGATATAGCGAAATACAGTTTTAAAAAAGATCCAGTGATGTAACTTCAGGACAGGCTGCTACAGAACTCTTCCCAGCAGCCTGTCAATCTTCATCTGTTTCCCTCCCCAGGTAGTGCCTTGTTCCAACCTCATTCAGTGATTGAGGATTTCTCCACGTGCACTGGATCAGTCTCGTTGGCAAGAGAGCGCTTCATGGAGAAATCCTCTGTCAGCAGAGGAGGTGAGAACAAGGCACGACTTGTGGAGGGAAACAGACGAAGGTTGACGGGCTGCAGGCAGAATTGTGCCGCAGCCTGTCCTGAGGTTGCATCATCAGATCACTTTTAAAACCAAATTTTGCTATAGTGTTCATTAAATAACCCCCCCCCCCCCCCACACACACACACACAGATTACATGTTAACGTTATAAGAAGATTACATAGAGGCAAACAGTTATAGAGGTGACGTATTCCCTTTAATGGAATTGTCCTCACCTTCAGCTATAACATTGCTATACTTGTGTGTAAGACAGAAAGAAAGTACAGGGTAAGGGGCTTGTTTATTTACTCGCTCGCCCCAGTGGATGCCTGACCTTTGGTTAAAGGAACAGTAACTGAAAAGTATGGCCGTGTGTCCCTGATGATCTCCGTCCTAGTCTGGTAGTTCAGAGGTTAATATTTCCTGAGGCATTTCCCTGATTCTAAGATGATTCCTGCAGGGCTGGGGGAATCGGCTTCTTGCTTGATCAGTCTCTGTGTACAATGGTGTCTGAGGAGGACAAACCAGCTTATTAGCCATTGAAGTGCCAGAGAGGGGTGCAGTGCAGTGCATCATTCTGTGCACATTTCTTGCTTTCCTCCCTTTTGGATTTGAGCAGTGAGGAAGTTTGTCCCTCTCAGATGCTATTTTACCCACAGTTCGCTGATCAAACCGGGTGTAGAGGAAACCTCTAACTATCCCTTCAGGAATGGAGTGAGATCTGATGAGCAGCTCTAAGTACAGACCCCTTGAGCTACCAGGTTAAATTAGCAGTAGTTCAGAGCACATGGGCACTCGTTTCAGCTAGGTTAGAAATTCAGTACTGCTCCTTTGACCCATTGTGTGCCAGAGGGGTACGCATCTCATTGCAGAGCAATGCGTTGCGTACCTCTGTGGCATCTAAGGGGTTAAATTCTTCTGTTGGGTTGAGGGGGTGTCTGTCTGATCCTTGGGAGGGGAGCTTTACAAACCACCTTTCCACCCATGACTGGGAAGTGGCAGGGCTATAGAAGCATTATTACTCCACTCCAGTATGTGGGATAGGAGTGCGCTCTGACATAGCACCAATTTTCCTGTTCATGAGGGGGAGGCTACATGTCGGAGGACACAACACTTGTCCAATGGGGGGGTCCTCATCTTTGTAATAAAATTGGTTAAAAATGTACATTTTTGCATTTCTCTGTCGTCAAGTTAGAATCATGCTACCTCAGGTTCATCAGTAGCCCAAAATGAGAACACGCACACAAAGAGTAGGATGGATTCAAACATATCAATGTACAGACCAGAGTGGTGGTGCATACGCCATTTCATCTTTTAACCCTTTGAATGCCAGGAGGTTATGCAACACATTGAGAAGCAATGGGTTGTATACCAATCTGGCGCTGAAAGAGTTAAAGAGCTAGCATTTGCCCTGAGTGAATACTCTGCCCCAGCTGACTAATATGTCTCTTTATGTAGAAGCCTTTATACATTCCCCACACATTTAATGACCTGTTGCCTGGGATTGTGGGTTCCGGGTTCATGACATTGCACTTCAAGAACTTGCCTGGCAATATCTGTGTACAGTGTCCGCTACTGCAAGAGCCAATGAGATACTTTCATGTATCAATAGGGGTATACATTCATGGACAGACATATCTATGTACATCCATGGACAGACTATTTTACCTCTGCAAACGCCTAGTAAGATATCACGTAAAATAATATGGTTTACAGATTCGAGCACCAGTTCTTAAAAAAGAGTTTGCAGAAAAGTTGGTAAAAGTCTAGGAGATTTTAATTAAAAAGAGACTTTTCAAATTGTATTTGTTTACACTGTAAAGAGATCTCCTGCTAAAGAACAAGGGGCATCTAGTAAGGTGCACCTGTTAACTACATTGCTTTTAGTATTATTAAATGTATATATTTAAACTGCATCAGTATGATGGTTTTTGAGGTTTTGGTGTAGTAGTTGGGGAATATAATCTCAGCAGAGCTTCGTTCTCTAACTTGGTCAGATACAGCTGCATAATGAATCACATGTCCAGAAAATCACCTCCCTTCAGCTTACTACTTAATGTAGTATGCAGACATAATGGGAAGCAATAATCATACAAATCCTTTCAAGATAGAAACTCCTGCTGAGGGAAAGATTTGGATGAGTGACAGGTCCCCTCTAAGGTTAGACGAAGGGAGCTTTTATCTACAGTAAGGATGTGGAATTCCTTGCCTTGAGGGTGTGTGTTGGCAGGTGCAGTTTATATGTTAAATTAAGAAAAACTGTAACAAAGGAAGAGAGGGATACAAACCTTAAAACAGGGTGAATAATTCTCTATACCTAAACAGATAACACAGATCACTTAGCCTTTCTAATGGAAGTTAAATGGATTGGGGCAAACATAGAAACATAGTTTTTGACAGCAGAAAACCAGTCTGCGCAAATCAAAAAATAGGAAGGAAAAAATAAAAGATATGGAATAAAATGTTAAAAAACAAATACATAAAATACAACTATCATTAAAACATAGTAACATACTAAATTAGGTTGAATAAAGGCACAAGTCCATCAAGTTCAACCTTCTCCTTATACCCCAGTAATGAAACAGTATGTCTGTTGTTTGCCCTAGGTTGCATCCCTCTTTATGTCACTTTGTTAGGTTTTCTCCCTGTACGTTTTGGTGCTGTGGACCCCCTGACTTGAATCTTTGCTTTGGAGCCATCCTTCCTTTGCTGTAATGTTCAAAAGTGTATTGGATTCCTTTTAGCAAAGAAAAGAGCGTAGTGTTATGACAGCTGGTTTCAATGCAGGTGTAAGATGTTGATCCGATGAGAAATCAGGCTTGCCATGTTGGAGTTAGGAAGACATTTAATTTGCCCCCAGAAATACAGTTTACTTCAATAGGGTTTTGGTTGCCTTCCTCTGCATAAACAAAGACGTTCTGGTAAAGGCTGAAATTAGCTTTTAGATTTTGCTTTGTTTTATCGTATGAGCCTACATAACTCTATTATGTTTTAACTAACCGTAATACTGGATTCTGTTTGTATATACATGTTTCCTTGTATCTTTGAAATGCTGTATTGTCTGCTACAGGGGTTCTTAAACAGTGTCTCATGCAACCATTTAAAGGGGAACTACCACCCCGCAATAAATTCACATTATTCAATTCTTCATCTGGCAACTAGCTGCTTAGTAGCGCTAGTCGCCAGAAATATTACCCGGACATCTCGTCATAGTGACGTCCGTGCGCCTGCGCTGTCACTGCGCTGCGTTGTAAACCGGGTAATATTTCTGGCGATTAGCGCTACTAAGCATCTAGTCGCCAGATGAAGAATTGAATAATGTGAATTTATTGCGGGGTGGTAGTTCCCCTTTAAGTAGTGTCAAACCATGGAGCAATGCTGGGGAGGCTGACATTTGAAACCAACTGTACCATAGGGGATGGATATATGAACTTGATTGAAGTATAGCTCTTAAATCCGTTGTGAAGCAATGCATTGGAGACCTCTTTAGTGTTCAAAGGATTAAGAACACAGTTTAAATTGATGGCAGTTTTGGGAATGTTCATTTGCTCCCTATGGGTACAGTTGATTTGCTACAGAATTAGTCAACTTCTTAAATGGTTAGTAATATATTAATAACAAGTAATACTGTACATATTAAAAAAATAAATCAATAGATACCATTCTGATCTCTCAAACCTTTATGGTTTGAGAGAGATAACGTTTTAAAGTCCCCCCTCACCCCTTTCACTGATGTCAGCTGTAAAGTTGACAGAAGGAGATTTGAGTCGTGCAACTCGAGGCAGCTCTTCAGCAGAGCCGAAATACTGCAGTCTAAAAAGAAATACTTCATTGGAACGGTCTACAAAGTGTGCCCGGTTTCCAAGCACACTTTGTAGAACATTCCAATTAAGTATTTATTTTTAGTTTGCACTATTTCGGCTCTGCTGAAGAGCTGCCGGCCGGACCCGGGACCAGGATCATCTTCCGTCAGCTATAGGACTGACGTTCATTCAAGGGGAGGGAAGGGGGGAACATTATCACCGTATATCTCTCAAACAATAAAGGTTTGAGAGATCGGAATAGCATCTATTGATTTCTTTTTAATAGCTACAATATTACTTGTTATTAATATAAGACATTACTAACCCTTTAAATCTATCTCTGTGCTGTTCTGTGACTACAAATGAATGTGTGGAAGACTGAAAGGAGCAGTAATTGTTGGGTTTCTCCTGCTGAGTAAAACAATTGTATTCCCAATGCTGCGAGACCTCTCACTTCTCCAAAGCTGTAACTGTTTAAAAAAATAATAATCATCATTGACCTCTGTCCAAATTTCAGTTACTTTGGTGCATTCTATGAGAGAGGCGAGTCACTAACAGCATAAGATAGTAACTGCAGAGTCACTTCCTGTCCGTCTAGCCTTTCAGGAAGTAAGCTCCGTGGATCTGTTTCCAGAGGGTAGAACAGTTTTGCACTGTTATAACTTCATTGTAAATAACGTACAGCAGTGACAGTACCTTTGTTTTAGTCATCAGGAAAAGCCCTATATCATATAGGTTTAAAAAAATAAATACTACTACTTTATTTCAAGCAGTGTATTTTATCTTTGTTTTATGCTTGGTTTCTCCTGTAATAAGCCTAACAATTTCATATTGAATAACTGGTACCAACTAGTTTTGATATACATTAGATACTTATAGTATATTAGCATTTTGTGAAGTAAAGCTTTGGAGACTTGTAGCATTCAGTTGGTTAGATGGCTTCATTCATCCTATGATTTCATGTGAAACCAATAAGGTTTCACTATATCAAGGCTAATCAATTGCTGGATGTCCAGCGGTTGGGAAATTATATTTGCTGTCATTCCCAACCAATCAGCAGCTAGGTAATGGGAGTTGTAGGCCGCCAACAATTGACTATGCCTGGGCTACATTAAAAAAGATTGAGAACCACTGATCTAATATCTAAATGTAATTACTCTTGAATTCCAATAAAATATAATGCTTCAACTATTTGAGTGCCATAAAGGTATCCAACACAATGTTTTGGATACATCTATGGCATTCAAAGGGTTAAAGCTCAGCCTTGTAATACGTAATTACTGCTCTATCTGTGTCTGGTAGTCCCATCATTAGAAACTCCTAGCCCTCCGTGTTAGCCAACCACCCCTTCCTTACCCTAATAAGAATACAATGGGATATATACATAGCAATTTGGAAAGCTATCGCTGTACAAAATATATCACAAACCACTTGGATGCTACGTACTTTTCCATCTCCATTCTTTGCAACACGGCGTAGATGTTTCAGTCACTCAAGGGTTTAACCCTTTGAGTAAAAAAAAAAAAAATATATATATATATATATATATCATCCACAATCATCACTTGCAAGCATCTCCTCAAAACCCACCTGCTCAAGAAGGCATCTCAGTGACAATATCCTACTTTTGGAAACCGATAGTCACATCAGAATCCTTCCGCACTTCCTTCACTATGCCTTGTACTTGCACTTATAATTCTCCTCCTACTGTCTCTGTATGTCGTCATGAATTCTAATTAGATTGTAAGCTCCTTGGGGCAGGGTCCCTTTCCCAGTGTATGTTTCCCTTGCTGCATTCCCCCCCCCAAAAAAAAAATAATGCAATGATCGCACTTTAGCTTAATGCTCTTAACCCTGTTCTGTATTCTTGTATTGTATTCAAATTCTGTTAAGCGCTGTGTACATGTCTGGCGCTATATAAATAAAGATACACATATATGTCCAGCTCTAGGGAGCAAGGGCCCTCTCATCCAGACTCCAATGTCTCTTAACACTTTAAGGACCAGATGGGTCAACAACGAGCAATACACCCCTCTTGTCCTTAACGTGTTAATCTTCGGAGCGCCCAGCTCTGTATCAGCCGCGGCACGGGCAGTCTCTACTGCGCATGGCTGCAGCACGCGCAGCAGTGTCTACTGCGCATGTCGCGGCGTTACACACGAATTAGCGAATTATTATATAGGATGATACTAATATTACCCATTTATATACATTTCCTGCCTCTTCACCTGTTGCGTTACTGAGCGTTTTAGAACTGAAAGCTATAGGTGAGCTAAGTGCCACACCCCAGCTGCACTTGGGGGAGAAAAATGTAAAGTTCATTGACTACAGTGGGACCTGTATCCCTATGAATGTTAAAGAAGCCACAAAGGCATGGCTTTGCATGGTCGTTAGCATTTAAGGGATTAAAAGTCTCGTTTTAACCCCTTAATGACAGTCCGATCTGGTGCGTTGGTGACCATTAAGGACCATGGAAACCAAAACGTTGACCATTTGCTTTGCCTGTTTGTTTAATAAATTCTTCAAATTTAAGTCCCACGGGTGCTGCCCATTTTGTCCTACACTGTCTGTCACTATCAGGGATTGTGCACCTGGGCATTTAAATCTGTTGGAGTGAGTGCTGTCCACCATCTTGTGCTGTATATATATATATATATATATATATATATATATATATATATATATATATATATATATATATATATATAACTTTTTCTCCTCCTTCTAGCTAAATTCTGGGATGGCAGACAGGCATTCATCCGCGCTGACATCCCAGAATTCCATGATCTGCCAGGGACTGGTTATGGGACCTTAAAGGGTTAGTAACACCCGTATTTAAGTTGATTCATTATTGTAGATGTTAATACTGCCGCTAAAGTTCCCCCTCCCTCCCCTTCGCCGGACGTCGGCGCTCTACTGTCAGCAGGAAATCCCGGTTCTGGGACCAGACTGCGGCTTTTCAGCAGAGCCGAAATTGCTAAATTTAAAAAGAAATACTTAATTGGAACAGTCTACAAAGTGTGCTTGCAAACAAAACACACTTTGTAGACCATTCCAATGAAGTAGTTATTTTTCTGTCTTGCTATCTCTGCTCTGCTGAAGAGCCTTCGCCGGTTCCAGGACCGGATTCCCCCACTGTCAGTAGAGCGCTGACATCAGGGAAAGGTGAGGGAGGGGAACTTT
Source organism: Rhinophrynus dorsalis (assembly GCA_037306005.1). Classification (NCBI taxonomy): domain Eukaryota; kingdom Metazoa; phylum Chordata; class Amphibia; order Anura; family Rhinophrynidae; genus Rhinophrynus; species Rhinophrynus dorsalis. The sequence continues at coordinate 596,572,988 of CM074719.1, forward strand.
AACAGAGAATATCTCTCAAACCATAAAGGTTTGAGAGATGGGACTGGGGTCATTTAGTTTATTTTTTTAATGGCTACAAGATTCATTTTTGTAAAAATTTGACATTACTATCCCTTTAAGGAAATTTAATACTGTAGATAGTAAAAAAAAAATTAATTAATTGAGCCCAGTCAGATCTCTCAGACCTTTATGGTTTGAGAGATATACAGTTCTCCCTTCCCTCCCCTTCCACTGACGTCAGGCTCTGTCTTACAGCGGGAGATCCTGGTCCTGGGACTGCCCAGCGGCTCTTCAGCAGAGCTGAAATAGCGCGATATAGAAATAAATACTTAATTTGAATGGTCTACAAAGTATGCTTGGTTTGCAGGCAATTTGTTTTTTTACCATCTACAGTATTACATTTCCTTAAAACGATCCAATAGCGACTAGCTTTATAATATGTATCTATCTATAGATAGATATATCTAGCTATCTATTACCTCTGAAATGTAGCCAATTATAACAAAATCCTTTATTTTAGGAGACTGACGGGCTGGTTAGTGCAGTCTGCGCGCCTGTGCCATCAGTCCCTTCCGGTTACCATGTGGCACGCTGCAATGCTTCTTAGAGGACACCAGGGCTGACAGCTCAGGGGTGCAGACAAGATGTCTGCGCTGATGCCTGGCTTCCGGTCTCCTACAATAGAGGATTTCTTTATAATGGGTACATCTCAGAGGCAACATATATATTATAAAGCTAATCGCTACCTGCTTAATTATTGCAGGCCGACTTTATATCTGATGAAAATTCCGCTTTAACCCTTTGAGTGCCAGAGAGGTATGCAATGCATTGGATACCTCTCTGGCACTCAAAGGGTTAAGATGATCCATTCTAGGGCAAACTACTTTATAGGGGACAAATTAATTTAATGGGGATTTTGACCTCTTAAATGTTAACAGGGTCCCAATCCATTTCTTTGCAATATGTCGGGGACCTTTTATAGCATCTAAGGGGTTAAAAGCCCAATTTAAACTAATTAATTTTGTGGGAATTTTTTTTATTTATTTATTTATTCATCCCCTATGGTATAGTTGACTTGCCTCTAGATGTTTCCACTTAATTTTCCTGAATGTGTCCCAAATTGTCCCAGCTTCAAAGGTGTCTCGCCTATTTGTGAAATATGCCTGTATTTATTTAGTACTAGCAATGTGGGACGGCGTTGCCCGTCATGTTATGACCGTTGGGCGCACGTGTGTGAAATGCAGACACACTGATAAACACAGACATATACAACACACAGGCAGACACATACCATACATCCCAAGTGTCCCTCTTTAGGAGGGACAGTCCCTCTTTGAGGGCCAAATCCCTCTGTCCCTCTTTCCCACCCTGTTGTCCCTCTTTTTAGGAGGTCAGACTGTGTGCAGGGCAGCTCCACCTATAGGCGACATAGGCGCCGGCCCAGGGTGCACACTTACTGGGGGCGCGGGCATGCAGCGGAGAAGAGCTGCGCCCGCACACACACCACGCCGGGAACCACAACACAGTCAGGTCTGTGTCGCTACAGCGCTCCCTCATCTGGTCGGATCTTTAGTAATGCAGAGCGCGCTGGGAGTCATGATCTCCCGCCGCGCTCTGCATTACTGAAGAGAAGACTGCGCGGGAGCTACAGGTATGTGATGGGGGGCAAGTTGGAGCTGAGGGGGCATAGTGGAGCTGAGGGGGCAAGTTGAAGCGGATGTGGGGCAAAGTGGAGATGATGGGGGCAAGCTGGAGATGTTAGGGGAAAGCTGGAGCTGAGGGGGCATAGTGGAGCTGGTGTGGGCAAGTTGGAGCTGATGGGGGCAAAGTGGAGCGGATGAGGGTCAAAGTGGAGCTGAGGGGGGGCAAAGTGGAGCGGATGGGGGGCAAGTTGGAGCGGATGGGGGCATAGTGGAGCTGGTGGGGGCAAGTTGGAGCTGGTGGGGGCAAGTTGGAGCGGATGGGGGGCAAAGTGGAGCTGATGGGGGTAAGTTGGAGAGGATGGGGGTCAAAGTGGAGCTGATGGGGGCAAAGTGGAGCTGAGGGGCCAAAGTGGAGCTGGTGGGGGCACGTTAGAGTTTATGGGGGGCAAAGTGGAGCTGGTGGGGGCACGTTGGAGCGGATGGGGGGCAAAGTGGAGCTGGTGGGGGCACGTTGGAGCGGATGGGGGGCAAAGTGGAGCTGATGGGGGCAAGTTGGAGTGGATGGGGGCATAGTGGAGCTGGTGGGGGCAAGTTGGAGCAGATGGGGCCAAAGTGGAGCTGGTGGGGGCACGTTAGAGTTGATGGGGGGCAAAGTGGAGCTGGTGGGGGCACGTTGGAGCGGATGGGGGGCAAAGTGGAGCTGATGGGGGCAAAGTGGAGCTGAGGGGCCAAAGTGGAGCTGGTGGGGGCACGTTAGAGTTGATGGGGGGCAAAGTGGAGCTGGTGGGGGCACGTTGGAGCGGATGGGGGCAAAGTGGAGCTGATGGGGCAAGTTGGAGTGGATGGGGCATAGTGGAGCTGGTGGGGGCAAGTTGGAGAGGATGGGGGGCAAGTTGGAGCGGATGGGGGGCAAAGTGGAGCTGATGGGGGTAAGTTGGAGAGGATGGGGGTCCAAGTGGAGCTGATGGGGGCAAAGTGGAGCTGAGGGGCCAAAGTGGAGCTGGTGGGGGCACGTTAGAGCTGATGGGGGGCAAAGTGGAGCTGATGGGGGCAAGTTGGAGCTGATGGTGGCAAAGTGGAGCTGGTGGGCCAAAGTGAAGCTGATAAGGGGCAAGTTGGAGCTGGTAGGGGGCATCTCTTACAGGCATCTCCAGACCAGGGGCAGACTGGCCCAGGGGGCAGAGAGAGGACAATCATGAAAAGATGTGGGGTATAAGTAGGCAGGGTATAAAGGGGTGGGACACAAGGTAAATGGGCGGCAAAATTAGGTTTTGCCTAGGGTGGCAAAAATCCTTGCACCAGCCCTGACTGTGTGGCGTGTTTTACTTTGCTCTCCAGCAATAAAGCAATACACTTCAGTATATGTGTTTATACATTAGTCTGTGCAAATAAAATACTTTGGTCTTGCACTAAATCATTTATTCAGTTACATAAATAGCCAGTAATAGGTCATGAAATAACCTAAAAATTCTTACTAATGCCCCGCCCACCAGCCACGCCCCAACAATATCACCTAAAACTACAGTGTCCCTCTTTGGCCATGTGAAATGTTGGGAGGTATGCACATACACACAGTGAGCGGCAGAAACATGCAAAAGACACACACACACACACACAGACTCACTGGAGATGCACACATATGTAACAGATGTACACACACAGACACACTGGAGATGCACACATGGACACATATATGTAACAGAGATGGACACAAACACACATGCAACATATATGAGCAGAAACACATGCACTCATGAGTTGTGCACCCCTCTGGCAGTCAAAGGGTTAAGATATACAGAGGCATGTCAGAGTTAAATAGCAGTGGGAAGTGTGTTCATACCTGGGAACTTTGATTTGTGTTGTCTCTGGAGGGGACTGATGTGGTGCTGATGTGGAGAGACAAATGGGGCAATCTGGGTTAAAAAGGGGGCGGGGCTTAATTGTGAGTAGGGGCGGGGCTTAACATAAATGTGGAAAAAGTGTTAGTAATAGGCTGGGGAAGGAGGAGAAGTGGGAGGGAAATGCAAGTTTACAGTGTGAGGGGTTTGAACACACTCCCTAAGGGGTAAAACTTGATACACAACCCTGTGGCAGTCAGTAGGTTAAGTGTGAATCTGATGGCTGTCTGTCCTGTGTCTTGCATGCCAAATGATGACAGTGAAGAAATAATTGAGCAATGAGGGCCTACCTTAACCCTTTGAGTGCCATTTTGTTCTTCTGGTGCTGCACTACAGGTCCTGCTGAGGCCACTGGGAGTCAGGGTGAGTGAGTGAGTGTGTGTGTGTGTGTGTGTGTGTGTGTGTCAGCCATATTTATTTCTGGCTTTGTGTGTGCATGTGGTGCTGTGTGTGTGAGTGGGGGCATGTGTGTTTGGTGCTGTGTGAGTGGGGCATTGTGTGTGGTGGTCTGTGTGTGTGAGTGGGGCATGTGTGTGTGTTTGTGTGGTGCTGTGTGAGTGAGGCATGTGTGTGAGTTTGGTGCTGTATGAGTGAGGCATGTGTGTTTGTCTGTGGTGTAGGAGCAAGTGGCGGCCATATTGTTTTTTTCTGACTTTGATAGTGGTGGGCGGGCTGCATAGTGGGGGCGGGCCAACTCCCTGCATGATTGAATCACCCAATAGGAATAGTAACTCCTGCTTTATGCCTCCCCTGGGTGTGTTTTGGCAGGCACAAAGTCTTCTTTTATATATATAGATAGAGAAGACCAACTGCAAGCGATACATACTTTCATAATTATATGATCAGTGCAACAATGAATCAAACATTTGATATAGTAATGCTTATTATACAGGGAGTTGAATATATTGGTACTATTGACAAGTGTGCACGTAATATATACTGTGTGATTGCAAGGAAATAAACCTTTCTACTCTTATTAGTGCCCAGAACATGATTATTGGTAGTTTCAGAAACCGTTTTCTTAAAGTAATGGTTCTCCTAAATATTATATTTGACTTATTTCTGAAAGAAAAATAAACCCAAACATGAACTTCCCATAACCTAAAGGGCATCTCGCTCTGGTCATAGTGTTGCTAGTCATGCTCACCCCATTGCTTAGCTGATCCTTACTCTGATCCCTATAGGGTCAGGCAAAGCCGCCTTCCCTTTCTTGTTTTTGTTACCAACTTGGGACACCGACAGGTACAAACTTGCTCCCTGTAGAAAGTCTGTATCACTACTGAGCATGTGCAAAGCCCCTGCTGAGACTAACCGCAAGCACTAGATCCTGTGTAATCAAGAACTGGTCTTCCTGAGGCATCATGGACATCTTTATGAACTTGGGGAGATAATGTGGATAATAGGATACTTGAAAAATAAAACAATGTCTCATTTATTCATTCTTTAATATATATTCTAAAGTTTCTAATAACCACATAATAAATATATGGTCCATATGTGCTTTTCAATAAAAATTGGTATTGTTAATGGAGGACTAACACCATCCTGACGATAACCACTACTTAACTTGGTATGGGCAGAAAATCCTAAGGCCAATATGAATTTTTTTCCTTTAACATTTTCCTTCAGTCCTGGATGTCATTTCCATTGAGTCAGACATGAGTACAAAAATATATATATTATAGGCTTTATCCTCCTGATTCAAACGAGGTTACTCCCACTGCTGTGAGGTGTTTTATTCAAAAGTTATAGAAGGTCAAACTTTAATTTTTTAGCGAATTATGTCAGTGGCCTGAAAAATTACAGTGGCGCTGTTGCTGCATCATCCTACGAAGGTTTATAATCAACTGACCAGAGCTGTCTATAGGATGGTGTAGCAACAGCGCCACTGTACAATATCAGGCCATTAAGATACTGCACCTAAAAAAACTTACATTTTAGTTGCAGTAACTTTTGAATAAAACACCTCAGCAGTGGGAGTTCCCTTGTTTTACTCAGGAGGATAAACCATACAATATATATGTATTTACATATCCAGTGTTACTAAAAGAATATTAGAAAAGTTTTAATAACTGTATATAAGGGGATTCATGTGGTCTGTAAGTAATTTCCAATAAGAATTGGTATTTATAAGGCTCCGATGAGCTTCCCTAATCTGCTTTCTCTTGGATAACTAACCCACCTCCTGTTATTTTCCGTTACAATAACAGTGTAAGGTTATTTCCACAAGTTAATTCAGACACATTATTGTTTATTTGTTCTGGTGAGCACAGTTTTCTAAAATCCCTTGGTATTATGAAATAAAATGTGTCTGTATAAGGTACGTTTAGCATTACCAGGCTATAACGTTGTTTTGGTTTCTGGTTAGTGGTGATACATTCCAGAACACCTCATTGTAGCTTTCCTTCCCTATTATATTGTTTGTATTGTTTTAGTTCATACTGGAAATATTTTTGGTGTATTTAGGTCTAGGGCAGCAGACTGGCAGGGGCAGTACATCTTTTCTAAAGAAATTGCACCATTTAAACATTTGTTGCTTTCCAGCTGTGGTGGAATAAAACTTCCATAACTCTCTGCCAGCCATTGACTGGAGGGTGATAATTGGAGCTTTGGTCCCCAACAGCTGAAGGGCATTAGATTGCCCACCCCTGACTTGTAGCCTTTTCATGGGTATCTCTCTCCCAAAGTTGACATACACAAAAGCAGTTATATTCATGCTTATAAGACTTTTAGAGAAGAAGTGTGGCCTACAGAAGCACCCTGATAAAACAAGAGTGTAGCACAGTACGTGTGTAGATGCTGCTTTTCTGGGATTGGACCTAGGGCAGCCTAAATACTACACTGGGAGCAGTAGCAACACATGCTACACACCACACGTGCCACACTACACTACACTATACACGCACACTACGTTACACACGCACACTACACACCACACCACACTACACTACACATGCACACTACACTACACTACACCACACTACACACACGTACACGTACCACACCACACTACACTACACACATGTACCGTACCGCACCACACTACACTACACTACACGCTTACTACACTAGACCCACACTACACACACATACTACATTACACTACACACAGACACACCGTACCACACCACACTACACTACATGCTTACTACACTAGACCACACTACACACACGTACTACACTACACTACACACATGTACTACATTACACACACACCGTGCCACACCACACTACACGCTTACTACACTAGACCACACTACACACACATACTACACTACACACACGTACTACACTACACACACACCGTACACACAAAATGGGTATCTGTGTTATATTGGTCTGTCCACAAAGGTGACTCTCACATATACCAGATCAATCACTGCTCGCTGGCCCTTCACTGTGTTCTGAACTTAACACCCTAAAGGTGCAGTAGAGCTGTTCTGCATGGCAGACTGGATGTTAGATTCTCACCACAATCAGTGGGCCACCATGGCTTAGCACAGCGCCCAGTGATGGGAACGTAGAGACACCAAAGGAAAGTCATTATGAGCAGTGCTGTTCAAGGTGCACATGTGAATGAAGCTTGTACTTAAATTAAAGGGACACCTCATAATAAATCACCACTTACCTCACTGTTGCCAGACAAATTGTAATGGCCCCAATGCATTTTGCCATTGTGTCTTTGTTTAAGAGAGACCTTCTTCAGTCAGTCATGGATGTCCATGGAGGCAGTTTTTTCTAACTGCAGCAGGCAGAATTCATGAGACGACTTAACACTTTAAGGGCAAAAAGGGTGCACACACCATTGCAGAACAGTTGTACACCCCTCTGGTTCCTGAAGAGTTAACATTCACATGTGCAGTAAGTGGAGTTTGAGATCTTGATAGAAACGGTCATCAATGGATTTGACATCCAGGACTGATTAAAAATTATGTTTCTAACAATGGCACAATTTTCATGGGCCATTAGGATTTACTAGTAAATTAAGTGGGGAGCTGGCAAAATAAATAAATAAATAAAAAATTCTTAAAATATACGCATCAAATATTTATCGAATATAAAAAAAAACTTAGCTTACAAATCTCTTATCCTCTCAAGGGCAGCTATACAAACTACTATTATCAGTTTGTTATACATGCATTACAGACAACACCGTGTCCACCAGACAGATCTCTCCACCGAGTGTTACAGCAAATAGCGTTGGGCCAATTTCAATTTCTGTGAAAGGCCAAATGTCCACATATACCCCAGACTGATTTTTGGGTATCCTTATATCCTTGAGCTGATAGCAGAACTATTACCTAAAATTCACTTGAAATCTATCACCTGATTTTATTTATTTATTTATTTTTTCTTCTTTTATTAAGACCCCTTTCAATCCAATGCAGTGGAGTACATATACACATGAAAAGGCAACTGTTATACATTTTGACGCATTTCGTCCTAAGACTTAGTCATAGATATGGACGAAAAGCATCAGAGTGTATTACAGTTGCCTTTTTATGTGTATATGTACTCCACTACATTGGATTGAAAGGGGTCTTATTAAAGAAAAAATAAAATCGGGTGATAGATCACAAGTGAATTTTTAGTAATAGTTCTGAGATCAGCTCAAGGATTTAACCCTTTGAGTGCCAAAGAGGTAAGGAATGTATTGCAAAGCAATGCCTTCCGTACTCTTCTGGCACTAAAAGGGATAAGGATACCCAAAAATCAGTCTGAGATATATGTGGCCATTTGGCATTTCACAGTAATTTAAGTTGGCCCAGCAGTGTTTGCTGTAACACTTGTTAGATCAATTCGTCGAATTACTTGACCTCTGGTGGACTCTGTGTTGTCTGTAATGTGTGCATAGCAATCTGATAATATTAGTTTGCATAGCTGTCCTTGAGAGGAGAAAAGATTTTTAAGATGCGTTTGTTTATATATCCTATATAATAATTCACTAGGATGTTTGTCAGAAGCCGTCATGCGCAGTAGAGACTGCGCGCATTCGGGCAGTCTCTACTGCGCATCATTGCATCGCGTGAGTGAGGTGACGCAAGACTTCATCGCATGGAGCAGTGAGGTAGCACCCGCTTAACCCTTTGAGTGCCAGAGGGGTACGCAACGCATTGCTTTTGTGTTGTGTACCCCTCTGGCACTCAAAGGGTTAACATTACCCAGACCTTGGACTGTGTACACGGGCTTTTACACTAGTATATAATGCTTATTTTTGTATATTTTTAACACTTTTTGGTGGTTTGTTTTTATATTGCTGCACTAATATGCATATATATATTATGCCTTCCCTCCTTAATTATTTTTTGTACAAAACAATCACTCAATACTTTGAAATTTGTCATTACATGATTCATCAAGGCAATACTGCAAAAAAATGCAATGTTACAGAACATAATTAAATAGAATAAGACTTCTTGATTCACAACTTTTAAATAAAGCAAAATAGGATAGACCTCCTCTATTTCAGTCTTCTACCAGACGGTGGCTTATAAAGGATCTATTATAGATATGCTTGGTTTACATTGTCTTAGGGAAGTTACTGCGTCTTACTACATCTGTTCCAATGGGAGTAGACTTGGCAGAAATCCCAGGGCTTCTCTGAGAGCCCCAAAATATCTGTCAATGGTACTGAGGGTGGTGGGGTTTTAAAAAAAATAAATACAAAAATAAAAAAATAATGACCCCCTTCTCTGGAATACATCCTGGTGGTCTGTGGTTCTCAGCCACAATCTCCCTGTTGCCCTGCTTGATTGGGCTTTCCAGCCTCTTAGAGAGATGATCTGTGGGCTCCTGCCTAATGCCCATTGCCTTTCAGCCTGTTCCAGAGGCAGCACCGGTGGTCTCTTATTACTTCTCTTGTCCTCTCCCTTTGATCTGCCAGCTTTGGAAGGTATGCTCCAAGGGGAGCAGATTTGCCGATGGGGCAACTATCATACGATCCTTTCCCTTTAAAATATTTGTCTCTTGAAAAATGTAAAAACTCATTTAGACTTTAATTTACATGTAGATCTGGCCGGCTCTGTCAGACACAACACTCGTTTGATGTTCATGCACCTTTTTTCTTTTCTACCTTGTGTTTTATTATTACTGCATGACTATCGCATGATTTGATGCTATTGCATGGTTTTATTGCATAATTTAATATTTCTGCACCTTTTTCGGCCTATGATTTTAGGTTGCATACATTTATTGCATTCGTTTATATAATTCACTTGATATTACTACATCTAGACCAAACTCCCTCAGTTCTCCCCGTCATTCCCTCACATCTATTTATCACATGCCTGTTCCACAACCCCATTAAATTTTCCCTGGCACCTTTAACCTCTCTAGCAGCCATGGGGATACCAGTAACCTGGTAAATAATCCTCCATTAACCAGCAGCGGGTATCTAATATGGGATGTGGGTGTGGTCAGCACAACAGAGGCTTCTTCCTTAAAGGTTGGTGCTCTAGGAGTTTCCTACTTTGCCTAATGGGAAATCCAGTCTTGGGTATTTGAAGAAGGAAACTACAACAACAAAAAAGAGGGCTCCAAAGCTGTATAAGATGTTCATTTTTTTTTTTTTTTTTTTTAAATAAACTTTGTTGAATAGAGCTCATGCTTTTTGCGCTTTGCAGTTCCTTTAAGTGATACATTTATTTTTCTAACAGGTGAACCTGTCAGCTGGGAAACCCAACCTGAAGGACGTCACATTTCTATTTCTGATTCAAAATTTGTCATGGACAATATGCGTGTTGCCCCAGATTATCAAGGAATTAACTTTGTTAGTGTAAAATCAGATGAGGGCCCAGTTTTACATGAAGAATTCAAGTGTACAGGCTTTCTTGAGCAACAAACAGGAAGTGAGCATTCCGCTACTATTAATATGTATAGCGAAGCGAACACAAGTGCACAGATAATGCAAGAGGACTTGGCAGGGACGTATACTTGTAAACTGTGTGGAATTAGCTTTAGCAATGATTTCGATTTTCAGCTTCACCAAAGAACACATACTGAGGACACAATTTATGCTTGCTTTCAGTGTAAAACATGTTTCACTAACAATTCAGATCTTGTTACACATCAGAGAATTCACAAAGGTGAATGCGGGAAAAATATATTTTCCAAACCAAACCAGCCTACACAAGAGAACATTCATACAAGGAAGAAACACTACGAGTGTTCTGCTTGTGGACAGTCCTTCAGCCAGGCCACAGATCTTGTTAAACATTTGAAAATTCACACAGAAGGAAAAGCATTTGCCTGTCCTGTGTGTGGGAAATGTTTTAGTTACAAATCACATCTTGATACTCATCACAGGATTCACACAGGAGAAAAACCTTATGTATGCTCCATATGTGGAAAGTCTTTCACTCAAAGTGCACATCATCTTGCTCACAAGAGAATTCACACAGGAGAGAAACCATTTTCATGTTCTGAATGTGGAAAATGTTTTACCCGCAGATCAACTCTCCGCTCACATCAGACAATCCATTCACGACCATTTATATGTCTTGTTTGTGGGAAATGTTTTGTAACTAAAGAAGATCTTGCTGAACATTATCAGGATCACTCTGGGGAAAAATTGGTTCCAGGACCTTAATGTGGGCCTGAACACACATCTTCTTTCACATCAGACTGTTCCTACAGGATCTAATTTTTTTGGGTTGACCATACTCCATTTTGTTATCTCAGTCTCTAGATGGCTTCCAGTGCTAGGAGATGCCCAGGTCTATGCCATCTCTAGATTTTGTACTCCATCTTAGTTGATAAGTTTTAAACATGGTTGGTAATTAAATAACTCGTACTTCCTGTTTTTACATTGAAGGTCTGAGGGGCATAAGCACATTGACCAATGGGGAGCAATTCTGGGGGAACCAACTCCACCATAGTAACTTCGTAGATGAGGTTCAAAAAGACATGCACCATTAAGTTCAGCCTTATGATCTTTTGTTAATCGAGAGAGAGGTTTAAAAAAGGAAAAACAGCTTCCAATTGTGCTCTGAGGGTTTAAAAATAAAATAAATAAAAACATAATCCTGACTACTAAAGGCAGACAGTGCTTTGGATCAACATCTTTTCTGCATTGAAACCAGCTGTCAGATCTCCATTTTATTCTGAGCTACAAAGGCATCCAGTACCTATTTGCAAACAGCCTCCAAAGGCAAATCTTGCAATCCTCTTATCAGTTTTGTTGCATGTCTGTACTTTTTCCACTTTAGTTTTATCTTTTTTTACCTGGTGCCAAACACTGTACTCTATATTCTAGATAAGTTTAACCAAGGATTTATAATGAGGTTGTTATTATTATACACCCATCCTGGTCATCCATATACCCCTTTTTATACATGCTAAAACACTATTGGCTTTTGCAGAGCCGAGTGGCACTCCTCACTGCTGTGAACTGTCAGTACTTTTAAATCTTTCTTTAACACATTTACAACCAATGACGTCCCAGGGCTGTCATCTTTGTGCGTTAAGGACCGGAGAAGGTCCTGGCACATCATGGAATTCTAGAATCACAGTGTGGCTGCACACTATTCTGCAATCCCAGAATGCATTGCTAGAGCCATCCATCCCCGGACCATGTGGTCCTTAAGTGTTTAACAAGGCTTTGTTTCTACAGCGTAAATGCATAACCTTACATTTATCTATATTAAACCTCATCTGTCATTTTTTTCAATATATCTAAATCTTTGCAGAAATAAAAATTCTCTGTATGAATTTCGTTACACAGTTAAGTGTCATCAGCAGAGACTGAGACTTGTGTTTCAATACCCACTTCAAGATAATTAATAAACAAATTAAGAGCGTATTGGGCTTAGGACTTAGGTAGTAGACACTCCACGTAGGACTACAGAGCGAATGAAGAGGTTCCATTTACAACATTTCTCTGCATTTTATCATTTGACCAGTTCTCCATAAGGGACAGACACAAATTCCCATTGATTTAAATAGGACATTTAACCCTGTGGTTGCTACATGCCTCCAGTACAATGTGCCGAAGGCCATTTTAGCATTCAAGGGGTTAAAAGACCAATTTCTGGGGAATTTTATTTATTCCTTATCATGCGGTAGGTTTACCATAGTTCCTCGTTTCTTGTGCATATGACTCTGAGCGATCAGTTATAAGTTTACCAAAAACACAGCACATTGGTGGAGAATTCAGAACGCATGCAAAAAAAACCAAAAAAACCACACTAGGACTTTCTAAGCCGTACGCTTAGTTTAGCCATGAGATCACTTGTGGATCAGTGGTGGGTTCCAGGGCCGATAAGTACCAAGGTCAAAGCTGACTTTACACCAGATTCCGTGCTCCAGAGTAGCTGATGTTTATTAGCTGTAAATATGTATATTAGTGATATTACGTGGGTTTCCCTATTTGATGTAAATTTAAATGGATAAGATGACTTTGAGATGGTAGTTCTTGAAAACTTGTTTATCTGAAGGTGACCTAAAACAATAGTGTAGTATGCCACCCCATGAAAAATTCTCTCTTTCACAATTCTTGGCCATGAATGGGTTCACACTTCGATCAGTGGTGGGTTACAGAGCTGAGAAACCCCCAGATATAAGCTGACTCTGGATTCTCTTAGCTATAAATATGTTTAGAGAAATTAGACTTATTTGTTTAGAGAAAGTAGACTTATACCTTGTTGTTTTTGTATGTTTTTTTTTTTTTTTTCTTTTTTTAGTTAAAATTAAATGGATATTTTCAGCCACTTATCTCATAAGCTACCCAGAATTGTCTTTCACCATTCTCTTCCTTATGTATAGATCAGGGGTGCATTCACATGTCGGTCAGCCATGACTTCACACTTAAACCACAGCGAGTTCACACAGCAGTGGTGAGTCCCAGTGAGGAGATGCCCAGGTCAAAGCTGACTCCACATTTGCTGCTACAGCTTAGTTCCTATTTGTCAAATGTAAATATATTTATTAGTAAAATTACTTAACACTTTAAAGACCTGTATTGCTTCACAATGCATTGCACAATCCTTTGGTCCAACTTGAAGTACATTTAAAAAGAGAGTATTATTTCCAGACAATAGCTTTTGCAAATTCTTATCTCCCGAGGCTGAATGAAATGGTAAGGATGTATGCCGTCCTATGTAAGAATCTTGTGTATGTATTTATCTTTATTTATATAGCATTATACATGTGCACAGTGCTTTACAGACACAGTGATCATACAATACAACGAAATAGAGGACAGGGATAAGAGCATCAGGCAAAAGTGTGATCTTTGCATTATTGGAGAGGGAAAACTGCAGGAATCGTACATTGGGAAGGGGACGTTGCCCCCACAGAGCTTAGTCTTCCATCATACTTGACTGGCTGGAGGTTTGTATATTTGAAAATTTAGTTCCAAAGACCAAGAAATGAGTAGTTTTCAAGAAATGAACTACTTTTTCTACCTTAGTATAGCATGATATGTGAATTAAGCTTTCCATGTAGCTTTGAGCATATGGTAGAGCTCAAAACAGTGACTGTACTCAATAGAATACAGAACAGAAGTTTTCAACACTTGCTTACCCCTGTGCCTATGGGGAATCGATTTTCTGCAGGCATTGATAATGTCCTGGGTTATTCTTGCATGGAGAAGGCAAATCTTCATGGTTATTCCAGTAACCTCTTCAGACACTGTAAATAAACAATACATAGGGCCCAGATCCTCCTCTTGTGCTACCTTCACACAGATGTATAATGTATAAGAAGCAGTCATTTTTAAGGATTTTTGACTGGGAGAAGATCTGATTTTTACTTTCAGGCAGATTATTCCAGACTTTCTGAGCTTTGAAGGAAAAGACAGATCGACCGTCTTCTTTCTTTTATTGTGGAATACTCCGTGAGTTGTTAAGCAGTGGAGTGGAGGTTACAGTTAGTATGGAGAGCTGGAATGAGCATACTGCTCAGGTAGTATGGTAGTTTTCCAGGGAAGTGGTTGTGTACCAAGCAAGAGGGGCGAAAGACACGTCTAGATTTGAGTGTTAACCAATTTAGTTCTTCATACATATCGCAATGAAGGGTTGTGTTATTACACTGGAGGATACAGCGGGATAATGAGTTATACATTGTCAGTTTTAGCAAGATGGATTTGTGGAGTGGGAGCATATACTACGTTCCCATAGTCTACGACTGGCTTTATCATCTGTTGTACAAAATGTCTTCTTACCTGGGTGCTTAAACAGTATTTGTTTGTAAACAGAGAATCTATTTTGGGATAAAGTTTGGATGTTAATTTATCAGTATGAAGACCAAAAGTGAAGTTGGGGTCAAGCCACATGCCAAGATATTTGTAGGAGTCCAACGAGGACAAGTTACAATTAGACTCTGTTACAATGGATATATTGATATTGCAGTGATTACACAGTTTATGCTTTGTACCAAATACTATTGTGACCGTTTTGTCAGTGTTTAGGAATAGTTTGTTCTTTGCTATCCATCTTTCAACTTCAGAGAAATCATGCTGGAATATGGCCTCAAGTTATGTGTGTGAATTTTTAGCATATATTATGGTGTCATCTGCATACATGTGTACAGAAGACGCTTTGCAAACCATGGGTAGATAATTTATAAAAAGAGAAAATAGAAGAGGGCCAAGGATGGAGCTTTGGGGAACCCCACTTGTTACTTTGAGCAGAAGGGAAGTATTGTCAGCAATAGACACACATTGCGTTCTGTCTAATAAATAAGATCGGAACCAGTTTAGAGAATTATTACCCAGTCCTGAACTTTGGAATTTACTTATCAGGATACTATGGTCTACTGTGTCAAAGGCCTTAGCAAAATCTAGGAAAATTGCGCCAGTGAGTTCACCATTTTCCATGCCAGTCTGGATATTATTGGTTACTTTTAGGAGGGCCGTGATTGCTGAGCGATATGAACGAAAGCCTGATTGAAGCGGGTGAAAAAACTAGACAGCTGGTAATAATTATATTATTGCATGTGGGCACATTTCTCTAGCATTTTAGCTAACATGGGGAGTAGGGATATTGGTCTGTAATTTGAGACTACATGTTTGTGGATAGGCACAACTCTAGCCATTTTCCAGGTTTACCCCTGGCCAAGAGGAAGTAACACATAGGCATAAAACTGCCTTCCCTGTGCTTTTAGGCTCTCTTTGTAAGTTCTCTTAGTATATGCCTTTGCCGTCACAACTTGTGCTATATCTAGTACTGTTCTTAAAGGGATAGTAACCCCCCCCCCCCCAACAACTTGACGCGAAAATACAGCAAGCATACAAACATAATGAACGCACTTAGTCCCATCTCTCAAACCGTTATGGTTTGAGAGATGTAAGGCAAGACAGTCCTCCGGTCCCTCCCCCTTCTGCCTGACGAGCTGTAAAGCTGTCAGAGGCAGAATCCGGTCGGCTGATTTTCGGCGGTTCTGCAGGAGCTCTGACATCTAGATACCTCTGTATAATTACTTCATAGGAATGGTCTACAACATGTGCTTTCAAGCCAGGCACATGTTTTAGACCATACCCATGAAGTAATAATACGGAGATATCTAGATGACAGCGCTCCTGCAGAGCCGCCGTCTGGTGCTGGAAGCCGGATCTCATGACGTCCGCTATACAACGGACGTATGAGAAAGGGGAGGGAGCGGAGGTCTGTCTTGCCTTACATCTCTCAAACCATAACGGTTTAGAGATGGGACTAAGTGCGTTCAGTATGTTTGTATGCTTGCTGTATTTTCGCGTCAAGTTGTTGGGGGGGGGGGGGTTACTATCCCTTTAATCTTGTTCTGATATTCGAGTGCTGTCATGCTATTCCTGATTTTATTTTCATAACTGTGATATACAGCTGTACTGAGAGATCACTATACACAAGTGAAAGTATTCCTACCTCTTATTGTATCTTATGGATTTTTGATTAGTGTGATGTGTAGGGAGTTTTGAAAGAAGTTTTCAAATATGCAAACTTTATTCAGGGTTATAGGGTCACTATAACTTGTTGAATATTAATATCTACTTGAGTCTTCACAAAGGTTTCCCATAGATCCCAAGACATCATTCGCCCCGGGTGTGATTATATCCCAGATTCCAATGCGGGGTCCTTTTGCATTTCCACAGTGGGCAGATCTGGGAGCCAGTCACAAGCACACAACCCAATATTTCTACAGGTACTGGGATTCCATTGTGGCAAATAGGAGAGCATTCCTTTTACACTATTGTAGGTCTGTGGGACTACATGCTGAGTGATCTCCCAACTACACTGCATAAAAAATAGTAAAATCTGAAGGGTTAGATGACTCTAAAGGAAACAGTGTCTCAGCCTGAAGTACATTGAACAAGGGTAATTATGCCTGAGGCACAGGGAGATATACGGTGGCTTGCCTGGGGTCACGTGGAGCTGACTCGGGTTTCATTTTTAAAAGTTTATATCTTGAAAGAACATATTTTAGCTTCATAAACTGAAAGCCTCTATTCTTTATCTTAATGTATATTAAATCTAAACTACTATGATTTGTTAACTATTGTAAAATTATTATTTACATTGTAAAAGTAATGGATTTTAATTAGTTTGGATGTCTGACATGTTTCATACTCCCTTTAACGTGCACGCAATCATTCACACTTGCACGCACGCATTCACTCGCACGCACGCATTCACACATGCATTCACTCGCACACAAGCATGCATGCATTCACACACACGCTCACTCTCTTGTGAGTGCTCTCGTGCTCACTTACAAAAGCTCTCTTGTGTACACACTTAACTCACATAAACAGGCACACACACTGCAATGCATTAGAGACCTCTCTAGCATCCAAGGGGTTAAAAGCCTCAATTGAATAAATGTGAATTTTTATTTGTTCTGTAAGCTTTTGCTGGTTAGCTCCACTTCTTTGTGCATATGGTCTTTAGTGATCTGAGTCTTTAGCTTTGTGGAGCAGTTTACATGAAAAGACGTTTGATTATTTATATGACGGTTATTTACCATTGACAAGGCATTTAAGGTTTTTACATTTTTATTATGTATCCTTACATTTTTTTCCTATTTTGTGTTATTTCAATAAAGTGCTTGTTTGCAATTTTCTGTAAGATCTCTTGGCCTTTCTGTTGGTTCTCGGCAAACCGCTAAAGATTATTGTGTCACATCTTCCCAGATACATTATATACCAGTGATTCCCAACCAGGGAGCCATGGCACTTTGGTGTGCCACAGACATCACCTTAGGGTGCCCCATGTTTTCTATGAAGACTAACAAAAATGGACTTTTAAATAAAGTTTTATAGAAATTGTTATGCACATTATGTTTAATTGTGTTATTATGATTGTAAGACCTAATAATAACTGTATATTTATGCATTGTACCTTCATTATGCCCTTGATAAAGTACATTAAATATGTTATAGGTACCCCGAATGTTCTAGATTACATGTTAGGGGTGCCCCAAACAAAAAAAGATTGAGAACCACTGTTCTATACACTGCACTGTGTTTCCTGACCGTGCGTCACACCTTCCCAGATACATTCTATACACTACACTGTGTTTCCTGCCTGTGTGTCACACCTTCCCAGTTACATTTTATACATTACACTATGTTTCCTGTCTGTGTGTCACACCTTCCCAGATACATTCTATACACTGCACAGTGTTTCCTGCCCATGTGTCACACCTTCCTAGATACATTCTATAGACTGCACTGTGTTTCCTGCCCGTGTGTCACACTTTCCCAGATACATTCTATACACTGCGCTATGTTTCCTGCATGTGTGTCTCACCTTCCCAGATACATTCTATACACTGCACTGTGTTTCCTGCCTGTGTGTCTCACCTTCCCAGATACATTCTATACACTGCACTGTGTTTCCTGCCCGTGTGTCACACTTTCCCAGATACATTCTATACACTGCGCTATGTTTCCTGCATGTGTGTCTCACCTTCCCAGATACATTCTATACACTGCACTGTTTTCTGCACTAGTGTCACACCTTCCAAGATACATTCTATACACTGCATTGTGTTTCCTGACCGTGTGTCACACCTTCCCGGATACATTCTATATACTACACTGTGTTTCCTGACCGTGCGTCACACCTTCCCAGATACATTCTATATACTACACTGTGTTTCCTGACCGTGCGTCACACCTTCCCAGATACATTCTATATACTACACTGTGTTTCCTGCCTGTGTGCCACACCTTCCCAGATACATTCTATATACTACACTGTGTTTCCTGACCGTGCGTCACACCTTCCCAGATACATTCTATACACTGCACTGTGTTTCCTGCCCGCGTGTCACACCTTCCCAGATACATTCTATACACTGCACTGTGTTTCCAGCCCGCGTGTCACGCCTTCCCAGATACATTCTATACACTACACTGTGTTTCCTGCCCGTGTGTCACACCTTCCCAGATACATTCTATACACTGCACTGTGTTTCCTGCCTGCGTGTCACACCTTCCCAGATACATTCTATACACTACACTGTGTTTCCTGCCTGTGTGTCACACCTTCCCAGATACATTCTATACACTGCACTGTGTTTCCTGCCCGCGTGTCACACCTTCCCAGATACATTCTATACACTGCACTGTGTTTCCAGCCCGTGTGTCACACCTTCCCAGATACATTCTATACACTGCACTGTTTTCTGCCTGTGTGTCTCACCTTCCCAGATACATTCTATACACTACACTGTTTTCTGCCTGTGTGTCTCACCTTCCCAGATACATTCTATACACTACACTGTGTTTCCTGCCCGTGTGTCACACTTTCCCAGATACATTCTAAACACTGCACTGTTTCCTGCCTGCGTTTCACACTTACATTCTATACACTGCACTGTGTTTCCTGCCTGCGTTTCACACCTACATTCTATACACTGCACTGTGTTTCCTGCCTACGCATCACACCTTCCCAGATACATTCTATACACTGCGCTGTGTTTCCTGCCCGCATTATTATATCAACTTTTTGGCTGTATCAAATCAGCCTTCCTCAGGATACAGAGTAGTACAAAAAATAGCCTTTTAAAAACCCTTCACCCCAGTGTGGGCTCCAAACGTGTCATCCCATAATTAGTGACTTCATGAAATTACAAGTGAAGACAGTGATACTCTGTATCCTGAGGAAGGCTGACTTGATACAGCTGAAATGTTAATCTAATAAAATCTTTATTTTCTTCAACATTATATGAAGTCCAGAGCTTGCTTGTGAGATCACCTACACTACTATTCCAGCAATCCTTCATCAGCACCCAGGCAGTTAGCTACTACTAAGTGTGAGTGCTACCTAGCTTTTATATATATATATATATATATATATATATATATATATATATATATATATATATATATATATATATATATAAATATTATTCTATAAAATACACATACATACATATACGTAATTTAAAGATTGGCACTCGTGCTTGAAGTGGAACTATCATGTCAGGAAATTATGTTTCCATATGAAACTGGAAACAAAAAACAACTAGGAAGTGATTTGGGGTAAAAATGTGCTTACCCTGTGGCACAAGCTGTATTGCAGGCATCCAGTTGTAATCTGCAGGTCCAGTTCAGTGTGTCTTTAGAGCTGCCTGCAACAAACAGAGACATGACAGAGCAAGCAAGAGACTGAACGTATCCCGTCAGTGATTGAGGTGAAGTGCTGTATATTGCATACGGTATATGTTTGGAACATATGGTTCTACATCTAGATGTATGATTTGCCAACTAGTCAAGACACATTTGGGTTGCTGAAACAGTGTAGTAGGTAGGGAAGCTAAACCATGTTGATCAAATGATTGTACTTACATTATGATAAGATGATGAGCCGACCATCCTTTTAGGCTACATTTAAATGGGCACAATCTTAGTATTGTTGCACTAAATGCCCCATTGTAAAACAACATGGACTCAGTGGTACTATTCACATGAGTGATTTCTGCCTTGAAAGAACACACCGGAAAGTGCTCATGATGTGGGCAAATCCAGATTCCAGCATGCTGATTTGCACATAGGCCTAAGGACTGCTGTGCAAATCATTCACACTGGCAGTTCTCAGAGATGTGATGATTGCATCCTCTAATGACACGCAACCACATGTGGAGCCACATGTGGACTAGTTATATAAGGCTGATCCCTCTGTGGACCAGCCTTTTGGCATACTTCGTGAATCCATGAGAGGAAATCACAGGGAGAATGCAGGACGTTAGAAATAATTTGGCATTAGCTGATTGGCATGCTCAAAAGCTGAGAACAGGCAAGTCATAGCCTTAGCCCAACTCAATCCCTGTCACTTCATATAACAAGCTGTTGACTAGTTCTTAGTTATTGGTCATGCCTTACACAGATGCAAATCTGGATTAATGTATACTTCTATTTTTTTTTTCTTTCGAGCAAAAGTATATATACACACTTATTATACGTGTTTGTCTTATACTTGGTCAAGCAAAGAAAACGTGTGCTTCTTGATCAGAATGTTTGCAACTAAGGATTATTTAACATTTTCATATTTGTACATATTACACATTAACATCGTATTTATATCTCCAGTAGTTATTTTGATTAACGGGACGCCATCACCTTAAAATGAAATGGGGTAATATATACACTTAAATTTCATATAGTCCTAGTTGGCATCTATAAAAGTTCTCTATTTGGAATCTGAGTCCTAAAACGTAGTTAAAAAAAAAAGCCATGTGGAGGTATCCATATTTACTTTGGTCAGAACAGTTGATTCCATTAACATAAGGAAACCTGATATTTGTTTTAGAAGTGATAGTGCAGTAGTGTCTGTATACGTTATAGAGTAAAAAACCTTTTTGAATAAGTAATAGGGTGGTAATTAATCCTCTAACTGATATTGAACAAACAAAATAAACATATTTTCCTGATTTATTTTTGCATATTACCTGTGTCTTCCACCATGTAACATTTGATCATGTCCTTTTATTCTACTATTCCTCTTTTCCTGAAAACCTTTTCATTCCTGAATATAATTAAATCTTATATGTGAAGGTTTGTCATCTTCCATCTTTCCTCCAATTAATACAGTGGGTCCCAACGCTACCATCAGTGGACCTTACTAGGTCTTGCATTTAGAATTTGCCTGTTTGAGTACAGGGGAGTTAATCATAGACTGTCATTTAGTTAACTCATATGTACACATGTGGGGAAAATCCTAAAAACATGGCATTGTAGGCACTCTGAGGATAGTTGGAAACCACTGCATTAATACATATTAATATCGTGAATTATTTCTTTACAAACATGTCTGTTTTGTATGTAGTATAGGTAGGATCCACCTACCCACTTACAATAGTGTGTATTTTCCTTAGAGACATTCCCTCCGATTTAGTGAGTAGTAGTTTCTGCTTCTTTAGCGCTAACGACTTGGATGCTTGAGAAGTTTTCAGAGCTTTTCAAGCAATGTGCTATAGACCTCTCCAGCCTCCAAATAGTTTTTCGGTGCTGCTTCTTGCTGGGTGGATTTTGTAATTGATGTTCCTGTTTTACTGAGAATTATATAGTATTACTTTTTTATAACAGGTGGATCTGTCATCTGGGGATCCCAACCTGAAAGACATCACATTGTTCTTTCCTCTCCAGATTGTCCAGTGAACGAGAACATTGTTATCCTAAACGAACAAAGAAAAAACTGTATTAGTCAAAATTTACCCAGCGAGAGTCTGAGAAAATCTGTGGCAATTCTACGTATGGATGCGACCTTGAATGAAGGACCAAATCTCACAGGCGCTCTTGGAGAAGAGAAAGGGGCAGAGTATTTATGTAGTAAAAGAAACGGTAATATTGGGCAGATTAGAGAGACTTTTTCAGTACAAAAATATACATTCAGTGAGGAGAGGAGAAATGAACTGGATAGGCTTTTTTACCAAAGAACACACAGTGATAAGATGTACCGGTGTCAAGCATCTTTCAAAGAACATTTAGATATTGTCACACATCAGGGACCTGACAGAAGCCAATATCCAAAACACTTCACTTGTGAATCAGAACACGTTGTACAACAGAAGGTTAATTCCAGAATTCAAGGCCACATATGTTCTACTTGTGGGAAAAGTTTCTCCCATAGCTCAAATCTTCATGTTCACCTGAGAATTCATGCAGGAGTGAAACCATTTGGGTGTTCCGAATGTGGTAAAAAATTTACAAAGAAGTCCAATCTTGTTAGACATCAAAGCATTCATACAGGAGATAAACCGTTTGTGTGTTCTGAATGTGGGAAGTCTTTTAACCAGAGTGTTAATCTTCTCGTACATCTGAGAACCCACACTGGAGACAAACCGTTTGCATGTTCTGACTGTGAAAAAAGTTTTAAACACAAGTCATCTCTCCTTGCACATCAGAGGTGTCATGCAAAATAGAAGCCATTTTATGTTCTAAGTTACCCGAAACACATCTCTCATTGAACAGCAAATAAATAAATTAAGAACATTTGGCGGAATGCAATTTAAGTGAACCATTAGCAATTTTGTGAAAGCCGTTAATTTATGTGCTAGTCGCAATTACGTTTTGGTGCAAGATACATACTAACGCCTTGATGGTGATTAGTGCATGCTCCTAAATTAACTCTTTGATTGCCAGAGGGGTACGCAGTGCATTGCACTGGCACTCAAAGGGTTAATGACATTTAACCATATCTTTGAAAATGTGTGCTGTCTTGCCGTATTAAGCGCACTCGTTAATCCTCTCACAAAATAGTGGCGATTTTAGCCACTCTCACTTTTTGAAATGCATTTACTAGCAAAAGAATTTGTTTGCCAATTCGAAAAAAACATATACAATTCAGTAATCTTTTGGGGTTCATTTTTCTAACAAATTACATTGTATATAGCGAGTTTTCATTTTTTTTTTTGCATTCCTCCCATTGTGCTATGCTCAATAAACTAAAGAGGTGAAATTGTGAAAAGAACCATCTGCCCCCGGAGAGGAAAATCTTATTAATTTTACATGATGCTTTTAACCCATTGAATCCTAGAGGCATCCAACACATTGCTGTGTGTTCAAGTGGTTAAACGCATCACTGAAATCATCAACCCTTGAGGGCATATTTTTGTCCCCTGTGATGCAGCAGTAGTTTATCTTATTGAATACTGCCCATGTAAGGGAACACATATCCCTTTAAATCAGGGACATTAAACAACACACTGCAAGGCTGCACAGATTCCTATGCGTTTCTCCAAAATGAAGTTATATGGACTTGCATCTTTTTTAGTTTGTGACTATCAACATCTGCCACAGTATAAGCAAGGAAACTAATATTATATAAGTCTTCCCGACTCCTAAATAGTTATTTTTCTGTTTACCAGAACTGGTTTCCCTACTAATACACAGCATAACCCTGTATGTTTCCTTCTGCTAGGAATTCATCTAATCATTCATCTCTTAAATGTATCCATTGTATCTGCTATTACCACATGCTTAGGCAAGGAGTTCAATAATTTAACAGACCTTCGTGTAAAAAAAACAAAAAAAACACTTCCTCTGCTGAAGCTGAAACTTCCATTCCTCTAATCTTAAAGGGTGTCCCCTAGTTATTTGATCAAACCTTGAAATGAAAAAATTACTAGCGAGATCCTCGTATGGGCCTCGCATTTACAGTGTAACAAGATCGCTTTTCTCTAGAGTAACTAAACCAAGTTTGTCTGGTCGTTCCTCATACGTCAAGTCCTCCTTTCCCTTAACCCTTTGAGTGCCACGTACCCCTCTGGCAGTCAAAGGGTTAACTAATTTTGTTAATTGTGGAGCCTGGAGTGCAGTTTTTGGTACCAGGTTTTTGTTTTGTTTTTTTTGTTTTTTTTTTTGTTTTTAAATAAAAAAAAACTTTAAGTATAAAGGACATAAAAGTGCAACAAAGTTGATAAAAAAAAAATATATTTTAGTTAAAGCGACAAAGACCCATTTATGGGTGGATATGATATTATACAAATATTTTTGTGGACAATACAACTCTTTATTTAAAGTGCTGAGTAAAAGCTCTGTAACATCCATTAAAGTAATATTAACCCTTTGAGTGCCAGAGGGGTACGCAACGCATTGCAAAGCAATGCGTTGTGTACACCTCTGGCACTCAGTGGGTTAAAGGGATAGTAATACTTCTTTGATCTTTATTTTATTTTGTAGGAATTAAAAAACATGAAGAACGATATAAGTCTTATAAAGGTTTGAGAGATATTCACAAGTAAAGTTTCCCCTCGCTGACCAAAATGGTCAAGTCTGCCATCTAGCTGTCAGATTTGGAATCCGGTCCGTGGACCAGCTGTGACTCTACAGCAGAGCTGAGATCACGAGATATAAGATGAACTACTTAATTGAAGTAGTCTACAAAGTGTGCCTGGTTTTTAGACCCTTCCAATGAAATAGTTATTTTTATATGTTGCGATCTCAGCCCTGCTGAAGAGCCACAGGTTGATCTGTGGACCAGATTCCAAACCCTACAGCTAGATGGCAGACTTGACCGTTTTGGTCAGTGAGGGGAAACTTTGCTTGTGTATGGTTTGAGAGATAAGACTTATATGGTTCTTCATGATTTTTTTTTAATGCCTACAAAATAAAATAAAGATAGAACAAAGTATTACTATCACTTTAACTACTAAAAATTGAATGGCTTGATATGTAACTTTAGTGATAATAATGTACAAAAAAAAAAAACCCTCTGCTTATGATTGTATAATTTGTTATAATGCATAGAATATTTTAAAATTGTGTTACCTTCATATTCTTCTTTAAATTCAATTTAAAAGGTTCCCCTGCCTACTCCTTCTGATTGCGTCATGGGAGATCCAAAATCTGGTCCGGACAGGTTGCAACAAGGGATCGTATTGTGTCGGTATAAGAAAACCCTGCCCAACTTTGGCAACAGCGGGGCTGCAGGCTTTTCTATATGCTGACAGACACAATATTGTCCCTATTCATGATCCATCTGATCAAGCAACTGGCTTACGGATTTGAGGAATCCCTCTACCTGACAAAATTGAAAGGGAAGGGAGGGGGAACCATTTAAATCCAATTTAAAGAAGACTGTTAAGGTAACACGATTTTAAAATATACTATGCATCATAAACATAATATGAACAATCATATGCAGAATATTTCTTGGACATTACTGTCTTTTAAGTATCATGTACTTACAGCTAGCTTTCATAAAAATGCATCCATAAAATATAATCCTACGTTTTTAATAATTTTTATTTAACACCGGTGTAAACTGTCCTATTCAGAGAGGTTTTATTTAACTTTGTGCATACTGTACGAGAGATGTGAGCTAAAGACAGTACATTTTATTATGATTTGTGCCCATTGCTGTTACAGTACACCACTTACTTACAATCCTAGACAATCACCAAGATAGCTGGGTCCTGCATCGCTCTGGAAAAGGCAGGAATGTGTGCTCCCACAGAGCATACATAAAACTAGTTAGTTAAGCCTCAGAAAACAGAATGTTTACAGATGCTAGCATGAAGTACAAGGTATTAGTGTATTTTTAACCCCAGTTAATTTGTAGGTGGTGCGTTAATTTAATCCCTTAAAGACCCATGATGTGCCAGGACTGTCATGGGTAAACTATGACAGTCCTGGCATGTCAAGGGTTAAATGATAGCAGCTCGCCCCAGTGTGTGCTGCTGTCATGCTGCACAGGCTGAAACTGAACGCTTCCGGACCGTAGCACTCAGTTTCAGTCCTTCTCTGTTATGTCAGTACATGTGATTGCTACTACAGCGATCACATGCACTGGCTTTTTCATTGGCAAAGGTAAAACGCATTGACTTTGTGACTGTTCTCTTCCTCTCTCTTCCGTAAGGACTAACACAGGAAGTGACTGCACGACATGCCTTAATTAGCATAATCTAGAAATCTAAATTCAAAATGGCTTTCTTCATAAAAAAAAAAAAAAAAATGGTTAATACAAAAAAATGGTTAATACGGTATACATTTGAAAGCCCTTTTAAAATCACCAAATTGTTTTTAGGTGAGGAGGTCCCTTTACGATTAGAAGAAGGAGCTTTGCAACAGTGGTTCTCAAGGATTTCCTCAAAGACCCCTAACTGGCCATGGGCTGGATTCAAATGCAGGAGATAAATGTAACCTCCCGTTGTCAAAAAGTTTCCAATGGAAGTCTATGGGGATACCTGGAGATAAAAGCAGACATAAAATTAGCACCTGCATTTGAATCCAGCCCCGTGTCTTTAGGATTTCCCTAAACAGTGTGTTAATTAAAAATGACTGAACCTCTGATTGACTAACCACTACAGGGAAGTCCTGAACACATGGCCTATCCATGAGAATGGGACTGAGAGTTATTTATTTCAATGGCAGCAAAGGAAAGTACTTTTTACTTCTTACAGTAAGGACAGTAAAGATGTAGTGTTGGAAGAAACTGTAGAGCGTTATGACAGTTGATTTCAAGGAAAAGAGGATGTTGATTCAGAGAGAGAGATGGGATTGCCTTTTGGATGGTTTTTTGTTATTTTTTGTTAACACCACTAGTTAAAATTGTACTAGCGTGAGACATAGTTTGTTTGCCTTCCTCTAAATTAATAAAGGAGATCTAGCATTGGTTCAGCTTGATGGGCTTTTAACTTTTTTCAACTTCAACTATGTACTTACATATGTAACACTTTTTTTTATTAATTAAATCAATTTTTGTCATTAAAAACCCTTTGAGTGCCAGAGACATAGCCAAAGTATTGTGTTGCAATGCGTTGGATACCTGTGGCATGCAGAAGATTAAAGTAGAACTGAATTATCACCTTCACATCTATAGAGACAGGATTCGCATGTGTTATAACAAATTACCGTTGGTAATTATAAAACAGTCTTTCAGAAATGCCTATATATTTGCATTTTATTTTTTATTTATTTAAAACCATAGTGCGAGATATTTGGCTTTGTCTTTTTGTGCAGATTGGCTAGTATTGGCCAGCAGGGAGAGAAGTGTGGAACGTTAGTATTTTACTGGCAGGGAGAGCAGTGTGGAATGTTAGTATTTGGCTGGCAGGAAGTGCTCTGTGGGAGGGAGAGCAGTGTGGAATGTTAGTATCTGGCTGTCAGGAAGTGGGAGAGAGAGCAGTGTGGAATGTTAGTGTTTGGCTGGCGGGGAGTGACAAAAGTGAGGGAGAGCAGTGTGAAATGGCAGCGAGTGTCAGATCAGAGGGAGTGCAGTATGGAATGTGGAAGGGAGAGACAATTGAGAGGGAAGAGCAGTGTGGAATGTTGGTATCTGGCTAGCATGCCAGACAGTGCTGTCTGATTTGCATAAAATGATAAATAAAGCTAAATATGTCAAATAATTGTTTTCATTAAAAAAAAA
Organism: Rhinophrynus dorsalis; assembly: GCA_037306005.1. NCBI lineage: Eukaryota > Metazoa > Chordata > Amphibia > Anura > Rhinophrynidae > Rhinophrynus > Rhinophrynus dorsalis. Next base: position 596,600,816 of record CM074719.1, read on the forward strand.
AAAAAAAAAAAAAGCGCTAACATATCTTACAGGTGATTTCGAAAGTTATGTCAGAATCACCTAATTTGTATTAATTTGACTTCAAAGCATCGGGGAGAGAACTTGTACACATATTAAATTTGTGCTTATTCTGTTTGCACTTACATAGTAGTAGCATAGTAAATTAGGTTGAACAATCCACTTGTTATTGTTCTAAGGATGTATTGTAATTTACATTATGGCTAGACTGAGAGTATAGCAGGGCTTCTTTTAAGAACCTTGTTACTTGGTATAACACTTTTTACAACCAGTAACCCCAGAAGTTGTTTTGTTTATTTAAATAAATATAAGCCTTGATGTCTTGATGTATATGTATTCAGAGTTTGTACCGAAATATCTTATAATAAATTATTTTTTACTTTTTCACATTTTTACTTTTTGTATATGGGTGGGGGATGCTCATACTTGGGAACTTTGTCTTGTTCGGTCCCTGGAGGAGACTACTGTGGTGCCGCTGGGGTATATAAATTACACAGTTTGAGTAAAAAAAAAAGGGTGAGGCTCACACGTGGGTGGAGCTTAATGGGATGTGCCATAAAATTGGATGGGAAGTGGGAGGAACTGGGTGTGTGGAAGAGAAGTGGGTGGGAAATGGGAGAAACAGAGTTGGAAGGAGCAGAAGTGGGCAGAGTTTCTTAAGAAACTCCCCACCACTGGAGAATCACGTCTTTCGACACCAGAGACATGGTAATTGAGCGTAAAAACCAGATTCTCTGGAGCAGATCCAGAGAGTTCCCAGGTATGGAGATGCTGCGTGATTAAAGGAGCAGCAAACTTTTTTTTTCTTATGAAAAAATATGTATTGTAGCACGTTTCTTGTTGAGTAAAATAAGGATACTCCCACCGCTGATAGATGCATATTTCCAGAGTTAATTCTGTTTAAACCTTTTACATTAGCAGTGCCCTCTAGTGGTCAAGTTCCAATTCGTTTTCTCTGTCATCCAATACAGGTTACTGGTAACTCTGGGTAGGCGATCCGCCCCTTTAATTTAGGCAGGAAGAACAATCCTAGAATTGTATGCAGGGGGTGGAGCCTACCTTCCCTCCTTGGCTGCAGCTAGCCAACCAGCTCCAGTAAGATTTGTTCCTTGGTGAAGACACAGGCAAGAGAACAGTTCTGCTATAGTTTCAGAATTTTTTTATTTTTCTGTTAGAAATGGAATACCACCATCAATAGGCGGATTACCATAACTGACAATGCCCTTAGATGTGGCTAGCTCAGTATCCAGGTGCTTTTTGTGGACCTTAAGCCCTGGGGGGAAAACCTGGGCTACAGGTTCTTTCCTCAGGAGTTGCCCACTGAGGCTTCTTCTTAATACATGGTGATCTGAAGACAGAAGATCTGCAGGAAAGGTGAGCAACCCTTTGAGTGCTGCAGGTCCACATGTCCCACAGAGCCCCTCCGCACAGGGGTTTTTCTTTGGAGTTCCTATTGCACACTCCTGCACTCATTGGGTTTATCTGTATGTCTGTTGGGTGTTTTGGAGCAAGTTTATGTGGTAACTTTACCCTTTAGCTGCTGGTTTTGCATCCTTGTGGGGGTTATTAACACGTTCCCTATTGAGTTCATTGTTTTCTGTGTCTCCTAACATGTTCTAGTGATGTTTCATGTACTTTTATTTTTTTACTTTTCAACTTTGCAAAATTTAAGAAAAGGCGTGCTTTACCGCATAGATGCCATTGCTCCATTCACTTCTATGGGACTGCACAGTCTGGGACATATCTCTGCAACCGCTCAACGTAACGACTTCAGAGATGGCTCATTTTAATTGTCTGCCCTTGCTCTTTCATCCGGTTCACATTTCAAGTGTGTTGGGGGGCTCAGGGGGCTTCAGGCAGTGTTGGGGTACTTTTTCTAGGGAAACTACATTTCCCATGAGCGCTCGTTTCTGATTGGCTCCCGCCGCGTCAGCCATTTTGTGCCTTTTCTAGAACGAGTATCCTACGCAGGGCTTGGACTCTCCTTCTCTCCTCTGCAGATTAACCCTTCGCCTGCCAGATAAGTGTATTTTAGCAATTTCTGGGGTGAAACTTTAATCTTACACACTGTAATTGGGTGATTCTTTATACTATAACTTTTTTGGCACTGTGAGAATGTCTAATCCGTTAGAGTATGGGGCCAGGCCTATGATTAAGGACGCTGGGGTCTCTGTGTCCCTGTTGTGCATTGCTCCTCATGTCATTCAGGGTTGCCTAGAGAACTCTCAAGTCATTTATGCCGAGCATGTTCTGATGTCCCTGAGTCTCTTCCAGGGACCTCCAGCCATGCATTAGAGCCAGTTTGGGTGCAAGAGTTCAAGGCTGCTACTAGGGACCTTCAGTCTACATTGCAACTCTTTCCATCCCAGTTACAGGGGGTCTTCCATTCATGGCAGACCCCCTCTTCAGTCAAATTTTCCCTGCAAAACCGCAGGGAGTACCTGATGTAGCAGATTCCTATGAGGAGGAACTGTTAGTGGATTTAGATGTTGAGGAATATTCTGCTGCGGGCTCCTCTCAGTTTGTTGGTGACCCCTTTGAGGCTGATCCTGAGCCCTCCGCTGAAGGCTTGATCAGGGCTGTCTTGACTACCCAAAACATTCCCTTAGTTCAGGAGGTTTCTTCAGATCCCTCTGATCTGTTTCAGGAGCCTAAAAAGCCCCTGACTTGTTTTCCACCTAACCCCAATCTTGACCGCTTTGTGTCTGATGAGTGGAAATCCCCGGACAGGAAACCTTTACCCCTTTTCTGAGGCGGCGCTTGCTCAGTGGGTCCATCCCCCAAGAGTGGATGCTCCGATTTCCAGGCTATCTAAGTCTACTGCCTTGCCAGTTTTTGACGCCTCCGCTCTGAAAGACTGGACTGACAAGAAACTTGAGGTTTCCCCCAAGTCCATTTTTGTCACTGCTGGGACTGCCATGCGTCCGGTGTTTGCTGCGGCATGGGTTAGCCGGGCCATTGCGGTCTGGACTGAACAGCTCACCCTGGCTTTCCGTCAGGATGCGCCTACTTCTGATATGCTGCTCCTTCTTGCCAACATTTCTGAGGCCCAGCACTATGTTTCTACTGCCTTATTTGATGCCATCTGTTTGGTGGCTAGGGTTTCCACCATGTCTGTGGTTGCCAGATGGGCTCTTTTGCTCAAGATCTGGTCTGCTGACACCGCTTCTAAGAAAACCTTGCTCTCCATGCCTTTTCAAGGCATGTCATTGTTTGGGCCAGATCTTAAGGATCTGATTAGTGAGGCCACAGGGGGAAATCATTTTTTTTGTTCCTTTCAAACTGAAACACATCCGGCGAACAAGGTGGTTCCCTCAGCTCTGCGTGCCTCCTCCAAGCCCAAACAGCAATGGAAGCCCAAGGTCTCTTCCAAGCCTTCTTCGGCATGACTCACCAAACCCAGGTCCACACTCTGATGTAGATGGCGGTCTGCGTCACTACCACAGCGTCTGGGAGGATTTAGTGGCGAACCCATGGGTTTTACAGGTGGTGGCGGAAGGATACAGGATCACTTTCGATTCTCTTCCTCCCTTTCACTTTTTTCCTTCTCATATGCCCCAAGGCGCAGAGAAATGCCGTCTGTTCAATGGTGCTATACAGGCCCTTCTGGACAAGGACTTTCTAGAGCCAGTTCCAGTTCAGGAGAGAGGTATGGGTTTTTACTCAAACCTCTTTGTGGTCTCCAAGAAGGACGGTGGTTGTCGTCCCACTTTGAATTTGAAGGATCTCAATTCCTTAGTGATCGGGACTCATTATCACCAGGAATCCCTAAGGACGGTGATTGCTGCTATGTCCCCGGGGGAATTCCTTGTCTCTCTGGATCTTCAGGATGTGTATCTACACATCGCCATTCATCCAGAGAGCCGGCAGTATCTCGGATTTGCCTGCGACCAAGGGCACTTTCAGTTTTCTGCTCTTCCCATTGGTCTGACTACAGCTCCGCAAGTCTTCAATCGTGTCCTGGGAGCCTTAGTGTCCGTCCTTTATCAGAACAGCTTCAGAGTCATTCCATACATGGATGACCTGCTTCTGAAGGCACCTTCTTCGAAACTTTTTCATCAGCAGGTTCAGGACTGCATTCATGCACTCACCCATCACGGGTGGATCATCAACATGGACAAGTCGGATCTTGTCCCATCCCAGCGTCTGGTCTTCCTGGGCCTTCTCTTCAACACTCAGCAGAGCATGGTGTTTCTCACGGACGAGGTAGCTCACCAGATCGCCCACAGGGTTTCTGCTGTTCTGGCTCAAGATCCAGTTCCAGCCAAGAAGCTGTCCTCTCTAGTGAGGAAATTCATCTCCACCATAGAAGCGGTCCCATTTGCCATGGCTCACACAGGGAACTCCAGGGGTTTGTGATCCAGGTGTGCAGGGGTCAGACTGACCTTCTGGAGATGTCAGTATCCCTTCCTTGTCACGTGGAACTGAGTTTCTTGTGGTGGCTCGACCTCTCCTGTCTGCTGAAGGGCAAGTCCTTCCTGGTATAATTTTAGCCCCAGTGTTTAATTTTAGCCCCAGTGTTTTCAGAGGCCGATGTTCTAGAGGAACTTGTCCGGCTAAAGTCAAATAAAGCGATGGGTCCGGATGGAATCCACCCTAGAGTTCTTAAAGAACTCCGATCTGTCATAGTTGGCCCCCTGACTAATCTGTATAACCAGTCCCTTCTTACGGGAGAAGTTCCTGATGATTGGAGAATGGCCAATGTTGTACCCATTCACAAGAAGGGTAGTAAAGAAGAAGCTAGTAACTACAGGCCAGTCAGCCTGACATCTGTAGTGGTAAAAATGATGGAGACTCTTCTAAAGAAGAAGATAATTGACCATCTAACAAAAAACAACCTGATGGACCCAAACCAGCATGGCTTCACTGAGGGCCGATCCTGTCAGACTAATCTCATTGATTTCTTTGACTATGTAACTAAAGTGCTGGATGAAGGTGGTGCTGTGGATATCGCCTACCTGGATTTCAGTAAAGCTTTCGATACAGTTCCCCATAAAGAGCTGATAGATAAATTATCAAGAATTGGACTTAACCCCTGGATAGTTCAGTGGATCTGCAGTTGGCTGAAGGACAGAAACCAGAGGGTTGTTGTTAATGGAGTGTATTCTGAGCAGAGACTGGTTACAAGTGGAGTGCCACAAGGATCTGTTCTGGGCCCTGTTCTGTTCAACATGTTTGTAAGTGACATAAGGGAAGGCTTGGCAGGGAAGGTTTGCTTGTTTGCTGATGACACCAAAGTGTGTAATAGGGTTGATGTTCCAGGAGGTGTCTGTAATATGGAGAATGATTTGGCACTATTAGATAAGTGGTCAAAACAATGGAAACTTCAGTTCAATGTTTCCAAATGTAAAATAATGCACTTGGGGACAAGAAACCCTCAATCTGACTATCGTATTGGCAGTTCTGTGGTAGCAAAGACTTCAGAAGAGAAGGATTTGGGGGTGGTCATCTCTGACAGCCTCAAGATGAGTAACCAATGCAACCAGGCGGTGGGGAAAGCAAATCGTATGCTTGGCTGCATAGCTAGAGGTATAACAAGCAGGAAGAGGGAGATTGTGATCCCTCTGTATAGAGCTCTAGTGAGACCACATCTGGAATACTGTGTACAGTTCTGGAGGCCTCATCTGCAAAAGGATATAACTAAAATTGAGCGGGTTCAAAGAAGAGCTACAAAAATGGTGGAAGGTCTAAAGCATAGAACTTATCAAGAACGACTCAGAGATCTAAATATGTATAGTCTGGAGGAAAGAAGAGAAAGGGGGGACATGATTGAAACCTTTAAGTATGTTAAAGGACTGAACAAGGTTCAGGAGGGAAGTGTGATTAATAAGAATCTGAATACAAGAACAAGGGGGCACAATCTGAGGCTAGTTGGAGGAAAAATCAAGAAAAACATTAGAAAATATTATTTCACTGAAAGAGTAGTAGAAACTTGGAACAAACTTCCAGCAGAGGTGGTTGATAAATCCACAGTAACACAGTTTAAACATGCCTGGGATAAACATGTATCTATCCTAAGATAACAATAAAGGAATACTAAAGGGCAGACTAGATGGACCAGGTGGTCTTTTTCTGCCGTCAATCTTCTATGTTTCTATGTTTCTATGTTATCCTTCTGGACCACAGTAACAACGGATGCCTGAGTGCTCAGGTACAGTGGTCTCCAGAGGAATCTCTCCATCCCATCAACATATTAGAGCTTCAGGCGATATTTCATCATTGGACACCCCAGCTGGAAGACTGCCCAGTCCGGGTACAGTCCGACAACGCCACCGCGGTAGCTTACATCAACAAGCAGGGCGCTTGGTTAGAGGTCAAGGCTATTTTGCCTGTGCAAAAGAACACGTTCCTGCCACATCACATTCCTGGCGTAGACAATGTCATGGCGGACTTCCTCAGTCAACACACAGTGGACAGCGGCGAGTGGGAGCTGCACCCAGAGGTGTTTAACCTCATCGTTCAGAATCGGGGTCTTCCTTGCATCGACCTGATGGCGACAAGACACAACCGGAAGGTTCCGAGGTTCTTCTCTCGCTGGAGGGATCCTCTAGCTATAGCAGTGGATGCCATGTCCATTCCTTGGTTATTTCCTCTGGCTTAAATCTTTCCTCCCGTCCCCATGTTGCACAGGGTATTGCGGAAATTGAGACTGGAATGCTGTCCAGTCATTCTGATTGCTCTGTACTGACCTTGACAGGCTTGGTTTACAGAGCTTCTGGATCTGTCAGTGGCGGAGCCATTCCGGCTCCCTTGCCTTCCAGTTCGTCTTCTACAGGGCTACCTGTGGTAGGAGGATGTTCACCATCTAGCTTTGACAGTTTGGAAATTGAATCCTCAATACTGAAGAAGAAAGGTTTTTCTTCTGCTGTGGTGCCCGCAAACCTGTTTCTTCTAAGACCTACCATTGTGTCTGGTCGACCTTTCTATCTTGGTGTGCTGATAGGGACCTGTCTCAGGAATTTGATCTGCCTACATTCCTGGCCTTCTTGCAGGATGGTGTGGATAAAGGTCTCAGTCTGAGTACCCTTAAGGTTCAGACTTCTGTTCTGTCTGTTTTCTTTCAGAGGCGCATTGTCATTCTTCCTGATGTCAAGGTTTTCTTCAGGGCGTTGCTCATACTCGTCCTGTCTTTAAGAATCCCACTCCTCCGTGGGATCTTAACTTGGTTTTGGGCGTTCTTCAGCGCCATCCCTTTGAGTCTTTGGCTACCATTCCTCTATGCATGTTAACGTGGAAAATGGCCTTTTTCCTGGTGACCGTCACCGTTCGCCGTGATGCGGAGTCCTGTAAACCATCCTTTTTGGTGTTTCACAAGGACAAGGCATCACACTTCTCAGGAGTTTCTCCCAAAGGTGATTTCGGAGTTCCACATCAATCAGGAGACTGTGGTGCCGCCTTTCTGCTCTAACCCCACCTCTGACAAGGAGAGCGATCTCCACTTGTTAGATGTGGTGCGTTGTCTCAAGTTTTATGTACATCGCACTGAATCTATCAGGCAATCTGACACGCTGTTCGTCATTCCTGAGGGTCCCAGGGCAGGAAGACCTGCATCTAAGGTGATTATTACGTCATGGATCAAGTCCACTATTCGTAAGGCTTATGAGCTCAGGAAGAAGCCTGTTCCCTTTTGGGTCACGGCTCATTCTACTAGATCTATTGGGGCTTCCTGGGCTTACAAGTATCAGGCCTCCTCTGATCAGTTGTGCAAGGCTGCCACTTGGTCGTCGGTACACTCCGTTTCGAAGCACTACCGTGTTGATGTGCTGGCATCAGCTGACGCCAGCTTTGGGAGGAAGATCCTGGAGGCAGCCTTGCCTGTCTGGGATCTTCTTCGGTTCTTGGTGCTTCCTTCACTTTTAAGCCCTGTTGGCTTTAGTTCAATGTGCTGTGTAACAGTTGGGGTGTTGTACCCCTGTTCAGTGTCCGTTGGCACTCCCTTGTTGTTGGGCTGTCTCTGATCTGATGGTTCATATCTGCTTTGGTAACTTTGGGGGCCTTGCGTCTGGTCCTTGCCTTACTTCCCGCCTCTGGGAAACTCAATGGTTGGACATCCCAGAGTTACCAGTAACCTGTATTGGACGACAGAGAAAAAAGTATTTTAGTCTTACCTGTTAAATCATTTTCTCTTAGTCCATACAGGTTACTGGTCTCCCACCCTGTCAAGGGACCATGCTTGGCTCTCCTGTGACAGACCATGGGGGTCCTTCAGGGTCATGCTCACGGGAGTCTTCCCTTCTACTATCTAGTCAATAGTTAGTGTCTCAAATCTTACTTGAGCTGGTTGGCTAGCTGCAGCCAAGGAAGGAAGGTAGGCTCCACCCCCTGCATACAATTCTAGTATTGTTCCTGCCTAAATTAAAGGGGATTATCACCTACCCAGAGTTACCAGTAACATGTATGGAATAAGAGAAAATGATTTAACAGGTAAGACTAAAATCCTTTTATTCTATTACATTCCAATGGACAAGAAAGTCAGTGACTTACAGTTCTCCTTTGAATGTGATAGAAACTGCTGAGTCACTTCTTGTCCGTTAAAGCCATCAGGAAGTAAACGCACAGTAAATTCACTTCCTGGTTATAAAATTTGAATAAAACAACCAACAGCAGTGGGAGTGACCTTGTTTTACTTAGTAGGAAAAGCTCTATAACATAGGTTTTCCTAAAAAAATGAATCTTGATAAAGATCTGAACCTTGATTGAAATGACAATAAATACACTAAATCAAACCTTCCAAGTGTCCATCTTTAGGAGGGACCGTCCCTTTTTGAGATCCAAATCCCTCTGACACTCTTCTACCCTTTTGCCCCTCTTTTCTGGAGGTCAGAATAAGTAGTGTGTATCACATTGCTGCACAGCAATAAAACTCACATAAATGTGTACTTAATCGTTTATATATATGTTTCTAAATTAGTATGTGTAAATAAAATACTTTAGTCTTGCAGTAAATAATTTATTCAGTAACACAAAGAGGTGTCAGTAGGTCTTGAAATAACCTAAAAATTCTCGGCAATGCCCCGCCCACCAGCCACACCCCCATAAACACCACCTAAAACAAAAGTGCCCCTCTTTGGCCATTTGAAATGTTGGGAGGTATGTTAAATTAATTATATATTTAAGTTCTGTTAATACTCAGATTTTGTGGACCCAGGCTATATATAAAATTAACGTGAGTGCTGTGTTTCAGGCTTTGTAAGTATGTATATAGAACTATATATGTGTGTGTGTGTGTGTGTGTGTGTGTGTGTGTGTGTGTGTGTGTGTGTGTGTGTGTGTGTGTGTGTGTGTGTGTATATTTCAAATTTAAACATGTTAAACCTTCTAAAACAATATATAGTAGGATTTTTCCTGTTGAGTAAAACAAGAGTAGGCCTACACAATACTCCTTAATTCAGAATTTATTCCAGAGAAGAAGTGCATTTCCTTTAACGTTTCAGGTCAAAAAATGGTAGTCAAGTGGCACAGTTGAGGTCTGTGGAGAGCAGAGTGGCTCTTCCAGTCCTGGAATTTGTTTTATTCATTTATTTTTTTCTTTTTTGATGGTGACCTGTGCTGAAGTGCCCAGCAACAAATCGATTACCCTTTGAGTGCCAGAGTGGTACGGAACGCATTGCAAAGCAATGCGTTCCGTACCACTCTGGCACTCAAAGGGTTAATAGATTTAAAATCTCCCTTTTAAATCTTTTTACAGTCTGCTACTGATCTAGGGGAAGAACGTTTTATTGAGGGGTGGGAAGAATACACTCAAACCATGTCTATCCACACTAAGAAGTGAAAGAGACACAAAGCATGTGAATGGATAAGACAAACCAGCAAACATAGACTGGAAAAATGACAGCACATATCCTATTATATAAAAGGCCAGATGTATGTTTGTCAGATGCAGTCATGCACAGCAGAGACTGCCTGAACGGACAAAACGCAATATCTTCCCAGCTTCCCTCCCAGCCCTGCATGCCTGGTGTCCATCCCGGTGTATGAGGGATCCCTGGCCCAGGTCGAGCGGTGTCTAGCTAAGCCTGGAGGTGCAAGGCGTGTTCACAAACCCCCTGCTCTGGGTCAAGGAGCACTCCCGCACACACACCCGAGACTGATGAGGTAGAGGTGCTCTCCTGGTACCTCACACGCTGCTGTTACTAAAGAGGCAGATGCAGGGACTGGCGGGTGCACGGCTCTCTTAACCCTTTGAGTGTCAGAGGGGTATGCAACACATTGCTCTGCAATGTATTGTGTACCCCTCTGGCACTCAAAGGCTTAACCCATTCAGTGCCATTCACTTTGGCCCATGTACACTGGCTTTTACACTAGTCTCTTATAAGTAGAAAAACCTTAGGCCAGTTGTTCATCCAGGGTGCCATGGTCACCAGCTCCGTGTGCCCTACTTTTTCATGAATACTTTGCAAAAATGTAGTAGCTGAGTTTCCAGTACATAGTAGTGGAAATGATTGTGCACAATATGCTCTTTGTAGTCATTCCCTCTGTGAACTTAGAATAACTATATATTTATGTATTATTCCTTTGGAAGATTACATATAAAATGTGTGGTTTGCCCTGAAAATTGCAGATTGTGTGTTCGGGTACATTAAATAGGGGGAGGGGGGAAGGTTGCAAAGCAGTGACTGTAGCTAACAAACCTGGGAACATTTAACATATAAGAAATAAATTACATCTAATCATTTTATGTATTTTGTTAATAAAGTTATGTTTTGAGAGGAAAAAAAGAGGCAGCACAGTGAGCCTCATGTAGTTTTACATGAGGCTGATATATTGAGCAGTATGGGTAAAGCGTGGTACAGTGTTAGCCATAGAAAATGTAGGAGACTAGTAGAGCAAAAAGGATACCTGACTGGCTCTATGGTGCAGGCTTTTAAGACAACTAGATTGTCTTGAAAGCTTGCATCCAAAGCCACTCAGCCAATAAAGGAATCATTTGTACTTCTCTGCATTGAGAATTGTGACAGTTGGTTTCAGTGCTGATAGGATGCTGATGCAGGTTGATATCACACTGCCTTTTGGAGTCAGGAAGGAAGTTTTTACCCACTTGGAGCTTTATTGGAAAATACTTCAGTATGTTTTTTTGTTTTTTGCCTTTTCTTGGGTCAACAATGGTGATATGGACTTGATAGACGCATATCTCTTTACAGCTTCAGATGTGTTTCTATTTACTAAGGAAAACATGTGCAGTTCTGGAGCAAACCAACTGCACCATAGGGAGCACATTGAAATTGCAATTGATTTAAATGGGGCTTTTAAAGGGATAGTAATACTTAAAATGTAAAACAGCTCAATGTTGAATTTTTAGGTGCAATATCACAGTGGCCTGAAATTGTACAGTGGCGCTGTTGCTACACCATCATATGGAGATTTATGGTGTAACAACAGCGTTTTTCTCAGGGGAATAAACCCTACAACATATTTATTTTTACATTTTAAAGGGGAACATTCACATCCCCAAAAATTTTCACCACTGCTTTTAAAATGTAAAGCAATATTAGCACTGGCTTTATTTATTTTCTCCACTGCCTAAGAGTAGAGATATTAATCGTTGAAATGTGGCACTTCAGCATTCTGGGGAACCGTGTATGAGCGGCAGGACTTCCCACCTCCCTCCCAGGAGCCCCTGGGGCGCGCATTTGCGCTTCCCATTAGGGCTGCATTTTTCTGGCCTAACGTGACACCAAGCTCCATTTACCATGCTACTGAGGTTGTATATAGTTGTATTACAGGTTGCAACCTCAGTAGCATGGTAAACGGAGCTCGCTGTCACGTTAGCCCAGAAAAATGCAGCTCCGAAGAGAAGTGGGAACGCACACCCCAGGGGCTGCTGGGAGGGAGGTGGGAAGTCCTGCAGCTCCATGCCGCACATACGCGGTGCCGCAGACCCGGAAGTGGCACATTCCAAAATCAATGGTGAAAATATTTGGGGATGTGAATGTTCCCCTTTAAGTACTACTATCCCTTTAACTCCTTGAATGCTAGGGAAGTGTCCATTTGTTTGTGTTGGAAAGTTCGGTAATGTTTGTTTGTTACCTATGATAATGTTGTTTTTCTGCAGAATTACATCAGTTTCATAGTATACATCAGCCTCACATAACTGATGGGGCACCCAGTCTAGACACATACACCATATATGTACAAAATGTGTAGTTACCATAAATTCATGGTACACCACACACTTGGTGTAACAACCAACACACATATTTACACACTAAAAGGGTCAGTACTAGGGATATCCTTTATGAAGAAGGACTTGGAAGTAATTGTCAACAATGAACTTTGCATCAGTATACAGTGTCAGTTAGCAGCTGCAAAAGCCAGAAGAGACATGCATAAAAAGGGTAGAGACCCATGTGTATCATTTTACCTCTAAATTAAAGGGGAACTCTCACCTTCAGTAAAGTCCTTATTATATGAATCTTTTATGGCAATTAATGTTCAATCCTTTGTTTTGTTTTTTTTTGTTTTTTAAATGCTATGTTGACAGAGATATGCAGGCTTTATAAATTAACCACTTGACATCACTTCTAGACAAGTTGCATTACAGCTCTGTACCGCAGCCTGTCAATCTTCGCCTCTTCCCCTCCCCAGATGTTCCTCGTTGCCGCCTCTTCACCTGAATCCAGCATGTGACCTGGCACGCTCTCTTGCCAATGAGAGCGCTCCACTTCATATGCTGGATTCCTCCATCAGAGGAGGAGGTGGCAATGGGCAACAACTGAGGAGGGGAAGAGTCGAAGATTGACAGGCTGAGGTACAGGGATGTACCGAAAACTGTCCTGAAGTGACGTCACATGGTTCGCTTATAAAGCCTGCGTCTCTGTCAATACAGCATTTAAAAAAACAAAACAAAAGGATTGAACATTATTTGCCATACAAGAAGGACTTTACTGGAGGTGAGAGTTCCCCTTTAAGCTAGTTCTCCCATTTACGTAAACACTCTTTATGTGTAGGTTTTCCATGATTTTTGTCAATTCTGGATTTAAAATACAACACACTATATTTAGCAAACTATCCTGTATTTATTTTCATATTTCTGAGATGGGTAAAAATACATGCTTTCAGCAAGCAGTTTGCACCATCAACCTGGGGCACATACAACAGCATGTCTCTGTCCTTTAAATGTAAACCTTGTGAGAGCTAGCCACAGGGTCCACATTTAGATTGTGTAAGATCTTCCTATTGGGAACCATTCGCTAGGTTGTCGGTAGTAAGAAGGAAGCACGCTGTCTCTGGCAGAATGCCTTCTTGATGTGCTTTGGAGCACTGTCACTGAAGACAGCACACCTTGCTCATTCCGATCCACCATAAGATTAGGGGGAAAGAAGTCTGTAGCAGAAGCTGTTTCTTTGAGAGAGGACAAAGGAGCAAGAATTCCTCATGAGAGCTGCACTAGTCGCTGGGATGCTACTAGTTAATAAATCATTTGAGAAGTAAACCATGTCGGTACAGTTTCAAGGACCATCTCAAGATAGAGAAATGGCACCGTGGCCTTACAATTATTGAACAAATGAGCTGGTCAAGTAAAGGCATCACATGAAAAAGATGATATCAATTCTGTGTTCCCCGAAATTAATTTGTGAGGACCATCTCAAGATACAGAAATGGCACTGTGGCCTTAAAATTATTGAACAAATAAGCTGGTCAAGTAAAGACAGCACATGAAAAAGACAGGAGCGTTTCCACCCTCAGGACTTGAATTGTCAGACTGCGAACAAGAACTACTATTTCGACTCCCTGGCCCAGACGACACTAAAGATGTACATGAAAGCATGGACACAGACCTCCAAACATGTAAGTTTATTTTAGGTAAATGTAATGTCCATTAATATTGTCTGTTACATCCATTAGCCAAGGCAAGTGCTTGAGTCACTGGGTTACTGAGGTCACTCTTGGGTCCACAGGGGGCTGGAACAGGGCTGGATTTCCCATTAGGCAGAGTAGGCAACAGTCTACAGCTCAAAGTTTTGAGGGTCGGTGCCTACTCTGTGGTGGCCACACCCACATTAAAAATTTTGGGTGTGGCCAGAGCAATCAAAATGGGACTTGCGCATAAAAGCAAAATGGAGCAGTTCTGGGGGAACCTGCTACATCATAGGGGACAAATAAATATTTCCATTATTTAACTTTAAAGGGATAGTAATACATCTATTAAAGTTAACGTCCAAGTCTTATTTATTTATTTTAAAGGGATAGTAATAGTTTGTTTTAAGAAATTCTATTATTGTAGATATTAAAAATAGAAGTACAACAACCTACCTCCAGGATCTGCTTCTGTCCCATAGAGCACTGACGTCTCTGAAAGGGGCGGGAGGGAGGGGAACTTTCGATGCTTCGATCTCTTAAACTATAAAGGTTGGAAAGACAGAAGGTATGTTATTGTACTTCTATTTTTAATATCTACAATATTAGAATTTCTTAAAACCAACTATTACTATCCCTTTAACATGTAGAACTATATTTCATTACTTACAGTGTTGTTTTTCAAGTGCTATTCAATACGAAAGAATCCCCCTCCTGCCCCTTTCCCTGCATCATTCAGCCTCTCAGTCAGGTCCGGATGGAGCGCGGCGAAGGACAATCTTCAGTAAGCAAAAAGGACAGTCCTGCCGTCCTCCATCAAGACAGGGTATTCCTTATACTTACTGAATGAAGATTGTCCCTCACTGCATCCGTCCAGCGCCACGACCGGATTCCAGATTCAATGGGTGATAGCCAGAAGAGGCGGCAGGGAGGATCCTTTCGGCTTGATTAGCTCTTGAACTACAAACCTGTTAGTGATGAAATATAGTGCTAAATGTTAAAAAAATAAATAAAGAAGATTCGGACATCAACTTTAATAAAGTATTACTACCGAGTGCATTCAACATTCAGCAGATTAAAAAGCCCCATTTAAATATATGGACAAAGTTATCCCAATGGCACAGCTGGTTTGACCCAAAATAATTTTACATATACATCCTCATGCCTCTGCACCCGACACCCAGTCTTGGTTTATGGTAGCTGGTTTATTTAAAGGGATAGTAATATTTAATTATTACTAATCCCTATATTAAAGTCCTATTAAAAATAAATGTATTGCCCCCAGTGTCATTGCTCAAACCTTTATGGTTTGAGAGATGATCGCTCCTAAAGTTGCCGTCCCCCTTACCTGAAGTCAGTGTTCTAGCTGACTGCAGGGAAGCCAGTCATATGACTTTCAGGCAGCTCTGCAGCAGAGCCACGATCACTTTAATAAAAAAGAAATCTTTCACTGAAATGGTCTTTTACTTGTGCTTGCTTTGCAAGCACATGTAGAAGACCGTTTTAGTGAAATATTTTTTTTTTATTAACGCGATCGCGGCTCTGCTGCAGAGCCGCCTGATGATCTAAAACCGGATTTCCCTTCAGTCAGCTAGAACGCTGACTTCGGGGAAGGGGGAGGAGGAGGGCAACTTTAGGAGCGATTATCTCTCAAACCATAAAGGTTTCAGAGATGACACTGGGGGCAATACATTTATTTTTAATAGGACTTTAATACAGGGATTAGTAAAAATTAAGTATTACTATCCCTTTAAAGGGACATTAATGTCCCAAAAAATTATTTCTAGTTTTGTAGAGCTGAAAATAATAAATTAAGTGCAACAAACCCTATCTCTCAATCAGCTATGGTTTGAGAGATATTCACATTCAGAGTTCCCATTCCCTCCCCTTCTCCTGACGTCAGCGTCTAGCTGACAGCAGAAGATCCCGGTCCAGGGACCAGCAGGCGGCTCTGCAGCAGAGTCTACAAAGTGTCCTTGCAAACCAAGCACACTTTGTAGACCTTTCCAGTGAATTAATTATTTTTAAGTAACGCGATTTCGGCTCTGCTGCAGAGCCTCCTGGAGTCGTACGACTCGAATCGCCTGCTGTCAGCTTTACAGCCGACATCAGGATAAGGGGAGGGAGGGGGGGACTTTGAATACCTATATTTCTCAAACCATAGCGGTTTGAGAGATAGGGTTTGTTGCACTTAGTTTATTATTTTCAGATCTACAAAATATGAAATAATTTTTTTTGGGGACACTACTGTGCCTTTAACAGTTTATATACCTATTTACTGGCAATTATATAACCCCTTGGAAGTTATCAGCTAAGACTCTAAGAGCTTATTTGGCAGTTGTAAGTTGTTGGTGAAGTGCGTTTTAGTGCCAGGCAATAGTGGGTGGAGCTGGAAGGAGGTGGGAGTGTTTGATGGTAAATGAGGGTGTGGCCATGGGTGGGGCTAAGGGCTGTCGGGCTACCTTGCTTAGGGATACCCAAGATGTAAATCCAGCCCTAGGCAAAAGAAATAGCTCGCAAGTTCTTGTGCCTTTCCTCCTGCTTTCAAAGGACTTTTTTGGCCTAATTACATAACCTTTTCCCTTTACGGTTGATTAGTAGTTCCTTAACTACTTGACTGCCAGAACGGTACCCAGCGCATTGCGTTCCCATTCATTGGATGCACTTCTGGCACTCAAAGGGTTAAATGAAAGCGCTATCTCCTCCTAATATGAACCCTCATATCTGTGTAGAAAAAAAACTTCTGGCCAATATGAATCCATTCTGTGTTCCCCCAAATTAATTTTTAATTGGTGTCAAGTCTGTGAAAGAAGACATGACTATTTTTGAAAGACTTAGGAAGGAGTTTGAAGTCCTAAGGTCCTGCAGTGTCGTGTATCATGGCTTCCTCCACGGACATAGTATCTAGCACTACTTAAAGGCTAATTCTGGGGAGCTAAGCCACACAAACTTGATTCATAGTGGCCATTAGGAATTTCTGCCCGGATTATGGTAAAAGTGGAGGTTATCAGTAGAAGGTGCTTTAGTGTTGATTTAACCCCTGAAGGACCAGAGGGGTGAACAACACTTTGCAAAGCAATTTGTTCCACAACCCCCTGTTCCTTTAGGGGTTAATCATCAGAGACACAGGGGTGCATGCTTCGAGTTAAATAAAAAAAATTATATATATAATATACAGCAATGTGCAAAAGTTTTAGGCATGTGTGAAAAAATACTGTAAGGTAAGAATGCTTTAAAAAATAGATTAATAGTTTTTTTTTATCAATTAACAAAATGCATAGTGAGTAAACAAAAGAAACATCTATATAAAATAAATGTTTGGTGTGACCACCCTTTGCCTTCAAAGCAGCATCAAGTCTTCTAGGTGCACATGCACACAGTTTAAGGAACTCAGCAGGCAGGTTGTTCTAAACATCTTGGAGAACTAACCACAGTTCCTCTGTGGATTTAGGCAGCCTCAGCTGCTTCTCTCTTCATGTAATACCAGACAGACTCAATGATGTCAGGGCTCTGTGGGGGCCATACCATCACTTGCAGGACTCCTTGTTCTTCTTTATGCTGAAGATAGTTTTTAATGACTTTGGCTGTATTTTTTGGGTTGTTGTCATGCTGCAGAATAAATCTGAGGTCAATCAGGTGCCTCCCTGATGATATTGCATGGTGGATAAGTATCTGCCTGTAATTTTCAGCATGAGGAGACCATTAATTCTGAGCAAATCTCCAACACTGTTTGCAGAAATGCGGCCCCAAACTTGCAAGGAACCTCCACCATGCTTCATTGTTGCCTGTAGACACTCATTGTTGTACTGCTTTCCAGTCCTTCGGCGAACAAACTGCCTTCTGTTACAGCCAAATATTTCAAATTTTGACTAATCAGTCAGGGGCACCTAGTTTCCACTTTGGAGGTATGGGTTTTTGGCCACAAGTCTTCCATGAAGACCACTTCTGACCAGGCTTCTCCAGACAGTAGATGGGTGTACCAGGGTCCCACTATTTTCTGCCAATTCCTTGCTGATGGCACTGCTGGATATCTCCCGATTGTGAAGGGACGTAAGCATGATGTGCCTTTCATGTGCTTCACTAAGATTCCTAGGCCAACCACTGCTTCTACGGTCCTCAACATTGCCTGTTTCTTTGTGCATCATCAAAAGCGCTTGGACAGCACATATGGAAACCCCTGTCTGCCTTGACACTTCTGCCTAGGAGACACCTTGCTGATGTAGTATAACTACCTTGTCTCTTGTTGCTGTGCTCAGTTTTGCCATGGTGTATGACTTTTGACTAGTTTAGCTGTTCTTCACCCAGTTTTATTCCTCCTATGCAGATGTTTCTGTTTCAGTTAGTGATTGTGTTACAACCAACAGATTAAACTGATGATCATTAATCATAGACCTGACTATATGCCTACAAAATCCCTGACTCTGTGCAAGTGTACCTAGAAGAATTAAGGTTGTTTTGAAGGCAAAGGATAGTCGCACCTAATATTGATTTTATGTAGATATTTCTTCTGTTCACTCACTATTCAATTTTTTAATTGATAAAAATAAACTATTAACATGTCTATATTTTAAAGCATTCTGAGTTTACAGTATTTTTCCACATCTGCCTAAAACTTTTGCACATTACTGTGTGTGTGTATGTATATATGTATATATGTAAACTATTGTTGTAACTAAAAGAAAAAGGGCTAACATAATATAGGCAATTTTTTAATGAAGTGATCCTTGCAGTAAAGGGTTAGTAATGCCCAAAGATAATGTTGTTTTATTGTAGATTTAAAAAAAAAAAAAAAAAAAGAAATTATGTGCAGAAAATCCCATCTCTCAAAGCTTTATGGTTTGAGAGATATTTGCCACTAAAGTTCCCCCTCCCTCCCCTTGTCCTGACATCAGCACTCTACTTGCAGCCGGAGATCCCAATCCTGGGACCAGCCAGTGACTCTTCAGCAGAGCCAAATTTGCATTATTTAAAAAGAATTACTTCATTGGAAAGGTCTACAAAGTGTGCCCACACTTTGTAGAACATTCCAATGAAGTAGTTCTTCTTAAAGATCGCTATTTCGACTCTGCTGAAGAGTCTCCTTGAGTTGGCCAACTCGAATCTCCTTCTGTCAGCTTTACAGCTGACATCTGGAGAGAGGGAACTTTAGCGGTGAATATCTCTCAAACCATAAAGGTTTGAGAGATGGGATTTGCTGCACATAATTTATTGTTTTTAAATCTACAATAAAACATGAAGCTATTTTTGGACATTACTATCCGTTTGAGTCCTCGGGCCCTAGCACAAAAAAGGAGGAAGTTGGTGGAAGCCAGCTGCACCACAGAACGACATCTAAAATCCCAGTTGATTTTTAATTGAATGAATAGTGACTTAATGCAATAGAACATTTTACAAATTAAAATTATTCCTTATTTACCCCCCATCCAGCCAGGAATTTTTTCCCTTTCCGCATATATAGGATTCAGTGTAGCAAAAAACTCACAAGAGTGGTATAAAGGTGATACCTTTTAATGGCTAACTGAGGACATAACAAGTGCAAGCTTTCAGGACACTAACAATTTCCAAGATTGCACTCTTTTAATATCCTTATAACTGCCTGGGTGTCATTCCCATAAAACATAGATAATAATATTTCAGAAGAAAGAAAGCACTCACAGGACTTGATTAAGGTGAATTTTGTGCTGGTTTATTCCATCAACGTTTCAGCTTCTGTGTGGGCTGCAACATTGATGGAATAGCGAAGTTTGACGTGCTGGCACACGTGACTGCTCCTGTGTGCCGGCACGCAGAACGGGGAACTGATAGTGGCTGCTCTGGTCTTGGAGCGGTCAATTTCAGTACCCGCTACTGCTCACAGAGCTCCCACTGTGAGAAAAAAATCCGTGACGTGCCAGGACAAAATAGCAAAAGGCAAAACCAGCAGTGACGGTGGTTGTTAAGGGGTTAATTGCCAGAAAGAAATCTCGAGTATTTTTCTTTCAAATGTAATTAAAACCGACTTTTTTTTTTTTTAATTAAAAGCAATAACTAGTGTCTAAAAGGCATTTTTTTTTGTTTTATGATGTGCTTTATTGGAGAGCTTGAGTCACTGACAATGGCTCATCATACCAAAAGAAAGGGACAGCATCACCTGGTGACCAGAAGAAAAATTGCAGTTAAAAAAAAATTTGAGCTGTAATAACTTTTTTGAATGATAACTCATAGCAGTAATACAAATCTTGTTGTATTACTCAGCAGGAAAGGCTTTTCTATTTAAACTATAGAGCTGTGTTGCAAAATGCATTTATTAGAGTAGGAGGCAGACATTGGTTATATGTAGAGTGTGACTGCTAATAGTTTTCTCTTAAACAAAACACATTTAGGTCTATTTTTTTTTTTAACCTCCTTTCATTGCCAGACAGTTCCACAACGCATTGCGCACCCCTTTGGCACTCCAAGGTTAGAAGTGTGGAAATTTGTGTGTGTGTATGTTGCGAGTTATTTTTTTTTAAACCTTTGAGCATACCTCCCAACATTTCAAATGGCCAATGAGGGACACTTCAGTTTTAGAAGGTTTGGCTGGGGGTGTGGCTGGTGAGCGGGGCATTACAGATCATTTTTAGGTTATTTCATGACCTGCTGACACCTTGTTGTATAAGTAAATAAATTATTTAGAACAAACCAAAAGTATTTTATTTACACAGGGTAATGTATAAACACATATACTGAAGTTTATACAAACATTAATGCCCGCCAGGTTTTTCCTTATGTCATCCATCTGGACAGTCTTGCTGCTCTGAGGTGAACAGTGTTACATCAGTAAAAGGGGAGGGAGGGGGATACTTTATCATTCAATTACTCTTGTACTATAACTCTGACAGTATTGAAATAACACTCTCCATGACCCAAATACTATGAAAATTAATTGGAGCTGCTTTTATTGAGAAACATTACTGTACCTTTAAGCTTGAAAAAACTGATGGCAGCTGTCATGTCTGCCTCCATGGATATGACATCCACAAGCTGTTATCTCTTCAACAGAGGCACAGAGACAAAACTCATAAGGGTTATTAGAATTATCTGGTCTTATTAGGAGGTTTTAGTTCTTATTTAACAGTGTAAAGATTTGGGAATTTGTATTTGTCTTCCAGTGGTATAAATGGTTTGCCCCAGAATTGCTCCAATTTTGCACTTTACCAGCCACCATTTTGCATTAAGTTTAAACACTCCCTTGCTTTTTCATTAAAATGCAAAGCAGGGAGGGAAGTTCAGTGTTTGGTTGTATTTGATTACACCTATGTTACACAATGTATTGTACACCAGCATGGCACTCATAGGATAAAGCAGGGGAAGCTGAACTTTGAACTTGTTGTTCTTGCGAACTACAATTCCCCTTTATCCCCAACCCAACACTTGGCAATGCATTGCATTTTATACGCAACTCATTGAATACTGTTTGTTTTACAATAAATAAATCATAATGTTAGCTTTTGTCAGCCCTCTGTATTCCCAATAAGGAAATCAGGTCTATATTCCTCTTCAGCACCAGTTTAATCAATAATAGTCACATTACCTGACTACTACTAGTTTGATCTATAAGAACATAGGTCACACGGTGCAATTTAATTGACTGTTAAGTGCAAAACGTCCAGTTAAAAAAAAAAAAAAAGAAAGAAAGAAAACACACACATCTTAACCCTTTAACGACCCTTGACGGTCATAGTACGTCATGGGTCGATCTGAGTTAACAACCCATGACGTGCTATGACCATCATGGAATTCCGGGCTCGCCCCGTGGCTGCACGCCGTTCGGGGAGTCTAGAATCGGAAAAAAAAAAAAAGCTCCGTGGTCCTTTAGTGACCGCATCGTGCCTGCGCGGTCGGTCGTTAAGGGGTTAAACAGAGTAAAATTATCAAATCTTGGGCAAAATATTTTGAATGAACGCACAGAAAAGGTAGATTTATCTGTAAAAGGGTTAAGACGGGCACATAGCAAGGTTTAGAAAAGAACACTTTGGGAGAAGTTCACAAAGTGGTTATAAAGTGGTGATAAGGAGGTGATAAAGTGGAGATAACTTCTCCAGTTTATCACTTCTCCAGTTCCTATGTTATTCCGTGGAGCCTAGTCAATAAGGTCTCCAAGGTTGAAGAAATCTTAGTGCATAGGCTCCATAGAATAGAATAACACAGTACTGCGAGAAGTGATAAACTGGAGAAGTCATCACTGCTTTATCACCTCTTTATCACCGCTTAGTGACTCTCCCCCCTTTGTGTTTGGCCATAAGAGTTTAGAGAATGGACAAATCTATCTACAGCTACAAAATCACATCTACAATCTCCCCTTGAGGATCAAAGTACACCCTATTGTCCTTTAGTGGTTAATGAATAGGCCTCAAATTTCCTAACATCGTATGAAGGAAATACATAATGATCACATAAGCCATTCACTATTTTGCATTTCCCACATCTTCATTTATTGACATGTCCCTATTTTATTTAACCCTTTGAAAACCAGAGGGATGGGCACTTCATTACTTTGTATTGTGTTGCAAAACCCTCTGGTGCACAAGGGGTTCAATTATAAACTAATGCCACAAATACATTTGGAAAATACAGTACAGTAAATATTGTGATCCGTAGGTTGCCATTGATGTTAACTCATCCTATATGTTTTTCTTTATCACAGGTGAATCAATTTTTTGGAGACCCCAAGCTGAACGCAGTCACCGTGTTCTCGCCTATCAAGATTTTGCAGTGAGTGACAATAACGTTACCCAAAATGAGCAAGAACAAAACTGTAAAAATGACATTTCACCCATAGAAAGCCTGAGAAAATCTGTGACAGATCTACACAAAGATGCAACTGTGCTTGAAGAATTAAATATCTCAAAAAACACTCCTGGTGAACACACAAGGACAGAATATTTATGTAATAAAGAAAAGAGAATTCAAGAAAACTTCTTTGTGAAGGACTGTACGGTCAGAGAGGGTGGGGACACTGAACTGGATATGTTTTCACCCCAAAGAACACAGAGTGGTAATAATTTGAGTCTTGCCACATATCCAAGAATTCACAAAAGCATATTTCAAAAACACATTATATCCGAATCAAACTGTGTTACACAACAGAACGTTGTCTATGAAGAGAAATTTGTGTGTCCTGTTTGTGGGAAGAGTTTCTCTCAGAAATCCAATCTTAAAAAGCATTTTGCAACTCACACAGGAGAGAAACCGTTTGTGTGCTCTGAATGCGGGAATCAGTTTACAAGAAAATCGAGTCTTATCAGACATCAGCTGATTCACACAGGAGATAAACCCTTTGTGTGTCCGGAATGCGGAAAATCTTTTAACCAGAGTGAAAATCTTAATGTGCATCTGATAAGTCACAGAAAAGACAAACAGTTTGCTTGCTCTGAATGCGGCAAATGTTTTAAACATAAATCGACTGTCGTTAAACATCAGAAAAGTCATGTCAAAGAGAAGCAGTTTTCATGCTCTACGTGTGGGAAATCCTTTAGCCAAATCGTACAACTCCTTAGACATCAGAAAATTCACAAAACCAAGAAGGTTGTGTAATAAGGCCAACAAAATCAGGACTGAATAAACCTGTTGTTTTCTCGCTTTTATTGAACATCAAATCCTACCTTTCTCAGCAGGCATGTTTTAAACCCTTTAAGGATCAGAAGGGTGAGTAACAATTGGTTGTGCACCCCTCAGGTCCTGAAAGGGTTAACAGTAGGGCACATTGAACAGCTGCCAAGTGTCCACCAGTGGAAAGGGATCACCCGCGTTCAAGGATAAACTCTGCCTGACAAACACAATTTGGAGTCCTCAGGATCTCCTTTTTTCTGATAATCTGAGCTGCACAGTATGAATTGCTCAGTGTGTGAAAACTCGTCATTCAGGGCCACATTTCCACAACAGGTGCCTCTAGGCAAGGCACCCTAGGTGCGTTCACCACACCCACGACTCACATGATCCCGCTTTCAGTGTCATCCACTGTCCCTGTCACAGAAATCCCCTTACCCTATTATAAACAAGCACAAAGAAAAGGCTTCTAAACTCTTGGTTGCTGGAGAGATGTAATGGAGACCTCTCTAGCCTCCAGTGTGTTAAATAATAGCCAAAAAAGGTATCTATAAACTGCTGCAGGGACTTTGAACTTGCAATGGCCACAACCACAATTCACAATAGGGGAGTGGCTAACAAAGGTGAGGCTCCTCCCCCAAAAACTTGGCACTCTAAGCAGTTGCCTACTCTGCCTAATTGGAAATTTAGCACTGTCAGCATTGTGTGAGAAGGGTGTGATATGTAAATATTTTGTCAAGCTGCTGCAGGTGTAAGTGCTTAGAATTCTGTGAGCCCACAACATTCTAGGAAATTAATTTAATGTGAGCTCAAAACTGTGTAAAACTGCTGTTAGCGTCATTTCTTTCAACACAGGAAAACCAGTGTAGTTTCAGAGAGGTCTACCCTGCAGTCCCCAGCTTAAAATGGCAGTGTTCCTCACTGTATGCATCAGCTGCTAGGTTTCTGAGGGTGAAGAGCACACAAAGGAGATGTCACTGTCACTGGGGGAGGTACTTTGGGTTTGGCACAGAAGCTAATCTGCATATGTGCCCAATATTAAAAATACACTGAGGTGGAGATAACACAACTGTTTCTAAAATGACCGAATTAAGTAGAAAAAAATTGCAGACTTTTAAAAACCACCCAAACTGTCTTGCGGTGACAGGTCCACTTTAAAGACCAATTAGATTTGTTTTTCCCTAACTTATGAATGAACGTGTGTAATATTTTTGTGCTGCTGTATTGGACCTTGTTCATCAAGCTACAAAAGAGCAAAACAAATTCTCCAAATTTGTATTTATTTAAATGGGACTTGAATGCTAGTGATCTCAAACACATACGTTGGAGACATCTTTAGCATTCGAGTGGTTAAAATGTCCATGTAAATAATTGTGAATTTTCTTTACGATCCTAAACTCATATATTTCAGAAGAGAATGTGTGCAATATGTATTTGCTCAGGAAAAAAGCCTTCGCTCACGCGCACGTTTCTTGCATCCTGTCAGTGGTCCATAAACTGAAGAGCTGTAGTTCTGGTAAAGCCAGCCTCACCACATGGGACAAATGAAAATTCCCACTGATTGTAATTGTGGTTTTAACTCCTTAAATGCTAGAGTGGTCTACAGCATTCAAGGAGTTAAAAGACTGATTTCAATCAATTGTGGGAACTATTTGTCCTGTATCGTGCATCTGCTTTGCTCCAGAATTACAGCTGTTTATTGATGTTAAGGACCTCTGACGGTCCTGGCACATCATGGAATTCTGGGATGGCAGGGTGGCTGCCCCACGCACTGCCATCTCAGAATTCAATGTGATAAAGAAAAAAAAGTGGCGTGGTCCTTAACCCTTTGAGTGGCACGGATTGCATTGCAAAGCAGTGCATTCCGTACCACTCTGTTGCTCAAAGGGTTAACATCCGCCCTCCGCTGGGTCGGCAGTCATTAAGGGGTTAAATATGGTCCTTATTTCTCAAGTGAGCTAGTGGGATCTGTATTATATCCCTGTGTGTGCCAGAGGCGTATGCAACACATTGCAAAGCAATGCTTTTATTACCCTTCTGGCACTCTAAGCGTTAAACCTTACTGCCCTGTTTCCATGCAGCCAATATGCAATCTGAGGTACATGCATGAAAAGGAATGTTAGGATTTTCCATTAGAACACTGTGGTTAATTGATTATTTCTGTAACTTATGATCATACCGGTTTCTAAGAAATGGATATACAATAAAAGAAAAAGAAACTAAAGTGGACCTGTTACCTACCAACTTTTAGTGTCATTAAATGTATCTATTTACGCTTCCTTTACCTTATGCATTTTGTTTTTAAATCCATTTAATAGTTATAGGAATTTTTGGTTTACTAGTTGGGGAATCTAATCTTGGCAGAGCTTTGTTCTCTGACCTGCCTGATTAATTACTCACATGAACAGAGAATCACCTCTGTACACCTTCTCAGGCCTCTACAACCTATCCGTTTGCGTCAGTGTGGAGGAATAATACAAATCGTTTCAACATGGAGTCCCCCACTGAAAGGTAATGTCCCAGAAGATTTTTTTAGCATTTAGTAGTGCTTAAAAATTTGAATTGAATGCAAAGAACCGTATCTCTTAAACAGCTATGGTTTGAGAGATACCTGCATTCAAAGTTTGACGTTTCCTGCCATAAGCTGTAAAGCTGACAGCAGGAGATCCGTGTCGGCCGTCACGGAGCCTCTTCAGCAGAGCCTTGCTTGCAAACCAGGCACATTCCAATGAAATCATTCTTTATAAAAAAGGACATTGCTGCTCTGCTGAACAGCCTCCGTGTCGGCCGACACGGATCTCCTGCTGTCAGCTTTACAGCTGACGGCAGGAAACATCAAACTTTGAATGCAGATATCTCTCAAACCATAGCTGTTTGAGAGATACGTTTTTTGCATTCAAGTTTTTAAGCACTACTAAATGCTAAAAAAAAATTCTGGGACATTACTATCCCTTGAAGGGAGGATTTGTAAATGGCTCATGTATAGCAAAGCAGAACATTTCTTGTTTTAAAATGATTTACTTACAGAAATGATTTTTAGAAGACACATTTGTTAAGCTATAAAAATAAGATTCTTAAAGTGGACCCATGACATTGATTTCGAGTTTCTCTGTTTTAACACTTGATCAAACATTTCTTATGTATCGTCCATATATGCTATTTTATGTTCATTACATATTTGTGCTTTTCGTATGTGAATTAAGCTCTCTCCTGTGTATCTGCTAGTCTTTTGAGAAGCAAGATACATAAACCGTTTTGAAGGATGTTTTCAATGATGTAAATTTTAAAATTAAAGTGACAGGTCCACTTTAATGATTCTTATATAAGAAATATGTGTGAATTATCTGCAACACTCAAGGAGGTTTACAAATATTTATTAAGGAAAATGAAATAATAATTTGAAATTTAAAATGTGTAAACTAGACATAGAGAATCCTTCCATTATGTGATTGGATGCTTGAGCACTTAATAAATAAAATAAACGGTCCATTTTGGTGGTTAATTGTTTCACCGTGAATACAAATATCAAACTCACAGCGTGAGTTCTACTAAAAGGAAACTGGATCTTTTTACTTATTTTAGGAAGGTGCGAAAATTTCGTTCTATTTACAATTTTTCATGCCATGTTTGAGAAATGTGTGGGTTTATGTGCACCTCTTAGATGAATGTAAACACAATGTTGGTCTGTGTGAAGTTTTTTGTGTGTCGGCTTTCGTGCATTTATAACTAACATGCGCTATAGCAATGTACAGGTTACATTGTAACTATAAAGTAAGATCTTACACTCTGCATACGTAAACATGAATACATTAAAGGGATAGTAATACTTAAAGGGATAGTAATGTTTCAAAATAAAAGCAGCTCAAATTAAGCTTCATAGTATTTAGACCATGGAGAGTGTTATTTCAGTACCGTCAGAGTTCTAGTTCAAGAGTAATTGAATGATAAAGTATCCCCCTCCCTCCCCTTTTACCTAGTTTAAGCCACCTCTCCTCAGATGTGTAATCTGGTTTTAGGACCAGACAGCTCACAGCAAGGGCCAATCTTCTTACTGTGAGAGCAATGAAAACCCTGCCCCCATTGACAGGTTTTTTCTTTATACTAATTGAAGATTGTCCCTCTCTGTAAGCCATCTGGACAACACCCCTCTGTTCTGAGGTGAGCAGTGTTATATCAGTAAAAGGGGCAGGAGGGGGAAACTTTATCATTCAATTACTCTTGAACTACAACTCTGTTGGGTTGAAACCGAGACTGAGCACAGACTTAAGGGACCTGGGTCTGTTAGAGGATAGCTTGCATTATCAGCCCTCTCCACATAGTTTGTGCTTAGATGGCCTGAGCAGAAATTTGTATGGTATATAGGAGCCTGAAGACTGTAGAGGACAAGCTTTTGTACGTTCAGAGTACACAGGTCCTGTGAGTATGTCCCTGTCTGTTTATCAGGCAGCCACACATCATAATCTGTGGTACTTTGGCTGAACTGACACTGTGCATTTCTGTACATCTCTGACCCACTATCCCTTTCCTTTATCAGAGGGCAATTTTCATTCATTTTAATTCATGTTGAATTAATTTTTATTCACTTGAATTAATTTGTATTCATTTTTAATTATTATTCCTTCATTTTACTTAAGTTGAACTCACGTTCATTCACTTCCTTTCGTTTTATTCAATGTTATTTCAACTTGTTTTAGTTTTTTGCCTTATTCTATATTTGATTTCTAATCTGTGAACTTGAGTTTAATGCACCTTAATTAAAGAATGAGCATTTGTGACAGCCATATCGGATTTGGACACAAACAGTGTTAGGGACCCTCTGTTTCACAGGTTGCACTCCAGTAGGTATAAGGGGGCTTATAGGGTTTTTTTATATTTGAACTGTATAGTGGTAGTCCAGGCCCCTATATCGCTGATGTTATTGTGAGTTCGCTGGAGATCCAACACTCCATTTTGAAAAGGGAACTGTCTAGTGACTACATTACCCATAAGCCTCTTTTTTCCCAGGCTTTAGGGCATGGGAAGAGGAGGTTTTATGCTAATCCTCTTCCACATTGAAGTGAAGAAAAAAAAAAACGCACACAAGACATTGGTCTCTACTTCTTTGCATATCACCATACCTGGGAACTTTTGAAACAGGGCTACCCGAAGGGTAACCCTGTCAGTGCCCAGGGGGAGGAAAATGACGCGAATCATGTCATAAAAGGGGTGGGACTTAGTCGCAGGGGCGGAACAAAAACAAAAACACAAAAAAACCCTGCAAAATGGATGGAAGAGGGCAGGGAGTGGGAGGAACCAGGCAGGATGGAGCACAAGTGAGTAGAGTTTCTACTTAAACTCTGCCCACCCGGTGATTCACACATTGCCCCGGAGACCCGGTAATTCACTTTTAAATTCCGTAGTCTCCGGGGCAAAACCGGAGAGTTCCCAGGTATGCATATCACTTTAACCCTTTTATGCAGATAAGTACTTTTAAAGGGATAGTAATACCTAAAATGTAAAAAATATATGTTGTTGGGTTTATGTCCCCAAATAAAACAAGGGTTCTTCCACCGCTGAGAGATATTTTATTAAAAAATTATAACAGCTCAAACTTGTATGTTGTAGGGTTTATGTCTCTGAATAAAACAAGGGTACTCCCACTGCTGAGAGGTATTTTATTAAAAAATTATAACAGCTCAAACTTGATTTTTTTTAGGTGCAATATCACAGTGGCCTGAAAATTTATAGTGGCGCTGTTGCTACACCATCCTATGGACTGCTCTGGTCTGTAGACCATAAATCTCCATAGGATGGTGTAGCAACAGCGCCACTGTAAGTTTTCAGGCCACTGTGATATTGCACCTAAAAAATTCAAGTTTGAGCTGTTATAATTTTTTAATAAAATATGTCTCAGCAATGGGAGTACCCTGGTTTTACTCAGGGGGATAAACCCTACAACATATATTTTTTTTTACATTTTAAGCATTACTATCTCTTTAACATTGTATATGTACTTTTAGCTTACGTTTACTTCCTGTAATGTATTTTAGGGTGTCTCCTGCTTTATCTGCACCTAAGGGAGATGTCGGTTAGTTACCAAGGTATCAGGGTCCCTCATTAACTCCTTTAACCGTTTGAGTGCCAGAGGGGTACGCAAAGGGTTAACCCATTATTCCTCATGCCACAGTGGTCCTCCTAAGGAATTCATGCTCTGGGGCCCCCTCATGTCACCCAGGGCCTTCTTCTAAGAAACAGGAGCCTGCATGGTTTAAGGCCCTATTTTCTTCTGTGAGCTGTAGACCATGCTGTATTCAAGGTATTTGAGAATCTCGGTCTCAGGACTGTCCTGGTCACTCCCAAAAGGAGTTGCAACCATTTCACAGAAGTTGACGGAGGGATTCGCACTTCTCTGTTGGGGATTCTTTAGAGGAAGACCCTGGTTCTCCTGCTGGTATTCTCATACAAATAGTCCTGGAAACTTTGAAGGTCTCTGAGGCCTCAGATTCTAGTTCACTCAAAGGGTTATAAGATGCAAAAAGGAGGTTGCAGAGCAATTCGGGTGTAAACCAACTGCAGCATAAAGAGCAAATAAAATTTGTTGGAAGACCTATCTAACATTGAAGGGGTTAAAAGGCCAATTTAAATCAATAAGACTCATTATTTGTTCCCTATGGTGCTGTTCGGCCCCCATATTAAGACTCTGCCTAGGGCACCATCCTATATAATAATTAGCTAAATGTGTGTTTGTCAGAAGCCACCATGCACAGTACAGACAGCTGTGCAAGCTGTAGTCATGCACACTACAGACGGCCCGCGCTGTGGCTGATAATGGGGCGGGGCTCCAAATTCAGACCGTAGTCCTCGAGGGTGCACAGAGAGGACTACGGTCTGAATTCGGAGCTCCCCGCTCCATATCAACCGCGGCGCGGGCAGTCTGTACTGTACATGACTGCACCGCGGCCGTTGCTGGGTGACACTGTGGCCCATGTGCACGGTCTCTTCAACTTCAACAATCCGGCTCTGCTGGAGAGGCAGTACAAAGGAGATTTGAATATCTCCTCCTTACTGCTGCCTGTGGGTGTATGTGTGTCAGGCAAGCATGTATCTTCTTATATATATATATATATATATATATATATATATATATATATATATATATATATATATATATATATATATAATATTATAGTAGATACAGAGAAACCCTACAGTGTCTCCGATATTTTCTCTCTCTCATACTCATTGTATTGAGGTATTAAGTGGACATGCTTGATTATAATAAATTATTTTGAAAATTAAATTAGTTTGTTAAGTAAAAATGTCTAACACAAGATATAAATTATGTTTTGCTTTAGGGCGTTTATTTACAGCT
Organism: Rhinophrynus dorsalis; assembly: GCA_037306005.1. Taxonomy (NCBI): domain Eukaryota; kingdom Metazoa; phylum Chordata; class Amphibia; order Anura; family Rhinophrynidae; genus Rhinophrynus; species Rhinophrynus dorsalis. The sequence goes on from CM074719.1 coordinate 596,631,549, forward strand.
CTCCCCACAGTTCCCTCCATGTTTGTTTGAGTCAAATGATGTTTAAGATTGATAGCTGTTCCCAGCATTTCCTCCATCTTCACCTGTCCTCAGACCGATGGGGTCAAGTTGCTTAACTGCTCCTTGACTTCCACTATTTTTTCAATGGCTACAAACTTTTTTTTTTTTCCTTCAAAAAAGCATTATTGAATCATATAAAATACAGAACAGTGCCCAAGAAGGCCAATAACAGGGATACACAAATGCACCAGTCCGTGCGATCCAAGTATACTTAGCATCTTACATAAAACAAGAGAGAAAAGGCTCAATGACCCGTCCAGTCTGAAGAGACCAGGACAAGTGAATAAATTACAATACATTCCTCAATAGGAGCCATGTGATAAATGCAAAGGTAAGAAGAGTGCAGAAAAGACCCATTGAGCCAAAGACCCACAGTTCTTCCAAAACTGCCCGGAGAGACCGAAGAGGGTCAGTTATCACCAACAGGAGATCATCAGCAAATAAAGCCAGAATGAAGACCCCCTAATCTCCAGGTTCCGAAGTAGGGAGCAGGCAAAAGCTTACATAGTCAAAATAAAAATGAGTGGAGACAGGGGACACCCCTGCCGGGTACCATTGTTCAGGGTGAATGGTTCAGAGAGACCCCCAGGGAGCCAAATCCGGGCCGAGGGAATCATATATAAGGCTCGGATTAGGTGACGAAAGCAAGGGCCGAGACCCAAATGACAGAGGGTCATCTCAATGAAGGCCCATGACACCATGTCAAATGCCTTCTCTGCGCCAACAGACACAGGAAGTGTCTATATCTTGTGCATTCTGGCTAACTCTGCCTGGGACAAACCCCCGTCTGGTCATGATCAATCACCAAGGGAAGGAGAGGTTGCAGTCGGTTAAACTACCGTTTGCTGCTTTTGTTTGCTGGAGTGAGAACTATAGCTTAAATGAGTGTTTGCCTTTTAATGACCTCAAACAGATTCTACAAACAGATCTTCTTGCATTTTAAGATCGGATAAGTAGTAATAGAGACAAGGGTATTAGTCTGAATGCAGTATACTTGGATTTCACATTGCATGGTAGACCTCTCTATCATTCATGTGGTTAACCCTTTATGTGCCAGAGGGATACGCAAAGCAATGCGTTGTGTACCCCTCTGGCACTCAAAGGGTTAAAAGCCCCATTTAAAAAGCACCAGAGAAGTATGTAACACAATGCAAAACCATGCTTACATACTCTGCTGGTCCTTAAATGTTTAAAGAAACAGTTAACTCTTTAAATGAAAAAATGTACATTATAGGACTTTTTCTGTAGAGTAAAACAATGGTAATCCCGCTGCAGAGAGATGTTACATTCAAAAGTTGTTAAAGCTTAAACTTATTATTATTATTATTATTATTTTTACATTAAGTTGTAATGCTCTATTATGGTGATCAGGTAGTGCTGTTCCTATCACTTACTATGGAGAAGCACAGTCTATGACTCAAGCTCTCCCATAGCCTGCACTAAAAAAAAAACAAAAAAAACCTGTTCCTTGTGGACACCATTTGGAGCTGTTGATAACAATTAGTTTTAGTAGCTTTTTACTGAAAAATCACTCAACAGTGAAAGTAATATTTTTTCTTACTCAGCAGGGAAAGTCACATAACATATATATATATATATATATATATATAATTTTTTTTTTTATTATTATTTTAAATAAAGTTTATTGTGACTTTAAATCGAATGGAGATTTAATGAGTCCCCTGTGGAACAGTGAGTTTGTTCCAGAATTGCTTTATTTCATTGCGCTCTAATGTCCTTATTTATCAGGCTAAAGAGGATCAGTTCTGGAGGGACCAACTGCACTGTACAGGGGACATGAAAATTCCCCTCGAATGCAAGAGAGACATTCAACGCATTGCATTCATTCATTGGATAGCTCTCTGGTACTCAAAGGATTAATTAAATGGTGATTTAACCACTTGAATTTTTGAGAGTTCTCCATCCTATTTGCAGTTGGTACTTTGGTGCAGTTGGTTTGCTCCAGAATTGCTCTTCTTAACCTTGATAAATAAAGCTTTTTAAGACCCACCCTCTCATTATTTTATGCACTACTAGTTGAAGAGCCTGTGCACACGGGCCACAGTGCCACCCAGCAACGGTCGCTGTGCAGTCATACTCAGTAGAGACTGCTGAAAGTGTTTCTCTTCTCTATTTATATAACATTTATAATATGTTTGCCAGTGTATGTTTATTTGAAGAATTTTAAAGAAGTATACAAATAGTGCATAATATGTAAAGTCAAAACCTTTCCACAGTACTGTGAAGAATAAAAAAAAATCTAAAAATGGGTGCGGTCTCAAGAGGGCATTGTCAACAGATGACATGGCTAAGTAAGGGTGTGGTTAGGGGTGGGGCTAGGGGCACCTCAGGGTGTTGTGCCTTGGAGCTCCTGAGATGTAAATCCGGCCCTGCCTGTATTCCAAAGAACGTGGAGTAATTCTGGAGCAAACCAACTGTGCCTCTTGAGACAAACACAGATTAACAACATTTCCATTGATTTTAAAGGATACGTCAACCTCTTGAATACTAGACCGATCTCTGATGCATTGCTGCACAATGTACTGGGACTATTCAATTCTTTTGAACATGGGTCCTAAGCTTGTTCTTTAGGTAACAGACTTGGTTAAAAAGCCAAGTACTGTGCTGTATAGGCCCAAATTGGCTCCCTTCTGCTATGTGGGGGCTCAGAATAATGACCTACTAGACTGGCAGATTCTGTGGCTTAATTTGCTTTGCGGTGACTGCAGCCCCATAGGCTGCCGCTGTTGTGTTAGAAATCCAACTCCTATAGGAGCTGCATTATTGGCCACTTAAAGGGATATTATTATTATTCTTTATTTCTATAGCGCCAACTAATTCCGCAGCGCTGTACAATTGGGAATAGACATACAGAGGTATTAAATAGTACAATCAGATGTGGAGAACAGGAGGATCAGAGGGCCCTGCTCGTGAGAGCTTACAGTCTAGAGGATAGTAATGTTTCACAAAAACAGCAGCTCCAATTAATCTTCATAGTATTTGGACTATGGAGAGTGTTATTTCAATAATGTCAGAGTTGTAGTTCAAGAGTAATTGAATGATAAATTATCCCCCTCCTGTCCGTTTTACTTAGTGTAAGCCACCTCCCCTCATATGTGGAATCTGGTCTCTTGACCGGACAGATCACAGAAAGGGACAATCTTCTTACTGTGAGAACAATGAAAACTCTGCCCCCTTGACAGGTTTTTCCTTATGCTCACTGAAGATTGTCCCTCTCTGCTCTGAGGCAAGCAGTGTTACACCAGAAACAACAACTCTGAAAGTACTCAAATGACACTCTCGATGACCTAAATACTATGAAGATTAACTGGAGCTGCTTTTAATGTGAAACATTACAATCCCTTTAAGTCTAACCTGTGGACTGGATGTCTTGCAGTTCAAAATCTATTGTGGAATCCTGGAGAAAGCACCAGACGTTCATTTTCTGACCCTTGATCTGCTTTTACCTTCATCTCCAGGACTCATGATGCAGCCATTGTTCTCCCTGTGTCTAGTGGTAATCTGTTGTATCTCACTGAGATACAGCTCGCTAAATGCAAAAACGTACTTCTGGGGTTTTGCTTTTTCTTTCGTGCAGATATTTTCCTGACATTTCAGTGCTGGACCTTCTGTGGATGAGGCTAGACTGATGTGACTATGGAAATTGCTTTTCTGTAATGGCACATGGGAGACAAAAACATGCCTGTGCAGTATCTGTAAAGAAATCCTGGGGCAAACCAATTCTCAGAGTTCACATTGATTTATGTTTAATGCTCAATAAAGTTTCTTGTAGTTGGTGATAACTTTGATGAAACAACTACAACAAATGTCATTCTGTTCAGGACCAATACAGATATCAACCGTTTTTTTGCATATTACCCAATTAATATTATGATTGATAGTGTGTCTCATTAATGTGGAAAATCGTGTGATTTTATATTTTTCCCTCAAACAGGTAGGTCTGTCATAAGGGGGATCCCAACTTAAAAAAACATCTCATTGTTCTTTCTCCTGCAGATTTTCCTATGAATGAGAGCACTGTTATCCATAATGATCAAGAAAAAAACTCTAATAGTCAAAATACACCCAGAGAGAGAGAATATGTGATAATTCAGCAGAAACAATCAAGCTTGAATGAAGAATTCAATCTCACAGGCCGTTCTGGAGAACACACAGGCACAAACAATTTACATATCAAAGACAACATTAGTGAACTGAATATTCAAGAAATATTCAAACAGGGTGGGAAAAATGAATTAGATATTATGTCCGAACAAAGAATACACGATGAAAAGATGTACAAATGTTACGAGTATGAAGCAAGATTTAACAGTAATTTAGAAACTGTCACACAACAGAGAATCCAAAAAGGAGAATGTCAAAAACACATCGTTTATAAATCAAAAAGTGGTAGACAGCAAAAAGGCCACCTCAAAACTCAAGGTTATGTGTGTTCTACTTGTGGGAAATCTTTCTCTTCTAACTCGGCTGTTGTTATACATCAGAGAATTCACACAGGAGAGAGGCCATTTGTGTGTTCTGAATGTGGAAAACATTTTACAAATAAACCAAATCTTATTAGACATCAGAAAATCCACACAGGTGAAAATCTGTTTGGGTGTCCTGAATGTGGGAAACAGTTTACACACAAGTCATATCTTGTTAACCATGAGAGAATTCACACAAGAGAGAAACCATTTGTGTGTTCCGATTGTGGGAAATGTTTTAAACACAAGTCCAGTTATATGATACATCAGAGAATTCACACGGGAGAGAATTTATTGGGATGCTCTGAATGTGGGAAACAATTTACAAATAATTCCTGTTATGCTAGACATATGTTAATTCACACTGGGGATAAACCATTTGTTTGTAAAGAATGTGGAAAAGGTTTTAACCAGAGTGTCAATCTTATTGTACATCAGAGAATTCACACTGGAGAGAAGCCATTTTTGTGTTCTAATTGTGGCAGATGTTTTTCCCAAAATGCAATCCTCACTAAACATCAAAGGAGAAGTGCATGTAAAAAACCCATCTAAGCCACCGGAAGGGGGGTGGGGGGTGGCAGCTTTCTAGTTATTGCACACCTGTTATCCTTTGGTTATTAAAGTTATTAAAGTAGGCCACATTATTAACCCTTTGTGGACCAGCGGGGTTTGCAATGTTAATGGGTTAATAAGGGTGGAAGGAAGAATAGGACACGGGAGTGATTCAATGATGAGGTCATTTTGGGCTTGACATAGGAGCTAACTGGGATCCTGTGTGAGGCATAAGCTTACCATGCTGGGTCAGTGATAAATATTTCTAAAACTACTGCTTTACAGGAGCAGTAAACTCTAAGAAAACCTATATGTTATAGGGATTTTTCTGTTATGTAACACATTGATTCTTCAACTGCCATTCAAACAGTCACAAAGTGATGAAACTGCTACATCACATTCTGTGGAGAACTGCAGTCAGTGACTCTCCTTTCCCATAGAATGCAGTAGAATAACTGTCAGAACACAGGGAGGGACTGTTTAGGTGAACACCAGAGGGCACTGTTCATGTAAAAAAGTTTAAAGTGTAATAATTTTGGAATGACACATCTCTCAACCGTACCCTTGTTTTATACAGCAGGAAAAACCTTACAATATATTATATATTTATTTTTTATATAAAGCAAAGTATTCTAATCCTTTAAGTAAAAAGAATGTCTATCAAAGGTGGTTTCAAAGGATTTTTCAAAATAACCAGAGTTGCTTCAGTGTGACAGATCTGCTTTAAAATTAAATTACATGTGTGTGTGCTTGTGCGTGTTGGTAAGCCACTAATTCATCGGGGAGTGAACTTGTACAGTTCCATTTTTTTTTATCTATCTGGGAAGATGGATTGTAATTGTGTTGTACATAGGAATAAGAATGACCCCAACAATACATAAAAGGATCAGCAATACTAAGAGAGGAAACTGCTGGAAAGCTAGTGTGGATTAGTGTAGAGCTGTTTTCAAGCTGAGGAGAAGACTAATCTAAGTATCACTGATGGTATCATCTAGACCACTGATTCCCAATTTGTGCCCTCTGGGCCCGGTAACAGGCCAGGAATTGGGTATTTCCCTGACTGAGCACACAATAGTTAATCAGATGCTCAGTCATTCATTCTCATTGTCTCTCTTTTGCTCAAGTAAAAACATCCTCAAGTCCTGGAATGTTACTGGGCCCGGGGATGGAAGATGAGAACCACTGTTCTAGACCAGTGGTTCTCATGCTTTTTCTGTTCAAGACACGTGTAACGTATTACAGATCCATTGCCAATTGTGTAAAGAAGGGAAGAAAAGCATAAATATATAGTTATGCTTAAGTCTTACAATCAGAAAAAAAAAAAAACAAGCCTATTGTGCATGACAATTTTCAGAAATATACATTCAAATGTCAACATTGCCATTTTTTGACGTCTTCATAGAATAAAGCGACACACCCTAAACTAGTGTTTATGACACCTCAAAGTGTCCTGTCATCCTGGTAGGAACCATTGTCTTAGAGCCATATGTTCAAAGAAGTAGCAAAATAGATTTTGTCGTTTGTAGCGACTTTTCAAAGTGCAGTGTCGTTGGGCTCATTAATATTTTCAGAGACAATCGGTTGTGATTGGAAATATGTTGTTTGTCCTGACTGAAATTGTTGTATGTAAAGACAAAAATGACTTAACTAAAGACAAAAAATGTCTTAACTAATGACAAAAATGTCTTAACTAAAGACTAAAACTCTCACATTCAGAACTTCACATTCCCTCCACTTTTTCTTAGCGTACAAATTTTGTCTTTTGCAAGACATTTTTTTGTCAGAAGTTACAACAAATTTTCTTTTCCTCTATACGCCACTGGAGAATAGTTTAGCCACACCCTTGCCCCGCCCCTTTGCCTGGAAATTCTGGGGTTGTGTCGTACACAAAGGACATTACTAGTCTTTTGTCTTATTCTCTACAGAAAATGTCGTTCATGCATATATTTACTTAATTTTGTCTTTTATACAACATTTTTTTGTCGTTATCCCTTTGAACATACGGCCCTTAGAGTGAGTTCCACTAAGTAGATGGAATGGTTAAAGGGTTAGTAATGCTTCCTTCCCCAAGCAGCTCAGATCATTCATCAGATATCGGAACTATTATCTATGATGATCAGAGGTGGTTATGGAGGGAAACATTACAAACCTTTTAATCTAAATAATCTATACAGAAAGCTCTGAAATCCTATAAGATCGGGTCCCTAATCCATGCGTTTTTATTTGTTTATTTTTAAAGGGGAACTATACCTTTCAACATAACTAAGTGTATATAGATTACCAATAGATAATTATAATAGAATATGTTGTTCAAATAGTTCAAACAATAACAAACAAAAATATATAAATTGTTCCAAATGCGCCACAGGAAGAGGCATACTGAACTCCATCTTGTTGGTGAAAACATACAGCTGGTCCTTTCCAAATGAACCCGAGTGCCAGAGGGGTGGGAAACGCATTGCATAAGAGTGCAGATTGATGAGAATTGAGTTCAAACTGAAAGCACGACTCAGTAGTTGCCATCACATTCTATGGAGTGGAAAAGTTTACTGCTCGCTTAAAACTATAAATTCAAAAGTAAAATAGATTCATTCTGGGACAAATCATCTGCACCATAAAGAATAAATAAAAATGACTATTTATTTAAATAGGGCTTTTAACCATTTGATTGCCAGAGGGGAACGGAACGCATTGCTTTGCAATGCGTTCCGTACCCCTCTGGCACTCAAAGGGTTAAACCCTTCAGTTCTAGAGACGTCTCCAATGCATCATGGTGTTAAATGCTGCATTTCAATTAATGGGATTTTATATATATATATATATATATATATATATATATATATATATATATACACACATACATATACAGAAATTGTATACAACCCCATATGAAGCTGTGCAGACCAAGCTGTTTATTGATATATGTATCACTATTTCAGCACTATTCTTGTGTTTTTCTCAAGATAATTGAATGTGAAAAAACACTAGCCCCCCCCACCCCCAAATACCCAAATTTAAACCAAGAATTAAGCAGGAAAGAGCACATGCCGGTTCAGGCAGCCGCTCATTGGTAGAAATCGTTATACTCTACCAGTATACATAATAATGAAGTCTTGCAAATTTTTGTTACTCTTCAAATGTTCAGTTGAATAAGCCCAGTTAGCTTGTTAATGGGATAATTTGTTATAAATTGGATCATTATTGTCTTTAAAGCGAAACTTTCGTTTTGTATAAAGTCACCCTGCAATAATTAAGCATATGGTGACTAGCCGCATATTATATCTATTATATCTCAGAAGTACCCGATTCTAAAGTTAATCTTCGGAGACCAGAAGCCAGACATAAGAGCAGACATTTTGTCTGCACGCCAGCGCTGTCAGTCCCAGTCTCCTCTAAGAAGCACTGCACTGTGCCACAAGGTTATCGGAAGGGACTGACGACGCTGGCGCGCAAACTGCACTAACCTGGCCGTCAGTCTCCGAAGATTAAGGATTTCTTTAGAATCTGCCACTTCTGAGAGGTAATAGAAGTATTATGAAGGTAGTTGCCATATGCTTAAAGCGGAACTACCACCCAATAATAAAATTTCACCATATAATTGCCCATCTAGTGACTAGCTGCTCAGTAGCGCAAGTCGCCAGAATTATTACCAGATTAAAGAGAAATCGCTATTATTCCAAGACTGACAGCAGGACGGAGCGAGGACATCTTGCCATAGTGACGTGCGCGCGCCTGTGCTGTCAGTCCCTTTTGGAGCCAGCCAGGTCCTAGCAACGCCTCCTAGACCCGGCGATTTTTCTTTAATCATGTAATAATTCTGGTGACTTGCGCTACTGAGCATCTAGTCACCAGATGGGCAATTATGTTATGAAATGTTATTATTGGGTGGTAGTTCTACTCTAATTATTGGAGGGTGACTTTATATAAAGTGAAAGTTCCCATTTAACCCATATCCAGCATATATATAGAGAGTCACGAATGGACAAGTGTCTGTTGCAAAAATTCAAGCAGTGCTGAATAAGTGTTAGTTGTATAGTAGAAAGCTTATGTCCACCTTCGTACCTCCATGTGAATTTGTTAAACCACAATTCAGTGTTTGTAGATCACACAAGTGCATATGACATTGAATCCAAGAAGCCCAAAGGACCCCAGAGTACTACCTTATGTACAAGGGCATGGAAGATCTCTCAGCTACATCTATTAGCAATAAGGCATCAACCAACAGTACAGCAAATCCATCGATCATTGCAAAGTACCCAGTACAATGTGAACCAATCTCTAAAGCACAGACTATAGTTATCCTATTTAAGGGGATAGTAACACTTGATATACAGTAAAATGTATATTGTATGGTATATCTTCCTAAGTAAAACGAGGGTGCTCCCACTGCTGAGAGGGGTCTTATTAAAAAGTTATAGCTGTTTATTTTTTTAGGTGCAGTATCTCAATGGCCTGAAACTGTACAGTGGCGCTGTTGCTACACCATCCTATTGAGGTTTATGGTCAATTGACCAAAGCTGGTATACCAACAGTGACACCTAAAAAATTTCAAGTTTGAGCTACTGTAACTTTTGAATAAAACATCTCTCAGAAGTGGGATTACCCTTCTTTTACTTGGGAAGATACACCTTACAAAATACATTTTACTCTATATTACTATTCCTTTAAGTAATCAGCAATCCAGTAGGAGGTAAAGAAGGTCTATATTTTTCATCATTTATTGAGATTTGAAAAATGAGAAACTACTTTAAGTTTGCATGGCATCTGTCAGACTGCTTTTGGCAGAAACCTATTCCTAGTCCTGATTCAGCAGTGCTTGTTCATTCATGGCTTTATAATACATATGTGTGGGATCTGGGTTTAAAGACAGCAGTAATCCAATTAGTAACGAATGATCCCATTAACAGGTTAACTGGGCTTATTCGTTCAACATTTGAAGATTAGCATACATTTGCAAGACTACTTCATTATTTGGGTAAGCTGGTACAGTGTACAGATTTCCACCAATGAGCAGCTGCCTGAACAGTCACGTGTTCTCTCCTGCTTAATTCCTGCTTTGCATTTGGATATTCAGGGGGGTATTTTATCACTTTTTGGTTGCCTTGAGAAAGGCACAATTGCGGTGCTGAAAAGTTGATACATACATATAATAAAAAAAAAACCTTTGTTTTGCGCCATTTAGAAGACCTGTGCGGTATTATACTTACTAGCAATACACTGTATATTTCTCCCCTATTGTACATAAAGGCCCTTATTATACTCCCGTGAGCTAGCGGACATTCCTCATCCGCCAGGCTCCAATATACAAAAGCGTTACAGGGGAATTTTACCCTAAGATTAAGTGGCTCTTAAGTTGTTCATCAGAAGGACCTCCCTAGGTAGAAATGGCTTCTGTTTGACAGACAACTTTTTACTGTTTTTATTTTTGTGTAGTTGGTTTACTCTGGAATTTTACCTGTATAACTTACTGAATACCACCCTAAGTCTACAGCCTGTTTTTGTAAGGGAGGCCGGTGGAAGAGAGGGATTTGGGGATCAGGAAGCAGATGGATTGGCAGCCAAACATGGGTGTGAGATGTAGGGAAAAGTGAGTTAGCCATTATTCAGTTGATGACACCAAGACTGGTACATTTTAAAGGGATAGTAATACTTAAAATGTAAAAAAAAATATGTTGTAGGGTTTATCCCCCTGAGTAAAACAAGAGTACTCCCACTGCTGAGAGGTCTTTCATTCAAAAGTTATTAATTTTCAAAGTTGAATTTTTTTAGGTGCAATATCACAGTGGCCTGAAATTGTACAGTGGCGCTGTTGCTACATCATCCTATGGAGATTTATGGTCAACTGACCAGAGTTGTCCATAGGATCGTGTAGCAACAGCGCCACTGTGCAATTTCAGGCCACTGTGATATTACACCTAAAAAATTCAACTTTGAAAATTAATAACTTTTGAATAAAACACCTCTCAGCAGTGGGAGTACTCTTGTTTTACTCAGGGGGATAAACCCTACAACATATTTTTTTTTACATTTTAAGTATTACTATCCCTTTAAATACATTGTTTTCCACTGTATCATGCAATAGTCAATATATTGATCTTGAGTCAAACAAAGGTATCAAATATATTTTTTTTTCCCTCTGCAGATAAGATTTTTCTACTATTTGCTTATTTAATGTTATGTTTTTTTGTTTTTTTTTATGGAATCAACTAAAGATAAATAAATCTGTATAAATTTTACGTGGTATTCTGTGGTTTCATTCCCAGTCAAAGAACCTTATCTAGTCAGTCTATAATGATACATGATACATGATACAGGTATAACATGCCTGAGGAAGAGACCTAAGGTCTTGAAAGCTTGCATTTAAATCTGCTTAGTTAGCCAATAAAAGGTATCAAAAACTATATTTGCCTCCTATAATGATACATGGTTCACTTTGAAATTGTCGCCCTCTATTGGGCATGTAACAAAACAGCGCTTTAAAAATGTGTTGAAAAAAGCGATATCAGAATGCAAGAAATAAAAGAAATAAAGTCCAGTTAATAATGCTTAAAAAATATGCCCCAAAGATATCCTTGTGTTAAACCTTTGAGCGCCAGAGGGTTACCTCTCCAGCACTCTAAGGATTAAATGCATGCTGGCATATCACGTGTACATAACCCAAAACATATTGATGCAGGCACTCCTTCCCCAAAAAGGTAGTCAGGCATTCCTGGTGTTCCAAATATGCAGCCGTCCCAAGGGTTAATATGCCTCCACTGCCACCAGTTGCGGCGGCAGGAAGGCAAGCACTGTGCCACAAGGTTATCGGAAGGAACTGACGGCGCTGGCGCGCAGACTGCACTAACCTGGCCGTCAGTCTCCGAAGATTAAGGATTTCTTTAGAATCTGCCACTTCTGAGAGGTAATAGAACTATTATGAAGCTAGTTGCCATATGCTTAAAGTGAAACTACCACCCAATAATAAAATTTCACCATATAATTGCCCATCTAGTGACTAGCTGCTCAGTAGCGCAAGTCGCCAGAATTATTACCAGATTAAAGAGAAATCGCTATTATTCCAAGACTGACAGCAGGACGGAGCGCGGACATCTTGCCATAGTGACATGCGCGCGCCTGTGCTGTCAGTCCCTTTTGGAGCCAGCCAGCTCCTAGCAACGCCTCCTAGACCCGGCGATTTTTCTTTAATCAGGTAATAATTCTGGTGACTTGCGCTACTGAGCATCTAGTCACCAGATGGGCAATTATGTTATGAAATGTTATTATTGGTTGGTAGTTCTACTCTAATTATTGGAGGGCGTCTTTATACAAAGTGAAAGTTCCCATTTAACCCATAACCAGCATATATATAGAGAGTCACAAATGGACAAGTGTCTGTTGCAAAAATTCAAGCAGTGCTGAATAAGTGTTAGTTGTATAGTAGAAAGCTTATGTCCACCTTCGTACCGCCATGTGAATTTGTTAAACCACAATTCAGTGTTTGTAGATCACACAAGTGCATATGACATTGAATCCAAGAAGCCCAAAGGACCCCAGAGTACTACCTTATGTACAAGGGCATGGAAGATCTCTCAGCTACATCTATTAGCAATAAGGCATCAACCAACAGTACAGCAAATCCATCGGTCATTGCAAAGTACCCAGTACAGTGTGAACCAATCTCTAAAGCACAGACTATAGTTATCCTATTTAAGGGGATAGTAACACTTGATATACAGTAAAATGTATATTGTATGGTATATCTTCCTAAGTAAAACGAGGGTGCGCCCACTGCTGAGAGGGGTCTTATTAAAAAGTTATAGCTGTTTATTTTTTTAGATGCAGTATCTCAATGGCCTGAAATTGTACAGTGGCGCTGTTGCTACACCATCTTATTGAGGTTTATGGTCAATTGACCAAAGCTGTCCATAGGATGGTGTACCAACAGTGACACCTAAAAAATTTCAAGTTTGAGCTACTGTAACTTTTGAATAAAACATCTCTCAGAAGTGGGATTACCCTTCTTTTACTTGGGAAGATACACCTTACAAAATACATTTTACTCTATATTACTATTCCTTTAAGTAATCAGCAATCCAGTAGGAGGTAAAGAAGGTCTATATTTTTCATCATTTATTGAGATTTGAAAAATGAGAAACTACTTTAAGTTTGAATGGCATCTGTCAGACTGCTTTTGGCAGAAACCTATTCCTAGCCCTGATTCAGCAGTGCTTGTTCATTCATGGCTTTATAATACATATGTGTGGGATCTGGGTTTAAAGACAGCAGTAATCCAATTAGTAACGAATGATCCCATTAACAGGTTAACTGGGCTTATTCGTTCAACATTTGAAGATTAGCATACATTTGCAAGACTACTTCATTATTTGGGTAAGCTGGTACAGTGTAAAGATTTCCACCAATGAGCAGCTGCCTGAACAGTCATGTGTTCTCTCCTGCTTAATTCCTGCTTTGCATTTGGATATTCAGGGGGGTATTTTATCACTTTTTGGTTGCCTTGAGAAAGGCACAACTGCAGTGCTGAAAAGTTGATACATACATATAATAAAAAAAAAACCTTTGTTTTGCGCCATTTAGAAGACCTGTGCGGTATTATACTTACTAGCAATACACTGTATATTTCTCCCCTATTGTACATAAAGGCCCTTATTATACTCCCGTGAGCTAGCGGACATTCCTCATCCGCCAGGCTCCAATATACAAAAGCGTTACAGGGGAATTTTACCCTAAGATTAAGTGGCTCTTAAGTTGTTCATCAGAAGGACCTCCCTAGGTAGAAACGGCTTCTGTTTGACAGACAACTTTTTACTGTTTTTATTTTTGTGTAGTTGGTTTACTCTGGAATTTTACCTGTATAACTTACTGAATACCACCCTAAGTCTACAGCCTGTTTTTGTAAGGGAGACAGGTGGAAGAGAGGGATTTGAGTCAAACAAAGGTATCAAATATATATTTTTTCCCTCTGCAGATAAGATTTTTCTACTATTTGCTTATTTAATGTTATGGGTTTTTTTTTTATGGAATCAACTAAAGATAAATAAATCTGTATAAATTTTACGTGGTATTCTATGGTTTCATTCCCAGTCAAAGAACCTTATCTAGTCAGTCTATAATGATACATGATACATGATACAGGTATAACATATCTGAGGAAGAGACCTAAGGTCAATCAAAAACTATATTTGCCTCCTATAATGATACATGGTTTACTTTGAAATTGTCGCCCTCTATTGGACATGCAACAAAACAGCGCGTTAAAAACGTGTTGGAAAAAAAGCGATATCAGAATGCAAGAAATAAAAGAAATAAAGTCCAGTTAATAATGCATAAAAAATATGCCCCAAAGATATCCTTGTGTTAAACCTTTGAGCGCCAGAGGGTTACCTCTCCAGCACTCTAAGGATTAAATGCATGCTGGCATATCACGTGTACATAACCCAAAACATATTGATGCAGGCACTCCTTCCCCAAAAGGTAGTCAGGCATTCCTGGTGTTCCAAATATGCAGCCGTCCCAAGGGTTAATATGCCTCTACTGCCACCAGTTGCGGCGGCAGGAATGCAAACAGCCCCCCCCCCCCCTTAACTATAAGGCCATTGCAAGAGTCAGAGTGAAGGAATTTTGAACAAAGACTGGCTTTTATATAGACAAGCATTATAACCAAACATATAAAATTAATAACAATTTATACCTTATAATAGTTGAACAGCCCGTTACACGGGCCACAGTGCCTCTGGCAGCCGGTCGCGGGGCAGTCACGCGCAGTGGAAACTGCCCGCGCCACTGCTGATACAGAGCTGGACGCTCCTTCGGAGCGCCCAGCTCTGTATCAGCCGTGGCGCAGGCAGTCTCTACTGTGCATGACTGCCGCACGCGCAGCAGTGTCTACTGCGCATGTCGGGCGTTACACACGATTTAGCGAGTTATTATATAGGATATTCCTGTTTGGATCACACTAGTATCTCCATTCAGAATGCAGTCATACAGATTATGAAGGCTTGCGTTTCAACACTGTTGAAACATAAGCCTTCGTAATCTCTGATTACTCGCTTTGACAGGAAGTGAGGTAATTTGGAGGTATTGCAGTTTTACCATAAGTTTGTTCTGTCTACATGCTGTATGGAGATACTAACATGATCCGAACGGGAAAACATAAGGTATAAATTGTTATTAATTTTATATGTTTGGTTATAATGCTTGTCTATATTATCCCTGAAGAAGTGTCCAGTTTGGGATACAAAATGCATTGGGAAGTAATTAAAACAATATTGGATTTTAGAGTTTTGGTTGAGTATAAACGTCACTGGGATATTTTATTCAATAAATATTATAACAAACCAATTTTGAATTCCTGTTGATTGGAGTGGAAGACCACTGATTGTGGAAGAGATTCATATGAATGACCATTTAGAGTAGACTCCTTATATATGTGATCATATATCCTTAGTTAATAGAAGCTTTTAATTATAGGGGAGCCTTATATAACTTATATCCCAGCAGATATCCTCTTATATATCAGCAGATATAATTTTCTCTCTTTTTTCTTGTTCCATTGTCTGCTGGTAGTCACAGACCCACACATACACTGTCTGAAACCCCAGCCTTGTTTCATGGTCCCATCTGAAGCCACAGAACTGCATATACACTTCCTGTTTGAACTCTGTAGCTACCAGTGGGATACTGGAACAAGACTTTGGAATTTATTCAACACTTTTTAAATAAAATATACATTTCACAATCGCAATATCAGTTCGCTTCCGGTGACCCAAAACGATGAAATATAACCGTTCTACGTATTTCTGTTCAACATACCACTTGTAAGGAATAAATCAGAAGAAACTCATCTGGCTCAAAGCCACATTGCCGGTCTGGAGCTACTCCTGACAGCCCTGGCCACGGTAAGGAGAGCCTCACGGACCAGCAATCCAAACAGCCAGCACAACCGCGAGTCTTCCATTAAAAAAAAAGAGAATTTTAGTCTTACCTGTTAAATCCTTTTCACTGTCGTCCAATACAGGTCACTGGTACTCTGGGAGGCGTAAGTCCCCTTTAATAGGCAGGAACAATTATGCAAATAATTTGCAAGGGGCGGAGCCTCCCCTCTTACTTAAGCCACCTTCTGGCCAGAGCCACTCATATTGATTTGTTCCTGGTGTGCTTCCACACCAGGTAGAGAACATCTATGCATCTTAGTATTTTATTATTTTTTATTCAAATATGGAATACCACCATTAGGAGGGTGACCATGGCTGTGAATTGCCCTCTTTAAAGTGGCTGGTGCAGCTGCCAGGGATTTTCTGTGGACCTATACCCTGAAGAGGGGACAGCTTGTGTTAAGCAGCTCCCCTGTTGGGGAATTTACCTCTGGTTCTTTCCCTCCCTATCATGGTCACCTGAAGACAGAAGTCAGCAAGGAAGGTGAGTCACCCATTGAGTGCTGAAGGTCCACTTGTCCCCACAGTGTCCCTTTGATGGGCTTGTATTTGGGAGTTTTAATACACTCCAGCACTCATAGGGTGTTTTTTTATTGCATTATTACTGTTTATGCAATTTCTGTGTTATTCTCTGAGTTTTGGAGCATTGGGTATTCATTTATTTATGTTTCTCATGTGTTTCATGCTTGTTTGGGCACTTTTTAATGTTTTACTAAACTTTATTAAAAATGGTGTTCCGCGCCTTTAAGCGCGGCTTTTTCCCGCTCAGACGCAAGGGCTCCTTTACTCTCTATGGGAATTCACAGTATGGGACATATCTCTGGAACCGCTTGTCACAGCAACTTCAGAGAGGGCTCATTTTAATTCTAGGCTCCTGCTCTATCATCCGGAATGTGTTTTATTTATGTGGGGTGTTCAGGGGGGCTTCGGGCACTGTTTGGGGTACTTGTAGGGAAAAACTACATTTCCCATGAGCGCTTGGTTCGCGCTCGTTTCTGATTGGCTGTCACGACGGCCGCCATTTTGTGGTACTTTTCCTAGGCGAGTACACTACGCAGGGACCGAGCCTTCTCTCTCCTCAACAGATTAACCCTTCGCTGGCCAGATAAGTCCGTTTTTAGAACATTTCTGGGGTGAAACTTTAATCTTAACACTTTTTCTGGGTGATAGTGTTATTAGTGGGGTATATTGACGCTGTGAGCATGTCTACTTCACTGGAGCTAGGGGCTAGACCCAAGTCTAAGGAGGATGGGGGGTCCGCTACCCCCATGGCGTTTTGCTCCTCTTGCCACATTGGGCTGGACGGCGATAATGTGGGGGATCTATGCCCTAATTGTACTGGTCAAGATAGCAACCCTGGGCTTCCCAGCCACGCTATTGAGCCATCTTGGGTGAGGGAGTTTAAAGCTGCCACTAGGGATCTCAGATCCACGCTTCAACTCTTTCCCTCTCAGGTACAGGGGGCTCTCCAGGTCTGGCAGACCCCCTCTACTATCAGGACCTCCCTGCCTAAGCCACAGGGAGCTCCTGATATCACTGATTCTTCTGAAGAAGAACTTTTACAGGATTCTGATGCTGAGGAACGTACTGTTATTGAATCTAACAGGTCCATTGGGGACCCCTATGAGTGTGACCCTGAAGTTTCGGCTGAGGGTCTGATCAGAGCGGTTCTGAATACGCTCAACCTTCCTCTGACTCAGGAATCCTCTTATGATCCTACTGATGTTTTTCAGAAAAAGCCATCTAAGCCTGTTGTTTGTTTTCCAACTAACCCTACTCTTGCCCGTCTGGTCTCTGAGGCATGGAAGAATCCTGATAGATCTTCCTCTGTCTCCAAAAAGTTTGCCAAACTTTACCCTTTTCCTGAGGCGGAGCTGGCAAAATGGGTTCATCCTCCCAAAGTGGATGCTCCTGTGTCTAGACTATCCAAATCTACTGCTTTGGCTGTCTCAGATGCCTCTGCCTTGCAGGACTGGACGGATAAGAAACTAGAGCTCTCTCTTAAGTCTATTTTTGCCTCCATTGGCACAGCCATGCGCCCCACTTTTGCTGTGGCATGGGTTAATAGAGCTATTGCGGCCTGGACTGAACGACTGACTGAAGCGGTTCGCCAGGATGCGCCTGTATCTGAACAGTTGCAGCTTCTTGCTAATATCACTGAAGCTCAGAACTATGTTGCTGATGCTGCTTTTGATGCTGTGCGCATGATGGCGAGGGCCTCCACTTCTTCTGTGGTGGCTAGACGCGCTCTTTGGCTGAAAATTTGGTCTGCTGATACAGCCTCTAAGAAGGCTTTGCTTTCCTTGCCCTTTCAGGGGAATTTGCTTTTTGGGTCTGAACTCAAAGAAATGATCAGTGAGGCTACTGGCGGTAAAAGTACTCTTCTACCCTCAGTCTTTAAGAAAAAGTTTCCAGCCAAACGCAATCGGTCCTTTCGTTCCTTTCAGACTGAGACACGCTCCTCGGCCCAAACGGGTCCTCCCACTACGCGCTCCTCCTCCAAGCCCAAACAGTCCTGGAGGCCCAAAGTTGCCTCCAAGGCCAAGACCTCCAAGACTGCTTCGGCATGACTCGCCGAACCCGGGTCCGCATCCGGCTGTAGGCGGTCGTCTCCGCATCTTTCGCCGGACTTGGGAGGAGTCAGTGGCGGACCCATGGGTTCTTCAGGTGGTGTCAGAGGGATACAGGATCCCTTTCTCTTCCCTTCCTCCTTTTCGGTTCCATTTTACTCGTCCTTCTCAGGAACCCACAAAAAGGCGTCTGTTCGACGACGCTATTCAGGATCTCTTGGACAAAGAGGTCCTGGAGGCGGTTCCTCAGGGGGACACAGGTTCAGGATTTTATTCCAACCTGTTTGTGGTAGCCAAAAAGGACGGAGGAGCCCGTCCCATCTTGGATCTCAAAGATCTCAATGCCTATGTGGTGACTTCCCACTTCCGCCAGGAGTCCCTGCGCTCTGTGATTGCAGCAATGTCTCCAGGGGAGTTTCTTGCCTCCCTGGACCTTCAGGATGCTTATCTTCACATCCCTATTCATCCAGAGAGCAGGCGGTATCTCAGGATTGCCTGCCACAGGGGACACTTTCAGTTTGCAGCGCTCCCCTTTGGGCTGACTTCAGCTCCTCAGGTCTTCCAGAGGGTGTTGGGCTCCTTGATAGCGGTGCTCCATCAGGATGGGATCAGAGTGACCCCCTACATGGACGATCTCCTACTGAAGGCCTCCTCAGCGGAGCTTCTCCACCAGCAATTACAGATGTGCATGCACACCCTGAACCGTCATGGCTGGATCCTGAATCTGGACAAGTCGGACTTGATTCCATCTCAGAGGCTTCTGTTCCTGGGTCTCCTGTTCGACACTCGCCAATGCATGGTGTTTCTTCCAGAGGACGTGGCTCACCAGATAGCTGTCAGAGTGGCTGGAATTCTGGACCTGGACGTGATTCCAGTTCCGAAGTTGTCGTCCTTAGTGGGGAAGTTCATTTCCACAATCGAAGCAGTACCATTTGCCATGGCACACTCCAGGGATCTTCAGAGATTCGTGATCCAGACGTGCAAGAATCATCCAGATCATCAACATCTGTCTGTTTCTCTTCCTCCTCATGTCGAGTCGAGTCTGCACTGGTGGTTAGATCTCTCTCATCTCCTGAAAGGGAAATCCTTTCTAGTTCCTCCTTGGACCACGGTCACTACGGATGCCAGCCTTCGGGGCTGGGGTGCAGTCTGGGGTCGCTTCAGTGCTCAGGGGAAATGGGGTCTGGAGGAATCCATGCTCTCCATCAATGTTCTGGAACTTCGAGCTGTCCGGCTGGCCCTGAGGCACTGGGAGTCTCAATTGACCGGTCTTCCAGTCAGAGTGGAGTCCGACAACGCCACGGCGGTGGCTTACATCAACAGGCAAGGCGGCACAAGAAGCGGTTCCGCCTGGTGGGAGGTCAAGGATATTTTGTCTTGGGCAGAAGATCACGTGCCTGTCATCTCTGCGGTTCATATTCCAGGCGTGGACAACGTCATGGCAGACTTCCTCAGTCGTCATACCGTCGACAGCGGAGAATGGGCTCTGCACCCAGAGGTGTTTCACATGCTCACTCAACGGTGGGGGATGCCTGTGGTGGATCTGATGGCTACCAGACACAACAGGAAGGTTCCGGTGTTTTGCTCCCGGTTGAGGGACTCCCTTGCTCTAGCAGTGGATGCCTTGTCGATCCCTTGGGACTTCTCCCTGGCTTACATCTTCCCTCCTCTTCCTCTATTGGTCAGAGTTATCCAGAAGTTGAAGAGGGAACGTTGTCCTGTCATCCTGATTGCTCCAAACTGGCCTCGCCAGTCCTGGTTTCCGGAATTGATGGCCATGTCAGTGAAGGATCCAATCCCACTTCCAGCCCGTCCGGACCTGCTTCTTCAGGGGTATCTGTGGAAAGAGGATGTTCACTCTCTCCATTTGATGGCATGGCGGTTGAATCCTCGATTCTAGCTAAGAAAGGCTTTTCTCCTTCTGTGGTATCGACGATGCTCAGTGCTCGTAAGCCTGTGTCTTCCAAGATCTATCATCGCATATGGTCAACTTTCGTGACATGGTGCTCTGACAAGAAGTTGTCTCTTGACTTCCATCTTCCCACTGTCCTGGCCTTCTTGCAGGACGGTGTGGATAAGGGGCTCAGTCTGAGTTCCCTCAAAGTTCAGACCTCTGCCTTGTCTGTGTTTTTCCAGGAACGGATTGCTGTCCTTCCTGATGTGAAAGTCTTTTTCCAGGGTGTGACTCATGTTCGACCTGCCTTTAAAAGTCCTGCTCCCCAGTGGGATCTCAATTTGGTGCTGGGAGTTCTACAGCGACCACCGTTTGAATCCTTGGCTTCCATTCCATTACGTCTTGTGACTTGGAAGATGGCCTTCCTCTTGGCTGTGGTGTCAGTGCGCCGGGTAGCAGAGTTACAGGCTTTGTCTTGTAAACCTCCTTACCTGGTGTTCCACAAGGATAAGGCTGTGCTTCGCACTACCAAGGAATTCTTACCCAAGGTTGTGTCTGAGTTTCACATCAATCAGGAGATTGTGGTTCCCTCTTTCTGCCCTAATCCTTCATCTGACAAGGAAAGAGATCTCCATCTGTTGGATGTGGTGCGTTGCCTTAAATTTTATGTTCATCGCACCGAGTCTATCAGGAAGTCTGACGCTCTATTCGTCATTCCTGAGGGGCCTAGGGCAGGAAGACCGGCTTCCAAAGTTACCATTGCCTCTTGGATTAAGGCTACCATCCGTGAAGCCTATAAGTTGAGGAATAAGCATGTTCCCTTCCGGGTGACTGCTCATTCCACCAGATCTATTGGGGCCTCTTGGGCCTACAAGAATCAAGCTTCTGCTGATCAACTGTGCAGAGCGGCCACTTGGTCCTCTGTGCACACCTTTTCTAAGCACTATCGTGTTGATGTACTGGCTTCGGCTGATGCCAGTTTTGGAAGGAAGGTCCTGGAGGCAGTCTTGCCTGTGTAGGTCTTCCGCTCTGTGATCCTTAGTGCTTCTTTACTGTTGAGCCCGGTTGGCTCTGGTTCTGTGTGCTGTGTTAGTTCAGGGATTGTTCCCTTGGTTGGTGTCCGTTGACACTTACAGTTTGGGCTATGTTATCAACTGGTCATAACAGTTCTAGTGACTTGGGCCTTGCGCCTGGGCCTTGCCTTACTTCCCGCCTCTGGATCAGCTCAATGTTTGTACATCCCAGAGTACCAGTGACCTGTATTGGACGACAGTGAAAATAGGATTTTAGTCTTACCTGTTAAATCCTTTTCACTTAGTCCATACAGGTCACTGGTCTCCCACCCTGTCAAGGGACCAGTCTTGGCTCTCCTGTGGCATTCAGTGGGAGACCGTTCGGGCATGCTCACAGGAGTCTTTCTTTTTGCTTACCTGAGGTCAGTTCTTGGGGTCTCAAATCAATATGAGTGGCTCTGGCCAGAAGGTGGCTTAAGTAAGAGGGGAGGCTCCGCCCCTTGCAAATTATTTGCATAATTGTTCCTGCCTATTAAAGGGGACTTACGCCTCCCAGAGTACCAGTGACCTGTATGGACTAAGTGAAAAGGATTTAACAGGTAAGACTAAAATCCTATTTTCTCTTAGTCCATACAGGTTACTGGTAACTTTGGGTAGGCAATCCGCCTCTTTAATTGTAGGCAGGAAAAATTCTAGAATTGTATGCAGGGGATGGAGCCTACCTTCTGTCCTTGGCTGCAGCTAGCCAACCGGCTCCAGAAAGATCTGAGACACTAACTATTGACTAGATAATGGAAGGGAAAGAAGTCTCCTGTGAGCATGACCCCGAAGGACCCCCACGGTCTGCCACAGGAGAGCCAAGCATGGTCACTTGACAGGGTGGGAGACCAGTAACCTGAATGGACTAAGATAAAAGGATTTAACAGGTAAGACTAAAATCCTCTTTTCTCTGTCATCCAATACAGGTTACTGGTAACTTTGGGATGTCCAACCATTGAGTTTCCAAGAGGCGGGAAGGAAGGCAAGGACCAGGCACAAGGCCCCATGTCACTAGAGCAGATATGAACCATCAGATCAGAGATAGTCCAACAACAATGAAGTGTCAACGGACACTGAACAGGGGTAACAACACCCCAAACTGTTACACAGCACACTGAACTAGAGCCAACGGCTCAAAAGTGAATGAAGCACCAAGAACCGAAGAAGATCCTAGACAGGCAAGACTGCCTCCAGGATTTTCCTCCAAAAGCTGGCACCAGCAAATGCCAGCACATCAACACGGTAGTGCTTTGAAAAGGTGTGCACAGACGACCAAGTGACAGCCTTGCACAACTGACCAGCAGAGGCCTGATTCTTATAAGCCCAAGAAGCCACAATAGTAGAATGAGCCGTGACCGGAAAGGGGACAGGCTTCTTCCTCAGTTCATAAGCCTTTACGAATAGTGGACTTGATCCAAGAAGCAATAGTCACTTTGGATGCAGGTCTTCCTGCACCACATATAACAAGTGGCGATCCCTCTCCTTGTCAGAGGTGGGGTCAGGGCAGAAAGAAGGCACCACAATCTCCTGATTGATGTGGAACTCCGAAACCACCTTCGGGAGAAACTCCTGAGAAGTGCAAAGCACCGCCTTGTCCTTGTGAAACACCAAATAAGGTGGCTTACAGGACAGAGCATGTAACACCGCGACACGGCGAACAGACACGATCTCCAGGAGAAAGACCATTTTCTATGTCAACAGGAGCAGAGGAATAGTAGCCAAGGACTCAAATGGAGGGCGCTGAAGAACGCCTAAAA
The DNA here is from genome assembly GCA_037306005.1 of Rhinophrynus dorsalis. NCBI lineage: Eukaryota > Metazoa > Chordata > Amphibia > Anura > Rhinophrynidae > Rhinophrynus > Rhinophrynus dorsalis. Next base: position 596,654,852 of record CM074719.1, read on the forward strand.
CCAAGTTAAGATCCCTGGAAGAGCACCTTGACATCAGGAAGGATGGCAATGCGCCTCTGAAAGAAAACAGACAGCAGAAGTCTGAACCTTAAGGGAACTCAAACTGAGGCCCTTATCCACACCATCCTGCAAAAAGACCAGGACCGTAGGCAGATCAAATTCCTGAGATAGGTCCTTGTCAGCACACCAAGATAGAAAGGTCGACCAGACACAATGGTAGATCTTGGAAGAAACAGGTTTGCGGGCACTGAGCATAGTAGCCACCACACCAGAAGAAAAAAACTTTCTTCTTCAATATTGAGGATTCAATTTTCAAGCCGTCAAAGTTAGCCGATGAACATCCTCCTTCCACAGGTAACCCTGTAGAAGACGATCCGGACGGCAAGGGAGCCGGAATGGCTCCGCAACTGACAGATCCAGCAGCTCCAGAAACAAAGCTTGGCGAGGCCAGTATGGAGCAATCAGAATGACTGGACAGCGATCCAGTCGCAATTTCCGTAACACCCTGTGCAGCATTGGGAGGGGAGGAAAGATATAAGCCAGAAGAAATAACCAAGAAATGGACATTGCATCCACCGCCAGAGCTAGAGGGTCCCTTCACCGAGAGCAGAACCTTGGAACCTTCCTGTTGTGTCTTGACGCCATCAGGTCGATGTAAGGAAGACACCACTTCTGAACAATGAGGGTGAACACCTCTGGGTGCAGTTCCCACTCTCCGCTGTCCACTGTGTGTCGACTGAGGAAGTCCGCCATGACGTTGTCTACGCCAGGAATGTGCACTGTGGATATGGCAGGAACGTGTTCTTCTGCCCAGGACAAAATAGCCTTGACCTCTAACCAAGAGGCGAGACTTCTTGTTCCACCCTGCTTGTTGATGTAAGCCACGGCCGTGGCGTTGCTGGACTGTACCTGGACTGGACAGTCTTCCAGCTGAGATATCCAATGACGAAGGGCATGAAACACATTGATGGGAAGGAGAGATTCCTCTGGAGACCACCGACCCTGAGCACTCAGGCGACCCAGGGCCGCTCCCCAGCCAGAAAGGCTGACGTCCATTGTCACCGTGGTCCAGAAGGATACCAGGAAGGACTTGCCCTTCAGCAGATTGGAAAGGTCAAGCCACCACGACAAACTCAGTTCCACATGAAGAGGGAGGTATACTGACGTCTTCAGAAGGTCCGGCTGACCCTTGCACACCTAGATCACAAACCTCTGGAGTTCCCTGGTGTGAGCCATGGCAAATGAGACCACTTCTATGGTGGAGATGAATTTCCCCTCTAGAGAGGATAGCTTCTTGGTTGGAACTGGATCTTGAGCCAGAACAGCGATCTGGTGAGCTACCTCGTCCGTGAGAAACACCATGCTCTTCTGAGTGTTGAAGAGAAGGCCCAGGAAGACCAGACTCTGGGATGGGACAAGATCTGACTTGTCCATGTTGATGATCCACCTGTGATGAGTGAGAGCTTGAATGCATAGCTGAACCTGCTGATGAAGAAGTTCCGCAGAGAGGGCTTTCAGAAGCAGGTCGTCCATGTATGGAGTAACTCTGATGCCGTCCCGGTGGAGGACGGATACTAAAGCTCCCAGGACACGGCTGAAGACTTGAGGAGCTGTAGTCACAGACCAAAGGGAAGAGCTGAAAACTGAAAGTGTCCTCAGTCGCAGGCAAATCTGAGATACTGCCGGCTACCTGGATGAATGGCGATGTGTAGATACATGTCCCGGTGATCCAGAGAAGCAAGGAATTCCCCCGGGGAAATAGCAGCAATCACCGCCCTTAGGGACTCCTGGTGATAATGAGTCCTGATCACAAAGGAATTGAGATCTTTCAAATCCAGAATGGGACGACAACCGCCATCCTTCTTGGAGACCACAAAGAGGTTTGAGTAAAAACCCATACCTCTGTCCTGAACTGGAACAGGCTTCTTGTCCAGAAGGGCCTGGATAGCACCATTGAACAGACAGTGTTTCTCTGTGCCCTGAGGCGTATGAGAAGGAAAGAAACGAAAGGGAGGAAGAGAGACAAAAGGGATCCTGTATCCTTCCGCCACCACCTGTAAAACCCATGGGTCCGCCACTGAATCCTCCCAGAAGGTAGTGACTCAGACGGTCACCCACAGCAGAGTGGGGACCCAGGTTCGGTGAGTCATGCCGAAGAAGGCTTGGAAGCCTTGAACTTGGAGGAGACCTTGGGCTTCCATTGCTGTTTGGGCTTGGAGGAGGTACGCGGAGCAGAGGGAACCGTCTGGTTTGCCGGATGTGTCTCAGTCTGAAAGGAACGAAAATACCGATTATGCTTAAGCGGCGTTTTATTACTGGGGACCAAAGGCAGAAGGGTACTTTTAACCCCTGTGGCCTCACTAATCAGATCCCTGGGATCTGGCCCAAACAATGAAGTGCCTTGAAAAGGCAAGGAGAGCAAGGCTTTCTTGGAAGCAGTGTCAGCAGACCAGATCTTGAGCCAAAGAGCCCGTCTGGCAACCACAGACATGGTGGAAACCCTAGCCACTAAACGGATGGCATCAAACAAGACAGCAGAAACATAGTGCTGGGCCTCAGAAATGTTGGCAAGAAGCTGCAACAAATCTGAAGTATTAGCACCCTGACGGACAGCCAGGGTGAGCTGTTCAGTCCAGACTGCAATGGCCCGGTTAACCCATGCCGCAGCGAACGCTGGACACATGGCAGTACCAGCAGTGGTAAAAATGGACTTGAGGGAAACCTCAGGTTTCTTGTCAGTCCAGTCTTTCAGAGCTGACGCATCAGAAACTGGCAAGGCAGTAGACTTAGATAACCTGGAGATAGGAGCATCCACTTTGGGAGGATGAACCCACTGGGCAAGCCCTGCCTAAGAGAAGGGATAAAGTTTGGCAAATTTCTTGGACACGGGTTTCCTGTCCAGAAATTTCCACTCTTCAGACGCAAGGCGGTCAAGAGTGGGGTTAGGTGGAAAGCAAGTAAGGGGCTTTTTAGGCTCCTGAAACACATCAGAGGGATCAGAAGGAACCTCTTGAAGTAAAGGAATGTTTAGGGTAGTCAAAACAGCCCTGATCAGTCCGTCAGCCAAGGGCTCAGGATCGGCCTCAAATGGGTCCCCAAAAAACTGAGAGGAGCCCACAGCAGAACATTCCTCAACATCTGAATCCACCAGCAGTTCCTCCTCAGAGGAATCTGATACGTCAGGTACTCCCTGTGGTTTTGGCAGAGAAGACTTGACGGAAGAGAGGATCTGCCAAGAATGGAAGACCCCCTGTAACTGGGATGGAAAGAGTTGCAATGTAGACCTAAGGTCCCTAGTAGCAGCCTTGAACTCTTTCACCCAAACTGGCTCTAATACATGGCTGGAGGTCCCTGGGAGACCCACAGGGACATCAGAACATGCTGGCCATAAATGACCTGAGAATTCTCTAGGTAACCCTGACTGACAGGAAGAGCAATGCGCAATGGGGAATACAGAGACCCCAGCATCCTTAGTCTTAGGTCTGGCCCCAAGCTCCAAAGGATTAGACATTCTCACAGTGTCAAAAAAGTTACAGTATAAGAAATCACCCAATTACAGTGTGTAGGATTAAAGTTTCACCCCAGAAATAGCTAAAACAGATTTATCTGGCAGCCGAAGGGTCAGTCAGCAGAGGAGAGAAGGAGATTCCAAGCCCTGCGTAGGATACTCGTTCTGGAAGTGGCACAAAATGGCTGCCGTGGCGGGAGCCAATCAGAAACGAGCGTGCAAAGCAATCGCTCATGGGAAATGTAGTTTTCCCAGAAAAAGTACCCCAACAGTGCCCGAAGCCCCCTGAGCCCCCCAACACACTAGAAACATGAACTGGATGATAGAGCAAGGGCAGACAATAAAAATGATCCATCTCTGAAGTCGCTAGGTGGAGCGGTTGCAGAGATATGTCCCAAACTATACAGTCCCAATGAGTGCAGGAGTATGAAATAGGAAGTCCAAAGGTAAAACCCCTGTGCGGTGGGGCACTGTGGGATATGTGGACCTGCAGCACTCAAAAGGTTGCTCACCTTTCCTGCAGATCTTCTGTCTTTAGACTACCATGTATTAAGAAGAAGCCTCAGTGAGCAACTCCTGAGGAAAGAACTTGTAGCCAAGATCCCCCCCTCCCCCGGGCTTAAGGTCCACAAAAAGCACCTGGTTACTGAGCTAGCCACATCTAAGGGAATTGTCAGTTATGGTAATCTGCCTAATGGTGGTATTCCATTTCTAACAGAAAAATAAAAAAAATGTCTAAAACTATAGCAGAACTGTTCTCTTGCCTGTATCTTCACCAAGGAACAAATCTTTCTGGAGCTGGTTGGCTAGCTGCAGCTAAGGAGGGAAGATAGGCCCCACCCCCTGCATACAATTCTAGAATTGTTCCTGCCTACAGTTAAAGGGGCGGATTGCCTACCCAAAGTTACCAGTAACCTGTATTGGACGACAGAGAAAGACTTTTATTGTACGAAAATATTAAAAGCAAGTCTGTTGCAAAAAAACAGCTCCTACTAGACATACAACCAGTGCACAAACCGCCTAACGCGTTTCATGCCTTAGCACTTAGCTAAGGCATGAAACGCGTTAGGAGGTGTGTGCACCGGTTGTATGTCTAGTAGGAGTTGTTTTTTTTAAACAGACTTGCTTCTAATATTTTTGTACAATAAAAATTTTTCTTAACGGAAGACTTGCTGTTGTTCTGGCTGTTTGGATTCTTGCTGGTCCGTGGTGCTCTCCTTACCTTTGTCGTTAAATAAAATATATACGGCCTGTTTTCCCAGCCTTGGTCCACTGTCTGCTGGTAGCCATACACCGAATAACACTTTTTAATTTCATTTTAAGATTCTGTAGGCAGTGTCCTGCGCTGTCTGCATTCTGTTCAGTATGGAGCCAATCCTCCAAAACACACTACAGCCTCTGGCATCTTTAGTGCACTGATTCAAAGCACCTTGAGCTGCCAGAGGAGGCAGTGTGTTGTCATTGTATTGGGTCTACGCTGGATGGATCACAAACACTGCGGGGCACTTGACCATTGCCCACAGAAATTAAAAACTGGTATTAAAAGTCCTGTAACTTTCAGGTCACCTGGAGCTACAGATGACAGCTGTGGTCCCGGGACCATAAATCTCCATAGGATGGTGTAGCAACAGGGCCACAGTACAATTTCAGGCTACTGTGATACTGCACCTAAAAAAATTCAGCTCTGAGCTGTAATAACTTTTGAATAAAACACCTTTCAGCAGTGGGAGTACCCTTGTTTTACTCAGGGATATAAACCCTGCAACATATATTTGTTTACATTTTAAGTATCAATATCCCTTTAACCCCTTAAGGTCCGATGATCCCGCGGTGTCTGGTCCTTTAAGGACCAGATAGACGAGTTCAACGTGCCGTCCCACGTGACTGATCACGTGGGGCGGCACATCGAAAGGAGGACTGAAAGAGATCGCTCCGTTCTTGGAGCGATCAATTTCAGTCCACGGTATTACTCACCGCGCTCCTGCAGGAGTGCGGTGAGTAAAAGTACGTGACGTACCAGGACCAGCATGACGGTCCGGGTACGTCACAGGACGCGAAGGGGTTAATTAATTTGTTCATTCACATTCTTACACCATTCATAACAAGTATCATATTTACCCTGTATCCTAGACACCCTGGGCCTCCTGCATCTTCTGTCAAAAAACAAATAAATAATGAAACAAAACCTAAAATCCTACCACCACCGCCACCTATTCAAACTTGAAAGAAAGAAAGAAACAAACAAACAAAAAAAAACCTTAATCCTGCTCGGGCTGTTGCCTCTGAGCCAGTATGAGTAAAAAATTGAACAGGGATTAGCTTTTATATGGCTATCCCTGTTCAAATTAGTTCCCACGCTCCCAATGGCTGGGATTGTGGGGTTTATGCAAGGCAAGGTAATGGCCCAATCAACATCTAGTTGCAGGGGCCACGGATGCACATAACATCACCCCTCCAGCTAGATGCTGATTGGCTGGGAGGTGAGGTTACCACAGAGCACGTTCGGAGCCCTGTTAACCCCACAATCTCAGCCGATTGGAGCGTGGGAACGAATTTGACCAGGGATAGCCATATAAAAAAAGCCAATCCCTGTTCAATTTTTTCTCCTTCTGGCTCTAGCATCTGCGCTTTTTTTTCTTTTCGTTTGTATAGACGGCTGCAGGAAAGATGTCGAGGGTTTTAGGTTGGTTTGTTTTTTTTAAATGTTTATTTGGTTTTTGACAGAAGAGACAGGAAGTCCAGGTTGTCGAGGACACTGCTCCTTCTGACATCAAGGTAAGTGTTATGACTAGGAAGAAACTTCATATTCAGAATATCAGTGAATGAATTTTGTCTATCAACAAAAATCTTCACCGAAATCCTGACTAACCAAACAGAGGGGATAAAAAAAATGTACCTACTAATCTGGACAAAACTTTTTTTTTTTTTGCTGTGCACAAGTCTAGTAGTTACGTTAATGGCTTTTATCACTCTGGTTCTCTTAAAGGGATAGTAATATTTAAAATGTAAAAAAATATATGTTGTAGGGTTTATCCCTGTCCCATTGTTGAGAGATACTTTATTAAAAAATTATAACAGCTCAAACTTTAATTTTTTAGGTGCAATATCACAGTGGTCTGAATATTTACAGTGGTGCTGTTGCTACACCATCCTATGGACTGCTCTGGTCTGTAGACCATAAATCTCCATAGGATGTTGTAGCATCAGCGCCACTGTAAATTTTCAGGCCACTGTGATATTGCACCTAAAAAAAAATCAAGTTTGAGCTGTTATAATTTTTTAATAAAATACCTCTCAGCAGTGGGAGTACCCTTGTTTGATTCAGAGACATAAACCCTACAACATAAATTTTTTTACATATTAAGTATTACTGTCTCTTTAAAGAGATCTCTCACCATGTTCAACATTGAATTCCTCCTGTAGTTTAAAGTTGTTGAAGCCGTAACCCTTTGTTTTTTTTGTTTTTTTTTAACCTTGTACTTGCTGAGAAAAAAGCTTTTAAAGTTGTCCTTGTGACGTCAGCTGCTCTCAAGCTGTGGGTACAGCTCCGGCCCGCAGCCCGTCAATCTTGTTTATTTGCCTTCCCCTTGTAGTGACTCTTCTCCTGCATATGACCTGGTGTGCTCTCGTGCATAAGCGCATCCAGGTCGATGTGTATGCATAGGCGGATCGCGTTCATGCGCTATGTCCTTTATAATGAGTGCCAGTCCGCTTGCTTCTGACTTAGGCAAGAGGACTGGCACTCATTATAAAGGATGCGCTCCGTCTATGAATACACATTGACCTGGACGTGCTTATGCACGAGAGAGCACCATATGCAGTCCTCCTCCGTCATTGGAGGAGGAGAAGAGTCACTACAAGGGGAGGGCAAATGAACAAGATTGACAGGCTGCTGGCCAGAGCTGTACCCACGGCCTGAGAGCAGCTGACTTCACGAGGGCAACTTTAAAAGCTTTTATCTCAGCAAGTACATGGTTAAAAATAAAAAAACAAAGGCTTACTGCTTCACCAACGTTAGGCTACAAGAGGAAGTCAGTGTTGAACAAGGTGAGAGATCCCCTTTAAACACAGGTGTCCAATGCATTGTACACCACGCTGGCACAAAGGGACGCGTGTTAGGATTAACAGAGGGACAGGACGGGGTGTTAACAAGCTCTGTGCCTTATGGATGTGAAACTATTCTGGGGAAAACCAATTGCACCATAGAGGATAAATAAACGTTTCCATTTAGTTAAATAGGGCTTGTATCCACTTTAACACTATGAATGCCAGAGGATGACCTTCGTTAACCCTTTGAGTGCCAGAGGGGTACGCAACGCATTGCTGTGCAATGCGTTGCGTACCCCTCTGGCACTCAAAGGGTTAGTACTAGAGGCGTCTCCAGTGCTTTGTTGTAAACCTCTTTTGCTTTGAAGAAGTTAAAGGGATAGTAATGTCTCTATGAAAGTGGAACATACACCTGCTATAAAATCGCCCTGCAATAATTAAGCAGGTAGCAACTAGCTTTATAATATTTATGTTGCCTCTGAAATGTATCCGATTATAAAGAAATCCTTACTGTTCTGAGGCCAGAAGCCAGGCATCAGTGCAGACATCTTGTCTGTGAGCCTGCGCTGTCAGTCCCGGTCTCCACTGAGAAGCACTGCAGTGTGTCACATGGTAATCGGAAGGGACTGACAGCTCAGACTCCTAAAATAAAGGATTTCTTTATAATCGGATACATTTCAGAGGTTATATATATATTAAAAAGCTAGTCACTACCGGCTTAATTATTGCAGGGTGACTGTGTAGCGGGTGAAAGTTCCGCTATAAAGTGCCGCTCCCAGTCTTCTATATGCTTTTTATAACACATAGCGTTATATTAAAGTATTTACAGTTCTAAAGTTCAAGCAATATTCCATCTGAAAGGATCTCCCTCCCCTTCTGGCCTCCTCCCCTTGGAGCTGCAATCCAGTTGTGGGACCGGATTTATGCAGCGAGGGACAATCTTCACTCAATAAGTAGTAGGAAAACCCTGTCACAATTGATGAAGGAGGGCAGGATTTTCGTTTTACTTACTGAAGATTGTCCCTCGCCGCTCTCCATCCAGACCATGCTTAGAGGCAGTGTGATGCAGGGAAAGGGGCGGGAGGGGGATCCTTTCAGCTTGAATAGCTTTTGAACTACAGAACTGTAAGCAATTAAACATAGCGCCAAGTGTTTTCAAAACATAAAGAAGACTCAGAGCTGCACTTTAATAGAGACATTACTATCCCTTTAAGAACCCCATTTAAATGGATAGTAATACTTAAAATGTAAAAAAAAAAAAAAATGTAGTGTAGTTTATCCTCCCGAGTAAAAAAGGGTATTCCCAATGCTGAGAGGAGTATAATTCAAACGTTATTACAGCTCAAACATGAATGTTTTACGTGCAGTATCACGTTGGCCTGAAATTGTTCAGTGGCGCTATTGCTACACCATCCTATGGACAGCTCTGGTCAGGTGAACCTAAATCTCTATAGGATCGTGTAGCAACAGCACCACTGTACAGTTTCAGGCCACTGTGATACTGCACCTAAAACATTCAAGTTTGATCTGTAATAACTCTTGAATAAAACATCTTTCAGCAGTGGGAGTACCCTTGTTTTACTTGGTGGGGGAGGGGGGGAAATAAACCCTATAATTTTTTTTTTTTTTTTACATTTTAAGTATTGCTCTCTATTTAAATCAGTGGGAAATGATATTTGTTCCCTATGGTGCAGTTGATTTGCCCCAGAATTACTATAATTATTGCCTTTTATTTACAAAGTGCCAGCATGTTCCTGTGTGACATATCTGTACAAACCAATAAAAGTGGAAAGAGGGTCCTGCCCTCGGGAGAACTGCCCTACTTTGGTCAAATGCTCCTTTAACCCTTTGTGTGCCTCTGTCATTCAAAGGGTTAAAGTGAACCTGTCACCTTCATACAAATTTTGTTTGTTTTAGAGAGAATTACATCTGCCTGCATGTTGTACAAACCTTTGGTCAGTTAAATAAATACATTTTAGAGAAATTAACATTTATGTTTGGTGACACTGTGTGCACATAATTCACTGCACAGTATGCTAATTAGTTCTGTTTGAGGCCAGACTTATTGTTTGTTGGAAATGACCCCTGCGTGTGGGCTTTGACTCGATCGGAGTGTTCAACTGTTGTGGACTTCAGTGGCTTGCTGAGCATTATGGGAACTAAAAACCACAGCTGTAGGGTCTTAGTTTGCTTGCCAGTGGCCTAGATTCATGCATAGCACAGAAACTAATTAGTATAAAGTACCACCAACAAAGGTTAATAGCTTAAAAATTACTTACAAGTGAGTAGAACATATAGGCAGTTTTTTGATTCTTTAAACTTAGCTAAGCTTATCTATAGGTGACCGTACACTTTAAAGGCATAGTAATGTTTCACAAAAACAGCAGATCTAATTAATCTTCATAGTATTTGGGCCAAGGAGAGTGTTATTTCAATACTGTCAGAGTTGTAGCCCAAGAGTAATTGAATGATAAAGTCAAAAGTCATTAATAGCTTTTGTTTCCCAACATGTAACAGGTGAAGCTATCCTCTGGGAGTCCCACACTGAAGGACACCACATCATTCTTTCATCTCAAGATCTTCCAGTGAATGACAACATTGTTAACCAAAATCTACAAGGAAGAAACTGCATCAGTCACAATGCTTCCACTGAGAGTCGGAGAAAATCTGTTACTATTCTGCATTCGGACTCGACCTTGCAGGAAGGTGCTTCTGGAGGACACACAGAGGGAAGCTATTTCTGCAGTAAAGCAAACATTAATGTACAAAACGTTCAAGACACGTTCTCAGTAAATAAATATAAACTCAACGAGTGTGTGAAAAAAGAAATCAATGTTTTTCCTCCCCAAACAACACACAGGGATGAGATGATGTACAGTTGTGCTGAATGTCGAATGTGTTTCAGTAATGAGCTGGATCTTGTTACACATCAGAAAAGTCACCAAACAGAAAGTCGAATTCAAATGGTTTCGGAATCTCAACAAGTTGTGCAACAAAAAGTTGACCCTTCAGAGTGTTACAGATGTGCTGCTGGTTTAAAGTGTTTGACCCATATGAATCCGAGAACGCACGGGGGAGAAAAGCCAATTGTGTGCTCCGTATGTGGGAAACATTTTACAAAAAAGTCAAGTCTGAACAGACACGAGAGGATTCACACAGGAGACAAACCTTATGTGTGCTCGGAATGCGGAAAGTCATTTAACCGGAGTGAAAATCTTATCGTCCATCAGAGGATTCACACTGGAGAGAAACCGTTTACTTGTCCTGTTTGTGGGAAATGTTTTAAACATAAAACCTCTCATGTCGTACATCAGAGAATTCATACAAAAGTGAAGCCATTTTCATGTTCTTACTTATGGTGAAAATAGGATAATATGCTTGTCAATGTTCTGGTGCCTTCAACTAGAGAATATCTGCAAATAAACTTCTATTGGCCATATGCACCAAGTAAAAAATAAAGCAACAGCGCCATAGGTAACAAACAAAAATTCCCCAAATTTCTTTTGTTTAATGTGAATCACCTTGAATTTTCTTTACACATTTGATAACTTCCTTCAAAACTGCCTATGTGTCATGTTAACCAACATTTCAGCAGGTTTACAGTTTAGGAGATATTCACATTTATTTCTTGGAATAGTAAAAGTGAAAATCTCCTGTTACTGCACAGAGCTTCATTAGCATATGAACAATCAGTCAAAGCCTTCATTAGCATATGCGGTGTCACTGAAAAAACTTAATTAGCATATGAAATGTCACTGAAAGCACAATTAGCATATTAAAAACCACTGGTACAGCACAGGTACAGCAATTAGCATACATTAGCATAAGGTACAACTGTGACTATCTTCTTAAAGGGATAGTATTACTTAAAAATGACTAATCCCTATGTTAAAGCCCTTCAATAAAGATGAAAATGCCCCCAGTGGCATGGTTTGAGAGATAACCGCTTTCAAAGTTCGCCCCTGGCTGACGTCAGCATTCTAGCTGATAGTCTGGGAATCCGGTCCTGGGACCGTCTGTGGCTCTGCAGCAGAGCTGAGATCGCATTAATAAAAAAGAAATCCTTTACTTAAAAGGTCTTCTACATGTGCTTGCAAACCAAGCATATGTATAAGACCTTTTTAGTGATGGATTTCTTCTTTATTAACGCAATCTCGGCTCTGCTGCAGAGCCGCCAGCTGATCTCAGGAAAGGATTCCCCTGCTCTCAGCTAGAATGCTGACGTCAGCCATGGCTGAACTTTGTAAGCGGTTATCTCTCAAACCATAAGGGTTTGAGAGATGCTGGGGGCATTTTTCATCTTTATTGAAGGGCTTTGACATAGGGATTAGTCATTTTTAAGTAATACTATCCCTTTAACTGTACATTTGCTGGTCATGACACATAGGCAGTTTAGAATGCCGTTTTCCACTATGCAAACTTGAATTAAGGTGAAATTTCCACTTTAAAATGTGTCTTTTAACCCCTTAAGTATAGGAGAGGTCTCCAGTGGATTGTTTTGCAATGCACTGTAAACATGTCTAGCATTTAAGGGCTAGTTGCCCCATTTAAATAAATGAGAACTTGCCCCCTATAGTGCAGTAGGGTTAGTCCACTTTTCCTTGTGTGTGTGACTTTTCATATGCCCTTTGAACTGTGTGACTGAGGGAAAAAAATGCAAAAGGATTGCATGAGTCTGTGACTGATGTCCCCATGTCGATTATAACAATGATTGCAGTTACACGGTAATCTGTGTAATGTAAATACACAGAGGCTGATTACTAAGAAGATATGGAATAATTCTGGGGAAAACCATCTGCACTAAAGAGTTTAACCCTTTGCAATGCGTTGGATACCTCTCTGGTACGCAAAGAGTGAAAAAAAATCCCAGACTATCTATTTATTTAAATACAACAGAGTGTCCTACGTAGGGTAATAACGTTCATAATTTCAAATTCACTTATACGTACTCCTAGTTACTCTCATAAAAATAGGCCACCAAGAATGCTTATGAGGCAGGTGGCAAATGGACATTGGAGGATATTAAAGGGGAACATTCACCTCTTAAAATATTTTTGCCATATGTTAGATATTAAAGTAGTATTAGGAAACGTGTTAGGTTTTTTGAATTTGTGTACTTTTTAAGATAGTTCAAGCTGTGCACTTCCGCATAATGCGGCACGCTGAATCTTCGAGCACAACTCTTCGTGGCTTTCCGGTGCTACTTAGTTCTCTTCCCACCTCCCTCCCAGCTGAGCTTGCAACCTCAGTATCAGGGCCGGCGCTACCATTAAGGCAGCACAGGCAGCTGCCTTAGGGCGCCGCATCGGAGGGGCGCCAGAAAGGGAGAAGCTGAGAATTTTTTTTTTTTTTAAAATATATCTGCCGCGAGGGAGCGCTCATTTACACAACCAAGCGCCCCCTCGCGGCGTCTATGGGACGCTCGCAACGCAGAGTGACCCAGACTCTATAGTAATACAGAGCGCTGTGAGATGACATCATCTCCCAGCGCTCTGCATTACTAAGAACAGCGCTGGGAGGTTCAGCTCTGTGCCGAAGGAGGCACAGAGCTCTCTTATGGCTAGACCACCAGGGACTCAAGGTAGGGAGCATTGTGGAGATGAAGGGGCATAAAGGAAGGAGCAGTGTGGAGCTGAAGGGGCATTATGGAAGGGGCAGATGAAGGGGCATTATGGAAGGGCAATGTGGAGATGAAGGGGCATAAAGGAAGGAGCAATGTGGAGCTGAAGGGGCATTATGGAAGGGGCAGATGAAGGGGCATTATGGAAGGGCAATGTGGAGATGAAGGGGCATAAAGGAAGGAGCAATGTGGAGCTGAAGGGGCATTATGGAAGGGGCAGATGAAGGGGCATTATGGAAGGGCAATGTGGAGATGAAGGAAGCATTGTGGAGGTGAATATGTGGGCGGGGGCAGGGGACTGTGGCAAGGTCGGGGGGGGCAGGTGGATTGTGTTGGGGGGGGGCATCAAAATGCACCTTCGCCTGTGTATACAAAAATCCTTGCACCGGCCCTGCTCAGTATAGTGATAACCGGAGCTTGCTTTAACGATAGAAGCAATTCACACCACTACGAAGGGAGGTGTGAACGCGTTCCCTGGGACAGCTGGGAGGGAGGTGGGAGGAGAATTAAGTAGCTCTGGGAAGTCATGAAGAGCTGTACAGAAGATTCAGAGTGCCGCATAATGCAGAAGTGCACAGTTTGAAGATTAAATATCTTAAAAAGTATGTAAATTAAAAAAAAAACCACGTTTCCTAATACTACTTTAATAACTAAACATATGGTAAAAACTTTTTAATCCCTTAACGACCCTTGACAGTCATAGTACGTCAAGGGTCGATCTGACTGAACGACCCATGACGTACTATGACCGTCATGGAATTCCGGGCTCCCCCCGCGGCTGCACACCATTCGGGGAGTCCGGAAGCGGAAGAACGAAAAAAAAATGCTCCGTGGTCCTTAACTGACAGCGCCACGCCAATCGGCCAGTCGTTAAGGGGTTAAGAGGTGAATGTTCCCCTTCAATGCATTGCTACCCCTCTGGCACTCAAAGAGTTAATCCTGCATCTATGTACACATTTTTAGTCCCCTCCAGCAGTGGATTTCTACTCATACAGAAAGTAACCAGCAACACACGTCCAAGAAGCAAATAGCGGGAGATGGATCCACAAAAAATAAATAAAGAGAAAATTGTGCTCTTAGGTCCTGATGAATGCCTAAAGTGTGAATGAAATGTTGGCACTTTACATATAACTATTTGCCTATATTCTCTGCCTTGATAAATATCCAGAGAAACATTGACAAACATATGATAAACCTGTCTTAATTTGACAATACAAAAGACCTGCGGGTGCTGTTTACCCTACTATTTTTATGAAATGTAATAATGGCAAACAGGCACAAGAATTATGTATCGAGTGCGGCCATGTGATGTCTGTGTAATTGTCACGGTGGGATGCATTCACACTAGCAGGATATGTTGGCCGCAATGCTCGCAACAGAGGTGTGATATACTGAAGAGGAAAGAAAAAAGCCACTTATGGGTCTTGGCATGGTGTAATAGTGAAATGCTGTAGTGTACTGTATTGCTGAATATTTGTGTCAGTGTATCAGTTTTGCATCGTAACACCACTTCAAGTGCCTCATTCTGTTCGGTCAGCTATTTTATTTATAACAAAGTACCTCATTCTGAGTAGCTGCCTGGGTTCTGAGTGATAGATAATGTAGAATTAAAGGGATAGTAATGTCTCACAATAAAATCAGCTCCAATTAATATTCATAGTATTTGGGACATGTAGAGTGTTATTTCAATACTGTCAGAGTTGTAGTACAAGAGTAATTGAATGATAAAGTATCCCCCTCCTGCCCCTTTTACTGATGTAACACTGCTCACCTCAGAGCAGCAAGACTGTCCAGATGGATCGCAGAGAGGGACAATCTTCAGTGATCATAAGGAAAAACATGTCAAGGGGGCAGGGCTTTCCTTATGTTCACAGTAAGAAGATTGTCCCTTGCTGTGATCTGTCCAGTCAAGAGACCAGATTCCACATCTGAAGGGAGATGGCTTACACTAGGTAAAAGGGGAGGGAGATCGATACTTTATCATTCAATTAATCTTGAACTACAACTCTGACAGTATTGAAATAACACTCTCCATGGACCAAATAGTGTGAAGATTAATTGGAGCTGCTGTTTTTGTGAAACATTACTATCCCTTTAACCGTTTGTAAAGGAATCAGAGTTGTATTGTTTAGTCGACGCATCATTACCAGTATCAGTATCTTATGCCTTCCCTCCTCTCTCTTCCTCTCTTCTTTGATTTCTCAGTCCTCTCTTCCTTTTTCTCCTCTGTACAGACCAGGGATGGTCAACCTGAGGCCCTACAGATGTTGACTACATTTCCCATCATCATGGCAGTTGTAGTCCTCCAAGCTGGAGGACCTCGGGCTGCCCATCCCTATACACAGAGCACGAGAATACAGCAGTGATCTTGCCCAGTATGCGCAGAGCCCTAAGATTACTGAAATTGAGTGTAATGGTAAATAAACTCCAGGGAGATTAAGTCTTGGGTAAAAGATGTCTCTAGATGACTTTATCCAACATTCATCACCATTTTGACTTCACATATTCTACAAGTGCATAATGTATAGTCAAGTTGCCTATACAGTTTACTGCTATTTTTTTTCCATCTTCACTTTTTTTTTTCCTTTTTACACTTGTGTGTCAATGACAATGAGCTTCCTAAATTTTTGTTGCCAGAGAGCTTTCTGTCGGGTACTGTGATGCATTCTCCCTACAACACTGAGTGCTCTGCATGCTGCAGTGAAGACAGGTTTTTATGCTGCATGGATAGTGTGACATTGCATCACAGTCTCTGAAAAAACTCTCTCTGGAAACCGAGATCCAGAAGCAGACGCGTAATTAGAAGTCACCAGGCCCCCCCGACCACATTGCTGCCATTGGGTATCTCTACATTGCCCCCAATGTCTGCCTCTTCACGTTGCCCCCACCTCTCCACATTGCCTCCAACTCTCCACATTGCAGCCAATATCCACCTCTCCACATTGCCCCCAATTCTGCCCCCAGTATCCGTCTCCTACCTCCCTGGTTGTCCAGCAGCATGGCAGTAGAGGCCCAGACCTCTATGAATACCTGGTGCTCCCGCGGGGACCTCTCCAATAATGCAGAGTGCTGAGGGAAGATGATGTCATCTCCTAGCGCTCTGCATTGAAGAGTGCCAAGTGCAGCTAATTGATGTCTGTGGCGCTGGGTGGGGGGTCGCAGGGGGCGGCCGGGCCCCTGGAGTGATGGGCCCGGTCACAGGTGCGACCCCTATTGTTACGCACTGTCCAGAAGCTCAGTGTATATAATTAGTACAGGTAATTTGAGTTCATATATATTATGCACTTGCAAAATGAGTAAAGCCAAAAATGAGTCTGTCATTTTAATCCAAGAAAAATCACTGTTTTCTATGGCTCTCTCTTGTTGGAGACTACAATTCCTATCATCCCCAGCCGTTAGAGAGCCACAGGTTACCTGCTCTTGCCCTAATATGTTCAGCATGTCTGATTTATACAGGCTGCATTTATGGTAAACATCTTAACCCTTTGAGTGCCAGAGAGGTAGCTAGTGCATTGCACGCAATGCATTGGATGCCTTTCTGGCACTCAAAGGGTTACTCCAAGTTAAACTCGTTCAAGCTTCTCATTGTGTTGTATATTTAGCTGTGAATTTTAATTTGTGTATCTCTTAACCCTATAAGTGCCAGAGGGGTACGCAACGCATGCGTTGCATACCCCTCTGGCGATCAAAGGGTTAACTGTGTGAAATAATGTACCTGTGTCCTAATTTCACTGTTATAAATACAATTAGGGCCGTGTTGATAAAGAAAGGGGGGGGGGGTTTAGTGCAAACCAAATGCTTTATAGGGACGTTTACAAATTCCTCAAATCCTCAATGATTTGATTGGGGGCTTTTAACTCCATTAATGCTGGAGAGGTCCCCAATACAATTCTTTACAAAGTGTGGGAGACCTTTCTAGGATGTACCCCTTTAAGGACCAGTGGAGTGCACAAGGCATTGCAAAGCAATGCATTCCACAACCCTTTGGTCCATAAAAGTGTTAATGGGTTAAACATAGTGTGTGGCGGGGGCATTTTTTATTCCCCTCTGCTTATTGGTTTGTACCAGAATTACTATACTTTTCTTTTGACCATAAAACCCTATAAGCTAAAGAAGCACAAGTCTAGAGCAGACCAACGGCACCGTGGCGGGGTAGGGGAGGATATAAATGTCCACTGATTTAAATGGGGCTTTAACCCCTTGAGTGGTAGAGTGGTCTACAGCACATTGTAAAGCAATTCTCCAGTGACCTCTGCAGCAATCAAGGTGCTAAAAGCCCTATTTAAATCAGAATTTAAAAGAATAGTAATGTTTCACAATAAAAGCAGCTCCAATTAATCTTCACAGTATTTGGTCCATGGAGAGTGTTACTTCAGTACTGTCAGAGTTGTAGTTCATGAGTAATTGAATGATAAATTTTCCCTCTCCCGCCCCTTTTACTGAGGTAACTGCTCAACTCAGAGCAGGAAGACTATCCGGATGGAACACAGAGAGGAACAATCTACAGTGAGGATAAGGAAAAAGCAGTCAAAAGGAGCAGGGTTTTCCTTATGCTCACAGTAAGAAGATTGTACCTTGCTGTGACCTGTCCGGTGAAGAGACCAGATTCCACATCTGAGGTGAGCAGTGTTACACTAGGTAAAAGGGGCAGGAGGGGGATACTTTATCATTCAATTACTCTTGAACTACAACTCAGACAGTATTGAAGTAACAATATATATAAAATCTCCCCTATTAGTACACTTGGTTTGCTCCAGAATTCCACATCTTCATACCTCTCAAGTGTCCCTCTTTTAGACCCAAATCCCTCTGTCCCTCTTTCCCACCCTGGTGTCCCTGTGTTTAGGAGATCAGACTGTGTGGTGTGTATATAAGTGGACCATATTGCTCCACAGCAATAAATCTCACATTAATGTTTGTTTAAACGTCAGCATATGTGTTTATAAATTAGTCTGTGTAAATAAAATACTTTGGTCTTGTTATAAGTCATATATTAGGTTACACAAGGAGGTGTCAATAGGTCATGAAATAGCCTAAAAATTCTCAGTAAAGCCCCGCCAACCAGCCACTCCCCCAGCAACACCCCTAAAACACAAATGTCCCTCTTTGGCAATTTGAAATTTTGGGAGGTATGAAACTTTAGCTTCCTAAATAAAGCTCATAAAGCCTCCTATATAAGGACAAGGTGCATTCATTTTGGAGCAAACCATCCTCACTAAAGGGTATAAATACATTTCCCCATTGATTTAAATGAGGCTTTTAACCCTTTGAAGTAATGCATTGGATAACTCTCTAGCATTCATGGGGTTAAAAAAGCTATTTAAAATTATGGGAATTTGGGGAATAATTATTTGTCAACAAAGGTGCAGTTAGTTTGGTCCAGAATTGTTATTCTTTGTGTTAATTAATAAGGCCCATCTATCTATCTATCCATCTATCTATCTATCTATCTATCTATCTATCTATCTATCTATCTATCTATCTATATCATATCCTATCATATCTATCTATCTATCTATCTATCTATCTATCTATCTAATCTACTTGTCTGTCTGTCTATCATATCTATATCTATCTATCTATCTATCTATCTATCTATCTATCTATCTATCTATCTATCTGTCAGTCTGTCTGTCTGTCTAATCTACTTGTCTGTCTGTCTGTCTGTCTCTCTCTCTCTCTCTCTATATATATATATATATATATCAACTATCTAATCATATCTATCTATCTATCTATCTATCTATCTATCTATCTATCTATCATAGCCTATCCTATCTCTCTCTCTATATCTCTCTCTCTCTGATATCTCTATCTATCAACTATCTAATCCTATCTATCTATCTATCTATCTATCTATCTATCTATCTATCTATCTATTGTCTATCTATCTATCATAGCCTATTCTATCTATCTATCTTAGCCTATCCTATCTATCTATCTATCTATCTATCTATCTATCTATCTATCTATCTATTATAGCCTATCCTATCTATCTATCTTAGCCTATCCTATCTATCTATCTATCTATCTATCTATCTATCTATCTATCTATCATAGCCTATCCTATCTATCTATCTATCTATCTATCTATCTATCTATCTATCTATCATATTTCTATCTATCTATCTATCTATCTATCTATCTATCTATCTATCTATCTATCTATCTTAGCCTATCCTATCTATCTATCTTAGCCTATCCTATCTATCTATTTATCTATCTATCTATATCTATCTATCTACCTATCTATCTATCATAGCCTATCCTATCTATCTATCTATCTATCTATCTATCTATCTATCTATCTATCTATCTAATCTACTTGTCTGTCTGTCTATCATATCTATATCTATCTATCTATCTATCTATCTATCTATCTATCTATCTATCTATCTATCTGTCAGTCTGTCTGTCTGTCTAATCTACTTGTCTGTCTGTCTGTCTGTCTCTCTCTCTCTCTCTCTCTCTCTCTCTCTCTCTCTCTCTCTCTCTATATATATATATATATATATATATATATATATATCAACTATCTAATCATATCTATCTATCTATCTATCTATCTATCTATCTATCTATCTATCTATCTATCATAGCCTATCCTATCGATCTATCTTAGCCTATCTATCTATCTATCTATCTATCTATCTATCTATCTATCTATCTATCATAGCCTATCCTATCTCTCTCTCTATATCTCCCTCTCTCTGATATCTCTATCTATCAACTATCTAATCATATCTATCTATCTATCTATCTATCTATCTATCTATCTATCTATCTATCTAAGGTCTATCTATCTATCATAGCCTATTCTATCTATCTATCTATCTATCTATCTTAGCCTATCCTATCTATCTATCTATCTATCTATCTATCTATCTATCTATTATAGCCTATCCTATCTATCTATCTTAGCCTATCCTATCTATCTATTTATCTATCTATCTATATCTATCTATCTATCTATCTATCTATGTATCTATCTTTCTATCTATCATAGCCTATCCTATCTATCTATCTATCTATCTATCATATCATATCTATCTATCTATCTATCTATCTATCTATCTATCTATCTATCTATCTTAGCCTATCCTATCTATCTATCTTAGCCTATCCTATCTATCTATTTATCTATCTATCTATCTATCTATCTATCTATCTATCTATCTATCTATCATAGCCTATCTATCTATCTATCTATCTATCTATCTATCTATCTATCTATCTATCTATCTAATCTGTCTATCTAAGCACCATAGGGGACACACATAAAACCTGTAAAACTTAATTGGGCTTTTAAAGTTATAGTTATGTCTTACCTAAATAAGGAGTAGTAATGTAGAGAATCAAAATAGAAATTGATTGATGCAACCTTTATGGTTTGAGAGATATAATGCTTTAAAGTTCCCCCTCCCTACACTTTCCCTGATGTGAGCTGTAAAGCTGACAGTAGGAGACCCTGGTCTCAGGACCGGCAGACGGCTCTTCAGCAGAGCCGATATAGCACGATTTAAAAAGAAATACTTCATTGGAAAGGTCTACAAAGTGTGCCTGGTTTGCAGCCACACTTTATAGACCGTTCCAATTTCTTTTTAAATCGTGCTATTTCGGCTCTGCTGAAGAGCCACCTGCCGGTCCTGAGACCAGGATCTCCTACTGTCAGCTTTACAGCTCACATCAGGGAAAGTGTAGGGAGGGGGAACTTTAAAGCATTATATCTCTCAAACCATAAAGGTTGCATCGATCAATTTCTATTTGGATTCTCTACGTTACTACTCCTTATTTAGGTAAGACATAACTAACCCTTTAACCCCTTGAATGATTGAGAGAGCAATGCATTGGTGACATCTATATCATTCATGAGGTTAAAAAGCTCTATTCGAGTGCATGGGAATTTAGGAATTTTATGTGTCCCCCTATAACACAGTTTGTTCCAGAATAAATCCAGTTTGCTTTGATAAATATGGGTCATAGTGCATTGCATTTGTAGTACTTTAACTTGCCAGGCGAGTAGTAAATTGTGTCCCAGCTCTTTCTCTAACGTAGATTTAGTTTGGATATAGATAATGATCATGTGTTATGTGATGTGTCGTTATACAGAAACTGATGTATTATGGAATCACCCCCAAAAGTGTGTTTTTCCCCAGTAGAATCCATTGTATATAATGTATTTGTTGTAGATTTGCAACAAAATGCTATTTAGAAATATCACATCATTCTTGCAATTCATTAAATTGCTTCATACACTTATTTAAAAAACACCTAGAAATGGTGCAGTTGTTGTGATACCTATTTGTGTCCAGATTTGATCCCTCAGATGACCAGAGAAGCTGTGTAATGCTTGAGACAGCTCAGTCGTCAATGTGTTAAAAAAAAATACCATTTGTAAATGGGAAGGGGGGGTCTTATATAAAGACACTGTAGCAATTTGACATTTCTAGACTTGTTTTTAGCTTTTTTTCCTTGGTATAATAGTAGTAGATATACTAAAATCACTTGGAGCAATTCTCGGACAAGCCCACTTCACCACTGGGGACCTGTAAACATTAACCAAAGATTCCACTTGATTTAATTGGGGGTTTAAAGGGATAGTAATGTTTCACAAAAACAGCAGCTCCAATTAATTTTCATAGTATTTGGGCCATAGAGAATGTTATTTCAATACTGTCGGAGTTGTAGTTCAAGAGTAACTGAATGATAAAGTATCCCCCTCCCATCCCTTTTACCTAGTGTAAGCCGCCTACCCTCAGATGTGGAATCTGGTCTCCTGACCATACAGATCGCAACAAGGGACAGTCTTCTTACTGTGAGAACAATGAAAACCCTGCCCCCATTGACATGTTTTTCCTTATGCTAACTGAAGATTGCACCTCTCTGCAATCCATCCGGACAGTCTTGCTGCTCTGAGGTGAGCAGTGTTACATCAGTAAAAGGGGCGGGAGGGGGATAATTTATCATTCAATTACTCTTGAACTACAACTCTGACAGTATTGAAATAACACTCTCCATGGCCCAAATACTATGAAGATTAATTGGGGCTACTTTTATTATTGAACATTAATATTCCTTTAAAGCAGAACTACCACCCAGATTAACGTAACCCCCAAAAATGATGCACATAACGATAAGCATATCCATACTGGTTTCATCCAGAATAAGTCCAGCGTTATTGACAAATCCAACTAGTTCTGAGACAGGCAAGCAGCTTGCTGTAGAGGCGTCTATGTACCTGCGCCATCGGTACAATGCAACACCTCCTAGAAGAGGCCTGGACGGACAGCGCAGGCACACGGATGGATGTCTCTTTACCAAGATGTCTGTGCTGGTGCCTGCCTGACTGTCTCAGATTGAGTTGGATTTATCAATAATGCTGGACTTATTACGGATAATACTAGTATGGATATGCTAATTCTTATGTGAATCATTATTTAGGGGTAACTTTAATTTGGGTGATTGTTCCACTTTAAGACCTTGAATGGTAGAAAAGTTGACCACTAGTATTCAAAGTGTTAAGGGCATCATTTAACCCCTTAAGGACCGGGAAAATCTGAGTTAGATTTGACTTAAGGACCGGAGCAATTTTGACTTTTTTGACTATGTCTTTGTTAAACCATATTTTCTCTTTAATTCCTTTTGTGCACCCACATAAATTATATACTGTTTTTTTAAGCACAAGTAGGGCTTTCTTTTGATACCACAATTATATGAATACCTCATTGTTTAATTTGATTAAAATAGAAAAAAGAGGAAAAAAATTGAAAAAAAACAACATTTTGCTTACATTTTTCTGTCAGGATTTGCATACTATTAGTTAATGGAAAAAAAATACCCCTAAATATATTCATTTGCTTCTCCTGAATATAAGAGTACCTCATATGCCTAGTATTTTAGTCCTTTACTCACATTTACAAGGTAAATATTACAAGATGGCTGCCGTTATTTCCAACTTGTGATGTTTCAACAATTGGCATGTGAGCATCATAGCTTAGCTGACGGTGCCAGAACCAAAAATGTCCCACAAAGGTATATGTTTCTGAAAACTACACAACATAAAGTAAATAATCAGGAGAATTTTGGAGTTTTTCATGCAGCTATTTTTCCAGAAAAAAATTTCAAAATTGTGGTAATATTTTGTTTTTTTGCAGTTTTCACACTTACATTTCAATACTACTGTTGATATCAAGCACATGATAGGTGAAGATTTTTAAAAATGCATTGTTTAGTGTTCAGCTCCTTCTTCTGAGTACGGCAATACCCCATATGCATAGGTTTCTCAAGGTTTAGGAGAGCTACGGGGCCCAAATTGGAACATGCGCATTTCCAGTTTCACACTTTGAATTTTCACAGCTTGCATCACTGGTGCCATGTCTCATTTGGGGCTGTGTAACAGTGCTCCACGCTAAGATTTCCCCCCAAAAGTATATATTTTTGGAAAGTAGACACCCCAGGCTTTCATTTTATGTATGTTTTCAATTTTTTTACGCAGCCATTTTACCACCAATCGCTCGTAAATCTTGACGTAAGTTAAAAAAACACAGTTTTTCACACTTGCACTTCAATGTTGATGTGAATTTCAAGCACAGGATAGGTGAAGATTTTTAAAAATGCATTGTTTAGTGTTCAGCTCCTTCTTCTGAGTACGGCAATACCCCATATGCATAGGTTTCTCAAGGTTTGGGAGAGCTACGGGGCCCAAATTGGAACATGCGCGTTTCCAGTTTCACACTTTGAATTTTCACAGCTTGCATCACTGGTGCCATGTCTCATTTGGGGCTGTGTAACAGTGCTCCACTCTAAGATTTCCCCCCAAACGTATATATTTTTGGAAAGTAGACACCCCAGGCTTTCATTTTATGTATGTTTTCAATTTTTTACGCAGCCATTTTACCACCAATCGCTCGTAAATCTTGACGTAAGTTAAAAAAACACCGTTTTTCACACTTGCACTTCAATGTTGATGTGAATTTCAAGCACAGGATAGGTGAAGATTTTTAAAAATGCATTGTTTAGTGTTCAGCTCCTTCTTCTGAGTACGGCAATACCCCATATGCATAGGTTTCTCAAGGTTTGGGAGAGCTACGGGGCCCAAATTGGAACATGCGCGTTTCCAGTTTCACACTTTGAATTTTCACAGCTTGCATCACTGGTGCCATGTCTCATTTGGGGCTGTGTAACAGTGCTCCACTCTAAGATTTCCCCCCAAAAGTATATATTTTTGGAAAGTAGACACCCCAGGCTTTCATTTTATGTATGTTTTCAATTTTTTTACGCAGCCATTTTACCACCAATCGCTCGTAAATCTTGACATAAGTTAAAAAAACACCGTTTTCCACACTTGAACTTCAATGTTGATGTGAATTTCAAGCACAGGATAGGTGAAGATTTTTAAAAATGCATTGTTTAGTGTTCAGCTCCTTCTTCTGAGTACGGCAATACCCCATATGTATAGGTTATTCAAGGTTTGGGGGAGCTACGGGGCCCAATTTTGAACAAATATTGAATTTTCACATCTTGGTTAACTGGTGCCATTACTCATTTTGGGCTATGTTCCAGTGCTGCACTTTAGAATTTCCCCCCAAAAGTGTATATTTTTGGAATGTAGACACCCCCAGCTTTCATTTTAGGTGTGTTTTCAAGTTTTTTACACAGCTATTTTACCACCACTTTCTCATAAACTTGACGTAAGTAAAAAAACATCGTTTTTCACACTTTGCCTTCAATGTTGATGTGAATTTCAAGCACAGAATAGGTGAAGATTTTATAAACTGAATTGATTAGTGTTCAGCTCCTTCTTCTGAGTACGGCAATACCCCATATGCATAGCTTTCTCATGGTTTGGGGGAGCTACGGGGGCCAAATTGGAACATTCGCGTTTCCAGGATCACACTTTGAATCTTCACAGCTTGCGTTACTGGTGCCATGTCTCATTTGGGGCTGTGTAACAGTGTTCTTTTTTAAGATTTCCCCCCAAAAGTGTATATTTTTGGAAAGTAGACACCCCAGGCTCTCGTTTTAGGTGTGTTTTCCAATTTTATACACAGCCATTTTACCACCAATCCCTCGTAAACCATGACGTAAGTAAAAAAAAAACAAACAGCGTTTTTCACACTTAGGGTTGGCGGCAGTATACTGGGCTGCATACAAATTGGTTTGGGACACAATTTCACCTAAAATGTCTTCCCCCAAAAACAAATCAAAAAAATTATCATGGGTAAATCCTTCCACATCAATTTGAATCCCTGGGTTGCCTGTGAATTCTGAGATTTGTGGGCATAAATTGATACCCATTCATTAGGATCCGGAGTGGCAGGTGTTGGGGCGTTTCTTTGGGCAGGTCTTTGGGCAGATCTTTTGGCAGGTGCTGGGGCAGTTGCCAGGGCAGCTCTTGGGGCAGCACTTGGGGCATTTCTTTGGTAGGTCTTTGGGCAGATCTTTTGGCAGGTGCTGGGGCAGTTGCCAGGGCAGCTCTTGGGGCAGCACTTGGGGCATTTCTTTGGGTAGGTATTTTGGTAGGTCTTTGGGCAGTTCTTTTGGCAGGTGCTGGGGCAGTTGCCAGAGCAGCTCTTGGGGCAGTGCGTCTTTTCTTGACAGAAGGCCCAGCGTCATCACTAGAGCTGCTCTCACTTTCTGAAAACTGCGTTATGTCAAAATCTGACGCAGTGTCTGTTGCCTCAGAGTCAGACGCCAAAAAGGCATATGCCTCTTCAACGCTGTACCTGCGCTGCATTTTGCCCACTAAAAAAACTTTTTTTTTTCTTACGCTATCCCTAAACCTAAATCTAACCCTAAAACTTACCCTAGCCTACGTATATCCTGCACCTACCTAACCCAAGTGAACTACCTATCTAAAATGCACTTATTATATATATATTTTTTGGGGGGTGGGTTGGGGTTTTTTGGGGGGGGGGTTTCTTACGCTATCCCTAAACCTAAATCTAACCCTAAAACTTACCCTAACCTATGTATATCCTGAACCTACCTAACCCAAGTGAACTACCTATCTAAACTGCACTTATTATATATTTTTTTTTTTTTTTGGGGGGGGGGGTTGGGTTTTTTTTTGGGGGGGGGTTCTTACGCTATCCCTAAACCTAAATCTAACCCTAAAACTTACCCTAACCTACGTATATCCTGAACCTACCTAACCCAATTGAACTACCTATCTAAACTGCGCTTATTATATATATATTTTTTTTTGGGGGGGGGTTTGTTTTTTTTTGTTTTTTTTTCCCCTAAACCTAAATCTATCCCTAAAACTTTCCCTAACACACGTCTACACTAAACCTACCCAACTACCTACCAAAATACCTAAACTATATTTATTATTAAAAAAACAAAAAACTTTGGGCACAATGGGTTACATTTTTATGGAGGCTGCATGAAAGATATGACCGGTCATTCATACCTACAAAATGGGCAGTTTTAAGTGCACACTCTCGCTCTGGAGTGAAAATCCCCATGTCCCTTTTTCACTCACTATTTTTCAGAATTTTGGAGATATTATTATGTAGTGTATATAAGTGTATTACATTGCTCCACAACTGTAAAACTACCAATGATTTATGCTTAAACTTCAGTAGATGGTTTTTTTTTTTTTTAGTGGGTGTAAAATAAAGTTTGTCTTGCTCACATTTATTCAAAAAAACCCAACAAGATGCTGTAAGCAGGTCATAAAAGGGCCTGCTTTCATACTGATCACAGCTCCAGTGCTAAAGGGGTTAATACCCCCATCTCTGGCCTCTTATTCTTCCTTTGATTGTCTGTTCTCTGCTTCTCTCTCCTTTACTTTTATAGTCAGGAAGAGAGAGGCAGAGAACAGTCACAAAGGCAATGTGTAAACACATTGTCTTTGTGAACGAAAATGCCGGTACATGTGATCGCTCCTGGAGTGAGCACCTGTACCAGCAGAAGAGAAAAACACTGAGACTGAGCGATCCGGTCCCGGAGCACTTCATTTCGAGCTGTAAAGCATGATAGCAGCATGCCTCAGTGCACGCTGCTATCATTTATCCCATGACGTGCCAGGACTGTCATGCGGTCCTTATGGGAAGTTTACCCATAACGGTTCTGGCACATTATGGGTTGTCTATCCAGATACATTTCAGATCAGGTAGCTGTTCACATTCTATCAACCACAATCGTGCAGGGACAGAATCAATATTAACCCGTTAACGAAGGGTGATGTGCCAGGACCATCAAGACGGTCCCACTGTTAAGGACCGGTGATGATCCTGGCACGTTATGGTGCGCGGTGATCGCCCGACAGGCAAGAAAAGCACGCACCACATCCCTGGATAGTGTAGTCCTTAACCCCTTTAGGACCAGAGGATTACGTAACGCATTGCTTCGCAATGTGTTATATACCCCTCTGGTCCTTAAGGGGGTTAAGGCGTTAAAAGAATACAAACAAGTAAAAAGGAACTAAATTTATACTCACTTTAATACCTTCTGTAAAAACTCTGTTTTCTGAGGTTTAAAATCTACTCTTACATATGCTGTGTGGGGACTCTCATTACCACTGGTCTAACAATAGGAGTCGCAGGGGTAGCAACTGCAAGCAGGCCCCTGTTAACCCCCCGCCCTGTGCCCACAACAAGCTGAGGTCTATGCCTTCTTCGGCATAGACCTATATTAGTACACCAGCACTCAAGTAATACAGAGCGCTGGGAGATGACATCATCTCGCAGAGCTCTGCATTATTAGAGACAGGACCACGCGGGAGCTCCAAGTTGCTAATAGGGGTCTGTGCAGGAGGCACCTCTCCTGCCACACCGCTGAACCACCAGGGAGGTAGGAGATGGACATTGTGGGTCATTGGGGGCAATGTAGA
The DNA here is from genome assembly GCA_037306005.1 of Rhinophrynus dorsalis. Taxonomy (NCBI): domain Eukaryota; kingdom Metazoa; phylum Chordata; class Amphibia; order Anura; family Rhinophrynidae; genus Rhinophrynus; species Rhinophrynus dorsalis. The sequence continues at coordinate 596,682,866 of CM074719.1, forward strand.
GGTGGAGAAAGGTCATTGGTGGGGCAACGTGGAAAAAGAACATTGGGAGCAATGTGGAGGTAGAACATTGGGGGGCAGTGTGGAGAAAGGACATCATTGGGGGGGCAGTTTTTGCACCAGGGCCCGGTGGCTTTTAGTTACGCCTCTGCTCTTTACCATAGCAATCTTGATAGGGTATCTAAGAAGTGATTATTCTGCATCGTCTTTAAATGGACTGAGATATAGTAGCAACAACAAGAGAGCAGTGGGTAATAACTTCAGTCCATTACCAATATTATCACTGCACAAGCAATTCGCCAAACATGTCTATATATAGAACAATCTACACAGGCATTAACCCTTTGAGAGTCAAAGGGGTATACAACGCATTGCAAAGTGTTGCATACACATCTGGCACTTTAAGGGTTTAAATGTACATTTAGGATTAGATCAGTGATGGAGAACCTTTTGGGGCCCGAGTGCCCAGTTTGCAACACAGAGATAAGGTTGGAGATAGCAAAGGGCCATTACTAATTTACCACGGAAAGGAGATTTTTTTGGTGCATACATATGTAAAAAGACAGTTATATACAGTTGTGTGTTTCCTTTATAGTTACATACTATGTAACTATGTAACTATGTAGATAACTGAAGGCAAAGTGCCCCCCTCCTTCCCCCTCCCTGAAGTCAGCGTTGTACTGACTGCAGGGGAAGTCTGTCATACGTCAGGCTTGCGGCTCTGCAGCAGAGCCGAGATCCCGTTAGTGACAAAGAATTATTTCGCTGAAACGGTCTTCTACGTGTGATTGGTATGTGCTTGGTTTGTAATCACACGTAGAAGACTTTTTCAGTGAAATAATAATTTTTTACTAACGTGATCTTGGCTCTGCTGCAGAGCCGCCTGATGAAAGTCAGACCGGATATCCCTGCAGTCAGTACAACGCCGACTTCAGGGAAGGGGGAGGGAGGGGACTTTGCTTACGGTTATCTCTCAAACTGTAAAGGTTTGAGAGATGAACCTGGGGGCTATTAAATTCTTTTGCAAATATCTATAATATGGGGAATAGTAATATTAAAGTATTACTATCCCTTTAATGATGTGAAGCAAGGCAAATGATACAAAGCTTACACTAGTGATAACACATAGTTTAACACTGAAATGGAGCTACACTAGTAATACCACATTGCTTACAGCTGAACTGGAGCTACACTAGTGATACCACAGAGCTTACAATTTTAATGGAGCTACAGACAATACCACAGAGCTTACAATTCAAATGAAGGTACATCAATGATACCAAAGAGCCTACAATTAAAATAAAGCTAAACTAGTGTTACCACTGAAATAAAACTCCACAGTGATGCCAATGTATTTACAATTATATGACTATCAATGATGCCTCTACAATTGTACCTGTAGGTCTCTGATGCACACATCACCTCCACTGGCCCACTGGACACAATGCTCTGATGAGAAGCACCTACTGTTGCATGAGAAGCAAACATTTGTCACTGGCAAGGGCAGTGTGAACTGCAAATAGAAAGTGGGAACCACTACTGCTGGGCTGGTATCTAGTATGAGTGTACAACTGGGGTGGGCAGCCTCAGGCTCTTTAGCTGTTTAGGACCACAACTCCCATCATCTGCAGCCAGCCATTAGTTGGCTGTAGAATAGATCATGGGAATTGTAGTCATGAACATCTGCAGTGCTTCAGGTTGCCCATTGCTGTAAGATTGTGTCTTACAAAGCTAAGTACTGTCATAATCTGCCCTCTATATTCACATAAATACAATATGTATGTGCTGACTTGCCTGCTGGTATTGTGCTCTTCCTGTTCCTGTCTCAGATCATCCATGAGCGTTAGGTGCTGCTGAAAACTCAAGATTTTGAGTCCTGCACGGTGACACAGGGATGTCACAGCACAAGAGGAGTGTGGGGCTTTTACCTAGGATGCCTCTCGCTGCCTCCTCTCTCCATCACAGGCCTCCACATTGCCACCTGCTCTCTCTCTCACATCCCTCTACATTGCTTAAGAAGGAAAGAGGGGGGAGAGAGAGAGAAGAGGCAAGAAATGGAAGGTGACATGAGGAGGGATAAAGAAGCAAGAGGAGGGATAAAGTGTAATGGGGGAAAGAGGCAAGAATGGAAGAGAGAGAGATAAGGAGGTTAAAGAGAAAAGTGGTGGAGAAAGATAAAGGGGCAAGAGGGAGAAAGAGTTAAGAATGAAAGATAAAGAGGTTAGACGGGGAGAAATGCTATAATGCCCCTTTTTAATCTTTCACCCTCCTCTTGCCCCTTCTTCCCTTTCTCTCTCCTCTTGCCTCTTTCTACCCCATATGGCCCCTTGCTCCATTATCTTATCCCCTCTTGCCTCTTTCTACCCCATCTGACCTGAATCTCCAATCTCTTGCCCCTCCGGCCTCTTTAGTCTCTTTTATTATTATTATTAATCTTTATATAGCGCCAACAAATTCCGCAGCGCTTTACAGTAGGGAGTAGACATACAGAGGTATTAAATAGTACAATCAAGTGTGGAGAACAGAAGGATCAGGGGACCCTGCTCCTGAGAGCTTACAGTCTAGAGGAAGGTAGCTATGACACAGGAGGAGTAAGTGCTATTGGGTGTAAGTGCACCCTGCCCTGCCAGTCTGTGGGTGGGAGTGAGAAGTGTTGTTGAGTGCAGTGGTCAAGGCAAGGGGTGATTCATAGTGATAATGTTTATGGAGGCAGTTGATATGCTTCCCTGAAGAGGTGAGTTTTCAGGGAGCGTCTGAAGATCTGAAGGCTGGGGGAGAATCTGATGGGGCGGGGGAGGGAATTCCAGAGCTTGGGTGCAGTGCAGGAGAAGTCCTGTAGGCAGGAGAGGGAGGATGTGATAAGAGCTGTGGAGAGCAGAATGTTGTGTGCAGAGCGAAGATGGCGAGAGGGAGTGTATTTGGAGATGAGAGATGAAATGTAGTGTGGTGCGGTGTTAGTGAGGGCTCTATAAGTAAGCACCAGAATTTAGAATTTAATTCTGTATGCTAATGGGAGCCAGTGTAGGGACTGACAGAGGGGTTTGGTGTCTCACTCCTCTTACCCCTCATGTCTCTTTCTCCATTCCTTTCCTCTTTTGCCCCCTCTTGCATCTTTCTCATGCTTTTCTTCCCCCCCATGCCTCTTTTTCAGTCTTCTAGTCCCCCATGCCTCAATTTCACTTATCTTGCCCCCCTTGCCTCTCACTCCTCTTGTCCCCCCATGCCCTCTTTTTCACTCCTCTTGCCCCCATGCCTCAATTTCAATCTTCTTGCCCTCCATGGCCTCAATTTCGCTCCTCTTGCCCTCTTTTTTTTTTTACTCCTCTAGCCCCCCATGCCCTCTTTTTCACTCCTCTTGCCTCCCATGCCCCTGCACCCACCAACCTCCTTATTTCTACTGGACCAAAATGTCCCATAAAGAGGTTGGTGTATGAGGGGGGCAAACCTGGTGCTCATTGCTGTTCCCCTGATCTGGAGGCAGTGAGAGCCCTGAAAAATAAAAAAGTTAAGGCACAAGATAAATCGCACAGTTCTCAACAGAAACGCCTTCTGTACCGGAGCCATAGCCCTATCCTTATCTAGGAAATATGCTACGACCTCCAGGCCAAAGTCATGTCTGATGGAAATGTATAGAGACACTGTGAACTGTCAACTTGGCAGCATAAAAAAATCTGCGGATTAACTACTCATGCCAGCTCACTGCCCTCCTGTTCCCTTACTTTTTTATTCAGCATTTCTGTAGCTAGTGGTGATGTCTGTGCTCTATGCTGTCCCCTGAGTAACACAGCATGCAGCACGGAGGTGACTCAGGGGCACCACACTGCCCCCAGTGGTAGTTGCAGGTTGCACTGACATTGACTTAGTGCAACTCAGAAGTACAGGGAGTCACAGTCTTTGTATTCATAAATGAGTATCGGCAGCAGAAACACTAGGGGCTTCAGCCCCCTTAGCGCCCCCCAGCGACACCCCTGGTTATTGGTTTAGAGACAATCCCTGCTTCCAACCCGAATAGGTTCAGGGCCAGCGCCACCTATAGGCAAGGTTGGCGCCGGCCTAGGGCGCACATGTACTGGGGGTGCAGGCATGCAGCAGAGAAGAGCTGCGCCCGCACGCACCACGCCTGGAACCGCAACACAGTCAGGTCTGTGTCGCTACTGCGCTCCCTCATCGCAGTCCGCTCTTTAGTAATGCAGAAAGCGCTGGGAGTCATGATCTCCCGGCACGCTCTGCATTACTGAAGAGAAGACTGTGCGGGAGCTCCAGCAGCTACAGGTATGTGATGGGGGACAAGTTGGAGCTGATGGGGGGCAAGTTGGAGCTGATGGGGGGCAATTTGGAGCTGATGGGGGCAATTTGGAGCTGAGAGGGCAAAGTGGAGCTGGTGGGGCAAGTTGGAGCTGGTGGGGGCAAGGTGGAGCTGATAGGGGGCAAAGTGAAGCTGGTGGGGCAAAGTGGAGTGGTGGGGCAAGTTGGAGCTGATGGGGGGCAAGGTGGAGCTGGTGGTGCAAAGTGGAGCTGATAGGGGACAAGTTGGAGTTGATCGGGGGCAAAGTGGAGCTGGTGGGGCAAGTTGGAGCTGGTGGGGGAAAGTTGGAGCTGATGGGGGCAAAGTGGAGCCGGTGGGGTAAATTGGAACTGGTGGGGGCAAGTTGGAGCTCATGGGGACAAGTTGGGGCTGATGGAGGCAAACTGGAGCTGATAGGGGGCAAGTTGGAGCTGATAGGGGGCAAAGTGGAGCTGGTGGAGGCAAGTTGGAGCTGGTGGGGGGTATCTCTTACAGGCATTTCAAGACCAGGGGCAGGCTGGCCCAGGGGGCAGAGAGAGAGAGGACAATCATGAAAAGAGGTAACAATCATGAAAAGAGGTGGGGTATAAGTAGGCAGGGTATAAAGGGGTGGGACACAAGGGGCGGAGCCAAATGGGCAGCAAAATTAGGTTTTGCCTAGGTTGGCAAAAATCCTTGCACCAGCCCTGAATCGGTTCAATGCCCTTTGTAAAAAAGAAACTTTTTGGATGTTTAATTTGAGCACTTAATTTCCTTTGGGGTTGAATGAGGGTGTAGAAGTTAGTACTCTGTCCAGTGTATCACATTGCTCCACAACACATTAATGTTTGTTTCAGTACAGGCACGTGCACACACAGAGGGGCTTGAGCACCTGCCCTTTTTGTCCAAAGTGCCCTCATGCCCTTTTAACAAAAAAAAAAGTTGCCTCGCTGCCCGCACTAACCCCCCCACCGCCCACTCAGGTCTATGCCTCCTTTAGGACAGATCTATAGCTGCTGTGCTCCCTCGTCGGCTCTTTAGTATTACAGAGTGCTGGGAGATGACATCATCTCCGAGCGCTCTACATGAAGAGAAGACTGCGCTGGTGCTCCAGCAGCTACAGGTCTGTGCCAAAGGACCCATATAGAGCTCTCCTGCCGCTGGACCACCAGGGAAGAGGTAGGTAACAGACACTGGGGGGCAATGTGGAAATGATGGGGCAATATGGATCTGATGGGGGGCAAGATGGAGATGATGGCAATGTAGAGATGATGGAGCAATGTACATGAGGGTAAGTTGGAGCTGATGACAATATGGACATGATGGGGGCAATGTAGAGCTGATGGGGGCAATATGGAGCTGACAGGGGACAATGTAAGAGCAATATGGAGATGATGGGGGGGCAATGTGGAGATTAGGAGCATTGTGGAGGTGTCCAGTGGAGATGGCCAATGGGGGGGCACTTCAGATTTCTGTGCCTACAGGCTCCTGAGATGTAAATTATTTTCTTTTTTTTTAAATATGTATTTTGAATAAATACAGTAAAATCTCAGGTATAATACGCACCTGTGTATATTATGTCCAAGATTTTAGGGGAAAACAAGAGTGCCTATGTATAATACACACCCTTGTTTTCTCCTCTTAAGAAAGAAAATTAAGCCTTCCAGATCCCTTCCCTCCATCCCCCGGAGCTATCCGCTGCTAAAATACCATTTACTTGCGTCTAAATTCAAGTCCCTGCATTTTCCCCATTAGCAGGCAACATATAACCCATGTCAATATTCCCTGCGGGCGGCATGACTCCATTCACAGCCCACTTCCTTCCGACTATTGTATTGCCCTGTGAAGACCTTCAGATCATCACAGGGCATTACCACTGGCTGGAGCCAGTAGGTCCTGAAGGAAGCGTGCGGCAAATGGAAGCATACCGCCCGCAGGGAATATTGACACCTGTTATATGTTGCCTGCTAATGGGGAAAATGCGGGGACTTGAATTTTGAAGTAAGTAAATGGTATTTTAGCAGCAGATAGCACCAGGAGAGGGAGTGAAGGGATCTGGCAGGCTTAATTTTTTTTTTTTTTTTTTAAACTCTCGGGTATAATACGCACCCCCTACTTCACATAAGGTGAAATGGGGTAAAATTGTGCGTATTATACCCGAGATTGTACGGTAATTATGAGAAGCGTACTTTTTTTCATTTAAGCCCCTGCCCCCCAAAATGTCTGTGCACATCCCTGCTTCAGTATCTGCATATATTAATTAGTTTGTGTAAATAAAACACTTTGGTCTTGTTCTAAAACATTTATTCAGTTACACAGAGGTGTCAATAGGTCATGAAATAACCTAAAAATTCTTGATAATGCCCCGTTCACCAGCCACACCCCCTAAACCATAAGTGTCCCTCTTTGGTCATTTTAAATGTTGGGAGGTATGTTATAGTTAAGATTAAATTGAATAGATTTAAGGATTTAAGGTGATAGAGGGGTTATATTCATATTTACCACATAGGAGTGAATATTTATGATAGGGTGGTTATATTCATATTTATCATATAGGAGTAAAATATATATTTGTAAATATATAAGGGGTATTTGGATCTCTTTGGGTAGAAATGTCTATTTTTGATGCACACTGAGGAGTTGTATTGTTTATTTAGGTTTGAGAGATATGCCTATGTCCCTTTATTTAGTTCTGAGAGATATAGGAGATATATAGTTGCCAAAATTATTGCTGCGTTAATGAGAATTATACACTGCTCCCGGGCTAACAGACAGGAAACAGCGCAGACATCTTTCCATAGTGACGTCTGCGCGCCTGCGCTGTCAGTCCCAGCCTGCTCTAAGAGGAGTTGCTAGGAACCGTTCTGCTCCAAAAGGGACTGACAGCGAAGGGGTGCAGACGTCACTATGGAAAGATGTCTGTGCTGTTTCCTGCCTGTCAGTCCGGGAGCAGTGTATAATTCTCATTAACGCGGTAATAATTCTGGCGAATAGTGCTACTGAGCAGCTAATCGCCAGATGGGTAATTATTTGGGGCCATGTTTGTAAGGGGTGGTGGTTCCGCTTTGAATTTGAAAAAAACGGAAGAGGGTTTCCTCTTGTATGACTGAGTCGCCGGATAAATGGTTAGGGGGTACATCATTGTGAATGATTCCCTTGAAAAAGTAGCTGTGCGTTACGAAATGCGTAGGGAGACCCTTTTGTGATTTATATTGTTTTTAAGGTAGATGGGTTGTTACCCATGAAATAGCTGTACTTTTTAAAATAAATTTGTATTTTGAAGTTCCCACTTGCTGCTATTGCCCCTATCTCCTCCTTTTTCTACCTCCATTTTTTTCTCCCACCCTGGCTGGTGAGAAGACAAATTATCCCTAAGGGGTTTTGAATACCCAGTCTGAGCTATATTGGGACATATGGCTCGGGGTAGGTAAAGTATCGTCTTTGGGAGAAGTTTCTTTAGAGGACAAGGAGAGATTTTCGTTTGGAGGACGTGGGAAGGAGTAGCAGGGACATGGAGGAGATTGACTGTGACAGGAGGTCAGATATGGTCGCAGCGAATCTATTTAGAGGCGGTTCTTGAATTGAATTGTGAGTCCAATGTACTTAACTTAGAGTGGATTGCACTGTTTTTCTTCTTCTTTATTGCTGTGGAGCAATATGATATATATATATATATATATATATATATATATATATATATATATATATACACACCACACTGTCTGATCTCCTAAAGAGGGGGACAACAGGGTGGGAAAGAGGGTCTCAAAGAGGGACTGTCCTTCCTACAGAGGAACTCTTTGGCTACTGTTACAGTATCCTGTATTGTACCTGTTATTAAAATGTCATTGTAAACCTATATTTTTATTTGTTATATACATGTTGGTATTCTATTTTGGTGTAGAAAGAAAATACATCTCATAATTTGGGGATATTAGGGTGTTAATAGGGTCAACAATACATCTCATGTTTGGGGGGGCATCAGACATGTAAATGTAGTATTAAATCAAAAAGCGTGATATGACAATGGAAGAGATGTGCAACAATGCGACCTCAATAGTCGTTACAGCTCTCATCCTACTCGGAGAGACACTGGCTGCCTCGACTTGATGTAAATTGTAGCCCAACAACATGACAAGAGCCATAGGGTGCCAAGACCTGTTATATACTTTGCCCAGTGATGGCAGAAATCAATTAGGTCTCCCCTCTATATATTATTTATGTATAGAGAAGGGAAACACACCGCTGTCTGTACAACCAGACCACCTTGTACGCGCCAGAGATGTCTGCAACGCAAACCATGTAGCGCTCAAAGAGTTAACCGCCTAGTTATTCAAGCCGACCACTGGGACGGGTCACATGACGCATTAGCGCCGCCCTCTGGCCCGTCTTGCCTCCTTCCATACCCTGCAAACAGCTGAGCTGATGTTTCTTCATAGCGCGCCGACGCGCATTCGGTGGGTTACCGGGAGCCTTTACCCAAGGAGCGCGTAAATACCTGACAGAGACTGATGTCGCTGCAGTGGAGGTACTCCGCCATTTTGTTGGTTTGTGATTTTGTGTGTAATGAGTGCTGTGCGGCTAACCATTGATCTCCTAGTATATATAGTTAAGCTGTGGGCATCTTGTGACTCTCCAACTCTGCTTGCGCATCAGCTCCCATCATCTTCAGTACTAGTGATTATAGTATTTAACAGCAGCCCTTCTGCTCATACGTGGGACTTATTCAAGCTACATAGGAGGTGCACTTCTGGAGCAAATATACTGTACCATAAGGGTGAACTGAAAATCCCACAAATCCCAAATGATAATGCTCCCATCATGTGCCAGCTGATTGAGTTCTAGTGATCAGCTGGAAATCCACAGGTTGTTCACTCCTATCACCCCTTGCTGTGTGGCAACATTTGGCCTGTGGTGCAAATGGCAGCCCATTGTTCAATGCTTTAACACTCTGAGTGCCAGAGCATCTCTACCTAGTAGATTGTGAACCACTGGTAGCTCTCTCCAGTCCAGTCAGGTATGAACTATCTAGCCTGCCAGAAACCTGTCAGGTGGTTAAAATCTTCTCCCCACTTGGCTACAGCCAGTCTGAGCACAGTTTTCACCTGTGGTACCCAGCAGTGGTCAATCTGAGAGCTGAAAGGCCTCCCGACATTTTCATGTTTTTCCTGCATTCATTGTAAATATGATTTATATAGTAAATGTTGTAGGGAATATGTGGTTTCAGAGTGGGTAAGAGTCACAGCGTGACTCCGTTTTCACTCACCCATTGTAAATAAAGTTGACAGCTTTCTATTATATTCCTTAAATGGTTTAATAAACCACTCTAATAACTTAAACCCCTTAACCCTTTGAGTGCCAGAGGGGTACGCAACGCATTGCAGAGCAATGCGTTGCGTACCCCTCTGGCACTCCAGGGGTTAACGACAGGCGGTAGGGTTGCCACCTTTTCTTAAGCCAATTTTTTACTGGCCTGCTGGTAAAATACTGGCTGGGTGGCAGCCCTAACAGGCGCAGACGTCACTAAGGGAAGATGTCTGCGCTGTTTCCTGCCTGTCATTCCGGGAGCAATGTATAATTCTTATCAACGCGGTAATAATTCTGGCGACTAGTTCTACTGAGCAGCTAGTCGCCAGATGGGTAATTATTTGGGGCCATGTTTGTAAGTGGTGGTAGTTCCGCTTTAATGGGGCCACTTGTTTTCAGTGCAGCACCTTGTTGTTGTGGGAAGTAACGAAGAGTACGTAAGGTCCGCTTTGGAGATGATTAATACACACAGTTATAAATTCATGTATTTTCAGTATATGTTTTAGAGTTCAGTACGTTTCATCAATTAAAAGTAGCTCCTGTTAATGAAAAGGTTGGAGACCACCTATTCTACATGCTTAAAAAGATAGTAATATCTATAATAAAGTTGTGCATTGAGTCTTCTACAATGGTTTTGTAACTTATTGATCAGTAGTTCAAAAGATATTGAAGCTTAAATGATCCCCCTCCTTCCTCTTCTGGCCGTATCACGCTGCCTGTGAGTGTGGTCCTGATGGAGAGCGGTGAGGGACAAACTTCAGAGTGCAAAGGAAAATCCTGCCCTCTTTTGTCAAGGAGGGGCAGGGTTTTCTTATACCTACTGTGTGAAGATTGTCCCTCGCTGCATCCAGCCAGTCCCAGGACCAGATTACAGAATCAGTGGGAGGTAGGGTTGCCACCTTGTCCTAAAAAAAAATAACAGCCTTAACTGTGGCTTGGTGAGGGCGGAGCCACAAAAGGGAGGAAATGCAAAAGGGAGGAGCCACAAAAGGGGCAGAACCACTAAATGTTGCATGACCCTACAAAATTGAGCTTCATTTTGATGTGATAAGGTCACTGTGATAGCCACTGGCTGATTTGAGGGACAAGGAAGTAAAAAGTAACATCAAGAAGTCAGGTAAAATGGCTTGAGAGATCACAGATTGAAAGATATGGCTATAAATATAATAAATCGCTTTTAAAGGGGAACTACCACCCCGCAAAAAAATTCATCTTATTTAAGTCTTCATCTGGCGACTAGCTGCTTAGTAGCGCTAGTCGCCAGAAATATTATCTGGTTTAAAAGATTTTCTACTTACACTGAGGCGGACAGTAGCAGGAAGCACGGACATCTTGCCATAGTGACGTCCATGCGCCTGCGCTGTCAGTCCCTTTTGGAGCCCTTTTAATAAAGGGGAATTGCATAAATATATGGGGGGATTTCATGGTTGCCCAATAGATGGCAACATTTTAATAGGATACCATAATTTTTGGCCTATTGGGGAAGGAGTAGGTGGGATACATTTATGAAACTGATATCTATCTACGTAACTGTGACTTTCCAGACAGTGTAAACAGGCTTAAAGGGATAGTAATACTTCGTTTTATCTTTATTTTGTTTTGTAGGCATTAAAAAAACATGAAGAACGATATAAGTCTTATCTCTCAAACCTTTATGGTTTGAGAGATATTCACAAGTAAAGTTACCCCTCACTGACCAAAACGGGAAAATCTGCCATCTAGCTGTCAGATTTGGAATCCGGTCCGCTGACCGGCCGTGGCTCTGCAGCAGAGCCAAGATCACGAGATATAAGAAAAACTACTTAAAGGAATAGTAATACTTAAAATGTAAAAAAAAATATGTTGCAGGGTTTATCCCCCTGAGTAAAACAAGAGTACTCCCACTGCTGAAAGGTGTTTCATTCAAAAGTTATTAATTTTCAAAGTTGAATTTTTTAGGTGCAATATCACAGTGGCCTGAAATTGTACAGTGGCGCTGTTGCTACACGATCCTATGGACAGCTCTGGTCAGTTGACCATAAATCTCCATAGGATGGTGTAGCAACAGCGCCACTGCACAATTTCAGGCCACTGTGATATTGCACCTAAAAAATTCAACTTTGAAAATTAATAACTTTTGAATGAAACACCTTTCAGCAGTGGGAGTGCCCTTGTTTTACTCAGGGGGATAAACTCTACAACATATATTTTTTTACATTTTAAGTATTACTATCCCTTTAACTGAAATAGTCTACAAAGTGTGCCTGGTTTGCAAGCACACTTTTTAGACCCTTACAAAGAAATAGTTATTTTTATATCTCGCGATCTCAGCTCTGCTGAAGAGCCAGCGGTTGATCTGTGGACCAGATTCCAAATCTGACAGCTAGATGGCAGACTTGACCATTTTGGTCAGTGAGGGGAAACTTTGCTTGTGTATATCTCTCAAACCATAAATGTTTGAGAGATAAGACTTATATGGTTCTTCATGTTTTTTAATGCCTACAAAATAAAATAAAGATAAAACAAAGTATTACTATCACTTTAACCCTTTGAGTGCCAGAGAGGTATCAATGTGTTGGATACCTTTCTGGCACTCAAAGGGTTAATCTGATCAGTTGTTTTAATGACCATTTCTTTATAACTCATACTCTTTAGATAATTACTTGAATGTAGGGAGACATGTACATTCATATGCTCTCCTAGATTTAGAAAGCTGTTGTTTGAAAGGCAATCACATTTTTATTAGGGTTGCACCGATACTAGTATCGGTATCGGCGCCGCTACCAGCATTTGCGCGAGTACTTGTACTCGCGCAAATGCGGCCGATGCCAGCACCGATACCCTGTGTCAGGGTCGGTGCTGCAGAGAGAGAGCCCGGGGAGCTGCTCACAATGCTCCCCGGTCACCTCTCTCACTCCTGCAGCGTCGGAGCATTGCCGCGGGTTACCATGGCAACGCTCCGACTCTGACCTCTGCCGGGGCTCGCGAGAGAACAGCGAGCACCCGGCAGAGGAGGCTAAGGGAGGCTAGATGGGGCAGCGGGTGTTGAAAGAGGCAGAGAGTGGGGTCAAAAGGGAGAAAGAGGCAAAAGGAGGCAGGATCAGGAGACAAAAGCTGGGGGGCCAAGAAGAGGCAAAAGGAGGGGGGATCAGGAGAGAGAGAGAGGCAAAAGGGTGGGATCAAGAGTCAAGGAGGGGGACAAAGGGGGATCAAAACAGAGAGAAAAAGCCAAGGCAAAAGAAGGGGGCTCAAGAGGGGGAGAATGAAGCAAAAGGTGGGAATCAAGTGGGGGAGAAAGAGTCAAAAGGGGAGAATCAAGAGGTGGTGTGTGTGTATGTATATGTGTATATATATATATATAATATAAATTTCAAGTACTCACAAATACCAATTACCTATACTTTTTTTTTTGTGGTCATTTGCCAGTTTTCCAAGTACCTAAAGCATATAGGTACTTGGAAAACTGGCAAATGACCGCAAAAAAAGTATCGATAATTGGTATCGGTGAGTACTTGAAAAAAGTATCGGTACTCGTACTCGGTCTTCAAAAATCGGTATTGGTGCATCTCTAATTTTTATAATATCTCTCTCTCCTGCTCTCCCTCACTTTGTCCCAGAGGTCTTCTTTAAGTGAATCACCAAGACCTGCCTGTTCTCTGAGCATCTGAATCAAACACTGATCATGAACAAGGACAGACATCAGGTGACAGAGAAGATCCTGAATCTCACCCTGAGGATCATCTTCCTGCTGTCTGGAGAGGTGAGTGACACCGGGACATATCATCAATACGATATCACTTCTATCTGAACTAAGGCAACTGGCACCTGTAGAGCAATCATTAGAGGAACAAGTGGCAAAGAAGTGTCAACGAATAGCTGTAATTAGTGAAGAACTCCCAAATCTGATGTGTTTGGGTTTATGGAGAATTATGGATCATGTTGGCATGTGATCTTTTAATCAAGGGAGTCTGTTAAACTAAAATAAATATTTTCCATATTATATAAAGAAACCTATTTTTTTATCTTATGTGGTCTTCAATACCAGGAAAGGAGCTTGACACTTGCATGAAATTAAAGGGGATCTATCACCCCTATACATGTTTGTCTTAAAATTTAGGTTATGTAGCGAATATATGGAATAATGTATTAATTTCTCTGTAAAATTGCTATGTGGCCGAAATTCAACTAATAAATACTGCCCTGTTCCCTAGTTCCGGACAGACTACAGTTACCTGCTCTGTACTGCAGTCTGTCACTCTGCCTCTGCTCCCTTCCCTCTATCCAGCCTCCTCCGATGACGGAGGCTTTCTGCATGTGAGCTAGACTGGTCTCATTGGCTAGAGAGCACTCCAGCTTAAATGCAGAAAGCCTCTGTCATTGGAGAAGACTGGATAGAGGGAGGGGAGTAGAGGAAGAATTTCGGCCACATAGCGATTTTAAAGGGATAGTAATACTTCGTTTTAACTTCATGTTTTTTTAATGCCTACAAAATAAAATAAAGAATGATATAAGTCTTATCTGTCAAACCTTTATGGTTTATGAGATATTCACAAGCAAAGTTTCCCCCTCCCGCCCCTTTTACCTAGTGTAAGCCATCTCTTCTCAGATGTGAATCAGGTTGTAAGACCAGACAGATAACAGAAGGGGACAATTTTCTTTGTATGAAAACAATGAAAGCCCTTCCCCCCTTGACAAGTTTTTCAGCTTTTTCCATTATCTTAATTGAAGATTGTCCCTCTCTGCAGTCTACCTGGGCATCTCCCTTCTGATCTGGTTGAACAGGGGGGGGGATACTTTGTTTGTGAATATCTCACAAACCATAAAGGTTTCAGAGATAAGACTTATATCATTCTTCATGTTTTTTTAATGCCTACAAAATAAAATAAAGTTAAAATGAAGTAGTACTATCCCTTTAAATATAAATTAATACATTATTCCATCTATTCGCTATATAATGTAAATTTTAAGACAAACTTGTATAGGGGGTGATAGATCCCCTTTAAATATTTTTGACAAAGCTTATGTTGTTTTAATGTGAAAAATCCTATCACCTTACATCAAAAGATTGCTTTTTATTAAACTGCAAAAACGGTATTGTTAGAGCCTGTGTACCTCACACCTGTGTATTCCCTCCACATGGCTAGAGTTGTGGGATGTGTCAAACCCCATTTCCATAGCCATGCAGAACGGTGTGGGGGAGCACAGTCAAAGGTGAAGCCCAGGCCTCCTGTCTGAATTCCTCAAATCTGTGTACCCAAGTTCCATGTACCCCTGCTGTTCTGCAATTCATGTATGTATACTTCAGACGATTGGTGGGGTGCTTGCTCAGTAAAGACCAGATTCGGCTCTCCAACATCCACAGGTTATTTTGGCCAAAACCGTATTATTATTATTATTCTTTATTTATATAGCGCCAACTAATTCCGCAGCGCTTTACAATTAGGAATAGACATACAAAGGTATTAAATAGTGTAATTGCCACCCCAATCCCTGTATGTGATGTGTATGTTTCATTGCCCAAGGAAGAGAGGAGAAATCTATTAAATAAGGTAATTATTCTGGCGACTAACTCTACTAAGCAGCTAGTCACCAGATGGGGACTTAGTAAAGGTAAACATGGTGTGGGGTGGTAGTTCCCCTTTAACCACAAGGGCAAAGCTGTGTTAATACTGCTAATCTTATATAATCACTAAAATTTGTGTAACAAAGCAGTCGTGCACAGTAGAGACTGCCGCAGCGCAGCTCTTTATCAGCCATGGAGCGGGCAGTCTCTGCTGCACGTGACTGCCCCCCAACTGGCTGGCAGTGGCACTGTGGCCCATGTAACTGGCTCTTCAACTAGTACATATCTAAAATGTAAGTGAAGCATACTATACCCCACCACTTAAATATAATGAAGGTATGATATGATAATAGATGTGTTATACATAGCATCCAGGTAATGCTTTTCCTCAGCTGAGTATCATTGCTTACATTGGTGGACCCCCTCAAGCATGCAGGGGACCTCTGCTTGTTTTGGGGGGATTGGGGGAGGAGGTGCCCCTATCCAGTAGTCTGAGCTGCCAAATTTTAATTGTGAAATATGCCTTTTTAACACTTTGAGTACCCCTGTGCAACTTAAAGGGTTAAAGATACCTCTTGTGTATATGTATTGGAATAAAATACTGCAGATATGCATCAGTGCCAGTAGGAAAGGAAGAGCATAAAAGTAATTCACAGCAACTGTGATTGAACTGGAAAATTTCTGTGTAAAAAAAAACCCAAAAAAAAAACCCAAATATATAGAGCACACCATGAAGCTTAATTACATTTACCTTATAGCGTCAGAGAAGGATAGTGTTTGGGAGAGTTGAGGGGATTAGTCAGAGGTTGCACTTAAAGGAACACAAACAACTCAAAATAACAACCCTCCACCTGGATTACTGTGGGCAGAACATCCTAATCGCAGCTATGAATTTTGCTCTAAATACTTGGATTTAGAGAAGGCATCTTCAGATTGTCCTGCATGTTATGTGGAAGGAAGTGGACCTGGCAGTTGCTAAAAGGACTACTGGACTAAAACTCAACCCAGTGGAACTTCCTTGTCCAAACGGAAGCAGGCAGAGTGCATGCGCTGCAGAAGATTATCATGTGCAGTGGGTGGACTTCTAGAATGTTGCCAGCAAATGTCATGTCCATCTCAACCATCATGTACAGTAGGAGTCAGAGACGCTCAACTAGGAATGAGCCTGCAATATAAATTTGTGGGCTCTGTACGAGTGGCATCTTACCCAGGGTGCAGTCTCTTTTAGCCCACTAGTGCCTTTAATAAGCATATCATACTGGTCCTGCCATGACACCATTCCAGCCACAAAATGCCAGGCAGTTCCTCTCTGAACAAGAGAATCCACCAACCCCCTCCTCATTGAGGTGTAGCTGACATCTCTAAGCACTGTGAGCAAGTGCGTCTGGAGTTGGCTGCTTCTCTCGTTCAGAGAGGAATTGCCTGGCACTTCATTGCTGGACTGCTGTTTTGCCAGGACACATGATATGCTTTAGGATATTTCCTCTCTGTGAAAGGCACTAGTGAGCTAAAAGAGATTGCACCCTGGGTAGGAAACCACTCCTAGAGACCCTGCAAATTTCTGTTGCAGACTCGTTCCTAGTTGAGCGTCTTTGACTCCAAATATACATATGCATATTATCCTTGGGATTAGTCACCTCAAGGGTAATAGGGGAATCCAGCATTGGACCTGATGCTCACAGTGCTTAGAGAGATCAGCTACACCTCATTGAGGAGGCCAAACAAGGCCGAAATGTACTTCTGGGGTTGGCTGATTCTCTTGTTCAGAGAGGATTTGCCTGGCACTTTATGGTTGGACTGCTGGTATGGCAGGACCAGAATGATATGCTTTAGGATATTTCCTCTCTGTGAAAAGCTCTAGTGGGCTAAAGGACACCCTGGGTAGTACACCACTCCTAGAGAGCCTGCAAATTTTGTAATGCAGGCTTGTTCCTAGCTGAGCATCTCTGACTTCCACTTTACATCTAAACCATCATGACATCCAAGACTGACTTGAAGGTATTGTTATATCTTGAACAAAAGGTGTAAAGGCAAGATTCATTATGTCTGTTTTATGATAAATGGGAGGATATTTATAAGAGGTGTTACTATACATTTATGTACAGGAAGAGACATAGTTGTGTGTGTGTGATCCCGGACATCCACTGATTTGTATTTTTTATACTATTCTATAATAATGCCTTGTATTGTGATTGCTTGATATTTTTTGTGATGTCTTTGTGCTCATATAGACGTAGTGGAATCTTTTCAGTTTAGTGTCCTCAGGTGATACAGTAAGCAGAGTTGGTGGATTCATTTGAGTATAATGCAGTTAACATCTCCTCACTACAAATAATGAACAGAACTCCTAGTCTCTCCTTCTGCATGGTGATATTTACTAGTGTTCCATGTTGTAGGATTATATTGTAGTGAAGAGGCAAGGTTACCATGAAACAGAGAGCAGAGATTCTTGCGTGTCAGAAGAATTGTGCAGAACCCACAGCCCCACTCTGGAACCTTCATCTAACTCCTCGATACACAAGAAAAACAGGGACCAGAAGATTGTGGAACTCACCAACAAGATCCTTCACCTGCTAACTGGAGAGGTGAGCAGTTCTGAGGTGGGACATTATCTACAGTGAGAGAAGCTGATAAAACCAATGGACGTGCCTGGATGTTGGTGGTGGGATTGTGTATTTCAGGTTCCTGTTAGATGTGAAGATGTCGCCATCTATCTCTCCATGGAGGAGTGGGAGTACGTGGAAGAACACGGGGAGCTTTACAAGGATAAGGTGTTGGGGAATCGCCAGTCACTTAGCTCACTGGGTAAGAGAAGATTTATCACAGTCATCTAGATAAGGCAGGATTTATATTACAGTGACTGCCAAGTATAGCACCTTAGGTGCCCTTAACCCTTCCCATGACTGCATCTCTTTTCTTCACGTGAGCCCATCTCCTGTCCCATCATTTTTGATTGGCACAGAAAATAACCTTAGTCCATAACACGTAAGCACAAAATGTACTTAAAGGGATAGTAATACTTCATTTTATCTTTATTTTATTTTGTAGGCATTAAAAAAACATGAAGAACAATATAAGTCTTATCTCTCAAACCTTTGTAGTTTGAGAGATATTCACAAGCAAAATTTCCCATCACTGACCAAAATGATGAAGTCTGCCATCTAGCTGTCAGATTTGGAATCCAGTCCGTGGACCGGCCGTGGCTCTACAGCAAAGCCGAGATTGCGAGATATAAGAAGAACTACTTCATTTGAATAGCCTACGAAGTGTGCTTGGTTATCAAACACACTTTTTAGACCCTTCCAATGAAATAGTTATTTTTATATCTTGCGATCTCGGCTCTGCGGAAGAGCCACCAGTTGATCTGTGGGCCGGATTCCAAATCTGACAGCTAGATGGCAGACTTGACCATTTTGGTCAGTGAGGGGAAACTTTGCTTGCGAATATCTGTCAGTCCATAAAGGTTTGAAAGAGAAGACTTATATCGTTCGTCATGTTTTTTTTAATGCCTACAAAATAAAATAAAGATAAAACGAAGTATTACTATCCCTATAAAGGGATAATAGCGCAATAAAGTTGAGCTCTGATTATTACTTACAATTTTTGGAGCATTTTGCTCTATATATACTCACTCGCTTTTCTTTAGTTCAACCGCTATCGTAGCTGAAATGATCCCCCTTCTGCCCCTTCTGGCTGCCTCACTGATCCACTCATGCAGGTCTGTATGGAGCATGGTGAGGGACAAACTTCATTACGCATAAGGGAAATCCTGTTCAAGGAGACCAGAGTTTTCCCTTCTACTTGACTGAAGTTTGTCCCTCGCTGCATCCGTCCGGTCCCACGACCGGATTCCACATTCATTGGGAGGCGGTCAGAAGGGACAGGAGGGGGATCTTTTCAGCTGCGATAGAGGTTGAACTACAGAAAGTGAGTGACTATATATAGCGCAAAATGTTGCAAAATTTTAAGTAATAATCGGAGCTCAACTTTTATTGCGCTATTATCATACTTTTAACCCCCTCTCTGCTTTATTTGTTTGTGACCTTGCTAGCATCAATAAAAGGGTATGTAAACTGGTAAATAGACAAAATTAGTATACAAACTGGTCAATACAGCAATACATAAACTGGCAAGTAAACTATCCACCTACAGGAAGAAGGCAGGGATGGGATTCATGTTAGGCAGAGCAGGAAACTGCCTAGAGATCCATATTTTGAGGGGCGGTGCTTCACCTGTGCTGGCCACACCCACATTCTGAATGTGCGTGTGGCCAGAGGAATCTCAGTTTCCCTGCACCAGTTTATATTCCCCTATACAAGTTATTATTTAATCCCTTTGTTGCTAGAGAGATCTCCAAAAGGGGTTAAAGCCTTTTTTTGGGTGGGAGAATGGTGCATGAATAGTGGATGGGACTTGAGGCGGGTCATGTGAGGATTGGAGTGTGGCCATGGGTAGAGCTAAGGGCACCTAGAGTGCCTTGCCTGGGGCACCTGAAATGTACATCTGGCCCTAGAAACAGGTCTTTGATGCTGGGGGACTGTGCTGGCCACATCTAAAACATTAGATCAGTTTACACTTTTATGTGGGATATCACCCAGGTTGTAACTAGACACTGCTGGACCCAGGAGCTCATTATTAATATGCACACACAAACACACATGGTCATGCGCACCCCATGGTCACATAACCTGAAATACTCTTATCAGCGCTTTGAGTGCCGGGGGGGATGTTTTGGATCTCCCTCTGGCTCTCAAAGAGTTAATATCCTTGCTTGCTTACACTATTCCAACAGAATCTGATACAACTGATTGTATTCATACAATATATATTATGAATAGCAACATGTGGTTCTTCAGCTGTTTTGCAGTCCAGCAACAGCTTGAGAGCCACCTATGTTAAAAAAATACACACGTGTGTGTGTATATACATATATAATATCATGAAATAAGAAGCAGAGAGGTGATAAAAGGGAAAATGTAACCCCTCTGGCACTCAAAGGGTTAAAGACAGAAAAGGAAGTGATAGAGAAAACAGTATTTGTAGGGCATCCATGATGACTCTGGGTTCAGAGACAGGAGGAGATGCTGCAGACAGGGGATATTGAGGGAAGTAGAAGGGAAGTAAAAAGAGAGAATTGGGAGGCAGTGAGAGGACTGGGAGAAAGAGAAGGTAGATGAGGATTAAGAGATGGGGCAGAAAGAGAAAGTATAGAGCTGATGGGCACTGAAAGTGTGAGTTGGGGAGAGAGAAGGGTCAAAAAGGGGTTGTAGAGGGAGATACTGTATATAGAAACATAGAATTTGACGTTAGATAAGAATCATTTGGCCCATCTAGTTGCCCATTTAACTACTGTATAGACCTCAAACCTTATTTGGTCCTTGATCTTTTCTTATGTTCAGGACAGTCTTATGCCTATCCCATGCATGCTTACATTCCTTTACTGTATTAACCTCTACCACTTCTACTGGTAGGTTATTCCACTTATCTACTACCCTCTCAGTGAAGTAAAAGTTTCTTACATTACGTCTAAACCTGTGTCCCTCTAGTTTTAGACTATGGCCTAACATTTTTACTCCTGTGAAATGTACTTTCATCCTGCATTTTGTTGAATCCCTTCATGTATTTGAATGTTTCAATCATGTCCCCACTCTCTCTTCTCTCCTCCAAGCTATACATGTTCAGATCCTTTAGTCTTTCCTGGTATTTCTTTTCATGTAAACCAGTCACCATTTTAGTAGCCCTTCTCTGAATTTCCTCTAGAGTATCTATATCCTTCTGGAGATGGGGTATCCTTTAACACAAAAAGTTATGAGGTGTACTCCTATCTTACTCTTGTCCTCTTAGGTCACTGACTCCTAGAACAGAAGCTTTCCGTGTGGCCGCCCCTCTCTTCCTGTCCCCCATCACAGGCAGTGCATTGTAGTGCTCTGTCTAAGCAGTAGGCTTACAGATTACCATCTGCCCTGCTCTGATCAAAGTAAGCAGGGCAGATCAGAATCTTGGTAAAACCCGTTTCTTATTTGTTAACCCAAGAGTAAGCTGTAGATTGGCAGAAGATACT
Source organism: Rhinophrynus dorsalis (assembly GCA_037306005.1). Lineage (NCBI taxonomy): Eukaryota > Metazoa > Chordata > Amphibia > Anura > Rhinophrynidae > Rhinophrynus > Rhinophrynus dorsalis. The sequence goes on from CM074719.1 coordinate 596,704,037, forward strand.
GGGAGCTGTTGCTGAATAGCTGGAGAAGCGCTTGTTGCCCACCCCTGCAACATACCTTCTCTTTCTATTTGTGCTTTTGCTTGGTTGGTCATGGTTCATCGTGGTCCTCCAATCTACTTGGAGGACTTGGCGTAACATTTGAAGGCGGAGCTTTTTCTAATTGGTTCCTCTTCAGGAAGGTGCAGTGGCAATGGGCCACCTGGGAAGCAGAGCCCTGGCACAGTCGCTCTGCCTCTAGTTACACCTCTGAATATAACTAAAACATAACCATGGACTCTGCCCTCTCTTTCATTCCTCACATACAGGGAAAGGCTTATTATCTCACAGGGAGAGCCGTGTCCTCAGTGAATACTAAGGAAAAGTGTTGCAATTCTAGAGCAAACCACCTGGACAGCAGGGAATAAGTAAACATTTCCATTGTTTCAACTGGAGCTGTTAACCCCTTGAATGCTGAACACCTCTCCAGTGCTATATAAACCAATGTGCCGTAGACCTTTCTAGTAATCAAGGAATTAAATCCCAATTAAAATGTATGTGATTTTTGTGAATGTTTGTTTGTCTCCTATGGGGCACTTGGTATGCTCCACAACTGCACAACTCTTTCTTTGTACATAGGCTCAAATGTGTTTATTCCTAAATACCTTTAATGGGATAGTATTGTTTCACAAAAAAAAAGCAACTCCAATTAATCTGCATAGTATTTGGGCCATGGAGAGTGTTATTTCAATACTGTCAGAGTTGTAAGACAAGAGTAATTGAATGATAAAGTATCCCCCTCCCTCCGCTTTTAATGATGTAACACTGCTCACCTCAGAGCAGTAAGACTGCCCAGATGGATCGCAGAGAGGGACAGTCTTCAGTGAGTATAAGGAAAAACCTGTCAAGCGAGCAGGGTTTTCCTTATACTCACAGTAAGAAGATTGTCCCTTGCTGTGAGCAGTCTGGTCCCAGGACCAGATTCCACATCTGAGGGTAGGCGGCTTACACTAGGTAAAAGGGGCGCGAAGGGGATACTTTATCATTCAGTTACTCTTGAACTACAACTCGGACAAACACTATGATGATTATTGTGGAACATTACTATCCCTTTAAGGTGTTTATGGCTGATCAGTTGTATTTGGATGTCTAGCATACACAAGTGAAACCTTTCTTCATGTAAAGTTCTACCTTAGGCGCCTGCATCTATGTATCAACGTACACTGCTTGGGTAGGTCTGCCCTCACTTCCCAATGGACTTATATAGCTTACACCAGCCAGAATGTATCTTGCCTCTACTTCTACAGTCTTCCCTTCATCCCAGTAGTCACCCATAATAACCATTCACTCAAACAGATATTTGGGCTGGTTAGAAATACACACATTTTATGCCAAATAATTCCATTATTGTGTTATTTCCTGCAGATAAACCTAGTAACAGAGATACACCAGAACAATGTCACGTGCCTCCGGAGGAAGACGGCAAGACCACTCAGGAATATCAGATACAGAACTTCAGGATTAGAAATCCCACAAGAAACATGTCTGAGATCTCCCCAGCACATGTAAGTCCCAGGTCCACATGTACAGATTTTTATATTTTCAGGGTGACCAATGACTCTTTTCAATAATGTCATAGGAAAAAGGAGTTTTAACTCTTTGAGAGCCAGAGAGTGGCACTCAAAGGGTTAAATGGGCAGTAATGTTTAATAACAACAGCAGCTATGTTTGTTCCATATAGTTTATACTACTGATCTCCGATGCTGCCACTGTTCACTTATAATATTGATCTCCGATGTTGCTCTAGGTGTGATGCAATTATATTATAAACTTTACCCCTCCTGCACCTTTTATCGACATCTGGCTTCAGTCTGCAGAACTGCAGGAGGATCTCGATGAGGGACAATCTTGTCTCAGTATAAGCAAAAACCTGCTCTGCTTTGTCAAGGAGGGCAGGGCTTTCCTTATACTGAAAGAGGGAAGATTGTCCCTCACTGTGATCTGTCCGGTCCGATGACCGGATTTCAGATCCAAGGGGAGGTGGCTTGCCCTATGGAAAAGAGACAGGAGGAGTAAACTTTATAATATAATTACTTCACAACTAGAGTATGAACATTGGCAGCATCGGAGATAAATAGTATAAACTATATGGAACAATCTGCTGTTGTTATCAAACATTATCAACACTTTAAAGGAGATGCTAGGTTGAGAGTGCCAGGGTAGGTGTTTGCCTTCCTCATTTGGGTGTTTGTATTTGTGCCAGTGTATTATGTGTGTGAGTGTGTACCAGTACGAAGCTGTGAGTGTGACTGCGTGTGTGTTATTGTGGCTATGCTCGTGTGTAGGTATCTGTGCGTGCTAGAGTGTGAGGTTGTCTATATGCATGTCAATGAGTTTGTGACTAATTTGGTCTTTCATCTACCCATCTTGTCTTTGTTCTTCTTGGGCGTTTAGTATTAAGTGGAATCCATTCCAAAAATTTGTTTGGTCCAACTACTGTCAGGTCTTCTTGGTATGTTTGCATTGGCATATTTGCATTTTAGGCACTTTAATCTTTCAGTTCTATCATAAACCTTTGTTTGCAGAGGAATCCATGCACATTTTTCTTTGTCTTTTTGTTGTGTTCAGAATTAGATGCTTCATACTTCTCTATGTAACCTTAAAGAGATGGTAACACTTAATATATAGTTAAATATAAATTGTAGGGTTTATTAATAGAGGCTATTGTTAATATAAGAACCAAAGAGTTTAAACTATAATAATTGTGTTCCAGGCATTTCACTATGGATTAAATGTATTATTAAACAATCATATAGTCTTAGTTCTTAACCAGTTCCAGTTAAGATTATAGCCCATTCAACTAGGCCCCTTTAGCATGACTTGGGCTGTCAGTCAGCAAGCTTCTGCTGAAGAGATGTACAAGGCCACAAATTGCTGTTCTCTGCATATGTTTAAAAAAATTGTGCAAAGACAATATTTATGCATTAGCAGATAAAGGTTTTGGCTATAAAAGGGGAGATGCACTAAGTGCGATAAAGAGGTGATAAAGTAGAGATGACTTTTCCAGTTTTTTTTTTTTGTTTTTTTTTTGTTTTTTCTTTCTTTATGAAAGCATTTTTCCAGGAAGAATACATTGAGATTATCTCTCATTTTCAAATATGTCCTGGACTCATTTTATCTACCTGAAAGGGGTGAAAGAGCTGACCTCGCTGGGACTGTAACCTGCAACCTTGCAGTCTGAACAGCTTCTACATCTGGTGCATTAACCAAATGAGACATCTCTTCTCCAGCTCCTGTGTTATTCTATGGAGCCAATGCACTAAGATTTCTCCAACTTTGGAGATCTTGGTGCATAGGTTCTATAGAATAACATAGGAGCTGGAGAAGTAATATCACTGGAGAAGTCATCTCCTCTTTATCACCTCCTTATCACATGCAAAACCCTCAAAGTGTTACAAGCTGCAGTTATTTAAGGCAAATCTACAAGGACAATATTTAATCTTCAGTTAATACATTTTCAAGTTCTCCAAAGTTAATATTTTATCATCTGCAGATGCAAGCTTTGAGTGTAAAGAGTGACCATTTTGATTTTTACCTCTCCTGTGTTTTGGGACCACTTTGGACATCCCACGGTCCCCATGTCCCCCATTGCATGTAAGAGAAAAGGTGATTTTTCTACTCCTCGATGTATATCCTTTTCTCTCAGCTCACTGGAGGACACAGGACATCCCACCCCAAGAAAAATTACAGTCATTGGGGGTTGGGGTGTGCTGTCTTTAGTGGCCTCTCTGTTATGGTAGTTTTGTCCTCCAATACCTGGGTGGAGCCTGGAAAGGGAATGGGCAGAACTGAGTTCTTTGCCTAGTTAATGCTTTATGTGCCTGCCTTCTGGTGGGGGGAAATTTACACATGGTCCCTGTGTTATCCAATGGACTGAGAAAAAGTATGTATCAGTGAATGTAAAAATCTCCTTATTTTCTTCAAGTATCTTTATTAATTGTGAATATTGTATCTCAGATTGCACCAGGCAATGTGGTATTTCCCAAGCAATGTAAGAAGGAGGAGGAGATTCCTACAGAGATGAACACAGGTGAGCGGAACCATATAAAATGGGGATCTGCTGAACTCACATTCTCACAAATATTGTAGATATTTGCAAAATAATTTAATAGCCCCCAGGTTCATCTCTCAAACCTTTATGGTTTTTTGTGTATCAGTCAGATAATTTATGAATTGCAAGCTCTGTGCATCAGGTTACCTGTGCATTGCAAGCTCTTTCGGTCAGTTAATTTGCAGATTGCAAGCTCTTAGGGGCAATTTCTATTTAGATTGAAGGTTTTGTGGGTATGTTCCCATGAAAATTCTGGATTGAAAGCTGTTTGTGTCAGTTTCCTCATATTTTGCACACTATGTGCATGCTTTATAGATGTATCTTAAGTTTTGTTAGTCCATTTTCTTGATTGTAGCTATTTAGTCCAATCTATGTGAACCTGACAACGATCTGTGGATCACAAGCAGACTAATTCAGTTTGTGTATAGAGTGTAAATTATGAGTCAGTAATGTATTGACTGCAAGCTCTGAGACAATGTTCTGCATAGGCAGAGATTACCAACTATAGTGAGAATAACAGTAACAGGGTTCATTACATATTGTGTATATTAGCCTTAAAAGGATAGTAATGTTTCACAACAACAGCAGCTCCAATTAATCATCATAGTATTTGGGCCATGGAGAGTGTTAGTTCAATACTGTCAGAGTTGTAGTTCAAGAGTATTTGAATGATAGTGTCCCCCTCCCGCACCTTTTACCTAGTGTAAGCCATCTCCCTTCAAATGTGGAATCCAGTCTCTTGACCGGACAGGTAGCAGCAAGGTTCAAAATAAACCGCTCAGGTGTTAACTATAACTGCTCTACATACAAAGAGGTAAAATACAAAAAGCTGACACAGACCTCCAAATGGGTGCTTCACTCACTGGTACCCGCTCTTGAGCTATTCAGTCCAGCAACAATCACTCCATCTCCAGCAACTCCGCCAGGAACAGGTGCACCGTATCAAGAAGAGTCCACTTCCAAAATGCAAATGAAAACACGCAAAAAAACAGCAACACTGCTCCTTCCGAAGTGTGTAAAAAAAAAAAAAAAAAAAAATCTCCTTTCTCCATCTTGTCTCCAGAGAAGTATTAAGGTGAACAAACAGAACACACGAGCACACCTAACGCGTTTCAGACCCCCAGGTTCTTATTCATAGGTATGGATACCGGATATGCAGGTGAGTTTATATACACTAAACTCCTCCTTCTATTATCGGGTTCCATTGTGCAAAAAGACACAAATAATATACAAACTGGATTAAAAGCATATGCTAAAACAAAAACAATGTGTTCAGAAGAAAGAGCACCTTGATACAAAAATCTATTTAAACAACATATGGCAAAACCACAAATCCGTGTTACATATCACTATATTATCACCTGAATTGAATAGTTATTACAATTCTAAGCATGTCTTTATTTAAAGATGATAAAGATTCAAACACCGTTTCACATAAACACTCACAATGTGTCGGAGGGCAACAAGTCCCCAAAGAAAAGCCTAAAAGGAGCATTAAAACATAATCATAATATCAAAAAATATCCACCTTATATAAAGGAAACTAAAGAACATGAAAAAAGGTGATGTGTGATCAAATACATATATTGAAAAAAGTGACTCGGTATAAATGCATACTAAAAATAATAGCTTAAATCCCATTCTAGATTCATACCTACAGGAGCCCGTGTTCTTAATTGAAATATCCAGAACATTTCTCTACGTGCTAAGGTGGAGAAAATATCCCCACCTCTAGCAGATTTCACAATTTTTTCAGTTCCTTGAAATCCAAAGTTATCTAAATTGGAATTATGTTCCATAAAATGCCGAGCCACTGGGGATCTCACATCACCCCTTTCTATAGCATTTAAATGCTCCCTGATTCTCTCCTTAAGGGAACGTGTAGTCCTCCCCACATACTGCTGTTTACATTCCTGACAAGTAATCAGGTAGACCAATCATGAGGTGGAACAATTAATAAAAGATCTAATATCATATTGCCTTTGAGTTACACTACTTTCAAATGTTTTTGAAACAAGTGCATATTTACAGCATCGGCATCTTCCCCCACATTTATAAAAACCATCAATCTTTAACCAGTTTTTCTTAACAACATCATTTTTCTTCCATGCAAAAAAACTAGGGGATAATTGCCGTCCTAAGGTAGAAGCCTTCCGACTGACAAACCTACAGCCATGTTGTAAAATAGGCTTCAACTGTTGGTCCTCACATAATATAGGTAATAAATTCCTGATTACCGAACAAACTTTATTATATTCAAGACTATAATGTGTTATAAAGGTAATTTGTTCATCACAATTCTTTCAAAATTTTTGTTTTTCCGACTTATCAAAAGACTTATGTATAAGTTCTACTCTATCTAACGGATCCACATTCCCTCTAGCCTGCTGTATTAAAGAATCACTATATCCTCTTTCTTTCAGCCTATTGGCTAAAAGTATACCTTGCTCCTGATAGCACTCCTCCATTGAACAAATACGTTTAAGTCGAATGAATTGTCCCTTTGGTATATTCCTTATAAGATGATTCAGATGACAACTATTAGCCAACAGAAGAGTGTTACCAGAAGAAGGCTTCCTATAAACACTGGAAAAAATTTTTCCTGTGGTAATATCACCTCTTAAAGTAAAATCCAAAAAATCTATGGTCTCTCTATGAGTGGTATGTGTGAATTTTAAACCACAATCATTAGAATTAAGATATATCATAAACTGGTCAATCATTGAGTAATTTCCAGACCATATGAATATTAAATCATCTATGTAACGAAAAAATGAAACAATAAATGCTCGATAGGGGTTCCTATCCCCAAAAACGTGGCACCGCTCCCACCAACCCATATAAAGGTTGGCGAAAGAGTGCGCAAACTTTGCTCCCATTGTGGAGCCATGCTTCTGGAGATAGAAAGTCCCATCAAACAAAAAAAATTATGTGCACAAGGGACAATCCTCTTACTGTGAGCATAAGGAAAATCCTGCACCCCTTGACAGGTTTTTCCCTTATACTCACTGAAGATTGTCCCTCTTTTCGATCCATCCGGACAGTCTTGCTGCTCTGAGGTGAGCAGTGTTACATCAGTAAAGGGGCGGGAGGGGGATAATTTATCATTCAATTACTCTTGAACTACAACTCTGACGGTATTGAAATAACACTCTCCACTGCCCAAATACCATGAAGATTAATTGGAGCTGTTTTTATTTTTAAACATTGCTATCCCTGTAACCCCTTGAGAATCAGAGAGGTGTGCAGCACGTTGCTTTCCTGGTCCTCAAAGGGTTAATTAGATGTTTGAGTCTTCTTGGTTTCAGCATATTATAGTAAGTGCCCAATGCCATCCGCTTTCCTTGTAGTGTCCACTAGCTGTATGTTGCTGGGTAAGGATGAGTGGGAAAAACACTATATCTAAAGCTTATGAATACAAAAACACAGGCTTATTGCAAAAATAAATTGCATATCATCATGCATAGAAACCCGCATACAGAATTGTGGCAGGCTGCAGATAGAATAGTTCAAGTCACAGACAAAAGTTCAAAGCTGGTTGCAGGCAGCAGAGCAGGGTTTTCCAACCTCTGTGCAAGAGCCCTATACAGGCCAAAATTCAAAAATCCAAAGCACAGATAGAGAAATCCCTGGCACATTTTGATTTTTGACAAACCCTCCAGTGCTTAAAAATGGATCATCTTACAGGGGCAGCAAAGGGCTGGAGGAAAGGTTTTAAATTTTAAGGTTGTGACCAAATCAATATTCCAAATATCGAAATTTAGAGAAACACTTATCCAGTGCAGATGTCCATTATCTGCAGCACTGGGTGGTATCAGCACTTCACTTAGTGTTTCTAGGGATTTGGTATGAGCTCCACAAATTCCTGTGTCTGAGAATTTACAGACACAGGGCATCATTGAAACTCATTATGATATCCCAGTAGCATTCAGAAAAGCTCTCAATTAATTGCTGTGTCATCCACCATGTAGATCAGAGATCTGCAGTTGACACCAGGGGCTAGATTCTACTGCAGGTGCTAAATGTTAACACCCGTTTTATCAAACATTTTCCTATTGAAGTCTATGGGGAAACCTGGAGATAAAAGCAGTGATAAAATTAGCACCTGTAATAGAATCCAGCTCCAGGCGTGTGAATTTCTGGGAAACTGATTTTAATAGCTTTCTGGTCAAAACCATAAGTTGAAGGCTGGGCCTGCATTTGTGCGAGGGGTTGCAAGCCCTTCAATAGCGGGCCGCAGCCTCTCCCACGGGGCACATTTGTCTGTTGTGCGTCTCTAAGTTGTCTGAACATGCTTCCGTCGTCCGCTAGTAACGTCAGAGCTCCCATTCAATGCCGACATTGCCACCCTTCTCTCGTTGGTGCACACACGACAATCTCACATATTACCGGATCTCAATTGGCTGATCATGCGGCCAGCCACATACCGGAGCAACCGAGCTATATGTCCTCCCTATCAAGGCAATTTCTAAGCCCCAATAGTTCACTCAACAATCTCAGCGGTTTTGATAACAACGCTCCATCGTTTCTTCCCAGCACCTTTTCATGTTACACCTTCGGGCCACACACCTTCTGAGGACGATTACACATACAGCACATTGAGTTCTAAACAGCAGCACATCATCCTGAGTTCACTAACAATTCACATTTTACTGCAGGCTACAGATCATAGCAGCGTTTACAAGATAGCTTGATTCAGCTGAGCATCATGGGAACGGTAGTCCCACCCATTGTAATATACCCCCTTCTCAGCAGTACAACGACATGCCATTGTCCCTACTAGACTAGACATATACTATATAATCATGCTATGCTTATACCATGTTATGCCGATTCACTTCCCAAATGCATACCTTGACCATACATATGCCACATTAATGGTCTAGCGTATCCTTAATGTCTAAACCAGTTGTTTTTACAATCACCATATTTACATACTTGTAGAATGTTCAGAATGCTTGATCTCTATTGTCATATCATACATTAAACGTGTATCATTGCTGATTGGGTAAGTATATCCTCAATATAGTTTTACTTTCCATGTTATTCACGTACATGCACATGCTACTTTTATCAGTCGCACCATATGTACAAATCCCATACTTCACCACTAACGATCAATGATGCCCCTACAATGCCTAACTCTCTTCACTACCTTCGATGGTAATTATACTCCAGACTATAACATAAGAATCCATACCTTCTGTGTCAAACTAGATCTTCATTCTTCATAGACTACCTCAGTCATCATGAAGTAATACCCAAGGGCGATCATTAATTTTCCAAGCAGTATGCATAGCCTTCTTTGGCTTTCTCCGCACGGGCGAGTTCTCCTGTCGTGTGAGAGCAAGGTTTTGTGCGAGGGGATTATCTCGTCTGCCACTCAGATCACTTCACTGTATTCATCACTCACTCTAAACCGATCAGTCTCACGCCAGTCACTTCATCCCATACTTCGCCACTCACGATCAATGATGTCCCTACAATCCCTAACTCACTTCGCTACCATCATCCAACAGCACCAAGATGATAGTCACTCCTTCCACTCCTAGAAGGCCACACATCACAACCATATTCACTCGTCATATACGCACCATCCTGTCACATCTAGGCTACAATTCCAATCAGTACTCAGGCCATTCATTCAGGATAGGCGCAGCATCATCAGCCTCTAGGAATCAAGTGCCCACTCACATTCTACAACTCGGTAGATGGCAATCCACATGCTTCATTAGGTATATCCCTAACCCTACAAACGGAAATCCGAAGAGCCCTTACTAACACAGCTCATAATATGTCATCTTTACGCAAGCCAAAAACAAGTGTTTCTTGCCTCTTTTCAGGTCACCTTCATCTCTCATCCCCTGAGGCTATGAAAGCTCAGGGGGACAGCAATCCTCCAAATGGTAACGTACTCTGAAAGCCATGACCACAAGTTGAAGGCTGGGCCTGCATTTGTGGGAGGGGCTGCAAGCCCTTCAATAGCAGGCAGCAACCTCTCCCACAGGGTGATTTCATCTTTTGTGCCCCCCCCCCACCAACACCCTTTTTTTTAAGGACTTATTAAGGTGGCCCTCTTTTCAGGTCACCTTTGTCGCTCATCCCCTGAGGATACAAAAGCTCAGGGGGACAGCAATCCTCAAACGGTAACTGGAAGCCCCGCCCACAAAGGAGAACTAATAAGCATAGCGTGTGCTTTTGAACACTGTTGTAGTCTGCTATTATGATTTCACTTTACAGTCTGGTAAAGGCTTGTGACCCTAGCAAGTAATGCAGGTCTATTGAAGCTCATTGTTGTGAGGATATGGCACTTAGAGGCAGACTTTAGCAGAGATCATTGTAAAGAGAAATTACATGCACACCAATAGACTGATATCTCACTCTCTTCATCTCAGTTTTTTTGTTGTTCTCTTGCCCTCTGTTGCTACTGCCGTCTTGTTACAGGCAACTTGATTTCTCTACGTGTGTCCTTGTCTCGTGCTTTTTTACACTCTCTCTCACCCTCTCTTGCTCTATCTCTCCTCTGGTGGGGGTGTCTTGCACTTTGATCACACTATTTCTTGCTCTCATTCTCTCATGCTTGAACTCTTAATGTCTATTGAGCTTTCCCTTGCACTCTTATGCCCCCTTAGTTGTATACTCTGGTACATGCTCTCCCCATCTCTCCTGAGCGCTCTTCCCTGTTACACTCATTCATGAGCTCTCATGCACAAGGTCTGTCTTGTTCTTTAGCTTCCCCTTGCAGACACTCCCTCTCTTGTTATCTTTTTTGTTCACTTCCATGCTTTCTCCCTCCCTCTCGCTGTGTCTCCCACTCTCTTACTCTCTCTTTTCCACATTCTCCTTAGCGCGCATTTCTCAGCACTGTTTTCTGTACTCTTATATGTGCTCTTTCACACACCCTTGCTTACCCTCTTACATTCTCCTCCCCCCTCTAGAGTTGTCTCCCTCTCTTGCACTGTTTTCTGTTGCACACTTTTTCTTGTACTTTCTTGTGTTCTCTTGCACACTTTTTTTTGCATGTTGTCTTCCCTGTTGGATTCTTTGCTCTCTCTTGCATGCCCTTTTGTTCTGTTGCGCTCTCTCTCTTTCTCTTTTTCCCACATTTGCATTCTCTCACATGCTTTCTCCATCTCTTGCACTCTTTCTCTCTCATGCATGCTCTCTTCAGTGTTCCCTCTCTTGCACATTTTCTTGTGTTCTCTCAAGCTCTAATTGTTTCTTGCATGCTCTCTCTTGTTGTCTCTTACTATTTCTTTCTCTCTCCCACTGTCCCTCTTGCAGTCTGTTGCTTTTTCTTTCTTGAAAACTCTCTCCACCTGCACTTACTCCCTCTGTTTGTTATTTCTTTCTCTCTTGTGCAGCGGTCTCACCCTTTGCTACCTCTCTTTCCTATGGTCTGTCTTGCACGCACTCTCTCTCTATCTCTGGCTTGCTCTCTGAGTCATTCTCCCTCCTTTCTTTCTTTGGAGTTGAAGCGCAGCTACCCCTGCTTTCAGTCTGCTTGATTTACGTGCCACTACCTGGGCAACCAGTAAAATGGGATGGAGAGATAAGAGCACTAACAATACACAGATATACAGGTCCTATCTGTTCCTATAGTGCAGAATGTGTTTCTTATCTCCTTTGCAGCTTATCACTTTCTTTATATGAAGCTGGAATCCACGTCAGAAAATCCCAATGATCGTGTAAAAAAAACAAAGATAGGGGAAGACAGAGCGAAAAAATCTAAGGGTAGTAAGAGATATAAAAATCTACACATTGATTATATATTTTTAAATAAAGAAGGCCAAATGAAAGCAATGTAAATGACTAGCAAATAGGACCATAAACTAAATCTTATGTCTAGTGTTCTAATCTTTGATGGGATAAAATGAAATAAAATACCTACGAAATAAGCTAAAATAACATTCTGGAACTATCCACGTTCCAAGGCTGCTAATAAAATAAAGAAAACATTATTATATAGCAGAGATGACATGCTAAAGGTATTTACGTGTTAAAAAATGCAAGTAGTACAAGGTGGCTGCTTACATCAAAATTGTGTATCTGATCACTTATTATATAGAAACATAAGACATATCATACATCCATAACTGGTACAGATGTCCGCTTACTTCAAGTCCTCTTGGAATGATGCATATCTGGGCATCAGTCCAAACGTACACATCTCCTTCATAGTCCCTTGTAACACTCCTGACTCAGCAACGCACGTATGTGGTCTTTCTTTTCCTCCTGTCGTGGCAGCACAGTTGTAGACCTCCCTTGATCAGGACCTCCTGTGTCAAATCAGAGAAAGCACACATGTTGGGTCTTATAATCCTTACCTTGCTGCATCAGCAGAACTTCCGTGGTTGATCTGCTGAGTCTTATAATGCCGACCTGGCTTCATCAGCTACATGATCATTGCCTTTTACGTTTCAAAACCCCATCCCAATACCTTTTACCGCCCCTTTAAAATCTGGTTTGTGTATGGCCCTAAAAGATTGATTCCATTTCATGATTTAAATACCAAAACTAAGTGACAGGAACAAGGCCAGACTTCATACACAAAATGTAAAGTGGAATGAGAAGACACACACACACACACACACACATACACACACACACACTAGATACACATATAACCAGTGTATTAATATTCCGTATTTTCATGTCCTACAGATAAATCTAGTCGCAGAAATACACCAGAAAGCTGTCACCTCCCTGCAGATTCTGTTGATGGTGCAGAAGAAGATAACCAGATGAAACAGAATTATACGGTAGAAATCTGCTGATAATGTTAAATAAATGCAATGGTCACTGGTCCAGGCCTCACCTTCTGGTCAAGTGTAAACCTCTCAACAATTGGACCAGGCTTAATAATCACTTTGACAACTTACTTTTAAGGACAGAAGGGGTGTGCAGTCTTTTGCTTCACAATGAGTCTCATAGTCCTCTGGTCCTTAAAGGCAGGGCTCAAAATTTCCACTCGCCACTAGCCAATGGCGAGTGAAAATTCAGCCCTGGCGAGTAGAAATTCAGTCCTGGTGGGTATGTTATGGCTTGCAGTGGGGGGAGTAACTTTTCAGGTCTGGCTAGTAGCAAAGGACTTCCAATTTTAAGCCCTGTTAAAGGTATATTAATGTTTCACAATAAAAGCAGCTCCAGTTAATATTTATAGCATTTGGGCAATGGAGACTGTTGTTTCTATACTGTCAGAGCTGTAGTACAAGAGTAATTGAATGATAAAGTATCCCTCTCCCGCCCCTTTTACTGATGTAACACTCCTCACCTCAGAGTAGCAAGACTGTCTGGATGGATCACAGAGAGGGACAATCTTCAGTGAGCATAAGGAAAAAACCTGTCAAGGGGTGCAGGGTTTTCCTTATACTCACAGTAAGAAGATTGTCCCTTGCTGTGATCTGTCTGGTCCCAGGACCAGATTCCACATCTGTAGGGAAATGTCTTACACTAGGTAAAAGGGGAGGGAGATCGATACTTTATCATTCAGTTACTCTTGAACTACAACTCTGACAGTATTGAAATAACACTCTCCATGGCCCAAATACTATGAAGATTAATTGGAGCTGGGGTTTTTGTGAAACATTACTATCCCTTTAAAGAAGAACTGTGCACTGAGAATAAGCGGCTCTTAATTTGTTTAACCTTTTGAATGACAGAGAGGTATGCAAGGCATTCATACCTCTCTGGCACTTAAAGGGTTAAAAGAAGCATTTAACTAGACAGGTGTCATTTATGCAGAAATCATGTACATTTATATTTACTGATGTCCATTTACAGATTTTGCATTTAAATTCTGCTGTAATCTGAAATTGAATGGGAGAATTTTACTACATACAAGACATAAACTATATACATATACTTTATACAAGACCCTTGGGAATCATGGGTGTGGCTGGCAAGAGCCATAGAGAGAGAGAGACTTGGAATTTAGGATCATGGGCGGGGCTGGCTTTAGCTATATAGTGAACCCTGGCCATGATTCAAGTCCGTATCTTCGCTCCGTAATCGATTACGACACAGATTGAATGCAGTTCCCCACACCCCAGTAAATCGATATAACAGACTTCTGTAACAGACTTCTGTATGAAGGATTCCTGCCTAGGTGAGTCCTTCTATTAAATTTAGAGCCAATTATTCCAGTGGTATAGTTCCCCATTAAACTGTTTTCTGTTTGTGATGCTGGAGAAGTAAGCTTGGTCTACCATTCCTTGAATGTTGTTAACCTTTTGCATGCCAACACAAAGGGTTAATAAACATACAATTTGTATGGATTAGTTTGACCTTGCACACTTTTAACCCCTTAAATAAGTGTGACGTGTCAGAACCGTCACACCTGTCCAGATTTTAAGGACCTGTTAACGTCCTGGCACGTCACTGACGTTTATGATCGCAATGTGGCTGCGTGCCACACTGTGATCACAGAACACATATTTGTAAATAAATAAATAAAATTGTGCCTGGTCCTCCAGAGCGCCTCACTCCCTGGACTGTGCGGTCTTTAAAGGGTTAAGACAATTTATTTAAAGTAATATTTCATTAGTTTATCTAGCATAAAAAGGGACGTTGTCTCTCTGAAAACTTAATAGTAAAATATTTTGGGGATAATACTATTTTAACACCACTTTATCTTTTGAACGTTTCACTGTGAAAATGTCACCCTGTACTGGGCGACTTTCACAACAGTGCATCAAAAAGGCAAGATTCTTATGTTGTGGGCTTAAGCGTCACATTTAAAAGGGAACACGGGATATATAGACAGCACCCCCATTTTGGAGTACTTTATTGCTGTTTTCCTAGAAGAGTCCACTGGGATCTTCCAGAATAAGGAACGTAGCACCCGGCGAGAAGAGTCCATCAAAGGGAGATGAGAGGATACGTTGGATTTTTCTACAGTTCATATTGGAGGTCTGGTTGATTTGAGGCTTGTGTAGCCAGAAGTTAGATCATAGTGGCGAGTCTAGAATGGGAGGTCTCTAGAATACTGAGCTTCACCACTTCAGGGCAAAAATGAATACACAGGACTGGGATTTTGAGGTCCCTTAAAGGGATAGTAATACTTAAAATGTAAAAAAATTTATGTTGTAATGTTTATCTTCCCAAGTAAAACAAGGGCACCCCCACTGCTGAGAGATGTTTTATTCAAAAGTTGTCACAGTTCAAAGTTGAATTTTTTTAGGTGTAATATCTCAGTGGCCTGAAACTGTACAGTGATGCAGTTGCTACACCATCCTATGGAGGTTTATGGTCAACTGACCTGAGCAGTCCATAGGATGGTGTAGCAACAGCACCACTGTAACATTTCAGGCCATTGAGATATTACACCTAAAAAAATTCAAGTTTGAGCTGTGACAACCTTTGAATAAAACACATCTCAGCAGTGGGGGTATCCTTGTTTTACTTAGGAGGATAAACCCTACAATATATATTTCACTGTCGTCCAATACAGGTCACTGGTACTCTACTCTGGGAGGCGATCCGCCCCTTTAATAGGCAGGAACAATTATGCAAATGATTGCAGGGGGCGGAGCCTCCCCTCCTACTTAAGCTGCCTTCAGGCCAGAGCCACTAGATTGATTTGTTCCTGTGTGCTGTGCACACCAGGTGGAGAACATCTATGCATTCAACTTAGTTTTTTGTTATTTTTATTCAAATATGGAATACCACCATTAGGAGGGTGACCATGGCTGTGAATTGCCCTCTTTAAAGTGGCTAGTGCAGCTTCCAGGGATTTTCTGTGGACCTTATGCCCTGAAGAGGGAACAGCTTGAGTCAAGCAGCTTCCCTGCTGAGGAATTTACCTCTGGTCTATTCCCACTTCATCATGGTCACCTGAAGACAGAAGTCCTGCAGAAAGGTGAGCCACCCCTTGAGTGCTGAAGGTCCACTTGTCCCCACAGTGTCCCTTTGATGGTCTTGTATTTGGGAGTTGCATTGCACTCCAGCACTCATAGGGTGTTTTTATTTGCATTTATCATGTTTATGCAATTTCTGTGGTATTCTCTGGGTTCTGGAGCTTTGGGTATAATTTTATTTATGTTTCTCATGTATTGGGTTACTGTTTAGCACTTTTTAACGTTTAGTGGGACTTTATTACAATTTAGTGTTCCGCGCCTTTAAGAGCGCCTTTTCCCGCTTAGACGCCATTGCTCTTTTACTCTCTATGGGATTTCACATTGTGGGACATATCTCTGCAACCGCTTGTCACAGCAACTTCAGAGATGGCTCATTTTACTTCTATGCTCCTGCTCTATCATCCGGTGTATGTTTACAGGGTGTGGGGAGTTCAGGGGGGTTTCGGACACTGTTTGGGGTACTTCTGAGAGAAAACTACATTTCCCATGAGCGCCCGGTTTGCGCTCGTTTCTGATTGGCTGACCTGACGGCCGCCATTTTGTGGTGTTATTTCTCAGCGAGTATACTACGCAGGGACCGAGCCTTCTCTCCTCTCAGCAGATTAACCCTTCGCTGGCCAGATAAGTCCGTTTTTAGGCATTTCTGGGGTGAAACTTTCATCTTTCACACTTTTACTGGGTGATATTGTTAAGTGGTGTATATTGACGCTGTGAGCATGTCTACTCCACTGGAGCCAGGGGCTAGACCCAAGACTAAAGAGGCTGGGGTGTCTGTCCCCCCCATTGCGCTTTGCTCCTCTTGTCACTCTGGGCTGCCTAGAGATTGTTCTGGTGATTTATGCCCTAAATGCACTGATTGTCGTGATAGCAACCCTGGGCTTCCCAGCCATGCTATTGAGCCAACTTGGGTGAAAGAGTTTAAAGCTGCCACTAGGGATCTCAGATCCACACTCCAACTCTTTCCCTCTCAGGTACAGGGGGCTCTCCAGGTTTGGCAGACCCCCTCTACAATCAGGACTTCCCTGCCTAAGCCACAGGGAGCTCCTGATGTGTCTGATTCTTCTGAAGAAGAACTATTGCAGGATTCTGATGCTGAGGAAGGCACTGTTATTGAGTCAGGTCCATTGGGGACCCTTATGAATGTGACCCTGAGATTTCTTCTGAGGGTTTGATTAGAGCTGTGTTAACTACGCTCAACCTTCCTCTGACTCAGGAATCTACTCATGATCCGACTGACGTTTTCCAAAAACCATCTAAGGCGGTTGTATGTTTTCCAACTAACCCTACCCTTGCCCGTCTAGTCTCTGAGGCGTGGAGGAATCCTGACAAATCCTCCTCAGTGTCCAAAAAGTTTGCTAAACTTTACCCTTTTCCTGAGACTGAAATGGCAAAATGGGTTCATCCTCCCAAGGTGGATGCTCCTGTTTCCAGGCTATCCAAATCTACTGCTTTAGCTGTCTCTGATGCCTCTGCCCTGCAGGATTGGACGGACAAAAAGCTAGAAGTTTCTCTTAACTCTATTTTTGCCTCCATTGGCACTGCCATGCGTCCAACCTTTGCAGTGGCGTGGGTTAATAGAGCTATTGCGGCCTGGACTGAACGACTGACTGAGGCAGTCCGCCAGGATGCACCGGTATCTGAGCAGTTGCAGCTCCTTGCTAACATTACTGAAGCACAAAATTATGTTGCTGATGCTGCCTTTGATTCTGTGCGCATGATGGCGAGGGCCTCCACTTCATCTGGGGTGGCCAGACGTGCCCTTTGGCTGAAAATTTGGTCTGCTGATACAGCCTCTAAGAAAGCCTTGCTTTCCTTGCCCTTTCAGGGGAACTTGCTTCAAGAAGAAGTTTCCAGCCAAACGCAATCGGTCCTTTCGTTCCTTTCAGACTGAGACACGCTCCACGTCCCAGACGGGTCCGTCCTCTGCGCGCTCCTCCTCCAAGCCCAAACAGTCCTGGAAGCCCAAAGTTGCCCCCAAGGCCAAGACCTCCAAGACTGCTTCGGCATGACTCACCGAACCCGGGTCCGCATCCGGCAGTAGGTGGACGTCTCCGCATCTTTCGCCGGACTTGGGAGGAGTCAGTGGCGGACCCATGGGTCATTCAGGTAGTGTCAGAGGGATACAGGATCCCTTTCTCTTCCCTTCCTCCTTTTCGGTTCCATTTTACTCGTCCTTCTCAGGAACCTACAAAAAGACGTCTGTTCGATGACGCTATTCAGGATCTCTTGGACAAGGAGGTCCTGGAGTTGGTTCCTC
Organism: Rhinophrynus dorsalis; assembly: GCA_037306005.1. NCBI lineage: Eukaryota > Metazoa > Chordata > Amphibia > Anura > Rhinophrynidae > Rhinophrynus > Rhinophrynus dorsalis. The sequence goes on from CM074719.1 coordinate 596,722,239, forward strand.
CAGAGAACACAGGTTCAGGATTTTATTCCAACCTGTTCGTGGTGGCCAAAAAGGACGGAGGTGCTCGTCCCATTTTGGATCTCAAAGATCTCAATTCCTATGTTGTGAGTTCCCACTTCCGCCAGGAGTCCCTGCGCTCTGTGATTGCAGCAATGTCTCCAGGGGAGTTCCTTGCCTCCCTGGACCTTCAGGATGCTTATCTTCACATCCCTATTCATCCAGAGAGCAGGCGGTATCTCAGGATTGCCTGCCACAGGGGACACTTTCAGTTTTCAGCTCTTCCCTTTGGGCTGACTTCGGCCCCTCAGGTCTTTCAGAGGGTGTTGGGTTCCTTGATAGCTGTACTTCATCAAGAAGGTGTCAAGGTGATCCCCTACATGGACGATTTCCTCCTGAAAGCCTCCTCAGCGGAGCTTCTCCACCAACAACTGCAGCTGTGTATTCACACTCTGTACCGTCACGGCTGGATCCTGAATCTGGACAAGTCAGACTTGGTCCCATCTCAGAGGCTCATTTTCCTGGGTCTCCTGTTCGACACTCGCCAATGCATGGTGTTTCTACCAGAGGAAGTGGCTCATCAGATAGCCATCCGAGTAGCTGGGATCCTGGAGCTGGACAGAGTTCCAGTACCGAAGTTGACGTCTCTGGTGGGGAAGTTCATTTCCATGATTGAAGCGGTACCATTTGCCATGGCCCACTCCAGGGAACTCCAGAGGTTTGTGATCCAGACGTGCAAGAATCATCCAGATCATCAGCATCTGTCAGTCTCTCTACCTCCTCATGTCGAATCGAGTCTGCACTGGTGGTTGGATCTCTCTCATCTCCTGAAAGGGAGATCCTTTCAAGTTCCCTATTGGACCATGCTTACAACGGATGCCAGCATCCGGGGATGGGGTGCTGTGTTGGGTCGTTTCAGTGCTCAGGGGAAATGGGGACTGGAGGAATCTCTTCTGTCCATCAATGTTCTGGAACTGCGTGCCATCCGGCTTGCCCTGAGGCACTGGGAATCTCAACTGGAAGGTTGCCCAGTCAGAGTGGAATCCGACAACGCCACCGCAGTGGCCTACATCAACAGGCAAGGCGGCACAAGAAGTTGCACCGCCTGGTTGGAGGTCAAGGATATTTTATCTTGGGCAGAAGATCACGTGCCTGTCATTTCAGCAGTTCATATTCCAGGCGTAGACAACGTCATGGCAGACTTTCTCAGTCGTCACACAGTCGACAGCGGAGAATGGGCTCTTCATCCAGAGGTGTTTCACCTAATCACCCAGAGGTGGGGGGTACCTGCAGTGGACCTGATGGCTACCAGACACAACAGGAAGGTGCCGGCGTTTTGCTCCCGGTGGAGGGACCCTCTTGCTCTAGCAGTGGATGCCTTGTCAATCCCTTGGGATTTTCCTCTGGCCTACATCTTCCCTCCTCTTCCTCTATTGATCAGAGTCATCCAGAAGTTGAAGCTGGAGCGCTGTCCTGTCATCTTGATCGCTCCAAACTGGCCTCGCCAGTCCTGGTATCCGGAGTTGATGGCCATGTCAGTGGCGGAACCGTTTCCTCTTCCTGCCCGTCCGGATCTACTTCTTCAAGGCTATCTGTGGAAGGAGGATGTTCAGCATCTCCATTTGATGGCATGGCGGTTGAATCCTCGATTCTAGAGAAGAAAGGATTTTCTCCTTCAGTGGTGTCGACGATGCTTAGTGCTCGTAAGCCTGTGTCCTCCAAGATCTATCATCGTATCTGGGCCACCTTTGTGGCTTGGTGTACTGATCGGAAGATGTCCCTAGAATTTCATCTTCCCACTGTCCTGGCCTTTTTGCAGGACGGTGTTGAGAAAGGGCTCAGTCTGAGTTCCCTCAAAGTCCAGACTTCTGCTTTGTCTGTGTTTTTCCAGGAAAGGATTGCTATCCTTCCTGATGTCAAAGTTTTCTTCCAAGGCGTGACTCATGTTCGGCCTGCTTTCAAGAGTCCTACTCCCCAGTGAGACCTCAATTTGGTGCTGGGAGTTCTCCAGCGACCCCCGTTTGAATCCTTGGCTTCCATTCCATTACGTCTCTTGACTTGGAAAATGGCCTTTCTCTTGGCTATTGTTTCAGTTCGCCGGGTAGCAGAGTTACAAGCTCTGTCTTGTAAACCTCCTTACCTGGTGTTCCACAAGGATAAGGCTGTGCTTCGCACTACCAAGGAATTCTTACCCAAGGATGTGTCTGAGTTTCACATCAATCAGGAGATTGTGGTTCCCTCTTTCTGCCCTAATCCTTCATCTGACAAGGAACGAGATCTCCATTTGTTGGATGTGGTGCGTTGCCTCAAGTTTTATGTTCATCGCACCGAGTCTATCAGGAAGTCTGACGCTCTATTCGTCATTCCTGGGGGGCCTAGGGCAGGGAGACCGGCTTCCAAAGTTACCATTGCCTCTTGGATTAAGGCTACTATTCGTGAAGCCTATAAGTTGCGGAATAAGCATGTTCCCTTCCGGGTGACTGCCCATTCCACCAGATCTATTGGGGCCTCTTGGGCCTACAAGAATCAGGCATCTGCTGATCAACTGTGCAGAGCGGCCACTTGGTCCTCTGTGCACACATTTTCAAAGCACTACCGAGTTGATGTACTGGCCTCGGCTGATGCCAGTTTTGGGAGGAAGGTCCTGGAGGCAGTTTTGCCTGTTTAGGCCTTCTACTCTGTGGTTCTTAGTGCTTCTTTACTGTTGAGCCCGGTTGGCTCTGGTTCTGTGTGCTGTGTTAGTTCAGGGGTTGTTTTCCCCTGGTTGGTGTCCGTTGACACTTACATTTTGGGCTATGTAATTAACTGGTTCATAGCAGTTCTAGTGACTTGGGCCTTGCGCCTGGTCCTTGCCTTACTTCCCGCCTCTGGGTCAGCTCAATGTTTGTACATCCCAGAGTACCAGTGACCTGTATTGGACGACAGTGAAAATAGGATTTTAGTCTTACCTGTTAAATCCTTTTCACTTAGTCCATACAGGTCACTGGTCTCCCACCCTGTCAAGGGACCATGCTTGGCTCTCCTGTGGCATTCAGTGGGAGACCTTCGGGGCATGCTCACAGGAGTCTTCCTCCTTGCTTACCTATGGTCAGTTTTAGTGTCTCAAATCAATCTAGTGGCTCTGGCCTGAAGGCAGCTTAAGTAGGAGGGGAGGCTCCACCCCCTGCAATCATTTGCATAATTGTTCCTGCCTATTAAAGGGACGGATCGCCTCCAGTGACCTGTATGGACTAAGTGAAAAGGATTTAACAGGTAAGACTAAAATCCTATTTTTGTTACATTTAAGTATTACTATCTTTTAAGATTTTTAAAGCTCAGGTTCTCTAATAGCATTACTAATACCTGCCCTATAGAGCACGGGTCCGACTCGCATCAATACCACAGTGAATTTGTTCTTTTTTATTTGTAGCAAAATCCAGGTGACCCTTTAGCTGTTTAAATGTGACAATTAAGCCCACAACATGATAATCTTGCCCTTTTGATGCGGGTGAGATTCTCACGTTGCCCTTTTCATCATTGGCGACATGGTTAATACACTGTTGTGAACATCGGTGAATAGTGGGTGACGTTTCAAAAGGATATCCCTTTGAACATAGGGCCCCTAAACCAAGGATTTCCAAATCTTTTATCGTCAAGAGCTGGATTGAGGAGGAAAAAATAAGGGTTCAAGGACCAGATTACTATATCCTATATAATAATTCGCTAGGATGTTTGTCAGAAGCAGTCATGCGCAGTAGAGACTGCCCGAACGCACAGAATGCTGGGAGCACGGAATGCTTGGAGGTGTAGGAATGCTGGGAGGTCTGTGCTGGGAGCATTCTGTGCTTTCTGGCAGTCACTACAGTGCAGGACTGCATCGGCGGCAGGACGCAGAGCAGGACCAACCTCTTAACCCTTTGCATACCCCTCTGGCACTCAAAAGGGTTAACATCACCCGGACCTTTACCTGTGTACACTGGCTTTTACACTAGTAGTGTAGTAAACAAGCATTCTTGTGGATACAAAGTGAGAGCTTATGCAGAATACTGTATACAATTCATTAACCCTTTGAGTGCCAGAGAGGCAACGCATTGCTTTGCAGTGTGTTGAGTACCCCTCTGGCACTCAAATGGTTAATAAGCTAACAAGCTACATGGCATTTTGCTACATAAACTGACATACTGATCATTACAAGTCTGTTTCCTTGCCAAGTATCAGTCCTGGATTAAGGTTCTCACCAAACCAAATTTTGAGATGATCACTCACAAGGGCAAAAATATTGGCCCAGGGTCTTAGTTTTGCAGTTCCGGCTATATTTGTTACATGAGCTTAAGCAACAAGGCAGACCTTTAATGCTGTGAATGTAAATTTATGTTAGCCCAGCTATGGATTGCAAAGCTAATATGTGCTTTGGTACATGCTGGTCAGTAATGCAGTTACATAATTTCTATAGCCTCCAGTTCATTGTTTTCACATTTCAGCTCTTGAGGAAAGCATTTCAGACACCCCTGATATATAACTGCATTACTCAGTACGGTGCAAAAGTTTTAGGCAGGTGTGAAAAAATGCTGTAAATTGATGATCATTAGCATTTGTTTGGTATAATTGTTTAATCATACACCTGACTATATGCCTGCAAAATCCCTGACCTTGTTCAAGTGTACCTAGAATCGATGCTGTTTTGAAATCAAAGTGTGATCACACCAAATATTGATTTGATTTAGATTTTACTTCTATTCACTCACTATGCATTTGTTAATTGCTAAAAATAAACTATTAATATGTCTATTTTTTAACATATTCTTTCTTTAAAGCATTTTTTCACACCTGCCTAAAACTTTTGCACAGTACTGTACATATATATAGTATAGTGTGTGTGTGTTTGATGCAGAAACATATCCCCAAGCAAGGTGCAAAGATGTACATCTATATAATACAGTTATCAATATACATTTATGCATGACATGTTACTCTTTCTATTGAAGACTGAGCCAAGAGATGGGATCATTCCCCAACCACGTAAGAAAGCGGAACTTCCAACTGACTTCAGCACAGGTGAGGAATAAACAATAAAATAAAATGTTTAAACTTAAAATAATTGAGATTGAGAGGGTTGATTTTTTTTTTTTTTTTTTTTTTTAACTTTACATTTGTATTTATTTATAAATATTAAGATAATACAACACAGTTCAAGGATTGGTACAGGATCAGGTGAAGATACAGTTCTCTTTGGGTGAGGTTATAGAGTGCTAAAAGTGCAACAATAACGATTAGTTGTCAGTGATACCAGCCTTTGATAAATAAATCATAAAATGGAATTAAAGAAAAGGAAAAAAGGTGGGAGGGTCAGATTCTCAGTTTGACCCCACCCCCTTTTTTTCTTTCACTCTTATGCCATCTTATGTTATTTTACATGGTATCTACTGAGATTGAGAATAGTCTCCTGTCAGAAGGGTGGTGGGCAGTTTCCTGGAGCCAAGGATCCAAGACCTTGAAGAATGAAGGTGTCCTTGAGGAGTGATGTCAGCTTCTCCATGAGCAAAATATGTTCTCCACATATAACAGTGGGGGTGGGAGTGGCCATGGCCAGGGAGCAGCAGGCCGGCTGCAGATATGATTAATCAGTTTGAATTGTGATCTGTTAAAGTATTTAGTTTTTTTTTATTGAGAAGTGCTACTAATTGACCAGTGAGCCCATAACGAGTGCAGCAGGTTGCCCATCTGGCCACAACCACTGAAACAGATGTGAGAAGGCAGGGGAGATTTTGTTTAACCTAAAGTACCATCTCATGAGTGTTATTTGAAGAATGAGGGTGTTTTTTTCCTGCCAATCCTCCCACTCCACAAACTGACTCAAGTCACTCTCCCAGTCAGGTACACTTAGGCTTGGGATCATCTGGGCTGTCAAACATTTCAGAGTTGAGGAGAGAGATAGAACCTACTGGTTTTTCTTATTTTGTAAAGGTCATCTCAAATTAAAAGTGTTTGTGGTCTGAATAAGTCTTAGAATAGAATGAGTAAAGCTATATAGAGGCAAAAATGTCTCCATAGGAGAGATCATGTCTCACAGACAATCACACCTCTTTGGAGCCACCATGTGAAGGCAGTGGTATCAAGACCTGGTGGAAAATTTGAATTGTCCTAGAGAGCGTCAATCTGCAGATAGGATCAGTAAGGTTATATTAATGTTTCGTCTGGGCCCAAAGTCTTAGACAGTGACGTATCAGAGAGCTGACTGTACTGTAAATCTCAGCAGGGATGGATGGAGACCACATTTATGGAACTAATGTCCATATCCACCCAGCAGACCCTACCTCTGCTTGAGTTCCAGAGAAAAAGTTGAGAGATGAGCAGCATTCTAGTATAAGAGGAGGTGTGGAACAGGCACCCACCCATATCTTTTTATAATAAATTTTTGAGCTATTGTGGGAAGTTGTTTTTACCAAATAACTTGCAATATATATTTACAGAAATTAGCAATATCACCGTCATACGGAGAGAGTGGAAGAGATGGATTTGCACATTCATTTTATTGAGTAGATGAGGACCAGCCAAGAGGCTCCAAATAATAATTATCCAAATCTCTTAACAGAGGAAATATGCCTGGGGTAGTTTACTTTGCTACATAAGTACACCCTTGGTTATTTAATGACTGAAATGGTTAATGTATCAAATGTTCAAGTCATTTTCTTAATTAAAGTTAATCTGTCACCTGATAGATTTTAGTCTCAGTAAAGGTATCTATTTAAACTTGGGAGAGAGAGGAGTGACAGTGTCAGACAGGTGGGATTCTGAGACAGAAGAGGGGGGATACATGTAAAGTGGGGAGAGAGAAGAGAAGGGGAGGCAGGTGGGATCAGCATTGGGGGAGAGGAGTGGGTGGGACAAGTGGGGAGAGAGAGCAAATAGAGTGAGACAGATGTGGAAAGAGACTGGTATAGAAGGGGAGAGGGTGAAGGTGTGTAGGGAAAGGATGTGAAACATGGCAGGGGAGAGGGGTAGAACAGTGGGGACAGGAGAGTTTGAGACAGAAGGGGGTCCCTCCAGCTGCAATTGCACTACAAGTCCTGTCTTTCTCAGCAAGCGGTTGGAAGACAGAGAATGGTGGGAATTTAAATCCCAAGTGCTTCTTTCATAATGAAAACTTGGTTTTCTGGCATTGTTAGTCGTCTTGGCTATATTGATGCTCCTCGCTAGCATAAGACCTGATTTTCTAGCAAAGGCATATGCTCAACCTCTTGAGGTGCTAGGTAGGAAGTAAGAGCTAGCATTCAAAAGAGAACACTTAATCCATTTTTAGTCAAGTCTGTCCATAACTTCCATGCTTCTGTCTCTGTATCTTGTCACCAGCCACTGAGACCCACTGTGCTGAGTTACCTGATAGCCACTGGTTGTGCTACAGTGGGAGCATTATAAAAATCTTATCATTGACAAAATCTTCATGCCCTTCAGTGGACACAGGAGGTGTGAGAAGTGACACATAAAATGTCTTAGAAATCTTGAGCTTCTCAGGAGGTTGGCGCAAATATATAACTGGATGGCATTTTAAATCTGGACTAAATTATGTGCTGGGCAACTGAGAGCTTTCAAGGTAATGTAGAGGACAATGATGCAGTTACTCATTAAAGCGAAACTACCACCCTATATAAAGTCGCCCCCCCCCACCTCAATAATTAGGTATATGGAAACTAGCTTCTTAATAGTGCTATTATCTCACACAAGTAATCCTTTTTCTTCTGAGACCAACAGCCAGGCTTGCAAGCTGACATCTTGGCTTAGAGACGTCTGCGCTCCTGGGACGAGTCAGCTCTAGGGGGTACTGTATGGTGCCTTAAGGCACCGGAAGGGACTGACGGCAAAGGAGGGCAGACAGCTCTAAAGCAAGAAGCCTGGCAATCAGTCTCAGAAGAATAAGGATTACTTCAGAACCTGGTACTTGTGTGAGATAAGAGCGCGATTAAGAAGATAGTCACCATATGCCTAATTATTGGGGGGGCAACTTTATATAGGGTAGTAGTTCTCCTTAAAGAAGAATAATTGGTTCACTGAATCATCAGACTGATCTTCAGACTTCCAAGAGAGGACATCAGCTTTGGAGTTCTTGGTTCCAGGAATAAAAAAACTGCTGAAGAAGAGTTATTGTCTCACGTGTTGTGAATTTATTATCCAAGTCAGTCAGGACAGGAATAGCTGTAACAGACAGCGCCTATCCCACAAGGCCAGTTTTATTGCAGAAAGTTCTTGGTTACCCATTTCTCTTGGCAGGTTAGAATTTCATGGAAAAAATGAACAGTGATGTAGTTTGCTGGTTAGTGCAGAATGTTGATATAAGACTGCTTGAGCTGCCACTTGAGAGGCGTCTACCTCAACAACAAAAAAGCCTTTTGAGGGCTGGGATGCAAAAATATTGGTGATGTAATGGATGGCCTAAGGAATTCATAGGCAGTCCAGCTCCTTTCTAGTTCTGGTTGTCACTACCACAACCCTGGAAAAATCCCGGATGGATCGGTGATAGTAATTGGTGAATCCTATGATCTTTTCAATTGCCTTTAGTCCTGAAAGAGGAATGATATATATGTGCCCCCAATTAATTTTTAATATATAGCTGTAAGCATAGAAATCCTTTTATAATCCTTATTAAATGCCTGCATTATTTAGAAATCTAAACTGTTAGGAGACCGCCAGATGACAGAACACACATCTTGCCGAAGAGGCATCTGTGCCTCTCCACCTTTCCACCTGAGAAAGATAATTTAGATGTCCAAGCATCGTAGGTCCAGGCAAAGATTCAGACTCCTAGTGAGCAGACGTAAAGGGATAGTAATGTTTCATAATAAAAGCAGCTCTAATTAATCATCATAGTATTTGGACTTTGGAGAGTGTTATTTCAATTCTGTCAGAGTTATAGTTCAAGAGTAATTCAATGATAAAGTATCCCCCTCCTGCCCCTTTTACTGATGTAACACTGTTCTGCCAGATCAGAAGGGAGGCGCCCAGGTAGACTGCAGAGAGGGACAATCTTCAATTAAGATAAGGGAAAAACCTGAAACACTTGTCAAGGGGGGGCAGGGCTTTCATTGTTCCCATAGGAAGAATATTGTCCCCTGCTGTTATCTGTCTGGTCTATGGACTGGATTCCACATCTGAGGGGAGATGGTTTACACTAGGTAAAAGGGGCGGGGGGGAGGGATTTGCTTGTGAATATCTCTCAAACCATAAAGGTTTGAGAGATAAGACTTATATCATTGTTCATGTTTTTTTAATGCCTACAAAATAAAATAAAGATAAAACTAAGTATTACTATCCCTTTAAAACAAGTTGCAAGCTAGTGCAATCTGTCATTCACTCTCCCATTCTCCCTCTCTCCCATCTTGCATGACATCAAGAATTGAAGACTTTGGTAGTAGTTTTTCTGCTTTGAACACTGAACACAAGACAGATGAACCATGGTGTTATGGAAGGGACAGCAGTGTCTATGCTTGATCATTGAGAAACTAGGTAATAAATGCACAGGCTTGATGGGTTGAAAATAATTCAGGGTGGTTCCAAAAATAAAAGCACATTGATTTAGGAAACCCCTATAGACTTTGGCAAAAATAAAAAGATTCCTGCGCTAATCTATACAGATTGCCTGAAAAATATAAAACCTGTGCAGTGTATATATAAATCTACGTGTTTTTAATTTCATAAGAAGTGAGGATTTTGTGACATAATTTGGCCAAAATATGTATAAGCTCTCTAACCACTCCAAAGTACCTCAATTCCAAGAGAGTCCTAACCATTCTTGTGGTGACGCATAGCATTTTGAGATTGAAACCTAATGAAACACTAATTAAAAACTCCCATTCCACCCCTCTAAAGAGCATGTAACTCTCTTGATAAGAATACCTTGCTTTTAAACAGGAAGAGTTTGCAGTAGGTAGGTGAAGACCAACAGGAGAGTGAACACTGCACCAGCCTCTCTATATAGGTCTACTCCACCCACCACTGCGAAACACATGGCACATGAACTGGACCATCATGGAATTCGGGGCTCCCCTCACGCCTGCACGCCGTTCGGGGAGTCTGGAACCCAGCCGCGAAAAAAAAAAAAAAAATGCTCTGTGGTCCTTAACGGACCGCAAGGTGCATGCAAGGCCGGTCGTTAAGGGGTTAATTAAAGGGATACCTCAGCAGGGAAACTATTGAGCTAATGGCCACATACTACGTTTCTAGACACACCCCTTTAAGAAGATGGTGCGTGTTTGAAATGGAAGTGCATTTGAATGAATTCATTCTATTACTACAAGACTGAGTGAGATACATGTGGTAAAAAAAGCAGCTTCAATTAGTGAGTGAAAGGAGAATACTTGTGCAGAAATAAAAAGTAAAAACTCACAGCGTTAAATACCATATATATCATGGTATTTTAACTCTGTGAGTTTTTCCTTTTCCCTAATGACTTTGGAGCTGTCTTTCTATCATTCATGTAATAGAAATTTGGGAGGTCTGCATGGAAGCATGTTTGGTGGAGTAGTGGATGCAGCAGTAGTCAAAAGAGGGGAGACAAACTGTTTCTGTCATGCTTACTACAGCCCAAATAGAGTCCCTTTCTTGTCCGGCTTCTTTAAATAAGAAACATTTAACATACAGCCTTTGAAACCTCTACTGGGATTCATAGAAGGCTGGGCCTGTATTTGTGGGAGGGGCTGCAGCCCTTAAATATCGCTTGCAGCCTCTCCCACGGGGCTCTCTCTCTGTGTGCCTCTACGTCTATTACTGAGTATTCGTATCGTAAGTATCCTCCAAGTGGTAACGTCAATTCCGGTCTTACCGTTTCGCCACTTCCAGCTCCACAATCAGAGCCAGGTAAGCGTTTCCTCCTCCTTGCTATCAATTTGGATTATTGTCATTTCAGCTGCCCCATTACAGTCTACAGTACATCACGATATAGACCCAGGGTAGATTAGAGAGTGATGTGGATTATTGTGATCCAGAGTTAGTTTCACTATTACGGATCAAACTTGAACCACGTGGCAAGTGTGGTGGAGACTGGGTCTTTGAATGCTGGGGAAATCCTTTCACCCTCAGGTATTTAAGGATTTAGACCCACAATACACTTTCTGGCTTGACTATTTGTACTTGAGAAACAAACATATGGATCTTCTATTCCAGGTCTATTTTGTTTTTTCTTCAATACATAAATATTTAAACCCCTGAATGCTAAAAACCATTGCAACGCACGGTAACATACATCATTCAATAGGTATAAAACCATTGGCATTAGAATGTAAGAACACCTTGCATTTCAAAACACGAGTGTTGCAACAACCCTAATATGGGGTGTGTGTTTGCTGCATGAAACTCATTCAGTGCAGAGAGGACCACAGCGAGTATGCGCAGGCAGCAGTATGTTCTGTTAGTAGGAGAAATAAATTCTACAGACACAAGTAGGATACCCTGATGCAGGACTAAGAGAACCCAGACAATCACCCACAGACCAATATATATATATATATATATATATATATACATATATATATACATACATACAAGGAACCATGCATATACATACAGAGAGAGTAACGTGCTGAGTACCTGGGGTCCACAGGGCGAGAAGCTGACTGGAGTCCTCAGGAAGCTGGCGATAGAGACTGGAGCAGGAGCAGAGTAGGCTCAGGGTCCAGGAACAGGCAGGGTCAAGATCAGGCTGGCAAGCGAGGTACAAAATCAGGTAAGCAGGCTCAGAGTCCAGGAACAGGTAGGGTCAATATCAGGCTGTCAACAGGAGCACAAGAACTTCCAGGCAGAAGTAAATACACCGGAGGAGAAACTCAGACTGAGCACCGGTAGACTCCCAGAGCCGCATTACATACAGCCAGTGGCTGACATCATCGCAGCCCGACAACCACGTCTGACGCCGTTGCCAGGCGACACCAACCGGAACAGGAAGTGCCCCCGGGCCGAGGGCGTTGAGCGCTGCGCCGACAATGAGACAAGAACCCCCCCCACAAACGTTTGTCTTCACAGTTGTCATTTTGTATATTACTTGTAGCATATATATATTCATTTTCTCCATGATTTTGTTGATATTTCCATAGAACAGCCCCCTTCTTGGGGGTGAATACTTAATGTTTATTAAATAGTACTGCAAGGTAGGCTTGAAATAGAATTAGAGTCATATTACTTTATAATGTCACCTGTAATTCATAGATCTCCAGAATGTCACAAACAAACATCAGTATAAACATCATAGAATGTCATTATAATCTCATAATTGTTATGTCATAGAATACCAACTCTTTTCCGTATCATCGGGTGACAAATATACACAAGTGTCGCAATAACTAAAGAATTTATTACAATTGCCAATACAACTACTAAACGGATTCAGAGGTCTATGTCAGTTGTAATTTGACTCTAGCTGTGTTTTCAATTTACGTACAATCACTTACAATATGATTTATGTGCCTTTATTTTTAGAGTTCCAGGACCTACATTGATGGTCCCACCTTTTTCTTCAATTAATCTACCTTATTTGAAGTAAACATGCTAAATTATTGATCTGTTAGAATTTAGCCTTTTTTTATTGTGCTATGATTTACTTGATTATGCATCCTTTCACTCCTCCTCCCCCTTATTACCTCCTTTCCACTTTTTCACATTAATACAACAGGCCTAACTAATACTGTCAGCCTCAGATCTTCTGGACTCACCTACTTCAGCATTTCAGTGCTACGCAGTCCCAACAGTCGGCACAATTAAAATTCCTGTTCTTCAGGTACCTTTTCCTTACAGTTCCCTCTAATTCGACCACTAACCCCCTATTTATCCGTTTATAACACGTTTATAAACGGATTCACTATAAACACAATTAGGAATCTCCTTCTTTCCTTTATCACAAATCACACTGCCTCAAGAACAGCATAGTTAGAGGTTCTCTTATCCAATTACTGAGCCAAGGCGGGGGGTTTTCCCCTCATGCCGAGTCCTGCTCTGGTTACTTCACCTCCCCCTTCTAATTGTATACTTAGGGAAACTTGCCTGTTTATTTAACAGTAAGTAGATCACAGCACTACAATTCCAAACACATCTCAGGGAGGCCCTCTCGGCCTCTAGTCCCTCACCTCCGGTCAAGCCTACGTCAGGCACAGCACAATACCGTACTCTTCCCCCCCCCCATCAAGACCTCTTTTATAGAGGCCAAAGTCGCAGCTCGTACCTTACCTCTTCGTAGAGGCTGAAGGTACCACCGGAATTACCTTCTCTCTTCATAGAGGCAGAAGGTACCTCCGCACTTACCTTACCTCTTCACAGAGGCCGAAGGTACCACTGCACTTACCTCTTCACAGAGGCCGAAGGTACCACTGCACTTACCTCTTCACAGAGGCCGAAGGTACCACTGCACTTACCTTACCTCTTCGCAGAGGCCGAAGGTACAACCACACTTCACATCCTTCATTATAATCAGGAGGTCTCTTAGCATTACCTTAATAGGTAACAGGGGGTCTCTCAGCTTACCTTACCTCTTAGTACAGGACGAAGGTCCCCCTAGTATCTTACATTACCCCTTAGTAGAGGCTTAAGGTCCCCCTAGTATCATACCTTACCTCTTTACAGAGGTCTAAGGTCCCCTTAGTATCATTACCTTCTTTTCCTCTTCGTAGAGGTAGAAGTTACCCTAGTATATTACCTTACCTCTTCGTAGAGGCAGTAGGCACCCTAGTTTCTTATAGAAGCAGTAGGTCCCCTAGTCCCTTACCTTACCTCTTCGTAGAGGCCAAAGGTACCCTAGTGTCTTACCTTACCACTTCGCAGAGGCCAAAGGTACTCTAGTATCTTACCTTACCTCTTCGTAGAGGCCGAAGGTAACTCCCCTCCCCACACACATACACACACTATCTTACCGTACCTATTCATAGAGGCCGAAGGTACACCCTCCCCATCATATCTTACCTTACCTTTTCATAGAGGCCGCAGGTATGCTGAGTATCTTTCTCTGTCTTTTTTCTATTTTATAGACTAACATAGAAAACGTAGATCAACCCATTGAGTCAGACAGTGAAACTCATCAAGCCATGACTTCAGAGCGTACCTCTAGAAGTCCTTCCCTTAGAGGTTGGACCGTGGGGAAACTCATGGCAGAACTGACCCGCCAACACATTCCCTTTCCCGCTTCTGCTAGAAAAGCTGAGCTATTCAAGCTCCTGTTCTCCTCCCCTACTCCAGCTCAAATACACCCTCCCCCCCTTCCGGCCCCTTCAGCCACAGAACAGTTTGCCCAAATAACTCATATGTTGGCAGATATTCAGGAAAGAGTATCATCATTGGAAAACTCTTCTCGCCAACTTCCAGCTGCTGTTATGTTGACTGATCATTTTCACCCAGGTACTTCATCTACAGGGGCTCCTAGAGTATCGCTGGCTCATCTGATACCACCTAATATTTGTAGAGATATAGTGGAGGGAGAAGATGTCAATTTGGTTACACTACTAATAGCCTCACAGGATCTGGCAGAAAGCAAGGTTATAAACTGCAGCATAGGCGCCAGGAGTTAGACCATTATATGCATTTGGTAGTTGATCTAGCGCACAAATACGGCGGCTGTACCTTTTATGACTACCATCGGTCCTTTACAGCTAAAGCTGCCGCTGCACTTTCCCAATTCAATTTCGTGACTGACTGGAGCTGCTTGGATATGGAGCTCTTTTGCTGACACTTCGCCGGCTTTAAGGCACCAGTGTGCCAGAACTGCCAGTCCTCATTCCATCCCACTGGTCTTTTCCCTTCCCCCCCTATAGCTGCCAGCCCATTCGGCTTCCAAGCTGCAGACTCTCCTCAGTCTGCCTCTCAAGCTGGAACATCATCCCATCCTACCCGTGATAAGCTTGGGAGAACCATTCATTATTTGGGTAATTCTCCAATTTGTAATAGTTTTAATTCACAAGGTTGTTTTTCTCGGCGGCTGCAGGATGCTGCATATTTGCTCTAATTGTAGGGATTCCCATGCTAGAACCATCTGTCACAGGTTCGATCCTTGAATAAAAAATCTGGTGGAATCTATATTGCTGGACTCCAGTCTATTCTTACATCACATCAAGATAAGTCTCTTACTATTTACGTCATTTCATGCCTCTCTCAAGGCTTCCGCACTGGTATTGTAGCTTGCCCAGCAACTTCATTAGAATGTAAAAACTTAACTTCAGCTCTGGCGGAACCAGAAACAGTCACCACCCTGCTTGCAAAGAAGCTAGGAAAAAATTTATCATAGGCCCATTAACCCCCCCTTTCCTATATGACGTACCAACCCCATTGGTTTAGCCACACAAAAATTCTCAGGTAAGAAAAGATTAATTATTGACCTCTCTGCTCTCCATTCAACTCTTACGCCAAGCATTAACTCTTCAATTCCCCACGAACCATTCTCCCTCCATTACACTACTATTGATGACGCCATATGCCTCATTCATCAATCACTCCCTAGCTGCTGGCTATCCAAAACCGATATCCAAGATGCATTTAAACTCCTACCCATCCACCCATCATTTCCAGGGTATTAATTGGTCCGGTCTATATTATTTTGCCACTACTCTCACCTTCGTGTAGCAGCTCCAAGATTTTCGACACCTTCGCCGAGATCTTGTGTTGGCTGCTATTGAACCACTGTCCTGTCCAGGAGTTCTCCACTACTTGGACGACTTCCTCTTTATTGACAATTCATCATCCACACCAAATAGCCTTTTCAAACTACAGCAATTATTTAACTTCCTCAATATCCCCTTGTCCCCAAGCCAGACTTGTGGCCCTACTAAAGAATTAGAATTTCTGGGTATCATTCTAGATACCATTCACCTGGAAGCCAGAATCCCCCAAGCCAAACTAGATAAAATCATTCCCATTGTCACTAAAAGTGCCAATCTAGTTACTATGACTAAACTGGAACTGCAAACCTTGATTGGATACTTAAAGGGATAGTAATGTTTCATAATAAAAGCAGCTCTAATTAATCATCATAGTACTTGGACTTTGGAGAGTGTTATTTCAGTTCTGTCAGAGTTGTAGTTGCAGAGTAATTCAATTCAATTTTACTGATGTCACACTGTTCACCTCAGAGCAGAAGGGAGGTGCCCATGTAGACTGCAGAGAGGAACAATCTTCAATTAAGATAAGGGAAAAACCTGAAAAGGTTGTCAAGGGGGGCAGGGATTTCATTGTTTTCATAGGAAGAAGATTGTCCCCTTCTGTTATCTGTCCAGTCTATGGACTGCATTCCACATCTGAGAAGAGATTGTTTACAGTAGGTAAAAGGGGCAGGAGGGGGAACTTTGCTTGTGAATATCTTATAAACCATAAAGGTTTGAGAGATAAGACTTATATCATTCTTCATGTTTTTTTGATGCCTACAAAATAAAATAAAGTTAAAACGAAGTATTACTATCCCTTTAAGCTTTGCCACTAGAATCCTCCCCCAGGGTCGGGCATTTCTTTCAAACCTACTTTCTCTCCTGTCATCCGCCCCCAATTCCTATTCATCTATTTTCATTAGCAAATCGGAATTACTTATGTGGGCCAAATTCTTTGCCAATTGGAATGGTAGAACCATGTTCCCTCCCTCCCCTTCCCCAGTCAGCCCCATAGAATTCACCAATGCCACTACCAACCCATGGCCAACCGAAATTAGATCTTCAGATTACCTATCCACTCCAGGTCTCACCAACATCTACCCAGTGGTGGCTGCTGCCGCTACTTGGGCCTCCCAGTGGGAAGGGCAGACAGTAATTTTCTACTCCTCATCTGAATACTCTCTTAAACTCATTCAAAAAGGTAGATCCCCATTTGCTATGATAAATAAACTGTTAAGCTAAATTGGTTATCCCTCATTCGTAGATTCTTTATTCATCCTTTCAATTTCAAATCATGTTAACTCAGCTACTACATTTCTCTCACATCTTCAATTTCAGAGCTCTACCGATCCTCATCCAGAAGCAGCCATTCCCCAGTCATTTACAGAATTAACGACAATCTAAACATTCTACTCTCAGGAGCCTCCACCATTATCCAACATGCTCTAGCCCCCAATACAAGGAAATCGTATGACAGGGCTTGGCAATCCTAATTTTTGACTCTCAACAGTTCATCCCTGTCCTTCTCTCAATCCAACATTCTAGCCTTTGCTTCTCACTGTCACATAGGTCTCAAGCTGTCACCATCCACTATGAAAACTTGTCTTGCTGGTATCCAACACCATCACGCATTAATGCACCCCATCTCTCCTTCTATCCTCTCTTTGTATAGTGTTAGACTCTTTCTTAAAGGCCTAACCTGACTGCAACCATTGGCTCCTAGATCCAGGCGAAATATTTAGGAATATGTATGACCTTTTAAAATCCGCCCCCTTTTCTCACAATACTAACACCACTCTACTTGCTGCAATTTGTCTGGCATTTTTTGGTTTCCTTAGGCCAGGCGAGTTCTCCTGCCGATCAAAGACCGATGTCTTCGTGCGTCGGGACCAACTCATCTGGCACGCCAATCACTTCACACTCTTTCTTGCTCACTCAAAAACAGACCAAGCTGCAAAAGGCCATCACATTCCATACTTCGCTACTAATGATCCCTGGTGTCCTTATCAAGCTCCGGTCAACCTCACTTCTAATTACCAGCACCTTGCAGCAGACAGCCCCCTTCTTTCAATTCACTCTGGTCCCCTCACTACCTCAAAATTTATTTCCTATAATCGAATCATACTAATAAGTTTAGACTTAAACCCAGATCCGTTTTGTGGACATTCATTTAGAATTGGCGCAGCATCTGCCGCCTCTAAAAACAATGTCCCAGTACACATTATTAAACGTTTAGGCAGATGGCAGTCATCCTGTTACTCCTGATATATACCCTATCCTACTGACGAAATCCGTAAAGCCCTTATTGATCTAGCTAAATGATGTTTAAATCTGTGCAAGTTTAATAAAACCCTTTTTGCATCAAAATGTCTCCTTTTGCCTCTAGTCAGGCCTACCACGTCAATTGGCACCTAAGCTTCTGGTAAGCCCAGGGTTATGGCAAAACTTATT
The DNA here is from genome assembly GCA_037306005.1 of Rhinophrynus dorsalis. Taxonomy (NCBI): domain Eukaryota; kingdom Metazoa; phylum Chordata; class Amphibia; order Anura; family Rhinophrynidae; genus Rhinophrynus; species Rhinophrynus dorsalis. The sequence goes on from CM074719.1 coordinate 596,740,268, forward strand.
CATGTACCCGCTGGAAGCCCAGACCACAAATAGAAGGCTGGGCCTGCATTTGTGGGAGGGGCTGCAGGCCTTAAATATCGCTTGCAGCCTCTCCCACAGGGCGCTCCGTCTGTGTGCCCCCCCCAGCACCCCATTGTTTCAATTATTAACAAGGTGGCCCTCTATTCAGGCCCGCTGGAAGCCCAGACCACAAATTATCTTGTCACATTTTTAATCTTACATTGACTGACTGACTGGACAGGAGATAGACTGGCAGGGCAGAGTTAGGATAGAGACATAGCCCTGATGACCTGGGTTCTGAACCATCAAGTAGCAGAGCTGACTATAAAGGCACAGGAATACAGGATAGAAACAGGAATGTAGAGTTAATGGCCACTTATTTCACTTAGTGTTGACGTTTCAGAGTGCTGAGAAGCCATGGGTTAGCTGAATGAATAAACATCCAAACCCCCACAGCAGAGATGCAAACAAAAATGCTAGAGTGTGTAGCTTGGGTATATGGTGGATAACTTAGCAGAAGTCATTGGTAGGTGGCAAACACAGGAAATAATCCTTTAACAAGGCTAGGGTCAAACATATGAATAAGAGATGAGTACAAGGCTCAGGTCTGCTGTCAGAGAGACACTATACACATGCACTTCAGTGGTTGTATAACTGCTTGAAATAAGTCATGGAGACATACCTACGAAAGCAGACCGGAGCACAGACAGATTCAGAGCAGGACTGAATGGAGAGAGTATGTCTAGGTGAACAGACAAATGCACAGGTAAGTGATGAGTAGGACTGACTGGAGCTGGTTCTTTGCTTAAACAAAAATAAGACCAAAAACCAAGTATTTGCTGCATAACTACGAAAACCTTTTATCTATTTTGTCCTGTCTCTCTGACTTCGTCCTTTCTCATTCTTACTCTCTCTGTCACTCTCTCTTTATGTCCTTCACTGAGCTGATCATCTGTCTGTAGAAAATCTTCCAAGTTCAGTGTTCTTACATTTATTTATGCTAGTAGAAATAATCCTCTTTCAGTTGTGATGATACAAGTGTCTCTGAGTACTGCCTAGTAAAGTAAGACTGCAAATCCCAGAATGTATGACTCCACCACTTTGTTACCCCCTGGTTGTGTCTGACATGGAAACAGGGAACCATGGTGTGATACTACATATGCAATGTACAATTTTTAATTGTAGAAAAGACCATATTTGGAAATCTCAACTAAAACAAAGATACAGGGTAATTTTCACAGCAGACCCAAGTATTTTTACAGGGATATATGATACGTCTGCTGTCCCTGTTTAACTCGCAAGGGCCACCTTTGTAGTCAAGTGGGCTTCCCTCCCCCCTCTCCAGGCTTCTTGATAATGCTTGCTATGACATGTGCCAGATACTGTTCAGTTTGGGTGCAGCTGGTGTCCTGTGCACTTCTGTTCAATTACATTACAGAACATGAAGAACACATTATCTGCTGATGTCTATAGAATTTGCACATGGCCACAGATGATCCAAACACAGTGCAACTCCAAAATCATCATTTAGAGGTCACGGACGGACAATAACAATGCTGTTCCTGTCCAAACTCCAGGACCACTTCCTAATACGTAAGACCCAAACGTCTATTGTTAAAGTTCCACTGTAATGTTTTTATAATCCTATTTTCCTTAGAGGGAAATTTTCTGGTTAACAGTAAAGTTTTTCTCCAATGATGGGGGATGTATTTGAAATTGGAGGGTGGCAGGATCCCACCCCTGCATTAATCTGTGCAAATTCTAATTGGAGGTGTTTTTATAAGTATCTGGGAAATGTTCCGAGCTGAATGTTTTGATATATTTATGGATGCACATATATAGGATCTGTAGTTCTTAGTTCCATTAAGCAGAGCACTGCCTACTGAAACAGAACTACAAATTCCCAAAAAACATAACTCCACCATTTTCACCCTGGGTGTGTTCAACATAGAAGCAGGAACCCCATAGTATGATTTCATATTTTTATACATTGCTATGTATGTCAAATTATTTTCTTTACTCATAATACATTTTGCTTACAGAAGGTGACTCTATCACATAAGAGAATAAACTAAACAGCATCACATTTCTCTTTCAGCTCCAGAATGTGTCTTGAACATCACTCGTGTTACTGAGACTGATGAAACAAATCTTGGTAGTGACAGTTCATGCAGAGAGACTCTAACCAGCTCTGTCACGTTGCCAGATATGGGCATACGGTTAGACGATGAATTACGTTTTGAAGATTCTGAAATGGAACACACAGGGATGGATTATTCATCAGTTCTTATTAATAATTATATTAAAAGGAAAACTAACACACAGAGAATTCAAGAGAACTTGTCAGCGAAAAAGTATAAACACAGAGAGTGTGAGGAAAATTTCACTAAAGAACTAGATTGTATGTCCACACCTCGGATACATGAGGCACCTCAGAAAATTCACAGAGGAAAGAAGCCCCATCAGTGTTTTCAGTGTGGGAAATCTTTTGCTAGAAATTCTCGTCTTCATGTGCATCAAAGAACTCACACAGGAGAAAAACCATTTCACTGTACCGAATGTGGGAAATGCTTTACTTGTAGTCACAGTCTTGTTAGACATCAGAAAATTCATACAGGAGAGAAACCATTTAATTGTCTTGAATGTGGGAAATGCTTCTCATTCAGACCAGATCTTGTTAGGCACCAAAAAATTCACACAGGAGAAAAACCATTTCAGTGCTCCGAATGTGGAAAATCTTTCATTGGGGCCTCGCGCCTTCTTGCACATAAGAGAATTCACACAGGAGAGAAACCATTTCACTGTATAGATTGTGGGAAACGCTTCTCATGCAGGCAAGGTCTTGTTAGACATCAGAAAATTCACACCGGGGAGAAGCCATTTCAGTGTTCTGAATGTGGGAAATCTTTTACCCTGAATTACTATCTTCTTCAACATAAGAAAATTCACAAAAGAAAGAAACCGTTTGTGTGTACCGAATGTGGGAAATCTTTCCAAATAAGCTCAAATCTTCTGTTACATCAGAGAATTCACATAAACCACCCACTTTCGTGTTCAGATTGTGGAAAATGTTTTGTAGATAAACCAGCTCTTCTAAGACATCAGAGGATCCATACTGAAGAAACATCATTTGAATGCTGTGAATGTGGAAAACGCTTTCCATATAGGTCTGATCTTGTAGCACATCAGAAAACTCATACAGGAGATAAACCATATGTTTGCTTTGTATGTGAGAAATCTTTTACCCATACCTCAAATCTCTCTGCACATGTAAGAACTCACACAGGAGAGAAACCGTTTGTGTGTTCTGAATGTGGAAAATCTTTCAGCCATGCCTCAAATCTTTCTGCACATTTGAGAATTCACACAGGAGAGAAACCTTTTGCTTGTTCTGAATGTGGCAAATCTTTTACCCAGAACTCCTATCTCCTTGCCCATAAGAAAATTCACACAGGAGTGAAACCTTTTGTGTGTTCCGAATGTGGGAAATCTTTTCGCGTTAACTCAAGCCTTCTTGCACACCAGAGAATTCACAAAAAGAAACCACTTTCATGTCCTGATTGTGGAAAATGTTTTGCAGATAAACCAGCTCTTCATAGACACCAGCGGATCCACTCAGCAGAAACATCATTTGAATGCTTTGAGTGTGGGAAACGCTTTCCATATAGGTCAGTTCTTGTAACACATCAGAAAACCCACACAGGAGATAAACCATGTGTTTCTGTTTAACTTATAGGAAATATTTCACTTATACCTCAAACCTCTTCACAAATCTGAGACTTCACAAAGGGGGGAAACCATGTATATGTTTTGAAAGAGGAACATCTTTTACCAATTTCTTTGATCTTCTTGTGCATAAGAACCTAAACACAGCAAATAAACCATTTGAGTTCTGAATTGTGGGAAAACTTTTAGATAACTTCCCAATATTTTTATGCATCAGAGAATCCACACAAATAATTATAATTCTCTAATTATTGAAATTATTTTGCACATAAACCAACTTATTTTCAGAATACAGACACTGTGAATCCATCTGAATGCTCCCAATGAAAGAATAATTGGCACTTACCTGAGGCAGCACCTTCTAAATAACATTTTGGGCGAAGGACATGCTTGATGCATTAGCGTACATGACCATGGGAAAACCACGCTTCTCAGTATATAACAAACTGTCCCTTTTTAAAGTTATAGGGAAATGTATTTAAACTGCTTTATTAGGAGCATTAAACCATTTTAATGAAAAGATGTGTTACATGGCTTTTCCTTCTGAGTAAAACAGAGTTGTCCTGATGCTGGGAGATTTTAAATTCAGAAGTTTCTACAACTCAAACATTTTTGTGTTTGGTATGTTTTTACATTAACCCTTTGCGTGACAGAGGGGTACGCATCACAAAGCAATGCGTTGTGTACTCCTCTGGCACTCATAGGGTTAAACTAATGTTCTGGTTTAGTCACAAGATGGTGCTTCATTATGTAGAGCTACAGTCTGTAAGTTTCCTAGTATGCGTTCTAAAAAGAAAAAAATCTGCCTTTTGAACTCTAGATGGTGCTGTCGCTACGCAATGCATTGTAGACCTCTTTATTATTCAAGGGGTTAAAATCCCCATTTAAATCAATAGGAAATGTTAGTTCTCCCCTATAGTGCAAATGGTTTGTCCCAGAACTCCTCCACTTTTCTTTTGGAACATACATTCCCTAAATGTCCATCCTGGCAAACAGAGGGAGAAGTCTTTCATCTCCTCTGTACTCACAGCATTGTGTGTAGAAATGGCCCATATTCAGTAAGCAGACATAGATGTCACATCTTGTCCCTGGGAAACTAGCAGGGACTGATAATAAAGTCCTGTAAACCCACTCTGCATTTACTGCCCATACCGTTCATACCCCATACAGTTTGCCCAATCGATCCACATCGAGCAGAATGTAGAGCAGAAGCGGGACTTCATAAGCTGTCCCTATTAGTTACAGGCTAATGCATGTGACATTGCTCCCTGAACATGGGCCATTTCATTCCACACATTGAGTGGTTAGTAAGTGCAGAGTGGGCGAGTATTGTCAATATTGATAAAACGCTCCTTGTAATTCTCATTGCAATTCAACAGATTGCAATGAGTTAACTGTAGAGTGCACGCAGTCAATCAAATCCCCATACTGTCTGGAGATTGGACTGTTACCAACAGCCTGATCAAGTCTCCTGATACATGACAGGGAGCACTTTTATGACTTACTGCACTTGTCTTTAAAGGGACAGTAGTGTGTCAATTTAAGTAAAGGGAATATTGTAGTCATTAAAAAAATAAAATAATTGAGCCCGTTCCGATCTCTCTAACCTTAAAGGTTTGAGAGATATACGATTATAAATTTCACCCCTCCCTCCCCTTTCTCATACGTCATGCTCTATCTTAGAGCTGGAAAATCTGGTCCGCAAACCGTCTGGTGGCTCTTCAGCAGAGCCGAGATCACAAGATCAAAAGAGCTACCGGCCGGTCTGTAGACCAGATTCTCCAGCTCTAAGATAGAGCATGACGTATGAAAAAGGGGAGGGAGGGGGGAACTTTATAATCATATATCTCTCAAACCTTTAAGGTTAGGGAGATCGGAATGGGCTCAATTATTTTATTTTTTTAGTGGCTACAATATTCCCTTTACTTAAAGGGATAGTAATACTTAAAATGTAAAAAAAAAACAAGGGTAAAACAAGGGTACTCCCACTGCTGAAAGGTGTTCTATTCAAAAGTTATTACAGTTCAAAGTTGAATTTTTTAGGTGCAATAACACAGTGGCCTGAAATTGTACAGTAGCGCTGTTGCTACACGATCCTATGGACAGCTCTGGTCCCAGGATCATAAATCTCCATAGGATCGTGTAGCAACAGCACCAATGTACAATTTCAGGCCACTGTGATATTGCACCTAAAAAATTCAACTTTGAAAATTAATAACTTTTGAATGAAACACCTTTCAGCAGTGGGAGTACTCTTGTTTTACTCAGGGTGATAAACCCTACAACATACTTTTTTTTTTAAACATTTTAAGTATTACTATCCCTTTAAATTGACACATTACTATCCCTTTAAAGGGCCAGGCCCCAATATACAGAATTTTGCTGTTAGGACCAGTATATATTCAAGCCAATAAAACTGAAGGGGTTAAAAGGGAACATTCGCCTCTAAAAAATGTTTTACCTTATGTTTAGTTATTATACTAATATTAGGAAACGTGTTTTTTTTTATGTGCATTCATGTACTTTTTAAGATATTTATTCTTTAAGCTGTGCACTTCCACATTATATGGCACGCTGAATCTTCGGCACAGCTCTTCATGACTTCCCAGTGCTACTTAATTCTCCTCCCACCTCCCTCTCAGCTGTCCCAGGGAGCGCGTTCACGCTTCCCTTTGTAGTGGTGTGAATTGCTTGTATCGTTACAGCAAACTCCCTGGGGCAGCTGGGAGGGAGGTGAGAGGAGGATGAACTAGTCCAGGAAGTCATGAAGATCTGTGCCGAAGATTCAGCGTGCTGCATAATGATGAAGTGCACAGCTTAAAAAATAAATATCTTAAAAATTATGTAAATGCACACACAAAAAAAACACGTTTCCTAATACTAGTATAATAACTAAACCTATTGTAAAAAAAATTTTAGAGGTGAATGTTCCCCTTTAAGGTTAATATATAGAGCAAAAGCTTCAGATTTTAGAACTGTGTAATATGAAATTGCTCCAAAGTATTCCTGAACTGTGTGACGATAAGGTAGCAGAGAGAATGACATTGTCTGCAGATAGTCTAATCGTTTATTCTTTTATTCTGATTGTGACCCAGAATCTTGACTACTGTACAGTGCTTCGGAATTAGTTGGCGCTATATAAATAAAGAATAATAATACTGTAACTCATTACTAATTAGCTTACCTCTCATCCGACTAACCCCACTACAGTCCATAATGAACTCTGCTGCAAGATTTATCTACCTCACTCGTTGCTTCTCTAACCACTCCCCTCTTCCAGTCCCTATACCGTCTCCCATTAGCATATAGAATTCAATTCAGAGCCCTTACTAACACCGTTCCCCCTTACATTTCATCTCTCATTTCCAAATATACTCACACTCGCCATCTTCTCTCTGCACTTATCACATCCTCCCACTCCCGCCTACAGGACTTCTCCTGTGCTGCACCCGAGCTCTGGAATTCCCTCCCCCGCCCCATCAGACTCTCCCTCAGCCTTCAGACGCGCCCTGAAAACTCACCTCTTCAGGGAAGCCTATCAATTACCTCTATAACCATTATGAGCAAGGAAAGACCAACACCCAGTCCAACTACTGCTCACTCCCATGCCCTTCTAAAATCAGTCTCCCACCTACATCCTCATCACAACCTCCTTGTTCCCAGTCTTTTTCTCCCAAACAGAACCATCGCTTCCCTGGAACACTGCACTCAATAGCACTTAATTCATCCACCCACTGTCCGGCAGTTCATGTGGCAGGAGGCACTTACACCCAATAGCACTTACTCCTTCTGTGTCCATCCTACCTTCCTCTAGACTGTAAGATCTCACCAGCAGGGCGCTCTGGTCCTCCTGTTTTCCATACTTGATTTGTACCATTTAATATCTATGTATGTCCACTCCCTATTGTACAGCGCTGCAGAATAAGTTGTCGCTATATATATAAATAATTAATAATAAAAATGTGTTAAAGGTTACATAATTAGTGCACATAGGAATGAAATGGGATCTTTGTCTCTTGCCATTTATGAGATTTAAACTGAAAAGCGGTGAAGCCAGGGATTAGAACTGAGGTGGAGGGAGAAGAATATAAACAAGATAGCTACTATAGTAACTATAACTCTGCAACTATGTTAGCATTTTGCTGAACACGTTATGTGATAGTAAAAACAGCAGCTCCAATTAATCTTCATAGTATTTGGGCCATGGAGAGTGTTATTGCAATACTGTCAGCGTTGTAGTTCAAGAGTAATTGAATGATTAAGTATCCCCCTCCCGCCCCTTTTACCTAGTGTAATCCACCTCCCCTCAGATGTGGAATCTGGTCTCTTCACCGGACAGGTCACAGCAAGGGACAATCTTCTTACTGTGATCATAAGGAAAACCCTGCCCCCCTTGACAGGTTTTTCTTTATGCTCACTGAAGATTGTCCCTCTCTGTGATCCATCTGGACAGTCTTGCTGCTCTGAGGTGAGCAGTGTTACATCAGTAAAAGCGGCGGGATGGGGATACTTTATCATTCAATTACACTTGTACTACAACTCTTGACAGTATTGAAATAACACTCTCCACATCCCAAATGCTACAAAGATTAATCGGAGCTGCTTTTATTGTGAAAGATAACTATCCCTTTAAAGTCAACACTTTAATTAAAGGGATAGTAATGTCAGAAAAAAAGTATTAACTATATGGTAGATACAATTAAAAGAGAGTACTTGCACTTATTGGTATCTCTCAGACCATTATGATTTGAGAGATATAGGAAAATAAAGTTCTCTGGTCCCTCCCCTTTCTGCTTGACGAGCTGTAAAGCTGTCAGAAGCAGATTCTGGTTCCTGGATCAGACAGCGGCTCTTCAGCAGCTCCAACATAGCGATACCTAAAAATAAATACTTAATCGGAAAGGTTTATAACATGTGCCTGGTTTGCAAACACACGTTGTAGACTATTCCGATTAAGTATTTATCTTTAGATATCGTTATATCAGCACTGCTGAAGAGCCGCATCTGGTCAAGCGACCAGAATCTGCTTCTGACAGCTTTACAGCTCGTCACGCAGAAAGGGGAAGGAGCGAAGAACTTTATTTTCCTATATCTCTCGAACCATAATGGTTTGAGAGATAAGAATAAGTGCAAGTACTCTCTTTTAATTGTATATACCATATAGTTAATACTTTTTTTTCTGACATTACTATCCCTTTAAAGCCAACACCACCTGTTTTAATTCACTGAGTTTTATCATTTTATTTTAAAATACTCTCACACTGTCACTCACACACACTCACTCATGCTCAGTGATGGAGAGTTTTGTAACTCAGTGCTTTTTAATTCATCTCACACTGTTTTGGAGCTGAAAGGGCTAAGCACTGAAAATTCAACAACCTGGATGTCTGGGGAAAGAAGTCCTATATGTAAATCCACTTTACATTTTTTAGAACTCTATTGGTGCCAGACACTTATCCAATGCACAGGGTTGCAATGCAGTGGATAACACACATAATGACTAGTCCTGTTTAGGATGTCTTCTGTAGTGTCTGTCTTCATAACACACTTCCTTTCTATGTTTATTTAGTCATATAAAACTAAACTAAAGATGTGCCAATATTGTTAGTTTTAAATAAATGTTATGTTTTATTTATTTATTTCCACATTTTTCACACATCTGCCAATGCTGGTTGTTTACTATTATTATAGAGGTGTCGGTCGACACGGATCTCCTGCTGACAGCTTTACAGCTGTCAGTAGGAGAGATCAAACTTTAAACGCCTGTATCTCTTAAACCATAGCGGTTTGAGAGATACGTTTTTTTGCATTTAGCTCAGCTTTTTAAGCTCTTCTAAATGCAAAAAAAACTTTTTTTGTGGACATTACTAACACTTTAATTTGAGATCAGTTCACGGACTAGGTTTGATACGCTACTTCACAGTAAATAAATTAATAAAAATCAATTACGCGTATTTATGCAAAACATAATTTTTATTGAAATATAAAATTAATATAAATTAGCAATCAGAGTATTAGTGAATATCAAGTGACTCAGTAATATATCTCATATACATATGACCAAGTAATTTACTAAGATATATTTATAAAATTGAAATACGGCAAAATATATCAAATGATATAACAAGGCAACATTCCTAGAGTATATAGGGTTACACCTTACATGAATGTATCCAGCGGTATAAGATCAATATCTGAACACAGCGGTGTAGCAAGGGTTAATTGTTTAGCTGCTGTTTTCACCTTCTGGATGAAACAAAAGCTGTGAATACATCCCCCACATAATAATCTTTTGTATAGAACGTTATATGTTTACTGAAAAGCAAAGACTATGAAGTTATATCAATACGTCATCTAAACTATAATGATAAAAAGGGCAGAATCATGTTTGCTACACAATACCAGCACTGCAAGGGTTAACCAAAATGGAGGACGTCTTTTTTTCTGTCAGAATTTTTACCACATGGTGGGGTAACTATACTGGCAGAGAATTTATGGATGTCCCAACACCACTACGCATGCGATGAGATTAGCACACATGAATTAGGAATCTCTTAACCCCTTAGCGACCCTTGACGTACCAGGACCGTCAAGGGTAAATGTGATTCAACGACCCTTGACGGTCCCGGTACGTCAAGGGTTAAACTCTCCCATCGCGGCCGCACGGAGCGATGGGAGAGCGCGGGCTGCTTGTTACTAAGTGTCCCGATACCGGGACACTTAGTAACAACCAGTAAAAAGTTTGTTGCAACATGCGATTCGCTTGATGAGCGAATCACATGTTGCAAATGCTGATTGACAGGGACAGTATTTGTAAATACTGTCCCTGTCATATATCTCTGTCTCCCTCCATCTTGCACACTGCTGAGGTGGAGAGAGACAGAGAGAGTTCGTGTGACAGTGTGTTCCAGAGTTCCTGCAAAAAAAAAACTGAGTTTAAACTATAAAATTAACCCTTTGATCACTGTTTTACAGTGATCACCAAGTTCCCCCCCATCTGATCACTTTTAGAGTGATCAATAAACTGCAGATCAGCGTCTGCTGATCTGTGGGATACCCCCCATCCCCCTTGTATCCTCTGAATTTTTTTTTTATTTTTTTTAAATTTTTTTTTATTTTTTTTTATTAAAAATTGATTTAAAATATAATTTAGGTAGTTTAGGTAGGTAGGTGGGTAGGTTTAGTGTAGACTTGTGTTAGGGAAAGGTTTAGGGACAGATCTAGGTTTAGGGAAAAAAAAAAACAAAAAAAAACCAAAAAAAAAACAAAAAAAACCCAAAAAATAATAAAAAAAAATATATATATAATAAGTATACTTTAGATAGGTAGTTTACTTTGGGTTAGGTAGGTTCTAGATATACGTAGGTTAGGGTAAGTTTTAGGGTTAGAGTTAGGTTTAGGGATAGCGTTAGAGTAAGGAAAAAAAAATTTAGTGGGCAAAATGCAGCGCACTTATAGCGTTGAAGAGGCATATGCCTTTTTGGCATCTGACTCAGAGGCAACAGATACTGCGTCAGATTTTGAAATAGAGCAGTTTTCAGAAACTGAGAGCAGCTCTACTGACGACGCTGGGCCTTCTATTAAGAAAAGACGCACTGCCCCAAGAGCTGCCCTGGCAACTGCCCCAGCACCTGCCAAAAATCCTGCCCCAGCACCTGCCACAAATCCTGCCCCAGCACCTGCCACAAATCCTGCCACAAGATCTGCCAAAAATCCTGTCAAAAGATCTGCCAAAAGGAATGCCCCAAGTGCTGCCCCAAGAGCTGCCCTGGCAATTGCCCCAGCACCTGCAAAAAGATCTGGCCAAAGAAATGCCCCAACACCAGCCACTCCTGATCATAATGAATGGGTATCCCCAATAAATTTTTGCCCACAAATACCAGAATTTACAGGCACCCCAGGGATTCAAACTGATGTTGAGGGATTTAATTATGATAATTTTTTTGATTTATTTTTGGGGGAAGACATTTTAGGGGAAATTGTGTCCCAAACCAACTTGTATGCAGCCCAGTATACTGCCGCCAACCCTACAGCTTTTGTAGTTAAGGAAGAAATATGGAAACCCATAGACCTCATAGAATTTAAGCAATTCTGGGCCTTAATAATGGCAATGGGTATAATAAAAAAGCCCAGTATCCGATCCTACTGGAGCAAAAACCCAGTATGTGATACCCCTATATTCCCCAAGACTATGACCAGGTCGAGATTTGAAATCATTTTGCACTTTATGCATTTTAACGATAATACCCTGTGCCCCCCAAAAGAACACCCCCAGTATGATAGACTATACAAAATTCGTCACCCTAATAAGCCATTTACAGAAAAAGTTTGCCCAAGTGTATATGCCCCAAAAAGAAATTAGTGTAGATGAATCCCTAATGAAATACAAAGGCAGGTTAGGGTTCAAGCAGTACATCCCCTCAAAGCGATCCAAATTTGGTGTCAAATTTTATAAATTGTGCGAAAGTGCCACAGGCTACACCCAGGCTTTTAGAATTTATGAGGGCAAGGACAGCAAACTTGATCCTCCTGGGTGCCCCGAATTTATGGGAAAAAGTGGGAAAATAGTTTGGGATTTAATTTACCCCTTATTAAATAAAGGCTATCAATTATTTGTTGATAATTATTACACCAGCCCCCTTTTATTTAGGTCTGTTTTATTTTGACACCGTGGCCTGTGGCACTGTCAGATGCAATTGCAGGGAGTTTCCCAAAACACTCATAGATACCAAATTAAAAACTGGGACGTCCTCATCTTTGTGCCAACAGGAGCTGCTGGCAGTGAAGTTTAGGGACAAAAAAAGAGGTCTGCATGCTGACCACAATGCATGAGGACAGATCTGTGGCAGTCACTGTTCGTGGCAGGACAGTGGTAATGAGAAAGCCAGTCTGCATCAGGGAATATAATAAAAACATGGGGGGAGTTGATCTGAGTGATCAACTAATGCAGCCATACCTCGCAATGAGGAAGTGTAGGGCATGGTATAAAAAAGTTGCCATCTATTTGATGCAGACTGCTGTCCATAATTCATTTTTACTTTTCAAGCTGGCAAACCCCAATCAAAGATGTAGCTTTTTACAGTACCAGCTACAACTTATTTCCATATTTTTATTTCAAGGTGCGTCTGAAATAATTCCACCAAGACCCGGGTTAGTACATTCTATTTATAAAATCCCCCCAACTCCCCAAAAGAACAAACCACAGAAGCGCTGCAGGGTTTGCTACAGAAAGGGAATACGGACAGACACCACCACTTACTGTCCTGATTGCCCTTCCAAACCTGGCCTCTGCATTGGTGACTGTTTCAAGGAATACCATTCAGGCACAATGCAGTAGTGCTGTAAAGGTTCTTTTATTATTTGGCCACTTTTTCCCCCTGAAATATCCTGTTTTTTATTTTTCAAAATACATCCCTCCTTAGATCTAACACTATCAAAATTTATCTCTGATAATGGAAACACACATGTTCCCTAGTGGGCCTAGTAGCTCCCACAAACCCTGACAAACCTATGCATATGGGGCATTGCCGTACTCATACAATGTAACTCACCACTAATGTAAAGCATTTAAAAAAATCTGCAAATATCATCTGACTGAAATCCAGAGCAACACTAAAATAGAAATGTGAAAAATGGTGTTTCTCTGCCTTACTGCAGATTTTGGGAGGGATTGGTGATACAGTGGCAGCGAAAAAATTGATAAGATGCAAATAGAATGAAAGCCAGGGTTGTCTACTCTTCTACAAAATATACTTTTGGGGGTAAAATTAATTGCAGCATTGCCAAACAGACCGAAATGAGACAAGGCACCAGCTGTAAAAATGGCATGTCTGTAAAAGGAAACTAACATGTTCCAACTGGGCCCAGTAGCTCCCCCAAAACCCCGACAAACCTATGTATATGGGGTATTGCCGTAATTAGAAGAAGGAGCCGAACACTAATCAATGCAGTTTATAAAATCTTCACCTGTTCTGTGCTTGAAATTCACATCAACATTGAAGGCAAAGCGTGAAAAATGCTGAATTTTTTTTACTTACGTCAAGTTTTCACAGTCTTGGTGGTAAAATGGCTGTTTGCAAGATTTGAAAACACACCTAAAATGAAAGCCTGGGGTGTCTACTTTCAAAAAATATACACTTTTGGGGGGAAATCTTAAAAAAGAGCAGTGTTACACAGCCCAAATGAGAAATGGCACCAGTAACGCAAGCTGTGAAGATTCAAAGTGTGAACCTGGAAACGCGCATGTTCCAATTTGGGACCCATAGCTCCCACAAACCATGAAAAAGCTATCCATATGGGGTATTTCCGTACTCAGAAGAAGGAGCCGAACACTAATCAATGCAGTTTATAAAATCTTCACCTGTTCTGTGCTTGAAATTCACATCAACATAGAAGGCAAAGCGTGAAAAATGCTGAATTTTTTTACTTACGTCAAGTTTTCACAGGCTTGGTGGTAAAATGGCTGTTTGCAAGATTTGAAAACACACCTAAAATGAAAGCCTGGGGTGTCTACTTTCAAAAAATATACACTTTTGGGGGGAAATCTTAAAAAAGAGCAGTGTTACACAGCCCAAATGAGAAATGGCACCAGTAACGCAAGCTGTGAAGATTCAAAGTGTGAACCTGGAAACGCGCATGTTCCAATTTGGGACCCGTAACTCCCACAGACCATGAGAAAGCTATGCATATGGGGTATTGCCGTACTCAGAAGAAGGAGCTGAACACTAATCAATGCAGTTTATAAAATCTTCACCTGTTTTGTGCTTGAAATTCACATCAACATTGAAGGCAAAGCGTGAAAAATGCTGAATTTTTTTACTTACGTCAAGTTTTCACAGGCTTGGTGGTAAAATGGCTGTTTGCAAGATTTGAAAACACACCTAAAATGAAAGCCTGGGGTGTCTACTTTCAAAAAATATACACTTTTGGGGGGAAATCTTAAAAAAGAGCAGTGTTACACAGCCCAAATGAGAAATGGCACCAGTAACGCAAGCTGTGAAGATTCAAAGTGTGAACCTGGAAACGCGCATGTTCCAATTTGGGACCCGTAACTCCCACAAACCATGAGAAAGCTATGCATATGGGGTATTGCCGTACTCAGAAGAAGGAGCTGAACACTAATCAATGCAGTTTATAAAATCTTCACCTGTTCTATGCTTGAAATTCACATCAACATTGAAGGCAAAGTGTAAAAAACGCTGTTTTTTTTTACTTACGTCAAGTTTACGAGAAAGTGGTGGTAAAATGGATGTGTAAAAAATTTGAAAACACACCTAAAATGAAAGCTGGAGGTGTCTACTTTCCAAAAATATACACTTTTGGGGGGAAATCCTAAAGTGGAGCACTGGAACCTAGCCCAAAATGAGTAATGGCACCAGTTAAGCAGGACTTGAAAATTCAATATTTGTTCAAAATTGGGCCCTGTAGCTCCCCCAAACCTTGAGAAACCTATGCATATGGGGTATTGCTGTACTCAGAAGAAGGAGCTGAACACTAAACAATGCATTTTTAAAAATCTTCACCTATCATGTGCTTGAAATTCACATCAACATTGAAGTGAAAGTGTGAAAAAAGCTGTTTTTTTAACTTACGTCAAGATTTACGAGTGATTGGTGGTAAAATGGCTGCGTAAAAAAATTGAAAACATACATAAAATGAAAGCCTGGGGTGTCTACTTTCCAAAAACATATACTTTTGGGGGGAAATCTTAGAGTGGAGCACTGTTACACAGCCCCAAATGAGACATGGCACCAGTGATGCAAGCTGTGAAAATTCAAAGTGTGAAACTGGAAACGCGCATGTTCCAATTTGGGCCCCGTAGCTCTCCCAAACCTTGAGAAACCTATGCATATGGGGTATTGCCGTACTCAGAAGAAGGAGCTGAACACTAAACAATGCATTTTTAAAAATCTTCACCTATCATGTGCTTGAAATTCACATCAACATTGAAGTGCAAGTGTGAAAAACGCTGTTTTTTTAACTTACGTCAAGATTTACGAGCGATTGGTGGTAAAATGGCTGCGTAAAAAAATTGAAAACATAATTAAAATGAAAGCCTGGGGTGTCTACTTTCCAAAAATATATACTTTTGGGGGGAAATCTTAGAGTGGAGCACTGTTACACAGCCCCAAATGAGACATGGCACCAGTGATGCAAGCTGTGAAAATTCAAAGTGTGAAACTGGAAACGAACATGTTCCAATTTGGGCCCCGTAGCTCTCCCAAACCTTGAGAAACCTATGTATATGGGGTATTGCCGTACTCAGAAGAAGGAGCTGAACACTAAACAATGCATTTTTAAAAATCTTCACCTATCATGTGCTTCATATCAACAGTAGTATTGAAATGTAAGTGTGAAAACTGCAAAAAAACAAAATATTACCACAATTTTGAAAAATTTTTCTGGAAAAATAGCTGCATGAAAAACTCCAAAATTCTCCTGATTATTTACTTTATGTTGTGTAGTTTTCAGAAACATATACCTTTGTGGGACATTTTTGGTTCTGGCACCGTCAGCTAAGCTATGATGCTAACATGCCAATTGTTGAGAAATTACAAGTTGGAAATAATGGCATCCATCTTGTAATATTTACCTTGTAAATGTGAGGAAGTGATTGAAATACTAGGCATATGGGGTATTCTTATATTCAGGAGAAGCAAATGAATATATTTAGGGGTATTTTTTTGTCATAAACTAATTGTATGCAAATCCTGACACGAAAATATAAGCAAAATGTTGTTTTTTTTCAATTTTTTTCCTCTTTTTTTCTATTTTAATCAAATTAAACAATGAGGTATTCATATAATTGTGGTATCAAAAGAAAGCCCTACTTGTGCTTAAAAAAACAGTATATAATTTATGTGGGTGCACAAAAGGAATTAAAGAGAAAATATGGTTGAACAAAGACATAGTCAAAAAAGTCAGAATTGCTCCGGTCCTTAAGTCAAATCAAACTCAGATTTTCCCGGTCCTTAAGGGGTTAAAGGAACCACAAACCAATTGAGAAACAAAGGCAAAGCTTCCCAGATAGCAATAACAAAAGGGTTAATAATGAATTCACCAGATCATAGGAGTATTCTCATTTTCACCATCATTGAAATGTAAGGGTATATTAAGGATTTGTTATCTGAGAGCCTTTTCCTACTGTGGATCCGAGAAATAAATGCCAACTAGGGCATGGTTTGCCCATTATATTAAAGGGGAACATTCACATGCAAACAACTGGAGTCCGGATGATTTATTTAGTAAAGCTAATTAAGCTTTGGTATTTTTTTTTAATGGATCTTACATCGTGTAGAAGATATCCAGGCTTAAAATTTCCCACTTCCGCGTTCTGCGGCACCCTGTAAGTGCGGCACGAAGCGGCAGGACTTCCCACCTGCCTCCCAGCTGCCCCAGGGAGCGCGTTCACGCTTCCCTTCAAGGGGATATTTCTGTGATGTAATGTTACAACAAGCTCTGTTTACCATGCTACTGAAGTTGCTTTTTCTTTATACATGGTAGTCTGAAGACAGACGACCTGCTGAAAAGGTGAGCAACCCTTTGAGTGCTGAGGTCCACTTGTCCAACGCTTCCCCTCTGCACAGGGGTCTCCTTTGGAGTTTCTACTACATAAACACTCACTCATTGCGTTTGTCCGTATGTCTGTTGGGGGGTCTGAAGCAAGTTTCTGTGGTAAATTTAACCCTTTGTCTGACGATTTGGCATCTTTTTGGGGGGTTTCACACTTTTCCCTTTAGGGTACAGTGTTTATTTAACTCATAACATGTTCTGTAGTGTCTTATACAACTTTTTTTTACCTCTGTGTAAACTTTTACAAATTGAGTTCCGCGCGCTTTACCGCATAGACGCCATGCTCCATTCTCCTCTATGGGACTTTACAGTTTGGGACATATCTCTGCAACCGCTCAATGTAGCGACTACAGAGATGGCTGATTTTGTTTGTTTGCCCTTGCTTTATCATCCAGTCAATGTTCTGTGTGTTTTGGGGGGCTCAGGGTATTTCGGACATTGTTTGGGTACTTTTTTAGGGAAAACTACATTTCCCATGAGCGCTTGCTTCGCGCGCTCGTTCTGATTGGCTCCCGTTGTGGCAGCCATTTTCTGCTTTCCCTTCACGAGTATCCTACACAGGGCTTGGACCCTCCTTCTCTCCTCAGAAGATTAACCCTTTGCCTGTCAGATCAGTGCAAATTAGCGATTTCTGGGGTGAAATGTTAATATTACACACTGTATTTAATGTTTCTTATACTTATGTTGTGACACTGTTAGGATGACAACTCTGTTGGAACTTGGGACTAGACTTAAGACTAAGGACACTGGGGTGTCTGTGACCCCCATTGCGCATTGCTCCTTATGTCAATCAGGGTTGCCTAGAGAATGCTCAGGTCATTTACGCCTAGCATGTGCTGCTGCCCCTGCATCCCCCACGAACCTCCAGCCATGCACTGGAGCCAGTCTGGATGCAAGAGTTGAAGGCCATTACTAGAGACCTAAGGTCCACCTTACAACTCTTTCCATCCCAATTGCAGGGGGTCTTCCAGTCTTGGCAGCCCCCTACTCCTATCAGGTCTTCCATACCAAAACTGCAGGGCATACCTGATCTAACTGACTCCTTTGAGGAGGAACTGTTGCTGGATTCTGATGAGCGGGAATGTTCTGCAGTGGTTTCCTCACAATTCTTTGGGGACCCCACTTGAAGTTGATCCTGACCCCTCAGTTGAGGGTATGATCAGGGCTGTGTTAAATACCCTAAGCTTCCCCTTGGGTTTCTAGACTCTCTAAGTCCACTGCTTCGCCTGTGGTGGACGCATCTATCCTTCACGGCTTGAGACCTCCCTGAAAGCCATTTTGCTACGGCTGGTACTTCTTTGCGTCCAGCATTAGCCGCTGCTTGGGTGAACAGCGCCATTGCAGTTTGAACTGAACAGCTGACTGTAGCTGTCTGTCAGGGAGTTCCTACTGATGATATGTTGCGGCTCCTTGCCAACATCTCTGAGGCTAAGCATTATGTTTCTGCTGCTATATTTGTTGCCATTCGTTTGGTGGCCAGGGTCTCTACCATGTCTGTGGTCACAAGACGGGCTCTTTGGCTCCTGAACTGGTCTACAGCCACTAATTCTAAGAAAGCCTTACTTTGTTACCTTTCAGGGTACCTCTCTGTTTGAGACAGAGCTTAAGGACCTCAATAGCGTGGCCACAGGGGGCAAGAGTACTCTCCTGCTCTTAGTCCCTAGGAAAAAGCCTCCAGCAAAGCGGGAATCTACGTTTTCGTCCCTTTTCAGGTTGAGGAGCGCCCCGCGAGCCAGGCAGTTACCCAGGCTCTGCACTCTTCCTCCAAGTCCAAACAACAATGGAGGGCCAAACAGTCCTCCACCAAGCCCAAGGCTCCCACACCTTCTTCGGCATGACTTGCCGACCCCGGACAGGCACAGTGGTGGATCCGTGGGTTTTGTAGGTGGTGTCAGAGGGGTACAGGGTTCCTTTCACCTCACTTCCTCCCTTCAGGTTCTTTCCTTCACTCACTCTCAGGGTGCAGAGAAACTCTGTCTGTTCAACTGTGCCATCCAGACCCTTTTGGACAAGGAGGTTCTGGAACTAGTCCCAGTACCGGACATGGGTTTGGGTTTCTACTCAAAGGTGTTTGCGGTTTCCAAGAAGGATGGCGGCTGTTGTCCGATTTTGGACCTCAACTCATTTGTGGTCAAGTCTCGCTATCACTGGAAGTCCCTAAGGACGGGGATTGTGCATACCTGCATATTGCCATTCGTCCAGAGAGCCAGCAGTACCTCAGGTTTGCTTGCAACTAAGGGCATTTCAGTTTCTGCTTTTCCCTTCGGTCTGACTACAGCTCCCCAGGTCTTCAATCACGTCCTGGGAGCCTTAGTGTCTGTCCTCCTTCAGGACGGCATCAGAGTCACTCCATACATGGACGACTTGCTTCTGAAGGTCCCCTCTCTGGAACTCCTTCTTCAGCAGGTCAAGGACTGCATTCATGCACTCACCCATCACGGATGGATCCTCAGCATGGACAAGTCGGCTCCTGTACCATCTCAGAGTCTGGTCTTCCTGGGCCTTCTCTTCGACACCCAACAGGGCATAGTGTTTCTCACGGACGAGGTGGCTCGCCAGATCGCCCACACAGTGCCTACTGGTCTGGCTTACGATCCAGTTCCAGTCAAGAAGTTGACCTCTCTAGTGGGGAAGTTCATCTCCACCACAGAAGTGGCACCGTTTACCATGGCTCACACTAGGGAACTCCATAGGTTTGTAGTCCAGATGTGCAGAGAACTGCCGGATCTACTGTAGATGTCGGTGCCTCTTCCTCTTCTCGTTGAACTGAGTCTGTTGTGGTGGCTCAACCTCTCCAAACTGCTGAAGGGCCTACCCTTCCTGGTGTCATTCTGAACGACTGTGAAGACAGATGCCAGCCTCTCCGGCTGGGGAGAGGTTCTGGGTCACTTGAATGCTCAGGGGCGGTAGTCAATGGACGAACCTCTCCTTCCCATCAACGTGTTGGTGTTTCGAGCGATATTTCATGCTGTTTGATACTGGACGCACCAGCTGGAGGGATGCCCAGTCAGAGTCCAGTCTGACAACGCCAAGGCAGTGGCTTACATCAACAAGCAAGG
This sequence comes from Rhinophrynus dorsalis, assembly GCA_037306005.1. Lineage (NCBI taxonomy): Eukaryota > Metazoa > Chordata > Amphibia > Anura > Rhinophrynidae > Rhinophrynus > Rhinophrynus dorsalis. Next base: position 596,760,625 of record CM074719.1, read on the forward strand.
CGGAACAAGGAGTCTTCTTTTTTTCCTTCTTTCTGTCTAGTCAATAGTTAACTGGAAGGGGATTGGCTGGTGACCAGCTAAGGAGGGAAGGAAGGCTCCACCCAGCAAATTCTTTCCAGAATTGTTTCCTGCCTAACTTAAAGGGGTGGTCGCCTTCCCAAAGTTACCAGTAACCTATATGGACTAATAGAAAAGGATTTAACAGGTAAGAGTAAAATTCTCTTTTCAGCTCCCATTGGAACCAATAATATAATTTGCACTGATAAACCAAATTTGCAGCAAGCTGGGTGCACGGGCATGGACAAAATCACCTATGTGAATTGCCTCATAAGATAATTATGGGCCAGGTTTATGTATATATACAGTAAAATCTCAGGTACAGTATGCAGTATCACAGTGGCCTGAAATAGCACAGTGTCGCTGTTTCTACACCATCCTTTGAAGATTTATGGTCAACTGACCAAGCTGTCCGTAGGACGCTGTCACAACAGCGTCACTGTACAGACCCATTAGTGGACAAGCTCAAGTAGTGCGGCAGAATACTGAAAAGATGGGGTGATGGTATATGCTACCCCAGTCTGATCTGGCCAAGAACACCAAGTGAGCCTGGATGTGGATTAAAGATCTGCAACTCACAGACTCCATCTATTAAACACACTTCCACTTATCTGGGGGAGACGTACTCTGCCTGTAGGTGATCTAGGGATCTGGCAATTGCTCTCTCAATCTTCCTGGTATGACACAGGTATCAGCATCCAGTTGCGGCCAGCTGCCACCTTGTCACCCACACAACATCATTGCTGAGCCGGCTTAATTGGCTGTCCCTTCTGTGCACCCACTCTCTGCAACAGATGTCCATCTTGCTACACCACACTGCCAGTTCCACTTGTCCTGAGCCTCATGATGTATGATGGAATCCCTGAGGAGTACAATAGGTGAGCTGGTGAGTTAATATGCCCATATACCTACCTAACTGGGGGTCTTCCACAAATCTTTCCTTGACTTTTCTTTCTCTGCCTCTTACCCTCTTTGCAACGCTTCTCTTTCAATTCCCGTCACTCAGCTATACCTTTCTCTACCTCACCATCCATCCCTACCCTTCTCAATTCTTCCCATTTCCTACTTTAATCCTTCATATACTTTGCCCCTGGTGCCACTTTGTAACCCTCCACTGCACATGACTCTTAGTCTCTTTTATGTGTAAACTATATATATTGTGGAGGCTTTCCTGCTCAATAAAAAATAACATTCCCACTACTGAGAATTCATTCAACAGTTATAACTTCCTGTCTTTTTTTTTTTATTTACTCGAGAAATCCTACAAAAAGTGACCACTAGGTGGTGCTATTTCATTTGTCCCAATGGAGAAATCCAGTCAGTCTGCTGGTAACGCTCTCCAATAACTGAATCAGGCATTATTTTGAGCTGTTACAGCTTCTGAATAAATAATAATCCAGCAGTGGGCTTGCCCTTGTTTTTAACTGCAAGAAAAGTTTATAATTTATATTTTTAATTTTTAAAAAAGCATTACTATGCCTCTAAATATATTTCTGTTTCGTCCAATATGGAATACCAGGGGAGGAGATCTTCCTTCCTTAGGAAGGCTGGAACATTTCAAAAGATAAAGTCTAGAAGATGGAGCCTTGCCTTTCCTTCATCTGTCTAGCCCCACCCCCACCTTCCCAATTTTGATTTGTTCTAGGTAGAGTGAAGAGGCTTGGAACATAGCTGTTTAATTTTTAGCTTATTTTTTATTTTATTATTCGATATGTGGTTGTTACAATTCCCCCATTAGGAGGGTTACTAAGCATGGCTTCCCCTGGAAGACTGATCAAAGTACAGGTGCTGTTGTGGACCCATACAGCCCTGTGGAGAGAATCTTACAGCCCAGGTTTCTCTCTCCCAAATGGGTCACTCTGAGGCTCTGTTTCTTCATAATGGTATCCTGAAGACTGAAGTTGAAGACTGGTGGGTAACCCTTCATGTGTCATGGTCCACTTGGTCCCCTTCCTACAGGTATTGTATAGGGGTCTTGAACTCCTGCATTCACTCTGGGTATTTTATTACTGATTTGTCCCTGAAGTATGTATGGCTGCTGTTAGGGTAGTTAATCCCTTCCCTGCTGGTTTCACTGGGTTTGGGGATTTTTCCTGAATTTTCCCTTTAGTGTTATGCATTTTTATTACCCCCCACATTTCCCCTTGGGTCTTTGGGTGTTTTGGAACTTTAGAGAAATGTTTTATTTTTGGTGCATGGCGCCTTTAAGGCATGCTTCCTGCCGTGGCTGCACTTGCTCTATTGACTTTTATGGGACAAACTTCTCTGGGACATCTCTAAAACTGTTTGTCATTTGAGAGAGGGTTCAACCTTCTTGTCTCCTCATGTCCTAGTATCCAGCTCACATCCCCAGTGTCTTGATACCCTCTTAGTTACTGTTCCTCATGCCAGGTGGCGCTCCCTAGAGAGTATTCAGGATCTCTATGCCTCTCATGAGCTGTAGCCCCTACTACATCACTGGGGCCTTCTAGCCTTGAACAAGAGCCAGTCTGGGTGAAATATTTAAAGTCCACTATGGCACAATATCCCCTATCTCTCCAGGGGGTTCTCCATTCATGGAAACCCACTACCACCTTGGTTTTGTGGCCCCTAAGGCCTCAGGTATATATATATATATGGATTCATGAATTCCTCCGAGGAGGATTCCCTGGAGAATGACAAGGAGGAGGGGGGAATATGAAGAAGGGGATTCTGCATATTCTTTTGGCAATCTCTTCGAAGCCGACCCTGCTCCCTCTGTGGAGGGACTCATTAAGGCTGTCTTGCAGTCCCTTCAGGTCACTAACAACCCTGATGAGGATCTGTCTTCATCTGATGTGTTTCAGAAACATAAAAAGTCTTCTACAGTCTTTCAACCCAACACCACTCTAGATCAAATTATTTTGGATGAGTGGAAGATATCCGATAGGCAGCTGTCTATCTCTAAGAGAGTCTCTAAGCTGTACCCCTTCTCAGAGGCAGCTTTGATGCAGTGGGTTTCTCTTTCTGCTGTTGATTCCCCTATCTCCAAGCTCTCTAAGTCCACTGATCTGCCCTTGGCAGATGCTATAGCTCTTAAGGATATGACGGACAGGAAGCTAGAAGCTATCCTCAAGTACAACTTTGCAGCCATTGGCGCTGCTTTGAGGCCAATTTGTGCCTTTGTCTGTATCACCAGAGCTATTGCTGTCTGGAGTGAGCAACTTAATGATGCCATCAGAGATGACACCCCTAAGAAGGACCTTTTAGCCATCTCTGAATAGATGATTTATTATTTATATACACACTACACAGTCTGATCTCATTAAAAAAAAAAGAGGGACACGAGGGTGAGGAAGAGTGATTTGGGTCTTAAACAGGGAATGTCATGCTTTCTGAATGTGTCCCTCTTTAGGAGGGACAGTTCCCTCTTTGAGGCCCAAATCCCTTTTTCCCACCCTGATGTCCCTCTATTTAGGAGATCAGACTACGTTGTTTGTATTTCACATTACTCCACAATAAAACTCACATTAAAGGGATAGTAATACTTAAAATGTAAAAAACAAATATGTTGTAGGGTTCATCCCTCTGAGTAAAACAAGAGTACTCCCACTTCTGAAAGGTGTGTCATTCAAAAGTTATTAATTTTCAAAGTTCAATTTTTTAGGTGCAATATCACAGTGGCCTGAAATTGTACAGTGGCGCTGTTGCTACACGATCCTATGGATAGCTCTGGTCCCGGGACCATAACTCTCCATAGGATGATGTAGCAACAGCGCCACTGTACAACTTCAGGCCACTGTGATATTGCACCTAAAAAATTCAACTTTGAAAATTAATAACTTTTGAATGAAACACCTTTCAGAAGTGGGAGTACTCTTGTTTTACTCAGAGGGATGAACCCTACAACATATTTTTTTTTTTACATTTTAAGTATTACTATCCCTTTAAAGTGGAACTATCACCAAAAATAAAAATTGTCCCTTGGGTTTTAACCTTTAAAACAACATTAACGCTGGGTGTCTTTTTTTTTTTTTACAAATCCACTAGTAGCGGAGATATTTACCCTTCAACATCAGGCACTTCCGCGTTCTACGGGACTTTGTACCGTCTGAGGACTTCCCAGCTGCCCCAGGGAGCACGTTCATGCCCCCCCTTCATAGCTGTTTTTTTATCGGCTAATGTTACAGCAAACTCCATTTACAATGCTACTGAGGTTGCTGAAACATTAGCACACAAAAAAAACAGCTACAAAGGGGAGCGTGAACGCACGGAACTGAATCGAAAATTGAACTTGTTTCCCATTGCTTCCAGTGGTTGCAAATTTAGTGCCCATGTTGTTTTGTTTTGTTTTCTCCCTTGGGGTTTATCACAGCACAGGTAATTGGATGACTTACTGTGCTTGAAAAACTACCATTGCCTGTTTGTTTTCTCCTAGTGGGAATTGAATCGAGCCCCAGGAGAGACACTTGGGAGGTATGTGGTGTGGGTTTTTTTTAAAGTGTTAGTAATGTCCAACAAAAAGTTTTTTTGCATTTAGAAGATCTTAAAAAGCATCTCTCAAACCGCTATGGTTTAAGAGACACAGGCGTTTAAAGTTCGCTGTCTCCTACTGACAGCTGTAAAGCTGTCAGCAGGAGATTCGTGTCAGTCGACACGGAGGCGCTTGAGAAGTGCCGCAATCTCGTTACTTACAAGGAATCCCTTCATAGGAATGGTCTAAAACGTGTGCCTGGTGTTCAAGCACATGTTTTAGATCATTCCAATGAAGGTATTCCTTGTAAGTAACGAGATTGCGGCACTTCTCAAGCGCCTCCGTGTCGACTGACACGAATCTCCTGCTGACAGCTTTACAGCTGTCAGTAGGAGACAGCAAACTTTAAACGTCTGTATCTCTTAAACCATAGCGGTTTGAGAGATACGTTTTCTTGCATTTAGCTCAGCTTTTTAAGCTCTTCTAAATGCAAAAAACTTTTTTTGGACATTACTAACACTTTAAGTATAGCACATTGCTCCACAGCAATTAAACTCAAATTGTTTGTTGAAACTTCAGTACATGTGTTTACAAATTAGTCTGTGTAAATAAAATACTTTGGTCTTGCTCTAAATAGTATATCCGGTTACATAAAAAGCTGTCGACAGTTTATGAAATAATCCTTAAATTACCATGCCCCACCTGCCATCAATACCACCTAAAACAAAAATGTCCCTCTTTTGCCATTTGAAATGTTGGGAGGTAAATTCAGATTGCCAAAACTACTAGAAAGTTAAAGCCCATGAATCTCAGGAGAACCACATGTTGCTCCGCCTTGCTGGATGGGATATCCATTGATGAGCGAAATCCGTGAGGGCTATAGTATATTTATAGGCTAATGTGCTATCCATGTCCAGAAAGACAACCCCCCCTGCTTTTTTACAGTGGATCTATCATTATGCAATACAGCAGTGAAGAGGAACCTGAACGCCCTCCAAATGTTCAGGAGTCCTGCCCAAAGCTGGGTTATACAGCAGAATCGGACACACTGACGCCTCTCCAGTTGTTGAACTACAAATCCCATCAGATAACGGGTTCAACCTTATCTACCATTTCTTCAAGGCGCTGCCTGATGACATCATTACGCTAGGCCACGTGAGACGATACATCCCACACCTTTCAATACACTGGTCTGTGATCCGCCTCTTGTCTAAGGTAATCGCGTGACGTCACGTAGAGCATTTAATTGTCTATAGACGCAAACCGTTAATTTGGTGGAATACCGTGAATTTAAACCCCACGATTTGCGATAATTTTAGAGTGAGGCCGATGTCGCTGTATCATAGGTACTTCGCCATTTTGTTGGTTTGTTTATGTTGTGCTCCTCTGTACAGTAACAATAGCTATGTATAGGTATCAGTATAAAGGCAGCTATAGATCTCACACACTCAAAGTATGTATAGCCCTGGGGTGGAGGACTGCTTGTTATAGACTGACTTTACAAGGACCTCCCTTTATCTTCATTGGGAGAAACGTGTAACTATCGCTTGCATATGGCTTGGCTTTATTATTTGTAATGTAATGTGGTGAGCAGTTTATGTGTGTAACTATCCACATTTAATTAAGCATTGTTCTCCTCAAGACTGGCCTTCCTTACACAAACAAACTTATTTCAGGATGCAGTTGCCAGATGATGCCCTGTTAACCCTTTGAGTGTCAGAGAGGTACGATACCCCATCTCCATCTGGCACTCAAAAGGTTAAGAGGATAATTCAGTTTGTACATTGTGTGAAACTAACGACAGGGATGGCAGCTCTTGTCCTTAAAGACGAACTAACCTGCTAATGGTAATTCCCACTTAACCCTTTGAGTGCCAGAGTGGTACACAACGCTTTGCGTACACCTCTGGCACTCAAATGGTTAACCTTTTTGTAACCAGAATATCCTAATGGCCCATATGAATTTTACATTTGTGTTGTAACTCAAAAGACAACCTCATAGATCCAACCTGGAGGCGGACATGACACTTCAAGCAGCACTGCAGAACCTCAACCCTGTTTGCAGCATATGGTAATCTTAACCCTTTAAGCTCCACAATGTGTCATACACTTCTGTTCCTTTAATGTTAAGAAGGCTCTGCATTGCTGTCATGGCATTGAGTACTGGTTGACAATGTTCTATCTTGAATAAGACACAAGGGCAACATTCACAGGGGTCATTAGGATTTTTTTTTTAGTACAAAAAGTTGGTTTATTATCAAACTATACCATTCAACTGTTTATTTTTTTCAGGTATAGTACTTTATGTATTTATTTTTGCATTGGAACATAAAAAAGTAAAATCATGTACCCTTTACAGCACAGAAGGAAGAGTGTGCACTACTGGGTACACTCTACAGGTTGCTGAGAGAAACTCAGGCACAGGACAGGACTGATCGCAGACATAATGTAATAAGATTCTTTACAGGAAACAAAAATGTCATTCACTGAACATATCCACTACTGTAATATGTAAAACTTATCTCATATAGGTTGAAACTTCAGTAGGTTGGTTTCTTTGTATTTCTAGTTTGTAAGCTTTGTGGATCGTTTTTTCTGTAGATGGCAAGCTCTTTTGTCTAGGTTCTGTTAATCTTCTAAATAAATGGATCGCTTCAATTTATGTCCGGTATTCATCAGGGGTAACACACTCCCTTTTACTTGTAACATAGGAAACAGGAGGAAATGGTGCCTTTTTCCTTACACATGAAGCCTGATGAGCTTTCACACATTTTCATTAGCACCTCTGCAGCCTACCTGCTCCAGTGCGAGTTAGTGGAAGCAGGGCTCATATTGACTCGGCTTCCATGTAACACAATGGACCTTATGCACAAAAGGGAGAGTTGTAGTTGTGCATATATCTGTACCATAGGCAACAAATACAATTTTTAAAAATCCCTGTTTTAACTCTGTTAATGCAGGAGAAGCATTTCAGTTCACTGGAAATTGTTCAAGCATTGAAAGCCCCATTCAGATTCATGTTTTTTCTGTTCTTTCCCATGGTGCAGTTGGTTTGACCAGGATTTGATCCTGCGTTCTTGTGCAGAAGACTCACTGTGTACTTTCCTCTGTAGGACCTAGCTGGCACATACCGTACATTTTTCTTAATGTGTTGGTAAAATTGAGCTCAACATAAATGCTTGCTGAGAATGGATAGTACATAAAGTGCTTGTTTTATGCTCCAAGTGTATCACAGACGGCCTCCTTTTCACTCCCCACTGTCCTTTCTAAACCCCCACTCACGTCATGAATGAATATATTTATTTAGTGCCATAAGTGTAATCAGAGCTTTACAATTTAAGCAGCAAAACAAAGAAGATTTGGCCGGGCAGGACATTAGTTTTCCTTAACCCACCTCCCCTTGCTGGTGACTGGACAATATGCAGAGAGCCATTAAAAGTAGAGGGGGGAATATAATTGCATGCCCGGCTTCCCTAAAAATCAGGTGCTCTTGCATGTGTTTGCTTTGCCTAATAGTAAATCTGGCCTTGTCTCTTATTTTATGATTAACTCCTGGCTTGATGGGGAGGCGGAGTTAGCCCTCACTGCACCCAATTGGCAGGGGTGGTGATTTTGACTGGAGTGGCCTGTGTATGGGGGGGGGGCAAAGCCCCCTGCCCATTTCTGGCAAAATCATTACAGTAAGCTGTCATGGCCCCTTAACCCTTTGAGTGGCAGAGGGGTACGCAACGCATTGCCTACCCCTCTGGCACTCAAAGGGTTAATCCCAATCCCATCCTTCCCCTCCACTTACAGGGCAATGATTTTGACAGGAGTGGAAGGGAGCAAAGCTTCCTTGTCCAAAACTGGCAAAATCACTGCTGTGAGTTTCAACAGGGTGTTCATTTTGACAGGGGTGGCCTGGGGGGTGAATCCCCCTTGTCCTTTCCTGTTAAAATGAATGCTCGCAGTTTTACCCTCCAAAGAACAAGGTCTTTCACTGCATCATCTCAGCTCTCCTTCCCTTCCCTCCTATTTGCCGCATTTTCTCAGCCTACCTCCGCTTTCTGTCTGCTGGCCTATGACTCTGCCTCACAAGAACCTGATGCAGCAGGTAAGCCTGGGGTGGACGTGGAGTCCAACTACTTCCTGGAGTAGTAGGGCGTCTCGGTGGGAAGCCTGGGACCAAGAATGAGCTCCAGCGTTGAAACACAGTATGCCTCCCCAGATATACAGGCAATTACTGTATCCTTTTTGCTAGTTTTATATATAAGCACGGCCAAATTTTCTCTCTCTCACTCGCAAACTATCCAGCTTTTATGGAGTTAAGACCCAATTAAATGTAAATTTGTCTACTATGGGGCAGATGATTTGCTACAGGATAAGGCCCAATGTTTTCAATTCTTGTGTTTTTGTTTCTTACAGCTGAATCTAGTAACAAAAACATGCCAGAAGGACATCACCTACCTCCTGATTCACAGGCTGGTGTGGAAGAAAATAACCAAGTCACACAGGTAGATAACCACTTACATTCTTAATAAACTTGATGTTGGTCAGGGTCTGTTATTAGTCCTTGATCAGATGTGACCAAATTCAGTGATAAAGTACCAAATACTGGACACGTGGGTGAGACTTATTGATATACAAGAAAAAGGAAAACATAGCGGTTGCCGATAGTGCCTTTTCAACCTAGAAACACACAATGATATACAGATTGCCCTCACATATTGTGATGGTTGAAGGTGGACATGTGCCTCGTCAACAACCTATGATCGCAAGGAGAGAAAATCTGTCTATGCTTGGATACTCCAAGTTGATTCCTACAAAGTACTGAATCTCCTAATATCACCTGAATACCAGATTTATTTAAAGCAGAACTACCACCCGAAAAAAACTTTAGCTTAACTAAGTCACCATCTGGAGACTAGCTGCTTAGTAGCGCTAGTCACCAGAATTATTACCTTATTTAATAGATTTCTGCTCTCTTCTATGGCTGACAGTAGCACGGAGCGCGGACATCTTTCCATTGTGGCGTCCGTGTGCCTGCGCTGTCAATCCCAGCCGGAGCCAAATGGCTCCTAGCAATGCCTCCTAGACCCGGTTGGGACTTACAGCGCAGGCGCGCGGACGTCACAATGGCAAGATGTCCACGCTTTGTGCTACTGTCAGCCATAGAAGAGAGCAGAAATCTATTAAATAATGTAATTATTCTGGTGATTAGCGCTGCTAAGCAGCTAGTCGCCAGATGGGGACTTAGTTAAGCTAAAGTTTTTGTCGGGTGGTAGTTCAGATTTAAATAGCATAGGCTACAAAGCATTAAAAATGTAGCTACGCATTTCGCAGTACTACAAACTGCTTTATCAAGCTATAGTTCTGTAGATAAGTTTTAATACTTTGTAGCATGTGCTATTTTAATCAACTTTGTATTCAGTTTTGTAATAACTGGTATGGAACAATAGCATAAAGAACTTGATTGGGTGAGGCTGGAGAACTCTGCTTAGCGAACCACGCTGCAACAACAAAAACCAATGAAGTAGGATGCAACAGATACACCAGAAAAAGAGTACAGTAACAGACTACTCCCTAGATAATTATGGGGACACCCCTGTCGACAAGATACTAGGGAACAAAGAACAGAGAGCATTGCTGGCTAACTTGGATGACCCCTAAAACAGTTGTGCTGTGGTTGAAGCTGGACTAAAAGCTCTACTCACAAGACTAGTTTAGTGCCTACCGGCAGGGCTGGCCCGCACCGAGGATGACTGCCTATAGATCGTAACTACCTACTGGGGATGCAGCAAAACAAGAAGGTAATGGAAACAAGGTGCCTTAATTCTGGTCAAATCACTGTTGTGCTGATCTGCTGAGAGACAGGTCGATAAGTCGAACATCGACTGAGCAGACAGTGATAGTCGAATCTCTGCTGTAGCGTCTGTAGACAATTGAAGGCCGAGGAATCAAACACTGACTGAGCAGGCACTGATAGTTGAACTCCGATACATCTGGGACCATAAATTGTCTAACGGTCTAATTACTTGAATATTGACTGGTGGGAGTCTGAATTATCTGGAACAACGGATCAACTGATGGTCGAAGGAGTCGAAATCGACTGCACCAGAGAGGTGAACTAAACGGAACTTGAGGGAGTCGGACTCTGACCAAGCAGGAGCAAGAGATGCGTATGGTCAGACAAGCAGGGTCAGCAATTGGAGAGCAGAAGAGGCACATAGTTTACAGGCTGTAAAATAGTCTAATAGGAGAGCCAGGATTGACTGCGGAGTATGAACAATGGAAGCAAGGTACAGGAATGGCAACCAAGAGAATAGTCTGCAGCAAAGCCAAGGTCAGCAACAGGAATACAGGAAACTGGACTGAGGCTGAACTTGATCATACTAGAACGTTAAAGTCATAGTAATGTTTCATAATAAAAGCAGCTCTAATTAATCATCATAGTATTTGGACTTTGGATAGTGTTATTTCAATTCTGTCAGAGTTGTAGTTCTAGAGTAATTGAATGACAAAGTATCCCCCTCCTGCCCCTTTTACTGATGTAACACTGTTCAGCCAGAGCAGAAGGGAGGTGCCCAGGTAGACTACAGAGAGGGACAATCTTCAATTAAGATAAGGGAAAAACCTGAAAAGCTTGTCAAGGGGGGGAAGGGCTTTCTTTGTTCTCATAGGAAGAAGATTGTCCCCTTCTGTCTGGTCTATGGACTGCATTCCACATCTGAGAAGAGATGGCTTACACTAGGTAAAAGAGGCGGGAGGGGAAACTTTGCTTGTGAATATCTCTCAAACCATAAAGGTTTGAGAGATAAGACTCTTCGTTCTTTAACTCTTTTGAGTCCCAGAAGGGTGTACAACGCATTGGGAAACAGTATGTTGGATGCCCTGTGGCACGCAGACAGGTAAAATCCTGTGTTTCCCTGGAGGAGGAAACTTTAATTGTATTTTCTTAGTTTTTGTTACAAGGACATTTGCTATCCCAAACAATCTGACTTAGTATTAAATATTATCAGCCATCACCCTACTCTCTGTTGCCTCCTCCCACCTTTTCCTCACTCCCTGCAGTATCTCGCTTGTGTCTCTCTTGCTTGTCTCACAGGCTCTTGCATCCCTCCTCCCCCCAGTCTCTTGCTCTCGCTCCCTCCCTGCCATCACTTGTTCTTCTCTCGCTCCCTCCTTTCCATCTCTTGCTCTCGCTCCCTCCCATCTTTCTCTTGTGTTTCCTCTCCCTCCCATTTCTTGCTCTCGCTCCTTCCCTCCCATCTCTTGCTCTCGCTCCTTCCCTCCCTCCCTTCTGTCTCTCTCACTTCCTCCCTCCCTCCTGTCTCTCTGTCTTGCTCGCTCTCTCCTTCCCCTTTGTTGCTTGCTCTCCCTGCTTCCCATCTCTTGCTCGCTCTGCCTTTTTGCAGAGCACTGGTGGCTGAGGACTAGGCCCTTAAAGGGACAGTAACACTTCATTATTACTATCCCTCATGTTGTAGCCCTTAAAATTCAACAATACCAGCGGCATCTCTCAAACCTTTATGGTTTGAGAGATATCCACTTTCAAAGTTCCCTCTCCCCTGACATCAGCATTCTAGCTGACAGCAGGGGAATCCGGTCCCAGGGCAGGCGGCGGCTCTGCAGCATTGCTGAGATCTCGTTATAGAAATAGAAATCCTTCACTAAAATGGTCTTCTACGTGTGCTTGCAAACCAAGAACATGTAGAAGACCATTTTAGTGAAGGTTTTCTGTCTCAGGACTCCTGCAGCGCCGCCGCTTGCTCACTGACTGGATTCCCCTGCTGTCAGCTATAACGCTGACGTCAAGGGAAAAGCCAAAAAGAGGGAACTTTTAAAGCGGATACCTCTCAAACCATAAAGGGATAGTAATGAAGTATTACTATCCCTTTAACCCTTTAGAATCCAAGTGGCAAAGGAACAGAGATGTGCGCAGCACATTGCTTTGTATTGTGCAGTGCACCCATCTGGTCCTTAAAGGGTTAATATGAATCTGTTAGCTACAACCAGTTACAATCTCTCTCAGTTGTGATGGAATACAGACCTGTATGGGAGACATGTACAATGTCCCTTTTGTGTGTCAGACCAATGTGACACTTGATATTGTTTCACAGATTGAGCCAGGAGTTGGGACTGTTGCCCAGCAGTATAAGGAGGAGGCAATCCTAACAGAGGTTGGCAAAGGTGAGAAATATATAGTAAATAATTAGAATTGTTTACCTTTGGATTCATATAATTGCTTTAGCTTTTTTAGAGCTAGAGGGACGGCAAATACATTTTTGCATTTACTTCTTTTATAAGAGGCCATTCACTGAGATTAGAAGAAATGAGATTTCACCTTCTACAAAGGAAAATGGCCCATATGTATAACTGCAAACTGGAGTTAACCCTTTGAGTGCCAGAGGGGTACTCAACGCACAGTGCCTTGCGCACCCCTCTGGCACTCAAAGGGTTAATCTGGAGGAAGTCAACTGCACCAAAATGAAAATTCCTAAATTTCCATACGCTTGACTAGAGCTTTTTAACCCCTTAAATACTAGACAGGTCTCTAATACATTGTAAACCAATGCATTGGAGACCTAGCAGTCAGGGGGGTTAAAAGGCCAACTTAAGTTAACAGGAATTTTTTATTTGTCCCCTACGGTGCCTTTGATTTACCCCAGAATAACTCCAGTTTTTTCTTTAGACGTATGGTTCAATGTTCCCCCCTGTATGAGTAGTAAAAATATGGAATTTACATCTTAGGGAGGTGGTATTGGAAGATGAAATCTTCAAAAGGGCCTGTACTCCTCTTCAGTAAATAAGGTGTGTGTGTAATAAATATATATATAATATATGAGAGAGAGGCTTGCTGGGAAATGAGAAATAAACAGGCTTTTAAAGTGTTTAAGTCAGACGGGTCAGATACATCATTAAAAAATATGTAAAGAATGTAATAAAATCTGCAAACAAACAATTAGGCTAGCTAAAATTGAGAGTGAGAGAAGTATTGCAAAAGAGAGCAAGAACAATCCTAAACAGTTCTCAAAGTATATAAATAACAAAAAGTTGGTTTATATTGGTCCTCCTAAGGGCTGAGACGGGTGAATTGATTAGCGAGGATAAGGCTATGGCTGACACCCTAAATACATTATTTGCTTCAGTATATACAAAGGAAGCAGCAATGACAGACTATGTATGTCCTATGTCTGTTCCTCTATCGTGTACATGGCTTACTGAGGTCAAAGTCCAAAATAAACTGGAAAAGGTTCTGGTGAATAAAGCACCTGGTGCTGATGGCATACACCCAAGGGTACTTAACCCCTTCGTGTCCTGTGACGTACCCGGACCGTCACGCTGGTCCGGGACTTAAGGATCAGTGACGGTCCTAGTATGTCACGTACTTTTACTCACCACGCTCCTGCAGGAGCGCGGTGAGTAATACCGTGGACTGAAATTGATCGCTCCAAGACCGGAGTGATCTCTTTCAGTCCTCCTTTCGATGTGCCACCCCACGTGATACGGCACGTCGAACTCGTCTATCTGGTCCTTAAAGGACCAGACACTGCGGGATCGTCGGACCTTAAGGGGTTAAGGAACTTAGTTCAGTAATAGCAAGACCATTATACTTAATATTTATTGATTTCCTTTCATCAGGCATAGTGTCCTGTGACTGGAGGAAAACTGATGTAGTTCCATTGTTCAAAAAAAGGGGTAAAATCCAAACCATGAAATTATAGCCCTCTGAGCTGGACTTCCATAGTGGGTAAGATATTAGAAGGGTTACTAACTAAACTATGTTACAACAAGCAATATTATTAGTAGGATCCAGCATGGTTTTGTGAAGAATAGATCATGTCAGACAAAGTTACTTGCATTTTACGAAAGGGTAATTAGTAATTTGGACAAGGGAATTGCTGTTGATGTAGTATACTTGGAGTTTGCAAAAGCCTTTGACACAGTGCCTCACAACAGGTTACTGCATAAATTAAAAGGCTTCAGTTTGGGCGGTGTTATCTGTACATGGATTGAGAACTGGTTAAATGACAGATGGCAGAGAGTTGTTGTAAATGGAACCTTTGCAAATTGGTTTAAAGTTGTAAGTGGGGTGCCGCAGGGTTCAGTCCTAGGCCCAATGCTTTTTAATTTGTTTATAACTTGGTTTGTTTACATTACAGAAGAGAAGTCTAAGGGGTGATATAGTTACCATTTATAATTTATATTCGAGTTAAATACAAAGACCTCTACAATGAACTATTTACTCAAAGAGCTCCGCTAAGAACGAGAGGTCATCCATTCAGACTAACAGCCACTTTCGAATAAAACAAAGGCAGGGATTTTTTCAGTAAGAGCGGTAAAGTTATGGAAAAAATGACTTCAAAGAGATCCTGGATGCACCATTATTTAGCAAAACAGAAAGAAAGCTGGGATTTGAAGTCTCACAGTTCAATCTCACTGGGGTGCTCTAGCATTCAAGAGGTTGAAGTGGAACTCTCATGCTGCCTATATATGCTCTTAATTTTATGGCAGTGTGTGGCACCTTATGCTAATTCCCTGCTCATTATGCTGATTTAGTGTTTGAGGCCAGGCTAGACATCACTCTTTGTGCTATTAGACCTGTCCTCAGTGTGTGGGTTTTACACTCATATGTATGAATCTAGGCAGTTCTATTAGCCCAGCACAGAAGCTAATCAACATATGGGGCCGTATGTTCTAAACAGAAGTGGAGGAATTCTGGGGCAAACCAGCTACAGAGAACTAAAAATTCCCCAAATCATCATTGATGGATATTTGAACCCCTTGAATGTCAGAGAGGTCTCCGATGAATTGCAAAGACTTCTCTAGCATTTACGGATTTAAAATCCCCATTTAAATCAAGGGGAATTTTAATTCTCTCCTATAGTGCAAATGGTTTGACCACGCACTCCTCCACTTTTCTTTGTGCATACGGCCTATAGTACCACACTGAGCCACCAACAAAAAAAAAGGTTAATTTCCCCAAAACAATTTATTTCAAACAAATGTCTAGAACCACATGTTGGATACCTCTCTGTCGGTCAAAGGGTTAACCCCTTGACAACCAGGGGGTTGTGCAATTCATTGTGTGCACCCTCTGGTCTTTATGGGGTTAAAGGATTGGTAATGTCAAAAAAAAAGTTGTTGTTTTTTTGCATTTAGAAGAGCTTAAAAAGTTGAGCTGAATGCAAAAAAACATATGTCAAACCGCTATGTTTTGACAGATACAGGCATTTAAAGTTTGATATCTCTGTAAAGCTGTCAGCAGGAGATCCGTGATGGTCGACACTGAGGCTCTGCAGCAGAACCACAATCACGTTATTGACAATGAATCCCTTCATTGGAATGATCTAAAACGTATGCATGGTTTGTTTCTCAACTCCTGTCCTCAAGACCCACTAACAGGCCAGGACTTAGGGATTTCTCTGCTAGAGCACAGGTGTCGTGATCAGAGGCTCATTCACATTGATTAACTCACCTGTGCTCTAACAAGGAAATCATGTGATCAGAGGCTCATTCACATTGATTAACTCACCTGTGCTCTAACAAGGAAATCATCACATCCTGGCCTTTTAGTGGGCCCTGAGGACAGGAGTTGAGAAACACTGTTACAGACCATTCCAATGAAGGGATTCGTTGTCAGTAAAGCAATTGCGGCTCTGCTGCAGAGCCTCCTTGTCGATCTCCTGCTGACAGCTTTACAGATGTCAGCAAAAGACATCGAATTTTAAATGCCTGTATCTCTCAAACCGCTATGTTTTTTGCATTTAGCTCAACTTTTTAAGCTCTTCTAAATGCAAAAAAACTTTTTTTTTTTTTTTTTTTTTTTTTTTTTTGACATTACTAACCCTTTAAGTCAATTGTAATTGTTATTCCCCCCCACCCAGGTGGTGTATTTAATTTGCCCATGAATTGCTATGCCTTTCTTTGGTCTTATGGCCTTAGCCTGTTGAATTCCAGAGGGAAATGCAGTGCATTGTGAAGCAATGTGTTGCACACCTCTTTGGCACTCAGTGTTAATATATTTAGTAGAAGTAGTTTAATCCTTTGAGTGCCAGAGGGGTACACAACGCATTGCAAAGCAATGCGTTGCATACCCCTCTGGCATTCAAAGGGTTAATTATTCATAATTTTTATTTTCTTCAAGATAAATCTGACACATGGGGAAAAAAAATCACAATTCTCTTTTCAGCTCCAGAATCTGTTTTATGCAACACCCGTGTTATCCAGATCGATGAAGAAGAAAGTCTTGTCAGTGACCGTTTATCAAGCGAGACTCTGGGTAGCTCTGTCACAGTCCTAGATATGGGCAGAACATCACGTGATGAATTAAATCTCACGAATTCTCAAACGGAACACACAGGGATGGAGAATTCATTGGCTCTTATTAGCAACCGTATGAAACTAAAAACGAATGTACAGAGAACGCAAGAGAACTTTTCAGAAAAGAAACAGAGATACAGAGAGAGTAAGAGAAGTGTCGCCAATGAACTGGAAAGCATGTCTTCTCCAAGAACACACAGTGATAAGATGTATAACTGCTCTAAGAGTGAAGTATGTTCTGCAGACAATACCGATATTTCCACCCGTCAAGAAATTCACAGAGAAAAGAAACCACATCAGTGTTTTCATTGTGGGAAATCCTTCGCTAGAATGGCACATCTTGTTGTGCATCAAAGGATTCACACAGGAGAAAAACCATTTCAGTGTCCCGAATGTGGGAAATGCTTCTCAAGCAGACATGGTCTTGTTAAGCATCAGAAAAGTCACACGGGAGAGAAGCCATTTGAGTGTTCTGAATGTGGTAATTGCTATTCGAGCAGACAAGGTCTTGTTATGCATCAGGGCATTCATACAGGAGAACAACCATTTCAGTGTTCTGAATGTGGGAAACGCTTCTCAAGTAGTCCTTGTCTCTTTAGACATCAGAAGACTCACATGGGAGAGAAACCATTTCAGTGCTTTGAATGTGGGAAATATTTTACCCAGACTTCATCTCTTCTTGCGCACCAGAGAATTCACAAAGGAGAGAAACCATTTGTGTGCTCTGAATGCGGGAAATCTTTCTACAAAAGCTCAAACCTTCTTGTACATCAGAGTATTCATGCAAAGAAGCCATATTCATGTTCTGATTGTGGAAAATATTTTGCAGACGAACAAGCTTTTCTTAAACATCAGAGGATTCACTCTGCAGAGACACCTTTTGAATGCTTTGAATGTGGGAAACGTTTCCCATATCGGTCGGTCCTTCTAACACATCAGAAAACTCACAGAAGAGCCAAACCATGTGTTTATCTTGAATGTGGGAAATCTCTCACCCGTACCTAAAATCTGTCTGCACATTTGAAAACTGAAAAGCATAGTATTTGCATATACTTGTATGGTTCATTTTCTTTGCAATGGGCCAAATAAGAGCCTTTATAAGTATTTTGTTACCGATCCTCCCCCTTGCTGGTGACATCAGTCCTTTATTTAAATGCTATACCTTAGTCATAACAGTTTATATTATTAGCTGAATCACTGCTGGGTAGTACTTCAGTTCTTTATATGTGCCTGTTCCCCTCCCTGCATTTTACTAGATCAGCCCAGTCTCATTCTTTCCCCAAAACACACATACACAAACATCTGCCATTGCAGGAGTTACAGTGTAATTTTTGGAATGCACACAAGTATGTATTTCTGTGGGGCGAGAGAGACAGACAAATGATGTATAAAGTATAAAACAAACTATATTTTATGATTGTGTGTTACAAGAAAGGGTTATCGGAAAAAACACTCCAGGCAGGGAACAATTAATAACCTTTGGGTCAGTGATGACCTCACTTCTAGCAATGAAGCTGCAGGCTGTTTGGTAACCTGAGGTGTCCAAACTTGGGCTGCTGGGGAAAAAAAAAAAAAAAAAAAAGGAAAACTGGTCTGTGGACAAGGTGTGGATAGAAGTAAGCCCAACCAAAATATCGTCTCCCATACAAAGGATAAAGTGGAAGAATCAATGGTGATATTTACATGTTCGTGTGTGGTGTGTGTGTGTGTGTGTGTGTGTGTGTGTGTGTGTGTGTGTGTATCACACACACACACACACCCACACACCTATAATATAGTGTGTGTATATAGATATATTATCTCTATATAATATTTTATATATTATAAAAGACTTCTGTATGTCTGGCACACAGCCAGACCCAGGGGTGCCAGTAAGGAGGAGTTATTATAATTTTCTCTATACTGCAACTCTCATGGGTTCTTTCATGGGGGCATGATTTTCACAGGAGTGGCCAAGAATTCACCCCCATGGCTACTTCTGTGAAAATCTCTATAATGCATACCCAACACACAAAATGTACACAATACACACACACACACACACACATATATACATACTCGCACACAATGCAAAGCGCTACATGCAAAATTGTATATGCAAAGTACAAGCTGCTATATTCAATATGCAAAAAGGCTAAATACAGTACACAAAATGCAGTATGGCTATGTGCAAAATGCATTATGCTACACTCAAACCACTACACTCAAAACACGCACTTGGTAACACAGTCCACTCAAATACACTCTCACGCTCACTGAGGGAGAGTTGTGTAACGCAGTGCTTTGTATGTGTTGCACACCTTTTTGGAGCTGAAAGGGCTATTCATTAAAAACGGCCACCTTTCTGGATTCGTCTGGATATCAGGGGAAATAGTAAATGTAAATCCACTTTTAATTTTTAAACCCTATTAGTGCCAGACACATATCTAAAGCATTGGGCTGCAGTGCAGTTAATAACAAAATAATGGCTATTCCTGTTTAGTGTGTCTTCATAACACACTTCCTTTATAAAACAATATGTGTTTTATTTAGCCATGCATACAACTGCATGGGACTTTTGTTGTGTGTGTTTTTGTTTGTTTTGTTTTATTTACCCCTTAATGACCAGTAATGTGGTAGGACCATCACAAACGCCTAAAACTGACTGCTCTATGATTGAAGCAGTCAGTTTCAGCCTCTCCCACGGTGAGCTGGTAAGTGTGATCTCTTACATGTACCGGCTTTCCAAACACGCACACAAAAAATTGCCTTAGCACACAACTCCTGGACAGCCAGCCCTTAAGGGGTTAACTGAACTGGCAAAGCCGTGCCACTATTGTTAGTTTTATTTATTCAGAAAAGATAGCATAGCTCATGTTTACTAGGCTGTCCATGCCATCCTCTGTAATGTTAGAGCATTGTATTAGACATGACAGGTTCACTTTAAAGGGATAGTAATACCTAAAATGTAAAAAAAAATATGTTGTAGGGTTTATCCCCCTGAGTAAAACAAGAGTACTCCCACAGCTGAAAGATGTTTCATTCAAAAGTTATTAATTTTCAAAGTTGAATTTTTTAGGTGCAATATCACAGTGGCCTGAAATTGTACAGTGGCGCTGTTGCTACACCATCCTATGGAGATTTATGGTCCTGAGACCAGAGCTGTCCATAGGATCGTGTAGCAACAGCGCCACTGTACAATTTCAGGCCACTGTGATATTGCACCTAAAAAATTCAACTTTGAAAATTAATAACTTTTGAATGAAACATCTTTCAGCTGTGGGAGTACTCTTGTTTTACTCAGGGGGATAAACTCTACAACATATTTTTTTTTACATTTTAGGTATTACTATCCCTTTAAATACCCTTTACTTCACGCCAGAGTCTGTTAAGTGTCTCTGCTTCCAGAGGCCTAAAAGGCCTGAGTGTAGTTATTATTGTCTTTTCCAGAGCTCCCGGAATCTCATATCATAGCAGTTTTTTATGAGGTTATCCAAGACAAGCTTTTCTGAATACAAAAGCTGTGGATACAAAAATCAATATATTAAATCTTTAGCACTTATATCTCATTAGAAACAGCACAAACAGCATGGTGACTGAAGAGGGCAATGTACACTGTTTCTTTTAAACAGATTCTAGCTGAAAGTACACGTTATACCAACTATTTTCAGTTTTAGGTATGTGTTCTTTTAAAGCGGAACTATCATTTCATATTAAAGTGCCCCCAAATCATTTTTTAACATAGTCCTAAGAATATCAATATTTTTATTATTATTATTATTATTATTATTATAGTAAGTTCGGCATTATATCGAAAAATGTAACAGTGCAGACATCTTGCCAAAGAGGCATCTGTGCTCCTGCACTGTCAATCCCTGTCTTATCTATGAATGTTAACACCTTAAGGACTATGGACGTACATGTATGTCATGGGGAAAACGTGTGTTAATGAACCATGACGTACATGTTTGTCATGGAATTCAGGGGTCCCTGCGTGGCTGCACTCCGTTTGCGGACCATTGATTCCGATTCCACAAAAAAAAAACATGTAAAAACACCCCGTGGTACTTAAAGGGATAGTAATACTTCATTTTAACTTTATTTTATTTTGTAGGCATTAAAAAAACATGAAGAATGATATAAGTCTTATCTCTCAAACCTTTATGGTTTCAGAGATATTCACAAGCAAAGTTTCCCCCTCCTGCCCCTTTTACCTAGTGTAAGCAATCTCTTCTTAGATGTGGAATCTAGTTGTAAGAGCAGACAGATAACAGCAGGGGACAATCTTCTTCCTATGAGAACAATGAAAGCTCTGCCTCCCTTGACAAGTTTTTCAGGTTTTCCCCATTATCTTAATTGAAGATTGTCCCTCTCTACAGTCTACCTGGGCACCTCCCTTCTGATCTGGCTGAGCAGTGTTACATCAGTAAAAGGGGACAGGAGGGGAATACTTTGTCATTGAATTACTCCTGAACTACAACTCTGACAGAATTGAAATAACACTCTCCAAAGTCCAAATACTATGATGATTAATTAGAGCTGCTTTTATTATGAAACATTACTATCCCTTTAAGTGCCGCGGCTGCCTGGCTGGTCCTTAAGGGGGCATTGCATTGTACCTTAGGGAAAGGGATGGACAGTACAGACACACAGGTGCCTCTATGTCAAGATGTCTGCCGGTGAGTCTTCAAAGAAATTACATTTCTAATTAATGCCTGACTTACTGAGGATAATAAAAGTATTGATACGCTATCTTAAAAACTATTTAGGGGGCACTTTAATATACATGATAGTCCCACTTCAATAGAGTGCAAACATGTTGGTCTGTATGCAGGAAGTAAATGAAGAGTAACTGTCACAAAGCAGCTGCATCATAGGAGACAAATGAAAAGTTCCCAAATTTGTATTGATTTAAATAGGCCTGTTACATCCTTGAATGCTAGAGAGGTGTCCAACACATTGCAAAGCAATACGCTGTAGCCTTCGCTCGCTTTTAAGGCGTTAAAAGCCCCATTTGAATGAATATGTGTTTTAATTTGTATCTTTTAAATGTAGAAACTCACCGGCTTTTATTCAGGACTAGTTGAACAGCCCGTTACACGGGCCACAGTGCCTCTGGCAGCCGGTTGTGGGGCAGTCACACGCAGTGGAGACTGCCCGCGCCTCGGCTGATACAGAGCTGGACGCTCCTTCGGAGCACCCAGCTCTGTATCATCCGCGGTGCGGGCAGTCTCTACTGCGCATGTCGGGCGTTACACACAACTTAGCGAATTATTATATAGGATTGGAAGATGCCACCCATAGACCATGTGAGTGATCCTAAAGTGGGAATTGTCTGGATGTCAGAGAACTCAAAAGGGAGGAAGCCGCTTGGGTTTACCTTGTGTTCAAAGCCTGTTAACCCAGCGAGTGCTAGAGAGTTAGTCAACGCATTGCTTTGCAATGTGTTGGATACCTTTCTCTGGCACTCAAAGAGTTTTAAAGGAAGATCAACACTAAAAAAAGAATTAGGTTGATATAACTTTAAATATCACATACTTCTAGATAACCTATGTAAAAATTATTCATTTTACCTCAAAACGTAATCCTAAAATGGCTTTTTAAAGGGCTAATAATGTTTTACAAAAACAGCAGCTCCAATTAATCTTCAGTATTTGAGCCACGTAGAGTGCTATTTCAATACTTTCAGAGTTGTGGTTCAAGAGTAATTGAATGATAAAGTATCCCCCCCTCCCATCCCTTTTACTGATGTCAGCTCAGCCTTTCACCTTTCTGAGGTAAATAAAATGAGGCCAGGACATACTTGAAAACAAGAGACAATCTCAGTGTATTCTTCCTGGTAAAAATGCCTTGACAAAAAAACAACAAAAAAAAAAAAAAAAACAAACATGCAGCACACCTTTTTTGACCTCACAGTACTTTAAAGGGATAGTAATACTTCGTTTTATCTTTATTTTATTTTGTAGGCATTAAAAATACATGAAGAACGATATAAGCAAAGTATCCCCCCCCCCCCCCCCGTTTAGCCAGATCAGAAGGGAGGTGCCCAGGTAGACTGCAGAGAGGGACAATCTTCAATTAAGATAAGGGAAAAAGCTGAAAAACTTGTCAAGCGGGGAAGGGCTTTCATTGTTCTCATAGGAAGAAGATTGTCCCCTGCTGTTATCTGTCTGGTCTTACAACCAGATTCACATCTGAGAAGAGATGGCTTACACTAGGAAAAAGGGGCGGGAGGGGGAAACTTTGCTTGTGAATATCTCTCAAACCATAAAGGTTTGAGAGATAAGACATATTGTTCTTCGTGTTTTTTTAATGCCTACAAAATAAAATAAAGTTAAAACGAAGTATTACTATCCCTTTAATTTCAGTCGATAAACAACGACTGATACATCAACTTCAAAGGAAAAAGATAATGGTTGATGTTATCTAGCAATGCTAAACGTTGTCAAGACAAGTACAAACTCACAGCCAATCACAATGCACCAAGTACACTCAAATTCACTTATATATCCCACAAAATAACTGACATAACTTGTCTGTGTTTTGAGCTTTTGCGAGCTCGAGCACAAGACTCAGGAGTGGAGGATAGGGAGTGAGAGAGAGAGGAGCTGACACTTGAGCGAGTTAGACAAAGTTGGCACATTTTGCATACACTCATAAAAACACATGTACGCCTCATTTTTGTTTTTGTTTCTCACACATAACACATCTTTATCTTTTATATCTACAGTGTGATTCAGTGAGTGCAACGGAGTGACAGAGTGAGTGTAATCAATTGTGTCTATGAGGGCCTGAGTCAGATGGCAGGGAGAAAAGGCTAGAGAGAGATGGGTGGAGGCGCAGGAGAGGAGGAAGGCATCACCAGTCAGGGAAGTACTCCTACGAGGAGAATGTGGTCCTTGTCCAGAGTATCCTGGAAGGAGAGCATCCTGTACCAGATGGAGAGAGTCAGTGGTCTAGCTGCCAAGAAGAAGGCCATCTGGCATCGGGTCCTCACCAAGGTAAATGCAGTCTCCAGCTGTAAGTGGACTATGGAGTCAATCAAGCGGTGGGGTGACTGCAAAAGGCATGTCAAGAATAAGTTGGGAGACCTTGCCATTTACTCCAGAGGTTGTCCCCTGTTGCCATCAGCTTCAGCCGCTGGGAAGAGATGCTGCGCAACAACTACTGATCAGGGGGTCCCTGGCGGATGTGTTACTGGAGACTACAGCACCTCCAGACTCCCAGTAAGTGCATCATTCCATAACCGTACACCACACAAACCTTCACTGCTAGTATGGCCCAGCACAGTGCCAGCTGAGTGCATGGCAAGCATTGGTTCCCACAGTGTTCAAACAAGGACTGAATACTGTACAATCGAAGCAGAAATATAAGGGGCTATGAGTTCCAGGGGGTATGTGTACCCCTCTGGCACTCAAAGGGTTAAGCAGTCCAAATGCTGTCCAGGTTTAACCACCTTGTCGCTGTGTTCAGAAATACCCACTGCACAAAAACAATGCTTACCATCGCTGTCATAAACATTTGTTATGTTTCTCCACAATGTTACACATGTAGCCACAGGAAGGGCCCCTTGAGTGCTAGAGGGATAAGCAATGCGTTGGTCCACAATGCTTTGAGTATCTCTCTGGCAGTACAAGGGTTAACAGTGGATGAACACAATACAACAGGGTTACACTGCACAGGTCCACTGGGGTCAACTCACACATCACAGTACAGCTAATACTCTACATGCAATAGAATCCCAGCAAGCCATCCTAATGACTGAAATACTGCAATTTCGTTCTGGAATGATGGATATGCTTGGCCAGATGCTGATGGAAATGAATGAACGGTGAGGGCATCCACTTCTGCAGCAGCTTCCAAAGCACCCTACAAAAAATAAATAAATTAGAACCCCATTTGTCATATTTCCCCCAAATAAACTTGCACTTGTTCATCCCAATTATGTCTGTGAATCTTTCTAGTTTCCAGCAAGGTCAGTGGCAGAGATGCTTTGCAACTCAATGCAGTGAACACAATTCCTGTACTATTTGGTTGTAAGGTGTTAGAGCATTGGTAACCACACACACACACACCACATGCACTGTTGTTCAGTTTCAACTCACAATCCACCCAGCAAACCAGTATAATTGTCAGAACCCATCCACCTCCTCTTGTTCGTAGGCGGGCCTAGCACTGATTGCTAAGCACCCACACCTGGTTGCAGCCTACTTAAACTCTGTTCCTTTCCGTTATCTACTCCCTTGGATTGTAATTACTCAGTGTCTTGTACCTGTGAATACTGATTTTGTCTGTTTCCTGTTGTGACCCGGTCTGCTTATCGTTCCTGATATCGGGCTCCCTGACTCTGTCTCTGTTCTACTACTACCCGCTACTCTTCAGTTATCCACCTTCCTGTATATCGACACCGGCACTGCTCTACGACCTTCCACTGTTCTACCGTGTACTGACTCTGGCTCTGCTCACCGACTCTCCACTTCTCTTTTATCATCCGACCTACTGTGTACCGACTCTGGCCTACGACCTTCCTCTTGTCTCCAGTATTTGACCTTCTGTCCATCGACCTCTGGCTTAACCTACACCTATCCGCACCTCTCCACCCCTTCGACTCCAAGGTATCGACCAACTGTATACCTCTGTTCGACTATTTGTGTACCGACTCTTGGCATTAGTGTTCCGACCCCTTGTCAGTGCTAGTGTGTCTCTGCCTTCTGACATCCTCTACACCAGTGGTTCTCAACTTCTGTCCTCAGGACCCACTACCAGGCCAGGATTTGATGATTTCCTTGTTAGAGCACAGGTGAATTAATCAATGTGACTGAGCCTCTGAGCACCACACCTGTGCTCTAATGTGAATGAGCCTCTGATCACCACACCTGTGCTCTAGCAGAGAAATCCCTAAGTCCTGGCCTGTTAGTGGGTCCTGAGGACAGGAGTTGAGAACCACTGCTCTACACACTAGTTAACCCTGACCCAGTCTGAGAGCCTGTGATAATAACATGAAGGTGTTGTTTGGCCATTATTTGAGTTGAAGTTGTACAACTGACATTTACCCCTTAGCATACTATGTACCAGACTGTTCCCATTTAGTTTGAGCCATTGATGTGGATATTAAGGTGTTAACCAATCATACTTTTAATTTCAGTTGTTCACTGGCAGGATATATTAGCCAAACCAACATATGCTGGGATTCACACTTGGATTTGGACAAATCCATCATACACCTAATAATTTGAGGTTAATGATTGAAAAAACTGTTGTGTTTTGGCCACAGGACAGGAGCATGAAGAAGCTGCTAGTCGGGTCTACTGATTACACAATGCAGGGAGAACATCTTGTATCTCAACATTTCAAATTCCAATCATGCTCCCCATTTAATTAATAGACCCCTAAGATAAGAGAAATTCCTTCTTAAAGGGATAGTAATACTTCAAAATTATTATCCCTTATACTGAAGACCTTTAAAACTGAATTAAATGCCACCAGCGGCATCTCTCAGACCTTTATGGTTTACTAGATAGCCGCTTTTAAACTTCGCTCTCCCCTGACTTCATCGTTCTTGCTGCAGCAGGGAAATCCGGTCCCAGGACCGGCAGAGGCTCTTCAGCAGAGCCAAGATCTCGTTATGGAAGACAAGATCCTTCACTAAAATGGTCTTCTATGTGTGCTTGCTTACCAAGCACACGTAGAAGACAGTTTTAGTGAAGGATCGTTTCTTCTATAACGAGATCTGGCTCTGCTGAAGAGCCGCCACCTGATTCAATGAACGGATTCCCCTGCTTCAGCAAGAACGCTGACGTCAGGGGAGAGCGAAGTTTAAAAGTGGCTATCTTGCAAACCATAAAGGTTTGAGAGATGTCTCTGGTGGCATTTAATTCAGTTTTTTAAAGGCTTCAATATAAGGGATAGTAATTTTGAAGTATTACTATCCCTTTAAGTATAACAGATACATAATTCATTACTATTTTGTTATATGAAGAAATGGTTATTACAACATCAAAATCATCAGACATTTGTGAGGGTGATACCATTCCTTTAATTGAAGACTTTTTTAAAAGCACCCAAAGGGTATGTTTAACATAAAAACATCCTACTGAAAAAAACAAGTTGACCTGCTCATACCATCTCCAAGAGGTCTTCGAACTGTTAGATCTTAGGCAACTCATGCATATATACTTGAGCAGTTTTTGAATAAGTGAAAGGTTTTGCAGAGGTTGCCAATGCCAAGTTTTACACTGAATAAACAGTAGCACAAGGAGCATAAAGAGATGCGCTTCCTGGAAGTGGAGTCAGCATTTCACCAGGGTCACCTGAACATTCCTCTGTTCCATGATGGATCATGCCATGGATGCCTGTGGGAAGACAAGACAGGAGTTGAAATTGCACCGTCTGTCTGTTATGAAAAGGAAGAACCATCATTATCCCATTAACTTTTTTGCATTCTGGAGGAGTAGACAACCCATTGCGTCTACCCTTCTGGAACCCATAGGGTTAGGGATAAGGGGATGCTAACCTGATATATATATATATATATATATATATATATATATATATATATATATATATATATATATATATATATATATATATATATATATATATATATATTTGAATGGGACATTGTAGCAACACATCACCTACTATGTGAACCAACCCCGATGAAACAGAGGGTGTTGAGGTCGGCATGGTAGGCAGGCCAATCTGCCTCCCAAATAGTTACTAAGATGCTATAGATAACACTAACACAGTATATCCATCCCTATTCTGCTCCATTAGGCATTGCGCAACTATTGTTTTCATGCTAACTCCAATACCCCTTTAACACCTGGAATGTCAGAAAATCCAATGCCTGAGTAAGCGCTCCAGCATGGGCAGTAAGGTGGGCACATCTGAGAATGGGGCATGAAGGGCATAGGGTTTCTCAACGGAGGTGGAACGCAGAGGGAAGAAGCAGAAATCCACATGCCACAGAGGGAGAGATGTGAATGGCTCCTTAAAGGTGGGTGTAACCCTAGTGGGGCTATTAACCATGTGAGTGCCACGCAGTAAGTGCTCAAACACCAATGGCACCAATAATTGTAAATGGAAAGGGCTGCATTTCATGTCAAGTTGCAGATGCTTATGGAAAACATTCATTCAAGGAAAGTCTTGGAATAGTGGACTACCACTACAGTTGATACTCACTTCTTTAATAAATGCATTATTCAGTTAGCAGTGCTCACCCATTTCACCCAGGTCCGGATTTACAATAAGGCAGAGTAGGCATCTGCCTACAGGCGCACCCCACAGAGGGGCGCCTGTCATTGGGATTTTTTTTTTTTTAATTTGCAGCACCAATCTTCACTACCACTTGCTGCCAGCAGGGGAATGGCTTCCGGCCCAGCAACTAGAGAGCAGTGGGCTGCTTCCTCAAGCCTGCTGCTCTGACAGTCGAAGGTGTGCTGGGCCGGCCCAGCAGTCAGTGAGTGACAGGGTAGCTGGGTCTCCATCCCGCTTGATGATACAAGCAGTGGGAGGAGTGCGGATACATCAGTGGCCCAGCACTGAGAAGCAGATCTGTTCTAATGTGAAGGTCAGTGGTCACAGGAGATGGAACAATTTGTTACTCTATTCAACACCAGTAATGTGCTGCAGCTATGATAACAGCAAACAGTTTTTATACACTGAAACATAGTGGGTTAGGGGGGAAGTACAAATTTATAAGATCAGCTTGTTTTCAGTGTTTATATGTTGGTATAAAAATAATCTGCATTCTGATACAAACCCCCATCCTCCTCCTCTATATGTGCTGATTGATAGTACACAAGGAGGCACAAGGTGCAGTGGATCACCCAGAAATGTCCAGAAACTTCCCCACTGCTCCCCTTGGCACAAGTGGAGTAAAGATGATGACATTCAGTGTGGACAGCTTAGTGCAGGAACAGCAAACAGAAATCATTCCCAGCACCTGTTTTACAGTGGAATCGTATTATTAGTACAGCCCACATTTCTCTGCCTCTAGTCATCACTCCTATTCTACATAATAACAAGAGGAAAGCCATTTTGTTTACAATAAAAAAATACTTGTAATAAGTCATTACACAACATAGCAGCCAGGCCATATATCAGGGCCGGACTAGGAATAAAAACCAGCCCTGGAAAAAATTGCTTACCAGCCCCATAGCATTGCATCATTATACCATCTCCATAGCACTGCGTTATTATACCAGCCCCATAGCACTGCGTTATTATACCAGCCCCATAGCACTGCATTATTATACCAGCCCCATAGCATTGCATCATTATACCATCTCCATAGCACTGCGTTATTATACCAGCCCCATAGCACTGCTTCATTATACCAGCCCCATAGCACTGCTTCATTATACCAGCCCCATAGCACTGCGTTATTATACCATCTCCATAGCACTGCATCATTATACCATCTCCATAGCACTGTATTATTATACCAGCCCCATAGCATAATGGCATTTTTTTCTTGTTCATAAAAAGGGAAACCATGTATTTTAAAACACATTTGAATGCCACCACCAGAGGAATAACGTTATATCTATCTATCTATCTATCTATCTATCTATCTATCTATCTATCTATCTATCTATATATGCACACACACCACCTCTTGACTCTTGATCCCCCCTTTTGCCTCTCTCCCCTTCTAGACTCTTGATCCCACCCTTTTGCCTCTCCCCCACCTCCTGATCCCCCCTCCTTTTGCCTCTTGGTCCCTCCCTCCTTTGCCTCTTTCTTCCCCTCCCTGGATCCTCATTGACTCTTGATCCCCCCTTTTGCCTCTCTCCCCTTCTTGACTCTTGATCTCGCCCTTTTGCCTTTCCCCCCTCCTTTTGCCTCTTGGTCCTTCCCCCTTTGCCTCTTTCTTCCCCTCCCTGGATCCTCATTGACTCTTGATCCCACCCTTTTGCCTCTCCCCCACCTCCTGATCCCCCCTCCTTTTGCCTCTTGGTCCCTCCCTCCTTTGCCTCTTTCTTCCCCTCCCTGGATCCTCATTGACTCTTGATCCCCCCTTTTGCCTCTCTCCCCTTCTTGACTCTTGATCTCACCCTTTTGCCTTTCCCCCCTCCTTTTGCCTCTTGGTCCTTCCCCCTTTGCCTCTTTCTTCCCCTCCCTGGATCCTCATTGACTCTTGATCTCACCCTTTTGCCTTTCCCCCCCTCCTTTTGCCTCTTGGTCCCTCCCCCTTTGCCTCTTTCTTCCCCTCCCTGGATCCTCATTGACTTGATCCCCCCTTACTTTTGCCTCTCTCTCCCCTTCTTGACCCCACCCTGTGCTTCTCTCTCCCTCCCGATCCCCCTCCATTTGCCCCCTGATCCTTCCTCCTTTTGCCTTTTTTCTCCATTTTGCCTTTTTCTCCCTCTTGACCCCCCTCTGCCTCTTTCACCCACTCTTGATGCCCCCTCTTACCCGTCAGACCCTTTGCCTTTCTCCCTCTCAAATGATCTCCCCTTTTTGCCTGTTAGTTTCCCCAATTCCCCCTCTGTGTTTTTCACCCTCTTGCCCGACCTCTCTCACCTGACCCGCTCTTGATGCCCCCTCTTGACTCTCTTGATCCCCATTTGCCTAATTCTCCCCCTTGATGAACACATCCTCTCCCCTTTTTGCCTGTTAGGTGGCTGGGCCTGTTTCCCTGCTCCCCAATTCCCCTCTTGCCTTCAAACAGGAGGACTGAGTCTGGCTGCTTTCTGCCTCCCGCCACTGCTCCCACTCAGCGAGCTCGCTGGCCTGAGCGTCAGTCTGTCTCTGTGGTGCAGCAGTGAGCAGTGGCGCTTAACCTAGGTGCGGGCGGCCCGGTGGTGCATAGACGCAGTCACGCAGTGCTCTTCATGCCGCTGCATAGTCTGCGTGCTGCATCTGACGTCACGTCACTGGGTCTAGAGTTAGACCCAGCCGACTGCTTCCATTGCATTGTCTGACTCTGACAGTCAACTAGATGCTGCCGTCGGTCCTCCTTCTTCAAAGAAATCATCTCTGTTCTCGCGGCCGCGATCCTGTCCCATTGCGGCCGCGTATAGGCATGTCGCTTGTTCTCATGAAGGCAGCAGCCCCAGGGAAGCCGGCCTACAGGGAATTTTCCCGGTATCCCAGTCTGGCCCTGCCATATATGTAATTGTAGTGGTGAAATTCTACAGCAAACCAACTTCTCCAAAGGGAACAAATACAAATTAACAGATTTAAATGCTGCTTTTAACCCCCTGAATGCTAGAGAGGTCTTCAACACACCATGACACAATGCCTTTGCAAATCATTCAATACTAGAAAGATCACAATGTGTTGGAGACCTTAAGTCCTGCTTAAGGTTTGAGAGATAACCGAAAGCAAAGTTCCCCCCTTCCCTGAAGTCAGCCTTGTGCTGACTGCAGGGATATCCAGTCTGTCTTTCATCATGCGGCTCTGCAGCAGAGCCGCGATCGCGTTAGTGACAGAATTATTAAACCGTCTTCTACATGTGCTTGCAAACCAAGCACATGTAGAAGACCGTTTCAGTGAAATAATTCTTTGTCACTAACGCGATCGCGGCTCAGCTGCAGAGCCGCAAGCCTGTCATAAGACAGACTTCCCCTGCAGTCAGTACAATGGGAAGGGGGAGGGAGGGGGGACTTTGCCTTTGGTTATCTCTCAAACCATAAAGGTTTGCGAGGTGAACCTGGGGGCTATTAACTTATTTTGCAAATACCTACAATATGAGGGATAGTAATAATAAAGTATTACTATCCCTTTAAAGGGTTGATTTTAACAGTTTATTAATGACTAGCAATATTGAGACGGTGTTGCCTGTCTGTAATATGCCGTGGGTGTAATTGTTTTGGGAATGTGTATGTAGGAAGTGAGGAATAGGTCTCTTACACAAAGGTATAATCATATTTACTTGAAGCCTGCCTACCATGTCAAGGTGGACCCTGTAAAGCAGGACTTAACGTGAGTGTATGTTTGTTGTTTTGTATTATGGTGGGTAGGTATTGTAAGTGTGTGTCAGTCTGAGTGTTGCAGGATTTCCTGGTATACAGTGTTTTTGATAATGTTGTTTTCATCATCTATTAACATGTGTAGTGCGTTGACACACACACCTTGAGACACACAGACTCACACGTTGAGACACACAGGCTTACACACACAGAAAGGTTTATTGATGAAGAGTGATCTAATGCAGTAGCTTGCAATGTGTTGCAGACATTTTTGGAGGTGAAATTGGTAAGCACTGCTAATTAACCCCTCAGTGACAGCCGCGTTCGTACGCGGCTGTCACGTTAACGCCCGCCGAACATTTTTTTTTTTTTTTCAATGAAGTCCTTAGTCTCCGAGCGGCGTGCTGCCGCACGGAGACGCGGACTTCCGTGACTTACCAGGTACGTCCTCTGTCACTAAGTGACAGTTTTTGCGGGACATACCTGGTAAGTCATCTGTCGTTAAGGGGTTAAATAATGCACTTATTAAATAAATGAGCATAAACTGCATGGGCAATGCAGTGGCAATATTGGTAGTCCAATATACCCAAGACTGTTCTAGAATTAATGTTTTCCAAAAGCATCTGCAACTTGACATGACATGCAGCCCTATCGTTTACAATTACTGGTGCCATTGGTGTTTGAGCACCTGACATTCCATGAATAACATAAGTATAGGTGTAGCTGTCATTTGTGCTCCCACTTAAAGTAATTGCAATACATTATTTTCTTGAATAAACTAATTTATCATACTCTGGTCTTGAGGCTTAAAAAATGTGACCCTTTGAGTGCCAGAGGGGGTATGCAACGCATTGCAAAACAATGCATTGCTTACTCCGCTGGCACTGAAAGGGTTCAACAAAAATGATTCAGTTTCAGCTCCTCTGCTGTAGTGTGACCCCTCACCCCATGTGATTATTATGAAAGAAAAACCTCTTGCGTCCTCCTGTGCGCTTGTCCTCTGTAGAGTGGACACCTAGTGCAGAGGGGGTATTGGTAAATGAAGGGGCCCTGTTGAGAACGTGCAGGCGTTTACATGGGGAGATGACAAAGGATGTGCCCAATTACATGCATGGAATGTCCATGTTTCTGTCTCCTGTCAAACCAGAAATCACAGGCATAGCACAAGTAGAACTGGCTAGCTAGTAGGCAGTGTATGTATGACTTGTATGGTTCTGTGAAACATAGTTACGTTTGTGAGATGAGAATGTCGGCCATTTGATGAAGAAAATATTCAGATGTGGCTCTTTTCATTAACAGTTAGAGTGGCAGAGGGGTAAGGAATACATTGGATTGCAAAGCGTTCTGTACCTCTCTGGCACTCAAAGGGTTATCGTGATATTGTTAACGCGCCATTCTCATGGTTACAAAATACACAATGAGGTAAATGTGTAAATCGTATAAATAATGGCATAAGGTATAGTAATGACAGAGGTGAAAATCTATGTATTTAAACACACACACACACAACACACACACGAGATATTCAAATCTCCTCAGTACTGCCAGTCCAGGACATACACAGGGGAGTTAGGCCCCTGCCTACTCCTGTGTAAATCTGTGCAAGGAGTTTGCACATGGTTACAACCCAGCACATGTACACACCTCACACATCCTACATACGGCATGTATTTAGCAGGACTGTGCGGCACTCACATGGTTAATAGTCCCACTAGGGTTACACCCACCTTTAAGGAGCAATTTACATATCTCCCTCTGTGGCATGTGGATTTCTGCTGCCTCCCCCTGCTTTCTATCTCCGTTGAGAAACCCTATGCCCTTCATGCCCCATTCTCAGATGTGCCCACCTTACTGCCCATGCTGGAGCGCTTACTCAGGAACCGAGCTTGCATGGTGCTGTCTCCAGGACTCTCCTACACCCCCTCCCATTCTGGACAGACAGCTTCAGCACCTCTACAGCCCAATAACACACACTCACTAACTCCTCTCCAAGGCTCTGTGTGGGCTCCAGCAAAGCCCACAAACCCATCCAAACAGTGGAGCAAGGAGAAAATCCGCACCGGAGCAGCTGATGGGGGGGGGGGGCAGACACTCAAAGTATGTAGTGCTTGGTTATCACATACATGTAGGCGACAGGTCAGGTATTGGATACAGAACAGAGCTAGCAAAGTATTCTACTGTGTGCAAAGCGGCAGATTAACCCTTTCTGGATTAAAGCGGTGAAAGCAATGCTTTACTGTTTAGGCAAAAGGTGAAAAGGTTACATGTGCTGAACTGTAATAAATGTTCTCAGTGTGTGGCTCATTCATTATTATTTAAGAGGAAAGGATGATTTAAAACAATGGTGTCCCTTAATCATGTTTTACATTGCTGGTAGCATGTAATGGGTGGTAGGCAACCTTTAGCTTGACTGCTGTTGGGGACTACAAGTCACATCTTCTTGGTCGGATGGCGCTCCTCTTCTTCTGTAGTACGTCCTCTTGTGTGTTAACCCTTTGAATGCACAACACTATACAATGCATTGGACACATTTTTTACAGTCAAAGGGTTAATTGTCAGTGTTCTCCGATGCTCCAGCAGCAAAGATAAGAGGGAGCGGATTCAAGCCTGTGGCATCAGAGAACACTGACAATTAACCCTTTGAGTGTACAAAGATATATCCAATCCATTGTAAAGCGGTCTGCAACTCACAGGGTTAACACACAAGAGGCGGTAGCACAGAAGAAGATGAGCGCCATCTGAGCAGTGCTACATACCATTCCACCACCAGTCCTCTAGAACTGAAAGGGTTACTGAAGTGGTCATGCCTCCTGTTCTCTCCTCAGCCTTTAGCACTCGCTACAAACATACCTGGGAACATTGTGTTGAGGTCTCCCCAGAGAGGGGAGTCCTATGGTGCCACTGGGGAAGAAAAATGAGGCAACTTTCTTCAAAAGGGGGTTGGGCTTAATCACAAGTGGGGCGGAGTTTAAAAAGGGAAAAAAAACTCTGCTGAATAAGCCGGGGAAGGAGGAGAAGGGGCCAGGGAGCAGGAGGAACACAGTGGAAGGAGATTAACTGGGGTGAGCAGACCTCACCTTTACCCGGGGACACATATGAAAAATGCATACAGCAGGGGTGCCTTGATTTTGGTGCACTACTGAAATATGCCTATTTCATATGTGTCCCCGGGTAAAGGTGAGGTCGGGACAGCCTAAGCTTAACCCTTTGCCTGCCGCATACTGGCCGCTCAGGACTCCACTATCCAGCTTTACAAACCGGGACAATATTACAGCATGTATGGGGATATATGCAGCACACAAGGTGACCTGATATGTAGAAGGGTATGAAGCGTTTGAGCTGCAGAGTGGTATAAAAGACATGGAAAAGCAATGGCTTGTATAATTGCCTGGTAGAGAAGGGGTTAATGTGAAACATTTGATGTGTTTCTGTGGAGGCGGGGTGTAAGATGTGGGAGGCGATGGTGAGAGGAGTTTGATTGTGGAAGGAGGAGAAGTGCATAAAGTGATAAGGTATACACGTGTAGTAAGGTGTGAGTTTATGCCTTGGGCCCCCCTCACCACTCTGTGGAAATCACACTCCTATATATATATTGAAGCCATAGCAATTAGTTGTAGAGATTTTCACAGGAGTGGCACACCTCCACTGAATCACCCAATGGGAACAGCAGTTTAGAGGAGATATCAAAAACTCCTCCTTACTGCCGCCCCTGGGTGTGTTTGCCAGGCACACAGAAGTCTTTTCTTATATAAATAGATAATTATTTGAATGCTCCTGGTAGTTAAGGGGTATAGAAGGTTAGACATCTGCAGTAACTTAACCCCTTAAATGTCAGAGGAGGTTCACAACGTATTGCAAAGAAATGCATTGCAAACCGCTCTTGCACTCAAAGGGTTACATTTTAGTGCACGGATAGCTAATGCCATTGGAACTTCCAGTGGCACCAGGTACCAATACAAAGACAATTAAGTCACTGTAGATTAACATTATGTGATTTGGGGCTGATAGCATTGTAGACTATCAATAATCTGTGCATGTGATGTAAATAGTATATCTCTCGCTGGCCTTTAAATTTTAATTTGCCAGAGGGGTGTAAACACAGTGAATAATGACACTTTACTGGCACTTGAATGTAAAGGGTTAACAACATTAAGGAGGGTCATTGTGTGTGTGTTAATACTTTATATACATGAGAGGTCTTCTGAAGACTTCTTTAGAATTCTGAGTGTTAACACATCATTAATTACGTGGTCAATGATGGGGTAGGATGGGACCAAAGGCCATGGAGGATCCATTCTACTGGACAGCTGATGATGTAACAGTTACAGTGAACATTCCGTTGAACAGAGGCAGTTTTATAGTTGCACTATTGGGTCATGTCATAGCATTACAAAAGCTGAGCTCCAAGAAGAAACAGTCACTGCTTGGACAAGCAACTGAAAACATGGAGCAAAAAACTCTGTTGTTCTTTATGCTTTTATTTCTCAGTGGACCTTCTTATGGGAAGACCAACGGGAAAGCATTGGAAGGACCATCACCCAGTTTGACTGGAAAGCAACTGAAGGATTTCAGTGATGCTGCAGGAGTGTACCATACTGCGCTGGGGATAGCAATATTTGCCAGTGCCATCCTAATTACTGGATGTTGTATCTACCTGTACTTCAAGAAAAGAACATCAGCACAGGAAGAAGTGAATGAACTGGAGGAAGTGATTGTAACATCATCAGAAGGAAGGGATCCTCACAAAGATCAGCCCTGTGCTCATGCTGCAACATCTGGGAATATCTCTGATGTAGAAGTGGACTGTATGAAAGCCAGCCCATATTTTCCAGCCTCCTTCCCAGAGAGTCAGACTTTATCTGACAGGGATTCTGAATGTTCACCTCTTACAATCCCTTATGAAGAAAATATCAGTGAGAAGCCTCTACCAAATAACCCAGTTTCCTACCATGAGGACCAGAGCTCATCTAACATGGATTCTGCAGGTCCTTCTCACACAGCCTCTGGTGAAGACGTTATTCAGGTGAATCCTCCCTCACATAACATGCAGTATTTTAATTGCTCAGAATGTGACATTAAGATATGGAATCTTGGTAAGGAAGTGAAGGAGTTAAAGGACAGGTACGAGATGCTAACAAACTTATATACCACCTTACTGAGGACAGACCAAGGTGGTGGAAACTGTGAAGCTATGAAACTTGTACACAATCTCAATGAGGACGGGACAAGATGGAGGGAAGTCAAGGAGCACTTAAGCAACTTGACCCCATCAGACTGAGGGCAGGCCAAGATGGAGGAAACGCTGGGAACAGCTATGAAACTTAAACATCATTTGGGAACTGTGGGGAGAGCTGTAAATAAATGCCCTAAAGTAAAACATGATTTATATCTTGTGTTAGATATTTTTACTTAAAACTAATTTAATTTTCAAAATAATTTATTATAAGCAAGCATGTCCACTTAATACCTCAATACAATGAGTGTGAATGAGAGAGAGAAAGAGAGAGAGAGAGAATGTGTGAGACACACTGTGACAGACTGAGAGGGAGAGGCCTCTGCCTACTCCTGTGAAAATCTGTGCAAGGAGTTTGCACATGGTTAAAACCCAGCACATGTACACATCTCACACATCCTACATACTGCATGCATTTAGCAGGACTGTGCGGCACTAACATGGTTAATAGTCCCACTAGGGTTACTCCCACCTTTAAGGAGCAATTTACATATCTCCCTCTGTGGCATGTGGATTTCTGCTGCCTCCCCCTTCTTTCTACCTCCGTTGAGAAACCCTATGACCTTCATGCCCCATTCTCAGATGTGCCCAACTTACTGCCCATGCTGGAGCGCTTACTCAGGAACCGAGCTTGCATGGTGCTGTCTCCAGGACTCTCCTACACCCCCTCCCATTCTGGACAGACAGCTGCAGCACCTCTACAGCCCAATAACACACACTCACTAACTCCTCTCCAAGGCTCTGTGTGGGCTCCAGCAAAGCCCACAAACCCATCCAAACAGTGGAGCAAGGAGAAAATCCGCACCGGAGCAGCTGATGGGGGGGGGGCAGACACTCAAAGTATGTAGTGCTTGGTTATCACATACATGTAGGCGACAGGTCAGGTATTGGATACAGAACAGAGCTAGCAAAGTATTCTATTGTGTGCAAAGCGGCAGATTAACCCTTTCTGGATTAAAGCGGTGAAAGCAATGCTTTACTGTTTAGGCAAAAGGTGAAAAGGTTACATGTGCTGAACTATAATAAATGTTCTCAGTGTGTGGCTCATTCATTATTATTTAAGAGGAAAGGATGATTTAAAACAATGGTGGCCCTTAATCATGTTTTACATTGCTGGTAGCATGTAATGGGTGGTAGGCAACCTTTAGCTTGACTGCTGTTGGGGACTACAAGTCACATCTTCTTGGTCGGATGGCGCTCCTCTTCTTCTGTAGTACGTCCTCTTGTGTGTTAACCCTTAGAATGCAAAACACGATACAATGCATTGGACACATTTTTTACAGTCAAAGGGTTAATTGTCAGTGTTCTCCGATGCTCCAGCAGCAAAGATAAGAGGGAGCGGATTCAAGCCTGTGGTATCAGAGAACACTGACAATTAACCCTTTGAGTGTACAAAGATTTATCCAATCCATTGTAAAGCGGTCTGCCACTCAAAGGGTTAACACACAAGAGGCGGTAGCACAGAAGAAGATGAGCGCCATCTGAGCAGTGCTACATACCATTCCACGACCAGTCCTCTAGAACTGAAAGGGTTACTGAAGTGGTCATGCCTCCTGTTCTCTCCTCAGCCTTTAGCACTCGCTACAAACATACCTGGGAACATTGTGTTGAGGTCTCCCCAGAGAGGGGAGTCCTATGGTGCCACTGGGGAAGAAAAATGAAGCAATTTTCTTCAAAAGGGGGCGGGGATTAAATACAAGTGGGGCGGAGTTTAAAAAGAAAAAAAAACTCTGCTGAATAAGCCGGGGAAGGAGGAGAAGGGGCCAGGGAGCAGGAGGAACACAGTGGAAGGAGATTAACTAGGGTGAGCAGACCTCACCTTTACCCGGGGACACATATGAAAAATGCATACAGCAGGGGTGCCTTGATTTTGGTGCACTACTGAAATATGCCTATTTTCTATGTGTCCCCGGATAAAGGTGAGGTCTGGACAGCCTAAGCTTAACCCATTGCCTGTCGCATACTGGCCGCTCAGGACTCCACTATCAAGCTTTACAAACAGGGACAATATTACAGCATGTATGGGGATATATGCAGCACACAAGGTGACCTGATATGTAGAAGGGTATGAAGCGTTTGAGCTGCAGAGTGGTATAAAAGACATGGAAAAGCAATGGCTTGTATAATTGCCTGGTAGAGAAGGGGTTAATGTGAAACATTTGCTGTGTTGCTGTGGAGGCGGGGTGTAAGATGTGGGAGGCGATGGTGAGAGGAGTTTGATTGTGGAAGGAGGAGAAGTGCATAAAGTGATAAGGTATACACGTGTAGTAAGGTGTGAGTTTATGCCTTGGGCCCCCCTCATCACTCTGTGGAAATCACACTTCTATATATATATTGAAGCCATAGCAATTAGTTGTAGAGATTTTCACAGGATTGGCACACCTCCACTGAATCACCCAATGGGAACAGCAGTTTAGAGGAAATATCAAAAACTCCTCCTTACTGCCGCCCCTGGGTGTGTTTGCCAGGCACACAGAAGTCTTTTCTTATATAAATAGATAATTATTTGAATGCCCCTGGTAGTTAAGGGGTATAGAAGGTTAGACATCTGCAGTAACTTAACCCCTTAAATGCCAGAGGAGGTTCACAACGTATTGCAAAGAAATGCATTGCAAACCGCTCTTGCACTCAAAGGGTTACATTTTAGTGCACGGATAGCTAATGCCATTGGAACTTCCAGTGGCACCAGGTACCAATACAAAGACAATTAAGTCACTGTAGATTAACATTATGTGATTTGGGGCTGATAGGATTGTAGACTATCAATAATCTGTGCATGTGATGTAAATAGTATATCTCTCGCTGGCCTTTAAATTTTAATTTGCCAGAGGGGTGTAAACACAGTGAATAATGACACTTTACTGGCACTTGAATGTAAAGGGTTAACAACATTAAGGAGGGTCATTGTGTGTGTGTTAATACTTTATATACATGAGAGGTCTTCTGAAGACTTCTTTAGAATTCTGAGTGTTAACACATCATTAATTACGTGGTCAATGATGGGGTAGGATGGGACCAAAGGCCATGGAGGATCCATTCTACTGGACAGCTGATGATGTAACAGTTACAGTGAACATTCCGTTGAACAGAGGCAGTTTTATAGTTGCACTATTGGGTCATGTCATAGCATTACAAAAGCTGAGCTCCAAGAAGAAACAGTCACTGCTTGGACAAGCAACTGAAAACATGGAGCAAAAAACTCTGTTGTTCTTTATGCTTTTATTTCTCAGTGGACCTTCTTATGGGAAGACCAACGGGAAAGCATTGGAAGGACCATCACCCAGTTTGACTGGAAAGCAACTGAAGGATTTCAGTGATGCTGCAGGAGTGTACCATACCGCGCTGGGGATAGCAATATTTGCCGGTGCCATCCTAATTACTGGATGTTGTATCTACCTGTACTTCAAGAAAAGAACATCAGCACAGGAAGAAGTGAATGAACTGGAGGAAGTGATTGTAAGATCATCAGAAGGAAGGGATCCTCACAAAGATCAGCCCTGTGCTCATGCTGCAACATCTGGGAATATCTCTGATGTAGAAGTGGACTGTATGAAAGCCAGCCCATATTTTCAAGCCTCCTTCCCAGAGAGTCAGACTTTATGTGACAGGGATTCTGAATGTTCACCTCTTACAATCCCTTATGAAGAAAATATCAGTGAGAAGCCTCTACCAAATAACCCAGTTTCCTACCATGAGGACCAGAGCTCATCTAACATGGATTCTGCAGGTCCTTCTCACACAGCCTCTGGTGAAGACGTTATTCAGGTGAATCCTCCCTCACATAACATGCAGTATTTTAATTGCTCACAACGTGACATTAAGATATGGAATCTTGGTAAGGAAGTGAAGGAGTTAAAGGACAGGTACGAGATGCTAACAAACTTATATACCACCTTACTGAGGACAGACCAAGGTGGTGGAAACTGTGAAGCTATGAAACTTGTACACAATCTCAATGAGGACGGGACAAGATGGAGGGAAGTCAAGGAGCACTTAAGCAACTTGACCCCATCAGACTGAGGGCAGGCCAAGATGGAGGAAACGCTGGGAACAGCTATGAAACTTAAACATCATTTGGGAACTGTGGGGAGAGCTGTAAATAAATGCCCTAAAGTAAAACATTATTTATATCTTGTGTTAGATATTTTTACTTAAAACTAATTTAATTTTCAAAATAATTTATTATAAGCAAGCATGTCCACTTAATACCTCAATACAATGAGTGTGAATGAGAGAGAGAGAAAGAGAGAGAGAGAGAATGTGTGAGACACACTGTGACAGACTGTGAGAGGGAGAGGCCTCTGCCTACTCCTGTGAAAATCTGTGCAAGGAGTTTGCACATGGTTAAAGCCCAGCACATGTACACATCTCACACATCCTACATACTGCATGCATTTAGCAGGACTGTGCGGCACTAACATGGTTAATAGTCCCACTAGGGTTACTCCCACCTTTAAGGAGCAATTTACATATCTCCCTCTGTGGCATGTGGATTTCTGCTGCCTCCCCCTTCTTTCTACCTCCGTTGAGAAACCCTATGACCTTCATGCCCCATTCTCAGATGTGCCCACCTTACTGCCCATGCTGGAGCGCTTACTCAGGCACCGAGCTTGCATGGTGCTGTCTCCAGGACTCTCCTACACCCCCTCCCATTCTGGACAGACAGCTTCAGCACCTCTACAGCCCAATAACACACACACTCACTAACTCCTCTCCAAGGCCCTGTGTGGGCTCCAGCAAAGCCCACACACCCATCCAAACAGTGGAGCAAGGAGAAAATCCGCACCGGAGCAGCTGATGGGGGGAGGGCAGACACTCACAGTATGTAGTGCTTAGTTATCACATACATGTAGGCGACAGGTCAGGTATTGGATACAGAACAGAGCTAGCAAAGTATTCTACTGTGTGCAAAGCGGCAGATTAACCCTTTCTGGATTAAAGCGGTGAAAGCAATGCTTTACTGTTTAGGCAAAAGGTGAAAAGGTTACATGTGTGGAACTGTAATACATGTTCTCAGTGTGTGGCTCATTCATTATTATTTAAGAGGAAAGGATGATTTAAAACAATGGTGGCCCTTAACCCCTTAAGGACCGGGAAAATCTGAGTTTGATTTGACTTAAAGGGATAGTAATACTTAAAATGTAAAAAAATATATGTTGTAGAGTTTATCCCCCTGAGTAAAACAAGAGTACTCCCACTGCTGAAAGGTGTTTCATTCAAACGATATTAATTTTCAAAGTTGAATTTTTTAGGTGCAATATCACAGTGGCCTGAAATTGTACAGTGGCGCTGTTGCTACACCATCCTATGGAGATTTATGGTCAATTGACCAGAGCTGTCCATAGGATCGTGTAGCAACAGCGCCACTGTACAATTTCAGGCCACTGTGATATTGCACCTAAAAATTTCAACTTTGAAAATTAATAACTTTTGAATGAAACACCTTTCAGCAGTGGGAGTACCCTTGTTTTACTCAGGGGGATAAACCCTACAACATAATTTTTTTTACATTTTAAGTATTACTATCCCTTTAAGGACCGGAGCAATTTTGACTTTTTTGACTATGTCTTTGTTCAACCATATTTTCTCTTTAATTCCTTTTGTGCACCCACATAAATTATATACTGTTTTTTTAAGCACAAGTAGGGCTTTCTTTTGATACCACAATTATATGAATACCTCATTGTTTAATTTGATTAAAATAGAAAAAAAGAGGAAAAAAAATTGAAAAAAAACAACATTTTGCTTATATTTTCGTGTCAGGATTTCCATACAATTAGTTTATGACAAAAAATACCCCTAAATATATTCATTTGCTTCTCCTGAATATAAGAATACCCCATATGCCTAGTATTTCAATCACTTCCTCACATTTACAAGGTAAATATTACAAGATGGATGCCATTATTTCCAACTTGTAATTTCTCAACAATTGGCATGTGAGCATCATAGCTTAGCTGACGGTGCAGAACCAAAAATGTCCCACAAAGGTATATGTTTCTGAAAACTACACAACATAAAGTAAATAATCAGGAGAATTTTGGAGCTTTTCATGCAGCTATTTTTCCAGAAAAAATTTTCAAAATTGTGGTAATATTTTGTTTTTTTGCAGTTTTCACACTTACATTTCAATACTACTGTTGATATGAAG
Source organism: Rhinophrynus dorsalis (assembly GCA_037306005.1). Taxonomy (NCBI): domain Eukaryota; kingdom Metazoa; phylum Chordata; class Amphibia; order Anura; family Rhinophrynidae; genus Rhinophrynus; species Rhinophrynus dorsalis. The sequence goes on from CM074719.1 coordinate 596,803,700, forward strand.
CACATGATAGGTGAAGATTTTTAAAAATGCATTGTTTAGTGTTCAGCTCCTTCTTCTGAGTACGGCAATACCCCATATGCATAGGTTTCTCAAGGTTTGGGAGAGCTACGGGGCCAAAATTGGAACATGCGCGTTTCCAGTTTCACACTTTGAATTTTCACAGCTTGCATCACTGGTGCCATGTCTCATTTGGGGCTGTGTAACAGTGCTCCACTCTAAGATTTCCCCCCAAAAGTATATATTTTTGGAAAGTAGACACCCCAGGCTTTCATTTTATGTATGTTTTCAATTTTGTTACGCAGCCATTTTACCACCAATCGCTCGTAAATCTTGACGTAAGTTAAAAAAACAGCGTTTTTCACACTTGCACTTCAATGTTGATGTGAATTTCAAGCACATGATAGGTGAAGATTTTTAAAAATGCATTGTTTAGTGTTCAGCTCCTTCTTCTGAGTACGGCAATACCCCATATGCATAGGTTTCTCAAGGTTTGGGAGAGCTACGGGGCCCAAATTGGAACATGCGCGTTTCCAGTTTCACACTTTGAATTTTCACAGCTTGCATCACTGGTGCCATGTCTCATTTGGGGCTGTGTAACAGTGCTCCACTCTAAGATTTCCCCCCAAAAGTATATATTTTTGGAAAGTAGACACCCCAGGCTTTCATTTTATGTATGTTTTCAATTTTTTTACGCAGCCATTTTACCACCAATCGCTCATAAATCTTAACGTAAGTTAAAAAAACAGCGTTTTTCACACTTGCACTTCAATGTTGATGTGAATTTCAAGCACATGATAGGTGAAGATTTTTAAAAATGCATTGTTTAGTGTTCAGCTCCTTCTTCTGAGTACGGCAAGTCCCCATATGCATAGGTTTCTCAAGGTTTGGGAGAGCTACGGGGCCAAAATTGGAACATGCGCGTTTCCAGTTTCACACTTTGAATTTTCACAGCTTGCATCACTGGTGCCATGTCTCATTTGGGGCTGTGTAACAGTGCTCCACTCTAAGATTTCCCCCCAAAAGTATATATTTTTGGAAAGTAGACACCCCAGGCTTTCATTTTATGTATGTTTTCAATTTTTTTACGCAGCCATTTTACCACCAATCGCTCATAAATCTTAACGTAAGTTAAAAAAACAGCGTTTTTCACACTTGCACTTCAATGTTGATGTGAATTTCAAGCACATGATAGGTGAAGATTTTTAAAAATGCATTGTTTAGTGTTCAGCTCCTTCTTCTGAGTACGGCAATACCCCATATGCATAGGTTTCTCAAGGTTTGGGAGAGCTACGGGGCCAAAATTGGAACATGCGCGTTTCCAGTTTCACACTTTGAATTTTCACAGCTTGCATCACTGGTGCCATGTCTCATTTGGGGCTGTGTAACAGTGCTCCACTCTAAGATTTCCCCCCAAAAGTATATATTTTTGGAAAGTAGACACCCCAGGCTTTCATTTTATGTATGTTTTCAATTTTGTTACGCAGCCATTTTACCACCAATCGCTCGTAAATCTTGACGTAAGTTAAAAAAACAGCGTTTTTCACACTTGCACTTCAATGTTGATGTGAATTTCAAGCACATGATAGGTGAAGATTTTTAAAAATGCATTGTTTAGTGTTCAGCTCCTTCTTCTGAGTACGGCAATACCCCATATGCATAGGTTTCTCAAGGTTTGGGAGAGCTACGGGGCCAAAATTGGAACATGCGCGTTTCCAGTTTCACACTTTGAATTTTCACAGCTTGCATCACTGGTGCCATGTCTCATTTGGGGCTGTGTAACAGTGCTCCACTCAAAGATTTCCCCCCAAAAGTATATATTTTTGGAAAGTAGACACCCCAGGCTTTCATTTTATGTATGTTTTCAATTTTTTTACGCAGCCATTTTACCACCAATCGCTCGTAAATCTTAACGTAAGTTAAAAAAACCAGCGTTTTTCACACTTGCACTTCAATGTTGATGTGAATTTCAAGCACATGATAGGTGAAGATTTTTAAAAATGCATTGTTTAGTGTTCAGCTCCTTCTTCTGAGTACGGCAATACCCCATATGCATAGGTTATTCAAGGTTTGCGGGAGCTATGGGGCCCAAATTGGAACATGCGCGTTTCCAGTTTCACACTTTGAATTTTCACAGCTTGCATCACTGGTGCCATGTCTCATTTGGGGCTGTGTAACAGTGCTCCACTCTAAGATTTCCCCCCAAAAGTATATATTTTTGGAAAGTAGACACCCCAGGCTTTCATTTTATGTATGTTTTCAATTTTGTTACGCAGCCATTTTACCACCAATCGCTCGTAAATCTTGACGTAAGTTAAAAAAACAGCGTTTTTCACACTTGCACTTCAATGTTGATGTGAATTTCAAGCACATGATAGGTGAAGATTTTTAAAAATGCATTGTTTAGTGTTCAGCTCCTTCTTCTGAGTACGGCAATACCCCATATGCATAGGTTTCTCAAGGTTTGGGAGAGCTACGGGGCCCAAATTGGAACATGCGCGTTTCCAGTTTCACACTTTGAATTTTCACAGCTTGCATCACTGGTGCCATGTCTCATTTGGGGCTGTGTAACAGTGCTCCACTCTAAGATTTCCCCCCAAAAGTATATATTTTTGGAAAGTAGACACCCCAGGCTTTCATTTTATGTATGTTTTCAATTTTTTTACGCAGCCATTTTACCACCAATCGCTCGTAAATCTTGACGTAAGTTAAAAAAACAGCGTTTTTCACACTTGCACTTCAATGTTGATGTGAATTTCAAGCACGATAGGTGAAGATTTTTAAAAATGCATTGTTTAGTGTTCAGCTCCTTCTTCTGAGTACGGCAATACCCCATATGCATAGGTTTCTCAAGGTTTGGGAGAGCTACGGGGCCAAAATTGGAACATGCGCGTTTCCAGTTTCACACTTTGAATTTTCACAGCTTGCATCACTGGTGCCATGTCTCATTTGGGGCTGTGTAACAGTGCTCCACTCTAAGATTTCCCCCCAAAAGTATATATTTTTGGAAAGTAGACACCCCAGGCTTTCATTTTATGTATGTTTTCAATTTTTTTACGCAGCCATTTTACCACCAATCGCTCGTAAATCTTGACGTAAGTTAAAAAAACAGCGTTTTTCACACTTGCACTTCAATGTTGATGTGAATTTCAAGCACATGATAGGTGAAGATTTTTAAAAATGCATTGTTTAGTGTTCAGCTCCTTCTTCTGAGTACGGCAATACCCCATATGCATAGGTTTCTCAAGGTTTGGGAGAGATACGGGGCCCAAATTGGAACATGCGCGTTTCCAGTTTCACACTTTGAATTTTCACAGCTTGCATCACTGGTGCCATGTCTCATTTGGGGCTGTGTAACAGTGCTCCACTCTAAGATTTCCCCCCAAAAGTATATATTTTTGGAAAGTAGACACCCCAGGCTTTCATTTTATGTATGTTTTCAATTTTTTTACGCAGCCATTTTACCACCAATCGCTCGTAAATCTTGACGTAAGTTAAAAAAACAGCGTTTTTCACACTTGCACTTCAATGTTGATGTGAATTTCAAGCACATGATAGGTGAAGATTTTTAAAAATGCATTGTTTAGTGTTCAGCTCCTTCTTCTGAGTACGGCAATACCCCATATGCATAGGTTATTCAAGGTTTGAGGGAGCTATGGGGCCCAAATTGGAACATGCACGTTTCCAGTTTCACACTTTGAATTTTCACAGCTTGCATCACTGGTGCCATGTCTCATTTGGGGCTGTGTAACAGTGCTCCACTCTAAGATTTCCCCCCAAAAGTATATATTTTTGGAAAGTAGACACCCCAGGCTTTCATTTTATGTATGTTTTCAATTTTTTTACGCAGCCATTTTACCACCAATCGCTCGTAAATCTTAACGTAAGTTAAAAAAACAGCGTTTTTCACACTTGCACTTCAATGTTGATGTGAATTTCAAGCACATGATAGGTGAAGATTTTTAAAAATGCATTGTTTAGTGTTCAGCTCCTTCTTCTGAGTATGGCAATACCCCATATGCATAGGTTTCTCAAGGTTTGGGAGAGCTACGGGGCCAAAATTGGAACATGCGCGTTTCCAGTTTCACACTTTGAATTTTCACAGCTTGCATCACTGGTGCCATGTCTCATTTGGGGCTGTGTAACAGTGCTCCACTCAAAGATTTCCCTCCAAAAGTATATATTTTTGGAAAGTAGACACCCCAGGCTTTCATTTTATGTATGTTTTCAATTTTTTTACGCAGCCATTTTTCCACCAATCGCTCGTAAATCTTAACGTAAGTTAAAAAAACAGCGTTTTTCACACTTGCACTTCAATGTTGATGTGAATTTCAAGCACATGATAGGTGAAGATTTTTAAAAATGCATTGTTTAGTGTTCAGCTCCTTCTTCTGAGTACGGCAATACCCCATATGCATAGGTTATTCAAGGTTTGCGGGAGCTACAGGGCCCAATTTTGAACAAATATTGAATTTTCAAGTCCTGCTTAACTGGTGCCATTACTCATTTTGGGCTGTGTTCCAGTGCTCCACTTTAGGATTTCCCCCCAAAAGTGTATATTTTTGGAAAGTAGACACCTCCAGCTTTCATTTTAGGTGTGTTTTCAAATTTTTTACGCAGCCATTTTACCACCAATCACTCGTAAATCTTGACGTAAGTTAAAAAAACAGCTTTTTTCACACTTTCACTTCAATGTTGATGTGAATTTCAAGCACATGATAGGTGAAGATTTTTAAAAATGCATTGTTTAGTGTTCAGCTCCTTCTTCTGAGTACAGCAATACCCCATATGCATAGGTTTCTCAAGGTTTGGGGGAGCTACAGGGCCCAATTTTGAGCAAAATATTGAATTTTCAAGTCCTGCTTAACTGGTGCCATTACTCATTTTGGGCTAGGTTCCAGTGCTCCACTTTAGGATTTCCCCCCAAAAGTGTATATTTTTGGAAAGTAGACACCTCCAGCTTTCATTTTAGGTGTGTTTTCAAATTTTTTACACAGCCATTTTACCACCACTTTCTCGTAAACTTGACGTAAGTAAAAAAAACAGCGTTTTTTACACTTTGCCTTCAATGTTGATGTGAATTTCAAGCACAGAACAGGTGAAGATTTTATAAACTGCATTGATTAGTGTTCAGCTCCTTCTTCTGAGTACGGCAATACCCCATATGCATAGCTTTCTCATGGTTTGTGGGAGTTACGGGTCCCAAATTGGAACAAGCGCGTTTCCAGGTTCACACTTTGAATCTTCACAGCTTGCGTTACTGGTGCCATTTCTCATTTGGGCTGTGTAACACTGCTCTTTTTTAAGATTTCCCCCCAAAAGTGTATATTTTTTGAAAGTAGACACCCCAGGCTTTCATTTTAGGTGTGTTTTCAAATCTTGCAAACAGCCATTTTACCACCAAGCCTGTGAAAACTTGAAGTAAGTAAAAAAATTCAGCATTTTTCACGCTTTGCCTTCAATGTTGATGTGAATTTCAAGCACAGAACAGATGAAGATTTTATAAACTGCATTGATTAGTGTTCGGCTCCTTCTTCTGAGTACGGCAATACCCCATATGCATAGCTTTCTCATGGTTTGTGGGAGTTACGGGTCCCAAATTGGAACAAGCGCGTTTCCAGGTTCACACTTTGAATCTTCACAGCTTGCGTTACTGGTGCCATTTCTCATTTGGGCTGTGTAACACTGCTCTTTTTTAAGATTTCCCCCCAAAAGTGTATATTTTTTGAAAGTAGACACCCCAGGCTTTCATTTTAGGTGTGTTTTCAAATCTTGCAAACAACCATTTTACCACCAAGCCTGTGAAAACTTGACGTAAATACAAAATTCAGCATTTTTCACGCTTTGCCTTCAATGTTGATGTGAATTTCAAGCACAGAACAGGTGAAGATTTTATAAACTGCATTGATTAGTGTTCGGCTCCTTCTTCTAATTACGGCAATACCCCATATACATAGGTTTATCGGGGTTTTGGGGGAGCTACTGGGCCCAGTTGGAACATGTTAGTTTCCTTTTACAGACATGCCATTTTTACAGCTGGTGCCTTGTCTCATTTCGGTCTGTTTGGCAATGCTGCAATTAATTTTACCCCCAAAAGTATATTTTGTAGAAGAGTAGACAACCCTGGCTTTCATTCTATTTGCATCTTATCAATTTTTTCGCTGCCACTGTATCACCAATCCCTCCCAAAATCTGCAGTAAGGCAGAGAAACACAATTTTTCACATTTCTATTTTAGTGTTGCTCTGGATTTCAATCAGATGATATTTGTAGATTTTTTTAAATGCTTTACATTAGTGGTGAGTTACATTGTATGAGTACGGCAATGCCCCATATGCATAGGTTTGTCAGGGTTTGGGGGAGCTACTAGGCCCAGTAGGGAACATGTGTGTTTCCATTATCAGAGATAAATTTTGATAGTGTTAGATCTAAGGAGGGATGTATTTTGAAAAATAAAAAACAGGATATTTCAGGGGGAAAAAGTGGCCAAATAATAAAAGAACCTTTACAGCACTACTGCATTGTGCCTGAATGGTATTCCTTGAAACAGTCACCAATGCAGAGGCCAGGTTTGGAAGGGCAATCAGGACAGTAAGTGGTGGTGTCTGTCCGTATTCCCTTTCTGTAGCAAACCCTGCAGCGCTTCTGTGGTTTGTTCTTTTGGGGAGTTGGGGGGATTTTATAAATAAAATGTACTAACCCGGGTCTTGGTGGAATTATTTCAGACGCACCTTGAAATAAAAATATGGAAATAAGTTGTAGCTGGTACTGTAAAAAGCTACATCTTTGATTGGGGTTTGCCAGTTTGAAAAGTAAAAATGAATTATGGACAGCAGTCTGCATCAAATAGATGGCAACTTTTTTATACCATGCCCTACACTTCCTCATTGCGAGGTATGGCTGCATTAGTTGATCACTCAGATCAACTCCCCCCATGTTTTTATTATATTCCCTGATGCAGACTGGCTTTCTCATTACCACTGTCCTGCCACGAACAGTGACTGCCACAGATCTGTCCTCATGCATTGTGGTCAGCATGCAGACCTCTTTTTTGTCCCTAAACTTCACTGCCAGCAGCTCCTGTTGGCACAAAGATGAGGACATCCCAGTTTTTAATTTGGCATCTATGAGTGTTTTGGGAAACTCCCTGCAATTGCGTCTGACAGTGCCACAGGCCACGGTGTCAAAATAAAACAGAGACCTAAATAAAAGGGGGCTGGTGTAATAATTATCAACAAATAATTGATAGCCTTTATTTAATAAGGGGTAAATTAAATCCCAAACTATTTTCCCACTTGTTCCCATAAATTCGGGGCACCCAGGAGGATCAAGTTTGCTGTCCTTGCCCTCATAAATTCTAAAAGCCTGGGTGTAGCCTGTGGCACTTTCGCACAATTTATAAAATTTGACACCAAATTTGGATCGCTTTGAGGGGATGTACTGCTTGAACCCTAACCTGCCTTTGTATTTCATTAGGGATTCATCTACACTAATTTCTTTTTGGGGCATATACACTTGGGCAAACTTTTTCTGTAAATGGCTTATTAGGGGACGAATTTTGTATAGTCTATCATACTGGGGGTGTTCTTTTGGGGGGCACAGGGTATTATCGTTAAGATGCATAAAGTGCAAAATGATTTCAAATCTGGACCTGGTCATAGTCTTGGGGAATATAGGGGTATCACATACTGGGTTTTTGCTCCAGTAGGATCGGATACTGGGCTTTTTTATTATACCCATTGCCATTATTAAGGCCCAGAATTGCTTAAATTCTATGAGGTCTATGGGTTTCCATATTTCTTCCTTAACTACAAAAGCTGTAGGGTTGGCGGCAGTATACTGGGCTGCATACAAGTTGGTTTGGGACACAATTTCCCCTAAAATGTCTTCCCCCAAAAATAAATCAAAAAAATTATCATAATTAAATCCCTCAACATCAGTTTGAATCCCTGGGGTGCCTGTAAATTCTGGTATTTGTGGGCAAAAATTTATTGGGGATACCCATTCATTATGATCAGGAGTGGCTGGTGTTGGGGCATTTCTTTGGCCAGATCTTTTTGCAGGTGCTGGGGCAATTGCCAGGGCAGCTCTTGGGGCAGCACTTGGGGCATTCCTTTTGGCAGATCTTTTGACAGGATTTTTGGCAGATCTTGTGGCAGGATTTGTGGCAGGATTTGTGGCAGGATTTGTGGCAGGTGCTGGGGCAGGATTTTTGGCAGGTGCTGGGGCAGTTGCCAGGGCAGCTCTTGGGGCAGTGCGTCTTTTCTTAATAGAAGGCCCAGCGTCGTCAGTAGAGCTGCTCTCAGTTTCTGAAAACTGCTCTATTTCAAAATCTGACGCAGTATCTGTTTCCTCTGAGTCAGATGCCAAAAAGGCATATGCCTCTTCAACGCTATAAGTGCGCTGCATTTTGCCCACTAAATTTTTTTGCCTTACTCTAACGCTATCCCTAAACCTAACTCTAACCCTAAAACTTACCCTAACCTACGTATATCTAGAACCTACCTAACCCAAGTAAACTACCTATCTAAACTATACTTATTATATATATATTTTTTTTTTTATTATTATTTTTTGGGTTTTTTTTGTTTTTTTTTTGGTTTTTTGGGGTTTTTTTTTTCCCTAAACCTAGATCTGTCCCTAAACCTTTCCCTAACACAAGTCTACACTAAACCTACCCACCTACCTACCTAAACTACCTAAATTATATTTTAAATCAATTTTTAATAAAAAAAAAATAAAAAAAAATAAAAAAAAATTTAAAAAAAATAAAAAAAAAAATTCAGAGGATACAAGGGGGATGGGGGGTATCCCACAGATCAGCAGACGCTGATCTGCAGTTTATTGATCACTCTAAAAGTGATCAGATGGGGGGGAACTTGGTGATCACTGTAAAACAGTGATCAAAGGGTTAATTTTATAGTTTAAACTCAGTTTTTTTTTTTGCAGGAACTCTGGAACACACTGTCACACGAACTCTCTCTGTCTCTCTCCACCTCAGCAGTGTGCAAGATGGAGGGAGACAGAGATATATGACAGGGACAGTATTTACAAATACTGTCCCTGTCAATCAGCATTTGCAACATGTGATTCGCTCATCAAGCGAATCGCATGTTGCAACAAACTTTTTACTGGTTGTTACTAAGTGTCCCGGTATCGGGACACTTAGTAACAAGCAGCCCGCGCTCTCCCATCGCTCCGTGCGGCCGCAATGGGAGAGTTTAACCCTTGACGTACCGGGACCGTCAAGGGTCGTTGAATCACATTTACCCTTGACGGTCCTGGTACGTCAAGGGTCGCTAAGGGGTTAATCATGTTTTACATTGCTGGTAGCATGAAATGGGTGGTAGGCAACCTTTAGCTTGACTGCTGTTGGGGACTACAAGTCACATCTTCTTGGTCGGATGGCGCTCCTCTTCTTCTGTAGTACGTCCTCTTGTGTGTTAACCCTTTGAATGCAAAACACTATACAATGCATTGGACACATTTTTTACAGTCAAAGGGTTAATTGTCAGTGTTCTCCGATGCTCCAGCAGCAAAGATAAGAGGGAGCGGATTCAAGCCTGTGGTATCAGAGAACACTGACAATTAACCCTTTGAGTGTACAAAGATGTATCCAATCCATTGTAAAGCGGTCTGCCACTCAAAGGGTTAACACACAAGAGGCGGTAGCACAGAAGAAGATGAGCGCCATCTGAGCAGTGCTACATACCATTCCACCACCAGTCGTCTACAACTGAAAGGGTTACTGAAGTGGTCATGCCTCCTGTTCTCTCCTCAGCCTTTAGCACTCCCTACAAATATACCTGGGAACATTGTGTTGAGGTCTCCCCAGAGAGGGGAGTCCTATGGTGCCACTGGGGAAGAAAACTGAAGCAATTTTCATCAAAAGGGGGCGGGGATTAAATACAAGTGGGGCGGAGTTTAAAAAGGAAAAAAACCAGCTAAGAAACTTAAACATCATTTGGGAACTGTGGGGAGAGCTGTAAATAAATGCCCTAAAGCAAAATGTAATTTACATGTTGTGTTAGACATTTTTACTTAACAAACTAATTTAATTTTCAGAATAATTTATTATAAACAAGCATGTCCACTTAATACCTCAATACAATGAGTGTGAAAGAGTGAGAGAAAATGTGCGAGACACACTGTGACAGACTGTGAGAAGGAGACGGATACTATGTATATACTATCTATAATCTATAATCTAGATATATAAAAGCATAAGCCTCATTGCATAAGGTATGGTACCTCACACACAGAACATAATTTATGTCTCCTCAGAAAACAGACACACATTGCACAGAATGCCTCATTACATATTTTATGTCTCATTAGGAGACTCAACTCCCATTGGGTGATTCAATGGGGAAGTTACTGCTCCCATTGGGTCATTCTTTGGGGGCATGTTTATCATACAGGGAGTTGACCCACCCCTTCCAGCCCGCCCACCACTATCCAACTGACAAAAAAAAATATAGCTACCACTCACTCCTGAAGTAAGAGATATCAATAACTTCTCCCGGTCCACACACACTCTCACTCAGGATCATGACCCCACACTGTTTCACCTCCCACAGATAATTGTAACCCTTCATACTCTCTGTTTCAGTACGAGGGTGTAATGTTTCCATAAAATACAAACACTCAGGGATAAACTTAATAGCAACTGTTTTATTTAACCTTAGTTAAAGGGATAGTAATGTCAGAAAAAAGTATTCACTATATGGTAAATACAATTAACCCTTTGAGTGCCAGAGGGGTACGGAACGCATTGCAAAGCGTTCCGTACCCCTCTGGCACTCAAAGGGTTAAAAGAGAGTACTTGCACTTATTTGTATCTCTCAAACCGTTATGGTTTGAGAGATATAGGAAAATAAAGTTCTCTGCTCCCTCCCCTTTCTGATTGATGAGCTGTAAAGCTGTCAGAAGCAGATTCTGGTCACTTGACCAGATGTGGCTCTTCAGCAGCGCTGATATAACAATATCTAAAGATAAATTCTTAATTTGGAATGGTCTACAAAGTGTGCCTGGCTTGCAAGCACACTTTGTAAACCGTTCCAATGAAGTATTTATTTCTAAATAGCGTAATTTCAGCTTTGCTGAAGAGCCTCTGTCTGGTCAAATGACTGGAATCTGCAGTTGTCAGCTAGATGGCAGACTTGAGTAAAACAGACAGTAAAAGGTAACTTTAGCAAGTTATATCTCTCAAACCATAAAGGTCTGAGAGATGAGACTTACATTGATCTTAATCTTTTCTTAATGTCTACAATATTAAATCAACTTAAAATTAACCATTACTATCCCTTTAAGCCTCCAGTACGTCCTATTATCTCCGGTATAGACTCCCTCACATGCAATATGTCTGCATATATATAGACGTACATTTGCAGAGGTGTTGGGACTAGATTCTTATGTGAGAGATTCATCACATTTATTAGAACTTTTAAGTTATATCATTTGGCAAGAGGATTATAAATGGGTCACCATGGAAGTTATGGCACTATATTCTAATATCCCACATGCAGGTAGAGTACTAGCTTCCAGATATTATTTACCGTAAAATCTCGGGTATAATACGCACAATTTTACCCCATTTCACCTTATGTGAAGTGGGGGGTGCGTATTATACACGAGAGTTATTTCAAAAAAAAAAAAATTGAGCTGACAGATTCCCTCCCTCCCGCGGCCCAATGCGCTCTGACAATAACGCTTACTTGTCTCCACTGCAGTCCTCGCTGACAATGAGGCTTAGCGTAGGTACTTCCTTCCACTGAAGTACCCATCTTCCCAGCGGGCGGCAAGCTTGCATTTGCCGCCCGCTTCCCTCATGGGCTTTCAGGACCTTCCGCTTCTATTACCATTGGCTGGAGGCGGAAGGTCCTGAAAGCCCATGAGGGAAGCGGGTGGCAAATGCAAGCTTGCCGCCCGCTGAGAAGATGGGTACTTCAGTGGAAGGAAGTACCTACGCTAAGCCTCATTGTCAGCGAGGACTGCAGTGGAGACAAGTAAGCGTTATTGTCAGAGCGCATTGGGCCGTGGGAGGGAGGGAAGGGTTCTGGACAGCTTAACTTTTTTTTTCCCTAAGAGGGGAAAACAAGGGTGCGTATTATACACAGGCACTCTTGTTTTCCCCTAAAATCTTAGGTATAATATACACCTGCGTATTATACACAGGTGCGTATTATACCTGAGATTTTACGGTAGATCAGGATCTGTTGATGCCATCGAAACAGAGAGATTTCATCTTGAAAGCCATTGATTTTACTTTAACCCATAATTATTTTGAATTTAATAATCATATATATTTACAAATAAAAGGGACTGCGATGGGTACCAGGTTCGCACCCAGCTATGCAAACCTTTTTATGGGTTTTTTGGAACAACAAAAAGTCTATGACTCAACGTATATGGGCGCGAACCTGGTATTCTATCGCCGATACAGCAATGATATTATTATGATTTGGAAGGGGGACTCTGCGTAAATAGATCAATTCAGGACCCATATGGAGAATAATCAATGGGGTATTACATTCAGTTGATGTGAACAGTTTCCTGCATTTTTCTAGTTGCCACCACAAGAAGTGGTTACAAAATGTACCATATGGTCAATTCACAAGAATCAAACGGAATTGTTCCAATGAGGACGATTTCTGTACACAGTCAAAAATATTATATGAAAGATTTATAGAAAAACAATATCCAAAACAGTTAGTTTTGGATTCTAGAGAAAAGGCTAGGAAGTTCACACATTACACTGACAGAATTGAGAAGTCTAAAGCTGTACATAATGTGAAAACTAATAGTTTTCCACGTTTTATTACTCGTTATCATAATAAAACTTCACATATGACTAATATCCTCAAGAAACATTGGGAGATACTTAAAAGAAATCCTCTCTTAGTAGATATTATCCCCAATAATCCAATAGTATCATATAGGAGAGCTCCCACTATAAAAAATTTGGTCGCCCCATCAAAGATTCAGCACCCCGTGATGAATACATTTAAACAACGTACTTTGAAAGATAAAATATTGGGAGGGAGTTTAAAATATAATGGAAGAAATTGTCTTACCTGTCAATATATCACGAATGGCACAAAAAGTTTTACCTCCAAAAAGACACTGGAGGTCTTTGAAATTAAGACCATGATGAATTGTGCTACATGATATGTTATTTATCTTCTCTCCTGTAGTTGTGGTTTGCAATATGTGGGGCATACCACACAATGCTTGTTGAGAACACGTATAGGTCAACGCAGGAGAAATATTATAAATAAATATCCTTTTCATGGAGTTTCAAGACATTTATCTGATCACCACGGAGGATAATTGGATGGCTTGACTGTTATTCCTATTGAGCATATTATTGAGTCCAGTTCTGTAGATAGACAGAGGCGTTTAAATATGTGAGAATCGTATTGGATTTTTATGTTGGACACTATGAGCCCAGGCAGTCTCAATTAGACTGTGAAGACATTTTGGTAAAAGTATATAGGTCATTTTATAGCATAGAGTTTTATATTACTCATTATGTCTTTTGTGAGATGAAGTGGAGTGTTTTTGGATTGGTTAGTATGCATCAGTGAGTTGTTCGAATGTGACTTATAATTTTCTCTATACTGCAACTCTCATGGGGGCATGATTTTCACAGGAGTGGCCAAGACTTCACCCCCATGGCTACTTCTGTGAAAATCTCTATAATGCATACCCAACACACACAATGTACACAATACACACACACACACATATATACACATATATATATATATATATATATATATATATATATACACACACACACATACTCGCACACAATGCAAAGCGCTACATGCAAAATGGTATATGCAAAGCACGAGCTGCTATAGTCAATATGCAAAAAGGCTAAACACAGTACACAAAATGCATTATGCTACACTCAAACCACTACACTTAAAACACGCACTTGGTAACACAGTCCACTCAAATACACTCTCACACAAACTCACGCTCACTGAGGGAGAGTTGTGTAACGCAGTGCTTTGTATGTGTTGCACACCTTTTTGGAGCTGAAAGGGCTATTCATTAAAAACGGCCACCTTTCTGGATTCGTCTGGATATCAGGGGAAATAGTAAATGTAAATCCACTTTTAATTTTTAAACCCTATTAGTGCCAGACACATATCTAAAGCATTGGGCTGCAGTGCAGTTAATAACAAAATAATGGCTATTCCTGTTTAGTGTGTCTTCATAACACACTTCCTTTATAAAACAATATGTGTTTTATTTAGCCATGCATACAACTGCATGGGACTTTTGTTGTGTGTGTTTTTGTTTGTTTTGTTTTGTTTTATTTACCCCTTAATGACCAGTAATGTGGCAGGACCATCACAAACGCCTAAAACTGACTGCTCTATGATTGAAGCAGTCAGTTTCAGCCTCTCCCACGGTGAGCTGGTAAGTGTGATCTCTTACATGTACCGGCTTTCCATACACGCACACAAAAAATTGCCTTAGCACACAACTCCTGGACAGCCAGCCCTTAAGGGGTTAACTGAACTGGCAAAGCCGTGCCACTATTGCTAGTTTTATTTATTCAGAAAAGATAGCATACTAGGCTGTCCATGCCATCCTCTGTAACATTAGAGCATTGTATTAGACATGACAGGTTCACTTTAAATACCCTTTACTTCCCGCCAGGGTCTGTTAAGTGTCTCTGCTTCCAGAGGCCTAAAAGGCCTGAGTGTAGTTATTATTGTCTTTTCCAGAGCTCCCGGAATCTCATATCATAGCAGTTTTTTATGAGGTTATCCAAGACAAGCTTTTCTGAATATAAAAGCTGTGGATACAAAAATCAATATATTAAATCTTTAGCACTTATATCTCATTAGAAACAGCACAAACAGCATGGTGACTGAAGAGGGCAATGTACACTGTTTCTTTTAAATAGATTCTAGCTGAAAGTACACGTTATACCAACTATTTTCAGTTTTAGGTATGTGTTCTTTTAAAGCGGAACTATCATTTCATATTAAAGTGCCCCCAAATCATTTTTTAACATAGTCCTAAGAATATCAATACTTTTATTATTAGTATTAGTATTATTATTATTATTATTATAGTAAGTCCGGCATTATTTCGAAAAATGTAACAGTGCAGACATCTTGCCAAAGAGGCATCTGTGCTCCTGCACTGTCAATCCCTGTTTTATCTATGAATGTTAACAGCTTAAGGACTATGGACGTACATGTATGTCATGGGGAAAACGTGTGTTAATGAACCATGACGTACATGTTTGTCATGGAATTCAGGGGTCCCTGCGTGGCTGCACTCCGTTTGTGGACCATTGATTCCGCTTCCACAAAAAAAAAAAAACCAAAAAAAAAAAAACATGTAAAAACGCCCCGTGGTACTTAAAGGTATAGTAATACTTCATTTTAACTTTATTTTATTTTGTAGGCATTAAAAAAACATGAAGAATGATATAAGTCTTATCTCTCAAACCTTTATGGTTTATGAGATATTCACAAGCAAAGTTTCCCCCTCCTGCCCCTTTTACCTAGTGTAAGCCATCTCTTCTCAGATGTGAATCTGGTTATAAGACCAACAGATAACAGCAGGGGACAATCTTCTTTGTATGAAAACAATGAAAGCCCTTCCCCCCTTGACAAGTTTTTCAGCTTTTTCCCTTATCTTAATTGAAGATTGTCCCTCTCTGCAGTCTACCTGGGCACCTCCCTTCTGATCTGGCTGAACGGGGGGGATACTTTGCTTGTGAATATCTCTTAAACCACAAAGGTTTGAGAGATAAGTCTTATATCGTTGTTCATGTTTTTTTAATGCTTACAAAATAAAATAAAGATAAAACGAAGTATTCCTATCCCTTTAAGGGGGCATTGCATTGTACCTTAGGGAAAGGGATGGACAGTACAGATACACAGATGCCTCTATGTCAAGATGCCTACTGGTGAGTCTTCAAAGAAATTACATTTCTAATTAATGCCTGACTTACTGAGGATAATAAAAGTATTGATACGCTATCTTAAAAACTATTTAGGGGGCACTTTAATATACATGATAGTCCCACTTCAATAGAGTGCAAACATGTTGGTCTGTATGCAGGAAGTAAATGAAGATTAACTGTCACAAAGCAGCTGCATCATAGGAGACAAATGAAAAGTTCCCAAATTTGTATTGATTTAAATGGGCCTGTTACATCCTTGAATGCTAGAGAGGTGTCCAACACATTGCAAAGCAATACGCTGTAGCCTTCGCTAGCTTTTAAGGCGTTAAAAGCCCCATTTGAATGAATATGTGTTTTAATTTGTATGTTTTAAATGTAGAAACTCAGCGGCTTTTATTCAGGATTGGAAGATGCCACCCACAGACCATGTGAGTGATCCTCAAGTGAGAATTGTCTGGATGTCAGAGAACTCACAAGGGAGGAAGCCGCTTGGGTTTACCTTGTGTTCAAAGCCTGTTAACCCAGCGAGTTCTAGAGAGTTAGTCAACGCATTGCTTTGCAATGTGTTGGATACCTTTCTCTGGCACTCAGAGTTTTAAAGGAAGATCAACACTAAAAAAAGAATTAGGTTGATATAACTTTAAGTATCACATACTTCTAGATAACCTATGTAAAAATTATTCATTTTACCTCAAAACGTAATCCTAAACTGGCTTTTTAAAGGGCTAATAATGTTTTACAAAAACAGCAGCTCCAATTAATCTTCAGTATTTGAGCCACGTAGAGTGCTATTTCAATACTTTCAGAGTTGTGGTTCAAGAATAATTGAATGATAAAGTATCCCCTCCTCCCACCCCTTTTACTGATGTCAGCTCAACCTTTCACCTTTCTGAGGTAAATAAAATGAGGCCAGGACATACTTGAAAACAAGAGACAATCTCAATATATTCTTCCTGGTAAAAATGCCTTAACAAAAAAAACAACAACAAGAAAAAAAAAAACATGCAGCGCACCTTTTTTTTGACCTCACAGTACTTTAATTTCAGTCACTAAACGACTGATACATCAACTTCAAAGGAAGAAGATAATGGTTGATGTTATCTAGCAATGCTAAACGTTGTCAAGACAAGTACAAACTCGCAGCCAATCACAATGCACCAAGTACAATCAAGAGAGAAGGGAACAGAAAGCGCCCCCTGTGTTGAATCGTCTATGATAGAACCACCACCAAACACCCGGTGTGGTTGTACTCACAAAATAATTGGCTGTCAATACAGTAATATGTAAGACAGCTCAAAAGCACTCGAGGGAAATTTAAGGCTGTCCTCAATATCAGCAAACTGGTATACAAGTACAATCAAATTCACTTATATATCCCCCAAAATAACTGACATAACTTGTCTGTGTTTTGAGCTTTTGCGAGCTCGAGCACAAGACTCAGGAGTGGAGGATAGGGAGTGAGAGAGAGGAGCTGACACTTGAGCGAGTTAGACGAAGTTGGCACAACTTGCATACACTCATAAAAACACATGTACGCCTCTTTTTTGTTTTTGTTTCTCACACATAACACATCTTTCACTGTCGTCCAATACAGGTCACTGGTACTTCTGGGGAGGCGATTCGCCCCTTTAATAGGCAGGAACAATTATGCAAATGATTGCAGGGGGCGGAGCCTCCCCTCCTACTTAAGCCACCTTCAGGCCAGAGCCACTAGATTGATTTGTTCCTGGGTGCTGTGCACACCAGGTAGAGAACATCTATGCATTCAACTTAGTATTTTGTTATTTTTTTATTCAAATATGGAATACCACCATTAGGAGGGTGACCATGGCTGTGAATTGCCCTCTTTAAAGTGGCTGGTGCAGCTTCCAGGGATTTTCTGTGGACCTTATGCCCTGAAGAGGGAACAGCTGAGTTAAGCAGCTTCCCTACTGGGGAATTTACCTCTGGTTTATTCCTTCTTCATCATGGTCACCTGAAGACAGAAGTCCTGCAGGGAAGGTGAGTCACCCATTGAGTGCTGAAGGTCCACTTGTCCCCACAGTGTCCCTTTGCTGGGCTTGTATTTGGGAGTTTGCTTTGCACTCCAGCACTCATAGGGTGTTTTTATTGCATTCAATATTTTAATGCAGTTTCTGTGGTATTCTCTGGGTTTGGAGCCTTAAATAGTGTTTATTTATGTGTTTAATGTATGTTTGGGCACTTTTTAATGTTTTGTTAAACTTTATTAAAATTGGTGTTCCGCGCCTTTAAGCGCGGCTTTCCCACTCAGACGCTATGGCTCCTTTACTCTCTATGAGATTTCACAGTGTGGGACGTATCTCTGGAACCGCTTGTCACAGCAACTCCAGAGAGGGCTCATTTTACTGCTAGGCTCTTGCTCTATCATCCGGTATGTGTTTTATTAGTGTGAGGTGTTCAGGGGGGCTTCGGGCACTGTTTGGGGTACTTGTATGGGGAAAACTACATTTCCCATGAGCGCCCGGTTCGCGCTCGTTTCTGATTGGCTATCCTGACGGCCGCCATTTTGTGGAGCTCTTCCTCAGCGAGTACACTACGCAGGGACCGAGCCTTCTCTCCCCTCAACAGATTAACCCTTCGCTGACCAGATAAGTCCGAATTTAGGCATTTTTGGGGTGAAACTTTAATCTTACACACTTTTTCTGGGTGATAGAGTTTAAAGTGGGGTATATTGACGCTGTGAGCATGTCTACTTCACTGGAGCTAGGGGCTAGACCCAAGTCAAAGGAGGATGGGGGGTCCGCTCCCCCCATGGCGTTTTGCTCCTCTTGTCACATTGGGCTATCTAGCGATAATGTGGGGGATCTATGCCCTAACTGCACTGGTCAAGATAGCAACCCTGGGCTTCCCAGCCATGCTATTGAGCCATCTTGGGTGAGGGAGTTTAAAGCTGCCACTAGGGATCTCAGATCCACTCTTCAACTCTTTCCCTCTCAGGTACAGGGGGCTCTCCAGGTCTGGCAGACCCCCGCTACAATCAGGACCTCCCTGCCTAAGCCACAGGGTGCTCCTGATGTGTCTGATTCTTCTGAAGAAGAACTCTTACAGGATTCTGATGCTGAGGAACGCACTGTTATTGAGTCTAACAGGTCCATTGGGGACCCTTATGAATGTGACCCTGAAGTCTCGGCTGAGGGTCTGATTAGAGCGGTACTGAATACGCTCAACCTTCCTCTGACTCAGGAATCCACTTATGATCCTACTGACGTTTTTCAAAAGAAACCATCTAAGCCTGTTGTTTTTTTTTCCAACTAACCCTACTCTTGCCCATGGAAGAATCCTGATAGATCCTCCTCTGAGGCATGGAAGAATCCTGATAGATCCTCCTCTGTCTCCAAAAAGTTTGCTAAACTGTACCCTTTTCCTGAGACTGAGCTGGCAAAATGGGTTCATCCTCCCAAGGTGGATGCTCATGTTTCCAGGCTATCCAAGTCTACCGCTTTGGCTGTCTCTGATGCCTCTGCCGTGCAGGATTGGACGGATAAAAAGCTAGAGCTTTCTCTTAAGTCTATTTTTGCCTCCATTGGCACTGCCATGCGTCCAACCTTTGCAGTGGCGTGGGTTAATAGAGCCATTGCGGCCTGAACTGAACGACTGACTAAAGCAGTTCGCCAGGATGCACCAGTATCTGAACAGTTACAGCTTCTTGCTAATATCACTGAAGCTCAGAATTATGTTGCTGACGCTGCCTTTGATGCTGTGCGCATGATGGCGAGGGCCTCCACTGCTTCTGTGGTGGCTAGACGTGCCCTTTGGCTGAAAATTTGGTCTGCTGATACAGCCTCTAAGAAAGCCTTGCTTTCCTTGCCCTTTCAGGGGAATTTGCTATTTGGGTCTGAACTCAAAGAAATGATCAGTGAGGCTACTGGCGGTAAAAGTACTCTTCTACCCTCAGTCTTTAAGAAAAAGTTTCCAGCCAAACGCAATCGGTCCTTTCGTTCCTTTCAGACTGAGACACGCTCCTCGGCCCAAACGGGTCCTCCCACTACGCGCTCCTCCTCCAAGCCCAAACAGTCCTGGAAGCCCAAAGTGGCCCCCAAGGCCAAGACCTCCAAGACTGCTTCGGCATGACTCGCCGAACCCGGGTCCGCATCCGGCTGTAGGTGGACGTCTCCGCATCTTTCGCCGGACTTGGGAGGAGTCAGTGGCGGACCCATGGGTTCTTCAGGTGGTGTCAGAGGGATACAGGATCCCTTTCTCCTCCCTTCCTCCTTTTCGGTTCCATTTTACTAGTCCTTCTCAGGAACCCACAAAAAGACGTCTGTTCGACGACGCTTTTCAGGATCTCTTGGACAAAGAGGTTCTGGAAGTGGTTCCTCCGGAGGACACAGGTTCAGGATTTTATTCCAACCTGTTTGTGGTGGCCAAAAAGGACGGAGGGGCTCGTCCTATTTTGGATCTCAAAGATCTCAATGCCTATGTGGTGACTTCCCACTTCCGCCAGGAGTCCCTGCGCTCTGTGATTGCAGCTATGTCTCCAAGGGAGTTCCTTGCCTCCCTGGACCTTCAGGATGCTTATCTTCACATCCCTATTCATCCAGAGAGCAGGCGGTATCTCAGGATTGCCTGCCACAGGGGACACTTTCAGTTTTCAGCTCTTCCCTTTGGGCTGACTTCAGCTCCTCAGGTCTTCCAGAGAGTGTTGGGCTCCTTGATAGCTGTGCTTCATCAGGACGGGGTCAGGGTGACCCCCTACATGGACGATCTCCTCCTCAAAGCTTCCTCGGCGGAGCTTCTTCACCAGCAATTGCAGAAGTGTATCCACACTCTGACCCGCCATGGCTGGATCCTGAATCTGGACAAGTCGGACTTGGTCCCATCTCAGAGGCTTCTGTTCCTGGGTCTCCTGTTCGACACTCGCCAATGCATGGTGTTTCTGCCGGAGTATGTGGCTCATCAGATAGCCATCCGAGTGGCGGGGATTCTGGAACTGGACTTAGTGCCGGTAACGAAGTTGTCGTCCCTGGTGGGGAAGTTCATTTCCACGATCGAAGCGGTACCTTTTGCCATGGCTCACTCCAGGGAACTTCTGAGATTTGTGATCCAGACGTGCAAGAATCATCCAGATCATCAGCATCTGTCAGTCTCTCTACCTCCTCATGTGGAATCGAGTCTGCACTGGTGGTTGGATCTCTCCCATCTCCTGAAAGGGAGATCCTTTCAAGTTCCTTGTTGGACCACGATCACAACGGATGCCAGCCTTCGGGGCTGGGGTGCTGTGTTGGGTCGCTTCAGTGCTCAGGGGAAATGGGGTCTGGAGGAATCTCTTCTCTCCATCAATGTGCTGGAACTACGTGCCGTCCGGCTTGCCCTGAGACACTGGGAATCTCAACTGGCAGGTCTCCCGATCAGAGTGGAATCCGACAACGCCACTGCGGTGGCTTACATCAACAGGCAAGGCGGCACAAGAAGCGGCACCGCCTGGTTGGAGGTCAAGGATATTTTGTCTTGGGCAGAAGATCACGTGCCTGTCATCTCTGCAGTTCATATTCCAGGCGTGGACAACGTCATGGCGGACTTCCTCAGTCGTCATACCGTCGACAGCGGAGAATGGGCTCTTCATCCAGAGGTGTTTCACTTGCTCACCCAGAGGTGGGGGATGCCGGAGGTGGACCTGATGGCCTCCAGACACAACAGGAAGGTTCCGGTGTTTTGCTCCCGGCGGAGGGACTCCCTTGCTCTAGCAGTGGATGCCTTATCGATTCCTTGGGATTTTTCTCTGGCTTACATCTTCCCTCCTCTTCCTTTATTGATCAGAGTCATCCAGAAACTGAAGCGAGAGCGTTGTCCTGTTATCCTGATCGCTCCAAACTGGCCTCGCCAGTCCTGGTATCCGGAGTTGATGGCGATGTCAGTGGTGGATCCGTTCCCACTTCCTGCCCTTCCGGACCTACTTCAGGGATATCTGTGGAAGGAGGATGTTCACTCTCTCCATTTGATGGCATGGCGGTTGAATCCTCGATTCTAGCAAAGAAAGGATTTTCTCCTTCTGTGGTGTCGACTATGCTCAGTGCTCGTAAGCCTGTGTCCTCCAAGATCTATCATCGCATATGGTCAACCTTCGTGGCATGGTGCTCTGAGAAGAAATTCTCCCTTGATTTTCATCTTCCCACTGTCCTAGCCTTCTTGCAGGATGGTGTTGATAAGGGACTCAGTTTGAGTTCCCTCAAAGTTCAGACTTCTGCCTTGTCTGTGTTTTTCCAGGAAAGGATTGCTATTCTTCCTGATGTGAAAGTTTTCTTCCAAGGTGTGACTCATGTTCGACCTGCCTTCAAGAGTCCTGCTCCCCAGTGGGACCTCAATTTGGTGCTGGGAGTTCTCCAGCGACCCCCGTTTGAATCCTTGGCTTCCATTCCATTACGTCTCTTGACTTGGAAGATGGCCTTCCTTTTGGCTATTGTTTCAGTTCGCCGGGTAGCAGAGTTACAAGCTCTGTCTTGTAAACCTCCTTACCTGGTGTTCCACAAGGATAAGGCTGTGCTTCGCACTACCAAGGAATTCTTACCCAAGGTTGTGTCCGAGTTTCACATCAATCAGGAGATTGTGGTTCCCTCTTTCTGCCCTAATCCTTCATCTGACAAGGAACGAGATCTCCATTTGTTGGATGTGGTGCGTTGCCTCAAGTTTTATGTTCATCGCACCGAGTCTATCAGGAAGTCTGACGCTCTATTCGTCATTCCTGAGGGGCCTAGGGCAGGGAGACCGGCTTCCAAAGTTACCATTGCCTCTTGGATTAAGGCTACTATCCGTGAAGCCTATAAGTTGCGGAATAAGCACGTTCCCTTCCGGGTGACTGCCCATTCCACCAGATCTATTGGGGCCTCTTGGGCCTACAAGAATCAGGCATCTGCTGATCAACTGTGCAGAGCGGCCACTTGGTCCTCTGTGCACACATTTTCTAAGCACTATCGAGTTGATGTACTGGCTTCGGCTGATGCCAGTTTTGGAAGGAAGGTCCTGGAGGCAGTTTTGCCTGTGTAGGTCTTCCACTCTGTGATCCTTGGTGCTTCCTTACTGTTGAGCCCTGTTGGCTCTAGTTCCGTGTGCTGTGTTAGTTCAGGGATTGTTCCCTTGATTGGTGTCCGTTGACACTTACAGTTTGGGCTATGTAATTAACTGTTTCATAGCAGTTGTAATGACTTGGGCCTTGTTCTGGTCCTTGCCTTTTTCCCACCTCTGGATCAGCTCAATGTTTGTACATCCCAGAAGTACCGGTGACCTGTATTGGACGACAGTGAAAATAGGATTTTAGTCTTACCTGTTAAATCCTTTTCACTTAGTCCATACAGGTCACTGGTCTCCCGCCCTGTCAAGGGACCAGACCTGGCTCTCCTGTGGCATTCAGTGGGAGACCTTTGGGGCATGCTCACAGGAGTCTTTCTTCTTGCTTACCTGGGGTCAGTTTTAGGGTCTCAAATCAATCTAGTGGCTCTGGCCTGAAGGAGGCTTAAGTAGGAGGGGAGGCTCCGCCCCCTGCAATCATTTGCATAATTGTTCCTGCCTATTAAAGGGGCGAATCGCCTCCCCAGAAGTACCAGTGACCTGTATGGACTAAGTGAAAAGGATTTAACAGGTAAGACTAAAATCCTATTTTATCTTTTTTATTTACAGTGTGATTCAGTGAGTGCAACGGAGTGACAGAGTGAGTGTAATCAATTGTGTCTATGAGGGCCTGTGTCAGATGGCAGGAAGAAAAGGCTAGAGAGAGATGGGTGGAGGCGCAGGAGAGGAGGAAGGCATCACCAGTCAGGGAAGTACTCCTACGAGGAGAATGGGGTCCTTGTCCAGAGTATCCTGGAAGGAGAGCATCCTGTACCGGATGGAGAGAGTCAGTGGTCTAGCTGCCAAGAAGAAGGCCATCTGGCATCGGGTCCTCACCAAGGTAAATGCAGTCTCCAGCTGTAAGTGGACCATGGAATCAATCAAGCGGTGGGGTGACTGCAAAAGGCATGTCAAGAATAAGTTTGGAGACCTTGCCATTTACTCCAAAGGTTGTCCCCTGTTTCCATCAGCTTCAGCCACTGGGAAGAGATGCTGAGCAACAAATACTGATCAGGGGGTCCCTGGCGGATGTGTTACTGGAGACTACAGCACCTCCAGACTCCCAGTAAGTGCATCATTCCATAACAGTACACCACACAAACCTTCACTGCTAGTATGGCCCAACACAGTGCCAGCTGAGTGCATGGGAAGCATTGATTCCCACAATGTTCAAACAAGGACCGAATACTGTACAGTCAAAGCAGAAATGTAAGGGGCTATGAGTTCCAGGGGGTATGTGTACCCCTCTGGCACTCAAAGGGTTAAGCAGTCCAAATGCTGTCCAGGTTTAACGACCTTGTCGCTGTGTTCAGAAATACCCACTGCACAAAAACAATGCTCACCATCGCTTTCATAAACATTTGTTATGTTTCTCCACAATGTTACACATGTAGCCACAGGAAGGGCCCCTTGAGTGCTAGAGGGATAAGCAATGTGTTGGTCCACAATGCTTTGAGTATCTCTCTGGCAGTACAAGGATTAACAGTGGATGAACACAATACAACAGGGTTACACTGCACAGGTCACTGGGGTCAACTCACACATCACAGTACAGCTAATACTCTACATGCAATAGAATCCCAGCAAGCCATCCTAATGACTGAAATACTGCAATTTCGTTCTGGAATGATGGATATGCTTGGCCAGGTGCTGGTGGAAATGAATGAACGGTGAGGGCATCCACTTCTGCAGCAGCTTCCAAAGCACCCTACAAAAAATAAATAAATTAGAACCCCATTTGTCATATTTCCCCCAAATAAACTTGCACTTGTTCATCCCAGTTATGTCTGTGAATCTTTCTAGTTTCCAGCAAGGTCAGTGACAGAGATGCTTTGCAACTCAATGCAGTGAACACAATTCCTGTACTATTTGGTTGTAAGGTGTTAGAGCATTGGTAACCACACACCACATACACTGTTGTTCAGTTTCAACTCACAATCCACCTAGCAAACCAGTATAATTGTCAGAACCCATCCACCTCCTCTTGTTTGTAGGCGGGCCTAGCACTGATTGCTAAGCACCCACACCTGGTTGCAGCCTACTTAAACCCTGTTCCTTTCCGTTATCCTCTCCCTTGGATTGTCATTACTCAGTGTCTTGTACCTGTGAATACTGATTTTGTCTGTTTCCTGTTGTGACCCGGTCTGCTTATCATTGTTCCTGATATCGGGCTCCCTGACTCTGTCTCTGTTCTACTACTACCCGCTACTCTTCAGTTATCCACCTTCCTGTATATCGACACCGGCACTGCTCTACGACCTTCCACTGTTCTACTGTGTACTGACTCTGACTCTGCTCACAGACTCGCCACTTCAATTTTATCATCTGACCTACTGTGTACTGACTCTGCCCTACGACCTTCCTCTTGTCTCCAGTATTTGACCTTCTGTCCATCGACCTCTGGCTTAACCTAC
The DNA here is from genome assembly GCA_037306005.1 of Rhinophrynus dorsalis. Taxonomy (NCBI): domain Eukaryota; kingdom Metazoa; phylum Chordata; class Amphibia; order Anura; family Rhinophrynidae; genus Rhinophrynus; species Rhinophrynus dorsalis. The sequence continues at coordinate 596,829,115 of CM074719.1, forward strand.
GCCTATCCGCACCTCTCCACCCCTTCGACTCCAAGGTATTGACCAACTGTATACCTCTGCCTGTTCGACTATTTGTGTACCGACTTTTGGCATTACTGTTCCGACCCCTTGTCAGTGCTAGTGTGTCTCTGTCTTCTGACATCCTCTACACCAGTGGTTCTCAGCTCCTGTCCTCAGGATCCACTAACAGGCCAGTATTTGATGATTTCCTTGTTAGAGCACAGGTAAGTTAATCAATGTGAATGAGCCTCTGAGCACATGATTTCCTTGTTAGAGCACAGGTGAGTTAATCAATGTGAATGAGCCTCTGATCACATGATCTCCTTGTTAGAGCACAGGTGAGTTAATCAATGTGAATGAGCCTCTGATCACCACACCTGTGCTCTAGCAGAGAAATCCCTAAGTCCTGGCCTGTTAGTGGGTCCTGAGGACAGGAGTTGAGAACCACTGCTCTACACACTAGTTAACCCTGACCCAGTCTGAGAGCCTGTGATAATAACATGAAGGTGTTGTTTGGCCATTATTTGAGTTGAAGTTGTACAACTGACATTTACCCCTTAGCATACTATGTACCAGACTGTTCCCATTTAGTTTGAGCCACTGATGTGGATATTAAGGTGTTAACCAATCATACTTTTAATTTCAGTTGTTCACTGGCAGGATATATTAGCCAAACCAACATATGCTGGGATTCACACTTGGATTTGGACAAATCCATCATATACCTAATAATTTGAGGTTAATGATTGAAAAAACTGTTGTGTTTTGGCCACAGGACAGGAGCATGAAGAAGCTGCTAGTCGGGTCTACTGATTACACAATGCAGGGAGAACATCTTGCATCTCAACATTTCAAATTCCAATCATGCTCCCCATTTAATTAATAGACCCCTAAGATAAGAGAAATTCCTTCTTAAAGGGATAGTAATACTTCAAAATTATTATCCCTTATATTGAAGACCTTTAAATGCCACCAGCGGCATCTCTCAAACCTTTATGGTTTCAAGATAGCCGCTTTTAAACTTCGCTCTCCCCTGACTTCATCGTTCTTGCTGCAGCAGGGAAATCCAGGACTGGCAGAGGCTCTTCAGCAGAGACGAGATCTCGTTATGGAAGACAAGATCCTTCACTAAAATGGTCTTCTATGTGTGCTTGCTTACCAAGCACATGTAGAAGACCTTTTTAGTGAAGGATCGTTTCTTCTATAACGAGATCTGGCTCTGCTGAAGAGCCGCCACCTGATTCAATGAACGGATTCCCCTGCTTCAGCAAGAACGCTGACGTCAGGGGAGAGCGAAGTTTAAAAGCGGTTATCTTGCAAACCATAAAGGTTTGAGAGATGTCTCTGGTGGCATTTAATTCAGTTTTTTAAAGGCTTCAATATAAGGGATAGTAATTTTGAAGTATTACTATCCCTTTAAGTATAACAGATACATAATTCATTACTATTTTGTTATATGAAGAAATGGTTATTACAACATCAAAATTATCAGACATTTGTGAGGGTGATACCGTTCCTTTAATTGCAGACTTTTTTAAAAGCACCCAAAGGGTACGTTTAACATAAAAACATCCTACTGAAAAAAACAAGTTAAACTGCTCATACCTTCTCCACGAGGTCTTCGAACTGTTAGATCTTAGGCAACTCATGCATATATACTTGAGCAGTTTTTGAATAAGTGAAAGGTTTTGCAGAGGTTGCCAACGCCAAGTTTTACACTGAATAAACAGTAGCACAAGGAGCATAAAGAGATGCGCTTCCTGGAAGTGGAGTCAGCATTTCACCAGGGTCACCTGAACATTCCTCTGTTCCATGATGGATCATGCCATGGATGCCTGTGGGAAGACAAGACAGGAGTTGAAATTGCACCGTCTGTCTGTTATGAAAAGGAAGAACCATCATTATCCCATTAACTTTTTTGCATTCTGGAGGAGTAGACAACCCATTGCGTCTACCCTTCTGGAACCCATAGGGTTAGGGATAAGGGGATGCTAACCTGATATATATATATATATATATATATATATATTTGAATGGGACATTGTAGCAACACATCACCTACTATGTGAACCAACCCCGATGAAACAGAGGGTGTTGAGGTTGGCATGGTAGGCAGGCCAATCTGCCTCCCAAATAGTTACTAAGATGCTATAGATAACACTAACACAGTATATCCATCCCTATTCTGCTCCATTAGGCATTGCGCAACTATTGTTTTCATGCTAACTCCAATACCCCTTTAACACCTGGAATGTCAGAAAATCCAATGCCTGAGTAAGCGCTCCAGCATGGGCAGTAAGGTGGGCACATCTGAGAATGGGGCATGAAGGGCATAGGGTTTCTCAACGGAGGTGGAACGCAGAGGGAAGAAGCAGAAATCCACATGCCACAGAGGGAGAGATGTGAATGGCTCCTTAAAGGTGGGTGTAACCCTAGTGGGGCTATTAACCATGTGAGTGCCACGCAGTAAGTGCTCAAACACCAATGGCACCAATAATTGTAAATGGAAAGGGCTGCATTTCATGTCAAGTTGCAGATGCTTATGGAAAACATTCATTCAAGGAAAGTCTTGGAATAGTGGACTACCACTACAGTTGATACTCACTTCTTTAATAAGTGCATTATTCAGTTAGCAGTGCTCACCCATTTCACCCAGGTCCGGATTTACAATAAGGCAGAGTAGGCATCTGCCTACAGGCGCACCCCACAGAGGGGCGCCTGTCACTGGGATTTTTTTTTTTTTAATTTGCAGCACCAATCTTCACTACCACTTGCTGCCAGCAGGGGAATGGCTTCCGGCCCAGCAACTAGAGAGCAGTGGGCTGCTTCCTCAAGCCTGCTGCTCTGACAGTCGAAGGTGTGCTGGGCCGGCCCAGCAGTCAGTGAGTGACAGGGTAGCTGGGTCTCCATCCCGCTTGATGATACAAGCAGTGGGAGGAGTGCGGATACATCAGTGGCCCAGCACTGAGAAGCAGATCTGTTCTAATGTGAAGGTCAGTGGTCACGGGAGATGGAACAATTTGTTACTCTATTCAACACCAGTAATGTGCTGCAGCTATGATAACAGCAAACAGTTTTTATACACTGAAACATAGTGGGTTAGGGGGGAAGTACAAATTTATAAGATCAGCTTGTTTTCAGTGTTTATATGTTGGTATAAAAATAATCTGCATTCTGATACAAACCCCCATCCTCCTCCTCTATATGTGCTGATTGATAGTACACAAGGAGGCACAAGGTGCAGTGGATCACCCAGAAATGTCCAGAAACTTCCCCACTGCTCCCCTTGGCACAAGTGGAGTAAAGATGATGACATTCAGTGTGGACAGCTTAGTGCAGGAACAGCAAACAGAAATCATTCCCAGCACCTGTTTTACAGTGGAATCGTATTATTAGTACAGCCCACATTTCTCTGCCTCTAGTCATCACTCCTATTCTACATAATAACAAGAGGAAAGCCATTTTGTTTACAATAAAAAAATACTTGTAATAAGTCATTACACAACATAGCAGCCAGGCCATATATCAGGGCCGGACTAGGAATAAAAACCAGCCCTGGAAAAAATTGCTTACCAGCCCCATAGCATTGCATCATTATACCATCTCCATAGCACTGCGTTATTATACCAGCCCCATAGCACTGCGTTATTATACCAGCCCCATAGCACTGCGTTATTATACCAGCCCCATAGCATTGCATCATTATACCATCTCCATAGCACTGCGTTATTATACCAGCCCCATAGCACTGCTTCATTATACCAGCCCCATAGCACTGCTTCATTATACCAGCCCCATAGCACTGCGTTATTATACCATCTCCATAGCACTGCATCATTATACCATCTCCATAGCACTGTATTATTATACCAGCCCCATAGCATAATGGCATTTTTTTCTTGTTCATAAAAAGGGAAACCATGTTTTTTAAAACACATTTGAATGCCACCACCAGAGGAATAACGTTATATCTATCTATCTATCTATCTATCTATCTATCTATCTATCTATCTATCTATATATATATGCACACACACCACCTCTTGACTCTTGATCCCCCCTTTTGCCTCTCTCCCCTTCTAGACTCTTGATCCCACCCTTTTGCCTCTCCCCCACCTCCTGATCCCCCCTCCTTTTGCCTCTTGGTCCCTCCCTCCTTTGCCTCTTTCTTCCCCTCCCTGGATCCTCATTGACTCTTGATCCCCCTTTTGCCTCTCTCCCCTTCTTGACTCTTGATCTCACGTTTTTGCCTTTCCCCCCTCCTTTTGCCTCTTTGGTCCTTCCCCCTTTGCCTCTTTCTTCCCCTCCCTGGATCCTCATTGACTCTTGATCTCACCCTTTTGCCTTTCCCCCCCTCCTTTTGCCTCTTGGTCCTTCCCCCTTTGCCTCTTTCTTCCCCTCCCTGGATCCTCATTGACTTGATCCCCCCTTACTTTTGCCTCTCTCTCCCCTTCTTGACCCCACCCTGTGCTTCTCTCTCCCTCCCGATCCCCCTCCATTTGCCCCCTGATCCTTCCTCCTTTTGCCTTTTTTCTCCATTTTGCCTTTTTCTCCCTCTTGACCCCCCTCTGCCTCTTTCACCCACTCTTGATGCCCCCTCTTACCTCTCTTACCCCTCTTACCCTTTGCCTTTCTCCCTCTCAAATGATCTCCCCTTTTTGCCTGTTAGTTTTCCCAATTCCCCCTCTTTTTTCTCCCTCTTGCCCCACCTCTCTTCCTCTTTCACCTGACCCGCTCTTGATGCCCCTCTTGCCTCTCTTGATCCTTTGCCTTTCTCCTCCTCTTGAATGATCTCCCCTTTTTGCCTGTTAGTTTCCCCAATTCCCCCTCTGTGTTTTTCACCCTCTTGCCCGACCTCTCTCACCTGACCCGCTCTTGATGCCCCCTCTTGACTCTCTTGATCCCCATTTGCCTAATTCTCCCCCTTGATGAACACATCCTCTCCCCTTTTTGCCTGTTAGGTGGCTGGGCCTGTTTCCCTGCTCCCCAATTCCCCTCTTGCCTTCAAACAGGAGGACTGAGTCTGGCTGCTTTCTGCCTCCCGCCACTGCTCCCACTCAGCGAGCTCGCTGGCCTGAGCGTCAGTCTGTCTCTGTGGTGCAGCAGTGAGCAGTGGCGCTTAACCTAGGTGCGGGCGGCCCGGTGGTGCATAGATGCAGTCACGCAGTGCTCTTCATGCCGCTGCATAGTCTGCGTGCTGCATCTGACGTCACGTCACTGGGTCTAGAGTTAGACCCAGCCGATTGCTTCCATTGCATTGTCTGACTCTGACAGTCAACTAGATGCTGCCGTCGGTCCTCCTTCTTCAAAGAAATCATCTCTGTTCTCGCGGCCGCGATCCTGTCCCATTGCGGCCGCGGATAGGCATGTCGCTTGTTCTCATGAAGGCAGCAGCCCCAGGGAAGCCGGCCTACAGGGAATTTTCCCGGTATCCCAGTCTGGCCCTGCCATATATGTAATTGTAGTGGTGAAATTCTACAGCAAACCAACTTCTCCAAAGGGAACAAATACAAATTAACAGATTTAAATGCTGCTTTTAACCCCCTGAATGCTAGAGAGGTCTTCAACACACCATGACACAATGCCTTTGCAAATCATTCAATACTAGAAAGATCACAATGTGTTGGAGACCTTAAGTCCTGCTTAAGGTTTGAGAGATAACCGAAAGCAAAGTTCCCCCCTTCCCTGAAGTCAGCCTTGTGCTGACTGCAGGGATATCCAGTCTGTCTTTCATCATGCGGCTCTGCAGCAGAGCCGCGATCGCGTTAGTGACAGAATTATTAAACCGTCTTCTACATGTGCTTGCAAACCAAGCACATGTAGAAGACCGTTTCAGTGAAATAATTCTTTGTCACTAACGCGATCGCGGCTCAGCTGCAGAGCCGCAAGCCTGTCATAAGACAGACTTCCCCTGCAGTCAGTACAATGGGAAGGGGGAGGGAGGGGGGACTTTGCCTTTGGTTATCTCTCAAACCATAAAGGTTTGCGAGGTGAACCTGGGGGCTATTAACTTATTTTGCAAATACCTACAATATGAGGGATAGTAATAATAAAGTATTACTATCCCTTTAAAGGGTTGATTTTAACAGTTTATTAATGACTAGCAATATTGAGACGGTGTTGCCTGTCTGTAATATGCCGTGGGTGTAATTGTTTTGGGAATGTGTATGTAGGAAGTGAGGAATAGGTCTCTTACACAAAGGTATAATCATATGTACTTGAAGCCTGCCTACCATGTCAAGGTGGACCCTGTAAAGCAGGACTTAACGTGAGTGTATGTTTGTTGTTTTGTATTATGGTGGGTAGGTATTGTAAGTGTGTGTCAGTCTGAGTGTTGCAGGATTTCCTGGTATACAGTGTTTTTGATAATGTTGTTTTCATCATCTATTAACATGTGTAGTGCGTTGACACACACACCTTGAGACACACAGACTCACACGTTGAGACACACAGGCTTACACACACAGAAAGGTTTATTGATGAAGAGTGATCTAATGCAGTAGCTTGCAATGTGTTGCAGACATTTTTGGAGGTGAAATTGGTAAGCACTGCTAATCAACCCCTCAGTGACAGCCGCGTTCGTACGCGGCTGTCACGTTAAGGCCCGCCGAACATTTTTTTTTTTTTTTCAATGAAGTCCTTAGTCTCCGAGCGGCGTGCTGCCGCACGGAGACGCGGACTTCCGTGACTTACCAGGTACGTCCTCTGTCACTAAGTGACAGTTTTTGCGGGACATACCTGGTAAGTCATCTGTCGTTAAGGGGTTAAATAATGCACTTATTAAATAAATGAGCATAAACTGCATGGGCAATGCAGTGGCAATATTGGTAGTCCAATATACCCAAGACTGTTCTAGAATTAATGTTTTCCAAAAGCATCTGCAACTTGACATGACATGCAGCCCTATCCGTTTACAATTACTGGTGCCATTGGTGTTTGAGCACCTGACATTCCATGAATAATATAAGTATAGGTGTAGCTGTCATTTGTGCTCCCACTTAAAGTAATTGCAATACATTATTTTCTTGAATAAACTAATTTATCATACTCTGGTCTTGAGGCTTAAAAAATGTGACCCTTTGAGTGCCAGAGGGGTATGCAACGCATTGCAAAACAATGCATTGCTTACTCCGCTGGCACTGAAAGGGTTCAACAAAAATGATTCAGTTTCAGCTCCTCTGCTGTAGTGTGACCCCTCACCCCATGTGATTATTATGAAAGAAAAACCTCTTGCGTCCTCCTGTGCGCTTGTCCTCTGTAGAGTGGACACCTAGTGCAGAGGGGGTATTGGTAAATGAAGGGGCCCTGTTGAGAACGTGCAGGCGTTTACATGGGGAGATGACAAAGGATGTGCCCAATTACATGCATGGAATGTCCATGTTTCTGTCTCCTGTCAAACCAGAAATCACAGGCATAGCACAAGTAGAACTGGCTAGCTAGTAGGCAGTGTATGTATGCCTTGTATGGTTCTGTGAAACATAGTTACGTTTGTGAGATGAGAATGTCGGCCATTTGATGAAGAAAATATTCAGATGTGGCTCTTTTCATTAACAGTTAGAGTGGCAGAGGGGTAAGGAATACATTGGATTGCAATGCGTTCTGTACCTCTCTGGCACTCAAAGGGTTATCGTGATATTGTTAACGCGCCATTCTCATGGTTACAAAATACACAATGAGGTAAATGTGTAAATTGTATAAATAATGGCATAAGGTATAGTAATGACAGAGGTGAAAATCTATGTATTTAAACACACACACACAACACACACACGAGATATTCAAATCTCCTCAGTACTGCCAGTCCAGGACATACACAGGGGAGTTAGGCCCCTGCCTACTCCTGTGTAAATCTGTGCAAGGAGTTTGCACATGGTTACAACCCAGCACATGTACACACCTCACACATCCTACGTACGGCATGTATTTAGCAGGACTGTGCGGCACTCACATGGTTAATAGTCCCACTAGGGTTACACCCACCTTTAAGGAGCAATTTACATATCTCCCTCTGTGGCATGTGGATTTCTGCTGCCTCCCCCTGCTTTCCACCTCCGTTGAGAAACCCTATGACCTTCATGCCCCATTCTCAGATGTGCCCACCTTACTGCCCATGCTGGAGCTCTTACTCAGGCACCGAGCTTGCATGGTGCTGTCTCCAGGACTCTCCTACACCCCCTCCCATTCTGGACAGACAGCTGCAGCACCTCTACAGCCCAATAACACACACACTCACTAACTCCTCTCCAAGGCTCTGTGTGGGCTCCAGCAAAGCCCACAAACCCATCCAAACAGTGGAGCAAGGAGAAAATCCGCACCGGAGCAGCTGATGGGGGGGGGGGCAGACACTCAAAGTATGTAGTGCTTGGTTATCACATACATGTAGGCGACAGGTCAGGTATTGGATACAGAACAGAGCTAGCAAAGTATTCTACTGTGTGCAAAGCGGCAGATTAACCCTTTCTGGATTAAAGCGGTGAAAGCAATGCTTTACTGTTTAGGCAAAAGGTGAAAAGGTTACATGTGCTGAACTGTAATAAATGTTCTCAGTGTGTGGCTCATTCATTATTATTTAAGAGGAAAGGATGATTTAAAACAATGGTGGCCCTTAATCATGTTTTACATTGCTGGTAGCATGTAATGGGTGGTAGGCAACCTTTAGCTTGACTGCTGTTGGGGACTACAAGTCACATCTTCTTGGTCGGATGGCGCTCCTCTTCTTCTGTAGTACGTCCTCTTGTGTGTTAACCCTCTGAATGCAAAACACTATACAATGCATTGGACACATTTTTTACAGTCAAAGGGTTAATTGTCAGTGTTCTCCGATGCTCCAGCAGCAAAGATAAGAGGGAGCGGATTCAAGCCTGTGGCATCAGAGAACACTGACAATTAACCCTTTGAGTGTACAAAGATATATCCAATCCATTGTAAAGCGGTCTGCCACTCAAAGGGTTAACACACAAGAGGCGGTAGCACAGAAGAAGATGAGCGCCATCTGAGCAGTGCTACATACCATTCCACCACCAGTCGTCTACAACTGAAAGGGTTACTGAAGTGGTCATGCCTCCTGTTCTCGCCTCAGCCTTTAGCACTCGCTACAAACATACCTGGGAACATTGTGTTGAGGTCTCCCCAGAGAGGGGAGTCCTATGGTGCCACTGGGGAAGAAAAATGAGGCAACTTTCTTCAAAGGGGGTTGGGCTTAATCACAAGTGGGGCGGAGTTTAAAAAGGAAAAAAAAACTCTGCTGAATAAGCCGGGGAAGGAGGAGAAGGGGCCAGGGAGCAGGAGGAACACAGTGGAAGGAGATTAACTGGGGTGAGCAGACCTCACCTTTACCCGGGGACACATATGAAAAATGCATACAGCAGGGGTGCCTTGATTTTGGTGCACTACTGAAATATGCCTATTTCATATGTGTCCCCGGGTAAAGGTGAGGTCGGGACAGCCTAAGCTTAACCCTTTGCCTGCCGCATACTGGCCGCTCAGGACTCCACTATCCAGCTTTACAAACCGGGACAATATTACAGCATGTATGGGGATATATGCAGCACACAAGGTGACCTGATATGTAGAAGGGTATGAAGCGTTTGAGCTGCAGAGTGGTATAAAAGACATGGAAAAGCAATGGCTTGTATAATTGCCTGGTAGAGAAGGGGTTAATGTGAAACATTTGATGTGTTTCTGTGGAGGCGGGGTGTAAGATGTGGGAGGCGATGGTGAGAGGAGTTTGATTGTGGAAGGAGGAGAAGTGCATAAAGTGATAAGGTATACACGTGTAGTAAGGTGTGAGTTTATGCCTTGGGCCCCCCTCACCACTCTGTGGAAATCACACTCCTATATATATATTGAAGCCATAGCAATTAGTTGTAGAGATTTTCACAGGAGTGGCACACCTCCACTGAATCACCCAATGGGAACAGCAGTTTAGAGGAGATATCAAAAACTCCTCCTTACTGCCGCCCCTGGGTGTGTTTGCCAGGCACACAGAAGTCTTTTCTTATATAAATAGATAATTATTTGAATGCTCCTGGTAGTTAAGGGGTATAGAAGGTTAGACATCTGCAGTAACTTAACCCCTTAAATGTCAGAGGAGGTTCACAACGTATTGCAAAGAAATGCATTGCAAACCGCTCTTGCACTCAAAGGGTTACATTTTAGTGCACGGATAGCTAATGCCATTGGAACTTCCAGTGGCACCAGGTACCAATACAAAGACAATTAAGTCACTGTAGATTAACATTATGTGATTTGGGGCTGATAGCATTGTAGACTATCAATAATCTGTGCATGTGATGTAAATAGTATATCTCTCGCTGGCCTTTAAATTTTAATTTGCCAGAGGGGTGTAAACACAGTGAATAATGACACTTTACTGGCACTTGAATGTAAAGGGTTAACAACATTAAGGAGGGTCATTGTGTGTGTGTTAATACTTTATATACATGAGAGGTCTTCTGAAGACTTCTTTAGAATTCTGAGTGTTAACACATCATTAATTACGTGGTCAATGATGGGGTAGGATGGGACCAAAGGCCATGGAGGATCCATTCTACTGGACAGCTGATGATGTAACAGTTACAGTGAACATTCCGTTGAACAGAGGCAGTTTTATAGTTGCACTATTGGGTCATGTCACAGCATTACAAAAGCTGAGCTCCAAGAAGAAACAGTCACTGCTTGGACAAGCAACTGAAAACATGGAGCAAAAAACTCTGTTGTTCTTTATGCTTTTATTTCTCAGTGGACCTTCTTATGGGAAGACCAACGGGAAAGCATTGGAAGGACCATCACCCAGTTTGACTGGAAAGCAACTGAAGGATTTCAGTGATGCTGCAGGAGTGTACCATACTGCGCTGGGGATAGCAATATTTGCCGGTGCCATCCTAATTACTGGATGTTGTATCTACCTGTACTTCAAGAAAAGAACATCAGCACAGGAAGAAGTGAATGAACTGGAGGAAGTGATTGTAACATCATCAGAAGGAAGGGATCCTCACAAAGATCAGCCCTGTGCTCATGCTGCAACATCTGGGAATATCTCTGATGTAGAAGTGGACTGTATGAAAGCCAGCCCATATTTTCCAGCCTCCTTCCCAGAGAGTCAGACTTTATCTGACAGGGATTCTGAATGTTCACCTCTTACAATCCCTTATGAAGAAAATATCAGTGAGAAGCCTCTACCAAATAACCCAGTTTCCTACCATGAGGACCAGAGCTCATCTAACATGGATTCTGCAGGTCCTTCTCACACAGCCTCTGGTGAAGACGTTATTCAGGTGAATCCTCCCTCACATAACATGCAGTATTTTAATTGCTCAGAATGTGACATTAAGATATGGAATCTTGGTAAGGAAGTGAAGGAGTTAAAGGACAGGTACGAGATGCTAACAAACTTATATACCACCTTACTGAGGACAGACCAAGGTGGTGGAAACTGTGAAGCTATGAAACTTGTACACAATCTCAATGAGGACGGGACAAGATGGAGGGAAGTCAAGGAGCACTTAAGCAACTTGACCCCATCAGACTGAGGGCAGGCCAAGATGGAGGAAACGCTGGGAACAGCTATGAAACTTAAACATCATTTGGGAACTGTGGGGAGAGCTGTAAATAAATGCCCTAAAGTAAAACATGATTTATATCTTGTGTTAGATATTTTTACTTAAAACTAATTTAATTTTCAAAATAATTTATTATAAGCAAGCATGTCCACTTAATACCTCAATACAATGAGTGTGAATGAGAGAGAGAGAAAGAGAGAGAGAATGTGTGAGACACACTGTGACAGACTGAGAGGGAGAGGCCTCTGCCTACTCCTGTGAAAATCTGTGCAAGGAGTTTGCACATGGTTAAAACCCAGCACATGTACACATCTCACACATCCTACATACTGCATGCATTTAGCAGGACTGTGTGGCACTAACATGGTTAATAGTCCCACTAGGGTTACTCCCACCTTTAAGGAGCAATTTACATATCTCCCTCTGTGGCATGTGGATTTCTGCTGCCTCCCCCTTCTTTCTACCTCTGTTGAGAAACCCTATGACCTTCATGCCCCATTATCAGATGTGCCCAACTTACTGCCCATGCTGGAGCGCTTACTCAGGCACCGAGCTTGCATGGTGCTGTCTCCAGGACTCTCCTACACCCCCTCCCATTCTGGACAGACAGCTTCAGCACCTCTACAGCCCAATAACACACACACTCACTAACTCCTCTCCAAGGCTCTGTGTGGGCTCCAGCAAAGCCCACAAACCCATCCAAACAGTGGAGCAAGGAGAAAATCCGCACCGGAGCAGCTGATGGGGGGGGGGGGGGGCAGACACTCAAAGTATGTAGTGCTTGGTTATCACATACATGTAGGCGACAGGTCAGGTATTGGATACAGAACAGAGCTAGCAAAGTATTCTACTGTGTGCAAAGCGGCAGATTAACCCTTTCTGGATTAAAGCGGTGAAAGCAATGCTTTACTGTTTAGGCAAAAGGTGAAAAGGTTACATGTGCTGAACTATAATAAATGTTCTCAGTGTGTGGCTCATTCATTATTATTTAAGAGGAAAGGATGATTTAAAACAATGGTGGCCCTTAATCATGTTTTACATTGCTGGTAGCATGTAATGGGTGGTAGGCAACCTTTAGCTTGACTGCTGTTGGGGACTACAAGTCACATCTTCTTGGTCGGATGGCGCTCCTCTTCTTCTGTAGTACGTCCTCTTGTGTGTTAACCCTTTGAATGCAAAACACTATACAATGCATTGGACACATTTTTTTACAGTCAAAGGGTTAATTGTCAGTGTTCTCCGATGCTCCAGCAGCAAAGATAAGAGGGAGCGGATTCAAGCCTGTGGCATCAGAGAACACTGACAATTAACCCTTTGAGTGTACAAAGATATATCCAATCCATTGTAAAGCGGTCTGCCACTCAAAGGGTTAACACACAAGAGGCGGTAGCACGGAAGAAGATGAGCGCCATCTGAGCAGTGCTACATACCATTCCACCACCAGTCGTCTACAACTGAAAGGGTTACTGAAGTGGTCATGCCTCCTGTTCTCTCCTCAGCCTTTAGCACTCGCTACAAACATACCTGGGATCATTGTGTTGAGGTCTCCCCAGAGAGGGGAGTCCTATGGTGCCACTGGGGAAGAAAAATGAGGCAACTTTCTTCAAAAGGGGGTTGGGCTTAATCACAAGTGGGGCGGAGTTTAAAAAGGAAAAAAAAACTCTGCTGAATAAGCCGGGGAAGGAGGAGAAGGGGCCAGGGAGCAGGAGGAACACAGTGGAAGGAGATTAACTGGGGTGAGCAGACCTCACCTTTACCCGGGGACACATATGAAAAATGCATACAGCAGGGGTGCCTTGATTTTGGTGCACTACTGAAATATGCCTATTTCCTATGTGTCCCCGGGTAAAGGTGAGGTCGGGACAGCCTAAGCTTAACCCTTTGCCTGCCGCATACTGGCCGCTCAGGACTCCACTATCCAGCTTTACAAACCGGGACAATATTACAGCATGTATGGGGATATATGCAGCACACAAGGTGACCTGATATGTAGAAGGGTATGAAGCGTTTGAGCTGCAGAGTGGTATAAAAGACATGGAAAAGCAATGGCTTGTATAATTGCCTGGTAGAGAAGGGGTTAATGTGAAACATTTGATGTGTTTCTGTGGAGGCGGGGTGTAAGATGTGGGAGGCGATGGTGAGAGGAGTTTGATTGTGGAAGGAGGAGAAGTGCATAAAGTGATAAGGTATACACGTGTAGTAAGGTGTGAGTTTATGCCTTGGGCCCCCCTCACCACTCTTTGGAAATCACACTCCTATATATATATTGAAGCCATAGCAATTAGTTGTAGAGATTTTCACAGGAGTGGCACACCTCCACTGAATCACCCAATGGGAACAGCAGTTTAGAGGAGATATCAAAAACTCCTCCTTACTGCCGCCCCTGGGTGTGTTTGCCAGGCACACAGAAGTCTTTTCTTATATAAATAGATAATTATTTGAATGCTCCTGGTAGTTAAGGGGTATAGAAGGTTAGACATCTGCAGTAACTTAACCCCTTAAATGTCAGAGGAGGTTCACAACGTATTGCAAAGAAATGCATTGCAAACCGCTCTTGCACTCAAAGGGTTACATTTTAGTGCACGGATAGCTAATGCCATTGGAACTTTCAGTGGCACCAGGTACCAATACAAAGACAATTAAGTCACTGTAGATTAACATTATGTGATTTGGGGCTGATAGCATTGTAGACTATCAATAATCTGTGCATGTGATGTAAATAGTATATCTCTCGCTGGCCTTTAAATTTTAATTTGCCAGAGGGGTGTAAACACAGTGAATAATGACACTTTACTGGCACTTGAATGTAAAGGGTTAACAACATTAAGGAGGGTCATTGTGTGTGTGTTAATACTTTATATACATGAGAGGTCTTCTGAAGACTTCTTTAGAATTCTGAGTGTTAACACATCATTAATTACGTGGTCAATGATGGGGTAGGATGGGACCAAAGGCCATGGAGGATCCATTCTACTGGACAGCTGATGATGTAACAGTTACAGTGAACATTCCGTTGAACAGAGGCAGTTTTATAGTTGCACTATTGGGTCATGTCATAGCATTACAAAAGCTGAGCTCCAAGAAGAAACAGTCACTGCTTGGACAAGCAACTGAAAACATGGAGCAAAAAACTCTGTTGTTCTTTATGCTTTTATTTCTCAGTGGACCTTCTTATGGGAAGACCAACGGGAAAGCATTGGAAGGACCATCACCCAGTTTGACTGGAAAGCAACTGAAGGATTTCAGTGATGCTGCAGGAGTGTACCATACTGCGCTGGGGATAGCAATATTTGCCGGTGCCATCCTAATTACTGGATGTTGTATCTACCTGTACTTCAAGAAAAGAACATCAGCACAGGAAGAAGTGAATGAACTGGAGGAAGTGATTGTAACATCATCAGAAGGAAGGGATCCTCACAAAGATCAGCCCTGTGCTCATGCTGCAACATCTGGGAATATCTCTGATGTAGAAGTGGACTGTATGAAAGCCAGCCCATATTTTCCAGCCTCCTTCCCAGAGAGTCAGACTTTATCTGACAGGGATTCTGAATGTTCACCTCTTACAATCCCTTATGAAGAAAATATCAGTGAGAAGCCTCTACCAAATAACCCAGTTTCCTACCATGAGGACCAGAGCTCATCTAACATGGATTCTGCAGGTCCTTCTCACACAGCCTCTGGTGAAGACGTTATTCAGGTGAATCCTCCCTCACATAACATGCAGTATTTTAATTGCTCAGAATGTGACATTAAGATATGGAATCTTGGTAAGGAAGTGAAGGAGTTAAAGGACAGGTACGAGATGCTAACAAACTTATATACCACCTTACTGAGGACAGACCAAGGTGGTGGAAACTGTGAAGCTATGAAACTTGTACACAATCTCAATGAGGACGGGACAAGATGGAGGGAAGTCAAGGAGCACTTAAGCAACTTGACCCCATCAGACTGAGGGCAGGCCAAGATGGAGGAAACGCTGGGAACAGCTATGAAACTTAAACATCATTTGGGAACTGTGGGGAGAGCTGTAAATAAATGCCCTAAAGTAAAACATGATTTATATCTTGTGTTAGATATTTTTACTTAAAACTAATTTAATTTTCAAAATAATTTATTATAAGCAAGCATGTCCACTTAATACCTCAATACAATGAGTGTGAATGAGAGAGAGAAAGAGAGAGAGAGAGAATGTGTGAGACACACTGTGACAGACTGAGAGGGAGAGGCCTCTGCCTACTCCTGGGAAAATCTGTGCAAGGAGTTTGCACATGGTTAAAACCCAGCACATGTACACATCTCACACATCCTACATACTGCATGCATTTAGCAGGGCTGTGCGGCACTAACATGGTTAATAGTCCCACTAGGGTTACTCCCACCTTTAAGGAGCAATTTACATATCTCCCTCTGTGGCATGTGGATTTCTGCTGCCTCCCCCTTCTTTCTACCTCCGTTGAGAAACCCTATGACCTTCATGCCCCATTCTCAGATGTGCCCAACTTACTGCCCATGCTGGAGCGCTTACTCAGGCACCGAGCTTGCATGGTGCTGTCTCCAGGACTCTCCTACACCCCCTCCCATTCTGGACAGACAGCTTCAGCACCTCTACAGCCCAATAACACACACACTCACTAACTCCTCTCCAAGGCTCTGTGTGGGCTCCAGCAAAGCCCACAAACCCATCCAAACAGTGGAGCATGGAGAAAATCCGCACCGGAGCAGCTGATGGGGGGGGGGGGGGGGCAGACACTCAAAGTATGTAGTGCTTGGTTATCACATACATGTAGGCGACAGGTCAGGTATTGGATACAGAACAGAGCTAGCAAAGTATTCTACTGTGTGCAAAGCGGCAGATTAACCCTTTCTGGATTAAAGCGGTGAAAGCAATGCTTTACTGTTTAGGCAAAAGGTGAAAAGGTTACATGTGCGGAACTATAATAAATGTTCTCAGTGTGTGGCTCATTCATTATTATTTAAGAGGAAAGGATGATTTAAAACAATGGTGGCCCTTAATCATGTTTTACATTGCTGGTAGCATGTAATGGGTGGTAGGCAACCTTTAGCTTGACTGCTGTTGGGGACTACAAGTCACATCGTCTTGGTCGGATGGCGCTCCTCTTCTTCTGTAGTACGTCCTCTTGTGTGTTAACCCTTTGAATGCAAAACACTATACAATGCATTGGACACATTTTTTACAGTCAAAGGGTTAATTGTCAGTGTTCTCCGATGCTCCAGCAGCAAAGATAAGAGGGAGCGGATTCAAGCCTGTGGCATCAGAGAACACTGACAATTAACCCTTTGAGTGTACAAAGATATATCCAATCCATTGTAAAGCGGTCTGCCACTCAAAGGGTTAACACACAAGAGGCGGTAGCACAGAAGAAGATGAGCGCCATCTGAGCAGTGCTACATACCATTCCACCACCAGTCGTCTACAACTGAAAGGGTTACTGAAGTGGTCATGCCTCCTGTTCTCGCCTCAGCCTTTAGCACTCGCTACAAACATACCTGGGAACATTGTGTTGAGGTCTCCCCAGAGAGGGGAGTCCTATGGTGCCTCTGGGGAAGAAAACTGAGGCAACTTTCTTCAAAAGGGGGCGGGGATTAAATACAAGTGGGGCGGAGTTTAAAAAGAAAAAAAAACTCTGCTGAATAAGCCGGGGAAGGAGGAGAAGGGGCCAGGGAGCAGGAGGAACACAGTGGAAGGAGATTAACTGGGGTGAGCAGACCTCACCTTTACCCGGGGACACATATGAAAAATGCATACAGCAGGGGTGCCTTGATTTTGGTGCACTACTGAAATATGCCTATTTCATATGTGTCCCCGGGTAAAGGTGAGGTCGGGACAGCCTAAGCTTAACCCTTTGCCTGCCGCATACTGGCCGCTCAGGACTCCACTATCCAGCTTTACAAACCGGGACAATATTACAGCATGTATGGGGATATATGCAGCACACAAGGTGACCTGATATGTAGAAGGGTATGAAGCCTTTGAGCTGCAGAGTGGTATAAAAGACATGGAAAAGCAATGGCTTGTATAATTGCCTGGTAGAGAAGGGGTTAATGTGAAACATTTGATGTGTTTCTGTGGAGGCGGGGTGTAAGATGTGGGAGGCGATGGTGAGAGGAGTTTGATTGTGGAAGGAGGAGAAGTGCATAAAGTGATAAGGTATACACGTGTAGTAAGGTGTGAGTTTATGCCTTGGGCCCCCCTCACCACTCTGTGGAAATCACACTCCTATATATATATTGAAGCCATAGCAATTAGTTGTAGAGATTTTCACAGGAGTGGCACACCTCCACTGAATCACCCAATGGGAACAGCAGTTTAGAGGAGATATCAAAAACTCCTCCTTACTGCCGCCCCTGGGTGTGTTTGCCAGGCACACAGAAGTCTTTTCTTATATAAATAGATAATTATTTGAATGCTCCTGGTAGTTAAGGGGTATAGAAGGTTAGACATCTGCAGTAACTTAACCCCTTAAATGTCAGAGGAGGTTCACAACGTATTGCAAAGAAATGCATTGCAAACCGCTCTTGCACTCAAAGGGTTACATTTTAGTGCACGGATAGCTAATGCCATTGGAACTTCCAGTGGCACCAGGTACCAATACAAAGACAATTAAGTCACTGTAGATTAACATTATGTGATTTGGGGCTGATAGCATTGTAGACTATCAATAATCTGTGCATGTGATGTAAATAGTATATCTCTCGCTGGCCTTTAAATTTTAATTTGCCAGAGGGGTGTAAACACAGTGAATAATGACACTTTACTGGCACTTGAATGTAAAGGGTTAACAACATTAAGGAGGGTCATTGTGTGTGTGTTAATACTTTATATACATGAGAGGTCTTCTGAAGACTTCTTTAGAATTCTGAGTGTTAACACATCATTAATTACGTGGTCAATGATGGGGTAGGATGGGACCAAAGGCCATGGAGGATCCATTCTACTGGACAGCTGATGATGTAACAGTTACAGTGAACATTCCGTTGAACAGAGGCAGTTTTATAGTTGCACTATTGGGTCATGTCATAGCATTACAAAAGCTGAGCTCCAAGAAGAAACAGTCACTGCTTGGACAAGCAACTGAAAACATGGAGCAAAAAACTCTGTTGTTCTTTATGCTTTTATTTCTCAGTGGACCTTCTTATGGGAAGACCAACGGGAAAGCATTGGAAGGACCATCACCCAGTTTGACTGGAAAGCAACTGAAGGATTTCAGTGATGCTGCAGGAGTGTACCATACTGCGCTGGGGATAGCAATATTTGCCGGTGCCATCCTAATTACTGGATGTTGTATCTACCTGTACTTCAAGAAAAGAACATCAGCACAGGAAGAAGTGAATGAACTGGAGGAAGTAATTGTAACATCATCAGAAGGAAGGGATCCTCACAAAGATCAGCCCTGTGCTCATGCTGCAACATCTGGGAATATCTCTGATGTAGAAGTGGACTGTATGAAAGCCAGCCCATATTTTCCAGCCTCCTTCCCAGAGAGTCAGACTTTATCTGACAGGGATTCTGAATGTTCACCTCTTACAATCCCTTATGAAGAAAATATCAGTGAGAAGCCTCTACCAAATAACCCAGTTTCCTACCATGAGGACCAGAGCTCATCTAACATGGATTCTGCAGGTCCTTCTCACACAGCCTCTGGTGAAGACGTTATTCAGGTGAATCCTCCCTCACATAACATGCAGTATTTTAATTGCTCAGAATGTGACATTAAGATATGGAATCTTGGTAAGGAAGTGAAGGAGTTAAAGGACAGGTACGAGATGCTAACAAACTTATATACCACCTTACTGAGGACAGACCAAGGTGGTGGAAACTGTGAAGCTATGAAACTTGTACACAATCTCAATGAGGACGGGACAAGATGGAGGGAAGTCAAGGAGCACTTAAGCAACTTGACCCCATCAGACTGAGGGCAGGCCAAGATGGAGGAAACGCTGGGAACAGCTATGAAACTTAAACATCATTTGGGAACTGTGGGGAGAGCTGTAAATAAATGCCCTAAAGTAAAACATGATTTATATCTCGTGTTAGATATTTTTACTTAAAACTAATTTAATTTTCAAAATAATTTATTATAAGCAAGCATGTCCACTTAATACCTCAATACAATGAGTGTGAATGAGAGAGAGAAAGAGAGAGAGAGAGAATGTGTGAGACACACTGTGACAGACTGAGAGGGAGAGGCCTCTGCCTACTCCTGTGAAAATCTGTGCAAGGAGTTTGCACATGGTTAAAACCCAGCACATGTACACATCTCACACATCCTACATACTGCATGCATTTAGCAGGACTGTGCGGCACTAACATGGTTAATAGTCCCACTAGGGTTACTCCCAAGTTTAAGGAGCAATTTACATATCTCCCTCTGTGGCATGTGGATTTCTGCTGCCTCCCCCTTCTTTCTACCTCCGTTGAGAAACCCTATGACCTTCATGCCCCATTCTCAGATGTGCCCAACTTACTGCCCATGCTGGAGCGCTTACTCAGGCACCGAGCTTGCATGGTGCTGTCTCCAGGAGTCTCCTACACCCCCTCCCATTCTGGACAGACAGCTGCAGCACCTCTACAGCCCAATAACACACACTCACTAACTCCTCTCCAAGGCTCTGTGTGGGCTCCAGCAAAGCCCACAAACCCATCCAAACAGTGGAGCAAGGAGAAAATCCGCACCGGAGCAGCTGATGGGGGGAGGGGCAGACACTCAAAGTATGTAGTGCTTGGTTATCACATACATGTAGGCGACAGGTCAGGTATTGGATACAGAACAGAGCTAGCAAAGTATTCTACTGTGTGCAAAGCGGCAGATTAACCCTTACTGGATTAAAGCGGTGAAAGCAATGCTTTACTGTTTAGGCAAAAGGTGAAAAGGTTACATGTGCGGAACTATAATAAATGTTCTCAGTGTGTGGCTCATTCATTATTATTTAAGAGGAAAGGATGATTTAAAACAATGGTGGCCCTTAATCATGTTTTACATTGCTGGTAGCATGTAATGGGTGGTAGGCAACCTTTAGCTTGACTGCTGTTGGGGACTACAAGTCACATCTTCTTGGTCGGATGGCGCTCCTCTTCTTCTGTAGTACGTCCTCTTGTGTGTTAACCCTTTGAATGCAAAACACTATACAATGCATTGGACACATTTTTTACAGTCAAAGGGTTAATTGTCAGTGTTCTCCGATGCTCCAGCAGCAAAGATAAGAGGGAGCGGATTCAAGCCTGTGGCATCAGAGAACACTGACAATTAACCCTTTGAGTGTACAAAGATATATCCAATCCATTGTAAAGCGGTCTGCCACTCAAAGGGTTAACACACAAGAGGCGGTAGCACAGAAGAAGATGAGCGCCATCTGAGCAGTGCTACATACCATTCCACCACCAGTCGTCTACAACTGAAAGGGTTACTGAAGTGGTCATGCCTCCTGTTCTCTCCTCAGCCTTTAGCACTCGCTACAAACATACCTGGGAACATTGTGTTGAGGTCTCCCCAGAGAGGGGAGTCCTATGGTGCCACTGGGGAAGAAAACTGAGGCAACTTTCTTCAAAAGGGGGTTGGGCTTAATCACAAGTGGGGCGGAGTTTAAAAAGGAAAAAAAAACTCTGCTGAATAAGCCGGGGAAGGAGGAGAAGGGGCCAGGGAGCAGGAGGAACACAGTGGAAGGAGATTAACTGGGGTGAGCAGACCTCACCTTTACCCGGGGACACATATGAAAAATGCATACAGCAGGGGTGCCTTGATTTTGGTGCACTACTGAAATATGCCTATTTCATATGTGTCCCCGGGTAAAGGTGAGGTCGGGACAGCCTAAGCTTAACCCTTTGCCTGCCGCATACTGGCCGCTCAGGACTCCACTATCCAGCTTTACAAACCGGGACAATATTACAGCATGTATGGGGATATATGCAGCACACAAGGTGACCTGATATGTAGAAGGGTA
This sequence comes from Rhinophrynus dorsalis, assembly GCA_037306005.1. Classification (NCBI taxonomy): domain Eukaryota; kingdom Metazoa; phylum Chordata; class Amphibia; order Anura; family Rhinophrynidae; genus Rhinophrynus; species Rhinophrynus dorsalis. The sequence goes on from CM074719.1 coordinate 596,850,636, forward strand.
TGAAGCGTTTGAGCTGCAGAGTGGTATAAAAGACATGGAAAAGCAATGGCTTGTATAATTGCCTGGTAGAGAAGGGGTTAATGTGAAACATTTGATGTGTTTCTGTGGAGGCGGGGTGTAAGATGTGGGAGGCGATGGTGAGAGGAGTTTGATTGTGGAAGGAGGAGAAGTGCATAAAGTGATAAGGTATACACGTGTAGTAAGGTGTGAGTTTATGCCTTGGGCCCCCCTCACCACTCTGTGGAAATCACACTCCTATATATATATTGAAGCCATAGCAATTAGTTGTAGAGATTTTCACAGGAGTGGCACACCTCCACTGAATCACCCAATGGGAACAGCAGTTTAGAGGAGATATCAAAAACTCCTCCTTACTGCCGCCCCTGGGTGTGTTTGCCAGACACACAGAAGTCTTTTCTTATATAAATAGATAATTATTTGAATGCTCCTGGTAGTTAAGGGGTATAGAAGGTTAGACATCTGCAGTAACTTAACCCCTTAAATGTCAGAGGAGGTTCACAACGTATTGCAAAGAAATGCATTGCAAACCGCTCTTGCACTCAAAGGGTTACATTTTAGTGCACGGATAGCTAATGCCATTGGAACTTCCAGTGGCACCAGGTACCAATACAAAGACAATTAAGTCACTGTAGATTAACATTATGTGATTTGGGGCTGATAGCATTGTAGACTATCAATAATCTGTGCATGTGATGTAAATAGTATATCTCTCGCTGGCCTTTAAATTTTAATTTGCCAGAGGGGTGTAAACACAGTGAATAATGACACTTTACTGGCACTTGAATGTAAAGGGTTAACAACATTAAGGAGGGTCATTGTGTGTGTGTTAATACTTTATATACATGAGAGGTCTTCTGAAGACTTCTTTAGAATTCTGAGTGTTAACACATCATTAATTACGTGGTCAATGATGGGGTAGGATGGGACCAAAGGCCATGGAGGATCCATTCTACTGGACAGCTGATGATGTAACAGTTACAGTGAACATTCCGTTGAACAGAGGCAGTTTTATAGTTGCACTATTGGGTCATGTCATAGCATTACAAAAGCTGAGCTCCAAGAAGAAACAGTCACTGCTTGGACAAGCAACTGAAAACATGGAGCAAAAAACTCTGTTGTTCTTTATGCTTTTATTTCTCAGTGGACCTTCTTATGGGAAGACCAACGGGAAAGCATTGGAAGGACCATCACCCAGTTTGACTGGAAAGCAACTGAAGGATTTCAGTGATGCTGCAGGAGTGTACCATACTGCGCTGGGGATAGCAATATTTGCCGGTGCCATCCTAATTACTGGATGTTGTATCTACCTGTACTTCAAGAAAAGAACATCAGCACAGGAAGAAGTGAATGAACTGGAGGAAGTGATTGTAACATCATCAGAAGGAAGGGATCCTCACAAAGATCAGCCCTGTGCTCATGCTGCAACATCTGGGAATATCTCTGATGTAGAAGTGGACTGTATGAAAGCCAGCCCATATTTTCCAGCCTCCTTCCCAGAGAGTCAGACTTTATCTGACAGGGATTCTGAATGTTCACCTCTTACAATCCCTTATGAAGAAAATATCAGTGAGAAGCCTCTACCAAATAACCCAGTTTCCTACCATGAGGACCAGAGCTCATCTAACATGGATTCTGCAGGTCCTTCTCACACAGCCTCTGGTGAAGACGTTATTCAGGTGAATCCTCCCTCACATAACATGCAGTATTTTAATTGCTCAGAATGTGACATTAAGATATGGAATCTTGGTAAGGAAGTGAAGGAGTTAAAGGACAGGTACGAGATGCTAACAAACTTATATACCACCTTACTGAGGACAGACCAAGGTGGTGGAAACTGTGAAGCTATGAAACTTGTACACAATCTCAATGAGGACGGGACAAGATGGAGGGAAGTCAAGGAGCACTTAAGCAATTTGACCCCATCAGACTGAGGGCAGGCCAAGATGGAGGAAACGCTGGGAACAGCTATGAAACTTAAACATCATTTGGGAACTGTGGGGAGAGCTGTAAATAAATGCCCTAAAGTAAAACATGATTTATATCTTGTGTTAGATATTTTTACTTAAAACTAATTTAATTTTCAAAATAATTTATTATAAGCAAGCATGTCCACTTAATACCTCAATACAATGAGTGTGAATGAGAGAGAGAAAGAGAGAGAGAGAGAATGTGTGAGACACACTGTGACAGACTGTGAGAGGGAGAGGCCTCTGCCTACTCCTGTGAAAATCTGTGCAAGGAGTTTGCACATGGTTAAAACCCAGCACATGTACACATCTCACACATCCTACATACTGCATGCATTTAGCAGGACTGTGCAGCACTAACATGGTTAATAGTCCCACTAGGGTTACTCCCACCTTTAAGGAGCAATTTACATATCTCCCTCTGTGGCATGTGGATTTCTGCTGCCTCCCCCTTCTTTCTACCTCCGTTGAGAAACCCTATGACCTTCATGCCCCATTCTCAGATGTGCCCAACTTACTGCCCATGCTGGAGCGCTTACTCAGGCACCGAGCTTGCATGGTGCTGTCTCCAGGACTCTCCTACACCCCCTCCCATTCTGGACAGACAGCTGCAGCACCTCTACAGCCCAATAACACACACACTCACTAACTCCTCTCCAAGGCTCTGTGTGGGCTCCAGCAAAGCCCACAAACCCATCCAAACAGTGGAGCAAGGAGAAAATCCGCACCGGAGCAGCTGATGGGGGGGGGGGGGCAGACACTCAAAGTATGTAGTGCTTGGTTATCACATACATGTAGGCGACAGGTCAGGTATTGGATACAGAACACAGCTAGCAAAGTATTCTACTGTGTGCAAAGCGGCAGATTAACCCTTTCTGGATTAAAGCGCTGAAAGCAATGCTTTACTGTTTAGGCAAAAGGTGAAAAGGTTACATGTGCTGAACTGTAATAAATGTTCTCAGTGTGTGGCTCATTCATTATTATTTAAGAGGAAAGGATGATTTAAAACAATGGTGGCCCTTAATCATGTTTTACATTGCTGGTAGCATGTAATGGGTGGTAGGCAACCTTTAGCTTGACTGCTGTTGGGGACTACAAGTCACATCTTCTTGGTCGGATGGCGCTCCTCTTCTTCTGTAGTACGTCCTCTTGTGTGTTAACCCTTTGAATGCAAAACACTATACAATGCATTGGACACATTTTTTACAGTCAAAGGGTTAATTGTCAGTGTTCTCCGATGCTCCAGCAGCAAAGATAAGAGGGAGCGGATTCAAGCCTGTGGCATCAGAGAACACTGACAATTAACCCTTTGAGTGTACAAAGATATATCCAATCCATTGTAAAGCGGTCTGCCACTCAAAGGGTTAACACACAAGAGGCGGTAGCACAGAAGAAGATGAGCGCCATCTGAGCAGTGCTACATACCATTCCACCACCAGTCGTCTACAACTGAAAGGGTTACTGAAGTGGTCATGCCTCCTGTTCTCTCCTCAGCCTTTAGCACTCGCTACAAACATACCTGGGAACATTGTGTTGAGGTCTCCCCAGAGAGGGGAGTCCTATGGTGCCACTGGGGAAGAAAAATGAGGCAACTTTCTTCAAAAGGGGGTTGGGCTTAATCACAAGTGGGGCGGAGTTTAAAAAGGAAAAAAAAAACTCTGCTGAATAAGCCGGGGAAGGAGGAGAAGGGGCCAGGGAGCAGGAGGAACACAGTGGAAGGAGATTAACTGGGGTGAGCAGACCTCACCTTTACCCGGGGACACATATGAAAAATGCATACAGCAGGGGTGCCTTGATTTTGGTGCACTACTGAAATATGCCTATTTCATATGTGTCCCCGGGTAAAGGTGAGGTCGGGACAGCCTAAGCTTAACCCTTTGCCTGCCGCATACTGGCCGCTCAGGACTCCACTATCCAGCTTTAGAAACCGGGACAATATTACAGCATGTATGGGGATATATGCAGCACACAAGGTGACCTGATATGTAGAAGGGTATGAAGCGTTTGAGCTGCAGAGTGGCATAAAAGACATGGAAAAGCAATGGCTTGTATAATTGCCTGGTAGAGAAGGGGTTAATGTGAAACATTTGATCTGTTTCTGTGGAGGCGGGGTGTAAGATGTGGGAGGCGATGGTGAGAGGAGTTTGATTGTGGAAGGAGGAGAAGTGCATAAAGTGATAAGGTATACACGTGTAGTAAGGTGTGAGTTTATGCCTTGGGCCCCCCTCACCACTCTGTGGAAATCACACTCCTATATATATATTGAAGCCATAGCAATTAGTTGTAGAGATTTTCACAGGAGTGGCACACCTCCACTGAATCACCGAATGGGAACAGCAGTTTAGAGGAGATATCAAAAACTCCTCCTTACTGCCGCCCCTGGGTGTGTTTGCCAGGCACACAGAAGTCTTTTCTTATATAAATAGATAATTATTTGAATGCTCCTGGTAGTTAAGGGGTATAGAAGGTTAGACATCTGCAGTAACTTAACCCCTTAAATGTCAGAGGAGGTTCACAACGTATTGCAAAGAAATGCATTGCAAACCGCTCTTGCATTCAAAGGGTTACATTTTAGTGCACGGATAGCTAATGCCATTGGAACTTCCAGTGGCACCAGGTACCAATACAAAGACAATTAAGTCACTGTAGATTAACATTATGTGATTTGGGGCTGATAGCATTGTAGACTATCAATAATCTGTGCATGTGATGTAAATAGTATATCTCTCGCTGGCCTTTAAATTTTAATTTGCCAGAGGGGTGTAAACACAGTGAATAATGACACTTTACTGGCACTTGAATGTAAAGGGTTAACAACATTAAGGAGGGTCATTGTGTGTGTGTTAATACTTTATATACATGAGAGGCCTTCTGAAGACTTCTTTAGAATTCTGAGTGTTAACACATCATTAATTACGTGGTCAATGATGGGGTAGGATGGGACCAAAGGCCATGGAGGATCCATTCTACTGGACAGCTGATGATGTAACAGTTACAGTGAACATTCCGTTGAACAGAGGCAGTTTTATAGTTGCACTATTGGGTCATGTCATAGCATTACAAAAGCTGAGCTCCAAGAAGAAACAGTCACTGCTTGGACAAGCAACTGAAAACATGGAGCAAAAAACTCTGTTGTTCTTTATGCTTTTATTTCTCAGTGGACCTTCTTATGGGAAGACCAACGGGAAAGCATTGGAAGGACCATCACCCAGTTTGACTGGAAAGCAACTGAAGGATTTCAGTGATGCTGCAGGAGTGTACCATACTGCGCTGGGGATAGCAATATTTGCCGGTGCCATCCTAATTACTGGATGTTGTATCTACCTGTACTTCAAGAAAAGAACATCAGCACAGGAAGAAGTGAATGAACTGGAGGAAGTGATTGTAACATCATCAGAAGGAAGGGATCCTCACAAAGATCAGCCCTGTGCTCATGCTGCAACATCTGGGAATATCTCTGATGTAGAAGTGGACTGTATGAAAGCCAGCCCATATTTTCCAGCCTCCTTCCCAGAGAGTCAGACTTTATCTGACAGGGATTCTGAATGTTCACCTCTTACAATCCCTTATGAAGAAAATATCAGTGAGAAGCCTCTACCAAATAACCCAGTTTCCTACCATGAGGACCAGAGCTCATCTAACATGGATTCTGCAGGTCCTTCTCACACAGCCTCTGGTGAAGACGTTATTCAGGTGAATCCTCCCTCACATAACATGCAGTATTTTAATTGCTCAGAATGTGACATTAAGATATGGAATCTTGGTAAGGAAGTGAAGGAGTTAAAGGACAGGTACGAGATGCTAACAAACTTATATACCACCTTACTGAGGACAGACCAAGGTGGTGGAAACTGTGAAGCTATGAAACTTGTACACAATCTCAATGAGGACGGGACAAGATGGAGGGAAGTCAAGGAGCACTTAAGCAACTTGACCCCATCAGACTGAGGGCAGGCCAAGATGGAGGAAACGCTGGGAACAGCTATGAAACTTAAACATCATTTGGGAACTGTGGGGAGAGCTGTAAATAAATGCCCTAAAGTAAAACATGATTTATATCTTGTGTTAGATATTTTTACTTAAAACTAATTTAATTTTCAAAATAATTTATTATAAGCAAGCATGTCCACTTAATACCTCAATACAATGAGTGTGAATGAGAGAGAGAAAGAGAGAGAGAGAGAATGTGTGAGACACACTGTGACAGACTGAGAGGGAGAGGCCTCTGCCTACTCCTGTGAAAATCTGTGCAAGGAGTTTGCACATGGTTAAAACCCAGCACATGTACACATCTCACACATCCTACATACTGCATGCATTTAGCAGGACTGTGTGGCACTAACATGGTTAATAGTCCCACTAGGGTTACTCCCACCTTTAAGGAGCAATTTACATATCTCCCTCTGTGGCATGTGGATTTCTGCTGCCTCCCCCTTCTTTCTACCTCCGTTGAGAAACCCTATGACCTTCATGCCCCATTCTCAGATGTGCCCAACTTACTGCCCATGCTGGAGCGCTTACTCAGGCACCGAGCTTGCATGGTGCTGTCTCCAGGACTCTCCTACACCCCCTCCCATTCTGGACAGACAGCTTCAGCACCTCTACAGCCCAATAACACACACACTCACTAAGTCCTCTCCAAGGCTCTGTGTGGGCTCCAGCAAAGCCCACAAACCCATCCAAACAGTGGAGCATGGAGAAAATCCGCACCGGAGCAGCTGATGGGGGGGGGGGGCAGACACTCAAAGTATGTAGTGCTTGGTTATCACATACATGTAGGCGACAGGTCAGGTATTGGATACAGAACAGAGCTGGCAAAGTATTCTACTGTGTGCAAAGCGGCAGATTAACCCTTTCTGGATTAAAGCGGTGAAAGCAATGCTTTACTGTTTAGGCAAAAGGTGAAAAGGTTACATGTGCTGAACTATAATAAATGTTCTCAGTGTGTGGCTCATTCATTATTATTTAAGAGGAAAGGATGATTTAAAACAATGGTGGCCCTTAATCATGTTTTACATTGCTGGTAGCATGTAATGGGTGGTAGGCAACCTTTAGCTTGACTGCTGTTGGGGACTACAAGTCACATCTTCTTGGTCGGATGGCGCTCCTCTTCTTCTGTAGTACGTCCTCTTGTGTGTTAACCCTTTGAATGCAAAACACTATACAATGCATTGGACACATTTTTTACAGTCAAAGGGTTAATTGTCAGTGTTCTCCGATGCTCCAGCAGCAAAGATAAGAGGGAGCGGATTCAAGCCTGTGGCATCAGAGAACACTGACAATTAACCCTTTGAGTGTACAAAGATATATCCAATCCATTGTAAAGCGGTCTGCCACTCAAAGGGTTAACACACAAGAGGCGGTAGCACAGAAGAAGATGAGCGCCATCTGAGCAGTGCTACATACCATTCCACCACCAGTCGTCTACAACTGAAAGGGTTACTGAAGTGGTCATGCCTCCTGTTCTCTCCTCAGCCTTTAGCACTCGCTACAAACATACCTGGGAACATTGTGTTGAGGTCTCCCCAGAGAGGGGAGTCCTATGGTGCCACTGGGGAAGAAAAATGAGGCAACTTTCTTCAAAAGGGGGTTGGGCTTAATCACAAGTGGGGCGGAGTTTAAAAAGGAAAAAAAAACTCTGCTGAATAAGCCGGGGAAGGAGGAGAAGGGGCCAGGGAGCAGGAGGAACACAGTGGAAGGAGATTAACTGGGGTGAGCAGACCTCACCTTTACCCGGGGACACATATGAAAAATGCATACAGCAGGGGTGCCTTGATTTTGGTGCACTACTGAAATATGCCTATTTCATATGTGTCCCCGGGTAAAGGTGAGGTCGGGACAGCCTAAGCTTAACCCTTTGCCTGCCGCATACTGGCCGCTCAGGACTCCACTATCCAGCTTTACAAACCGGGACAATATTACAGCATGTATGGGGATATATGCAGCACACAAGGTGACCTGATATGTAGAAGGGTATGAAGCGTTTGAGCTGCAGAGTGGTATAAAAGACATGGAAAAGCAATGGCTTGTATAATTGCCTGGTAGAGAAGGGGTTAATGTGAAACATTTGATGTGTTTCTGTGGAGGCGGGGTGTAAGATGTGGGAGGCGATGGTGAGAGGAGTTTGATTGTGGAAGGAGGAGAAGTGCATAAAGTGATAAGGTATACACGTGTAGTAAGGTGTGAGTTTATGCCTTGGGCCCCCCTCACCACTCTGTGGAAATCACACTCCTATATATATATTGAAGCCATAGCAATTAGTTGTAGAGATTTTCACAGGAGTGGCACACCTCCACTGAATCACCCAATGGGAACAGCAGTTTAGAGGAGATATCAAAAACTCCTCCTTACTGCCGCCCCTGGGTGTGTTTGCCAGGCACACAGAAGTCTTTTCTTATATAAATAGATAATTATTTGAATGCTCCTGGTAGTTAAGGGGTATAGAAGGTTAGACATCTGCAGTAACTTAACCCCTTAAATGTCAGAGGAGGTTCACAACGTATTGCAAAGAAATGCATTGCAAACCGCTCTTGCACTCAAAGGGTTACATTTTAGTGCACGGATAGCTAATGCCATTGGAACTTCCAGTGGCACCAGGTACCAATACAAAGACAATTAAGTCACTGTAGATTAACATTATGTGATTTGGGGCTGATAGCATTGTAGACTATCAATAATCTGTGCATGTGATGTAAATAGTATATCTCTCGCTGGCCTTTAAATTTTAATTTGCCAGAGGGGTGTAAACACAGTGAATAATGACACTTTACTGGCACTTGAATGTAAAGGGTTAACAACATTAAGGAGGGTCATTGTGTGTGTGTTAATACTTTATATACATGAGAGGTCTTCTGAAGACTTCTTTAGAATTCTGAGTGTTAACACATCATTAATTACATGGTCAATGATGGGGTAGGATGGGACCAAAGGCCATGGAGGATCCATTCTACTGGACAGCTGATGATGTAACAGTTACAGTGAACATTCCGTTGAACAGAGGCAGTTTTATAGTTGCACTATTGGGTCATGTCATAGCATTACAAAAGCTGAGCTCCAAGAAGAAACAGTCACTGCTTGGACAAGCAACTGAAAACATGGAGCAAAAAACTCTGTTGTTCTTTATGCTTTTATTTCTCAGTGGACCTTCTTATGGGAAGACCAACGGGAAAGCATTGGAAGGACCATCACCCAGTTTGACTGGAAAGCAACTGAAGGATTTCAGTGATGCTGCAGGAGTGTACCATACTGCGCTGGGGATAGCAATATTTGCCGGTGCCATCCTAATTACTGGATGTTGTATCTACCTGTACTTCAAGAAAAGAACATCAGCACAGGAAGAAGTGAATGAACTGGAGGAAGTGATTGTAACATCATCAGAAGGAAGGGATCCTCACAAAGATCAGCCCTGTGCTCATGCTGCAACATCTGGGAATATCTCTGATGTAGAAGTGGACTGTATGAAAGCCAGCCCATATTTTCCAGCCTCCTTCCCAGAGAGTAAGACTTTATCTGACAGGGATTCTGAATGTTCACCTCTTACAATCCCTTATGAAGAAAATATCAGTGAGAAGCCTCTACCAAATAACCCAGTTTCCTACCATGAGGACCAGAGCTCATCTAACATGGACTCTGCAGGTCCTTCTCACACAGCCTCTGGTGAAGACGTTATTCAGGTGAATCCTCCCTCACATAACATGCAGTATTTTAATTGCTCAGAATGTGACATTAAGATATGGAATCTTGGTAAGGAAGTGAAGGAGTTAAAGGACAGGTACGAGATGCTAACAAACTTATATACCACCTTACTGAGGACAGACCAAGGTGGTGGAAACTGTGAAGCTATGAAACTTGTACACAATCTCAATGAGGACGGGACAACATGGAGGGAAGTCAAGGAGCACTTAAGCAACTTGACCCCATCAGACTGAGGGCAGGCCAAGATGGAAGAAACGCTGGGAACAGCTATGAAACTTAAACATCATTTGGGAACTGTGGGGAGAGCTGTAAATAAATGCCCTAAAGTAAAACATGATTTATATCTTGTGTTAGATATTTTTACTTAAAACTAATTTAATTTTCAAAATAATTTATTATAAGCAAGCATGTCCACTTAATACCTCAATACAATGAGTGTGAATGAGAGAGAGAAAGAGAGAGAGAGAGAATGTGTGAGACACACTGTGACAGACTGAGAGGGAGAGGCCTCTGCCTACTCCTGTGAAAATCTGTGCAAGGAGTTTGCACATGGTTAAAACCCAGCACATGTACACATCTCACACATCCTACATACTGCATGCATTTAGCAGGACTGTGCGGCACTAACATGGTTAATAGTCCCACTAGGGTTACTCCCACCTTTAAGGAGCAATTTACATATCTCCCTCTGTGGCATGTGGATTTCTGCTGCCTCCCCCTTCTATCTACCTCCGTTGAGAAACCCTATGACCTTCATGCCCCATTCTCAGATGTGCCCACCTTACTGCCCATGCTGGAGCGCTTACTCAGGATCCGAGCTTGCATGGTGCTGTCTCCAGGACTCTCCTACACCCCCTCCCATTCTGGACAGACAGCTGCAGCACCTCTACAGCCCAATAACACACACTCACTAACTCCTCTCCAAGGCTCTGTGTGGGCTCCAGCAAAGCCCACAAACCCATCCAAACAGTGGAGCAAGGAGAAAATCCGCACAGGAGCAGCTGATGGGGGGGGGGGGGCAGACACTCAAAGTATGTAGTGCTTGGTTATCACATACATGTAGGCGACAGGTCAGGTATTGGATACAGAACAGAGCTAGCAAAGTATTCTACTGTGTGCAAAGCGGCAGATTAACCCTTTCTGGATTAAAGCGGTGAAAGCAATGCTTTACTGTTTAGGCAAAAGGTGAAAAGGTTACATGTGCTGAACTATAATAAATGTTCTCAGTGTGTGGCTCATTCATTATTATTTAAGAGGAAAGGATGATTTAAAACAATGGTGGCCCTTAATCATGTTTTACATTGCTGGTAGCATGTAATGGGTGGTAGGCAACCTTTAGCTTGACTGCTGTTGGGGACTACAAGTCACATCTTCTTGGTCGGATGGCTCTCCTCTTCTTCTGTAGTACGTCCTCTTGTGTGTTAACCCTTTGAATGCAAAACACTATACAATGCATAGGACACATTTTTTACAGTCAAAGGGTTAATTGTCAGTGTTCTCCGATGCTCCAGCAGCAAAGATAAGAGGGAGCGGATTCAAGCCTGTGGCATCAGAGAACACTGACAATTAACCCTTTGAGTGTACAAAGATATATCCAATCCATTGTAAAGCGGTCTGCCACTCAAAGGGTTAACACACAAGAGGCGGTAGCACAGAAGAAGATGAGCGCCATCTGAGCAGTGCTACATACCATTCCACCACCAGTCGTCTACAACTGAAAGGGTTACTGAAGTGGTCATGCCTCCTGTTCTCTCCTCAGCCTTTAGCACTCGCTACAAACATACCTGGGAACATTGTGTTGAGGTCTCCCCAGAGAGGGGAGTCCTATGGTGCCACTGGGGAAGAAAAATGAGGCAACTTTCTTCAAAAGGGGGTTGGGCTTAATCACAAGTGGGGCGGAGTTTAAAAAGGAAAAAAAAACTCTGCTGAATAAGCCGGGGAAGGAGGAGAAGGGGCCAGGGAGCAGGAGGAACACAGTGGAAGGAGATTAACTGGGGTGAGCAGACCTCACCTTTACCCGGGGACACATATGAAAAATGCATACAGCAGGGGTGCCTTGATTTTGGTGCACTACTGAAATATGCCTATTTCATATGTGTCCCCGGGTAAAGGTGAGGTCGGGACAGCCTAAGCTTAACCCTTTGCCTGCCGCATACTGGCCGCTCAGGACTCCACTATCAAGCTTTACAAACCGGGACAATATTACAGCATGTATGGGGATATATGCAGCACACAAGGTGACCTGATATGTAGAAGGGTATGAAGCGTTTGAGCTGCAGAGTGGTATAAAAGACATGGAAAAGCAATGGCTTGTATAATTGCCTGGTAGAGAAGGGGTTAATGTGAAACATTTGATGTGTTTCTGTGGAGGCGGGGTGTAAGATGTGGGAGGCGATGGTGAGAGGAGTTTGATTGTGGAAGGAGGAGAAGTGCATAAAGTGATAAGGTATACACGTGTAGTAAGGTGTGAGTTTATGCCTTGGGCCCCCCTCACCACTCTGTGGAAATCACACTCCTATATATATATTGAAGCCATAGCAATTAGTTGTAGAGATTTTCACAGGAGTGGCACACCTCCACTGAATCACCCAATGGGAACAGCAGTTTAGAGGAGATATCAAAAACTCCTCCTTACTGCCGCCCCTGGGTGTGTTTGCCAGGCACACAGAAGTCTTTTCTTATATAAATAGATAATTATTTGAATGCTCCTGGTAGTTAAGGGGTATAGAAGTTTAGACATCTGCAGTAACTTAACCCCTTAAATGTCAGAGGAGGTTCACAACGTATTGCAAAGAAATGCATTGCAAACCGCTCTTGCACTCAAAGGGTTACATTTTAGTGCACGGATAGCTAATGCCATTGGAACTTCCAGTGGCACCAGGTACCAATACAAAGACAATTAAGTCACTGTAGATTAACATTATGTGATTTGGGGCTGATAGCATTGTAGACTATCAATAATCTGTGCATGTGATGTAAATAGTATATCTCTCGCTGGCCTTTAAATTTTAATTTGCCAGAGGGGTGTAAACACAGTGAATAATGACACTTTACTGGCACTTGAATGTAAAGGGTTAACAACATTAAGGAGGGGCATTGTGTGTGTGTTAATACTTTATATACATGAGAGGTCTTCTGAAGACTTCTTTAGAATTCTGAGTGTTAACACATCATTAATTACGTGGTCAATGATGGGGTAGGATGGGACCAAAGGCCATGGAGGATCCATTCTACTGGACAGCTGATGATGTAACAGTTACAGTGAACATTCCGTTGAACAGAGGCAGTTTTATAGTTGCACTATTGGGTCATGTCATAGCATTACAAAAGCTGAGCTCCAAGAAGAAACAGTCACTGCTTGGACAAGCAACTGAAAACATGGAGCAAAAAACTCTGTTGTTCTTTATGCTTTTATTTCTCAGTGGACCTTCTTATGGGAAGACCAACGGGAAAGCATTGGAAGGACCATCACCCAGTTTGACTGGAAAGCAACTGAAGGATTTCAGTGATGCTGCAGGAGTGTACCATACTGCGCTGGGGATAGCAATATTTGCCGGTGCCATCCTAATTACTGGATGTTGTATCTACCTGTACTTCAAGAAAAGAACATCAGCACAGGAAGAAGTGAATGAACTGGAGGAAGTGATTGTAACATCATCAGAAGGAAGGGATCCTCACAAAGATCAGCCCTGTGCTCATGCTGCAACATCTGGGAATATCTCTGATGTAGAAGTGGACTGTATGAAAGCCAGCCCATATTTTCCAGCCTCCTTCCCAGAGAGTCAGACTTTATCTGACAGGGATTCTGAATGTTCACCTCTTACAATCCCTTATGAAGAAAATATCAGTGAGAAGCCTCTACCAAATAACCCAGTTTCCTACCATGAGGACCAGAGCTCATCTAACATGGACTCTGCAGGTCCTTCTCACACAGCCTCAGGTGAAGACGTTATTCAGGTGAATCCTCCCTCACATAACATGCAGTATTTTAATTGCTCAGAATGTGACATTAAGATATGGAATCTTGGTAAGGAAGTGAAGGAGTTAAAGGACAGGTACGAGATGCTAACAAACTTATATACCACCTTACTGAGGACAGACCAAGGTGGTGGAAACTGTGAAGCTATGAAACTTGTACACAATCTCAATGAGGACGGGACAACATGGAGGGAAGTCAAGGAGCACTTAAGCAACTTGACCCCATCAGACTGAGGGCAGGCCAAGATGGAAGAAACGCTGGGAACAGCTATGAAACTTAAACATCATTTGGGAACTGTGGGGAGAGCTGTAAATAAATGCCCTAAAGTAAAACATGATTTATATCTTGTGTTAGATATTTTTACTTAAAACTAATTTAATTTTCAAAATAATTTATTATAAGCAAGCATGTCCACTTAATACCTCAATACAATGAGTGTGAATGAGAGAGAGAAAGAGAGAGAGAGAGAATGTGTGAGACACACTGTGACAGACTGAGAGGGAGAGGCCTCTGCCTACTCCTGTGAAAATCTGTGCAAGGAGTTTGCACATGGTTAAAACCCAGCACATGTACACATCTCACACATCCTACATACTGCATGCATTTAGCAGGACTGTGCGGCACTAACATGGTTAATAGTCCCACTAGGGTTACTCCCACCTTTAAGGAGCAATTTACATATCTCCCTCTGTGGCATGTGGATTTCTGCTGCCTCCCCCTTCTATCTACCTCCGTTGAGAAACCCTATGACCTTCATGCCCCATTCTCAGATGTGCCCACCTTACTGCCCATGCTGGAGCGCTTACTCAGGATCCGAGCTTGCATGGTGCTGTCTCCAGGACTCTCCTACACCCCCTCCCATTCTGGACAGACAGCTGCAGCACCTCTACAGCCCAATAACACACACTCACTAACTCCTCTCCAAGGCTCTGTGTGGGCTCCAGCAAAGCCCACAAACCCATCCAAACAGTGGAGCAAGGAGAAAATCCGCACAGGAGCAGCTGATGGGGGGGGGGGGGCAGACACTCAAAGTATGTAGTGCTTGGTTATCACATACATGTAGGCGACAGGTCAGGTATTGGATACAGAACAGAGCTAGCAAAGTATTCTACTGTGTGCAAAGCGGCAGATTAACCCTTTCTGGATTAAAGCGGTGAAAGCAATGCTTTACTGTTTAGGCAAAAGGTGAAAAGGTTACATGTGCTGAACTATAATAAATGTTCTCAGTGTGTGGCTCATTCATTATTATTTAAGAGGAAAGGATGATTTAAAACAATGGTGGCCCTTAATCATGTTTTACATTGCTGGTAGCATGTAATGGGTGGTAGGCAACCTTTAGCTTGACTGCTGTTGGGGACTACAAGTCACATCTTCTTGGTCGGATGGCTCTCCTCTTCTTCTGTAGTACGTCCTCTTGTGTGTTAACCCTTTGAATGCAAAACACTATACAATGCATAGGACACATTTTTTACAGTCAAAGGGTTAATTGTCAGTGTTCTCCGATGCTCCAGCAGCAAAGATAAGAGGGAGCGGATTCAAGCCTGTGGCATCAGAGAACACTGACAATTAACCCTTTGAGTGTACAAAGATATATCCAATCCATTGTAAAGCGGTCTGCCACTCAAAGGGTTAACACACAAGAGGCGGTAGCACAGAAGAAGATGAGCGCCATCTGAGCAGTGCTACATACCATTCCACCACCAGTCGTCTACAACTGAAAGGGTTACTGAAGTGGTCATGCCTCCTGTTCTCTCCTCAGCCTTTAGCACTCGCTACAAACATACCTGGGAACATTGTGTTGAGGTCTCCCCAGAGAGGGGAGTCCTATGGTGCCACTGGGGAAGAAAAATGAGGCAACTTTCTTCAAAAGGGGGTTGGGCTTAATCACAAGTGGGGCGGAGTTTAAAAAGGAAAAAAAAACTCTGCTGAATAAGCCGGGGAAGGAGGAGAAGGGGCCAGGGAGCAGGAGGAACACAGTGGAAGGAGATTAACTGGGGTGAGCAGACCTCACCTTTACCCGGGGACACATATGAAAAATGCATACAGCAGGGGTGCCTTGATTTTGGTGCACTACTGAAATATGCCTATTTCATATGTGTCCCCGGGTAAAGGTGAGGTCGGGACAGCCTAAGCTTAACCCTTTGCCTGCCGCATACTGGCCGCTCAGGACTCCACTATCCAGCTTTACAAACCGGGACAATATTACAGCATATATGGGGATATATGCAGCACACAAGGTGACCTGATATGTAGAAGGGTATGAAGCGTTTGAGCTGCAGAGTGGTATAAAAGACATGGAAAAGCAATGGCTTGTATAATTGCCTGGTAGAGAAGGGGTTAATGTGAAACATTTGATGTGTTTCTGTGGAGGCGGGGTGTAAGATGTGGGAGGCGATGGTGAGAGGAGTTTGATTGTGGAAGGAGGAGAAGTGCATAAAGTGATAAGGTATACACGTGTAGTAAGGTGTGAGTTTATGCCTTGGGCCCCCCTCACCACTCTGTGGAAATCACACTCCTATATATATATTGAAGCCATAGCAATTAGTTGTAGAGATTTTCACAGGAGTGGCACACCTCCACTGAATCACCCAATGGGAACAGCAGTTTAGAGGAGATATCAAAAACTCCTCCTTACTGCCGCCCCTGGGTGTGTTTGCCAGGCACACAGAAGTCTTTTCTTATATAAATAGATAATTATTTGAATGCTCCTGGTAGTTAAGGGGTATAGAAGGTTAGACATCTGCAGTAACTTAACCCCTTAAATGTCAGAGGAGGTTCACAACGTATTGCAAAGAAATGCATTGCAAACCGCTCTTGCACTCAAAGGGTTACATTTTAGTGCACGGATAGCTAATGCCATTGGAACTTCCAGTGGCACCAGGTACCAATACAAAGACAATTAAGTCACTGTAGATTAACATTATGTGATTTGGGGCTGATAGCATTGTAGACTATCAATAATCTGTGCATGTGATGTAAATAGTATATCTCTCGCTGGCCTTTAAATTTTAATTTGCCAGAGGGGTGTAAACACAGTGAATAATGACACTTTACTGGCACTTGAATGTAAAGGGTTAACAACATTAAGGAGGGGCATTGTGTGTGTGTTAATACTTTATATACATGAGAGGTCTTCTGAAGACTTCTTTAGAATTCTGAGTGTTAACACATCATTAATTACGTGGTCAATGATGGGGTAGGATGGGACCAAAGGCCATGGAGGATCCATTCTACTGGACAGCTGATGATGTAACAGTTACAGTGAACATTCCGTTGAACAGAGGCAGTTTTATAGTTGCACTATTGGGTCATGTCATAGCATTACAAAAGCTGAGCTCCAAGAAGAAACAGTCACTGCTTGGACAAGCAACTGAAAACATGGAGCAAAAAACTCTGTTGTTCTTTATGCTTTTATTTCTCAGTGGACCTTCTTATGGGAAGACCAACGGGAAAGCATTGGAAGGACCATCACCCAGTTTGACTGGAAAGCAACTGAAGGATTTCAGTGATGCTGCAGGAGTGTACCATACTGCGCTGGGGATAGCA
This sequence comes from Rhinophrynus dorsalis, assembly GCA_037306005.1. Lineage (NCBI taxonomy): Eukaryota > Metazoa > Chordata > Amphibia > Anura > Rhinophrynidae > Rhinophrynus > Rhinophrynus dorsalis. Next base: position 596,867,844 of record CM074719.1, read on the forward strand.
ATATTTGCCGGTGCCATCCTAATTACTGGATGTTGTATCTACCTGTACTTCAAGAAAAGAACATCAGCACAGGAAGAAGTGAATGAACTGGAGGAAGTGATTGTAACATCATCAGAAGGAAGGGATCCTCACAAAGATCAGCCCTGTGCTCATGCTGCAACATCTGGGAATATCTCTGATGTAGAAGTGGACTGTATGAAAGCCAGCCCATATTTTCCAGCCTCCTTCCCAGAGAGTCAGACTTTATCTGACAGGGATTCTGAATGTTCACCTCTTACAATCCCTTATGAAGAAAATATCAGTGAGAAGCCTCTACCAAATAACCCAGTTTCCTACCATGAGGACCAGAGCTCATCTAACATGGACTCTGCAGGTCCTTCTCACACAGCCTCAGGTGAAGACGTTATTCAGGTGAATCCTCCCTCACATAACATGCAGTATTTTAATTGCTCAGAATGTGACATTAAGATATGGAATCTTGGTAAGGAAGTGAAGGAGTTAAAGGACAGGTACGAGATGCTAACAAACTTATATACCACCTTACTGAGGACAGACCAAGGTGGTGGAAACTGTGAAGCTATGAAACTTGTACACAATCTCAATGAGGACGGGACAACATGGAGGGAAGTCAAGGAGCACTTAAGCAACTTGACCCCATCAGACTGAGGGCAGGCCAAGATGGAAGAAACGCTGGGAACAGCTATGAAACTTAAAAATCATTTGGGAACTGTGGGGAGAGCTGTAAATAAATGCCCTAAAGTAAAACATGATTTATATCTTGTGTTAGATATTTTTACTTAAAACTAATTTAATTTTCAAAATAATTTATTATAAGCAAGCATGTCCACTTAATACCTCAATACAATGAGTGTGAATGAGAGAGAGAAAGAGAGAGAGAGAGAATGTGTGAGACACACTGTGACAGACTGAGAGGGAGAGGCCTCTGCCTACTCCTGTGAAAATCTGTGCAAGGAGTTTGCACATGGTTAAAACCCAGCACATGTACACATCTCACACATCCTACATACTGCATGCATTTAGCAGGACTGTGCGGCACTAACATGGTTAATAGTCCCACTAGGGTTACTCCCACCTTTAAGGAGCAATTTACATATCTCCCTCTGTGGCATGTGGATTTCTGCTGCCTCCCCCTTCTATCTACCTCCGTTGAGAAACCCTATGACCTTCATGCCCCATTCTCAGATGTGCCCACCTTACTGCCCATGCTGGAGCGCTTACTCAGGATCCGAGCTTGCATGGTGCTGTCTCCAGGAGTCTCCTACACCCCCTCCCATTCTGGACAGACAGCTGCAGCACCTCTACAGCCCAATAACACACACTCACTAACTCCTCTCCAAGGCTCTGTGTGGGCTCCAGCAAAGCCCACAAACCCATCCAAACAGTGGAGCAAGGAGAAAATCCGCACAGGAGCAGCTGATGGGGGGGGGGGGGGCAGACACTCAAAGTATGTAGTGCTTGGTTATCACATACATGTAGGCGACAGGTCAGGTATTGGATACAGAACAGAGCTAGCAAAGTATTCTACTGTGTGCAAAGCGGCAGATTAACCCTTTCTGGATTAAAGCGGTGAAAGCAATGCTTTACTGTTTAGGCAAAAGGTGAAAAGGTTACATGTGCTGAACTATAATAAATGTTCTCAGTGTGTGGCTCATTCATTATTATTTAAGAGGAAAGGATGATTTAAAACAATGGTGGCCCTTAATCATGTTTTACATTGCTGGTAGCATGTAATGGGTGGTAGGCAACCTTTAGCTTGACTGCTGTTGGGGACTACAAGTCACATCTTCTTGGTCGGATGGCTCTCCTCTTCTTCTGTAGTACGTCCTCTTGTGTGTTAACCCTTTGAATGCAAAACACTATACAATGCATAGGACACATTTTTTACAGTCAAAGGGTTAATTGTCAGTGTTCTCCGATGCTCCAGCAGCAAAGATAAGAGGGAGCGGATTCAAGCCTGTGGCATCAGAGAACACTGACAATTAACCCTTTGAGTGTACAAAGATATATCCAATCCATTGTAAAGCGGTCTGCCACTCAAAGGGTTAACACACAAGAGGCGGTAGCACAGAAGAAGATGAGCGCCATCTGAGCAGTGCTACATACCATTCCACCACCAGTCGTCTACAACTGAAAGGGTTACTGAAGTGGTCATGCCTCCTGTTCTCTCCTCAGCCTTTAGCACTCGCTACAAACATACCTGGGAACATTGTGTTGAGGTCTCCCCAGAGAGGGGAGTCCTATGGTGCCACTGGGGAAGAAAAATGAGGCAACTTTCTTCAAAAGGGGGTTGGGCTTAATCACAAGTGGGGCGGAGTTTAAAAAGGAAAAAAAAACTCTGCTGAATAAGCCGGGGAAGGAGGAGAAGGGGCCAGGGAGCAGGAGGAACACAGTGGAAGGAGATTAACTGGGGTGAGCAGACCTCACCTTTACCCGGGGACACATATGAAAAATGCATACAGCAGGGGTGCCTTGATTTTGGTGCACTACTGAAATATGCCTATTTCATATGTGTCCCCGGGTAAAGGTGAGGTCGGGACAGCCTAAGCTTAACCCTTTGCCTGCCGCATACTGGCCGCTCAGGACTCCACTATCCAGCTTTACAAACCGGGACAATATTACAGCATATATGGGGATATATGCAGCACACAAGGTGACCTGATATGTAGAAGGGTATGAAGCGTTTGAGCTGCAGAGTGGTATAAAAGACATGGAAAAGCAATGGCTTGTATAATTGCCTGGTAGAGAAGGGGTTAATGTGAAACATTTGATGTGTTTCTGTGGAGGCGGGGTGTAAGATGTGGGAGGCGATGGTGAGAGGAGTTTGATTGTGGAAGGAGGAGAAGTGCATAAAGTGATAAGGTATACACGTGTAGTAAGGTGTGAGTTTATGCCTTGGGCCCCCCTCACCACTCTGTGGAAATCACACTCCTATATATATATTGAAGCCATAGCAATTAGTTGTAGAGATTTTCACAGGAGTGGCACACCTCCACTGAATCACCCAATGGGAACAGCAGTTTAGAGGAGATATCAAAAACTCCTCCTTACTGCAGCCCCTGGGTGTGTTTGCCAGGCACACAGAAGTCTTTTCTTATATAAATAGATAATTATTTGAATGCTCCTGGTAGTTAAGGGGTATAGAAGGTTAGACATCTGCAGTAACTTAACCCCTTAAATGTCAGAGGAGGTTCACAACGTATTGCAAAGAAATGCATTGCAAACCGCTCTTGCACTCAAAGGGTTACATTTTAGTGCACGGATAGCTAATGCCATTGGAACTTCCAGTGGCACCAGGTACCAATACAAAGACAATTAAGTCACTGTAGATTAACATTATGTGATTTGGGGCTGATAGCATTGTAGACTATCAATAATCTGTGCATGTGATGTAAATAGTATATCTCTCGCTGGCCTTTAAATTTTAATTTGCCAGAGGGGTGTAAACACAGTGAATAATGACACTTTACTGGCACTTGAATGTAAAGGGTTAACAACATTAAGGAGGGTCATTGTGTGTGTGTTAATACTTTATATACATGAGAGGTCTTCTGAAGACTTCTTTAGAATTCTGAGTGTTAACACGTCATTAATTATGTGTTCAATGATGGGGTAGGATGGGACCAAAGGCCATAGAGGATCCATTCTACTGGACAGCTGATGATGTAACAGTTACAGTGAACATTCCGTTGAACAGAGGCAGTTTTATAGTTGCACTATTGGGTCATGTCATAGCATTACAAAAGCTGAGCTCCAAGAAGAAACAGTCACTGCTTGGACAAGCAACTGAAAACATGGAGCAAAAAACTCTGTTGTTCTTTATGCTTTTATTTCTCAGTGGACCTTCTTATGGGAAGACCAACGGGAAAGCATTGGAAGGACCATCACCCAGTTTGACTGGAAAGCAACTGAAGGATTTCAGTGATGCTGCAGGAGTGTACCATACCGCGCTGGGGATAGCAATATTTGCCGGTGCCATCCTAATTACTGGATGTTGTATCTACCTGTACTTCAAGAAAAGAACATCAGCACAGGAAGAAGTGAATGAACTGGAGGAAGTGATTGTAACATCATCAGAAGGAAGGGATCCTCACAAAGATCAGCCCTGTGCTCATGCTGCAACATCTGGGAATATCTCTGATGTAGAAGTGGACTGTATGAAAGCCAGCCCATATTTTCAAGCCTCCTTCCCAGAGAGTCAGACTTTATGTGACAGGGATTCTGAATGTTCACCTCTTACAATCCCTTATGAAGAAAATATCAGTGAGAAGCCTCTACCAAATAACCCAGTTTCCTACCATGAGGACCAGAGCTCATCTAACATGGATTCTGCAGGTCCTTCTCACACAGCCTCTGGTGAAGACGTTATTCAGGTGAATCCTCCCTCACATAACATGCAGTATTTTAATTGCTCAGAATGTGACATTAAGATATGGAATCTTGGTAAGGAAGTGAAGGAGTTAAAGGACAGGTACGAGATGCTAACAAACTTATATACCACCTTACTGAGGACAGACCAAGGTGGTGGAAACTGTGAAGCTATGAAACTTGTACACAATCTCAATGAGGACGGGACAAGATGGAGGGAAGTCAAGGAGCACTTAAGCAACTTGACCCCATCAGACTGAGGGCAGGCCAAGATGGAGGAAACGCTGGGAACAGCTATGAAACTTAAACATCATTTGGGAACTGTGGGGAGAGCTGTAAATAAATGCCCTAAAGTAAAACATGATTTATATCTTGTGTTAGATATTTTTACTTAAAACGAATTTAATTTTCAAAATAATTTATTATAAGCAAGCATGTCCACTTAATACCTCAATACAATGAGTGTGAATGAGAGAGAGAAAGAGAGAGAGAGAGAGAGAATGTGTGAGACACACTGTGACAGACTGAGAGGGAGAGGCCTCTGCCTACTCCTGTGAAAATCTGTGCAAGGAGTTTGCACATGGTTAAAACCCAGCACATGTACACATCTCACACATCCTACATACTGCATGCATTTAGCAGGACTGTGCGGCACTAACATGGTTAATAGTCCCACTAGGGTTACTCCCACCTTTAAGGAGCAATTTACATATCTCCCTCTGTGGCATGTGGATTTCTGCTGCCTCCCCCTTCTTTCTACCTCCGTTGAGAAACCCTATGACCTTCATGCCCCATTCTCAGATGTGCCCAACTTACTGCCCATGCTGGAGCGCTTACTCAGGCACCGAGCTTGCATGGTGCTGTCTCCAGGACTCTCCTACACCCCCTCCCATTCTGGACAGACAGCTTCAGCACCTCTACAGCCCAATAACACACACACTCACTAACTCCTCTCCAAGGCTCTGTGTGGGCTCCAGCAAAGCCCACAAACCCATCCAAACAGTGGAGCAAGGAGAAAATCCGCACCGGAGCAGCTGATGGGGGGGGGGGGGCAGACACTCAAAGTATGTAGTGCTTGGTTATCACATACATGTAGGCGACAGGTCAGGTATTGGATACAGAACAGAGCTAGCAAAGTATTCTACTGTGTGCAAAGCGGCAGATTAACCCTTTCTGGATTAAAGCGGTGAAAGCAATGCTTTACTGTTTAGGCAAAAGGTGAAAAGGTTACATGTCCTGAACTATAATAAATGTTCTCAGTGTGTGGCTCATTCATTATTATTTAAGAGGAAAGGATGATTTAAAACAATGGTGGCCCTTAATCATGTTTTACATTGCTGGTAGCATGTAATGGGTGGTAGGCAACCTTTAGCTTGACTGCTGTTGGGGACTACAAGTCACATCTTCTTGGTCGGATGGCGCTCCTCTTCTTCTGTAGTACGTCCTCTTGTGTGTTAACCCTTTGAATGCAAAACACTATACAATGCATTGGACACATTTTTTACAGTCAAAGGGTTAATTGTCAGTGTTCTCCGATGCTCCAGCAGCAAAGATAAGAGGGAGCGGATTCAAGCCTGTGGCATCAGAGAACACTGACAATTAACCCTTTGAGTGTACAAAGATATATCCAATCCATTGTAAAGCGGTCTGCCACTCAAAGGGTTAACACACAAGAGGCGGGAGCACAGAGAAGATGAGCGCCATCTGAGCAGTGCTACATACCATTCCACCACCAGTCGTCTACAACTGAAAGGGTTACTGAAGTGGTCATGCCTCCTGTTCTCTCCTCAGCCTTTAGCACTCGCTACAAACATACCTGGGAACATTGTGTTGAGGTCTCCCCAGAGAGGGGAGTCCTATGGTGCCACTGGGGAAGAAAAATGAGGCAACTTTCTTCAAAAGGGGGTTGGGCTTAATCACAAGTGGGGCGGAGTTTAAAAAGGAAAAAAAAACTCTGCTGAATAAGCCGGGGAAGGAGGAGAAGGGGCCAGGGAGCAGGAGGAACACAGTGGAAGGAGATTAACTGGGGTGAGCAGACCTCACCTTTACCCGGGGACACATATGAAAAATGCATACAGCAGGGGTGCCTTGATTTTGGTGCACTACTGAAATATGCCTATTTCATATGTGTCCCCGGGTAAAGGTGAGGTCGGGACAGCCTAAGCTTAACCCTTTGCCTGCCGCATACTGGCCGCTCAGGACTCCACTATCCAGCTTTACAAACCGGGACAATATTACAGCATGTATGGGGATATATGCAGCACACAAGGTGACCTGATATGTAGAAGGGTATGAAGCGTTTGAGCTGCAGAGTGGTATAAAAGACATGGAAAAGCAATGGCTTGTATAATTGCCTGGTAGAGAAGGGGTTAATGTGAAACTTTTGATGTGTTTCTGTGGAGGCGGGGTGTAAGATGTGGGAGGCGATGGTGAGAGGAGTTTGATTGTGGAAGGAGGAGAAGTGCATAAAGTGATAAGGTATACACGTGTAGTAAGGTGTGAGTTTATGCCTTGGGCCCCCCTCACCACTCTGTGGAAATCACACTCCTATATATATATTGAAGCCATAGCAATTAGTTGTAGAGATTTTCACAGGAGTGGCACACCTCCACTGAATCACCCAATGGGAACAGCAGTTTAGAGGAGATATCAAAAACTCCTCCTTACTGCCGCCCCTGGGTGTGTTTGCCAGGCACACAGAAGTCTTTTCTTATATAAATAGATAATTATTTGAATGCTCCTGGTAGTTAAGGGGTATAGAAGGTTAGACATCTGCAGTAACTTAACCCCTTAAATGTCAGAGGAGGTTCACATCGTATTGCAAAGAAATGCATTGCAAACCGCTCTTGCACTCAAAGGGTTACATTTTAGTGCACGGATAGCTAATGCCATTGGAACTTCCAGTGGCACCAGGTACCAATACAAAGACAATTAAGTCACTGTAGATTAACATTATGTGATTTGGGGCTGATAGCATTGTAGACTATCAATAATCTGTGCATGTGATGTAAATAGTATATCTCTCGCTGGCCTTTAAATTTTAATTTGCCAGAGGGGTGTAAACACAGTGAATAATGACACTTTACTGGCACTTGAATGTAAAGGGTTAACAACATTAAGGAGGGTCATTGTGTGTGTGTTAATACTTTATATACATGAGAGGTCTTCTGAAGACTTCTTTAGAATTCTGAGTGTTAACACATCATTAATTACGTGGTCAATGATGGGGTAGGATGGGACCAAAGGCCATGGAGGATCCATTCTACTGGACAGCTGATGATGTAACAGTTACAGTGAACATTCCGTTGAACAGAGGCAGTTTTATAGTTGCACTATTGGGTCATGTCATAGCATTACAAAAGCTGAGCTCCAAGAAGAAACAGTCACTGCTTGGACAAGCAACTGAAAACATGGAGCAAAAAACTCTGTTGTTCTTTATGCTTTTATTTCTCAGTGGACCTTCTTATGGGAAGACCAACGGGAAAGCATTGGAAGGACCATCACCCAGTTTGACTGGAAAGCAACTGAAGGATTTCAGTGATGCTGCAGGAGTGTACCATACTGCGCTGGGGATAGCAATATTTGCCGGTGCCATCCTAATTACTGGATGTTGTATCTACCTGTACTTCAAGAAAAGAACATCAGCACAGGAAGAAGTGAATGAACTGGAGGAAGTGATTGTAACATCATCAGAAGGAAGGGATCCTCACAAAGATCAGCCCTGTGCTCATGCTGCAACATCTGGGAATATCTCTGATGTAGAAGTGGACTGTATGAAAGCCAGCCCATATTTTCCAGCCTCCTTCCCAGAGAGTCAGACTTTATCTGACAGGGATTCTGAATGTTCACCTCTTACAATCCCTTATGAAGAAAATATCAGTGAGAAGCCTCTACCAAATAACCCAGTTTCCTACCATGAGGACCAGAGCTCATCTAACATGGATTCTGCAGGTCCTTCTCACACAGCCTCTGGTGAAGACGTTATTCAGGTGAATCCTCCCTCACATAACATGCAGTATTTTAATTGCTCAGAATGTGACATTAAGATATGGAATCTTGGTAAGGAAGTGAAGGAGTTAAAGGACAGGTACGAGATGCTAACAAACTTATATACCACCTTACTGAGGACAGACCAAGGTGGTGGAAACTGTGAAGCTATGAAACTTGTACACAATCTCAATGAGGACGGGACAAGATGGAGGGAAGTCAAGGAGCACTTAAGCAACTTGACCCCATCAGACTGAGGGCAGGCCAAGATGGAGGAAACACTGGGAACAGCTATGAAACTTAAACATCATTTGGGAACTGTGGGGAGAGCTGTAAATAAATGCCCTAAAGTAAAACATGATTTATATCTTGTGTTAGATATTTTTACTTAAAACTAATTTAATTTTCAAAATAATTTATTATAAGCAAGCATGTCCACTTAATACCTCAATACAATGAGTGTGAATGAGAGAGAGAAAGAGAGAGAGAGAGAATGTGTGACACACACTGTGACAGACTGAGAGGGAGAGGCCTCTGCCTACTCCTGTGAAAATCTGTGCAAGGAGTTTGCACATGGTTAAAACCCAGCACATGTACACATCTCAAACATCCTACATATGGCATGCATTTAGCAGGACTGTGCGGCACTAACATGGTTAATAGTCCCACTAGGGTTACTCCCACCTTTAAGGAGCAATTTACATATCTCCCTCTGTGGCATGTGGATTTCTGCTGCCTCCCCCTTCTTTCTACCTCCGTTGAGAAACCCTATGACCTTCATGCCCCATTCTCAGATGTGCCCACCTTACTGCCCATGCTGGAGCTCTTACTCAGGCACCGAGCTTGCATGGTGCTGTCTCCAGGACTCTCCTACACCCCCTCCCATTCTGGACAGACAGCTGCAGCACCTCTACAGCCCAATAACACACACTCACTAACTCCTCTCCAAGGCTCTGTGTCGGCTCCAGCAAAGCCCACAAACCCATCCTAACAGTGGAGCAAGAAGAAAATCCGCACCGGAGCAGCTGATGGGGGGGGGGCAGACACTCAAAGTATGTAGTGCTTGGTTATCACATACATGTAGGCGACAGGTCAGGTATTGGATACAGAACAGAGCTGGCAAAGTATTCTACTGTGTGCAAAGCGGCAGATTAACCCTTTCTGGATTAAAGCGGTGAAAGCAATGCTTTACTGTTTAGGCAAAAGGTGAAAAGGTTACATGTGCGGAACTATAATAAATGTTCTCAGTGTGTGGCTCATTCATTATTATTTAAGAGGAAAGGATGATTTAAAACAATGGTGGCCCTTAATCATGTTTTACATTGCTGGTAGCATGTAATGGGTGGTAGGCAACCTTTAGCTTGACTGCTGTTGGGGACTACAAGTCACATCTTCTTGGTCGGATGGCGCTCCTCTTCTTCTGTAGTACGTCCTCTTGTGTGTTAACCCTTAGAATGCAAAACACGATACAATGCATTGGACACATTTTTTACAGTCAAAGGGTTAATTGTCAGTGTTCTCCGATGCTCCAGCAGCAAAGATAAGAGGGAGCGGATTCAAGCCTGTGGTATCAGAGAACACTGACAATTAACCCTTTGAGTGTACAAAGATTTATCCAATCCATTGTAAAGCGGTCTGCCACTCAAAGGGTTAACACACAAGAGGCGGTAGCACAGAAGAAGATGAGCGCTATCTGAGCAGTGCTACATACCATTCCACCACCAGTCCTCTAGAACTGAAAGGGTTACTGAAGTGGTCATGCCTCCTGTTCTCGCCTCAGCCTTTAGCACTCGCTACAAACATACCTGGGAACATTGTGTTGAGGTCTCCCCAGAGAGGGGAGTCCTATGGTGCCACTGGGGAAGAAAAATGAAGCAATTTTCATCAAAAGGGGGCGGGGATTAAATACAAGTGGGGCGGAGTTTAAAAAGAAAAAAAAACTCTGCTGAATAAGCCGGGGAAGGAGGAGAAGGGGCCAGGGAGCAGGAGGAACACAGTGGAAGGAGATTAACTAGGGTGAGCAGACCTCACCTTTACCCGGGGACACATATGAAAAATGCATACAGCAGGGGTGCCTTGATTTTGGTGCACTACTGAAATATGCCTATTTCCTATGTGTCCCCGGGTAAAGGTGAGGTCTGGACAGCCTAAGCTTAACCCTTTGCCTGTCGCATACTGGTCGCTCAGGACTCCACTATCAAGCTTTACAAACAGGGACAATATTACAGCATGTATGGGGATATATGCAGCACACAAGGTGACCTGATATGTAGAAGGGTATGAAGCGTTTGAGCTGCAGAGTGGTATAAAAGACATGGAAAAGCAATGGCTTGTATAATTGCCTGGTAGAGAAGGGGTTAATGTGAAACATTTGCTGTGTTGCTGTGGAGGCGGGGTGTAAGATGTGGGAGGCGATGGTGAGAGGAGTTTGATTGTGGAAGGAGGAGAAGTGCATAAAGTGATAAGGTATACACGTGTAGTAAGGTGTGAGTTTATGCCTTGGGCCCCCCTCATCACTCTGTGGAAATCACACTTCTATATATATATTGAAGCCATAGCAATTAGTTGTAGAGATTTTCACAGGATTGGCACACCTCCACTGAATCACCCAATGGGAACAGCAGTTTAGAGGAGATATCAAAAACTCCTCCTTACTGCCGCCCCTGGGTGTGTTTGCCAGGCACACAGAAGTCTTTTCTTATATAAATAGATAATTATTTGACTGCCCCTGGTAGTTAAGGGGTATAGAAGGTTAGACATCTGCAGTAACTTAACCCCTTAAATGCCAGAGGAGGTTCACAACGTATTGCAAAGAAATGCATTGCAAACCGCTCTTGCACTCAAAGGGTTACATTTTAGTGCACGGATAGCTAATGCCATTGGAACTTCCAGTGGCACCAGGTACCAATACAAAGACAATTAAGTCACTGTAGATTAACATTATGTGATTTGGGGCTGATAGCATTGTAGACTATCAATAATCTGTGCATGTGATGTAAATAGTATATCTCTCGCTGGCCTTTAAATTTTAATTTGCCAGAGGGGTGTAAACACAGTGAATAATGACACTTTACTGGCACTTGAATGTAAAGGGTTAACAACATTAAGGAGGGTCATTGTGTGTGTGTTAATACTTTATATACATGAGAGGTCTTCTGAAGACTTCTTTAGAATTCTGAGTGTTAACACATCATTAATTATGTGTTCAATGATGGGGTAGGATGGGACCAAAGGCCATAGAGGATCCATTCTACTGGACAGCTGATGATGTAACAGTTACAGTGAACATTCCGTTGAACAGAGGCAGTTTTATAGTTGCACTATTGGGTCATGTCATAGCATTACAAAAGCTGAGCTCCAAGAAGAAACAGTCACTGCTTGGACAAGCAACTGAAAACATGGAGCAAAAAACTCTGTTGTTCTTTATGCTTTTATTTCTCAGTGGACCTTCTTATGGGAAGACCAACGGGAAAGCATTGGAAGGACCATCACCCAGTTTGACTGGAAAGCAACTGAAGGATTTCAGTGATGCTGCAGGAGTGTACCATACCGCGCTGGGGATAGCAATATTTGCCGGTGCCATCCTAATTACTGGATGTTGTATCTACCTGTACTTCAAGAAAAGAACATCAGCACAGGAAGAAGTGAATGAACTGGAGGAAGTGATTGTAACATCATCAGAAGGAAGGGATCCTCACAAAGATCAGCCCTGTGCTCATGCTGCAACATCTGGGAATATCTCTGATGTAGAAGTGGACTGTATGAAAGCCAGCCCATATTTTCAAGCCTCCTTCCCAGAGAGTCAGACTTTATGTGACAGGGATTCTGAATGTTCACCTCTTACAATCCCTTATGAAGAAAATATCAGTGAGAAGCCTCTACCAAATAACCCAGTTTCCTACCATGAGGACCAGAGCTCATCTAACATGGATTCTGCAGGTCCTTCTCACACAGCCTCTGGTGAAGACGTTATTCAGGTGAAATCTCCCTCACATAACATGCAGTATTTTAATTGCTCAGAATGTGACATTAAGATATGGAATCTTGGTAAGGAAGTGAAGGAGTTAAAGGACAGGTACGAGATGCTAACAAACTTATATACCACCTTACTGAGGACAGACCAAGGTGGTGGAAACTGTGAAGCTATGAAACTTGTACACAATCTCAATGAGGACGGGACAAGATGGAGGGAAGTCAAGGAGCACTTAAGCAACTTGACCCCATCAGACTGAGGGCAGGCCAAGATGGAGGAAACGCTGGGAACAGCGATGAAACTTAAACATCATTTGGGAACTGTGGGGAGAGCTGTAAATAAATGCCCTAAAGTAAAACATGATTTATATCTTGTGTTAGATATTTTTACTTAAAACTAATTTAATTTTCAAAATAATTTATTATAAGCAAGCATGTCCACTTAATACCTCAATACAATGAGTGTGAATGAGAGAGAGAGAAAGAGAGAGAGAGAGAATGTGTGAGACACACTGTGACAGACTGTGAGAGGGAGAGGCTTCTGCCTACTCCTGTGAAAATCTGTGCAAGGAGTTTGCACATGGTTAAAGCCCAGCACATGTACACATCTCACACATCCTACATACTGCATGCATTTAGCAGGACTGTGCGGCACTAACATGGTTAATAGTCCCACTAGGGTTACTCCCACCTTTAAGGAGCAATTTACATATCTCCCTCTGTGGCATGTGGATTTCTGCTGCCTCCCCCTTCTTTCTACCTCCGTTGAGAAACCCTATGACCTTCATGCCCCATTCTCAGATGTGCCCACCTTACTGCCCATGCTGGAGCGCTTACTCAGGAACCGAGCTTGCATGGTGCTGTCTCCAGGACTCTCCTACACCCCCTCCCATTCTGGACAGACAGCTTCAGCACCTCTACAGCCCAATAACACACACACTCACTAACTCCTCTCCAAGGCTCTGTGTGGGCTCCAGCAAAGCCCACAAACCCATCCAAACAGTGGAGCAAGGAGAAAATCCGCACCGGAGCAGCTGATGGGGGGGGGGGGCAGACACTCAAAGTATGTAGTGCTTGGTTATCACATACATGTAGGCGACAGGTCAGGTATTGGATACAGAACAGAGCTAGCAAAGTATTCTACTGTGTGCAAAGCGGCAAATTAACCCTTTCTGGATTAAAGCGGTGAAAGCAATGCTTTACTGTTTAGGCAAAAGGTGAAAAGGTTACATGTGCGGAACTATAATAAATGTTCTCAGTGTGTGGCTCATTCATTATTATTTAAGAGGAAAGGATGATTTAAAACAATGGTGGCCCTTAATCATGTTTTACATTGCTGGTAGCATGTAATGGGTGGTAGGCAACCTTTAGCTTGACTGCTGTTGGGGACTACAAGTCACATCTTCTTGGTCGGATGGCGCTCCTCTTCTTCTGTAGTACGTCCTCTTGTGTGTTAACCCTTAGAATGCAAAACACTATACAATGCATTGGACACATTTTTTACAGTCAAAGGGTTAATTGTCAGTGTTCTCCGATGCTCCAACAGCAAAGATAAGAGGGAGCGGATTCAAGCCTGTGGCATCAGAGAACAATTAACCCTTTGAGTGTACAAAGATTTATCCAATCCATTGTAAAGCGGTCTGCCACTCAAAGGGTTAACACACAAGAGGCGGTAGCACAGAAGAAGATGAGCGCCATCTGAGCAGTGCTACATACCATTCCACCACCAGTCCTCTAGAACTGAAAGGGTTACTGAAGTGGTCATGCCTCCTGTTCTCGCCTCAGCCTTTAGCACTCGCTACAAACATACCTGGGAACATTGTGTTGTGGTCTCCCCAGAGAGGGGAGTCCTATGGTGCCACTGGGGAAGAAAAATGAAGCAATTTTCATCAAAAGGGGGCGGGGATTAAATACAAGTGGGGCGGAGTTTAAAAAGAAAAAAAAACTCTGCTGAATAAGCCGGGGAAGGAGGAGAAGGGGCCAGGGAGCAGGAGGAACACAGTGGAAGGAGATTAACTAGGGTGAGCAGACCTCACCTTTACCCGGGGACACATATGAAAAATGCATACAGCAGGGGTGCCTTGATTTTGGTGCACTACTGAAATATGCCTATTTCCTATGTGTCCCCGGGTAAAGGTGAGGTCTGGACAGCCTAAGCTTAACCCTTTGCCTGTCGCATACTGGCCGCTCAGGACTCCACTATCAAGCTTTACAAACAGGGACAATATTACAGCATGTATGGGGATATATGCAGCACACAAGGTGACCTGATATGTAGAAGGGTATGAAGCGTTTGAGCTGCAGAGTGGTATAAAAGACATGGAAAAGCAATGGCTTGTATAATTGCCTGGTAGAGAAGGGGTTAATGTGAAACATTTGCTGTGTTGCTGTGGAGGCGGGGTGTAAGATGTGGGAGGCGATGGTGAGAGGAGTTTGATTGTGGAAGGAGGAGAAGTGCATAAAGTGATAAGGTATACACGTGTAGTAAGGTGTGAGTTTATGCCTTGGGCCCCCCTCATCACTCTGTGGAAATCACACTTCTATATATATATTGAAGCCATAGCAATTAGTTGTAGAGATTTTCACAGGATTGGCACACCTCCACTGAATCACCCAATGGGAACAGCAGTTTAGAGGAGATATCAAAAACTCCTCCTTACTGCCGCCCCTGGGTGTGTTTGCCAGGCACACAGAAGTCTTTTCTTATATAAATAGATAATTATTTGAATGCCCCTGGTAGTTAAGGGGTATAGAAGGTTAGACATCTGCAGTAACTTAACCCCTTAAATGCCAGAGGAGGTTCACAACGTATTGCAAAGAAATGCATTGCAAACCGCTCTTGCACTCAAAGGGTTACATTTTAGTGCACAGATAGCTAATGCCATTGGAACTTCCAGTGGCACCAGGTACCAATACAAAGACAATTAAGTCACTGTAGATTAACATTATGTGATTTGGGGCTGATAGCATTGTAGACTATCAATAATCTGTGCATGTGATGTACATAGTATATCTCTCGCTGGCCTTTAAATTTTAATTTGCCAGAGGGGTGTAAACACAGTGAATAATGACACTTTACTGGCACTTGAATGTAAAGGGTTAACAACATTAAGGAGGGTCATTGTGTGTGTGTTAATACTTTATATACATGAGAGGTCTTCTGAAGACTTCTTTAGAATTCTGAGTGTTAACACATCATTAATTACGTGTTCAGTGATGGGGTAGGATGGGACCAAAGGCCATAGAGGATCCATTCTACTGGACAGGTGATGATGTAACAGTTACAGTGAACATTCCGTTGAACAGAGGCAGTTTTATAGTTGCACTATTGGGTCATGTCATAGCATTACAAAAGCTGAGCTCCAAGAAGAAACAGTCACTGCTTGGACAAGCAACTGAAAACATGGAGCAAAAAACTCTGTTGTTCTTTATGCTTTTATTTCTCAGTGGACCTTCTTATGGGAAGACCAACGGGAAAGCATTGGAAGGACCATCACCCAGTTTGACTGGAAAGCAACTGAAGGACTTCAGTGATGCTGCAGGAGTGTACCATACTGCGCTGGGGATAGCAATATTTGCCGGTGCCATCCTAATTACTGGATGTTGTATCTACCTGTACTTCAAGAAAAGAACATCAGCACAGGAAGAAGTGAATGAACTGGAGGAAGTGATTGTAACATCATCAGAAGGAAGGGATCCTCACAAAGATCAGCCCTGTGCTCATGCTGCAACATCTGGGAATATCTCTGATGTAGAAGTGGACTGTATGAAAGCCAGCCCATATTTTCCAGCCTCCTTCCCAGAGAGTCAGACTTTATCTGACAGGGATTCTGAATGTTCACCTCTTACAATCCCTTATGAAGAAAATATCAGTGAGAAGCCTCTACCAAATAACCCAGTTTCCTACCATGAGGACCAGAGCTCATCTAACATGGATTCTGCAGGTCCTTCTCACACAGCCTCTGGTGAAGACGTTATTCAGGTGAATCCTCCCTCACATAACATGCAGTATTTTAATTGCTCAGAATGTGACATTAAGATATGGAATCTTGGTAAGGAAGTGAAGGAGTTAAAGGACAGGTACGAGATGCTAACAAACGTATATACCACCTTACTGAGGACAGACCAAGGTGGTGGAAACTGTGAAGCTATGAAACTTGTACACAATCTCAATGAGGACGGGACAAGATGGAGGGAAGTCAAGGAGCACTTAAGCAACTTGACCCCATCAGACTGAGGGCAGGCCAAGATGGAGGAAACGCTGGGAACAGCTATGAAACTTAAACATCATTTGGGAACTGTGGGGAGAGCTGTAAATAAATGCCCTAAAGTAAAACATGATTTATATCTTGTGTTAGATATTTTTACTTAAAACTAATTTAATTTTCAAAATAATTTATTATAAGCAAGCATGTCCACTTAATACCTCAATCCAATGAGTGTGAATGAGAGAGAGAAAGAGAGAGAGAGAGAATGTGTGAGACACACTGTGACAGACTGAGAGGGAGAGGCCTCTGCCTACTCCTGTGAAAATCTGTGCAAGGAGTTTGCACATGGTTAAAACCCAGCACATGTACACATCTCACACATCCTACATATGGCATGCATTTAGCAGGACTGTGCGGCACTAACATGGTTAATAGTCCCACTAGGGTTACTCCCACCTTTAAGGAGCAATTTACATATCTCCCTCTGTGGCATGTGGATTTCTGTTGCCTCCCCCTTCTTTCTACCTCCGTTGAGAAACCCTATGACCTTCATGCCCCATTCTCAGATGTGCCCACCTTACTGCCCATGCTGGAGCGCTTACTGAGGAACCGAGCTTGCATGGTGCTGTCTCCAGGACTCTCCTACACCCCCTCCCATTCTGGACAGACAGCTGCAGCACCTCTACAGCCCAATAACACACACTCACTAACTCCTCTCCAAGGCTCTGTGTCGGCTCCAGCAAAGCCCACAAACCCATCCTAACAGTGGAGCAAGAAGAAAATCCGCACCGGAGCAGCTGATGGGGGGGGGGGGGGGCAGACACTCAAAGTATGTAGTGCTTGGTTATCACATACATGTAGGCGACAGGTCAGGTATTGGATACAGAACAGAGCTAGCAAAGTATTCTACTGTGTGCAAAGCGGCAGATTAACCCTTTCTGGATTAAAGCGGTGAAAGCAATGCTTTACTGTTTAGGCAAAAGGTGAAAAGGTTACATGTGCGGAACTATAATAAATGTTCTCAGTGTGTGGCTCATTCATTATTATTTAAGAGGAAAGGATGATTTAAAACAATGGTGGCCCTTAATCATGTTTTACATTGCTGGTAGCATGTAATGTGTGGTAGGCAACCTTTAGCTTGACTGCTGTTGGGGACTACAAGTCACATCTTCTTGGTCGGATGGCGCTCCTCTTCTTCTGTAGTACGTCCTCTTGTGTGTTAACCCTTAGAATGCAAAACACGATACAATGCATTGGACACATTTTTTACAGTCAAAGGGTTAATTGTCCGTGTTCTCCGATGCTCCAGCAGCAAAGATAAGAGGGAGCGGATTCAAGCCTGTGGTATCAGAGAACACTGACAATTAACCCTTTGAGTGTACAAAGATTTATCCAATCCATTGTAAAGCGGTCTGCCACTCAAAGGGTTAACACACAAGAGGCGGGTAGCACAGAAGAAGATGAGCGCCATCTGAGCAGTGCTGCATACCATTCCACCACCAGTCCTCTAGAACTGAAAGGGTTACTGAAGTGGTCAAGCCTCCTGTTCTCGCCTCAGCCTTTAGCACTCGCTACAAACATACCTGGGAACATTGTGTTGTGGTCTCCCCAGAGAGGGGAGTCCTATGGTGCCACTGGGGAAGAAAAATGAAGCAATTTTCATCAAAAGGGGGCGGGGATTAAATACAAGTGGGGCGGAGTTTAAAAAGAAAAAAAAACTCTGCTGAATAAGCCGGGGAAGGAGGAGAAGGGGCCAGGGAGCAGGAGGAACACAGTGGAAGGAGATTAACTAGGGTGAGCAGACCTCACCTTTACCCGGGGACACATATGAAAAATGCATACAGCAGGGGTGCCTTGATTTTGGTGCACTACTGAAATATGCCTATTTCCTATGTGTCCCCGGGTAAAGGTGAGGTCTGGACAGCCTAAGCTTAACCCTTTGCCTGTCGCATACTGGCCGCTCAGGACTCCACTATCAAGCTTTACAAACAGGGACAATATTACAGCATGTATGGGGATATATGCAGCACACAAGGTGACCTGATATGTAGAAGGGTATGAAGCGTTTGAGCTGCAGAGTGGTATAAAAGACATGGAAAAGCAATGGCTTGTATAATTGCCTGGTAGAGAAGGGGTTAATGTGAAACATTTGCTGTGTTGCTGTGGAGGCGGGGTGTAAGATGTGGGAGGCGATGGTGAGAGGAGTTTGATTGTGGAAGGAGGAGAAGTGCATAAAGTGATAAGGTATACACGTGTAGTAAGGTGTGAGTTTATGCCTTGGGCCCCCCTCATCACTCTGTGGAAATCACACTTCTATATATATATTGAAGCCATAGCAATTAGTTGTAGAGATTTTCACAGGATTGGCACACCTCCACTGAATCACCCAATGGGAACAGCAGTTTAGAGGAGATATCAAAAACTCCTCCTTACTGCCGCCCCTGGGTGTGTTTGCCAGGCACACAGAAGTCTTTTCTTATATAAATAGATAATTATTTGAATGCCCCTGGTAGTTAAGGGGTATAGAAGGTTAGACATCTGCAGTAACTTAACCCCTTAAATGCCAGAGGAGGTTCACAACGTATTGCAAAGAAATGCATTGCAAACCGCTCTTGCACTCAAAGGGTTACATTTTAGTGCACAGATAGCTAATGCCATTGGAACTTCCAGTGGCACCAGGTACCAATACAAAGACAATTAAGTCACTGTAGATTAACATTATGTGATTTGGGGCTGATAGCATTGTAGACTATCAATAATCTGTGCATGTGATGTAAATAGTATATCTCTCGCTGGCCTTTAAATTTTAATTTGCCAGAGGGGTGTAAACACAGTGAATAATGACACTTTACTGGCACTTGAATGTAAAGGGTTAACAACATTAAGGAGGGTCATTGTGTGTGTGTTAATACTTTATATACATGAGAGGTCTTCTGAAGACTTCTTTAGAATTCTGAGTGTTAACACATCATTAATTACGTGTTCAATGATGGGGTAGGATGGGACCAAAGGCCATAGAGGATCCATTCTACTGGACAGGTGATGATGTAACAGTTACAGTGAACATTCCGTTGAACAGAGGCAGTTTTATAGTTGCACTATTGGGTCATGTCATAGCATTACAAAAGCTGAGCTCCAAGAAGAAACAGTCACTGCTTGGACAAGCAACTGAAAACATGGAGCAAAAAACTCTGTTGTTCTTTATGCTTTTATTTCTCAGTGGACCTTCTTATGGGAAGACCAACGGGAAAGCATTGGAAGGACCATCACCCAGTTTGACTGGAAAGCAACTGAAGGATTTCAGTGATGCTGCAGGAGTGTACCATACTGCGCTGGGGATAGCAATATTTGCCGGTGCCATCCTAATTACTGGATGTTGTATCTACCTGTACTTCAAGAAAAGAACATCAGCACAGGAAGAAGTGAATGAACTGGAGGAAGTGATTGTAACATCATCAGAAGGAAGGGATCCTCACAAAGATCAGCCCTGTGCTCATGCTGCAACATCTGGGAATATCTCTGATGTAGAAGTGGACTGTATGAAAGCCAGCCCATATTTTCCAGCCTCCTTCCCAGAGAGTCAGACTTTATCTGACAGGGATTCTGAATGACACCTCTTACAATCCCTTATGAAGAAAATATCAGTGAGAAGCCTCTACCAAATAACCCAGTTTCCTACCATGAGGACCAGAGCTCATCTAACATGGATTCTGCAGGTCCTTCTCACACAGCCTCTGGTGAAGACGTTATTCAGGTGAATCCTCCCTCACATAACATGCAGTATTTTAATTGCTCAGAACGTGACATTAAGATATGGAATCTTGGTAAGGAAGTGAAGGAGTTAAAGGACAGGTACGAGATGCTAACAAACTTATATACCACCTTACTGAGGACAGACCAAGGTGGTGGAAACTGTGAAGCTATGAAACTTGTACACAATCTCAATGAGGACGGGACAAGATGGAGGGAAGTCAAGGAGCACTTAAGCAACTTGACCCCATCAGACTGAGGGCAGGCCAAGATGGAGGAAACGCTGGGAACAGCTATGAAACTTAAACATCATTTGGGAACTGTGGGGAGAGCTGTAAATAAATGCCCTAAAGTAAAACATGATTTATATCTTGTGTTAGATATTTTTACTTAAAACTAATTTAATTTTCAAAATAATTTATTATAAGCAAGCATGTCCACTTAATACCTCAATACAATGAGTGTGAATGAGAGAGAGAAAGAGAGAGAGAGAGAATGTGTGAGACACACTGTGACAGACTGAGAGGGAGAGGCCTCTGCCTACTCCTGTGAAAATCTGTGCAAGGAGTTTGCACATGGTTAAAACCCAGCACATGTACACATCTCACACATCCTACATATGGCATGCATTTAGCAGGACTGTGCGGCACTAACATGGTTAATAGTCCCACTAGGGTTACTCCCACCTTTAAGGAGCAATTTACATATCTCCCTCTGTGGCATGTGGATTTCTGCTGCCTCCCCCTTCTTTCTACCTCCGTTGAGAAACCCTATGACCTTCATGCCCATTCTCAGATGTGCGCACCTTACTGCCCATGCTGGAGCGCTTACTGAGGAACCGAGCTTGCATGGTGCTGTCTCCAGGACTCTCCTACACCCCCTCCCATTCTGGACAGACAGCTGCAGCACCTCTACAGCCCAATAACACACACTCACTAACTCCTCTCCAAGGCTCTGTGTCGGCTCCAGCAAAGCCCACAAACCATCCTAACAGTGGAGCAAGAAGAAAATCCGCACCGGAGCAGCTGATGGGGGGGGGGGGGCAGACACTCAAAGTATGTAGTGCTTGGTTATCACATACATGTAGGCGACAGGTCAGGTATTGGATACAGAACAGAGCTAGCAAAGTATTCTACTGTGTGCAAAGCGGCAGATTAACCCTTTCTGGATAAAAGCGGTGAAAGCAATGCTTTACTGTTTAGGCAAAAGGTGAAAAGGTTACATGTGCGGAACTATAATAAATGTTCTCAGTGTGTGGCTCATTCATTATTATTTAAGAGGAAAGGATGATTTAAAACAATGGTGGCCCTTAATCATGTTTTACATTGCTGGTAGCATGTAATGTGTGGTAGGCAACCTTTAGCTTGACTGCTGTTGGGGACTACAAGTCACATCTTCTTGGTCGGATGGCGCTCCTCTTCTTCTGTAGTACGTCCTCTTGTGTGTTAACCCTTAGAATGCAAAACACGATACAATGCATTGGACACATTTTTTACAGTCAAAGGGTTAATTGTCAGTGTTCTCCGATGCTCCAGCAGCAAAGATAAGAGGGAGCGGATTCAAGCCTGTGGTATCAGAGAACACTGACAATTAACCCTTTGAGTGTACAAAGATTTATCCAATCCATTGTAAAGCGGTCTGCCACTCAAAGGGTTAACACACAAGAGGCGGTAGCACAGAAGAAGATGAGCGCCATCTGAGCAGTGCTACATACCATTCCACCACCAGTCCTCTAGAACTGAAAGGGTTACTGAAGTGGTCATGCCTCCTGTTCTCGCCTCAGCGTTTAGCACTCGCTACAAACATACCTGGGAACATTGTGTTGTGGTCTCCCCAGAGAGGGGAGTCCTATGGTGCCACTGGGGAAGAAAAATGAAGCAATTTTCATCAAAAGGGGGCGGGGATTAAATACAAGTGGGGCGGAGTTTAAAAAGAAAAAAAACTCTGCTGAATAAGCCGGGGAAGGAGGAGAAGGGCCAGGAGCAGGAGGAACACAGTGGAAGGAGATTAACTAGGGTGAGCAGACCTCACCTTTACCGGGGACACATATGAAAAATGCATACAGCAGGGGTGCCTTGATTTTGGTGCACTACTGAAATATGCCTATTTCCTATGTGTCCCCGGGTAAAGGTGA